>FR997725.1:19551312-20860334 GCA_905475445.1 Ochropleura plecta | reverse complement strand
ATTTTTTTGCATCCAATACACGAATAAAATAAATTAGCAGTAGAATACAAAATCTAGAAGTCACAAAAAAGAAAATTATACAAAAACACGACTATGAAGATACAACACGCACGAACTAAGACAAAGAAAATAAATAAGAAAAACATTAACAAAATAAATATTAACAAAAACAGGTTGAGCTTAAACGTAACGATTCCCCATTCAATGATTTTCACTTAAAAAATTAAAATAAATGATAACGTACGAGCTAAGACTGTGTAGACTGCAGATTTTTAAGGAATGTTAAATTATAATAAAATTTTGACATAAAAATATTTACGTTACCATCTAAATAAATAATTTCATCAATAATGCCTAAAGTGTGATAAATATTTTCGATCAAAAACCGGCAGAACACAGTTTCTTAATTAAAAAATTAGAAAATTCTAGCGATTACAAACTAAAATAATGGAATGTATTGTGAAGTATTTACAAAAATAAAAAAAGGAAAAATAATATTAATAACAAAAATGCACACACACTACTGTACAACCTACAGATTTTAACTCCACACATCAAGAAAACACAAGGTCTGTACTAGCACCAATTTCGTAAAAATTTTGTCTCTCAATACCAAAATAATAAATTCGAATAATGTTTCTAATGGCCAGCCCGTGTGACGTAAACTTGATGCAGAAATGTGATGAAACGAAACACTAATTCCTAAAGCAACTTTGATATCCAATTTTGGTAACTTGTTTGGTAGTTTGTATCGTTACTGTATCATAAACTTGATGTTAAATACAAACCTGTCATATTGGTTTTGATAGACTACACTCAACCATACTTGGCCATTTCCTAGTATTGATTAAGTGTTTTCAAAACTGGGAATTTAGTTGTACATCTGTCAAAATCTGAACCACGCCATTTTGATTTTTCGATAGAATTTTTTGAAACACTTTCACAACTGTTTACGACCTCTTTCAAAGACATTGACGAATGAATGTGTGCTTTATGGATCTTTCTAGAATATGCCTAGCTTACATCAAACGAACTGGCCACAAAGATGACTAGTTTCCAAAACGATACCGATGAGCTGTCAAACGATGATTCCATTACCGACCTCTTTGGAGAACGTCACTTGGGGCAGGTGAAGCTTGCGTCGATCCAGGGACTGACTGGTTGAAGAACAGGCGGTGGGAGGTCGTGCTACAGTGGCTGGGGACGCTAAGGCAGCAGCTCGAGGTGACCTTGGTGGTGGAGGTGGTGTAGATTCCGCAGGAGGTATGGTCACCTGCGTCAGCCTTGGCCGGATCCCGACGCCGTTTGGTGGCACTCTTCTGAACGTTTCTATGTTCAGCATTTGTCCTGATGCTCTGAAAGGAGGAGATGCATTTTAGTTAAATTATTATGTTTGGGATATCTAGATCAGTACAAGCTAGACTGTAAATATGTGATACATTTAGGAGGAATGAGCTACGGTTTACAAAAGCACTGAATTCAAGGCCACCGCTTTACAAAATTGTGTAAAAATATGTTAAGACCGGAAAAAAGTTCAAAGACTGACATCAAACAACCCATACAAGGTTCATGGGGATCTCGAATCGTTTCCTCTGAGAGACAGGAAGTCTCCTTTTTTAATTTGATAACTTTTTTATTGTTATTTATTTTTTACTAAAACTGAACGTGACCATATAATTTCTACTTACTTGACAAGACCCCGCACCTCTTCCTCATTGGATGTCACCACGTTCTTGTTGCCAACGAACACGAGGTAGTCGCCTGCCCGGAGTCCAGCGCGTTCCGCCGACCCTCCGGCTGCCACCCTCTCGACCCTGGGTGGTCTGGTCCAGACCACTGTGAAGCCGAAGCCACCGGCTGTGCCGCGGATAAGTCTGAAAGAAAAAAGTTTTTGTTAGTTGGATTGCTTTTGAAAGATAGGTTTGAAATAAGAATTATGAGTATTTGAGGTTTTATAGCCAAATCGTGAATAGGAAGTAACCTTTAAAACGATACTGTTATGATCAATATTGACAGGTTTCGCTACCAACAAAAAGTTATTGATATTTAAAGGTCAATCAATGTTAAAGTCCACAAAAGATCAAATTTTCACTGGATAATTTCATCTTATCTATTTTTTTAGAAGCGTGGATCTTTGCCAAAAACGATTGCAATCTTATATATTGCTCGTTAAACAAATATTCTTGTTCCTGATTAACTATTTTATTAAATAATTTGAAGTATTATTCGATACGGTTCACACAGGGATGTGCTAAGAGTATTGTGAGTTCTAAGAGTCTAACATCAAACCAAAAATCCTACATGTGGACGACATAGTCCTCATGTAAGTTGATCAAAATGTTTGTCTGGATTTTAAAATAGACTATGAGACCCAAAATTATTTCGGCTGTTTCTTCTCAGAGTATTCAGGTATCAAACCGGCCTCATCGAGTTTAAAAAACAAAAATGACGCGTAAAAGTCGTTGTAAAAACCTACTTGCAAAATAAAAATCATTTATCATGTAAATGATAATAATTTGTGTTACAGCACTATGAACTTTTTGGCATCGCACGGTTTTAATTTAGTTGGCAATGTCTTAGTTTTGTTTATTTTTACTTTTTATTGTTCTCTTTTTAATTATTTCGTACAGTCTTATATTTTTTTTGGATCCCTTTGTTATCTGTCTATCAGTCAAAAGTAAAGAAAATTGCAAAGATCATACTCACTTCCTTGTGGTGGTAAATGGAGTCCGTCCGTTCCTGGGCGGTTTCTTGGGTGCATTTGGATCCTCAGGCGGGTCCAGCTCCAAGTATCGGAGGAACAGGTGCTCGTCAGCCTCTCTCTGGAGAGCAGCGGCCACTGCTTGCGCTTGGCTCGCTGTGGTTGATGACGGGCCGTTTGTTGCCACACCTGTGGATGAAGATGATGTTATAGATGTGTCTAATTCACGTTTTTATTTTGCGGATGTCAAATCATCATATAACTTCCCCCACTCTACTCTGGGGATTGTCAGACTTATACTGACTAAAACCCACCCATGTACCTACTTTTCCGCTTAATGTTTTTTATGAACAACCCGCAGCCCCCGATATACTACCATTAGGATTTGTTACTAAGAAACATTTAATTTTAAACTATAAAATAAATTCACATAATCAATACTTCCATGTATAATTCAGACTCCGTAGCTGCTACTGAGAAATTCCAGATGAAAAAACCTAATACCACCTTGTCTGACCCGAGAATTGAGATCGAATTGAAAATCCAGGATTCTCAGCAGTCACGCTTGCAACCACGAGACTAACGAGGTAGTATATCTCATAAAGGAAATAATAATCTTTGATGATACAGTGACTTCATTGGTCGTGTAATCATAATCAGCGATTTCAGTAGGATGGACTGAATTTGCCCGTACAGTAGATTTTTAATAGTAGAGGAAATTGACTTGCAGAACATTTAAAATTAATGGTAAATTCACTACTATAAAGAAATGTGACTTCTATTTCTTAGCTTGTTAGTATTTTGTCAATTGCAAACAACTCACCTTTATCATTATGGTTTTCTTTAGTGCCATCGTTTGTACTAGTTTCAATGTTATCAGTAGCCATTTTACGTGGATCCCCTTCAGTCACGCGGTCCTCTCTAACGAATCTGTCATTTGAGTGCGCTTGCGTCGCGTTCTGACCGCGTCCAGAGCCTTGTTGCAGGAAGTATGTGCCGGATATGTCGCAGTTAATTGCATCTTTTAGTGGGAACGAGACACATCCTAAAAACTCGCTCCGCCTGTAACAATAGAAATAGAATTAGTAAATGACTGTACGGTTTTATCCTGAGTTAAATTTGGACCAACTGTAGGACCAATATTATTCTGAGTTAAACTTGCTCTGAAAAATACGACTGTTTTCCAATTTGAACTCTAAAATAGAGTACACAAGGTGAATCTTCCTTGTCTCCTTCGTTCGTTAAAGGTCAATAGATTGTCTGCGAGATGGGAATAATATGTAAATGTACCCAATGGGGTGAAGTCGTTATGTATAGTAATGGCGAGTCCGCACCGGATCCACATGGACAAAAGGATACACAATGGAATTTTATTACATAAAAACATACAGGATCTGACCATGATGAAAGTTTATGTCAAAAGGATAAAATTAGACCATTCGACAAAGATAGCGATACACGTAAAGGATTAGCTGGGTATAATAATAAATACGCACGAGGAAATTACAACATCATTATGGCATAATACGGTGGCAGTACAATTTTACGAAATCAAAAAAGGAATACAGTGTTCATTTATACAATAATGATACATTGGATGCAGCGTTTAAAGCAGGGTATACAGGTACAAATACATTGACTGGTTCAACGAATACAGTTTTTATTAATAAAATATTGAAAGCTGGAGGAGTGAGGGCTGTAATATACATGAGTCATCAGTAAGCCGCCCTTAATGTATCGTGTCGGGAGGCTCGCGAGTCATGGCCTACATACGTAAAGCGTGTTACGTAAATAGTCATCGATATGGCTTGCCTAATATTCAGGAATGGGAAGGCTTTTTCTCTAGTTTGTTGGTTTCTTCCTCGTTCAATTTGTGTTTTTCTTTGAGCATCATCATTTCGGTATCACTTTTCCTTGTTTTTAATTTTCCTCACCAACATGAAAATTCAATTCGTCTCTCTCCTGTTCATTAGTATCTCAATTGTTCTTTTCTTTCATTGTTTTCTCTACCTTGTTCATTACTTTAATTTATTCCAACTTTATAAGAATCTGTTTCAATTACTCCACATTCTTCATAACTATTTCCAGGGTAATCAAGTTGAGCACGAATGTTGTTATTTTCTATAGGTATCGCAGTTAGATCTGTGCTTATAAACAGCTGTGCAATGGCATGCACTCAAACAGAAATAGCTTCGCGTGCTTTATTAGCATACACGTAAGGGGAAAGTTCGCTCGACCTTGCAGGTTCATCAGATAAATTGTTCCTACCTAGTCTGGCTTTAAGTGGCGTGAGGGTTTCTTTAGTTAAAACGTAACTGAGCTCGAAAACGTCCGTTGTTAGTTTTGGAGAGATAGCACAGTTAAATAGTAGAATGAAATTTGTTGATTTGTTACCTACGACTGCCACGAATATGGGTAAGTTTTTTAAACGATGATAGTCTAGTTGTTAATCATTAATAGTTTTACGACAATTTATCTTGTAAAAGTAACGTTTATGGCGATATTACTTTGTCCAATCATACGTTATTACTTAAAGTTACTGAACTGTTACAAGAGCCCACTTAGTTTCCGTCTAATCACGGGCTGGGTCTTGCCTCCATATATGAGCGTGATACTTCATCGTCGACTGCTGGTCAGTTCACATCATTATGTCCAATAAGGTTTAAATGTGTTCATGTTGGTAACGAACCGGTAAAGAATTAGAGCAATGGACTTAGTACATTTTCAACTATTTCATCGTAAATTTCTTCATGTTACGTATTAATTAAAAGTAGGTGGCCTATTACAGCTCTATCAGCTGAACCACTATAATAACTCTATGGAAGAAGATAAATAGATGGATAAAATATACTTAGTTTATCTTATACTAAAATTATTCCATCTATTTCTACCCCTTTTGGAAACATAGAAGTACATCTTACGCCCATAGAACAAAAACAATTCGCAACAATCGTAAATTTTCTGATCCATCTTCATCATAATTAACATGAAACAGAGAAGTAACAACGACTGAAAAAGTTTTGTTTGTTTAATAAAATCAAAACCAAAGATAAACATCCTTAATAGCATCACAATAAGGATCGCTTTTAAACTAAACTGTTGCATTATCACGATATATAGTCTGTCTATATAGCAGAAGCAAATCAAAAATGTCGTATTTCCTTCACTAAATCGATCGGACCTCAATTAGGTTGGTCATTAATTGAACCAATTTCAAGTTCAGATTTGAACACCATCAGTTTAGCTGGCAGGGTTAACTGGAAATTTAAATTGATTACGAATATTAATTGGAGAACGAAAAGTTCTCGATATTCTGCAGCGGATTTCTGCCGGCGAAAATTTTAATGATTTTCGTTTTTGCGCACTTGTATCGGAAATTTAAAGTTTCATCTCGAATAATGATAGCTCTGTGAATCCAGAAATGTATTTAAAAAGATCTGTGGGAAATTAATAATTAATACATTATGATTCTGGATTTTTGTGCTAACGGAATCCTGGTGAAAATGTGTTTGCATTATTGAATATCTTATATTATGAAATATATTTTAAGAGTTTTGTGGTAAATAAATGATACATTTTGATATTTTATTCTAGTATCGTGAAAATGAGTTTACAGTACTTTAGACATTATTTATTTATTTTCGCTTGGGTTCAAAGACATTGCTTAACAACTCTACATACTATCGATTTTCATACGAATGCATATATTATGTCTAGACATGGATATCATTGAATTTTTCATACTCGGGAGGCAAATTACGTCCACTTGTATTATTATACTGTTTATTGTGTCATTCGCTTTCTGGTATCATCATACAACTTTAATAGTAGGCAATTTCGTTAAGGAATCGGTAAGTAAATAGCTGTTATTTAAATATAAGGTTCACATCTGATTGTACATTTTTGTCAAATAAAATCGATCCATAGTCAAGTGGCAAAACATGTACATGGTCTTCTCTCTTGCTTGTCATCTACATTCATTTCTTCTTTACATTCTTGATTCGTCATCACATCTTCGCTTACAACATTAACGCACAACAAATATCTATGGGGTTCGTGCAGGGTCTTCCCCTAATCACATAAGCCGCTAAGCATGCAAGGGGCTGTTCCAAAGCCTTTCCTCCCATCCTGTGCATTACATTGGAGTGCATCCATGCGTACTATAGAGTGACGGGGACACCAAACTTACGGGGATAGTTGTCACTCTTCCGAAATTGTGCTGATCGTGGATTCCGTCATTCTGTCCAAGAGATCTGCGGGAAGGCTGTTCTTCCTGGTTCTCTGTTCCGGTGGGTCCCATTCTGGGAGGCTGTTCTTTCTGTTGAGCTGCATGTGCCGATGGGCGTGCTGGTGTGAGCAGTGCTGGCGAGGAGGTGGATCCTCGCGCGATCGGGTCTGACTCAGCCCCGCAACCGTTTGGGATACGAACGACATCGTTTTTTGAGAAATTACTGTAAAATATATGGGTTTATAGTGTTGGACAGTTGGGGGAAGGGCGTGGTTAAAATAAACGGTCTTTTGAAAACGCGACGGTTTTAAAATCGGAACAAATTGAAGACACGTCAGGTGTCTGTGATTTATAAATGCGTACTGCCAATCAAACGAGCCTTACGCAAAGTGATGATACGAAGGATATCCAATTAGTATCAATTAACATAAGAGTAGCTTATCTAATCTGGGCTTATTGATCCAATTAAATGATTATTAAGAGTAGGTAAAGTGCCCAGAAGGCTGGAAGCATTGCCATGTTGGATAGCAATGCTTATTCTTTGGCCGAAATAAAGGTCAATCAAATTGTATATTTGTTTAATAAATAGATTTTTAATGAAATTTTTAAATTACGTAAATGTATATCGTTATACGACCCAAATGCCTATGATATAGAAATGTTCAAAAAGGGGTTAAAATCGAGAGTTTAACCATGAAAGAGAAAGTAAAAAGGTCACGCGATTTTAAACATTACGACTTTTGCAGCGATTATTCAAATTAGAGTATTTTAAATATATACTAGCGACCCGCCCAGCGGTTTTACCCGCTGCTCACCTCCTAAGAGTCATAGCGTAAAGTATAATACATATAAACCTTCCTCCTTGAATCACTCTACTTATTAAAAAAAACCGCATCAACATCCGTTACATAGTTTTAAAGATTTAAGCATACATACAACATAGCAACAGACAGAAAGCGACTCTGTTTTATACTATGTAGTGATATAGTATAATGTTATTTCACACACCGTCCATTCGCTTTTAGAGGCGCTTTTTAGAGACCAACGCAACTTTTTGCCATTTTATTGATAACCTAAATAAATAAAAAAGGGTCTCATCAGATACTTAAACATTATCTCGAGAAACATAAGACAAAACTTATGCCCAGTTCATTGCTCACGTCCTGAAACGACCTTATTATAACGACCTTAGTATTTAATAGGAAAATCTCGCGCTCTGGGCGGTGCGCGGGGGAATGTCAGACTTGTACAGACTAAAACTCACCCATGTTCTTACTTTTGCCCTTTATGTTCCGGGAACGTGTAATCTCTTACGAACAACCCGCAACCCCGACAAGAAATTTAGTCCCACTAAACAGAACTAAATGCAATTGCCGGTTTTCAAAATAATATCTTCAAAACAAATTCAGTATTCTTTGTCATGTTGGTACATTGAGTTCTTATTTTGCGTTTTGTTACAGGCCATTAAGGAAATTTATTGAAAGGAAAATAGAGCGACTGTGCGTTTGGAATTATATTCAACTAGCTTCTGTCCGCGACTTCGTCAGCGTGGCATAGTTACTTTGGGCTAACGCTAACTTTAACCCGCGTGATGATCGAAAAAAATATCTTAATCTCCGCTTTTCTTCCCTCTTTCTCCCCCTTTTCACTTCTTTTTAGCCTGTGTCCGTCTCCAGGGTCACAACTATCTCTGTACTAAAATTCATTAAAATCGGTTGGGCCATTTAGGCGTGAAGACGTTACAAACAAAAAAACAAACAAACTCATTTTCGCTTTTATAATATTAGTAAGGATTATACTAGAGTATTAGCAGGCTGCCTTAGTTGTAAGGCAAGTATGTAGATGAAGGTTCATTCTAAAAATAAAGTCTATAAAAAAACTGACTGACAGCAGAAACGAAATCTTTTGAATGGCAGAGCTTGTGTACACTGTGGTCTGTGGTTAGCACAACCTAGTTACATATAGCGTCAAATTCAAATTCATTTATTTTGTGAACATAAGTAAAACAGATGGTAAATTACGAAAGAAATGTTCCGCCGTTAGGCAAACAATTTATTTCTCAAATAAAGTACATACATTTAAATTAAATTGAATTATATCAAAGCAATACACACACAACAATTGTTTAATTAGAATATACAAAATGTCGGCTAGATGTCAAGCGTCACGGACGGTTTACGTTAGAATCTCAAACTTTTAGGCCAAGTTAAAACGTAAACAATATACCAGTACTTTAACACAGCAATTGCTGGAAAATAATTGAAACACAACACTGCTTTGTAATAAAACTAAAAACATGTAGCAATCTGACATAAAACATGCTCCAAATAGCTTTTAGAATCCCATATACTGAAATTCTCCTCACAAACGAAAAAAAACAATAGAGTAATTTGTATAAATTGCCAATTCATTAATGCTAGGGTGTTTGGTCCTCGCGTGATGAGCGACTATTTGTTTCGTACGGTTTTCTTTTTCAACCTTGTGGAGACAAAGAGTACTTACAAGCTTTCAGGCTACATAAAAAGGGAATTGAAGTGGTTATTTATTTGTGGTCGAGTTCCCAAAGGAATAACCTTCTGAGAGAACCTACACGCTATAAGTTTTCTACTAGAAATTGATGTCGGAAAAAGGTCTGCTTCGAAACAGATGTGGGTAGATTTGGGTCTACAATACTTGAAGCGAAAATAAAGTTACGAAAACTTTACAATGAACTACTTAGATAGCCCAATTTCTATATCTTACTAACTTTTATTTAGATACAAGCTTTTGTCCGCGGCTTCGCTCGCGTCAAATTCGGGGTAACACAGTTCCCCTTTCCTGATTTGCAGGTACCTGCTACCTGTAGTTTTTGCCCTTGCGTCTTATTTATTGTAATAGCAATGCTAAGTTTTCCCTTTTCTTCCCTCTTTCTCCCTCATTTCTCACTGTAAAAAAAATGCCAGCTTATGTCCGTCTCCAGGGTCCCAACTATCTCTGTACCAAAATTCATAAAAATTGGTTTAGCCTTTTAGGCGTCCAGCAGTCGCGACATGAGAATAACGGAGAAGTATCCTTAAAAACAAAACCTACATAAATACCAATACATTCGTAACTTGGGAGCAATACTCTCATACATCATCTTATTTACTTATATGCTTGAGAGGGGTGCTTGGCTAAAGGGCCAGCGATTTGGCTCCAAGCCAGCTTGTTTAGACTCCAGCTACCCTGGATTATGGGGATGTTTAAGCTTAGTTGTTGACGGGCGGGCAGAGTACTCGGATTTGGGAAAGTGGGTGGTTTGAATTAAGGGTGGCTTGTGGTTTTTAATTGCAGTTTGTTTATTTTTTAACAACCACATATTTGGAAAGCTCAGATCTTATGTGCATATGTTCCCTAGACAATGGCGCATCTTCTATCTTGCACAGCACGTTCGATCAATAGCGCACTTGATGATATATATTTTCTTTTTCTTTTAAAACAACTATGTTTTTCTCATGTATCATGGGTGCGTTTAAACATTTAAAGTCACATACAAAAACAGACCCAGACCCGAATCAACCTGTAGGTCATACAAATATTTGTTTCGTGCGTGAATCGAACCCGCTACACGCAGTGCAGCAGTCAATCGCTGCGCCAACCACGCCGTCAACTGTACCGTTGTTTTTTTATTGTAATTTTGTTGCGTACTAACAATAGATTCAAATAGTATTGACACTTTATAGATATAAGGTCTGTGTGTCTATTTAAAGGCAGTAAGTGTGATAATTTTCAATTTGAATGTTTGATTTAAGAAATCAGAGCATACCTTCTGCCGGGGTTGCGGGTTGTTCGAAGGAGATACCGCGGTCCCGGAACACAAAGGGCAAAAGAAGTAACATGGGTGGGTTTTAAGCAGTCCAAGTCTGACATTCCCTTCCATTCCCAGCGGGGTAAGTTATTTGAAGTAAAAATCCTTACTAATATTATAAAAGCGAAAGTGAGTTTGTTTGTTTGTTTGTTTGTTACCTCTTCACGCTTTAATGGCTAAACCGATTTTGATGAATTTTGGTACAGAGATAGTTGGGAACCAGGAGACGGACATAGGCTATTATTTTTTTTAAAAAAGTGGGATATGACGGAAAAAGAGGGAAGAAACGGGAAAACTTAGCGTTGCTATTACAAATCAATAAGGCGCTACCGAATTTAACGCGAGGGAAACCGCGGGCAAAAGCTAGTTAATTAATAATTAGAATGAATCATAATTCATTCTAATTATAAATTTTTACATTCACTTTAACTAGTATACCAGTTAACACATATTAGTTTGCTTACTAAGAGCTGTTAATTTCTGTTAACTGTCTCCAATTAAACTGCAGTCATAACTTAACGTCATCGTCACTACAATTTAACATCAACTACTATCCAGTAACCTTTTCCACTAATAACAAGCGGTTATGAAGTATTTGACGAGCGCCATTAACCTCTGGCTTACGGCCGGTAAACAAAACTACCGGTTAGGGCGGGCGGGCGGCGCCCTAAAATGTCGTTACAGACTGTAGGTTATAGGCATGGTGGAAAGTATGGCGTCGGGTAGGCGAAGGCAAATATAGGTTTAGTTCAGTGACGAACATCGATATTTACCTATGTATGTTACGGGTAAAGGCAGGTGTGGAAACTTGCCCATTCTTCTCTATAGAGATCTACGCTTTGGAATGGACAACTGTAGTTTTTTCACAAGTTATTATGTCTTGTGACTGGGATTGTAGCAGCATTTTTTTTGTTTTTTATTAGATTTAAAAGTGCCTGTTATGATCCAATTAAAACAAATGCTTTGAGTTTGACTTAACAGAATGAATTAAGTTTTGACTGAAAATTCTTGGCAAAAAATTAGAAATGTTCACGACGCTTTGAAAATACGTATTTTATGTTACTACGCGACAATTAATGTGCAATTTTATTGAACTGTTTGTATTCTATCAAATAAATGTTACTTTATTCGAAAACGTTCATGGATTTTAAGAAATTTTCAACTGTTTGTGACGAGCTTGGTTACCTTATTTGTTGACTGTACGTAAGACCAAAATTTCTATCAATGCGTTGGGAGAATATCACTTTTAAATATTACGTAATTGTAAGGTGTGAACAAGTTTGACGGGCCTGTTGGTCTAGTGGTTAGTGGCCATGACTGCTGAGCCGGAGGTCGTGGGTTCGATTCCCACCCAGGGTAAACTTTGTGTGATGAGCATGATTGTTTGTTCTGTGTCTGGGTATGATTTATCTATAATATGTATGTATTTATAAATTATATAAGTATGTATATCAGTTGTCTGGTTACCATAACACAAGCTCTGCTTAGCTTGGGATCAGATAGCCGTGTGTGAGTTGTCCCAAGATATTAATATTATTATTATATATATTAAGTTATGCTCGTGGCGTAAGATGAAAAGACAAATATAGGCGTAGTAGTAATAAGGAATATAGTAGTTAGTAGTAAGGTTTGGGAGAAGATTTTGACATAATGAACCCAATCAAATGAAAGTACAGACTGGCCACTTGCAATTAACACGTTCGTTGCATTACGAGATCTATCAATCTCTTACCGGACTTTTGTATTGTGCGTTGAATATAATCGTGTTGTTTTACTCCTTGCGGGAGGATCTAACGTGTAAAGTTCTTTTTGTATGAGAAAACTGTATGTATCTTTAGGAGACTTATTAGGTCTCAAACGCACCAAAGGGTAGGTTAGTTTCGAAATGTTTTAAGGCCTCCAAAGCATCAGCTGAACGTTCTTTGAAAATGATGGCACAGGGAACGTGTTAACGACCAAAAAGTTTTGATCAAAAAAGTTTGAGTTTACAAACAGTCACGTTATATTATTTGCTTTTCCTCATGATCCAAAATCCTTTTGAAAGAATCCTATCATACGGGAGCTATATTAGCGCTTGGCAAACACACATAAAAATAATTTGCTCGTGGCCAAGGTATGGGCGCAAACAGCCAGGGACGTCGGCCCTGCCCCTGTTTGTCATGTACAAAATGAGGTTTAGGGATGTCGAAAACTTTTTAGTCATCATTTTGGTGGCGAAAATTATGTTGAGAGAGTATTTTTATTTATATATTTTTGTTTGTAGCTGTATAATTGCAGTCGTTCGGGTAGATCTTTAGGTTTGGCCGTGGTTACCTAGTTTGGTCACAGATGCCGAGTTTCCTCCATGCTTCGCGAAGCTCGTTAAGCCGTTGGTCCTGGCTGTCAATTGTAGATCTTTGACAGTCTTTACAGGTAGTCAGAGGCCTGAAAGTCTGACAACCAGTCTTAGCAAGGGGTATTGTATTACCCAGTTCTAACTGGGTTATGACATAGGCAGTCACTTTATGTAAAATACTAGTAGTCAGCTGTATCCGGTTAGATTGGGGGCTGACCCGAACTGGGGAAAGGCTAGGCACATGATAATCTTGATTAAAATTGTCGCCATAGATGACAGCAGAAATCTTTCAGTTTATAATTACCGCTAATTTACAAATGAGTTTAACTGCGGCTCGACTGATTGTATAGAACATATTTTTACAAATCCCTCACGCTGGTTAAGCTGCCTAGCAGTGATAAATATACTGTGCATGAACAGAGGGTCTAAACTGGTCATTTATTCAGAATCCTAATAAGATAATAATATAAATTACGTTACAATTCGTAAGATGGTCATATATGACAACACGCAATGTTACCCACGTCTGTGACCATTTAAATAAATATGACCATTTTAAACCCCCAGGAATTATAAACTGTTTAAAACAGAATATCAAAGATAACATTTTAATATTTATACGTATATTATAAATTAAATTAATGTTATTCTTTCAGTGGTGACAAACACAAACAAAAAACGTCCTTAATGATCAAATAAAATCCCGAGATTTTCCACTCCGTTTGCTTTTTGAATTAGTATCGATTTTCGCATGAACAAACTCCCTTTTCGTTGCGTAATCGTTTATTCGAGTAAACAAGAGAGAATAACAGGAGAGACGATAATTTACTAATAAAAGACAACAAATTAATTGGTGTGTATTGTTTTCATTATATTCCTTCGAGTTTTACTATTAACTTTCAAAATTAAGTATTTTTAATGAGTTATAATGACGAGAGTAAGTTACTATCTTTTAAATAAAATTCTCGTGTCACTGTTTTAGTTGAAACCTCTTGAAATGGCTTGACCGATTTTTATGAAATTACTAGCTTTTGCCCGCGGCTTCGCTCGCGATAAATTCGGTAGCGCCTTATTGATTTGTAATAGCAACGCTAAGTTTTACCGTTTCTTCCCTCTTTCTCCCTCATATCCCACTCTTTTTAAAAAAATAATAGCCTATGTCCGTCTCCTGGTTCCCAACTATCTCTGTACCAAAATTCATCAAAATCGGTGTAGCCATTAAAGCGTGAAGAGGTAACAAACAAACAAACAAACTCACTTTCGCTTTTATAATATTAGTAAGGATTATATTGTTAAGTCTGAGAATCGGTCGTAATCTATTTTGAAAATACTTTCTCTGCTTTGTAAATTCACGGTAGCCAATGAAACAATTTTGAAGGTTTGCACAGAGGTTGTTTAGTATCCGGGGTTGCGGGTTGTTGTTTGGTTGTTGTTGGGTTGTGTTCCGGGTTTGATCGGAGCTCATCATAAAGTTTCGTTTTTACATTTCCTTCTAAAGTTGATTAAATAAACGATTCAAGACTTTATATGAAGCAAACCAATAGCAATTATGATTAATTATAGGTCTAATATCCTAATTTAAAACCATTTTACCTCATCCGCAAAAAAATTAACGATTCGCAGAAATTCGATTTTATTTTCTGAGAAAAAGTCTTAAACGTCGTCAAATCTTTATGTACTAAGCAACCTTTTTATAGTTCCGTCACTGAAAAGGAAAAAGCGGAACCCTTATTGCATCTCTTTGTTGTCCGTCCGTTTGTCTGTCAAGACCCTTTATCTCGGGAACGCGTGAAGGTATTGAGTTGAAATTAAAACTACATACTCAAATCTATGGTCCCTTGGAGATGTGAAAACATCAACTCTCCAAGTCTACGTAGTCAAAAGATATAGCCTCTCGTTGCGCAAGTCTGACTCCCACTTGAACGGTTATTTTTTAAGCTATTGTATAGCTTTTATCGCGGGCTTTGAGCGCAGCGACTTATGCCCCGTTCCAATAAACAAAACAAAACGAGTCGTTTTTGTTTATTGGAACGGGGCATTAATCAAGAAATTCCGTAACGAAAATACACCTAACACTTTCACTACGAATACGGTCAGTTATTTCAATTTAATTTCTAATGATCTATCAACGTGTTTGGTGGTGTATCAGATTTTCAATCGACAGTAGGCTGGTTCAAACCCAAGTTTTGATTTTCTTTTTGCGACTTCTATTTTATTAAAAGTATTTTAAAATATTATATTTAGATTTTTTTGACGTGATAACGTCTTTAAAATCGTTTTAGTCGGGTGACATGTTCAGAAACTTGTGTCACACCAAAACCTCACAAGCGACATTTCATAAAGATGGTAGCGCCATCTGTTACTTGGCTCGAAAAAAAAACTTTAAATTAGTACTTAATTTCATTTTAGATGTCACTACTGGTGATAACTTATATCACCAATAAGACGTTATCACGTAAACATCTCGATCGTAAACCTACTTTTTTTTTATTTATTGAATAAGTTGATAAAAAATGCTATGCTAGCTTTACCGCGGCAGTCCCCGAGTGCCACACGTATTTTTATTATTTACGGATAGGAAACCAAATGACTTTTCCCGTTTATGGCGGAACGGAGGGGAGTATCAGACTTGTACAAACTAAAACCCATCCATGTTTCTTCTTTTGCCCTTTGTGTTCCGGGGCCGCGGTATCTCTTTCAAACAACCCTCAGCCCGTGACAACCCTATCATGATAACACGAAGGGTGTTCCGCTAAGCATTAGCTAAAAGTTGGATGCTCAAAAAACTTTCTTAATGGCGTAGGGGGACCTATTCCGTTGCTTTCCCGGGCTTTGCTGTGAAATTGGGTTTAGGACGCCATGTTTTATTTAGGCTAAGTTGATTAAAATGATAATGTGCATGTTGACACGCAGTTGTAGTACAAGAGCCAAGGCTTCACAGATAATGTTTCATTGAAGTGCCCATAAATAAATGTATTGATTTATTTATTAAGCCAAAATTAAATGTTAAAAAAACTAGAATGAAGTGTAATGTAATATAAAATGTGTGTTTTGTTTTTTTTTATGTATTTTTTTTTAATGAATTCTGTTGCGTTCATTGTGAATGAACGAAGCGACTGCGAATCATAGACAAAATGACATTGTCGTTCAAATAACATGACATTTAATTTAAAAAATCTTTCATAAGCTCAGTGCACAGAACGTTCAAGTCTAAATAATCGTTTCAACCAACTTATCTGCGTAATTTTAAAATTTCACAATGCATATTTTTAATCCATGACACAAATCAGTCATTCCTTGTCGTATTTGTTATTTCTTTAGGTTAAAAATGCTAAACATTTATATGCCTCGCCACGTGTTATGTGCAATGTTAAGAAGTATTCTAACTCAAAAGACTTTTTGAACGTCCACATTACATTACAAGAGACAATCCCTCAAAACGCCTACTCTTCGCCACTTTCTAGTGGTTTATTGGAAAGAAGAAGTGGTGGAACAAATTCCCCAGCAACACAACTGTCTGCCAGTTTAGAAGAACCAGGTTTTATACAATTTAAACTTCAGGTTTCCAATGAGGTCACAACCTGTATCCATCAAATAGTAATGAACACAACAGTCCTTTTTGCGGCAAAACTGGGTCAACTTACTAATGAGAAAATTATTTAAATAGTACAACATTAATGTACACACGACGGCAGGTCAACCTTATCTAAACTATTATAACCTGATCTCTCTATTACGGATCGCACACCGTAGTAGAGAGATCAGGTTAAAATAGTTTGGTGTAGGTTGATGTGCCGTCGTGTGTACATACATAAACTCACGCGTTTACCCCATCGGGGTAGACAGTAACTATCCAACGTCACTTGCTATATTTTCATACACCTTTTAATTTGTCCATATTCATATATATCATAACATCATGCTCGTAACCAATGGGATAGGTAGAGGTGTACTTAATAGTATACCCACATTTCTCCAGTTATAATCCTTACTAATATTATAAAAGCGAAAGTGAGTTTGTTTGTTTGTTACCTCTTCACGCTTTAATGGCTAAACTGATTTTGATGAATGTTGGTACAGAGATAGTTGGGAACCAGGAGACGGAAATAGGCTAATTTTAAAAAAAAAAAGTGGGATGTGAGGGAGAAAGATGGAAGAAAAGGGAAAACTTAGCGTTGCTATTACAAATCAATAAGGCGCAAAGGGAACTGTGTTACCCCGAACTTAACGCGAGCGAAGCCGCGGGCAAAAGCTAGTTAGTTATAATTCAGTCCAATGTATAATAGGGGGCAATATACAACACCTGCCTGCATCATAATTAACAAATAAAACGGGATATTTACCATTTGTTTGTTAAATGGTAAATATCCCGTTTCTAGTGTTTATTATAATGTTAGTAACCATGTCAGTTTAAAGATTTATAACACCTGCATTCTTCCATGTCCTACGTACGGTTGCCAGACTTGGCCATTGTAATCCAAAATTGAACGCAAACTGTGCGTATGTCAAAGAGCAATGGAGAGGAGCATGATGAAGCTGAGGCTACAAGATAAATGGAAAACTGCAAAAAAATTAGGAACATCACAAAAGTAGCAGACGTGAGAGACAAAACAAGAACACTAAATTGGAAATGGACAGGTCATATGATGAGAACAAAGGTGGAATAATGGACTAAAACAGTCACGGAATACGAAGAGGAGGACAGGTAAAAAGGTGGGAGGATGATCTGCCAAAAGGTGGTTGCTAGTACTGACCTTTCTTCGATACCAACCAATAGTGTCAGTGAATGTAGTGGTAGGGTGCTCCTGGACTGTGGGTTGTTCGAAAGAGAAACCGTGGCCCCGGAACACAAAGAAGGAACATGAATGAGTTTTAGACACGTCTGACACTCCCTTTCGCTCCGCCCAGAGCGAAAGAAGCCATTTGATGATTTCCCATCCGACCTCATCGTCATATTCATCTGCTTAGCTTTCCCAAGTATGTTCAGGTCGCTCTCCAGTCTAACTGGAAGCAACTGACTACCAGTATTGTACATGAAGCGACTGCCTATTTGACCTGGGTGCCCCCTCCCTGGACTCCCTTACCTGCTCCTTGTTAATCGCTTTCTACGCATCCTTCAAACATGAGGAAACCATCGAAAGGACGAAAATTATATTCTTACTAATATTATAAAAGCAAAGGTGAGTTTGTTTATTTGTTTGTTACGTCTTCACGCTTACATGGCTAGACAGATTTTGATGAATTTTGGTACAGAGATAGTTGAGACCCTGGAGACGGACATAGGCTAACTTTATTTAAAAAAAGTGAGAAATGAGGGAGAAAGAGGGAACAAAGGGAAAACTTAGCATTGCTATTACAATAAATCAGGCGCTAGGGCAAAAACTACAAGTAGCAGGTACCTGCAAATCAGGAAAGAGGAACTGTCTTACCCCGAATTAAACGCGAGCGAAGCCGCGGGCAAAAGCTAGTATATTCATATTCTTCTAAACACCCAACGCGGCACAATAAAAATTAACCCATTACACAATTTTTACCCTACACCAGTAAAAAATCCATCGCCCACAAAGCAATTACACTGGCGTCCTAAATAAATGGCACATTACGAGCCGGGAGCTAATCCAAGATTCACCGAGTGGTCGTTTTACGATGGCCCGAAGTGTTTATGGCCTAAACCTTGTAACGTGGTATAACGCTCTCAGGAGATCTGCTTGTTACTTATTGATAATATTATGTGTTTTATGGAGTTTTTGTAACATTCGGTTAAGGTTTTAAAGGGTTGGTTTTATTAAGGTTTGATATCTTCAGAAGATATTAATCTAACCTTACGTTGTTGAAAAGCTGAAGTAGTAAAATTCTGACCAGATTTTTAGCATTTACTGTAAATATATATATATGGTGTAATTAGGGTTCCGTTTCTCAAAAGGAAACATGAAACCCTTATATAATCACTTTATGATCTGTCTTTATTTCTTTCCGTCTCTCAAGACCTTTTTTTTTAACCTTTGAAATAAAAACCATATACTCATGTTTATGATCTCTTGGAGCTTTGAAAAAATCAACCCTCGAAGTCTACGCAGTCAAATACATGGCTGTTTATGTCGTAATTTTGTATGGAACCCTCGGAGGTCTGACTCGCACAATACGATGTAAAAAACCACATTGGCTGTTCCTTTTCAGGAAATAAATAACGACGACATCTCGTTTAAAAAAGACGTGTGAAGGTGTATATAAAAACCTATTTGCAAAATAAACAAAATCATCATAAGTAATTGTCAGATCTTAGAGCCATTAAAGAAAATCTAGTTTTAATTACTTGAATATTTTAACTGACCGAACCACTATTAAAAAGTCTACTACGTGACCAAAAGGACAAAGAATTTCAATTAACACGGGATTTTCCTGTCGAAATTGGAACAGAATCGTTGTCAGCCACAAGCCTGATAGGAAGGATGCTCCATTTGTGTCCCTTTCAAAGCATTCAAGGCGAGAATTTTCCAATATGGCAACACTATTGTAAGGGATGAGCATAAAGGGTTTGTATCCACAAAACTGGGCAGTAAAATGGAATATTTGTACTTATACGTCCGGCATAATGCCGTTCGACGTTGCGTGAATTTTGCCGAATATGATTAAGCAAAGGTAGATGCCGAATGAAGTTCGCCTTTTGGGTCGTGTTGAGTTTAAGCCGAAGTTTGAGTAATAGAATTTGCTTCGAAGAGATGTCAGTAAAGCAGATAGGTCTGCCAGGTTGTTCGTAAGAGAAACCGAGGTCCCGGAACATAAAGGGCAAAAGAAGGAACATGGGTGGGTATTAGTCAGTAAACGCCTCATACTCCGGGGAGTTATTTGATGATTTCCCATCAGCAAGAAGTGGTAGAACATAAGCTAACTTAAGCCATGTGACATCCTCTAACAGTCAATCTTTCAGTTGTTCAACAGTATGCCCAATAAAATGTGCCGACTGGTATAAATGACCAGCACACTTCGGAAAAAAAGAAAACTCCATTTCAAGCTTTTCCAGCACGTTTCAATAAAACTTAGAACAAAGGCTTTCTAGCCTCTATTGTAAAACAAAGCACAGCCTTCAGGGCTGAAGATCAATAGTACTAGAAGAATAGAACTCTAGTAACGGCGAGCATATATAATTATTACCAGAAAACTATAGGTACAAGTAATAAAAAGGAGAAATTAAGAACAGGTTGATTAAAGTTTTTTTTAATATTGTATATGCCATACTATCATGCAATGGGTCTAATCTCACATACGCGAGAAAATCTCTTTTGAATTTTGCTAAATTTATACGTTTTATTGCTCGCGAAGTTTTGGGGCAGAAATGAACGTTAATCATTACTAAGGGTTATTTTCCAACAATTTCAAACACAACAGTAAAACAAATCAGTAAAAAAATCGAGTATACTCATGGCACAAAAGCGCACACCGAAACGTAGATCAAAGAGAGACAACATTTTCAAAAATAAACGAAATAAACCCAGCAACGTTGATGCATAAAATAATGAAGCTGGGAATTCTGTACAAGCTCTTTCAAAAGGTACGAATACGCTTCTCATTTGCAAACTGTACTAAAATAGATATGTTGTGGGGTTGTGTTCAGCGGTGCATATCTTTAGTCTGACTAGGAGTATGTTGTATTAATACAAGGCGACTGTACTTTGAGCGGTGTTGGATTTTATATTTTCGGCGAACTGCGTAACGCTGAAAATGAAACAGCAGATTAAGGCATTCGTTTATATGTTAAAACTAGCTTTTGCCCGCTCGCGGTAAATTCGGGGTAACACAGTTCCCCTTTCCTGATTTACAGCTACCTGCTACCTGTAGTTTTTGCCCTTGCGCCTTATTGATTGTAATAGCAAAGCTAAGTTTTCCCTTTTCTTCGCTCTTTCTCCCTCATTTCTCACTTTTTTTTAAATTTAGCCTATGTCCGTTTCCAGGGTCCCAACTATCTCTGTACCAAAATTCATCAAAATCGGTTTAGCCATTTAGGCGTGAAGACGTATCAAACAAACAAAGTCACTACTAGATAGTTGAGACCCTGGAGACGGACATAGGCTATATATATTTTTTTCAAAGTGAGATATGAGGGAGAAAGAGGGAAGGAAAGGGAAAACTTGGCATTGCTATTACAATCAATAAGGCGCAAGTGCAAAATCTACAGTTAGGTAACCAGTCAGGCAAATCAGGAAAGGGAAACTGTGTTACCCCGAATTTAACGCAAGCGAAGCCGCGGGCAAAAGCTAGTTTTAAATAACTCGTTCTTCTTTAAACCTTTCAGACATTTGTATTGCTGGGGAGTTTGTTCCGCCTCTTCTTCTTCCTAGCTAAAATACTAGAAAGTGTCGATTTGTGTTCGTTTTGGGCGACAGTCCTGTTTAATTGACGTCCAAAAAGTGCTCATCATCAGTCTACCGGTATGTACCTACTGGTCGCATTTAGTACCGTCAATGCTACCTCTGCTAGTAGCGCCTACAAATGAGTTTCTATGCTCTATAGGTTTCTCATTATACTTTGCTACACTTCGTGATAGGTCAATCTCCACCTGAAATATGTTATTTTTTCTTTCCTTGGCCTTTCAAAACGGCATTAATAAAACTTTTAATGTATAAGTACGGTTTCTATTAATTACTCCTTAGTAATATTATAAAAGCGAAAGTGAGTTTCTTTGTTTGTTACGTGTTCACGCCTAAATGGCACAACCGATTATGATGAATTTTGGTACAGTTGTAGTTGCAGTGATAGTTGGGACCCTGGAGACGGACATAGGCTAATTCTTATTTTTTGAAGTGAGAAATAATGGAGAAAGAGGGAAGAAAAGGGACAACTTAGCTTTGCTATGACAATAAATAAAGCGCAAGGGCAAAATTTTGAGGTAGCAGGTACCTGCAAATCAGTAAAGGGGAACTGTGTTACCCCGAATTTAACGCGAGCGAAGCCGCAGGCAAAAGCTAGTATTGAATATTTTCTTCGTTTGCAATGATTAGGTAATAAAGGTTGAAACGGCGACCTAACCCTTATTCACTTGTGCTGTGAGGTACTATTAGGGGTTTGTTCGTGTTTTTCGAATTGAATTGTTTTGTATGCTATAACATATTCATATAATATGATGCTTTAAGTTTATATAAGAGCCCACATATGGATAACAATGTACATAATTTGGCTTTTGATGTAAAACGTTTTCCCATGCTAGCAACTTCTCCGGTAACTATGTGTATTTCACCTATACAAACAAACAGCCAAACCCGGAACAACTATCTTATCATGTCGTAGGCCATACTAATATTTGTTTCATGGGGATAAAACCCGCGTGTTTTAGACGCGTTCGTGTTCCACGCGCGCCTCATAGAGAAGTCATCAACGCAGAGGAACTAACCAGGGTCACTTCCTGCTGGGGTTGCGGGTTTTTCGAAAGAGATACCGCGGCCCTGGAACACAAAGGGCAAAAGAAGGAACATGGATGGGTTTTAGTCAGTACAAATCTGACACTTCCCCCCGATCCACCCAGAGCGGGAGAAATTATTTTACCTTTTAAGGTCCAGACAAAAAGATCTTGGTCAACTTACATGAGGACTATGCAGATTAGTGTCTGAAATGGTATTTTGAAGAAAGCACCACACAGATCGACTCACTGTTGGCACTACCGCATACCATAAACCCAGAAGTATATTTGTATACATCCCAACAGTACGGTTTTAAGGTCGCATTAGAGACAGGTCATCGAACAGGGCTCGGTATAACCTAATTAGTTACACTTTCACTGGGGTTAAGCAGATTACGCGGTGCCCATCGATATGTAGAGGGTTTTAAAAGCGAGAGTGTACATTTTATGCCTCGTCATGAACATTTGAACAGAAATAGTACATTTTGATTCTAGTGTGGAAACTTTGTAATTCCGGCTGTTGATTAACAAAAATTATAATCCTTACTAATATTATAAAAACGAAAGTGAGTTTGTTTGTTTGTTACGTCTTCACGCCTAAACGGCTGCACCGATTTTGATGAATTTTGGTACAGAAATAGTTGGGACTCTGGAAACGGACATAGGCAATTTTTTTTAAAAAAAGATTGAGATATGAGGGTGAAAAAGGGAAGATAAAGGAAAAGTTAGCATTGCTATTACAATAAATAAGGCGCAAGGGCCAAAACTACAGGTAGCAGGTACCTGTTAATCAGGAAAGGGGAACTATGTTATCCCGAATTTAACGCGAACGAAGCCGCGGGCAAAAGCTAGTTTTTAATAAATATGAAGGGCCTAAATACATACATATATGTGCCTCATTGAACAAAAAAAAATACACCCCACTATATGGATTTGTTTTTTTTTGTTTTTTTGGAGAAATCGGATTAAATGAATAATGAGAAAAAAGCTCGCGTGTGCAAAATTGCATGTTAAAAATATATACTTTGAATGAGATAGATACTCACGTTACATGGCGTGATATTATCAACGGAAAATACATATGTTTTGGTAGGATAAGCTACTTATTGTGAAAACAAAAAGGTTTTCTTATTGCATGTAGTAAATAAGTTTTTATAACAAGGAAAATGGCGTACACTGTACTGTCAGTAAACCTCCAGGGTTATAATAAAAACCTCTCGGGTATTTTGATTCGCAGATTCTAGTCAAAGTTTATTTGAATATCACCAAGATAGAATATATATCTACACTAGTTGGCGCCCGCGGCTTCGCCCGCGTGATATTGGAAAAAAAGTATCCCATGTGTTTTTCCAGACCATAATCTACCTCTGTGTCAAATTTTATCAAGATCTGTTCAGCCGTTTTGACGTGAAAGAGTAACAAACATCCGTATATCTATCCATCCTCACAAACATTCGCATTTATAATATTAATATATGTAAGAAGTAACATAGTAAGATAAGATTTATTGATACCTAAAAATATCTACTGAAAGGAAACAAAGATCATTGATTAAATGATGAGTATTTATTTAAGAATCGAAATCGTATTTTTATAAGAATTTGTAAACGTATCTTTGGTTGGGATGTTCAAAACTAATTTTTTCTACGTCTTCCTGCCTATCTATGGTACGTCTTTTTATTTTTTGGGGTGGGAAATCAACAAATAACTTCCCCCGCTCTCCGTCCGGAGCGGGGGGGGTGTCAGACTTGTACTGATTAAAACCCACCCATGTTCCTTCTTTTGCCCTTTACGTTCCGGGGCCGCGGTATCTCTTTCGAACAACCTGCAACCCCGGCAGGCGGAGGCTCTGGCAAGCCCCTCTGCTTTGCTGACATCTCTTTGAGGCACGTCTTATAAATATATTTAGGCCCAGCTGTTCACTGCACTATTTTCGCAAAAGTATAACCAAAAAAAAAACTACCAAACAGTAGTTAAACTTAATTACAACACACAGAATTCACTTTTTCTCACATTTTCCCTTTCAGTATGGGCAGGATTCCAAATTCTTCAGCGAGTGAGTCACTACTTGCATAAGTTCAGCATGGAGTTTGATATATCATTATCTTCTTTTGGCTTAAAGCCAGGTTTTGTCTATGGTATTTTTTAAGGAAAGAGATCTACATAAACGATGTGGTTGCTTCTTAGGCGCGTTGCCCACACGACCAACAGTCGAGGCGCGGGCGCATTAGACGCGTCGCCCACAAGATCAACAGTCGAGGTGCAGTTGAGGCGCAGGCACATAAGAGGCACGCCGCAACGAGATTTTCTTTGCAAATGTCGTGTGGGCGACGCGCCTTAGAGTTGCTAGGTATGAAACACCAGCGTCTAGTTGTACAAATAATGTATAATGACGAGTTAAAGTGTTTGAAATGTGGGCTCCCATGGCACAGCATCATGCTGAGTGGTGACCGACCTATCGCAGTCACGACGTGCAAGCTATTTTTATTTTGTCCCATATATGTATTTGTAAATGTTTGTGATACTTTGCATGTTGAATTTTTTTTTTTTTTGTTATTTTGCTGCTCGTCGTAATTTGCTACTAATAAATGTTTTTTCTTTCTTTATATTAATTCTTACTAATATTATAAAAGCGAAAGTGAGTTTGTTTGTTTGTTTGTTATCTCTTCACGCTTTAATGGCTCAACCGATTTTTATGAATTTTGCTACAGAGATAGTTGGGAACCAGGAGACGGACATAGGCAATTTTTTTTTTAAAGTGGTATGTGAGGGAGAAAGAGGGAAGAAAAGGGAAAACTTAGCGTTGCTATTACAAATCAATAAGGCGCAAGGGGAACTGTGTTACCCCGAATTTAACGCGAGCGAAGCCGCGGGCAAAAGCTAGTATCATTATACATATCATTATACATGGAACTAAAGTATCATAGACAAAACCTACCATACACTAACTACCAGTCTGCCTACCAATCAGCCTACCAGTTTTAACAAAAACGGGTAATTTTGTGAAAAGAAGACACCTCATTTTTTATTATGCCTTAAATATAACTTCCTGCACGAAATATACTGCCATGAACCGGGAAAAAAACATACAGTAATAATAAAAATAAAAAATGGCTTCCATTTTCTCTACAAAGTAATGAAAAAACAAAAAAAGCCTACACGTAGGCTACTACCCTTTCAAAAACTTACATATTTATTTTTATTTCTATCTCGACTTTACCGAACACTATTTGTAAAAAGCACAAAGAACAAAACACTGCCGCTTTGATCGAGTGGTTAGACAAAGCGACTGCTGAGCACGGAGTCCTAGTTTCGATTCCCAGGTAGACCAAAGTGTTATTAGGTTTTTCAATGAGAGATTGCTCAGTACCAGCCACGTCCTCTATACTTGTGTCCGATACTTGTATGCCAATCTAAGGCGAAACAAGTTAGTACTTATCAATATTATAAGACCTTAAATGTACGATGTTTTTACACAAATAAAAATCTATTCTATCCTATTCGACTTTTGGAATTGCTTACGGCATTAACTTACACGATACCGGTGTCTGTAATACCATTCTTGCTTCCCCCTTATCACGGGAAGCGAGACTCATGTATAAAATTGTTAATTGTGCTTTAAAACGTATAAAAAAAAAATTAAGATATTTGTGATAACTATGGGGATTACATGATCATGCATGATCAAATCCTGTATCCTTACTAATATTATAAAAGCGAAAGTGAGTTTGTTTGTTACCTCTTCACGCCATCATGGTTAAACCGATTTTGATGAATTTTGGTACAGAGATAGTTGGGAACCAGGAAACAGGACAGGATTTTCCATTAGAAATCCCGGGAAGATCCATATTAATATCAACATTTCGATGCAAGCACAAAAATAACTCCTATTAATCCTAATTCCGACCTTTAGTTATAACAAAACACATATAGCTCCAAACACAAACTTATATCACTTTAAAACGACCTTTTCATTGTCTAATTAATATATGAATATATATTTTTAAAAACGTTGCTTCACACTAGGAATTTCTCCTGTATCGTGGGTGCGTTTACTACTAACTAACTATCTGTAGGCCATACAAATATTTGTTCCGTGCGGGAATCGAACCTGCGACACGCAGCGCAGCAGTCGAACGCTCAGCCACTGCGCCATACGTTCCGTCAAATTTCAATGCAAGTACATAAATTACTCTACCTAATTCCGACCTCTGGTTATAACAAAATACATATATAGCTCCAAACACAAACTAATATCACTTTAAAACGACCTTTCTATTGTCTTATTAATATTGATTGGCATCCATAATTACTGTATGTATATGGCCTTAATTTTGTACATGGAAACGAATATTAGATGAAGAATCGATACAACTTCGTCCTTTGAGCCTCTTCGTCAATTTCGGTTGGTTTATTAATAATGGTGACATTTAGACGTAAGTGAAAGGTCGGGGTTTAATAAAACGGTTCTTTGATGAAATTATTTAGCGTGCAGTCACTTTGTAATAATAAAGATAGATCCCTTTTTTACAATCAAATATTTTATTCAGTTGACATACCAAAAAAAAAGTTCAATTCCCATCTGTCAAACAGACGCTATTGAGGGGAAGAGACGAGGCGGTATTAGGGATGTAGTAGTCGAATGATTTACTAACAGTATATATATGGATATCCTGACTGGAGACCTTAAATCCAATGCACCCACAGGATAGCCCGATTGAGCACGTCTTGTTACGTGCAAGTACAAGTGCGCCTATTAGCCTATGTCCGTCTTCAGGGTCATCAAAATCAGTTTAGCCATTTCGGCGTGAAGACGTAACAAAGGAACTCACTTTCGCTTTTATAATATTAGTAAGGATTACACATTTTTAGTTTGTAACCTATGCATTATAGTTACACTTGACATTTAAAGTTACATGGTGAGTTTTTTGTTCCTTCGAGACTTACAGGCGTAAATATAGTATTCTAATACAACAACATAGCAAATGACAACAGAATTGTGCTGTATTGTAGTTCAAATAAAGTCTAAACCTCTGCTTTTCTAGGAACACTCATTTACGTGAAATTTTAAAATTGTAGTTTCACGTTTTAGAACGCCCTACAAGACACCTTCACACCACCGATCGATGTTCAAGCTATGTGTTGTAAATTATTTATTAACTGAAGACCATGAATATGAAATAAGGAATTAAGGTAATTTGAAGATATCATGGTGCTTGTAGTGGTTGGGCAGGTTCACCCACAAATAATATGCTTAGAGCCTTTTGCCTAGTCTATTTGGATATCCTTACTAAAATTATAAAAGCGAAAGTGAGTTTATTTGTTTGTTACGTCTTCACGCCTTAATGGCCGAACCGATTTTGATGAATTTTGGTACAGAGTAAGTCGGGACCCTGGAGACGGACATAGGCTAAAAAGTCAGAAAAGTGGGAGAAAAAAAGAAGAAAAGGGGAGAGAAAATATTTTTTTACTGATATTCAATAACACTTTGCTCAACTCTAGAATCGAACCCAGTACCTCATGATCAACAGTACCGTGTGCGACTAAACGACCAACGGGAAAGACAAGGTCGTTTGAAAGTTGCCCCATTTATTCTCAAGATTTCCCAAGGGGTCCGAGTGTGTTTTGTTTTGTACACATCGCCTAATGGTACCTGTGCTTATGAATTTTGAATGTAATTTTTAAAGTTGGTACACCTGCGTTTCTTAGCAACTGTCAGAATATGAAATAGAATCTACTGAGTAGCGAACTGAAGTGATTCCCATGTTATGGTAAGAATGTTACACACTTTTGTTATTGGTGAAAACACAGGCTTTTTAAATAGAGAAGAAACTCGTGGAAGTCGAGACAACCAGGCTTTTTAAAGGACTTTAAAAAATGAAGACGTTCGGAAATTGACTTTTACGTATGTTTGTTACGTGGTTCCTAAGTAATGGTCTAGGCATGTGTCCTAAGATTTTTAATAAGCTACCAAATAAGTTAAAAAGTATATCCACAACAAAGCATTTTAAATCTAATCTGAAAATATTCTTAGTGGAAAAGGCATACTACTCTATTAATGAGTTTTTAGAGGATAAAACATAAAATAAAACTGTCCGATCTATGTGGTTTTTTTTTTCTATTTTGTTTTGAAACTTTTTCTTGTAATTAATTTGTACGCCTTGCAAGGCAAAACATAGTGAGACAACAAAATTCTTTATACCATAAACCATGTACCTATGTTTCACAAATAAATAACTTTGACTTTGACTTTGACTTTGGAAATGCAGCATTTGTGTGAAATACCATCATAACACTACAAAGGCTGAAAAAAAAAACTTTTTTACAAAAAATTGTTTTTTTTTATTTATTTAATTAGCTTTTGCTATATGCAACCTTAATTTCTACTTTCAACAAACATTGGCCGAATACCCCAATACCAGCCATTTTCCTTATCTCAGGATATCAACTTGCGGAAGCTAATGAATTATGCATACGATACGCATCACGGGTGAAGATTACAGTACTAAATTTAAGGAGAAACCCCTGCCAACAGATTCTGCTTACCTACAAAGAATTTATGCAACAAAATCTTCTTGAAAATTGGCACAGGTGGCGGTTATAACCAAATTCACCCGACATTTACGCGTTCCAAATTCTGATAATGCAATTTTGCTTTGTTTTTGGTATACTTGGTCTTGCATACTTTAAAAGATGTACTGATGTTATTGCCTTAGAACAAGTCTTCTACAACCCTGATCTTGCATCATGGCGTTGAATATTTTGGCAACAGGGACCTGCCCCACGATATGATAATTGTTTAATACTACCTGTGCCCAGCGGTTTCATCCGCTGCTCAGTGTTTTATACAATATTACAATATTGTACCCTGTGTTCACAAAATATTAAATAAATGAATTTAAATTTGAGTTAAAAAACAGCTTTATCTGTAACAAAAATGTCAAAAATCTTGACACAAACACATGTTTAGTTGTAATGATAACGCATGGTCATCAACTCCCACAAACAGAGAAATAGTTATTTTTATCTACCCATGATGCCTATAAGTACCTTTGATAGATAACAAAAGGATAACAATTTCATTTGCTGAGAAGAACATGAAAAGAAGAAATATTTATTAGACGCAATTACAACAACCATACAAAATAACAAACAAAAAATTAACATTGAACATACGAAGCAACACACTCATTTATAAGTAGGTACATATGGAACAAAAATATTGAAAAATACATGACAAAGTCTTTTTTACCATAACATTTATTTGTTTCAACTTCATCTCTTAACTTTGACCACCAGTGCGTACGCGCATAATCGTTCAAATTACCACCTTCCTGGTCATAAACATTAATTGTATGTGACTTTATAGTTTTCTCTAATACCATTAGGTAGCAAGATTTATAGTTTAAAATAAATTGCTGGTAATAAATAGCTCACCGTTGTGTGCTTTAGCTCAATAAATGAGCTTTTTAGCTGATAAGCTAGAAGTAGGTCAAGAGGTATAAGATCTAGTGTTCACGAAAGGTTACAGCTTAGCTCTTTCGTGTTCCAATCTTAAACTTTTTTGACAGGTAGGGAGTGAAGCTTTTACGAACAAGTCTGTATAATGAACAAAAATAGGCCACTTTTCACTTCCAGTTCTAATTAATTTCCAAGAGACTGTCAAAGGAATACATTAGTGACAGAATTCCTTATTAATGTTTTACAGTATTACGGCTAATTGTTGATACTGTTTTTCAAAAATCAGTTAAAGATTTAGTTTATTTTCAAAACTATACCACAGACGATTGTATTTCATCACCAAAACTAAAAAATACAGAGGTCAACGAGTTCATATTCTATCCATTGACTTAAGTATGGTAGTGAAGCCACTTCTACTAGAGGTAGCTTAGCATATTAAGTAAAGTGAATTTAGGTTAGGGGTGGTAAGATTTTTTTTAAATAGTTCATGAACCCGCTGATTAGATTAAAAATACAAATGGAAATAGGCGTAAAAACGGAATAGTAAACAATGTAGCTGTGATTTAAAAACGAAATTTACGACAATATACTTCAAAGTTTGATAGTTTTCGTTTCGAAATTGACGAGAATACCTATCCTTCAAAATTTTACCCAAAAAAACAAATGAAACAGATTATTTCTGAAAATGGAATGCTTAATTTATGGTGGAATAAAAAAAGCTGTTTAAAAACGACGAGAAAATCTTTCGAAATTTGTAAGTTTTCCTCAATTTACATTAATTATTCTTTTAAATGGAATGCTATAAGGTAGGATTAAACACTGTTTACAAATTGACGAGAATATCCTTTAATTTTTTTATTGTGTTAGTGAGGCAGCCCACTACCTGCGTAAGGACGTAACCCATATCCCTATATAACGACTTATAAGGGGATGCCACCGCAGTGAGGGGATGAATATCATTATAATAATAATAATGAGTTCCTTAATGTCTAATGATGTCACGAACGAAATTACGTAAATGTGAGTTGTGATATTTAATGTTGGATTTTGATATATCGAAAATTATAACAAAGGATGTCTTGCGCGTGTTTAGTTAATTGTTTTACTAAGGAATGAAAGGACTAAACAATTAACAATTATTTATTAAACAAATAATTTGAATTAATAATCCGAACTGAATTATATTTTTCAAGTTTAAACACCTAAATCTACAACTTGTAATTCACTACGTAAAATAATAAAAATAAGCTCGATGATATTCGATAAAAAGGCAAATAAATATATAATCAAAAAATTATGTAGGTTTTTACGAGTAGAGTTTGTGACAAATAACTCCGTAAATGACAAAAATAAATATACCGAAAAAAAAACAAAAAAATATATAACCTTACCCTCCAAAAATTCAATCCACTTTATTAAAAATAAGACCACCACTATCACTTCACTGCACAGCACTTTAAAAAATCTATGCGTATTTTATAAAGGGGTAGACGCGGCAAAAACGGGACCGCTGTCCGTCTAGAGTCGGCAACGCAACTGCCCGGGTCTGCGTCGTTGGGCAATCGATCGTTGTGCGCAGGTCCAGTTGAGGCAGCGTCACTTCAACTCCCCAATATCTTATGTATGAAAGTGCTACAGAGGAAAAAGTGAATAAAGCACTCCTACTTTAAAACGTGCGCTGTGCAATAATCTTTTTTCAAATAATAATTTTCTTCTTTAAAAAAAAAACAAAATGGTGGTACACCATAGACTAGTATCACTCGAAAATTCGAATGTCGGTGTTCGAAATTCATTTATTCATGTCACGCGTTGACTTGACTTGACAAAGTGTTCGCTTTTCAGCTATTTTTTTCGTAACAATCGTATTGATATCGGTTTCTGCTTTTTTATGAGTTTGGGCGAAGCGAAATAAGTACAAGACTATTACTGGGAAATTAATTTATGCTGAACTTGAGATTTTTTCGGGTGAAAAAATTATACCATTAATTTAGTTAATCCAGGCTGTTCGTTTTAATGGACGGTTATGTTTTATTATCTCCCAACCCCAATTAACTTGAAACACAGCCTTTAATGAATAAGTTTTAATAACCTGTTTCATGTCTTTGAAGTTTTAACTTTAACTAAGTTACTTAGCTACAATGAGTTTTAAACTAACTGCTTTTAGATTGTGACCTTTAACTTTTAGCGAGATTTTGATTAGGGCTACGGTTTTCTAAAAAGATAGCCGCGCGCCTTGTTTTCAGGCCAATTAAAATTTATACAACTTTAATCTTTTGAAGAAAGCTACGTCATGATAGCTCTTAAACGATAAAATATTCGTGATATAAACCAATCTTAAAGCCTTTTACAAAAATGGTCTCCTGAGTTACCGTCATAATCACTACGTCAGAAATGCGGTCGTATAGTGCTGAAATGAAATAAGCTTTTTACAACTCTTTCAGCATATTTTAAACTTCTTTACTAAACTTAGTAAAAATCACCATCATTATCGACTTTTAATAGCCCACTATTTTAAATAGGGCTCTCCAATTGTACGCCATTTTGACTCAAATCTTTGCTTGCTCTCATCTTGTTGCTACTCCACACCCCACTAAGATCGTCTCCCCACCTAGCTCGAGGGCGTACTACCCTACGTTAGCCGATTTGCAGTCCCCACTCAAGAACACGTCTTCTCCACAGATTATAAATAAAGGTAATAAGCTTGGCCCATTACCACTTCAGCTTGTTAATTCTGGGGGCTACGTCGACCAGTCTCGTTTTCTACGTGATTACTTAATTTCGGATTTGGAAATTGAAAAAATAATCTGTTAAAATATAATTGTCTTTGCCCATGGCTACGTTCGTGTGGAGGTTCGAAATTGTCCTATAGGAACGTAATTCTGTAAAAAAAACATGTGCTAACTCAAGTTTTAGTGTAGCTATGTGCCAAATTTAATCAAGCAATTTTTAGCTGTTAAAAAAAATTGAAAGACAGACTGACAGCTCATTTCACATTTATGTTATTGCTGGCTGCGCCCCGCGGTTTAATTTGCGTAGATAAATAGCTTAGCCGAGGGTTTAAGTCTAGCCTATGTGTTAATCTAGGGTATAAGCTATCTACATACCAAATGTTATCAAAATCAGTAAAGCGTAAAGGAGTTACAAATATCCTCACACATATACAAACTTTCGCCTTTTAAAATAAGTGTTATGATGAATAAAATATCCTTCCAAAACATTGCAGTTCATTACACAATCATGATACAAGTATAACACAGCTACACGGTTTAACTAATCTCATATTCCGTGAATTAAATATCGCTTCGTGCATGCGACTGAATTACGGACGAGCCCGATATAATATTCAAGTACGGCTCTGTTTACCAGGGGGCCTAAAATGGCCACTTTAGATACTTGAAATGGTCAAAGACGCGGTTAATATTGTGGATTGTCACTAGTGACCATTTTACGAATGCCAACGTAATAGGTTGGTTTCCTGGGTCAAAAATAATTACATTCTATCTAGTCTGTCTTTTAGATTATTCAAAAATAAGGGACATGTATTTTTTTATTTGTAAATTAGACCAAAAATAACAAAGAAATAGCCCACTAAAGTTACGTGTGACGTCACTTGTTGCGAAAAAATGCAGCAACGCGTACCTAACGTTTTACTTTTGGTCTAATTTACGAATAAAAAAATACGTGTCCCTTATTTTTGAATAATCTAAAAGACGGACTAATATTTTTTTTGGAAACTAGCCTTTTCCTATTATGATCCCGCTAAAGCGACCAATTTAAACCCCCAGTAATGAATGCGATTAATGAAATATAGTTACTATTAGAAGTTGCTTAGTAACAGAATACCGTGGATGCGTGTTATTGAGTGTATTACTTAATTAGGAAGGTATAGAAGATAGCTATGGTCGTGCGTCAGCGTGTGTTTGCGTGAAATAAATAATAAACCATTCAAAATGGCTGTTCAATTTCCTGTGATTTTAGAGGGCTGTGGGGAGTATCTATGTTTCTTTACATGTAAAATTGGAATTATTTAGATGGAATATTGGATACAGGAACAAATAGAGCCCCGGGTCTGTCTGTACGGTGTCGTATTACATAATACAGTTACTATACAAAATATAATATACAAGCTTTTGCCTGCGGCTTCGCTCGCGTTTAATTTGGGGTAACACAGACCCCCTTTCCTGATTTGCAGGTTTCTGCTACCTGTAGTTTTTGCCCTTGCGCCTTATTTATTGTAATAGCAAAGCTAAGTTTTCCCTTTTTTTCCCTCTTTCTCCCTCATTTCTCGCTTTAAAAATTCAAAAATAATTTAGCCTATGTCCGTCTCCAGGGTCTCAACACTCTCAACTATCTCTGCACCAAAATTCATCAAAGTCGGTTTAGCCATTTAGGCGTGAAGACGTAACAAACAAACATACAAACTCACTTTCGCTTTTATCGTAAGGGTATTCTTTTCTACGAGGATAAGAAACGGGAAAAACAATTTCGATAAGTGTTAGTCTAAAAAAACTAAAATTCCGTTTACCCAGTTGATTACATCGTACAGAATTAAATCTAGCTTAATGAGTACCTAAAAAGGTAGTGAATCAGTGTTACTTAAAATATTACGGTTCAGCTCGTTTAATTAATTATAGGTAAAACGATAAATCCGTTTTAGTGCCGTCATAAGCCTTAGCTTAAAAGGATTTATTTGTTGCCGATAAATTGGAAGCAACGATGGAATTGATTACATTCTTTCAAGATATCTTTGGATTTAGTAATATCTCTTTAGATGTGAAGTTTTAGTTTGTTGTTTGTGACGCGCTCATTTAACTAGATAAAAAATGTTTTTTTTTTTAAATGGCATCTCGCAGTTCAACCTAGGAGGTTGTCGTCTGTTTAACCGGCAATTCCTGTGGATGCCTGGAATTTAAGGCCTTCAGCCAGGGTAAAAACTTACAAATTAAGGTATTACACGGTATGGGCTTAGGGCGTCGCTGGTCGAGGACAACAAAGGGACAGGCTGGATCTGAGTGAAAGTGGATTTAATAATTTAAGGACTGGTTTGAACTTACTGGCTCAGCATCGCGGGCTGACTCTAGCAAGGGACGGGTGGGTAATAAAATGTATGTAGAGCCATGTATAGATATATGGGGCGCGAAACTCCCACCCATCACGCCAGCAGTTGAGTCCATGCGAGCAATGCAAGATGACGCGCTTGCATGTTCACCTTTTATTTCTATTTAATATATCTTTTCAAATATAAGTTGATTAGGCACCTTCGTAAACTCTTTCTTCACACTTGTTTTGTAATTCTTTTGATCACAAACGGCCTGGCCGACATTGGAAGGATTTTTTTATAGTCATATAATAATAAAAAAAAAGTAACACTTACCTTTTGGGATGTCCGTGGTTTTGAAATGTAGTTCTCGTGTAACGCCACGCGTGGCTGCATTCTTTCGTAACGAGTGACGTCACACGTAACTTTAATGGGCTATATCTTAGTAATTTTTGGTCTTATTTACAAATAAAAAAAATCCCCTATTTTTGAATAATCTAAAAGACGGGCTAAATAGAATGTAATTACTTTGGCCCTGGAAACTACCCTATTGATTAATTGATAAACTTTCATCATGATCATGCCCGAGACCATATTGTAGTTTTTATTAAAGTAAAGGAACACGAAAAGTCTAAGGTCAAAACCATAGACATTTCGTGTTCCCTTCCAGATTTTTGTACCATTTAAATTCTAAATAAATACTAATTATATGTGGTACTTACCGATACTTCTTGTCTCTGTGCCACACCGAAATGTGCAGCACTTGGTGCTCATAGACAGCGGTGGGCAGAGGCAACTTCAGGTGTCTCTGGAACTCAGGCTCCCGCTTGCCATACAACACTGATGTCCTCTGGAAGATTGACCTCTGAGACGGAAGGGTCTGGCATTCCGTTACACCACTGATTACAACCTGAGAATGGAGTTCGAAATTTAAAGGTTATAGAATTCAATTGTTTTTGTTTTCTATTTAAATTAGAATTGTAGTATGGATAGGTTCTTTATTTGAATTTTGTAGAGGTACCATAGAGACTCTGACGACTGCCAAATCCGTGATGTCTGGCTGATACAGCTGGGATTTGTAGAAAATAATAATGTCTATTTTCACTAACAAAATATCCCTTTCTTTTGAATAAAAACACAATATAACCAAGACTTTAACATAATTTTGCCCAAAAACAGACAAAAGTATATTTTTTTTCACAAAGCTTTTCTCAAGTAACCCCAAATGTAATAAAATAATTTACTACCGACCTTCGCATAAGCGTTGATATCATCCGCCTTCCCCGTGGACCTCAAAAGATCTCGGCATCTTATAACTGCAAACATAAATAAACAAAGAGGGTTTTCAAAACTCCACCCAAATGGGTCACAACCATAAGAATAGGGTAGAATGAAGGTCGATAGTCACCACTCACCGTGCACGTCTATGACGTCATTCCTTGTCATTATTTCTAAATCTATGGTCCCTTTCAGGGCTTGAAATTGTTCAGTTGATTGCTCCATACGATTGCTTGCAACACTTCGTCTTTTTTCCTCACTACTACTAATACTATTTTCTTCTGGAGAGTATGTTAAACATCTTCGGATAGATTTGTGCTCAATGACTGGAGTATAAGCATCGTTAGGAAGGAAATCTTCGTCTAATTTACTGGTCTTATGTGCTCTTTCTTCGCTTAGCACTTTGCCAGGTCTTTTGAGGTTTGGCACAGGAGTAATAGGGCTTGGAATACCGTGTTCCAAGGTTAGTCCGAATAGTTCTCTAGATCTCTTGTTGTGCGAATTGTTTAAAGTATCGTAAGGCATCAAGCTGCTATGTGAAACAGTCGATTTCATTGATATGTTCTGGTAATCATCACTTACTATAGGATTAGATAGAGGAGGACTTAAAGGTTCGCATAATGATGTATTAGGAAGCTCAGTTGCCGGACTAGGAATTCCAATTTCTAATGTAAGGATAGATGTTTTAAGATCTTTGTTTTTCCACTGACTGTCGTTGCTAACTGTAGACTTTTTCCTCCGTATGCATTTTTGTCTTTTCAGCCTAAGACTGGCCCGTTCTTCTGCTGCGGAGTACAAATCAGGAGTTGATTCTGATGACATAGATTCCAGGTTACCTCTTTCAAAATAAACATTCATAGACTGTGATCTGTTAAGAGTTGTGTTCCTCTTCTTTGGACTTGCCTTACGTTTAACATCTATTGCATTGTCAGGTGTCCGAACTTCCCTTTCATTATAGCCATCCCCATCATCTAAGATGAAGCAGCCAATTGGAAGGTTTTTCAGTAGTCTGTCATTTATTCTATGTACGGGCATTTTCTTAGTCGGTGTAGCTTTAGGCGAGACAGAGTTTTCTCGTGACAAGTTAACGTATTTAGCTTCTTTAATTAAATTAGCTTTGTTCTCAGCCTGAGGATTCACAAATAAATCTTTGACTGTTTCCAAAGACGGAATTTCTTCTTGAATCTCTACTTCTGGAGCTTTGTGCAATATCCTTCTTTTGGATTTGACAATTTTGGTGCTCTTTATTATATCCTCAATCATTCTCTCAAGTGTAACGTCTCCCATTTGTGTTGTAGATACAGTTGAATCTGTATTATTATTTGTTAAATCCTTACCTAGGATGAACTTATTTTCCATTTCTGTAGACGTTTCTTCGTCCCTTAGAGGGATAGTAAAAGGATTCTCTACTTTTGGAAAATATTCTGTAATATCATTGGTAAAAGCGACCCTTTGTGATTTGCTGTGTACACTCATAGTGCTGAACCTTAGGGCTGCTAGTTTCGTAGATAGAGGTGTGATAGAGACAGGTGAACATCCTTCTCTTACTAGCGTATGAACATCCTTTTTATCAACAGAAGGAGATTTGAAAGAACTTTCAAAATCATTTGTTTTCTTCCTTGTTCTCTTCAAAGGCCTAATATTAGTGATACCGATATCGTTATTATTAAAATATAAAGGATTATCCATGAATATGTGATGTCCAAATATAGGTAACGTGGTTTTTTCTATAGTACTCTTATTTAAAATCAGAGGTTTTTCTATACAGTTTATAACTAGATCTTCGTCATATTCTATCTCAACTATTCCGTCATTAACAGCTTTTGTAGTACATACAGGAACATTATGTTGTTTTCCTAAAGCAAAAGAGTTTCTGCTGCTAGTCGTTGTAGCACTTAGCCTATCAGAAAGATCACTTAGCGAGGGCTCAGAGGAACTATGACTAAGCTTTGGACTTAAAGAGTTTCTATCAATAGGCTTTATTCTTCTTTCAGATTTATATACACAGCTATCTCTTCTAAATACGTCATTAGCACTAGCCATTTCTAGTTTCCTCTTTTTCGCCTCTCTTACTCTTCTGCTATAAGTGGGAGGTGTTGGTGGTAAATCAGGTGGAATGTCATCTTTAGAACCATTCAGATAATATTTTCTTCTTTCAAAATTTTTGACTGGAGTACCTGTTGGAGTTATATTGCTAACATCTTTTAGGGCTGTACATTCCGGCTTCTTGATGAAACCTTCTCTATAATAATTTGGTGTATTCCCTATGTAGTTTACGTTTTCTTTATCCAACGCTTTTAAGTTTTTTCTGACTGCGTTAGATCCTAAGGATCTGCGTTGGTACCTGCTAGGTTTTTTGCTCTTTTTGACTGTTTGTGCGTCGAGAGATCTTCTGATTTTGTTATTGTTGTTATAAGATTCGTCAGTGTACTGCTCGCAGTCTTCATTTTCAATGTCGTTGGAGACCCGTAGTTCTTGGTTTTTCTTACCGTAAACTGCCCACTTCAACATTTTTGATCTGGAATGAAAAAAAACAGTTAATTAAAAAGTGAGTTAAAATTAGGTTAAAGGTTTAAATTAAGTCAAATAAGACGAAGATATTCTGTGCCAAAGTGGAAAACTCTTTTATAAGCAAGATGTTTGAATGTCGACGAAAAGATTAAGTAAGTAGCTGTAACTGTTACCAACTCCCATGGAAAAGTCAAAGGTTATTTGTAATAATAAACTAGATTCATTATTATAAACACTTGAAACGGGATATTTACCGTGCTTGTTATTTATTTCGAGTTTCTGATATTTCGGCGATGTTGCAAACGCCATGATCACGGATGAACTTTAAATAATCCCATTTCATGTGTTAATTATAATGCTAATGACCATTTCAGCTTAAAGACTTAAACTAGATTCATATAATTCTAAAGCAACTAGTGACTCAAAGCAATTACGCCAAACATTCGTCATCTCCGACAGATGTCAATGCGCTGTTCACATGGATGTGAGCTATGAGCGATTATGTATTCGCATACATAATGAATGGAGCAAACATTGACTGATTGGAGATGGCATAGTTTGCCTTGTTCACATAGAAGTATTTCAGTTTCATTGAAACTATTGTCTTCGAATACAGCAGTCGAGTTTTAGTATTGTAAGTGAGACAGGTAGAAAATGTGTGTATTACAATTTTTAAAATGTTATTTTACATCTTACAGGAGCAACTATGGTCTTTAATCTCATTAGAATAAGGTTGTTGTTGAATAAAATAAATAAATACACTGTGATTGGGACAGTGATGCAAATCGATAAATAAAATAACTGTGAAAAAACCAAAGACTATAAGTTTATCTGTACATTTATTAAAATTAAGCCCATTTACACAAGTCTATAAGTATCACAAACGCTTAAAATAAAATAATCTGACCACCAAAAACAATATTGTGCCATAAATTGAATGTATATGTTTAAAATGAATCATTCTGAATATTTTAACAGAAGACCTTTCTAAAGAACTATCTAGAAGTACCGTAACATGTCCTGACTCTTTTGTCCTCCCTTTTAAAATGGTATCGCCCTAAAAACACCATACGCAGATACCAAAAAAAAATGCACTACAAGAATCTGTCGTACCTATTCTTACATACTATTCAAATAGTAATAGCTTCAAGAATGTTCCGTAAAAAGTCTACCATCAGTCTCATCACTAGCAGAGGGGCCTGCCAGCCAGGGTTACTGCTTGCCAAAACCACACCGCGGCCCCGAAACACAAAGGGCAAAAGAAGAAACATGGATAGGTTTTAGTCCGTAAAAGTCTGACACTCCGGTTCACTCAAAGGCGGGGGGGGGGGGGGGGTTAGGAAGGTCTATCATCTCTTGGTTTACTCGTGCACAAGCCAATCCTTACTAATATTATAAAAGCGAAAGTGAGTTTTTTTGTTTGTTTGTTTGTTACCTCTTCACGCTTTAATGGCTTAACCGATTTTGATGAATTTTGGTACAGAGATAGTTGGGAACCAGGAGACGGACATAGGCTATTATTTTTTTAAAAAGAGTGGGATATGAGGGAGAAAGAGGGAAGAAACGGGAAAACTTAGCGTTGCTATTACAAATCAATAAGGCGCTACCGAATTTAACGCGAGCGAAGCCGCGGGCAAAAGCTAGTTTCTTTATAAAATCGTTAAGACAAAACGTTTCCTTAACGCAAACCCATTACAATAACGTTAACGTCATCGATGATATGCCACGGATATTCTAAACTCATTACATGGCCATTGTCTATGTTCGATGCTGATTTGCATGTAGGGTTGCCATTTTGAAATTCATAAAGTTTTGACAAAGACTGACAATTGACAGTGGTTAGCTCGTTCTATCGTTGACCTCATCTCTGGCTAATGTAGATCGAAGTTAAGAGTAGGAGTAGACCCAAAAAAAATTTGGGTTTTTGATATTTTTTTTTTATCACTGTCATGATTATTTTCCTGCCTTTCTCCCCTGTCAGGCGTCACAGCATCATTTACTCCTTTCTCTTTTTCATATCTTTTCTTTGACGTTCTGCTCCCTCTAAATCTATCAAAATTTATGTCCATTACATGCGTTTCATCCCTCCTATTTCATTTCCATTCCAAAACAAACGACTACATTATTTTTTCATCGTCTTTTTATTATTTTTCCAACTACGTTGGCGTCTGCGTCCAGTCTTTGCATATTCAGCTGAATACCAATATTTCCTCCAAAACCCAGTCACTCACCAAACTGTTTTTTCTTTCTATCATTGATGGTTTTGTCGTAAAGTCCGAACAATGTTAGAACTCACAACCAAAAACCCGGACATGTCCGAACAAACCCGAACACATAACAGCCCTATTCGCATGTGTCTCGGTCATTGAGAGCGTTGCGTGAATGCGATCATCGTAAATATCATTCCGCACTTCCCCTCGCGAGGCAAAATCTTTTGATTCTTCGCGGCCATATAAAAGATGTGTGTAACGACTTTCTTATAGATATGGCGTTTTTTGTGGGGTTAGACTGGACTGGAGTTGTTATTAATGCTTTAGGACTGGGGTGTCATTTTGTAAGGGACTTGACTGGACTTTTTTATCAGGTTCCGAGTGAACCTACCTAAATCTTATAAGTTACTAGCTTTTGCCCGCGGCTTCGCTCGCGTTAACTTCGGTAGCGCCTTATTGATTTGTTATAGCAACGCTAAGTTTTCCCGTTTCGTCCCTCTTTCTCCCTCATATCCCACTATTTTTTTTAAATAAAAAAAGCCTATGTCCGTCTCCTGGTTCCCAACTATCTCTGTACCAAAATTCATCAAAATCGGTTCAGCCATTAAAGCGTGAAGAGGTAACAAACAAACAAACAAACTCACTTTCGCTTTTATAATATTAGTAAGGATAGTAAGGATGTTTGATCCACGTCTCTGTTTCTGATTGCGGTGAAGTTTTGCATAGGTACATGTTTAGTTTGAAAGACAATACATGGTAAGTTAAGTGACGTCATTCTATATTCAATATGGCAGACTGCCAAAGATGGCGGGCTAGTAATTTAACCCATTCCCATGAAAGAGTTATCAAATGAAAAGATTTGCTGAGTAGAATGCGAGAAATAAAATGATTTCACCAAAAAGAGAAGAGTGGTTTTTAACCACTTTTTGAATACCTATCAGTAGCTTATACCTTAGACCTAAACAAATGAGAATCGGTCACAAGGCCTTTTTAATTTCTACAACATTTAGCGCACTCAATACAAATTTGTATTTGCTATCAACGCTAACTCATTTAAAATGTCGCTCAGTCTATATATTTAGCACCTATGAGTATTTTCTTTTTATCTGAATCGATGATTTTACGTCTTGTAAGCTTGGCATAACCCAGCGGGCGGTTATGTGGTATCGTGAGTTGTTCCAGAGTTGTCGGTTGTTCAGAGGTTGCGGATTGTTCGAAAAAAAAACCACGGTGTCGAAACACAAAAGGCAAAAAAACTAACATGGATGGGTTTAAGTCTGACACTCCCTCCTGCTCCGCCCAGAGAGGAGGAAGCTATTTCATGATATCCCATCCGAAAAAAAAAGTAGGCGGCCATTTTTACGCTGGCTTTAGTACCCCCTTTCGTCCAGGAACCAAAGTAGGTATAACAAACAACATTTCGCCAGCTGAATTAGTCTACGTAATCGTTGTGAGCCTTTTGCCATCAAACCGGGTACTAATCGGGATGAATTTAACATGACCACATAGTGATCACTTATATAATGTGACCATAAGAGACTAGATTGCTCACATACGGTATAGTCGCATACCGTTGCCTTCAATTTGCGGCCTCCCGCGTTTCATAGCGTATGCAATTTGGAATGTGGCACTGATGACATTCGATATGGCGCGAAAATGGTCGATTGCACGCGTTTTACTTTATATTATACTTTTTTATAATAATTGTTGTGTAATAGTTTTGTGTTGCAAAAATAGTAAAAGTTTTGTCTTTGGTGTTTTTGAATGCATAATCTTGTTTAGAATTATGATCATCTTACTATATCTGATAAAAAAGTTGATTTCAAATCTTAAATATGGATTATTCTCTATTTGAACCACGTGCTAAGCAATTAGGCTTCCAGTGGCATAATTTGCAAAACAAACAAAATGGTAATTTCCAAAAAGGTACGCCCTTGAACTATGCACAGTTATTATGGGCTAATCACCAACTAATCGTTTAAAAATACAATCAAATACGCACATTATTATGCTAAGTCGTTCATAAAAGTTTCAATCTATTGTCGCATATTAAATATGGCCGATTTCATCTCGGTTACGGGCCAAGGCAATAACTCATGTTTCCCGCTTTACTTACCAAATTGACTGTGTAATTAGAAACTCGGTCGCTCCATTCATCTCCAGGGTACTGTGACAGACTCATGCTGGGTAAGGAACCAGTGTGTACACAATGCGACTCGAGAAATTCGCGTACTAAATACAACACCGCAAAAACAGGGCGTACTTACATTATCCTCTCCCTACCTATTCAACACCAAATTACTATTGAATTTTAAGATTTTTCTGAAGCATTTTTTAATATCGAATGCACGTCTCGACTCGCGAAACGTGGGGTCGCCAAACAAAAAAGTTTCTTACTCAATGCATAAACTCCATGTTACTGGCCGATATAGTTTTTAAATGACAAAATCACGTAGGAATAAGGTTTAGATTCAAGAATTTAATACTTTTTGGAACGTATGGTGTGTGCTGAACGTCAAAGCTGCTGGCTGAATAGAATGGAACACGTTTTAGCGGATTTTGAATTTGAATCTTTCGAATTTGCTGAGCGGTTACTGGGGAATGCAAAGTTAATCAAACTGTCCATCTTACCGAATTGACCTTTATTCCGTGCAAATACGACTTCTCACACTGGTACAACAAGAAGATAAGATTTTAGGTCACTTGAAAACTGAAAATTGAAACTTTACCCCTCGAGATAAGGACGCTATTGACGGCATGATCGTAAGATAAAATGGCAGGACATCCATCACCTTTGTCTTGAACTTTGCCGAGAAGGCCGGATGTTTTTGTCGTCAAGAATTGAATTTTTACGAATTGTTACCTTGAGTTTGTTGTGCTCTTAAAGACATTTTATGGAAATCAGTTGAACTGTAACGAGTTATTTTCAGTTGTAATATTCGCCATGAATTTGTTATAAGGAACGAGGCAGAAAACAGAAACAAATTAATGTTTTGGAGTACACTTTGGGATGACCATCAAAACTGTCCGGGACATTGTAACTTGTTATGAGGACATTATTTTGTTTCATTATTGTCTACTGTTTGTTTTATTAAAACGCTTCATGGGGTTCCTTAAATTGCCCACTCACTGGGAAGAGAGTCGTATAGATTTAGATATTTCTTCTTAATCATTAAAACGAGAAAAATTTTAAGGAATTACTTAGAAGAAAATCTCTTAAAAACTTGGCGTGTAAAATAATATACTAATACTTGAGACCAAGCTGTCATCATCAACCTAAGGTAGGGTAGGTTTCAAAACTCTGAAAAATTTAAATGATAAGTTAAAATGGCGGTTAGTAACAAAAGTTCCATAGAAAATGAACGCTTTTCCGAAATTTTCCACGCCCTTCTTTATTAGCTTCTACGAAACACAAAGCGATCAAATATTTATTAGTACATAATTTATGGTAACAATCGTTAGTTTGTCAGTTGGCCGGCAGGTGGCGTTGACATGAATAATTCAGAACGCACCCGTTTCTACGGAACCCAGGGCTTTATGGTTCAATAATGGAATTCAAATGCTGTCATGTTTTGGGGACATTTCAGAATATTTTATTATTGGTTCCGGTATCGTGACGTCATTTGTTTTGTTGACGTGTTCCGTTATTAGGGTGGGCAGAGTTTTAAGTGGTGATAAGTCACGTAGGATATTGACAGTTGAAAATTTTCCGTGCATAGAGGCCCTTTTTTTAATATTTTTTTTTATTTGCGTGTGGAAATCCTCAATGGATGTCCTCCGCCTTTGCGGAGGGGTCTGTCAGACTCCTACTGACTAAAACCACACGGTGTTCCTTCTCGTCACTTCTGGCTGGGGTGCGGGGACACATTCGCATTCTACACAATCACCCCAGCAGGTGCATAGAGGCCCTGGCACAACCAAAACGTAATGTAAAAGTGAAATTACGAAAGAAAATTTATAACATATTGCTTTAATTAAAATTTTAAAATATGAATACATTCTTAAAATTATGAAAATATTAAATGTGTAGCGGGTATTTTTTATTTGAACGATGTATTTTTGTAACACGTTTGACGTTTTTACACTGTTCACTCGTGTTTGGTTGGGCCTCATGAGATTCGACTTTTTACTTTTATTGAATGAGTGAGAATTTTATTTCCATTTTTAAAAGTATTACCTCGTTGGTCTAGTCATCTCAAGAGCTAACTTTCTGTTGTATGCACACATCAACGTACACAAAACCAGTTTATGCGGATCTCTCACCATACGGAAAATCTACGGAGAAACGAAGGATCTGCATAAACTGGTATTGTATAGATTGATGTGTCGTCTTGTATAAATGAGGTGTCAAATCTTAGGTCGGCAGATTATTTTAATTATTGGGTTGTGCAGGAAAATTCAATAGAAACCCAGGGTCTGAATGTGTTCCAGGCAGTTAGAGAAACGTTTCCTTAAAAAAATATACTAAACATAAAAATTTCGAAATCTGAATCTAGAATGCGTTGTATACCTCTACGAAACTTTTGGAGATTATATTACACGTGTTGAAATTTTAAAAATAGAACGTTTAAAATGTCAAAGTATCGGCCTATGACTTTCGTACTAAGTAATAAGATGCGACTAATGACGTCTATTCATGGCCTAAAAAAAACTAGAGCAGTTGATGAAATACTGGCGAATACCGCCCCTTTCACTCAAGGAAACGACAACAACGAACAACAACAACGACAAACGGCAAAACGACTTAACAAAATATCTAGATTTTTCAGAAGTATCTAAGTTACAGAATATTTTCATAAATTCACCATCCAAGATAAATTATCTTATTGTAAAAATTGCATCAAAATATTTAAAATTAATTTTAACAGACCAATTAAAAGTAAATCGATTTTAATCGGACACAAACTTGCCTCACTCACTTTTCTCAAATAAAAAAAAAACGACATTAGTTCATCATTTCTACTCCCTTCATCTTCTATTTCTCCATTCTCTATCATGTTTTCCTCTTTACCATTTTTTTTAATCATCTCAGTTCATACTTTCATATCAGAAAACTCACTCACTGTGCTTCTGAATAAATATTTTCTATTCTCATTCTTACTAAGTATACTCCGATTAGAATTCATTTTCATAACATGAACTTTAAGTCATCTTTCTAATAATTTCAAAATTACCTTTATGCAAACAAAACCCGTACAAACTTACATTACCTACCTTTGATGTATCTATAACCCATTTTACCTCCACCACATTACCCTAAAAACAATCAACCTAACTGACTAAAACTATTGACTTTACTCTAAGTATTAATTTCCCATGCTAAGTGCGACGCACATGCAGCTGTTACCTGCCCCACCACCCCCACCCCTTCCGAAGCGTGCGCATACGCAGGCGCCTCGATAAGTGCTGACAATTACAGTGTAATTACGTAATTTGATGTTGTTTTTAGTTTATTTCCATTGTTTGGTCTTATATAAGGTGTAATGAAGAATGGCTTTGGCAAGTACTGTGTAAGTAGTTATGTCACATGCAAGTAAAAGGGTGTAAGTATCAGTTTTGATGGATGCTCAAAACCAGCGTATCTGAGTTTATCTTATTCATTCTTCTTCCTAATCATTCACTCTATATGTGTTGTCGCTGCCTTCGCGGTCATCTCTTACCGATATCTATTGGATGGCCAACAGATTCTGCCACAGGGATCTGGGTGATAGATTGTATGGAGTCTGTCTATCCGGTTGTTGCATTTCTCGTGTTGTTAACCAACTTATTTTGGTACTTAGGTAAATCTAACACGGGTTTGAAATTCATATTCCCATTTCCAACTAGAATCGTTTTATTAACAACTTTAATCGTTGACGCTTAAATATACCAATACATCTGCGGCGTTTGTCTCATTCTACTAAGGTCCTGTAAAAAATCACATTGTGAACTGTTTTTAAAGAAATCAGTAAAAGACGTCACCGGTATAACGATTTTCAAACGAGGATCTTTCTAAGAGAACAGCGTGATTTTTCGAACATTTCTTGTTAGAAAATTGACACAAAACACTGCGAAAACTATTTGAAAGTGTTTTGAAACTACACCTAGTGTCAATTGAGAAAGTTGATATAAAGGCCACATATCAATCTGCTTGTTTCATTATTTCAAAATACAGTTCAGTAAGGTCAAAAACTGTATCTATTTAACGTCGCATCGTGCGGTCATTACGACATTTTTATCTATCAATCTTTGGCCATATGGTGGCGCGTACGCATGCCATAGGGTCGTGGGCCTATGGGCTATGAATCAAAATATTATAAAGTTAATTTTAACGAGTTTTTGGAGGATCGGCTCGTTTACAGTAGTATTTTCGAACTAAATGAAAATCTTTAAATTGCCTTTTTGTCTTATTAGATTTTGGTAACAAATCGAGTGCAAAAATATTAGAATGAACTTAATTTTACTTGGGAACTCGCTTAGAGAATTAGAAAGCTATAACTTTGAAAAATTGAAAACTGATTACTGACGACACTGCTTACCGTAAAGCTAAGGCTAAAACCACATTAAAAAAAACGTTTGCCGTAACATACAAGGGAATCTTAAGAAAAACCGGAACTAGCTACATAACATTAAAAGTATCACGCCTGAGTTTTTTTTTAAGAATAAGGCGGGACAGTTAAGCACCGACATTTCGCCAGTCGTGTTCATTCCGACCCACTGTCATGAACCACAAACAGGAAATTAACTTAGCACACAGTCGCAGTTAATTTACTTTTGTATATTTATCTTCCATTTTTTCCAAAGGGAGTGACAGACTATTACTGAATAAAACCCATCCATATTTCTTCTTTGGCCTTTTCTGTTCCATTCCCGTGGTATCTCTTTCGAACTTTCCGCCTGTTTATGTTTCATTAGCAGATTTGTATGTGTATTTTCGTCTTTACACCCGTTAATGAGGGATACGGGGTTAAACCTACGCAATTTAAATATGGACTGTGAAAAGGTAGAACAATTTGAAAAAATGGTTGTTTCATTTATTTCTTTCTGTGTAATGAAGACAGGGTTATGAAATATAACTACTACGAAATATGTTATCATATTATGTGACTTTTTAAAGAGGACACATTTTGTTAATGAAAAACAGGAAATTGTTTATAGTCCAGGTTATACATAAGCAGGTACAAATTGTACACAATAGTTGTTACAAGTAACAATAAAACAACAGCAACAATATTATCTAAAACAATGTAACATATTATTGTTAGTGAGTTCCGAACTAGACAGACAATAAATGAAACAGGTAGTGTTAAAAATTTTAGATACTATTTTTACAATTTAATCAGTATAAATGATAATTCTACGAAATCTTAAGTTGCTGCATCGAACTTCTACCTTAGATATAATTGCGAAAAGCGCAACACTGTGGTAAGAAAAAAAAACATTAGATACACCTAAAACCCGAAAATCTTATGAAACAAAACAACCACTGACTCCTAAAATAATAATTCCAATTAAATTTACCCCTAAATATTTACAAACAAACTTTTACACCATAAAATTTTAACTCTCAAAGGAAGTGGTTGTAGTCATACTTTTCAAAGGTAAATATTTCGATGACCATGGGAAAGATATACAGTGACTATTGGACTGTGGCCGCCATTTTGAATGAAGTGTCAATAGGGATGTAACCCGCTGCGTTATGGCGGGTTTCGGCTATAAATTTGTGAAATCGATTGTTGTGTTGATTAGTATCTGTTTCTGTTTTTCGGTTATTGCAAATTATATGTGAATTGGGAAGGTTTTTAATTCTGAATGAAATGTGAATATTTCAAGGTACTAGGTTATTTGACATTTTAAGCTCTTCTAAGCAAAATAAAAATTTAAAATCTTGTTTATTTTTTATATTTTAAATCAGTCTTTCTATAAAACTGAACAAAATCAACCCATCAAATTTCATATACGATTATAAAATATGATGAAATAAATTAAACTAATAAGTATATATTAATCGTTCAGAATCACAAAACGATCAACAACTTATTCTTCCACAAAAATAATAAGAAGACATAAAAAACAGCAGATGTCGTTATGTCAAAAGCAGCAAGCCCTTACCTTTACCAAATTGAAACTATTGTTAACCCAACAATCGCTCACCTTTGACGTTCCGAAGAAATTGGAGTAATAATATCGAATTGTTATACAATCTGGAGCAACTTCATCCTTTTGTTAACCCTGCTCTGCTCTCCGCGATATTGTTTGAGGAAGTGTGCGAAAGTCGAAGATGCGTTCCTGTCCGAAACATTCGCAGTTTTTAATTTTGCGCTGTACAACCAAATTCCAACCTTATTTCTAATGCGGTAAGGTTAGCTTTGTATTGTAGTCACAAAGACATTTGTTATGGAACCGTTTTGTTACGTCGGTTCCGATCTAGTTTTTTTTTATAATAACCAAAGAGTACATGTAAATGTCATGATTTATTTTGTGACAAGGAACACGGCAGTCGTTGTGGGAAATTTACGAGGATATCAAGGGGTGGGCTCGTATTGAATCTTTGATTATGTATTGTGAACTAATTTATGGAGCAGATGACTTTGTAGAAAAAACTTTTTGGACAGGTGAGCTGCCAGTAGCAAAAGTCTTTAATCTATGTTCCTTTTAATAAAACGTAACGGTTATAATTATTGTACTAGTTATAGAATAGGTTAATTAATTGTAAACTAGTCAAAATGGGAACGGTAGATCATACAAGTATCTGTTAAAATTAAGTTTGTTTATTCGTAATGGAGAAACATAAAATAGTGTTACAGAGAAAGGCAACTATTGTAGGTACTTAAGGCGGGGACTAGGTCAACTAATTAACTAAATGACAATTAACAGTTATAGCAGCACAAAGTTTTGCAAAACAAACGCAATTTAATATGCTATGCAAAAGTTTCAAATGTTCGCCATAAGCCTTAATGAGAAATGAAACGCCTGCCCTTAACTTTGCACTAACAAATTAAAAACTAATTCACTTACCAAGGATACTTAAATCCTCATATAAAAGTCTACTAACGTTATTACATTACACAATAAAATAGTCATAAACCGTCCTCATATAACCGATTAATATCGAAAACATAATCCCGACTCTATAATAGAGACGTAAAAATTTTATATCCTATTTCTAACAATACGGTTGAACGGTAAACTATCGTATTTTTTTTAAGACTGCTGAGAATGCTCCCCTTATTGTTAACCTGGCTGTAAGATTTAGCCCCTGTGTCTAAGTTTGCGAAAAAAAAAAATAAGTTCGAAGCTATTGTCGACTTTTTGAAATGAGAACACGTTCTGTTGGTGTGATTTTTCAAAATGGCGTTTTGTTTCCACATAGCAATACCGGCTTGATTTTCAACGGTTAGTGGTGTACATTTGATTGATGCGTCCATGTTAGCAGTCTTGGTTCAACTTTTATTAGGCAGGTGACAAAAAGAAGACGCATGTTTCAGATTTAAATTGATATAAACTTTTTGATTGCGAAATCAATATCGTTGAAATTATATTATTTGATCACTAATAGGCTAAACTAATAAATAAAAGAAATAAAGTTTAACGTACCACGTTAACCCAGCATTACAAAATCAATTTTGCAATCCAAATATAAATCTTTTAATCTCGAGACAAGAGATTTATTTTCGTCAGACAAACGTTTTGCAAAACAGTAATTAAGAAATCGGGTCATGTCGTTAAACTAACAATAATGTCTACCAATTAATAATCGAATTAAAAGCGATATGATGAAATAAAGTAATAAAATAATGCGTATTCACAGTTTCAAATCCAAAAGATTTCAAGCCAAAGTAAAACACAAATCTTTGCTCAATCTTGCACACCTGTAGAAACTTTAGGACAAAGTAAGCAACCCTACCTGCGTCTGTCGGGTCACAATTGAAAATACTCGCACAGTTCGAAAGTTAAAAACTTTTCTGACGTTTCACGATAGTTCTGGCTTGAACGACGGTTTGAATTCCTGCCAGGTACACACAAGAAAATGATTGATTTAGTTTTGAGGTTATGGAAAGAAGGTATCACAGCTTTTTGTAGACAGCCAAGGTTAAAAAAAAAACATTTGATTTCATTTGAATATAGTGTTCCTAATTGGAACTGCAGAGAACTTTTTTAATAATAAAATGTTACATTTTCGTTCTATAATCACCAAAAGACTACCTAGATACTTGTATCACGATACTTCGGTTGGTGTTTGAATAATTTTAACGCGCTATTCCTGGATATTGTGAAATAATTTAAAGAAAAAAAATGGCGGCTTATGTGCCGAACGATCGTGCAAAAAACCATGTTTGTAATATAGTTATTTGACTTCACATATTAACCTTACCAGCGACCTTCAAATTAAAACTAGACCTAGCAACTCTTGACCTGGTTTAAAGTACCTATTGAAGCTATGGGTGTTCATTTTTTTTTATCTATAAATCGTATCGTTCAATCAGCGCTGCCTATTACTGTCATAAAACCTTACTAATATTATAAAAGTGAAAGCGAGTTTTTTTGTTACGTCTTCGCGCCTAAATGGCTCAACCGATTTTGATGAATTTTGGTACAGAGATAGTTGGGACCCTGGAGACGGACATAGGGTTTTTTTTAAAGCGAGAAATGAGGGAGAAAGAGGGAAGAAAAAGGAAAACATAGCTAAACATAGCTTTATTACAATAAATAAGGCGCAAGGGCAAAAACTACAGGTAGCAGGTACCTGCAAATTAGGAAAGGGGAACTGTCTTACCCCGAATTTAACGCGAGCGAAGCCGCGGGCAAAAGCTAGTTTTAAAATAAAGTTTTAAAATAAACTATTACGTGTGCGGTGTGATTAAGGTATGACTCAGTATAAGTTGACGATGTTATCCATTTAAAGAAAGAAAAAAATATTTGCATTATTTTCTTCGTTCTGAACTCTAGAAGGAGCCAGTTAATGCAATCATTTATGTTTTAATAACCATAGAACTCTATTACAACAGATTTTTCATTTAAACTTGCAACGCAAACACTTCGTTATTTTCCAGTAGATACAATTGCAAACTAGGCTTCATCAGTTTCACTCTAGCCAACGCCAACGAAGTAATCCAGTTATAAGAATCCAATATTCCAATATTGACCCGATTGCGAATTTATTTTTCCGCTTATGGAAAACAAGGTCGAACGTTTTTCAATAACCGAATAACGAGTGCATAATGCTTGTCTATGGGTTGCAGTTAAAACTAAAGTTTTGACCATAATTTTATTGTAACTAAAGTAAGACAAAGACACATGACATAAAGTGGGTTAACAAAAATAACATACATTTTCTCAATTATGTTTTCAAATGAAAAAAAAACTTATTTATTTGAGTTATTTAAAAACCAATTATTGACTAGAAAAATATAGCTATTTTTTCGGTTCGACACTCAGGCACAAGGCGATATTCTCGCAGTTACGCAGATATTTGACATTTATCATTGTTTTTTTTTCTACTACTAGTGTAGTATTGTATGCCAGTCTGAATATCTTTGACAGTTATTAAGTTTCTACAAGTAATCTAATCTAATGTAACGATAGTTATTCGAAGCTCGCGACAATCATGCCCGTTTCTTCAACGTCCCAGGTAAACCAGGTGGCAGGTTTATCAATATAAATCAGCCCTATTTCACCCCCTGACCTCTGGGTACTAAGGATTAGGGGATAAGTTCCCAGCAGTTACGGGTTGACACCTACTTATGGTTTTTAGGGTTGTAATGCAAGTCGTTTTTACCCTTCAGGGTATATTGATGGGGCTTGACCGAAATCCAAGTTGAATTGTGTCTTTTTTTTTGCAATTTTTTCTTCTATCAAATAGTACACATAAAACTGGACCATTGTCATTTTTTTTTTTTTTCGGGTGGGAAATCATCCTATGACTTCCCCCGCTCTGGGTGGAGCGGGGGGGCATGTCAGACTTGTACTGACTAAAACCCACCCATGTTCCTTCTATTGCCCTTTACGTTCCGGGGCCGCGGTATCTCTTTCGAACAACCCGCAACCCCGGCAGGCGGAGGCTCTGGCAAGCCCCTCTGCTTTGCTGACTCTCTTTGAGGCGCGCGTGAAACACGAACGCGCCGTCGACACGGCCTGTCGTCAATCGACGGACGGACGGTGAGCTACCCATTGCTCACCGTCCACAGGCCCGCATCTACGGTGGCCGGAAGTCGTCTCGCGGCGCCCGGCGCCCTGGGCGTCTCCCGCGGCGGCTGGGTTGGGCAGATGTTCTCTCCCTCAAACGCCCGGCCACCTCCTTTGCTAGCATTACTGCTTCGCAGAAGGTGGTGACCGCTTCCCATTCCCTCTCGCTCCGGACCATGGCCTGACCATTGTCATTTGAATATGGAATTTAAGAAACGCAAGGTATTTGTGGTCAATCCATCAAATTAATGTAGAACTCGAAATTCAAAATTTTAAACGCACCTAAGCACAAATTGAGCCTCGAACGACACTGCAATACTTACATTTAGCTAAGTAGTTTTAACTAACCAAAGACTACAATAGAATATCTACTCGATTTTTAAAAAAAGAGTCTAAGCCACTCTTTTTTATGATATTTTGTTCTTCAAATTTAGTGTTTTTTTTAAATTATTGATGTTCAGACCAGTATTCAATCTTAATGACTGGGACGAGAGACCATCAACTGAAGTACCTCTTGAGTAAAGTTTTAGATTTGTTTCAAAAAGGTATACAAAAGGTTCGTATTTGATACACTTCAATTACAGTTGCTCTGTTGGACCCCTTTAGTATTAAAGTGTGTATGTACTTGGTAATGTAATTATATTGCGTTCTCAAGTGTGTCCATTGAGAGCCATATAATATCTGTACCATACAATATAGTGTAATTTTTATTTACATGGAAATCATTTTACCAACGACATATTGATCAAAGAATTTGAAAATTTCCAATCGCTTCTTTAAATTTTTTCATACACACCATTGCATTAAACTGCAAAATAATCGTAAAATAGAAAAAAAATACTGGGGATACCCAGAAATTATTTAATATCTACAATTTGATTGAATTTTATTTCTGAACGATTAATGCAGAAAAAAACCAAGGGCACTCGAACAAATCACTCTTCAATTAAAGAAAAACAGTGATCCATATCTTTTAATTTACTTTTATTACTGCACCCAACCCTTCGCCGTAGGTACTGTTACAATTATTTGTATTTGGAATTCTTATTTTTTTTTTACTCACTTGGGTATTTCGACCTTTTTTTGTTCCGTGAGAACTGTCATTTTTTTTCGGCAAAAACGTCAGTCCTACACAGGATCGCTAATGGGTTATTTTTTCGTGAATTGTGAGTTTTACCTGTGAATAAATTTGAAAATATCAAAGATACCGGTCTCAATATGAAAAATAGGAGTTTTATTAGCTTTTTTGCCGTTCTTGATTTTATCATCTAAAAATGTAAATGGAGATCACAATGGAGAAGAGTTATGTCTAAAAAAATCCAATCATTTATCAGACCGTCTCTTTAAAAGCATCCATAATGACGGCGACTGCGAGAAAATGATTTTTCTAAAGATAGCGAAAAAAAAACATGGTAACGTGCCTTTAAACTAAATAAGCACGCTGTTAAATATCAACAGTTATTCGGACTCATTGTTTCACTGAAAATACGCGGGAAAATCTTTTCTATCGCTTCGCTATGGCGAAACTACGTATACTCAACATATAAATAGCACTAAAGTTCAAAAGACAAATAGTTGACTCATAAAAAAAACAAGAACCGGTACACATCAATCTAAGACATTTTTTCTAATATCTTACGAACTACCAACCCCTTGAATCTTTTAATTAAATGCGCACTCCACGTTTATAGCTAAACAAATAAATTATAATGATAATAAAACATTTTACGGTTTGGTTGACACCATAAAGGAGCGAGTGATTCCGGGCGTTCGACTAGTCTTTTGTTTCGCAATCTATGATTTGTTTTTACTTTTTTTTTCTGAAGTGACAGTTAGTAAAGAGGTTGTGTCTCTTTTGATTTTGCTGAATAAGCCTGGGGTTAGTAAAGACATTTGTTTATTTGGATTAAGATTAATTCTAGGATTTTGAAAACTGAATCTTACACATAAGTATTTGTTATTTATTGCAAGTGTTTTCTGAAAGGTGTAAATATATTTTTGTTAAACTAATATTCGGCGAAAGTTTTATTTCTTTCATTTAAACTGTAGGATTTACTTCAATTCTATTATAATACTTAAATGTTTACAAAGTTTCCAACTGCCAGTAACCGTGTTCACTTTTTATAGTTAACCTATTAATGGCAAATCTAAAAACCGTTTAAAACCACGTGGAATATAATCAATCAGGCACATTTCCGCCACAAAACACGAAATAACGAATTCAATTAACTCTCTAAATTAAAAAAAAAAACCTATATAAAAACAGCCATTCCCATAAAATGATAGCGTGATGGTTATCCATAAATGAACGAAAGCACTAGACTGTAAAAGCCGAGTTCTCACAGACTTAAAAATATAAAAAGAAAAAAAAAACTCCAAAGAGGTTTGAACTCGTGCAAAAAAATCCGCGCGTACGCTCCGCTGGATCGCAAGGGTGCTTTATTATAATCTATTTACTCTTCCCTCTCTTTTCCACAAGGGAGTGAGTTATACTTACGTCTCGCTCTTGCTGTAATTAAGGGCGTAACTGACCAAAGTCCTTGAGAAGTACTTGGTTATGATCTTTTGTTTTTGAATGGCGCAGTTAAGTGTGTGAGAGCTCTTATAGTTTGGTATTTTGACTTTTTGAACTTGGAATTGCGATTTGTGGAATTGATATGGCCACCAATACTTTTTAGAGTCCTATTTATGGTTAAAGTTTTTCTTTTTAGCTTTTTCATGTCATTTGTAATGTCAAGACGAAGTGTCAACGTAGATTATGCCCGGAGTTTCCAATGACTTTAGAACATTGCAGTGCAAGATGATTTCCGTGACTGTGCATGCAAGAATCATACCACCAGCTGAAAAATTCCTTGAAAGGCTAGAAATCGACATGTGAGAATATCTTAATACAGAAGAATTATTTATTTTTATTTTATTTATAACTCAATAACTCATTGCCATCATTATCCTGCCCTTATCCCAAAGGGTTTAAGGTCGGCGCAGCATGTCTTCTCAATTACTCATTTCTATTTCTAGGCATATCATCTTTCACAAAGTTAATCCATCTTGGGCATTTCTGTACTTTTGTATCCATCGACATTTATCCTATTAGTGTTTATAAACCTCATCAACTGTACGATTTCTTGAGGTTCTCTCGTTTCATTCTTCATGAAAATAGGTACTGCTACAATTATTTGTATTTGGAATTCTTACTTTTTTTTCACTCGCTTGGGTAGTTCGACCTTTTTTTGTTCCGTGAGAACTGACAATTTTTTTTTCGGCTAAAAAGTCAGTCCTACACAGGATCACTAATGGATACCTACATGATTTTGTGTTATGTTTAAATATCAATAATTTTAATATCAATAATATTTGACGGATCGCTAAAGTAGTTTTTCTTGTGTAAATTTGTTTTTTTTTGTAAAATCCTCTTCACATTTAATTTTTCCCACGTTTCCATGTCTTTGCATAACACATATTCAAATGTTTTCCTTTCTTAATATTCCCATAGGAACTGTGTTGCTGATTATACAAAAACAAAAAAAAAACCGAAACTATTCAACTGTGACCACGTGACCAGTCATTAACTACATAAAAATGTCGTTCAATAACGAATCGGTTGAATTTATAACAAACACGTTTATATCGCATTAATGCACATAAAGTTAACATAAAAATGTTAGCTTGATCAATATTTATGTCATGTAGATCGTGCGAGAGTGTAAGGGGTTGTAATTGAAGAATAAATTATTGTGGTTACATGATTTGCAGTATTCTTGTAGCTAAAAGTAATATGAATATGTGGAGTTCAAATGTGGAATGTGAACTTGGCTACCATTATGGCGATTGTCGTAACGGCCAATGGCTTAATGGCTACCGACGGTCATCTGTCAAAGCTCTCCAGCTTTGACAGATGACCGACCTTCAGTCAGGCCCTTAATCCAACCGCCTAAGAAGTTAGGCGGTTAGATTAAGGGCCTGACTCAGAAGACATTACTGTTGGATCTGGAAACTCCACACGGATCTTTGAATAATTTTGCCGGATTGACGATTGGATTACGACAACATAGACTAGTGTCGATTGTGAGTTACGATTGGATTGTTTGTGAACAACTATGAAGATCTGACACACAACTTCACTACATAGTTTAAGATACAGTCGCTTCCCTGTCTGTCCCTCTGTATGCTTAGATCTTCAAAACTACGCCTCGGATTTTGATGCAGTGTTTTTAATAGGTAGAGTGATTCAAGAGGAAGGTTTCTATTAATAATATGAGTATACTAGCTTTTGCCCGCGGCTTCGCTCGCGTTAAATTCGGGGTACCACGGTTCCCCTTTCCTGATTTGCAGGTGCAATGTAGCATGAGCTGCCTGTAGTTTTTGCCCTTGCGCCTGATTTATTGTAATAGCAAAGCTAAGTTTTCCCTATTCTTCCCTCTTTGTCTCTCATTAAAAATAATATCCTTCTCCAGCCGTCTTAGCCCGTCTCCAGGGTTCCAACTATCTCTGTACCAAAATTCATCAGAATCGGCTTAGCCATTTAGGCGTGAAGAGGTAACAAACAAACAAACTAACTTTCGCTTCTAGAATATTAGTAAGGATAGTATCTACATTGCACCCGCGGGGCGTGTCGCTAGTAAATTATACAAAAATCAACGATATTCGGGACACCGACTTTAGATGCTTTTATATGACAGGGAATAAAAAGGTATGATCAGATAAGATCTATATAGCTCACACGAGAGAAACCGGATGCATTTACTCGTACCTACGCGCATGAGCAAGACTTGCAAACTTCCGTCAGTTTATAACTCAAGAAATAGCTATTAATTATACGTTATTTGGTATTTATCTTAGTATGCCATGTCTTAGTCTGCCTGTATTTAGTATAGATTTTATAAATGGTGCTAATTAAATATTTATCTCAAGTAGGCTATTTTTCTTATTATTAGTCTTACTTATAACGTATGTAAGTACTTAAATGTAATGTATAAAATGTTTATCTATACGGTTTAAACGAACTTTTCACGAAGCCACCAACCATTATTTTGCACATGGAACTAAGTACGCAAAAAGCATTGTTAAAAAACGATTTTTTTTAGTATCAATTAACGTTTTATAATAAAACTCTAAGATACGTCAAAACCTAAAGTTTGTTCCTAAAGATTGTATAGTGCGAATATCGGGGAGATATTTGGAGTACTGAAATATCATTTGAAAAAAAAGAACTTGTAAGGTATAGTCTAGAACAAAAACTGATCGCAAAGATGCCTTTTGTCTTCGCTAAGGGAACACGTTCTACAATAAAACTCAAAGATACGTCAAAAAATTGTTCCTAAAGATTGTATCGTGCGAATATCCGTTTATTTTCGTTGGATCCCAGTTTTTGATCCCACTTTAATATTTTTGGCGTTGGATCCCACAAAACATTATTATATATTTCCGTTGAATCCCAAATTTGAAAAATACTAAAAAAATACGTTTTATTGCCATTGAATCCCAAAAACTATTTCCGTTGGATCCCAGATGTTTAAAAACATCTGAATGCGGGTACATCCAACAACAAAATCACAATAATATTTTAAGGCGAAACTTTGTATGTATGTTTGTTATTCCAACACGCTCAAACTTCTAGACTGATTAGGATGAAATTTGGGTATGTGGATAGGTTATGTTAGAATAACGGGTGCCTGCCGTTTTTCCGAAAAGATTTTGACAAAATGTCATTACCCAAACAAATTATAGGAACCGGGAACTAGGTTAGGTTAGGTTAAAACGGTGACCTCCTATGCACGAGCCGAGCGAGCGGAGCGAGCGGTGCCGCGGCAGCGGCCGGCGAGTGCCACAAACGACCTGCATTTATAGAAAAAAGAGATTGTTTTTAGTTGGTTACCCGGAACTGAACTATTTAGATTAGGATAATTACTTATTTACAAAAAAAGGTTAGGTTAAAACTGTGACCTGTATGCCAGAAACGGCCAAATTATATAAAAAAAAAATATGGAAAAATCATCACGGCAGTATTTTTTTTTTTGAGATAAGAGGCGCTTGTTTATTCCCCAGTGGCAACAATCCTAAAAAATCCAAAATACACACACAGTGTTTTTGAAATATTTAATAAAAGTAAATCACTTTTCTTCTGAAATGTACACATGTTGTCATAAAATGGGATTCAATGGTAATATCAAATGGGACCCATCGTTAATACCTATAAAATGGGATCAAAAACTGGGATCCAACGAAAATAAATCCGAATATCGGGGAGCTATTTGAAGTAAAGAAATATCATTAAAAAAAAAGTAGGTACTTGTGAAAAGGTATGGTCTTGATTCTACAACAAAACTGATCGCAAAAATGCCTGTCGTCTTCGCTAAGGGTACTTATACATCCTTATAGCTCAGAGATTGATTAAGTCAAGCCTTGACATATCATCATCATTCCCCTGCCCTCATCTCAATTGATTTAGGATCGGTGCAACATGTTCTACTTCCATAGTCCTCTATTACTCGTGCTCTCATCCGACACCATAGTTCTTGCCACAATATCATACTTTAGAAATAAAAAGAAAGAAAGAAATAAAATCTTTTATTTGGGACTCGCATAAAACAAGTAAAACAGAGTAATAAAATGAAATAAAATAGTACAGACAAGGTTATTGTCTGTGCGAGGCCAAAAAGGTCCCTGTCTCAGCATAAGCTGCGATATTTCAGGATAAAAATTTGGATAAACATCGATTTTTAAATTTTCATATTTCGAATTTAATTCTGCCATTTCATCTTCAACAAAAAAAAAGGCTTTACACAGGCCATCCATGGTATCTTTGATCTTCTACTTTAAAACCCGTCATAACTCTTTGGTTTATGCAATTAAAATGAAGCAGTATGTAGGCTATGGATACGCTTTAAAAGCTGAAGTTTAATTGGGTACAATTTTGCATGTACTGTCTAGGAGGACAGAGCCGTGAAATTTGTTAAGCCTTAAACAATGATATCCTTACTAATATTATTAAAGCGAAAGTGATCGAAGTTTAATGGCCAAACCGATTTTGATAAATTTTGGTACAGAGATAGTTGGGACCTTGGAGATGGACATAGGCTAAAAAAATGTGAGAAAAGGGGGAGAAAGAGGGAAGAAAAGGGGAGAGAAAGTTATTTTTGTTTCGATTATCACGTGGGTTAAAGTTAGCCCAAAGTAACTATGCCACGCGGACGAAGTCGCGGTCGGAAGCTAGTATCTTATATTAGTAAGATATATTTCTATTTATTAGTAAATTAAATTAGTTATGTTAATGGCTAAATAGGTTCTAAGCCTAGAGCTCGTGGTATGAATTAGGAGAACAAACTACCAAGTTTTATTTTTGCACCTAGACAGAGCTATTATTTTTAAAATATAGTTTGTCCCAGTAAGGGAAAAAGCTAAACAGCATAAAAAAATGCTGTTGTGTTAGTTGGTTGATCTTTAAGTGTTTGTCATTTTGGCGGGAGATGTTTTTTTGGGAATGTCTGTAAGTCATTAACTACTGTTTGTTATGTGCAGTCGAGATAAATACTATATTTAAAAATAAAATAGAAAACATAAAAATAAAGTATGATTAAGTAAAGTACGTACACAAAGTATGAATAAATCAAAAATTATATACATATATTTAAGAAGATTTACGAAAAAAGTTTATCAGCTCACAAAAATATAAACTTAAATATTTCAGTTGTTAAAACATTCCCATACAATTTATATAGGTACTGTACATAATATATAACATAAAGGTAACAGTTGCAACATGAATGTCTTATTGAATAGGAACCCGACTCACCGTATCCTCGCTCCGATACAAAAAAATAATCCCTATTGCACAATAAGATGGTCCGCGAACAAAAAAACAACCAACTGTCATTTCACAAAATCACTAAAAACTCCTTAAACACACTACTTAGGTTCATTACAATTTTAAAATTAAAAAATAATAACACTTTCCATAAACGATTTCATTTTCGAATAAAACCGCCGAAAACTTTTAAAAGTGGAAACGCTCGCGCAGCCGTGCATTCGCGCGCAATGCTCGCGTTCGAATAAATGGGATTCAAACTTTACCTGGGGTCCGGTGTGACATTCATGTGACGTATTTTATCTCTTTCTTTCACATACTATAAGATGACCAGTGAGTGAGACAGATGTATTTTATTGAAGGAACGGTCGGGAAGATGTTAAAAGTTTTTTCTTCGACCGGTGTATTGTTTTCCCGCCCTATCTTTGGCGGTCTGTTGATAACTGTGTCTTTGATAAGAGACATTGATAAAAATGCCATTAAAACTCTTTGAATGGACTTCCTTGTTTTGTGCGAGTATTCCGATAATGGCAACAAATAAATGTTCATTACTTCCCATTGATAAATGTTTTACTAGACTTAGTTGGACAGTTGAAAAATAGGTTTAATTTGTAGTTTGGAAACTGTTTTAGGAAAATATATTGAGGTTTTTGGGTTGTGTTGGACAAGTGTAATTAATTACTTACTTTATCCATATTAACATGCGTGTGGTTTCATAGAATAGATTTCTTTACAAGATATATTTTTTTACTTTTACAAGCGTAGGTGGAAGTTTTAGGTTATTGTGCTTATTCATGAAATGTCATGATAGAATGTTGAATATACATAAGCACAATGTAATGAACACAACATAGTAATGAATTCGATTAACATTTTTTTTAATATTAACTTTATCTACTTTTTATTGACATTTTGTTTTACAATTACAATTGTTGTAATTCCTTTATTTATCGATATATTTTTTACATTTTTATCGAATAAAATAAAAAAAAAATATAAAAAATGTATTTCACCGGTATCGAGAGCAGGGTCTAAGCATCCGGTGCAATAGAGACAAGAACCTCCTCAAAATGCGGGCCGTATGAGCACTGCCTTCTGAATCAGAGCTTGATCCAATCGCCAAAAAAGAGCTTCGACATATGGTCGTCGAAGCTCTTGGCCATCAGGCAATTGGTCATTATTGTTATTATCTTTAATTTTATGACTAACTAGCTGGCACCCACGGCTTCACCCGCGTGATATCGAAAAAAAAGTATCCTGTGTGTTATTCCAGAGTGTGAGATTCCAGTAAAAATAATAAACATTATTAAAAGTAAGTAAAGCGAACAAAATGACACTACTGATTACATTTCAACCATAGCCAATAGCGATCAACTAAAATGATCGAGTCACTGCAACTCCGTTAAGTTGTGTGCATAGCGGGTAGCGGTAGTTATGTTGGTCAGTGGGTTTGTTACCGTTCGATACAATTAAACGATTTGCTGTGCAGTCATAAATTTTGCATTTATGTGTCGTTTTCTCTAGTCTTCAATGTTTATGTTTCTGGGTTTAGGTTTTGTTAAGTCATGTTTTATGTGGAGCGTTGAGCAGATTTGTTAATACGGTCAGTAGCTTATGTGGTATTAAGTATATGGTTTTATGGACATCATCATCTGCCTAGCCTTTTCCCAACTATGTTGGGGTCGGCTTCCAGTCTAACCGGATGCAGCTGAATATCAGTATTTTATACGGAGCGACTGCATATCTAACCTCCACAACCCAGTTAGTACTGGGTAATACGATACCCTTTGGTAAGACTGGTGGTCAGACTTTCGGGACACTGACTACCTGTAACGACTGTCAAAGATCTACAAATGACAGCCGGAACCAACGGCTTAAAGTGCTTTCCGAGGCACGGAGGAAACTCGGTTTGTAACGGCTGGTCACCCATCCACAGACCAACCTAGGCAAGCGCGGCTTAACATAAAGATCGACCCAAGCGGCTGCTATTATTTAGCCACGAGCTCCTCTGGTATATTCTGGTTTATTCTGGTATATGGTTTTATGGACAAAGCTAAGAAATTCTTGTTATTTTGTCAATGCAAATTAACTCCTTTTTAGGGTGTGTACCTCAAAAGGATAGAAACTTATAGGATCGTTTTCCATCTGTCTGTCTGTCAAGACCCTTTATCTCAGCTACGTGTGGAGGTATCGGGTCGAAATTAAAAACATATTCTCAAGTCTGTGGTCCCTTTGTGCTGGGCAGTCAATAGATATGGCCGTTTATGTCGTCAAGAGTTGAAATTACCTTTATAAACCTTATTACATCTCATCATCCAATGACTTCCCCCGTTCTGGGCGGACCGGGGGGGCATGTCTGACTTGTACTGACTAAAACCCACCCATGTTCCTTCTATTGCCCTTTACGTTCCGGGGCCGCGGTATCTCTTTCGAACAACCCGCAACCCCGGCAGGCGGAGGCTCTGGCAAGCCCCTCTGCTTTGCTAACATCTCTTTGAGGCGCGAGTTTGTTTGTTTGTTACCTCTTCACGCTTTAATGGCTAAACCGATTTTGATGAATTTTGGTACAGAGATAGTTGGGAACCAGGAGACGGACATAGGCTAACTTTTTTGAAAAAAAAGTGGTATGTGAGGGAGAAAGAGGGAAGAAAAGGGAAAACTTAGCGTTGCTATTACAAATCAATAAGGCGCAAGGGGAACTGTGTTACCCTGAAATAAACGCGAGCGAAGCCGCGGGCAAAAGCTAGTCATAAAATAAACCAACTTCGTCAGTTAAGACTGCTTTGAGGAACATTTTCTTTTTTAACATTTTCCCGCTAACGGAACAGAAAGTTTTTTTGACGCAAAACATAAAATAAGTTTTATGAAGAAACTTAGGCATCTCCTATACTGTATCAGAGGCTAAGTACTTTTAGACCAGGGTCGATAATTTTTGAAACCAAAAAAAATTACAGTAGGATGAAACCCATTAGAAAAGGAGGGGAATATTATAAAAATGAAAGGAAAAATAAATTACGGGCGATCTGAAGTCGGGAAGGGGATGGGGTGGGGGGGTTTAAGGGTAAAAAACGGTTTTTCTCGATTTCCGGCAAAACTAAAAGTCCTATCGAAAAAAGTCAAACGGCAAAGTTGTAGGTAATAAAAAGATCTAAAACTTTTACATTCACACTTTTTTCACATAACCTCAAAATTTATGTGAAAAATTTAAAAAACCAAGATTTTGGTTTTTTATTTTTATCTTTTACAAAAATTGTTTTTTTATAACGAAATTTAGTGAAAACTTACTTTTTTATGTCCCAAATACGCTGTAATTTATTTGATTAAAAATATTAATTTTTTCACCTTATATTGAATTAATATCGAAAAAGCAGCCTCATTTTCAATCGAAAATTCTGACGTCAAAATATCAGCTTTTTTCAAAAAGTTTGTATGTTTTCTGTTCGTTGAAATCTCTACTTTCCGATGGTGAAAAAAAATTTTTATGTTACCATAGTAAATCTTCTCAGAAAATGCAAAAAATCTAATTCGAAATTTTTTATTACTATAAATAATTTTAAGCTATTTATTAAAATTTACACTTTAATTACTCGAAAAACGTTAGATTACATGCTACATTGATAAAAAATTGGAAATCAAAATATACTACTATAATTAACAAACAAATAAGTTAATAAAATTAATATTTAACAAGACATCTACAATATTTGGGTTCTGGATCATCTACAATTTTGGATTTTCTGAGAAGATTTACTATGGTAACATATAAATTTTTTTTCACCATCAGAAAGTAGAGATTTCAACAAACAGGAAACATACAAACTTTTTGAAAAAAGCTGATATTTTGACGTCAGAATTTTCGATTGAAAATGAGGCTGTTTTTTCGATATTAATTCAATATAAGGTGAAAAAATTAATATTTTTAATCAAATAAATTACAGCGTATTTGGGACATAAAAAAGTAAGTTTTCACTAAATTTCGTTATAAAAAAACAATTTTTGTAAAAGATAAAAATAAAAAACCAAAAACTTGGTTTTTTGAATTTTTCACATAAATTTTGAGTTTTGTGAAAAAAGTGTGAATGTAAAAGTTTTAGAACTTTTTATTACCTACAACTTTGCCGTTTGACTTTTTTCGATAGGACTTTTAGTTTTGCCGGAAATCGAGAAAAACCGTTTTTTACCCTTAAACCCCCCCCCCCCCCCATCCCCTTCCCGAACTCGGATCGACCGTAATTTATTTTTCCTTTCATTTTGATCATATTCCCCTCCTTTTCTAATGGGTTTCATCCTACTGTCATTTTTTTTCACTTTTTATTAATTTTAAAGGCTTCTCTACCCTGGTCTATTTATTTTTATGAAATACTCAAATTATGTAAAAGTAGAAAGTTTTATAAACTTGTGAAACAATCGTCGATATTGACGGCACGGTTGGTGCAGCGGCTGAAGGACCGTCTGCTGCGGTACGTGCTGCGGGTTCGATCCCCACACGGAACAATTATTTATTTGACCTACTATTATTTATATGACTTTTGGCGTAAATAATAGTATTTTTCAAAAAAAAAATACAATTATTCTGTAGCGTTTAAGTGAAATTGTTTGTAAAAAGCACAATTTATCATCATCCATACATTACATATAATTTTAATACATGCATTCTTAATTCAGTGAAAAAGTAAAACGGATTTTTAATTTTAGAGTCGACATATTTACATGTTTTGTTCAAGCCGGGGGCTCCTGCAAGGGTCGCAGGAGTCCTTTGCTTCATCTACCATCGCGGGTCCTATCACAAAAGTGGCCGGCTCACTGCCACTTCAGATTCAAAACATACCTGTCAAAAAAATCAAGATGGCGTTCGTACAGCAAGGCGCGAAAAAACATTCCAATTTCAAAATCCTCATTCTATAGCACCGTCTTTTATTTATTTACCATGTCTTGTTTGCCCACTATGTCTGTGGAAACAACCGCATCCTAAAATAACAAGAAATCTGGTTAAAAAAGTACAACATAAATTATGAGAAAATGACAATAGTTCTGCGACGAATCCGATTTACTTGAGTCAGCGTGACGCGATTTAAAAAAGTCAGGCTTTTTAGTAAAAACTGTCTATAAATAAAATTGAATTGTTTGTGTTTTTCTACGGTTTCATATTAGATATAAAGAATGTTGATATATTTGTTGTGTTATGTTATATTGACAAAGGAATTCTGTAAAGGTGACAAAAGGTTCACGAAATTTAATATATCGAAAGGTTATTTTATTTATTTATATTTATTAGCACAAGTAACTAAGACTCAAAAAGTTAATCACAATATTTCCTTTCGACCTTCGAGTTGCTAGTGGCTAAACAATAACTGCCGCGCATGCCTAGGTTGGTCTGTAGATGGGTGATCATGATCACCCGTTTCATACCGAGTTAGCTCCGTGCCCCGGAAAGCACGCTAAACTGTTAGTTGCCTTGCCGTTGTTGTGGATTGTTCGAAATATATACCGCGGCCTCGGAACATAAAGTGCAAAAGAAAAAGCATAGATGAGTTTTATTAATTAAAAGTCTAACACTCACTCCCGCTCCGCCCAGAGCAGGGAAAGTTATTTAATGATATCCCATAATAAGCTGTTAGTTCCGATTTTTATTTGTTGATCTTTGACAATCGTTACAGGTATCAGTGTCCCGAAAGTCGGATAACCAGTCTTACCAAGTGGTATTTTATTACCCAGAGTCGCTCTAACTAAAATACTGGTATTCAGCTAATAGTCAAAGAGTTGGGAAGATTTAGTCCCACTTTATTAATATTATAAATGCGAATGTTTGTGAGGATGAATGTATGAATGTTTGTTACTCTTTCACGTCAAAGCGGCTGAACGGACCTTGATGAAATTTAGCACAGAGGTAGATTATAATCTGAAATAGCACATAGGATACTTTTTTTCGATCATCAGCTAGTAGATCATAACTGTCACTTTGAAAACTACGGTAGACAGTTACCTAAGCTTTTTATTGAAGTGAAAGTTCGTCATTTCTCCACAAAGTGACAGGTTCTTTTAAATCATTAATCAAGAACACATGGCAACTAATTTATTAACCCTTTCAATATTCATTGATTTCTTTTCAACCACAAATCAGCGTAGGAAAAAAACCGGCCAAGTGCGGGACGGACTCCGCACCGAGAGTTCCGTACAAACTTGCGACATAAACGGCCATATCTTGTGACTGCGTAGACTTAGAGGGTTAATTTTTAAACACCTTCAAGGGACCACAGACTTGACTATATGGTTTTAATTTCAACTCGATACCTCTACGCATTCCTTGATAAAGGGTCTTGATAGAAAGATTGTGAAAACGTGGTGATGGTGACAACGTGATCTTAGAAGGGTTCCATTGTTTCTTTTTGCAGTTAAAACAACCGGCCAAGATCGAGTCAAATTCCCGCACTCAGGGGTTCCGCTCAAAGTTGCGACATAAACGGCCATAACTTGTGAGTGCGTAGACTTAGAGGGTTAATTTTTAAACACCTCAAAAGCACTACAAACTTGGGTATATTGTTTTAATTTTAACGACATACGGTTTCCTGAGATAAAGAGTCTTGACAAACAGGTCTTGACAGACAGACAGACAGACGGACTTAAAACAAAGACATCCTATAAGGGTTAAACTTTTCCCTTTGCAGTACATCATCTGCCTAACCTTTTCCCAACTTTGCTGGGGTTGGCTTCTAGTCTTACCGCATGCAGCTGAATACCAGTATTTTACATGGAGCGACTGCTTATCTGACCTCCATAACCCAGTTAGTACCGGGTTTTACGATACCCCCAAGTAAGACTGGTTGTCAGACTTTCGGCTCACTGACTACCTGTAGCGACTGTCAAAGATCTACAAATGATAGCCGGGACCAACAGATGTCAATTTTCACGGAGGATACTCGGTATGTAACGGGTGGTCACCCATCCACTGACCAACCTAGGCAAGCGCAGCTTAACCTAAAGATCAAGTCGAGCAACTACTATTATTTAGCCACGAGCTCTTCCTTTTGCAATGCGGAACCTTAAAAATACGAATAAACAAGTTTACAAACAAAAACAAAATGTATATTATTCCCTACGGCTGTCATGTATAGTAAAAATAAAACAGTTTGTCAGTGAAACAAATTAGTGCAAGAACGTTAACTATTTATAACGTCAAGAGATCGACTCGTGCGCAACTTACGCACCTGCTGTTCAATAATAAAGAGGTTCTCAAAGTGTAGGAAAAATGAATGCTTATTTTTTACTTGGCAAAACTACATTTACTATACTACTTTCAATCTTATTTAATAAATCTAATCTAATATATAAAATTTCCGTGTCACAATGTTAGTTACCGTACTCCTCCGAAACGGCTCGACCGATTCTTATGAAATTTTGGGTACATATTGGGTAGGTCTGAGAATCGGCTAACATCTATTTTTCATACCCCTAAGTGAGCAGCGGGTGAAACCGCTGGGCACAGCTAGTATATTATAAAGTTCTCTTGTCACAATGTTCGTTCCCATACTACTTCGAAACGGCTCGACCGATTCTTATAAAATATTTTATGCATTTTCAGTAAGTCTAAGAATCGGCTACTACATATATATCTTTCAAACCCCAAGTGAGAAGGGTACCTGAGCAACGGGTGAAACCGCTGGGCACAGGTAGTTTTAGTATAGTGTTAAAGAGGATTTGTTTGTTGGTATTGAATAGGCTCCAAATCTACTGGACCGATTTTAACCATTACACTAATAATGTAGCTTACATTATCATTATGTAGCATATATTACCCACGGGAGCGGGGCAGCAACTATCCTTACTAATATTATAAAAGCGAAAGTGAGTTTGTTTGTTTGTTTGTTACCTCTTCACGCTTTAATGGCTACACCGATTTTGATGAATTTTGGTACAGAGATAGTTGGGAACCAGGAGACGGACATAGGCTAACTTTTATTTTAAAAAAGTGGGATGTGAGGGAGAAAGAGGGAAGAAAAGGGAAAACTTAGCGTTGCTATTACAAATCAATAAGGCGCAAGAGGAACTGTGTTACCCCGAATTTAACGCGAGCGAAGCCGCGGGCGAAAGCTAGTATTATATAAAGAGGAAAGATTTGTATTTTTGTATGTTACGAATAAACTCAAAAACGACTGGACCAATTTAAAAAAAAATATGCCAGTAGTAACCTACATTATCACTGAGTAACATGGGACATTGGACATCCAGAGTTGAGGGTTGTTTAAAAGAGATACCGTGGCCCCGAAACACAAAAGGGCTAAAGAAGGAACATGGGTGGGTTTTAGAGGGGAAAGTTATTTGATGAATTTCCTTCCGCATAAAAATTGGAGTTTCTCCATCAGGAATTTCTCAGTAACAGCATGACTACGAAGTCTGGAGACTGGTTTTTAGTACAAGTCTGACAGTCCCTTCCGCTCCGCCCAGAGCGGGGGAAGTTATTTGATTATTTCATATCCGCAAAAAAGGGGTTCTTTTTGCACAATAACCGCTTCACTTGCATCCTTGCATGTGTGGACTTCCCCAAAGTAGGAGTCCATATCTGAGTAAAGAAGAAGCAGGGGAAGTTATTGGTGATTGCCCATTCGAAACAAAAATAAAAATACGTGTGGCACTCAGGGACTGCCGCGGTAAAGCTATTGCATCACGATTACCACCGTGAATTCATGCAAGCCTAGTACTTCATTACAGGTCTTGTGGTTGAGGATTACTTTGTTGTCCGTATGTCAGTTTGTCAAGACCCTTTACCCTCTCTCTCTCTCTCTCTCTCTCGCCCCTCGGAGTGGGGAGCGTCATGATTTTCTTCGTTACGGAATTTCCGCGCTCAAGGCCCGCGATAGAAGCTATGCAATAGCTTAAAAGAGTTGCCATCAAAAATGTTTGAGAGCCACCCGTTTACACTTATTCACTAATATTTATACTGCGAGTCTGTATATTTTACGTACTCCTAATTATACGCTCCCAGACAGGTGTGTAAGGTCCTTAATGTCTCTTGCATTGTGTTGTAGTGTTACCGACAGGCTTTAGTGTTATAACGTGTTGCCTTGTTAATTTATAGTTGTCAATTTTTATATATATGTTAGGGTTTTTTTGTTGATTGGAAAAAAATGAGTTGTTTGTCTTTAACGTGTTTGTTTAAGATATAAAACTCTTTGCCAAAAAAACCAATTTCCAAAAAAAAACAACTATAAAGACGGAAAATTAATTTAAAGTCTATGAATCAAACAAAAATCTCCGACTTCCGGAGTAAACTTTTGTGTTTTTTTTTGGAAGTCAATGTTTTGTTTCAGGTTTTTTAGTTGTGGTGCGATAGTCAAGAGAATACCCTTCAAAAAAAGTCGTATTGAGTACCTCCTCCTTTTTATGAAATCGGTTAAAAAACTAGAGCACTTTGATAACTGATTTTAGTTAAAATCTGCCATTATTCAGTTAAAAGCTCCTCAAAGATCCTTACTATAATTATTACTAATACGAATGTTTGTAATATGAACGAATGTATGATTGATGATTGTATGATTGATGATGATTTTTAATCTTTCACGCAAAATCTTCTGAACGGATTTAGATGAAATTTGGTACACAGACATTTTATAACCTGGTTTGATAAAAAAAAAATTGCATTGTCATGAAAAAATATATATATATTTATTTGTAAATTATTACTTTAAAGAACTCATTTTTTTTATAAAACTTTGCCCCACACTAGGAATTCCTCCTGTTTTGTGGGTGCGTTAAGAAACAATTAAACTCACATACACAAACAGCCAAACCCGAAACAACTATCTGCAGGTCGTACAAATATTAGTTCCGTGCGGGGATCGAAGCCGTCGAATTAAGTCATCATCATTTAGTCGAACGAACTCTACGAATTAAGTAACAAGGCAATTAATAGTACCTAATTCAATTTGTCAAGTTTTTGTACTTTACACCTGAATTGAACTTGATAGCGTTAACTCAATAGATCATGAATTCATGATGCTGGTTGAAATCAACAGATGAGATATGTATCGCGGATTAAGTTATCACAATCTACAACTGGCCACTTAGCCGTCGACCGTTTCAGAATATCTTAGTTGACAACTTCATAAACTTTTTTTTATTGTTACAAGACTTTACTGAGCGATAGCCTTAAAAACGCTATGTCAAGCCAAAACTCAAAACCAAAACCTCATAATATAAAGAAATACGAAATTATGTAATTTTAATCGATTTCCTTCTAAAAAAGAAGAGTTTCTCAATCAAGAGTACCTACCACAATAACTAAAAACTTTTTAGCAAAAAATCAAAATCAAAATATTTTTATTTTACATAGGCCTACATGGGCACTTATAAAACGTCGAGAAAAGATGCACGGTTCGGGTTGGTCGTTTCCTATGGAGAAGAACCGGCAAGAAACTCCATGGTTACTCTTTTAAAATCATTTAGTTTTACAATGTTGTTGTTGTTGTTACAGCGTTAGTACTTAAGTATGAGAGGACAGCGTAGGCCCGACAATAAGTCATTGCTTACTTTACAAAAAGTAAAATAAAATAATACGTTAACAAAAGTTAACAAGCGTCGAAGAATCTGCAAGGCCAACCATGTCCACTCATCATCAAAAGAATATGTGATTACCAAAAGAACACTAAAAACTGTAAATTTATGGGTGGCAAAAAAGTTAATAAAACAATCAAAAGTTACCGGAAACTTCCGGAATTAACAAATAAGTAAAAGTAAAAAATAAGCGACTTTTTATGTTTATGGGAAAAGTAATTACCTTCCACTGTATGTGTGTTTTTTAAAGTGGCTTATTTTTTAGTTATTAATCAATTAGTAGGTTATAAGTCTAGCTTATAGAATGCAGATCTCTGTATGGGATTTGAAGTTACTGGAGAGTTATTAAACCACTTAATCTTTCCAGCACCAAATGATAGCTGTATATTGTTGTTCTTGTTTCTAATCGAGCTTCTAAAAGTGGAGTCTGTTCGTTTACCGATTAATAATATATACAGCCCTCTATTCATTGTCAGGACGATGTAGGGGCTGCCTCACATCTGTAGTGCATCGGGGATGTATGCGCTGTACCGCACTATTGACTTTCATGCCGTCATCCCTAAGAAAACTGTATCCCTGATCTGCAGAATGCGTGGCAGCTATAACGGAATTCTATTAACTGTAGCAGATAGGATCTTTTCTCCGCTATAGAGATCCTTTATTAATCGGGTGATCTAGAAATGTATTTTAATTGTTTTGGTTTATTTTGATTTAATTTTAACCTTAATTTAATGTTGGTTTTATGTAATATAATTTAATTTTGATTAAATGTAATTTAATTTTGATTAAATGTAATTTAATTTTGATTAAATGTAATTTAATTTTGATTTAATGTAATTTGATTTACATTTAGTGTAATTAATTTTCAATTACAGTAATATATTCACTATTTTATTTTATGTCATTTAATTTTAATTTAATGTGTCACTTTTAAATCGGACTTTATGGATGAAGTTATCTGAAATAAATGAATTTAATTTAATGCCTCTGATTTTGGCCACAGAACCCCTCCACATCAGTTCCCTTCTCAATTAGCAGGTCCCTGCATATCGTGATGTATCCGTTGGAAATAAATTAAATTAAGAGATTATTATCTCATTTGATTTACGCGCCAACACCTGTCGGACAATATGGCGCCGGCCAGTTACCGTTGATATAACAGACACTGATAGATTTGTAGGAGGTATTTTCTGTGTGCCTAGGTTTCTTTTATATCCATTTTTTTCCTTTTTTGTTCTTTTTACACAATTATTAAAAATTAATAACTATTAGTATCCATACAGCATCGGGAACAGTATCAATTCTTTATTCGGTTTATTTACTTTGACACATTATTTTTTACATTTCTTAAAAAAACGAACTTTTAGGAAACTACAGCCTATACCCCGAAACATAAAGGGCAAAAGAAGGAACATGGGCGAGATTTAGTCAGTAAAAGTCTCACACTCTCCCCACTCGATCGGGGAAAGTTATTGGATGATTTCCCCCGCAAAAAAAGGCTTCAAACAAAAAAGGGATCAAACAAAAATTCAAAATTTCCAGGATAGTTTCAGCGCCAGCTTCTTCAAGATTTAAATTTATTTTAATTCGGATATGCCGTAAACATGCCTGTGAGATACTACTGTTACTTCCATTATTGTTATTATAACTGCAACATCCCTTCTACCTCCACTCCCAAATTATTTTTTATCACCAAATTCAATTAAAGAAACATGTACCAAAACCCCATAATCCGGAACATTGGAGTCATACGTTCGGTAAAGTGAAGCAAATTGGTTGTTTTCTCACGTAGCCCTTGTTAATTAGGAGACACCTGCGCCCGCGCAGCCGTGACGTCGTCTGTACAACGTCGAGTGGTACAGTGGTGGGTGTTATTGTTTGTGTTATGAGGTTAAGTAGAATTAATTAGATGTGTTTGAGTACAATGTTTGATAGTGTAACTGTCACCACCTTGATTTCTTATTTTGAAATTATGTTCCTTTGAAATTCTTTTCTATTAATTTCGTTGCGGGAACCAAGACAGTTTTTTTTTCAGGACGTTGTCGACCTTCATTCAAAAGTATTTTTTTCACAAAATAAAAGTTTTTCTTTTTTTAATTAGGCTGATGATCAGGAGTCCCCGACCGCCCGCGTGATATCGAAAAAAAATATCCTGTGTTATTCTAGACTATAATCTATTGCTGTGCCAAATTTTATCAAGATCTATCCAGCCGTTTTGACGTAAAAGAGTGACACACATCCATAGATCCATCCATCCTCACAAACATTCGCATTTATAATATTAGGTCCTTACATATGAAATTGGCGTTTTTCGTACTGGCCACTTTAATCACGAATTTCTCCTCTTTGGTAAGGAATTCCAAATTCAAATTTGTACAGCTATTTACTCATGTATTTGTGCTTCGATGACCGTCATTCATTTGTTTTTTTTCTTCTGTTTTTTCTGTTTGCGTCACTCATTTTACAAAATGGAAAATTTAAAATATCGCATTATTTACGAGTACGAGTTCCGCCGTGGCACTAGTGCTGCGGAAACGACTCGAAGGGTGAATGATGTGTATGGCGGTCATGTTGCAAAAGAAAACACAGTTCGTTTTTGGTTCCAACGTTTTCGTTCTGGAAATTTCGACCTGCAGAACAAGCCCCGTGGACGGCCTGAGACCCAAGTTGATAATGGAGAATTGAAGGCTATTGTGGAAGCGGACCCATCGCAAACCACGTCCGAGTTAGCTGCAGGCTTCGATGTTAGTGATAAAACTGTTTTAATTCACTTGAAGCAAATTGGGAAGATTAAAAAGCTTGAAAGGTGGGTACCTCACGAATTGACTGAAGCAAACCGGCAAACGCGCGTCGACTGCTGCGTTACATTACTGAACCGGCACAACAATGAAGCTATTTTAAACCGAATCATTACCTGTGATGAAAAATGGATTCTTTACGATAATCGGAAGCGCTCAGCGCAATGGTTGGATCCTGGCCAGCCAGCCAAATCCTGCCCCAAGCGAAAATTAACGCAAAAAAGTTACTTGTAAGCGTTTGGTGGACTAGTGCCGGTATTGTTCATTACAGTTTTCTCAAATCTGGCCAGACTATTACAGCTGATGTCTATTGTCAGCAATTACAAACCATGATGGAAAAGCTAGCGGCTAAACAACCAAGGCTGGTCAATCGCTCCACGCCACTGCTGCTTCACGACAACGCCAGACCACACACTGCGCAACAGACGGCTACCAAATTAGAAGAGCTTGAATTGGAATGTCTTAGACATCCTCCGTACTCCCCGGACCTTGCTCCAACAGATTACCATTTTTTTCGCAATTTGGATAACTTTTTGCAAGGGAAAAAATTCAACTCCGATGGGGCAGTCCAAATCGCCTTCAAAGATTTTATTGATTCCCGTCCGACTGGTTTTTTTAGTAAAGGGATCAATGAACTACCTATAAGATGGCAAAAGTGCATTGAAAACAATGGTTCATACTTTGATTAATTAAATATATTATATTAAAAAATATTCGACTTTTTGTTCCTTCCATACAAAACGCCAATTTCATATGTAAGGACCTAATATTACTAGCTTTTGCCCGCGGCTTCGCTCGCGTTAAATTCGGGGTTTCACAATTCCCCTTGCGCCTTATTGATTTGTAATAGCAACGCTAAGTTTTCCCTTTTCTTCCCTCTTTCTCCCTTACATCCCACTTTAAAAAAAAAAATAGCCTATGTCCGTCTCCTGGTTCCCAACTATCTCTGTGCCAAAATTCATCAAAATCGGTAAAAGCGTTTTGCCATTAAAGCGTGAAGAGGTAACAAACAAACAAACTCACTTTCGCTTTTATAATATTAGTAAGGATTGTAAGATAAGGTCAAAATTCTTGAAATGGTCACAAAATCAATTAATATTGTGTATTGTGACCATTTTACAAAATTTGACGTAATTCATATTATTGTCCTATTATGAATCTGCTAAAGCAGCCATTTTAGACCTCCAGTACTTTTAGAACGTCATTACAAGAGACAGTCCCCCAAATCGCCCGCCCTTCCCCACATCCTAGTGTTTTTACTGGGAAGAAGAAGTGGCGGAACAAACTCCTCAGCAACACAACACTGTCTGATAGGTTTAATGAACCAGATTTTATACAATAACATCCAAAGTCGTATCCAAGTTGGTCGCCATTGTTGATTGTGCTTTTCAAGAGTTCCAGTGCTTTGGGAATACTGTGGCAGTCTTGTCACCGCTTTAGCTTGACATCGCTTAGAAGAGCACCAGATTATCCTTGTCTAGAATTAGCTAGCTTTTGCCCGCGGCTTCGCTCGCGTTAAGTTCAGTCAGTTCCCCTTTCCTGATTTACAGGTCCCTGCTACCTGTAGTTTTTGCCCTTGCGCCTTATTTATTGTAATAGCAATGCTAAGTTTTCCCCTTTCTTCCCTCATATCTCAATCTTTTTTCCCTTTTGTCTCTAACTATCTCTGTACCAAAATTCATCAAAATTGGTTTAGCCATTTAGGCGTGAAGACGTAGAAAACAAACAAACTCACTTTCGCTTTTATAATATTAGTAAGGATTCTGCTAGATTTTAAAGGTACTTCTAGTACTTCGGGCGTCGTCGAGACGACTCCCGGCTACTATAGGCGCAGGCATGTGGATGGTTTTATAATGACATTTTTACTGGCCTAAATATGTTTTTGCGCTCAATTGTAAACCCAATAACTAGAAAACTTTTACTAAATGTCACCGCGGGTCTAAAGTGCCCGCAGACTCAATCAATTGCAATGATTGGACACTTTTTGAAAGTAACCTCTATGTTCACAATGGCAAATCAATTTTGGATCTTACCACAAAATGTTAAGTGTGATTTTTGTAAAACTTTCTAACGGTATAGATTTTTGCGTATAGTATTGATTGCAGTCTCTAGTGGATTGCAGTTGACAGATGATTTAAATGATGTTAGGAAACGAATCAAGCGACAAAACCTATACATGGAGTTTTCAATGCTAGCTGCACAACTTTAGAGCTCATTTTACTTCAATGTTTGCTAACGTTATCCATTTTATGTAAAGAATAGTTTATTAAGTGCTTGTAGAGTTTGACAATACAATGGCGAATTTTACACATGGTTGTTTATAAAAAATAAACGCCAATGCCTCATTTTTTATAAATATATTTTGCTTTAATATATTTTGTATAGAATGTGTAGAAAGCCAAAAATGACTTAATTATGAATGATTTATCCATACTCTTAAGTTTATGTCGAAGTTGGCAAAGTTGTAATGTTCGGGTGGCAGATGGGGTGTCTACGAAGAATAAAACAGCAGACAAAGCAGCAATTAAGAATCTCTAAGACTACTTTAATGTTCGGACGTAACAGAGATGGTGCTAGCTCAACAGATCGGACAAAACTCTTAATTCTAATGGGGATGAGGGTCCTTTATATATGGTATAGATAACATAATGTGTCAATAGTTAATGTTCAAGGGTCACAACAACAACCATTAGGAATACAAACAAATCATAACTTAACGAGATGAGAACTATAAACAATCAATTACTAATTAGGTAATATTATCAATATTGTGCCCATGATATTTCTATGACTAATATACATTCATTACAATCCTCCCCCATTAAGATAGACAACGGGTTGTCTATAACAATACAATAATTACTACACCATAGTTTTACAATGCACTTAAAACAACAATACATTTTTTTTTTTTTTTTTTTACACAATCTACGATACATTTCTTACACAATCTACGATACATTTCTTACACATTCTACAATACATTTCTTATACAAAATTATGAATTTTTAATTAGTTTTTAACTGAGCAACTCTAATATTTCTGCGTAATGGTTTTACAATAACTTCTTCGTTCGAACTAGTCGATGGTATTTCTTCCAATTCTATGTCACTTGAACTATTATTTACTTTTAAAGTTATACAATTCGTTATTCTGGAACAACAATTCCTTGAATCCTCTAGAGCTAATAATCTACCTCGACTGGTACAAAAGAATTTACGATTATAAATATATTTTCCAATACGATATAATAAATAACATCCCAATACTTTTACAATTGACATGAAAATATACACGAAATAAACATTATTAACAACTTTATTATAAATTGTGTCTTCTTCTATTTTAGACATTAATTCATCAATTTTATCAATTTGATGACTTGCCAAATTTAGACTGTCTATATCTAGCTTTTCATGTGTACTTAAAGGAACAAATTCAATCCTTGATACATTTTTATCTTTGATTTTCTTACAACAATCATCATTTATAATGTCGATTACAGGTAAGAATGAATTACGTTCGCTCACCAATCCATAAATTTCACTTTGAAGTACAATGTTTGCAGTATATAATTTACAACTATCCATAATTGTTAATATTCCAGTATCAATTAAATCAAAGTCGACAGGTTCTTTATTTTTACAACTTAGTGTAGCTACCGTTCTGTGCGGTACAACAAATAACCAATTATTCTGGTTTTGCATTTTATACCATTGTTCATGAGTAATATAGGATATTCTTGTGTCACATTCCAAAGGAACTTTTGATTTTCCAAACATTAATTCTGTTTCACATGTTGGATTTCCATGTACTGAATATAAAGGTGAATTTAATTTACAAATATAATTTTGTGACACCTTCTTACAGTTGTTCAAGTTTTCAATATATGTATAATACAATTTATTATTAGACATCATAAAATATTTCTCTTTAGGTAAAATAAATATAAATGTATCGTCTCTATTTCTTAAAGGTACAGGTAAAATATTATACAGTTCATAATTAGTTTGAGTAATCAGAGGTGTTTTAATTACAAATACAAGTTTATCATTCATATAATAACATATAAGATTCACCAATGATAACAATTCTGGTGCATTATTTAAAGTTAAACTTAATGGATACTTGGTTTGTAAAGGCAAGTGTGACACGGTTTTCTTGAGCTCATTTATATATTGCTCTGGAGTTATAATAACTGGATGTAAAGCATTATTCTTAGTAAATAAAATTGCATTTATTATAGTAGATATCTCATTATTAACTTCCGACGTAATTAGTGTTAATAAAGATAAATGTTCTTCAATGTCTTGTTTTAAATTAATATCAAAAATAATCGCGTCAGTTCTTTTAGTATAATTGCCTAAAATTTCCAAATTCTTGTTAAATATCTTTTCGTTGCTAGAAAGCTCAGTAACAGTATTATTAAAATTTGCGATTGTTGTTCTAACAATGTTAGTTTGGGTTTTCAATAAAGACAATATCTCATGTTCATGTGAATCTAACTCATTAATAGCTTTATCATATTTTTCAGCATCTTCAACGTCTAAGGTACCAAATAAAATCTTAAATATTTTTCCAATGCCATCAATATAAGATCGCTTAACTCTGTGAACATTATCTGTTCTACCTGTTAATTCTCTTAAAACATTTTCTTGGTTATATAGTTGAGGAATTATTTGATTGAGAATAGTGATTGATGTATCACAAAACGAAAATTTACTAAACTTATCATGATTACATATTTCCTTAGTACTACTAAATGTCTTACTTACAAGATCGATTTTCTTATGTATATCTAAAATATCTAAATAACTTATCATGGTCCATTCACTATCGTAATGGTTAACCTTACCTAAACTTTCAAAATATATACCTCCCTTTTCTATTTTACTTATATTAAAAGATTCTAAACTAATTGCTTCTATTCCACATATGATTATAAGAGTCTTGAGTATCACGATTACCTGGATCATTCTGAAACAAACGCATGCTTCAGTCTGTTAGTGTGAACTCTTAACTTTTTCTTAGCTTGTATAGTAACATTAACTGGTGAATTAATTTCTAATATTTTATAAGGTCCTAGCCAATAAGGTGATAATTTCCTTGTTTTTCCAGTTTTTATTTGTTCGTTACTTAAATAAACTAAGTCTCCTACTTTGTATTCAACTACTTTACTCTTTTTATCATATGTTTGCTTATTTGCTAATTTTGATTCTATTAATTTATCTCGTGCTAACTGCCTAGATCTTCTTAGTTTTAATACGAGTTCATCTAAATAATTATCATAACTATACTTAAAATCAGGTGGTTTAGTAATTGAAGTTGGTAATTTTGCTTTATTACCAAATACTAATTCGAAAGGTGTGAATTGGGTTGAAGTGTGAATATTGGTATTATAAGAAAACATGGAAAAATCTAACCATTTATCCCAGTTTGATTGGTCTTCATTAACATAATGTTTCAAATAATCTGCTAATGTTAAATGACTTCTTTCCAAAGCTCCATTTGATTGTGGATGGTAAGAGGTTGTATTGATTTTTTTCATTTTAAATAATTTTGATATTTCTTTTATTAATGTAGACGTAAAATCTGCGCCTTTATCTGACAATAATACCTCAGGTATACCAAATCTACAAACGAAGTTTTTAACGAAACAATCTGCTATTGTTGTAGCATCATGTTGTTGTAGAGGGTACGCTTGTGAAAATTTTGTTAAGTCATCTTGAAGTGTTAGAATATATTTGTTTCCACTTTCTGTGACTGGTAAAGGTCCTACTATATCTACTGAAACCTTTTGAAATGCTTCTGTTGATGTGGATGTAATTTCCATCGGTTGTTTACTCCTTTTCCTATCTAACTTATTTTCTTGACATGATTTACAATTTTGAATATATTCTTTTATATCTTTCTTCATAGAATCCCAGTGGTATTTGGATTTTATTTTCTTATAAGTTTTATGAAAACCTGTATGTCCTGAAATAGGATTTGAGTGATTTTCCTCTAAAATTAATGGTATATCCTCCCTCTTTGGAGACATGACACTGTCATGAAAAATTTTAATACTTATATCTGTGTCCCTAAATAAATATCTTAGCATTGTTCTGATTTTATGCCATTTTAAATGAAATCGACAAAATCCACCAAAATTTATTTCTTTTATTTTAGTTTCATATAATTTTATTTTTAACTCCTTTAGTGATTCAAAAATATCTTCGTAGGTTACACTATCCCAATAATTTAATTTTATGAATACAAAAAATAAAACATTATTATCTGGATTATTTATGTTTATAACGTTGTATTGCTTAGGATTTTTTGATTTTAAATTATCAACTAGAGATTCATAACCTGTGAGTTGTTTGTCGTTATCAATATCTAAATCACACGATGTAAAAATAACTTTGTTAGCCTTTTTAGGTATTGGATCACTATATTCATCTATATTGTTCGATAATATGGGTTTTCTTTCTATCTCTTTTAAAAATGTTGAATAACTTTCCCCACTTCTTGTAACTACGTACACATTTTCTTCTTTATTACTTCTTAAGTTATTTTCTTCTTTATTACTTCCTAAGTTATTTTCGTCTGGTCTTATTCTGCTTAATGCGTCAGCATTCTGATTTAATTTACCTTGTTTGTAAATTATCTCATACTCATACTCTTCTAATAGTAATCTCCATCTAACTAATCTAGATCCTGGGTCTTTGACATTCATTAACCAAGTTAAAGGTTTGTGATCGGTAATTATTATAAATTTCCGTCCATATAGATAGGGTCTAAAATGTCTAACTGACCATACGATTGCTAATAACTCCTTTTCAGTGGTAGAGTAATTAATTTCAATTTTATTGAGAATTCTACTTGCATATGCGATTGGAAGATCGTTTGGTGTTTCTCCTTGTGATAAAACACTACCTATAGCGTAATTGCTAGCATCTGTAGTTAAATTAAAAGGTTTGTGAAAATCTGGATATTGCAATATTGGTTCTTTGCAAAGTTCAAATTTCAAAGTTTCGAAAGCTTTTTGCTGTAAGCTTGTCCAATGAAATGGTTCATCTTTTTTCAAGAGTTTAGTTATAGGTTGACTATAATTACTAAAATTTTCAATAAATCTTCTATAATAACCTGCTAAACCTAGGAAACCTTTTATATCCTTTGGAGTTTTAGGTACAGGATAATTCATGACTGCTTCAATTTTCTTTGGATCTGGTTTTACCCCATTCTGAGTAATTAGATGACCTAAATACATAACTTCCGTTTTCAAAAATTCACATTTATCTGGTTGTAATTTTAATTGATGTTTAGATAATTTATCAAGTACTTCTCTTAATTTAATATTATGATCTTGCAATGAGTTTCCGTAAACAACTATATCGTCTAAATAAACAAAGCATTTAATTCCTTGTAATCCACTTAATACGTTATTCATGAGCCTTTGAAACGTCGCTGGAGCATTTTTCAAACCAAAAGGCATACGAGTATACTCATAATGTCCTAGTGGAACACTAAACGCTGTTTTCATCTGATCTTTAGGATTCATTTTGATTTGATGAAAGCCCGATGCTAAATCTAACGTAGTAAAATATTTACTATGACCTAACTGGTCTAATATATCATTTATTTGTGGTAAAGGATAGACATCACCTATACTTATCTCGTTCAACTTCCTATAATCAATAACAAGACGCCATTTTTTCTTTCCAGAAGCATCTGTTTTTTTAGGTACTACCCATACCGGAGAGTTCCATGGGCTACTCGATGGTTTTATTATTTTATCTTTTAATAGTTTGTCTATTTGTTGATTAACCTCATCTTTTAATGCTTCAGGGTATCTATACGTTTTAGCATTAATGGGTACGTTACTATTTGTAACTATTTCATGCATGACTGTATCAGTTGCTGTTAATGTATCACCTTCTAAATAAAAAACATGATTGTATTCTTTACATAATTCTAAGAGTGACGTTTTTTCTTCCTTATTCAAGTGATTAGTTCTTAACGTTTTCTCGATTTTTTCTAAACGACTACTTTCGTATGACTCATTAACTTTATTTATCTTAACACAATCCTTTTCATTTGGTACTTCATTATCTAATGGTTTTATTTTTACTTTCACACTATCTATCTTAATTTCCTCATTAGTCGTATTTAAACATACTGTCAACGCCTTATTATCACTTATTTTTACAATACTTGGACATAAATATACTCCTTCTGATAAAATTATAGTTTCTGGAATTATCCCTTCTTTCAAATCTTTGTCGCAATCTACATTAATGGAAACTATTTTTTCACATCTTGGTTCTACTTTAAAACTCGATTCTCTAAAATATTCTTCATCTTTATCGCTACTACACTCGTTTTCGTTGTAATATACATCATCATTACCTATACTTTCAATATTACTTTCATCGTTCACGTTATCATTTTCATATTCCATTTTATCATCATAACTCATTTTATATTTTCCATCAATATCTTTATTCACTTCATACTCATTCATTACTACATTCGTATTACTTTTCTCGTTTTCATTTTCAATTTTTAAATTTATTCCGCAAACTTCTATAATATTTTCTTTGTAATTGATAACTGCCTTATTTCTGGACATAAAGTCACCGCCTATGACTCCATGACTTTCTATAGGAAAGCTGTCTGGTATCACGTGAAGTGTATGACAAACTCTGTTATATCCTAATAGAAATGACATGCGTACGTAACCAATCGTGTCGGTTGGCTTGGCATCTTTATCAATACCTCTTAATTTTAATATTTTATCATTACATACCATCGTATCTCTATTCAACGCACCTATTTTAATTAGTGATACTTCTGCTCCAGTATCAATTAAAAAATTACTTTTGTCTTTCAAATCTACTGATTCTAAACTAACATAAATGGAGGTTTTTGTATCAATATATCTTATTTGGCCTGTATCGTATTGGTCGTCCTTGGGCTGGCCATCGTCCTTGGACCGTTTTAGTTTAAATTTCTCCTATGTTCTTGGCCATTAGATGCACTCGTATTATTATTGTTTGTCCTATTATTATTTCTAGATCCAAACTTACTTTCTGAATAGCCATTTTGTTTACGGTCACCAGTTCGAGACTGATGTTTATTCATATTTTGATTTTGTTGGTTATGCCAACAATCTTTTGCAAAATGTCCTCTTTTATTACACACAAAACAAGTTGAAGTGTTTTTAGTTACTTGCATGTGCCTGTTATAAACTCCTGTTTGGTTTCTATTTAGAGAGAATTTATTTGGACGTAAATCTTGCCTATTTTGACGCAAATCTTGCCTATTGTTCATTTCAAATCTAGACTTTATTTCTTGTTCTTCTGAAATAGCTATCGATACTGCTTCTTCGAAATTAATAGGTTTTTGTGATTTTAACAAAATATGTAATTGAGGTGTAAGACCGCTGATAAATATATTAAGTGCCTGATTTTTCAATAATTCTATATTCGCATCTCGTGCATTATTAGCGAGTTTTGGGTCAAGAGACTTAATCAATTTAATTAGGCAACTTTCGACTCTATTTGAATATTGAAGTACTGGCTCACTATTTCTTTGCCTACACGAATTCAATTCCATTTGCCATTGAGCGAAAGTACGTTTTTCAGAATAGTTTTCTAACAAATGCTCTTTCAGATCATTCCATGACGCAAATGATCGATTTAAAAGTGTTGCTCTAATATTGCCTTCAATTTTAGATAAAACTACTGAAACAAATGCAATTCCATATATAGGATTTAGAAGATTAAACGCGTTGTTGCAATTATCAATAAAAACGTGCAAATTTGCCTTATCACCGTTATATCTATTGATCATTCTTTCCGCTAAAGAAATGTCTATGAAACCGCCACATGTCTTGACATCCTCTGAATTGGCCATCTTAATTATGATACACACTCACTTTTATGTTTTGAAGATTGAAGAGCGCCGATGTTGTCTATCGCGAAGATAGGATTGACTGCGCAACGGTAGCAACTCGAAATTGCCGAAGAACCGCTGGTACAGCTTGTTGGTAGCTCCTGCTGGACCTCGCCGCTGAAGAACTTGGTCAAGTAGTATCGAGTGTATTGCGCCTCGATTATTTTGAACTCGACTTTGTTCTTCGTTGAACCGCCGTACGCCTTGATGCTGTGCTTGACTCAGCACGCAGTGATTATCGTTTTTAACACGATAGGTACTGCAGACTGCAGTTGAAAAAAACCCGCGAAGGATTTATACTACTTCACACACGCACTTTTACCCGTCGTCAGGATTCGATCGCGAAATTCTTTTGTTAAAAGATAACACTTTCCGCGAAGAAAATATCCAACTTCTGACACCAAAATGTAATGTTCGGGTGGCAGATGGGGTGTCTACGAAGAATAAAACAGCAGACAAAGCAGCAATTAAGAATCTCTAAGACTACTTTAATGTTCGGACGTAACAGAGATGGTGCTAGCTCAACAGATCGGACAAAACTCTTAATTCTAATGGGGATGAGGGTCCTTTATATATGGTATAGATAACATAATGTGTCAATAGTTAATGTTCAAGGGTCACAACAACAACCATTAGGAATACAAACAAATCATAACTTAACGAGATGAGAACTATAAACAATCAATTACTAATTAGGTAATATTATCAATATTGTGCCCATGATATTTCTATGACTAATATACATTCATTACAAAGTAATGATATTAAAAGTTTTGAACTTCAATGTTCTAAAGCTTCGGATTTAAGTTCACTGGTGCAGTGAGTGAAAATAGAAACCACCCTTTTTTTGCGTATGGGAAATCATCAAATAACTTCCCTCGTATGGGTTTTATAGATCCACTAGCTGTGCCCAGCGGTTTCACCCGCTGCTCACTTAGGGGTATGAAAAATAGATGTTGGCCGATTCTCAGACCTACCCGATATGTACACAAAATTTCGTTTAAATCGGTCCAGCCGTTTCGGAGGAGTATGGGAACGAAAACTGTGACACGAGAATTTTATATATTAGATAATAATCTATAACAGATGGGGTAGACAAGTCTAGTAGGTCTTTGATTTAGAAAAAATATGTGATTCATTTATTTGATACCCATAACACGGGGGAAAAAATAAACAGTTTTTTCGCGGAATTTAAACTAAATTTTTGAACTTAAAATTTAATGACATCGATTTTTTCGATGATTTCCGCAAAGTAGCGCCTTAGTACATAACTTACCAATAAATCATTAAAAACTATCAAAATTTAAACCGACACCATTACAATAACATTACTATTAGTAATAAACAACTGTTACACGCTACAGTTAAAAAATTAAACCTTTTTTTCTATCATTTCCGCACCTTTGAGGGTCTACATAAAGTTTATTTTTATTGGTTTACGAACGATTTGTACAAATTAGATTATCTTTAAGTTAACAGATGTTCCGGAACAGTTGTGTTTGATCTGTTAGATAGTTTAAACTTCATGGAACTATTATCTAATAAAATATTTAAATGGTTTATAAGGATTTTAGTGAATGTCGAAGTGTCTTTATTGATGATTTTGTAAAAATATTATGATTTAAAAGAGTGTCCAGGGAGTATCTTGCCCATTCTTCTCTATAGAGATCTACGCTTTGGAATGGGCAACTAGAGTACTTTCACAAGTTATTATGTCTTATGACTGGGACTGTAGCAGCATCTTTTTGTTTTCATGATATTCAAAAGTACCGTACCGTATTGGTCTAATTAAAATAAATGCTTTGAATTTGAATTATGTTAAAATTATTAAATTTTACCCCATTTTTTTTTCTACAGTGTGTAAGCAGTAACCTCCCGAATCTTCAGTGTCCAGTAAGGACCTGCGTCAGGCGGCGCCAGCGTTTCTTCAGTTGGTCATGAACAAGGGGTTGCGACAGTCGCTTTCTCTATGCCACCATGACATTTCGCCGCTAAGTCGCATCATCACTTTATACCAGTCGAATTTCAGCGAAACGCCAGCCTATTTAGTATTCAAAAAGCATGCCATAGTGTAAAATTCCTTTTGGGGAAAATAAAGACAATTTCTTTCTAGAAAAGGAGATTGAAAAAGGTCCGTAGTTAAATAGGCTCACTAATGGGTTTTGGATTTTTTTACAGACGACGAAAGATAGACTAAAACGAATGGGTTTCGTTGTTTTATTATTGATTTGAATTCGCTGATGTGTTTATTTACAACCAAAACCAAAAACTAATTACTTGTAAAAGTACTTGCCAGTTTAACGAATAAAAAAATAATAGTATTTTGTAGTGGGACATAAACAATAATTTCTAGAAGTGTGGCATCCGATTCTACCCTTTTTTTTTCTTATCAGAAGCTATAACGTCTACTTACAGTGCTTACCATAAATAATGACCCATCAATCCGATCCAACCATACTTAACCCGTCGTTTACGACCTGTTACTTTACTCTGCCTTTAAGTTTTACGGGTTAAGGGTTCTGATACAATTTATTGGTTAGAAGTGTAATAAAGAAAGCAGTGTCATCGATTGATGGGAATGACTACCGGGCGTATATATAAAGCGAGTTTTATGAATTATTGTCGGGCCTACGCTGTCCTCTCATACTTAAGTCCTAACGCAGTAACAACAACATTGTAAAACCAAACGATTTTAAAAGAGTACCTAACCATGGAGTTTTTTGCCGGTTCTTCTCCATAGGAAATGACAAACCTGAACCGTGCACTTTTTCTCGACGTGTTATAAGTGCCCATGTAAGCCCTTGTGAAATAAAAATATTTTGATTTGATTTATGTGTGGCCTTGGGTGTGGTGTTCATGTTATTAAATCTGTTATTTATTTACCCACTGAATACAGTAAAGGACCTTCCCGTCTATGAACAGAAAAACTGGATACGGGCTTGCGTACCAAGGTTTCCATACAAACTTGTAGCGAAAACGACCATATCTTTCCACTGAGCGCTATCCGCCACTACCCTGGTCCAGTAAGACCCCAATGTTAGGCGGATATTGACTGCCTATCTTGTATATATTATATAATACTAAATATAAGTTATTATATAAGTGTTCGAAACCAGTTTTTTTATATAACTTACCCAACCTATCACGATGATGTTGAATTTAACCCAAAGGTTGACTGGTAGAGAATGCCTTATGGCATTAAGTTCACCTATGTACATGTAGTTTAATTAAATAAATATTTTTTGGAGATGATGAAATCGTTGTAACAGTGTAAAAGTAGTTTAGATAATGGAATCTTCTACTATTTTGGCTACCACCTGATGTGTGACAAAGAATTTGCCTTTCAGAAAAATGAGGGCGATAGCGACTTATCATACAGAGCTCCTGGTGTAGAATTAATTACGACATTCATTAACAGCACCCGAAATTACTAACACCATTAAACTATCGTCCAAAAATCACCCTTTCTATTGACGCCTTAGGCGAGAAAACAAACACAATACACATACGCACGTGTCAAAAATTTAACACAAAATAACTGAATGCATGTTCATTACACGTCAGTTGTCATTGTCTGCATGGAGTATGTATTGTCCGGTTAAAATCGCACGCTGGGCCCAGCGGGGCCAGGGGCACAGGGGCCCGGTCGCCCACACCCCGGCAGCAGACAAAGGGTTGGACAGAATATGTGCATAGCGGATTTTATAATTGGATATTTTAATTATGCGTTCGATTGTTCGATTTTGAATGGGATAAAGGTTTTATTTCAGTGATGTAGGAGTTAGAAATGAGTAACATTATGGATGGAATTTGGGAGAATAGTTCAATGAACTAGCATAGTCTGCCTCTAATGTTCGCACTGAAAAACTGCCATACCATTCCAAAGTAGGTTACGTTCTCCAGCCAACCCAGCCACCGCGGGACCCAGCTTCAGGGCTTCGGGTGCCGCGATCTCCCGGCCACCATCGACGCGGGTCTGTGGACAGTGAGCAATGGGAAGCTCACTGGCCGTCCGTCTAGTGACGATAGGCCCTGTCGACAGGGTGTTCGTGTCCCACGCATGCCTCAAAGAGATAACAGTAAAGCAGAGGGGCCAGGGCGAAATTATACGAATATAATTTTACACCAACAAAATTTTATTTGTCATTTTTATTTGTATAAAATATAACCGACTTCTAAAAAAATACTAAAACAAAACATGGTGTTTGAAGTAGTATTATCCTGAAAAACAGGTCAGCTATCCTACTATGACGTCTTAAAGCAGAACTTATTCCACTGAGGGAAAGAGACAGAGCTATACAAGGTGTCTAGCACCATCTCTTTCCCTCAGCGGAATAAGTTCTGCTTTAAGATGTCATGGTAGGCCTGCTGCTCTCCGGTTATTAATATAAAGGACAATGTCCAAAATGGCCCTATGCAATGAAGAGTATCGGAATACACGATAATTAATTGTCTTTTTCATTATATAAGTTGCAAATACTTCTGTAACACGGACTAGTTGTATGCCAAAATGTTATTTTTATAATATTAAACGTGACTAATAATATCTGCCAGCCGCCATCTACGCCTAATATGAAAGAATATCGGTATTTTAATTGAGGTATTCCATGAAGCACACCCAATCGAAGCACACCCAGACGAAGCACACCTAAAGTATTCCACTTAGCACACCCGTAGGTGGGCTTCAAATAAAAATTTAAAATAATTAATTTCCTATTACACGAAGCACACCTACGAATATCACTCGCATAGTGCGGCCCACTAAGAAATAAAAATGTCGATAAAAGAAAATATTTATTATTTAAAAGACTAACTTAAATTTCTAACATCATTCAGTTTCATTATAATAATGTGACACAATATTTGTCATTTTTGTAATCTTACTATTTAAAATCACAGATTGTTTCCTAATAAAATAATCTTTCCATTAAAATAATTATTTTTAACTATTTTCCTTTTTTTGTGATCATAATAAAATCACAGATTGTTTCATTATTGCAATAAAAACTGGGAGAAACATCAAAAACATTGTAAATATTGTTTTACATAGAGATCTATGTTGATGTTTTGTTAAAGCTATATTTTAACTAATAATAAAAATACTCTACTTTAACATAAAAAAATCACAGATTGTTTCATAATTAATTACAATAAAAACTTGGACAAAAATCAAAAACATTGTAAATATTGTTTTACATAGACATCTATGTTGATGTTTTCTTATGGCTACCTTTTAACTAAAAATTAAAATACTCTACTTTAACTAATAATTAAAATACTCTACTTTTATATAAATCACAGACTGTTTAAAATCACAAATCACAATCTTTAAGATTCTTAAATAATCATAAAGAAATGGGCAATTTAGTATCTAAACTTATCAATTAAATAAATTATTATTAATCAGAATCTTAATATCTCTAGACAATGTCCAACTGAAATTAAACCATTTTTATAATCTTTTATGGTGTTTTCGATTATATTGTTTTTTATTTCAGCATATTTTTGATGATTTGAATAACCCATTTTTACTCTAATTTCGGCATAATTATTGATGAAAGATGTTTAACATTTAAGTTAGTCCTTTATTAATTTATAATAAATATTTTCTTTTATCGACATTTTTATTTCTTAGTCCCCGCACTATGCGAGTGATATTCGTAGGTGTGCATCGTGGAATAGGAAATTAATTATTTTAAACTTTTATTTGAAGCCCACCTACTATTTTTATTTGATTTGATTTTATTTGAAGTACACCTAAGTGGAATACTTTAGGTGTGCTTCGTCTGGGTGTGCTTCGATTGGGTGACCTCTTTTAATTATACATATGAATAGTTTCTATGCATTTTAATGATGCACTTACATCCACTTGCAAAAAAAAATGCAAAGGTATACCTAATTGTTTATAGGTAGGTATAAAAAATAGCTAAATTTGTTATGATTTTATTTATCAGTCTCTTAAAAATCACTCGTGGTTTTTAAAAATCAAACCTAATATTCGTTGTTATGGATCGATTATAACCTCAATATATATATATATATTTAAATATATCTATTGTGCAGCTAGTCCGCTATAAAAATCCTTATTTACTAATATTACAAAAGCGAAAGTCAGTTTGTTTGTTTGTTACGTCTTCACGCCTAAATGGCCAAACCGATTTTGACGAATTTTGGTACAGAGATAGTTGGAACCCTGGAGACGGACATAGGCTAAAAAAAATGCGATAAGGGGGAGAAAGAGGGAAAAAGAGGATGGAAGGAAGAGAAAGAATTTTTTTCTTCGATCATCACGCGGGTTTAAGTAAGTTTTAGCCCAAAGTAACTCTGCCACGCGGACGAAGTCGCGGGTGGAGGCTAATAAGATCATAAAGGAGTTTACTAATGATAGAGAATATGTTTCTTTACATAATTTTCCGATGCTCTTGGCTCCAGGGCTAACACCCATGTAGGGTGCAGAGGAATGTCATTTATAGGCAAAAAGTGAACCTAGCGTGTAGGTCTTATTATATCCTGCACCTTTTACCTCCTTACCCAACTCGAATGAATTCCTTCAACAATTATCAAACGACCTTCATTAAAAAAATCGATAACCCTCCAGTGCTCTGCAAAAACAAAAGGTCACCATTGGTATGTAACGTTCAAGTCTAACCTTTGCGCAGGCGCACCCGTTAGCAGCCAAGTGTTAATTAAGTGCAGCTGATGATTTTATTAGGTATAAACATAATATACTTATTTTTATTTTATTTGAAATTTATTTATCATCAATGTAAAATTTATCTGACATTTATTTTGACATCGTTTTGTTTCAACACACTTATTTTAAATTTGGTTTTTGAAATTAATGATGGAAATACCTAATAACACTGCCTGACCTAGGATCTGAACCCAGGACTTCATGGCCATCAGTCACGCTTGAGACCACTAGACTAATAGTACGAGAGCCCACGACCAAAATTTTTGTCTCATAGCAATACGGCCAAAACCGCATCAAATCGATAGATACGATTATCCTGAACTCGAAAATACCAATATCAGACATTTTCCGCGTAGCGTTTGATCTGACCGAATTTTCAAAATTGTCAAAGAATTTTACCGAACTGCATCATAGCAATATGTCTGATTTGCAGACTGTAGTTGAATGATAGTTCTGAGATACCGGAAACATATTTTTCAGACGTTAGTGGTGTAGCGCAAACCCGTAAAATCACTTAAGAAAATTAAAAATGAGACAAAAAAAATGTCTCATAGCAATACGTCTGAAAATCTTTTTTATTAGTAAATTTTGGTTATTTGATGCGAACAAAACAATTTTCAGACGGAAATGTGAACGCATTAAATTTTGAGACCGTTTTGAAAATGTTAACAAATTTTACCGATCGGTATCATAGCAATATGTCTGAAAATTGTTGGACATGATAAAATAAGTTGTCCACATGTGCAAAAAATTTATATCAGACAAATTAAGTGTAGCACCTTCTCTATCAGACAACTTTTCGTTACTCAGATATCATTTAAAAATCGTATTGAGGCATCTTGAATTTTCTGTAACAAACCAATGAATACGTTGCGAACTTGCGACCCTGAATTTATTAGATGATAATTAACAAAGAATTTACCCGAAACCGTAACATTGAAGTTGAAGGACTGAAATAAATCGCACAAAAGGAAACAGGGATTATTTTCGTTTTTGGGAGTATATGCTACACTTAAAGTGTCTGAAAACAGGTTTTTGGTAATCATGGCAGCAATACCAAAAGTTGAAAAAAAAATTATCCGTATTGCTATGATACAGGTCGGCTAAATTTGTTGACATTTTCAAAAATGCGCTCAGGCTATATGCTACGCGCAAAATGTCTGAAAACAAACTTTTTCGTAATACAATTATAAAGTCTATGTACATTTTCACTATCAGACGTATTGCTATAATACCGACTGTCTTTTTTTTTGACACAGCAGAAATGGCCTCCCACGCAGTTGCTACACTTTCGACCGTTACTACACACCTAGTCGGGTTCAGAATCATACAATCTAACGATTTTATAGGGTTTTTGCCGTATTGCTATGAGACATGGTTTTGGTCGTGGGCTCTCGTACTATAACAAAGAAGAGTAATTTGTATTTTTACATAATGATAATTAATTTCTCAAAAGCTTGTCGACGCAAAAAAAATGTTTCTGGCTCCTTGTATTTTGGCTCTTAGTCGACGATCTATTACGCCGGAAAATAATTATTTTAAAATTTTATACCTGACTACACTTCATTTCAACTGTCTAAAATCTAAATCATTCCCTAAATAGAAATGGCAGAATCGAAGAAAAAAAACACACACTGAAAGGTCCTAAATTATTTTTTATCTGCCAAGACGTACCCACGTTTTTTATTCACGGAAGAAAACATTAAAAAAAAACACCAACCCCACATTAGAAGAGGGGTGATATTTTTGACACAGGAAAAAAATGAATAAAAACATTTTTATCTATATGGAGCAGTAAATTCCTTTGTGCACTGATCTTAGAGAACGCCCCACCAATAAAAGTTATAAGAGATAGACGAAACAAACCACTCTATTGAGTTTTTCAAATAAATATTTTGCAAACGATTTTAACCCTTCCGTTGCCGACGTAAGTCGCAATCAGTAAAAAAGAAGTCGGTAAAGTAAAAGTTGTAAAAATTAATAAAAATGATATCGGTGTATATATTTGAATATATAATAGTAATTTATGTATGTAGTGTGATAATTGGGTTAGTAAGGATTAGAGGACAAATCTTTTATGTTGTGTTTTGAATTTCGTTACCGCTAATGGTCTGTCTTGAGACGATTTCTTGTGATTTAGATTTATAAGCTGTAAAACGGTTACTGATCTTTGCTACAAGAATGTTTGGGGTAAATAAGTAATAAAACTCCACTGGCGGTATCCTACTTAATATAACTAATGCGACAGTTTGTCAGGATATTTGTATGTATGTATGTTTCTTACTCTTTCACGCAAAAAATACTATTCGGATTTGTATAAAAGTTCTCATAGAGATAATGTATAACTTAGGTTAATACAGTTTGCTTTTAATTCCGGTACTAAGTTCTTTTGGGATAATTCTCGACGTCCTTGCGAGTAAAACCTGGTCTTATTTATCCGTACTAGTTGACATTTTTTTTTATTTAAAGCTTTTTAATAATAATTATATATTTGCATAACATCGGTTTATCGTCGTTGTAGGAAAAAAACTCTACTACCTACTTACTGCAGAAACGGAATGTTAAAAGTACATTTTTAAGGTTGCGTTCCTCGGAAGGAAAAGCAGAACCCTTATAGAATCGCTCTGTTTTCCGTCTGTCTGTCTGTCAAGACCTTTTATCGCAGGAACGCGTCAAGGTATCGAGTTGAAATTAAAACCATATCCTGCAGTTTCTTGCAGCTGTAAAAAATCAAAACTAAGTCCACGCGTCTAAGTCAACGCAGTCAAAAGATATGACCGTTTATGTCGCAAGTTTGTACGGAACCCTGGGTGTTTGAGTCCGATTTTCTATAAATACATTATTTATAAATAAATAAGAAACCGTTGCAAATTATAGAACTCGTTGAATGCAAAATTAAAACAAATTTATCACTTTTAAGACCTTTTATATCGACTTCAAAATAATTCTAGATAATAAAATTGTAATGAAAAAACTTGACATTTTCTAAAGGTTAAGCGCGTGCTACCTGCATCTGCCAACGGTTGCAATTACAGGGTTAAGTGGTAAACTAGTTACTATTTATGGTCTAGTTTAATGCCTAGACGAGTGGCACGAGCGGTGAACGGGTTAAGTCTTGTTACTGGTCGTATACAAAAATAATATGACGAATGACATAAATGTCGGGAAAAAAAATCTACATATACGTCTTTTGTAACTGGCTGTTTAATAGGTAGGTCCTGTCACTTGAAGAAACGACTGTTGAGGAATTGCTAAGTACCTTTGTAGTCGTTTTGTGCATACTAATTTGGCTACCACACAAACTAATAAACTGACTTAAAAAAATGGAGGAGGCTTAAAAGTCAACGAAACAAACAAGAGTTACCGACTTCCGGCAGCTAGGATTTTTTTTTTGGAATACGGTTTTTTTTGCAAAATAGGTTTTTTTTTGAAAATACAAAACTATCGTTGTAATTTGAAATGATAGACGTTTTTTCCAAATACAGAAACTTGAAAGGCCACATCAGCTTTTGGAGCATTTCAAAGTTTTTCAACGTCCCAATAATAAATTAGCTTTATATCATTCCCAGACAATTTTGACTTTTCCATCATCGTAGTCTGTAATAAAATGTGTAACTTTGTGCACACTCTACGAACGGCTCTGTTCATATTGTTTTTATTATCCACTGACCATGTGAAAGTGAAAATGCAATATTCTCCCAAGGATCTACTATACTTCCTTGTTTTTAACAAGACACATTCTTTAGAAAAAAAAAGTAAACTTCGTCATAATCCTATTGTAACACTGTCAATGCACAAAATACGATTTACATAAAAATACCTCAAAAATATTTAAAAAGAAATAAACAGAGGCAGATGGTACTAAAGGTGGGTGCACAATTGCATAACTCAACCAAAACTGGAGCTCGAAATTCAAAATTCGGAAAAATTCAATCACCGTTACTTTACCGTCTTTGCATTTCTAAGTTAAAGTAATACGTAGAGATCAGCTGCTCGTTACACAATAGAACTGCTCTCGTTCTAACCTATTGTCAATCCGGTATTGTTGCTTTGTTATCTTAAAATGCGTATTCTTCAAACGGGAACTTCCGTGTGCGAAAACGGAGCGAAGACTACAATGGGGTTCGCCCTTCTATTTTTTTTTTCTTAGTCCGCCAAACTAGTTTTTTTTTCACTTCATGTAAATGTTGATTTATTTTCGTCAACAATGCATCGTCGTTATGGGAATTTACGGGCTCGATTCTTGAGGAGCTAGTTTGTTACCAAGGGTTAGAGTTTCGAGTTCCGAGTTCCGAGCTCGCGTGTATGTTCCTTGCCTTACATTTAATTTAAACTTACAATGAGGAGTAGTGAAGTGGGAAATTAGCAAATGAAACTTGATTTCAGCCACCATTGTCGATGAGAAAATATTTTGCTTGCAATTTAAGGGTCAGCGAATGAATTGTTAATGCTGCTATTTTGAGTAGGTATATGTATAAGGTTACATTCACTTTTTAAGTAAAACGAGTTTGTAAACTATCGACTAGCTTTTAAATATTATCTAGTCATAGATGCACCAGTTATCCTACAAACGTTAAAGTCATTACCCTGCTTTTGATGCAATCGGAAAAATTCCTTAAAATCCAGGAGTCTAAAGTCAATTACCATAAAGACATATTAACAAAATTGCAGCTCTAAGATGTAAAGATAGATCCCATCTCAATGAATTGGATGTTAGATGTAGGAATCGATTTCCAGATGTTTTGCTGTTTTCCAAACGATTTTGAAATTTTTATTTTTTTTGAGAAATGAATACGCCAAGCATAGGAACATATCACAGCCATTTTGTATTTTATTGTATTGTATAACGGGCTGGTGTCCGCAACTCCACGTCTGAGGCGCGTATTTTGCGTATGGGTGGGAATATTATTCGATCCACCCCAGCTCCACCAGAAACGTCAGCAGCGCCTTGGTGTTGCTGACGATCTCGCGAAGAGTACCTGGGTTACCGAAGTACTTTGCCCTGTATGGGGCAACCTCTGGGCAGTGCAGAAGCACGTGGGCTGCTGTTTCGTCTACCTCCATGCAGGCTCGGCACAGTGGGCTGTCTGATATCACAGCCATTTGAATCGGATAAAATACGGCTGAACGGGTGAATAAAACACTACATACTAGAAAATGCTTTGTATTTTATTTTACAAATCTAGTAAGCAATAGATTTATGTTTCTTTTCATTCTCATGGCTAGAAACTTTCGATCAATACCTAATCGAAGTTTTACATTTGATTTGTAAAACTGCAACCGTTATTTTAAGTTTGATTTCATATCAGAACAAAACATCAATCCTGAAAGGGTTGGCATACTTCATATTACACCAACTTCGCCATCATTTTCAAAGAAATTTCAGCTGGTGCTTTGAAGGCCTAAAAGATCTCGAAACTAACCTACCCTTTGGTGCGTGTGAGACCTAATGAGTCTCCTAAAGATACAGTTTTCTCCAACTTAAAGAACTTTACACGTTAGATCCTCCGGCAAGGAGTGAAACAACACGATTATATTTAACGCACAATACAAAAGTCCTGCAAGAGATCTGATAGATCTTGTAATACAACGAACGTGTCGTGTTTTCATGTTCCATGGTGCAAGCCTTTTACCGTCAATCAGTCTCCAGACTTCGTAGCCATGCGGTTACTGAAAAATTACAGATGGAAACACTCCAATTACACATAGCCATTTTTTGCGGATGGGAATTCATCAAATAACTTTCCCCGCTATAAAACCCAACACATGTTTCTTCTTTTGCCCTTTATGTTCCGGGGCCATGGTATCTCTTTCGAACAACCCGCAACCCCGGCAGGCGGTGGCCCTGGCAACTGTATCTAGCTAAAGCTATATGTCTTCATTCGAAGCTGGAATAGAAGTGGCCGATCTCATGTGGTGTTGGTGCGATCGTGCAAATGTCTTTTGTCCATTCGGCGCCTTTGCCTCGCGTTGCTAATTGGTTGTCATTAGTCAGCGCTTTAGATGTACTAATGGTACTTTAGAAGTGTAATGTTCGGGTGGCAGATGGGGTGTCTACGAAGAATAAAACAGCAGACAAAGCAGCAATTAAGAATCTCTAAGACTACTTTAATGTTCGGACGTAACAGAGATGGTGCTAGCTCAACAGATCGGACAAAACTCTTAATTCTAATGGGGATGAGGGTCCTTTATATATGGTATAGATAACATAATGTGTCAATAGTTAATGTTCAAGGGTCACAACAACAACCATTAGGAATACAAACAAATCATAACTTAACGAGATGAGAACTATAAACAATCAATTACTAATTAGGGAATATTATCAATATTGTGCCCATGATATTTCTATGACTAATATACATTCATTACAGAAGTATAAATTATTTATTTTATTTGTTTATTGGAGGACCTAGTGCATAATTACATTTATTTGTTTTTGACTATAATCTAGCAGTTTGAGTACTATTAGCGACCAACACTCATCCGCCTAGCCTTTTCCCAACTATGTTGGGGTCGGCTTCCAGTCTAACCGGATGCAGCTGAATATCAGTATTTTACATGGAGCGACTGCCTATCTGACCTCCACAACCCAGTAATAACTGGGTAATACGATGCCCCTTGGTAAGACTGGTTGTCAGACTTTCGGAACACTGACTATCTGTAACGACTGTCAAAGATCTACAAATGACAGCCGGGACCAACGGCTTAACGTGCTTTCCGAGGCACGGAGGAAACTCGGTATGTAACGGGTGGTCACCCATCCACAGACCAACCTAGGCAAGCGCGGCTTAACCTAAAGATCGACCCGAGCGGCTACTATTTATTTAGCCACAAGCTCCTCAGCGACCAACACTAACGTTCTTATTTTTTAGTAATGTTCGTCGTGTCGTTGAGCTCTTTGGGTTTTGAGTCGAGCTACACGATAACTGACAAATGCTTGCACTGACTGGACAGGTCCACTCAATCTGTGTAGTGCTTTCTTAAAAAGACTGTTTCAGACACTTATCTGTATAGTCCTCATGTTAGTTGACCAAGATTTTTGTCTGGGCCTTAAAAGAGACTATGACCTCTGAGTTTGGTTCGGCTGTTTCTTATCAGAGAAGTCAAACAAAACACCAGCCTCATCTATTTTTTAAATACGTCGTGTATAAGTGTTTCTAAAAACCTACTTGCAAAATAAACATCATTTAGCAGTATCATTTAACATTTAGCTTGCGTAACAATTTTGTACATAAATGTAATAAAATTGGTTATACAGTCGTTCATTAAGTAGATTACTTACCTAAATTCCCATTTCTAAAGCGCTCCTAAACAAATTATTATTTTACAAACCAATAGCTCCTCAGAACTGGTCTCGTAATAGTTACTCATTTCTCAAAGTACCCAAAGGTCTATGCTAACAAATAAATCAACTATGTTTTGACCCCTGACCTGCCTGGTTTAGGGGATTACGGTGCAAGTTGGTCCCACGTTAACGACTCTTCGATGACGCCATATTTTTATTTTTTTTGGTTATGGTTTCTGCAGGGACAATACAGGCTCAAAATTAAAAAAATATGGTTTCTGGTTCAGTGATTTACTGAAGTGTGTGTGTGTATTGTTTTGAATTAAGAATTTAAAAATTTGTGATGAGATTAAAAAGCTTGTGTGTTTATAAGTGGCCATGATGGTGATCGTTGCAGAAAGTTGGGACAAATAACGAAGTTTAACTTCACGAACTAAACGAATTTGTATTTAAATTGTGTTTTTTTCTCTTCCCAACTACATCAGAGTCGATTTCTTTCGTCTTACCCGATGCAGCTGAATACCTGTCTGCTACATAAAGCTTTGCCTATCTGACCTCGAAAACCCATTATAACTGGGGAGTATAGTACTCTTTGCTAAGATTGGTAGTTAGAATTACGGGACACTGACTCCCACAACTACTACTCGTTACTTAATAACAATAATGATTGTTGATATAACGGGTCCCCGTGACGAGAACCTCGTAAAAGCCGAAAAGATAACCCATCAAGTATATCGTCTTGGGTCGCGAATTTGTCATCATGTGGGATGTGGACTCAGCGATCATTGTAACGATAGTTGTTACAGCCTATGGCTTAATTACCAAGAGCCTCGACCAATAGCTGAGGAGGCTCTCGTTAGGCAGCTGGATCAAGGCTTTGATTCAGAGAGCGGTACTCTTGGGCACGGCTCGTATCGTTATGAGGTTCCTCTCTCTGGAGCACTGACTGCCGGTAGCTTGGACGCTGCTCCCGATACTGGTGAACTACAATTTTTTTTTTTTAAACGAAAATAATAATTGATCAGCCCATAACTGTCCTACGACTGGGCAAAGGCCTCTTCTCATACAGAGAAGGCATGAGCTCTCGTTGGTTGTGAAGGTAAAATCAGTAAGATATACTGGAACCCGACTTCAATAAATTTGGTAAACGGTTAGGCAGATAATGAAGAAGTACACCACTAAAGTTAACGCGTGTCGATGAAAATGTCAACAAAATGTTGTCAATTTGTGTCTGTGTAGCTAGGCAGGTGTTAATATACATACTTAGTAGGCGTGTATGACAGTCCATGATAAAACTAATGCATGCACAAAGATTGACGAATATTAGCATGTTGACCCCATAATATTATGTTTTGACACGTTTTGAGCAACGCTGCGCTTGCGCACCTAAGTGTAACCGATTTAATTTGTGCATGTTCGTGTTTTATGTGGTTTTTATTATAGTAGTATTGAGAATAAATGTTTGTGTTAATTTTGAGTGATTCAAACTTTATTTTTTTTATTTTGGTAAGCGAGTCTCACTCGGTCTTGGCCGCTTTTTGTTTCTCATTCTCCGATGTTATGATATTATCTGTCTTATCGGACTTATAGAAAACTAGCTGGCGCCCACAGCTTTGCCCGCATGATATCGAAAAAAAAGTATCCTATGTGTTATTCCAGACCATAATCCGTTCAGCCGTTTTGACGTGAAAGAGTAACAAACATCCATTCATCCATACATCCTCAAAAACATTCGCATTTATAATATAATATAAATATAGAAAATATGCGTCTTGGTGTGAACCCGACGTTATTATTGACTGCTACACTTATTATTGACTGTAAAAAAATATTAGTATGGCGTACAGTGGTTCCATGAGTTTAAATGTTTGTAAACGCACCCGCGCCACACAGAGTTTGCACAGAGTTTGCTTAGTACCCGTGGTTGCGGGTTGTTCGAAAGAGATACCGTAGCCCGGGAACATAAACAGCAAAAGAAGGAACATGGGTAGGTTTTAATCAATACAAGTCTGACAATCGCTCCCGCTTCATCCAGAGCGAGGAAAGTTATACCTATGATAATTTTCCATCCGCAAAAGAACCCTCCAAGCGAGTCAGACCCGCGGACCGAGGGTTTCGACCAAACTTGCGACATAAACGGCCATATCTTCTGAACGCGTAGACATGAGAACGCGTAGAGTTTCAATTCAATACATCCACGCGTTCTCGAGACAAAGGGTCTTGACAGACAGACAGGCAGATGGACAACAATATGATCAGTAATAAGGGTTCCGTTTTATCCTTTTAAGTTACCCAACCCTAAAAACACGCACCCACGGGCCACGATACAGATGAAATTCCAAGAGTGGGATTTAAAAAAGAACCTAACATGACCTATATCTTTTCGTCACAAGCAGTTACTAAGCCATATTTAAATGCTTTTGCCCGCGTCTTTACTCGCGTTAAATTCGAGGTAACACAGTTCCCCTTTCCTGATTTGCAGGTACCTGCTACCTGTAGTTTTTGCTCTTGCGCCTTATTGATTGTAATAGCAAAGCTAAGTTTTCCTTTTTCTTCCCTCTCTCCCCCATGTCTCACTTTTTTTTTTAATATTAGTTATGTCGACGGACATAGGCTAATATTTATCCAGGGTCCAAACTATTTCTGAACCAAAATTCATCAAAATCGGTTTAGCCATTAAGGCGTGAAGACATAACAAACATAGAAACTCACTTTCGCTTCTATAATATTAGTAAGGAATTGCCGCCGTATCTAAAAAAACGCACCCACGATACAGATGAAATTCCAAGACTGGGGCTTAAAAAGAAGAACCTAACATGACCTATGTCATTTCGTCACAAGCAGTTACTAAGCCATATTTAAATATTTGATAAAGCATGTCCTTCCCTACATAGAAATGAAGTATCACCTGCCGATACCAACGAATACCGCTGTTATAATAAGGCGTCCTCTTATCATTGATGTTATCGTTGTTTGTTATCTTGTACTAGGTCTTGGCAAAGGTTGTTGGTCAAGGTTGGACAAAGGTTTTGTCATAAGGCTCTATTGATGTTGTTGTGTCCGAAATAAAATAAGCTCTATTCTATTCTATAAAGGGTTCTTTTAGAGAATTCTATTTACTACTAATTTTATAAAGCAAAAGTGTGTGTGATGTATGAATGGAAGTTTGTTACTCCTTCGCGCTTAAACTAAATAAATAATAAAATAATAAATATCTTGGGACAACTCACACACGGCTATCTGATCCCAAGCTAAGCAGAGCTTGTGTTATGGTAACCAGACAACTGATATACATACTTATATAATTTATAAATACATACATATTATAGATAAATCACACCCAGACACAGAACAAACAATCATGCTCATCACACAAAGTTTGTCCTGGGTGGGAATCGAACCCACGACCTCCGGCTCAGCAGTCAGGGCCACTAACCACTAGACCAACAGGCCCGTCAAACTACTGAACTGATTTGTATGAAATTTTGCACACAGACCGTTTGTAACTTGGATTAACACGTAGAATACTTTTAATCTCGGTAGAACGATCTGTGGAACAATTACCGAACTTTACGCAAGCAAAAGCGTAGTCGCAGTCATCACAGTCAACAGGAAAAGTGCCCAGAAGACTGATTGCATTACCGCGTTTTTTGTTTTTATCTTTTACTAGCGCCCGCGGCTTCGCTCGCGTTAAATTCGGTAGCGCCTTATTGATTTGTAATAGCAACGCTAATTTTTCCCGTTTCTTCCCTCTTACTCCCTTATATCCCACTCTTTTAAGAAAATAGCCTATGTCCGTCTCCTGGTTCCCAACTATCTCTGTACCAAAATTCATCAAAATCGGTTTAGCCATTAAAGCGTGAAGAGGTAACAAACAAACAAAAAAACTCACTTTCGCTTTTATAATATTAGTAAGGATTGAATGTTGCAGGGCCGCGGTATCTCTTTCGAACAACTCGCAACCCCGGCAGGCGGTGGCCCTGGTAGGCCCCCCAGCTTTGCTGACATCTCCTTTAGGCGCGCGTGATTGCCAAGTGCCAAGAGCGAGCAGCTTGAAAAATACCACAGACAGGGGCCGTCTGTTCAGAACTTAGAACTTCATGCTTTTGAACCTCATCCCAATTCTACCCTTTTAAATATTTAATGTTCGAGTTATTTAACTGTTTTATCCTTAGAGGATATTAGTCTAGTCAACAAGTGCTTTTTTAGTCAAAACTTTTTAAAAGGCTCGGAAAAATATGGTTGAGGGCTCATTCGATTCGGGATCGAATCTAGAAAGTTTTTGAAAAAATTCAAGACCCGCTCGAAAAAATTGCAAAAGTTATTAACAAATTAGTAAACAAAAACAAAGGGGTTTAGTTTTTTTGGTATATCTCGAAAACTATTTTATATGTTTTGATTTTGAAAAAAAGATTCAAAAAGAGGAGAAAATTTCCTAAAAAAAACTCCCAACTCGCGAAATTGTAGGACCAATATTAAAAAAATTACAGGGAGCTGAAAGTACGCCTGAAAACGGGTACTCGGGTTTCCGCAAGCCACGCCCCCTTCGAGCGCTTTAATGAAAAATATTATTTAAACATATTAAATGTTGATATTAAAATTTGAAAAAATTCAGACATGTACAGGACAAATTAAAGAATGAAATGCCGTAGAAAAAATATTTTTATCGCGATTTTATAAAATGTTATCCATAAATTAATTAACAATTTCTTCCGACGCGACGGGGCTATAGACATTGCAAGTTCCATAATTGTTAAACCAGAAATCTCAAAATTTTTTCCTCTCGTGGAGCTATTCTTCAAAGATTCAAGAAAGGATTTCCGTCGAGTAAATTAAAAAATTGTTAATTTTCGATTTGTAATTATCAAATTACCTAGGCGGCAAATTAAATATTTAAATAAATGTTACAAGAATTATTTTTTTTCCAATGTCGATGATCATTCGTTTCTCTATCAATAAAAGCTACCTAAAAATATTTTTTTATAAATTTTAATTCTTTTTGTTTATAAAATTGTTATAAACAAATAGATTATTTATAAGATAATTGAATTTTTTTTTTGGAAATAGATTCCTCGTAAAAAATTATGAATTTTAAGATAAAACACGATGCTTAAAAAAATTTTTTTATTGCTAAAAAACCGTTTTGTTGATTAACAATTTTTTTTTACCACTTGTTAATAATATTAAGGTACGCTTTTTTTTAAAATATCATTATTTATTATCCTCCTTAATAATCAAAAAAAAAATTCGTTTTTTTATAAATTTTCATTGTTTATTAAATAAACAATTTGTTATAAACAATAAATTTTTCATTGTATAATTTTTTTAGAACTCTTTACACTAAAATAAAACCGACCAATTACCTTTTTGCGGAAAAAAAAAATAATTCGAAAATAAATATAAATATTTTTTTTTTTTTGCAAAAAGCTAATTAGTCGGTTTTATTTTAGTGTAAAGAATTCTACAAAAATTATACAAAAAAAAATTTATTGTTTATAATTATTTATATTATTGTATATAATTCATAATTTTTTACGAGGAATCTTTTTTCAAAAAAAAAAATTCAATTATCTTATAAATCGACGGGTCCCAAGAACAAAGTCCTATCTTCAATATTGTCTAGTTGCAGTGCGAAGCAATAAAGTTACGAGTATCGATAAGTTGCAAAAAAAATAAAATTAGTAGAAAATTATGTTGAAAGGTATTTGTTTTTTTAATTTACTTGTTTTTGCTTGCTGATGTTTTATTTTAAATATGTATTTTATTTAAAATTTTATTCTTATGTAATGATGTGAGTTTGTTTTTTGGAGTAAACTAAGACTTAACCACACATGCGACTTTGTTTTATGAAATCTTTATCAAAAAAAAAGTTGTATGTGTACGAGAGATGTTGTACATCGGTATTTGCCTACAAAATTATGTCTTATGTTGCAAATGTCCAAACCTATGTTGTCTCTAAAAGTAGGTAGTAAGAAAGAAAACTATTTGATATGATCACAGTGGGTATTTATTACTCAAATTGAATCACAGTTTTGCTTGGAAATATTTTTTTCAGTATGTATTTAAAAAATGTTTAAACTCAAAAACCAAAGAAAATTAACAAAATTCTAAACAATTTAAAATAGTACTCTTATCCAATAATCATTTTTTGACAAAATCTAGTTAAATGTATCAAAAATTAATAACATTCACTAGAAATCTAACAAAATTTACCTTAATATCTAAAACTAAACAAGTGAGTATGTTATTTATGCCTGTAAATAACTTAAAAAAAAGAAACTAACAGCCTTCAAAAACCATCTCCAACAAACAGTTAAAAAATACTTGACAAAAGGTCAAAGACTCTTGTACGAGTAGCAAACTAAATATTGTATTCCTTTACGGTTAAACATTAAGCCGTATAACATTATTAAATTATTACAACATAATTATTATAATAGCAAAATTGTTATCTATTATTGTATTTATAGTCCATCCAACAAAGAGATTGTAGAGTGCGTGAGCAAGGCCCTAAGCAATTACTTCAGAAACTTGTGCAGGGTGCTTAGAGAGTTAACATACTAAAAGTCCTGACAAAAATGGGAACTTTATCCCCTCCCCCACTCCGCCTCACCCCCTAGACGTCAGGACTTTTAGTATGTTTATTCCCTAAGTACCCTGAACAATTTTCTGAAGAAATCACTTAGGGCCTAACTCACGCACTCTACAACTCCTTATGGGTGATTTATTGGGTGAACTATTAGTTAAATGCTAAGTAATCAGTGTAATCACAAAATCAGGTATCTTTATTTCACTTCGACTAATATAAGTAATCAACAACGGTATTATTCTTTAAATCTACATAGTTTTAATCAGTCTTATTATTTTTGCAGTCAAGTGGTTAAATTAAACCAGACTCTGTCTCTCGTATAAAATAAGAGTATTATTCATCACTTAAGTCGTCATTTGCATTGTTAGATTTGTAGGGTAAAGATCTAAAAAACATTGCATTAGTGGCATTTATAACACCTGTTCTGCACATGCTCTCTAAATCATTATGTTTATCTTTTGTTAACTTAAGTGGTGAAGAATAAGCACGCTCTAAGACAGGCAATACAGATGAGTTTCTTGTATCGTTTCGTATAACCAAGCATTCATAAGATTCTTCATTTAAATCATACTTAAAGTACAATTTATTTGGTTCAGATTTGTCACACAGTGAGTACAGGTGGTGGTGTTTCCACTTGATGACAGATATTAGAAATGGTATTTTCAGTAATTTCATGCTGCTTTTCAGACACTGTTGTATTGGTGTTAGAGGGTGAAACAGCTTGCTGACGTGTGGTATGAATATTATTTTCGGTAGCTTCAAGTTGTAGTTCTGGTACATCTGTATGGTTAGTCTCATCAAATACGGCATGATATACTTCTGCCATTTCGACGATAATGTTTTGGGCATCGGACGGTAACGGGGAGCTAGTATTGCTGTCACGTTCAATTGCAGATTCTGTAATAAAGTCAAATAAAAAAACAATAAAGTTACTGATTTTTAATACCTTACTTGAGTACTAGCCTATCACTAGTAAAAATAAAACATTTTAATTAAAATGAGTATAAAATGGTGTATGTTTGTTTAGAAAAAAGCCTCATGTAAATTTTTTTACAAAGAACAAAATCTCGTTATCACATAAGACTACATTTTTATGTTAAGTTTTCGTAGAACAACATCCTATCTGCACATACGTTTGAAAATTTTAGAAGAACTTTGGCTGAACAAAAACTTATGTGAAAATAATGTCGTAAAAATAAATATAACAAAATGAAATGTTATTGTGTATTTTTCCTAAAGAATTAAATTATTACAACAAATTATATATAAAAAAACTTTTTTTATTATTAACGTAGAACAACAAACTATAATCACACACGACGGTAATTTTAATAATTTTCGTATTTTTTTTAAATATTTAGTATTTTATGCAAAATCACTCGTCCATCTTTAAAAAACGTGTGACTTGAAAAAGTAAAACAATAACTTACCAAGATTATTACTTTCTTCATTTTTATTTCTGTTTGTAGTAGGATCAGAACAATTATTTTCATCCATTTGTAGCGCTAAATTCAAAATTCTTTTCTTTCTTGACAAAGCAGACATCGCAAAAAATACACTGTGACACTGTATTTACACCTTTTTTTCATTAATTTGACTTACAATAATTACAAACTTGTTTAAATCACCAAAATCAACCGCCACTGAGGAGTACAAACTCGTGTCTGACGCTACATCGCGATGCGCGTGGTGCTTACCGCGGCGAACAGGTTCTTACATGTTGATGCGACTTTGTTTGTTGAACTATTTCTCAGATAAGGTAATGTTCGATTCGTTATTTCATAAAGTAAAAACACTATTTAAAAAATAATTACACTACCATATAGCTACTATGATGATTAATACATTTGATCAAAAAACTAAAAATCGACTTATATTTACGTAAGTTTTTGTTCTTGGGACCCGTCGAAATAATCTATTTGTTTATAACAACTTTATAAACAAAAAGAATTAAAATTTATAAAAAAAAAAAATTAAGTAGCTTTTATTGATAGAAAAACGAATGATCATCGACATTGAAAAAAAAATAATTCTTGTAACATTTATTTAAATATTTAATTTGCCGCCTAGGTAATTTGTTAATAACAAATCGAAAATTAACAATTTTTTAATTTACTCAACGGAAATCCTTTCTTTAATATTTGAAGAATAGCTCCACGAGAGGAAAAAAAATTGAGATTTCTGGTTTAACAATTATGCAACTTGCAATGTTTATAGCCCAGTCGGAAGAAATTGTTAATTAATTTATGGATAACATTTTATAAAATCGCGATAAAAATATTTTTTCTACGGCATTTCATTCCTTAATTTGTCCTGTACATGTCTGAATTTTTTCAAATTTTAATATCAACATTTAATATGTTTAAATAATATTTTTCATTAAAGCGCTCGAAGGGGGCGTGGCTTGCGGAAACCCGAGTACCCGTTTTCAGGCGTACTTTCAGCTCCCTGTAATTTTTTTAATATTGGTCCTACAATTTCGCGAGTTGAGAGTTTTTTTTAGGAAATTTTCTCCTCTTTTTGAATCTTTTTTCAAAATCAAAATATATAAAATAGTTTTCGAGATATACCAAAAAAACTAAACCCCTTTGTTTTTGTTTACTAATTTGTTAATAACTTTTGCAATTTTTTCGAGCGGGTCTTGAATTTTTTCAAAAACTTTCTAGATTCGATCCCGAATCGAATGAGCCCTCAACCATATTTTTCCGAGCCTTTTAAAAAGTTTTGACTAAAAAAGCACTTGTTGACTAGACTATATCCCTTTCAAAATTAAACGTTTAGAGTCCCGAAGGTAAGAACAAAGTTTAATTTAATGACTAAACGACGAGATTTTGATTGATTACAATTATGTTCCCCTTGGCCTTAAATATTAATGAACGCGGAAATTAATTAAGCCGTTGAAAGATTAAAATAAATAGGAGATGAGTAAGACAGTCATTAATTATAATGGTATTAGCTGTAGAACCTATGATCGTTTCGGAAAACGTGATCAAGACTGGAGAAAACGAGGATAAAAAAAGTAGACAGAAAATCAAATTTAGAATTCAGTTTTGTATACCTATCTGATGATACAGAAAGCGGTACTTCTAGAAACGGCTCGTATTAAGAGGTCCCTGTCTCTGGAACCCCGACTTCCGGTAGCTTAGACCCTGTTCCCGATACCGGTGGGCTACTATATTTACGTATTTTAAATGTTTTTTTATTTTATTTATTAGAAATATGTAAAAATCCTTACTAATATTATAAAAGCGAAAGTAAGTTTGTAACGTCTTCACGCCTGAATGGCCAAATCGATTTGATGAATTTTGGTACAGAGATAGTTGGGACCTTGGAGACGGAAAAAGTGAAAAAAAGGGGAGAAAGAGGGAAGAAAAGAGAAGAGAAAGAATTTTTTTTTCGATCTTCACACGGTTTAAAGTTAGCGTTAGCCCAAAGTAACTATGCCACGCGGACGAAGTAGCGGGCGCTAGCTAGTAACAAATAAAATTAATAAACGAAATAATAATGTTGGTCTATGTTCTCATTGTATTTTTAATGCTATTATCTCATAAACATTTGGGATCAATGTAGGTACACTATTTATAAAAACTGAGATATAGTATTATTATTTGTTTCCAAATTAAACATTGTAAATAATTATAATTAAGATTAAATATTGTTATTGTATCTCAACTTAATTGATAGCAAGAAATAAAAGGCTTTTTTTATTGTTTATTTTCTCATTTCCCTACATCACCTACATATTCTTGTAACATCAACAAACTTGTACAAGGAACTCTTTGAATAAGACCTGTGAAGGTTTAACTTTACCGCGAATACAGCCTTCGGTTCCAGTTCGAAATTCAAACAAGAACTTTATGGTACAACTTCAAGACTGAATGACGTCCTTCAAACGTGTTTATACCTACGAAATTACGGTATCTATGACAACGGTGCGGATTCTGATGAACCACCGCATTATCTAGTCTTAGATGTTTCTCCTTCAAACCTACTTACGGGGCGTTCATAAATTACGTGAGGTGTTTAAGGGGGGGAGGGGGTCGAGTCAAATCTCATCTAATCTTACGTTGGAGAGAGGGGGGTCTCGGCAAATATCACGCAATTTTTTTTCTGATTGAAACAAAAAAAGAATTAAACTATTTTGGTCCATTTAATCCAGTTTGTTGATTTTTATTACACTTATAATTAAACTCTCAGCAATATTGATTACTAGTCTTAACTAGTCGTGAATAAAAGCACGAAGCAATTTTTTTTTTGCTTTTTACAATAACAATCTAACGCGTTTACGTAAGAAACCCACATTTTGAAAAATCTCACGTGAGATTGGGGGATGGGGGAGGGGGTTGAATAAAATCTCACGACATCTCACCAGGGGGGAGGGAGGGACAGAAAATTCAAAAAATCACCTCACGTAATCTATGGACGCCCCCTTAGTCCGAGTAGAAATGCATAAAAAAAGCATAGCATGCTGTCAACGGCTCTTTTCTCTTTGGTTTTTCAGAAGACGCTGAAGGATTCTATGGACTTTTGTGGTTATGGGTATATATACCGTGTACGTTATATAATTCTGCTGCTTGGGGTTGATTAAAGATAATTTGTAATAAATATAACTTTTAGGTTATTAGTAATTTGACTTTTATTAAGGAACTAGCTTCCGCCTGCGTCTTCGTCCGCGTGGCATAGTTACTTGGGCTGATGACGCTAACTTTAACCCGCGTGAAAAAAAAATAGCCAATTTCCGTCTCCAGGGTCCCAACTAGTTGCGGGTTGTTCGAAAGTTGCGAATTGCCGTGATACCGCGGCACTGGAACTTAGGTACCTAAAGGTCAATAGAAGGAACATAGGTAAGTTTTAGTACGTACAAGTCTGACACTCCCCCCGCTCCGCCCAGAGCCGAGGAAGTAATTTGATGATTTCCCACCCCAAAAAAAAGGGTCCCAACTATCTCTGTACCAAAAGTCATAAAAATCGGTTTAGCCATTTAGGCGTGAAGACGTAACAAACAAACAAACTCACTTTCGCTTTTATAATATTAGTAAGGATTCCGTTTCTAATCACATTAAATTTTATTTCACACCATTTAAGTCACGATTAAGGATAGTCCGATTCAGCTTGACAACCATTGTTTTTGGTGAAAAACGTAAATTTAAAAAAAAGTGAGTTGCCATTTTCTTTAAAATTGATTAAGTTCTAAACTATCATTAATGCTGTTAAACTGTAATATACTTAAGTTAAAATAAATAAATATCTAGTTATAGATATATATAATATATATTCTATATAGATATATAGAATAGTTGTGTCACTTTTATTAATTTCAGAAGAGGAAACGTCAGTTGACTGGAATAAACTAAATTTTAATGATTTTTAGAGTAGTTTTAGTTTAGTTTGTGAGAACAGAATCGATACCAAAATTTTGCATATTATAATAGGTACTTACTAGCTGTGCCCAGCGGTTTCACCCGCTGCTTACTTAGGGGCATGAAAAATAGATGTTGGCCGATTCTCAGATCTACTGAATATGCATATAAAATTTCATAAGAATCGCTCGAGCCGTTTCGGAGGAGTATGGGAACGAAAACTGTGACACGAGAATTTTATATATTAGATGTTAAGTTTGACAAACCTGGTTATTTATTTATTTTGTTGTGTACTGCATAACGGATAGATAGATAAATAATTTGTTTGATGCAACAAAATACAATAGGAAGAATACAATACATAGAAATAAGACAATAGGAATAAACAAAAAAATATCAAACTAACAAAAAAAGACAAAGATTAAAAAAAAAAATGATAGAACTTAGATTGACCCATAGACAATAGGCGTGACGAAAGATTTTAAAATCCTCTTCCATAATGTGGGTACACTTTTACTATTTACAAAAAAGCCTTTATTTCGGTAATAAACTTAAGTTTAACAAAGTTTGAAGCCATTTTTCTCATAATTTTTCAATAGTGCCCGAAAACAGCTCGCATGTGTCATGGCGTCGGCATGACGTCACAGTTATATAAAAATGACATTGTTTCCATAGCAACGTCCCATAAATCACATAACCGTGACGTCATACGCTGTGATCGGTGTTTCAGTCAAAATGGCCGATTGCAGTATTTTAATGTTTTATTTTATTGAAAATCTTAATAATCTGTTATTTTTAAATAAAACTAAACCTGTGTTTACTTTTTTTTTAATATGACTTCTCCTCTGTCATCACTGAATCAGCGATTTTTTTATACTGTCGTCATGCCTATTAGACACTGCAGCAAAATACACTTAACCAAACACTAATCAAATCAATCAATATATCGGCAGATTCTTCTCACAGATCCTAGCAACAAAACAATGTATCAATATCGAAGCAATATCGGTTTTCATATCATCAACTGAGCTTGAATACAAACCCTTTTGCCCACAATCGAGTAACTCGACTATAAACGATTCTATTTCCTCTCCCCCGGCGCCCTTGTACGAATGCGCGGGTTTTGTAGATATATATTAATGTTGTATTCTCTTCTAGCATTTTCGTTTGAAAAATATAATAAACTTTATAATACTTTGCTCTTTCTACTTTATTTTATGAAGCGACTTTAAAAAAGAGGAGGTTTACAATATACACACATCAAAAGTGTCTAGGGATCAAGCATTTTTATGCGGATTTCTTGAGATTGAGATGTGGCTTTGTAATAAATTTATGATTTTATAGATTTATATGGATCCTTTTTGGTGCATTTCATAATTTGAATCAGGAACTCTCAATCAAATTCGAGTAAAAGATGAAAATAAGCTGTCAATATTTTCCCTATAAAAACATACAACACATTGAAGACATTATTAGTGCTACTGTTTCCCTACTACTGATTAAAACCAACGTTATTATGGAGCGGCGACGTCATTTAAGCAGGGAAGAAATGCTCAGAGCCGTGGGAATGATAGAAGCTGGTTCCCGGCAACGTACTGTAGCTTTAGCTCTGAATACAAGTCAGAGTGTTATCAGTCGACTTTGGACACGTTACCGAAGCACTGGTACCGTGGCTGAGCGCCATGGAGGACGGTATCGCTGCACCACACGGAGACAAGACCGATACACTCAAATCTTAACTCGAAGAGCTCCAACAATAACCGCCATGATGTTAGCCGTGATGAGGCTTCATCACTCTTCAGGGAACTTAATTAGCGACCAAACAGTCAGAAACCGCTTGCATGAAGTGAACCTTCATTCCCGAAGACCGCTACGGGTACCACCTATAGCAATGCACAATCGTAGGATTCGATATCAATGGGCTCTTGAACACAGAAATTGGGCAGAAGAACAATGGCGTTTCGTGTGCTTTTCTAATGAGTCTCGTTTTGGTATGAGACCGGATACAAGACGTATACGACACTGGAGAACCCCTGGACGCCAACAGCGATTAAAATCCTGCCAGGAAGTCAAAATTTATGCTGAGACGATTGTATCAGACGTCATCGTTCCTCTACAAGTGCAAATCGGTTCCCTTATTTCAGTTAATGCATGATAATGCACGACCGCACACCGCAAGAGTTGTAAGACAGAATCTCGCCGCAGCTAACATCAATGTCCTGCCCTGGCCTGCTCAGTCGCCAGACTTGAACCCGATTGAGCATGCATGGGATATGCTACAGAGAAGAGCTCTGCCGAATATGGAGGGTATCCAGTCGCAAGAAGACCTTTTTTTTGTTGTTGCAACGAACATGGGCGGCCATTCCACAGCGTGATTTGGATGAACTCATTTTGAGTATGCCAAACCGATGTTCTTGTGTTGTTAGTGTTCGCGGTAGAAACACGGATTATTAATTGTTTAAGTTACCCAATAAAATTTTAAAGAAAACTGTTATTTCAGTCTTTTTTTCGAACTTTAATGTTAGTGGTTCAAATGTCAAAAATCCCTTTATTAGGAAAATGGCAAATTTCTTTATTAATGCAAAGGTGACTTGGTTTATCGTTACTGTGACAAACGAAAACACTTTATTTGATGAATCCTTCAAGAAAATTTTAATTAATATCAATCAGGAGAAAAGTTATTGCAAAAATATATGTTGATCCCTAGATACTTTTGATGTGTGTATTACTGTTTTTTTTTGTATGTTTATTACTGGATTTCTCCATCAATTATTGGCTGATTTAAAAAATAAAATTTTTGTAATCGTCAGGATATACGTCTGTGGTAGTCACATATAATTTTTTAGAAACTAATTATAATGTGAAATAAAAAATAAGTTGGAATAATACATATTTTATTTAACAAATTAAAAAAAATAAGAATTAGCGACCTCGTAATAGGTATCTGGACTTCCGGTCTTCCGCCAATCTTACTTAGTATAAATATCGACTCCATCAATTCTAACTTTTTTAATTAATACCATGTGTAAAAGCAATTCCGATTATATACTTACAGACCTAATAATTTCATTAATTTCAAGAAATATATTAAATTTTAAAATCATTAAAATTTACGCTACGTTTCCTCCGTCCATTCGTACTAGGCTCAGCATTTTATCGATTGCATAGATATTCGAGTGTAACAACATAAATATACTGTCTATGAAGGGCGGAAGTAACGATTATTGTCTTTGAGTACCGGATTGATGTCAAAGTGGCGCATCCTCAACGATATCTAAGATCATTTTTATGTCATGTCAAAGAGTTGCATCTTCAAGTGATGTGGATCTAAGTATTTGATGATTTTTGGAAGTAAATAAATAATTAAGGAATCAGGAAATTTCATAATACGAATTTTGAAAGTAGTTATATAACTTTTATAACAATTATTATGGACACATGGTCTGAAATAAAGATTTATTTAATTTAATTATCGATATGAGTCTGGCAGTGCTCTTAAGAAACTTGCCGAATAATAACTTTTGATGACGTTCACATTTATGATCTTTATTCAACTATCTTAATTAATGCACACTCATTTTTTTTTAACCAGAATATAAAATATTTACAAAAATAATGAGGAGGTCGTATGACTTAAATGTTCGACCCCTTTCGGGAAACTTCTACTATTTCGTGCCCTACATTTCAAAAAACAACACAAAAATAAATGCTTCAAAATATCATACAATTCAAACACCCAAAAATGGCTTTTGAATCACATTTAAGCAACACGATTAGGGCTGTCCACGTTGTCACTTTATCGATATTATGAAGTCATTGTCCACGATAAAATGACAAGCATAGAATGACATTTAAAAAGCGAATGCAATGACCAACCGAGCGTGTGCACTTGAATAAAGAACAGAAGTTGTGAATATGAAAAAAATATTAAATTAATATGCGGGTAAAATGCATAAAAAATGACATTTGCAAGTAATGTGCGTGTGCGAAGGGTATTCCAATCCTGCCGGGGTTGCGGGTTATTCGAAAGAGATAATGCGGCAAAAGAAGGAACATGGGTGACACTCCCCCAAGATCCGCCCAGAGCGGGGGAAGTTATTTGATGATTTCCCATCCGTAAAAAATAAAATTGGTATTTAAATGCTGGTTTAAAAGTCAGTTTATAAGGATATTTATGTAATTGTAGACGCTTCAATCGATTTTCTATCATAGTTATCCAATAGAAATTCTTGACTAAAAACAACGTGTCAGATAACATCAAAACAAGATCACAGTGAAGAAAAAATCGGTCTTAAAACCACCTTTTTTCCAACTAGAATACATTCTGTCTACCTAACGCTTATCTTATTAGTTATGTAGGTCAGGAAACGGCGCACCAAGGTAAGCAAGGAGACACATTAATCCACCTGGCGCTTCCAACGACTATATCCTGTTATTCAATCTGGCATGCTTACGTCACAGTATGTTGGATTAGGGTTGCAAGATGGCTACTTACAATATCTGTCTAGGGATCTGGATTATAGTTTTGTATGCCTTGGTTAGTTTGCATTTCTGTCACCTTGGATTAGATATTTTTTAATTCTCGTTTGAATATATAATATCATAAATGCGAATGTTTGTGAGGATGTGTGGATGTTTGTTACTCTTTCACGTCAAAACGGCGGATCTTGATGAAATTTGGCACAGAGGTAGATTATAGTCTTGAATAACACATAGGATTTGACACTTTTTTTCGAACATCACGCGGGCGAAGCTGATTAATAATATTCTCGATTTGGAAACGTTCGATTGTACGTTACTTAATAATAAAACGTTCTCGTAGAGTCTATGAATACATAAAAGGTTTCGGAGGGAGGAGGGAGGGAGAGGGGTTTTAAGTCAAAAACCATTTGTTAACCGTACATGTTATTTTTTAAGACTTTGGCCACACTCGTATTTTTATCTGTATCGTGAGTGCGTTTACAAACATTTAAATTCACACACACTTTAGCGGACTGAGTCTGTATCACCAATTGCTGGTTCTAAGGCTTGAGACTAAGCTACAAATACAAACGCGCTGATGTTCGTTGGTAGACTGACATTTTTAATACAGAATAACAAAAGAGTATAAAAATAAACCTATTCTAAATTTAAAGAAACACTAGTTCAAAATATATTAAAAAGTAAATATCTATAAAAAAGGTGCGTTGCGCACATTCCTTCCCCCCAAAGTTAAGCCCTCAACTTGAGCAGCTTCTTCAAGGGCCTTCTCAGAGTACCCGCTGCAGTCCTGACGTCCGCCACTCTGATCACCCCATCGGGGCCCGGGTAAGTCGCTGAGATGCGTCCTCTCGGCCAGGAGCCCCTCGGTAGGTTGCCGTCAGCCACCAGGACCAGATCGCCCACAGCCAACTCTGGAACATCGCCTTGCCCGAGTCTGGGAATAAGATTAGGCAAGTATTCTTTAACCCAGCGCTGCCAAAAGTGGTCCACCAGTCTGACCGCTTTGCGCCAGCCGCTTCTTGACACCAGATCTCGGTCCGTCAAGGTTGCTGGTATAGGACGCCCCGACGAAGCTGCAGGGAGAAAATGATTTGGAGTGAGCGCCTCTTCGCTGCCAGGCTCTACAGAGACGTGTGTCAGGGGTCGGGAGTTGATGAGCCCTTCTGCTTCTGCCAGCACAGTTCGGAGAACTTCCGTTGGAGCACGCTCGGTGAGGGTCACTCGGAGTGCTGTCTTTACACTTCTCACCAGTCGCTCCCATACTCCACCCATAAACGGAGCCGACGGAGGAATGAGACGCCAGCTGATTTTCTCCGACGCGGCATACTCCAAAGCTGCGTCCCCATAGAGTGCGCGGAGTTCTCTTCTCGCCCCGATGAAAGCTGTGCCATTGTCAGACCAGATCTCAGACGGCGCTCCTCTACGAGCCACGAAGCGCCGAAGACTCATAACGGCAGAATCCGTCGACAAGCTTCCAACAACGTCCAAGTGGATGGCGCGGACGACTAGGCACGTGTACAAAGCGACCCATCTCTTCTCCCGTCTTCGGCCAATAGTCACCTGAACTGGCCCGAAGTAGTCTAGCCCAGTGAATGTAAAGGGGCGCTTGTGGTGAGCTAAACGTGCCTCCGGTAGATTTCCAGTGGGCGGCTGGAACTTCTCTGCCCGGCGAATGCGGCATAGCTGGCAACGGAAGGCAATGGTACGGACGACGTTTCTTAAGCCGAGCAAGTAGAAGCTCTGGCGAAGCTCGTTGACCACGGTCTCCGTGTTGGCATGGGCGGCTCGGCGGTGGTGGTGGTCCACCAGTAGCTGGACGGCAGGATGCTTCCCATCAAGGACGATGGGTTTCTTTGTGGCTTCGGGCACTCCCGAGGCTGCTGCAATACGGCTGGATAGGCGTAGGAGGCCCTCTTCATCCACAATTAGTGACAGCCGGAACAGCCGACTGGTGCGAGGTATGAGTAGGGGTGGGAGGCTGCTCAGACGCATCATCTCATCGGGAAATGAGTCCAGCTGTGCCTGGCGCAAAATGTGCGTCTCGGCCAGGTGCATATCGGCAGCTGTCTCATGCGTCGAGTGTGGAGAGCCAAAAGAGCTTGACGGCTGGAAAGAAAATGTTAATATCCCCCCTTGCTCGCGCACTAAATTCTCTACGTGAAACCCCCTTCGTGATAAGGAATGGATTCTAATGTGAGTTAGATATTTATGAGCTCTATAAGTTGCTCGTACCAATCTCAGCCAAGAGCTAAACCGCTTGGGATCAGCTGAGACAGGCACATGCCTCTCAACATTATTGATGAGGTGAACTGCTGTTATGGTATGTATTGGGTTCCTACTTTCTTCTGTTACGCTTGGGTTCTCTGAGGGACTACTAGGCTCAGTAGGCCAGTCAGAAGAAAGCAAGAATTCTGGACCAGTGATCCAGCGAGACTCCAGGGTTAACGTAGTGCGTTTTAACCGGGTTGCATCGTCAGCGACGTTCAACTCGCTAGGCACCCATCGCCAATCACTGGCACTCGTCAGCTCCAGGATCTCGCCGACTCTGTGCGAAACAAATGGCTTGAATGAGCGGGCCTCGCTTCGTAACCAACTCAACACCGTCCTTGAATCGCACCACAAAACTTGCCTGACGGGTCTGAAACGATGAGAGTCGCAGATTGTTGAAGCGAGGCGCGCGGCGATCAAAGCTCCCTGCAGCTCCAACCTCGGAATCGACACCGGCTTTAGGGGAGCTACACGGACCTTGCTGCAAACCAGCGCGAGCTTGACGTCTCCATCTTTAAGCACAAACCGCCAGTAAGCTACTGCAGCAAAGGCAGACTCGCTGGCGTCGGAAAAAATATGAAGCTCGCAGTGATTCACTTCACAGTCTGCTAGGCAGTAGCAGCGTGGGATCCGTAATTCGGCAACCCCAAATAAATCCTGAAACCATAGCCTCCACGCTGCACTGTCCCGCTGTGAAAGTTCTTCATCCCACTCGAGACCCTTGCGCCACGCATTTTGGAACATGATGCGACCGGTCACTACTAGAGGCGCAAGAATTCCGAGAGGGTCAAAAACCCGCATCACGTGGGCCAAAACTACCCGCTTGGTAAGCTTTTTTGTTAGCCCACCCTTATTTAATCCGATATTGAAACCGACACAGTCTGTAGTGGGCTGCCAAATAAGGCCAAGCGTCCTCACAGGAGTGGCCAGGTGGCCCAGGTCTACGGGTGACGTCACCGGCGCCTCCAGCAATGTCTCCTTCGGCAACAACTTCAGGGCCGAAGCGCTGTTAGAGGCCCAGCCACGCATTTCAAAACCCCCATTTTTGTGGACAGCGTGAATATCAGCGGCCAGTTTTGCTGCTTTATCCACGCTGTCAAGGCTGCAGATGTAATCGTCCATATAATGGTCACAAATGATTGCACGCGCTGCGTCCGGGTATCGTGTCTGATGCTCGGCAGCATTTTTATTTTTAATATAAATTGCCGTAAAGGGACTAGAAGCGGCACCGAACATCATCGACGACATCCGGTAAACGCGCAGCGGTTCGCGCGGACTATCGCGCCACAAAAACCTTTGCGCATCGCGGTCTTCAGCGCGGATTCTAATTTGCGGAAACATTTCTCGAATGTCCGCGGTCAACCCAATTTTGCCTTCCCTAAAGCGAAAAAGAATGCCCAGTAGTGGCTGAAGTAGGTCGGGGCCCGGTAACAATAACGAATTTAGCGAAACGCCCTCTGATTTGGCAGCGGCATCGTGCACAACCCGCAGCTTATTAGGCTTGTTTGGGTTGACTACGCCGAAGTGAGGCAGGTACCAAATACGTGGCCCTGTGGGTGCCTCTGGACACAACTCGGCGTAGCCCTTCCCAACCATATCGAGAACATTGGCACGATACCTCTCCGCGTAGCCTCCATCTCTACACAATTTCTTCTCTAAACCTAAAAACCTAGATAAGGCAAGGTGGTAACTATCAGGTACCGATAAAACGTCAAACTTCCAAATCAGACCTACCTCAAAACGACCACTGGGCAGGCGGCGTGCTGTGCGTTCAATGATCTGACCAGCACGTTCGTCATTAGCATTGCGCGCCTCACGTTTCGAAATACCTATAGACTCGAGTTTGAACTGCTCCTTAATAAGCTGCTCTAATTCGGAACGGTCGCTCTTGCCTATAGTCGCGGACTCAAACAGCATGGCGTGACTAACAACATCAACCTGAGTAGTTGAACTACAACCAAAACCGAACAATACCCAACCAAGCGCAGTACGAATCGCGACAGGTTGTGACTTAGACCCCTTACGTGTGGCCCTAGATACGGTTAGATGCCAGTTGTCGATGCCAATGATGAGCATCGGCTGAATTTCACCGTAACACAACTCGTCTGCAAGATCCGCAAGATATGGGTATTTCGTGACGGCGTCCCTGTTGACAAACTGAGACGACACCCCTAAACCGCCAATAGATCTAGCCCTATGAATAAGGTGATTATCTTTCGTGTGACGACCCTTGATGTAGAAGTCGACATAACGGACCAGTGCGTTCTTGTTAAGGCCCCCTATGCAATCTACATGAACGTGTCCTTCTGGCCCTTTGACACCTATCTTAGCAGCGACCTCCGCATCAATAAAAGTAGCGGTCGACCCGTCGTCCAATAAGGCATGAGTATCGACACTACCAGACGGACCAGACACAGTCACGGCAACAACTTTCAACAACGGACGAAGACTCCGCAATCGCACCGGGCTTTCAGCTGAAAAAGAAGTTGACGCGTGGGACAGGATCTCTTTCCCTTCAGCAAGAGAAACTATAGGTACGGAGCTCGACGCGCACGGGGCGAAGCTCGTCGTGGACGGCGCAGAGTCGTCGTCCTCTTCTAAGCCTATGTGAGCCGCGGCTGCGCGCTCACTAGTACTGTGTAACATTCTATGATGGCGAAATTTACAATCGCCAATGTCGCACAAACTTTTTGCTGAACACAAACTTAGTTTATGCCAACCTTCCTTGAGGCACCTGTGACAAATTCTTTTCTTTTTTATGAAATGCCACTTGTCATCTACTGACAAGGAAAGAAATTTGTCACATTGCGTCAATGAATGCTGTTGTTGACATAAAACACTCTCTCGTCTTTCTAGCCCACTTTTTCAAAACCCTATTTTATATCTATATACAGTTCCTTATAATGCGTTGGTGTTCCAACCTGTTGTCATCTTGGACTTTGGAATTAACAAAAACACCTTGGAAGCAAATAAGATTTTTGCTCAAAAAGTTTCGTCTCATTATAATAATTGGACTACTATATTTACTGACGCCTCCAAAGTCTCTGATGATAGCCCTGTTGGAGCTGCAGTTTGGATTCCTCATACAAAAATTATTTTAAATTACAAGTGTCCTTCAGTTACATCAGTTTTTACAGGTGAATCAATTGCCATTTTAGAAGCCATTTCATTTGTTTTGTCTCATAAGTTGAATAACTCCATTATTTTCTCTGACTCAAAGAGTTGCCTTCAAGCCATTTTATGTAACCCTTTCAGATCTAAGTCAAGATTTCCTATAATTTTAAAAATTAGAGATTTGCTATTTCAATGTCATGAACTTCATATTAATGTTGTTTTAGCTTGGATTCCCGGTCATATCGGTATTCTTGGTAATGAATCAGCTGATTCATGCGCCAAAAATGCTGTTCTCTCAGGTTCTCTCGACCACTCTGAAATTTATTCACATGACATTTGTACGATATTACCTCAATCTATGCTTAAGTCTTGGTCCAATCAATGGCAAATCTCTAAGTCCATAAAAGGTAAATTTTATGGAGATATTCAACCTGAGATACCCCACAAACCTTGGTTTTTCAAATATCAATTGGGAAAAAAAATAACTACTTCGACTATCTGTCGTTTACGGTTCAATCATTGTTGTACTCCTGTTTTCTTGGCCAAACTTAGGATTAGGGATAGCTCTCTTTGTGAATGCGGTTTGGATGAAGGAAACGTGGACCATTTATTTTTCTCCTGTCCCAAATTGCGGTTCTCTTTTCATGAAATCATTCCTCCTCATATCCCTCGTCCAACTTCTGTTAAATGTCTTCTTTCTTTTGTGTTTTCTCGTTTTGTTTTCAAACTATGTAAATTCATCGAAATTAATAAAATTAAGTTGTAACTTTTTGGATCGTTTTTTTTTTTTTTTTTTTTACAGTCTCTTTTCTTTTCTGTCATTCTGTCATACATTAGATATGAAATGATAATCTAAATCTGCAAAGAAATACTTTTATTGTTTTTATATTTTTTAATTACTGTGATTACTTGCTAAATGTTCTCCAGCGTTTGATAGTATATTTCCAGTACACGTGTTATTGGCAAAATTGTGGTATCTCTTGTCCACAAAAGCCATTAATGAAGAGTTGAAGTTGAAGTTGAAGTTGACATAAAACACAATAAATTTTGCCTGCAGCAGCCGTGGACGAACTATTTTTTGATTTTGACCGAGATTTCTCTCCATCAACGACTGCGTGCACCTTATCCCTGACTCGGCTAATGGCAGCGGGAGTTGAACTCGGCGCGCCAGCCGATTCAGGGAGAAGACCGAATCTGGACTGAAGCTCAACTATGTCGGCCAGGAAATCGGCGAACATGTCGAGAATGGGTAGACCACTGGCCGCGTGACTGCCGGCGTAGGCCACCCATTGTGCTCGTAACAGTGGGGGAACTTTAGAAATAGCCGATTGAATCAGCTCTGGCGATGTTAGGTAGTGAGGCTGGTCAAGTAACCGAATCGCCTCCACACAGTTACGAACACGACTAGCAAAAATAGCAAGGTCTTTACCTTCACCGGAGACGCGCGGTAAAGCGCGCATTGCGGCCGCCTCCTGAGCCACTATAAGCTCGGGGCGGCCGAAGCGCGTATCGAGCGCGCGCAGCACGACACCAGGCTCGCTCGCCGTTGCCAGCAGCATCATGACCGCTTCACGCGCGCATCCCTTCAAGGCTTTATTTAACCTAGCTAGATTTTCCACTGCAGAATGCGAGTCCATCGTGTCTAGGAATGCTCTTTTAAAAGTAAGCCATTCTAAGTGTGATTTACCGTCGAAAAACGGCAATGGAAAATCCCTATCACCCCTACGGTGGCAAGCGCCTTTATTTACATTGTCTATGAGAATGCCTAACGACTTCACAAGGCGGTCTGAATCGCTGCAACGAAAATTCTTGTTAATATTTGTAGCTGTGGTGGCTAGGTCAGCCGGTTTTATAGGCGTTACCGGGACTGGGGAAACTAGAGCCTGGCGAGAGGGGCCGACCGAGATAACTGGATTAAATTCAGCGCGGTCAGTTAGCCCAACTGGATCATCTTTCAACGCTTTTTGCGATTTCTGCAGCCAGTCATTGACCGAACGGCTGTTTAAAGAACTACGATGACTGGCATCAGCATCTATAGCCGCCAATTCCGCTCGGAGTTCCAACTCCGCTGCCTCGCGTACTCGCGCGGCGACCGCGGTGGCCCTCTCTGCGGTCTCCTGCTCTAATTCAGCCATACGGCGAGCATGTAACGCCTCCCTCTCTGCGGTCTCCTGCTCTAATTCAGCCATACGGCGAGCATGTAACGCCTCTGCGGCTAACTTTCTAGCCACCATTGTAGCAGAAGAACGAGATGAAGTTCTACTTACTGTTCTCGACTGAGTCTGGATGGTAGTGTCTGGCCTCAGCGGGGGCTGATTGCCGGTGACGGGCCTCGAAGGGGTCTGGACTGCGGCCGCTGCGTCGGCGGTTGAGGGTCTGGGGTCTGGATGTTCCAGCTCCCTCTCCGCAGCGTTCCCTTCAGCTCCCATCTTGGCACCCGCACGAGTAAGCACCATAACCACTACCTACTACAATGGCTGTCGAAGGACCACGATTTAGCGGACTGAGTCTGTATCACCAATTGCTGGTTCTAAGGCTTGAGACTAAGCTACAAATACAAACGCGCTGATGTTCGTTGGTAGACTGACATTTTTAATACAGAATAACAAAAGAGTATAAAAATAAACCTATTCTAAATTTAAAGAAACACTAGTTCAAAATATATTAAAAAGTAAATATCTATAAAAAAGGTGCGTTGCGCACACACACAAACAGTCAGATCCGGATCAACTACCAGTGAGTCATACAAATATTTATTCTATGCGGGGGTCGAACTCGTGACTTTGCAGCTCAGCAGTCGATCACTCAGCCACTGTGACGTCCGTGCCGTTTTTTAAAAAAATGGATCCTATTGAACTAAATTCTAAAATAAAAGGATACGAAAATAAATTAAACCGTTCATTAGTTGCCACATAAAGACATCCCGGAACTAGTGAACCCGGACACGTGCTTCACAATAAGCAACCTTTTTAATTAACCATCTCAATGGCCTAATTATTGCTACACGAAAAAAAATCCTTTTAATTCCCTAGCAACACCACTAATTAAATGTCAGATTAGCTGTCAAATTTGGACAAACTTTAACCCACTTCCTTTATTTTTTTTAAAGACATTTACACTATTTTTAATTCCACAATGCGGTACCGCAATACGTACCCTTTTCAGTAATAAGACCTCTTTTGGTGGAGTCAAGTAATTTGAGTACTAATTCTTGAACGCGTGGACTATTTTTTCGTGCAGCAACACTATTTTGCTGACTAAAATAATCATGTTCAACCCTATTTTCTTACAAATAAAGGTGGCTTTCGCACGTAATGGAGTTTATAAAGTCGGATAAGTGTGGTCTTTCTATTACAAAAAACGAATCAGCTGCCGAGACCCTTCTTTTGTTTGAAACGGAATAAATATATCTTGAAGGATTTTTGTGCAAAGGTATTTGCAAGACGAAATGCGGTTGAATGGTTGTTAGACGTTGTAGGGTTGGGAACTTTATCGATATTGGGGTACACGATACATCGAATAAGAGTTTGCAAAAGAATAACGTGACCAGTTGTCTTAATAAGAAAGTAATAAGTAGCCTGGAGAGCTGTTTTTGTTAGGATAAAGTGTATTTGTATATGGTTTAAAAGAAATTTAAGAATTTATTGTAGTTGAAGTCGCTGTCTTTCCTATTTTATAGTATCCGTTTTGATCACCAACAATATGTCTAAAACACTTTCAAAATGGTCTGTTACGTGACTGCACACTTATGGGACACAAACAAAATTCCAAATTCGAAAGTGAAAATTCAAAACGCCAACTGCACATTACGCGACAAAGGATAAAATATGTTCTATATTTGAACAGGATTCCTTCCAACCGGACGACGAACATAGATTAAATATTTATCGAACAAATTGTCTGTGGGGCACATCACTAGGGGCCAGGTGAAGCGCGTGGACGTCTGCTCTTTGATGGGATCCGACGCACAAAAAAACAAGATATTTATGTCAAATATGAATATTTCACGGACATGCAGAGTTTGTAAAGAAGAATTATTCGATTATTCGGTTAGAACTTATTAACCTTAAAATAAAAAAGGCCAAAAAAAACAAATAGTCACTGTATGCATAATTAGTATTTTCGTTAAATCTGAAAAAAAGTTGTGTATAAAGCCGATTGATAGTGTGCTTATGGTCTTTTTAGTTATTACGGAAATTTCCTGAAAAGTCTGGATTTAATACTTGGAACTTGCAATACCTCCTAATTTCTTCCTTCTTTGTATCACACATACCAAAATTGTACAAAGAAATTGTTCCTCAATGATTTGTTATTTACTTTTGTAAAGCAATAAATCCGCACGTTACTGTCAACTGATGTTTTGTGAAATTGTACATCTTACAATACCAGACATAATCTTACGGTGAATTGAGAGAAAACACAAACATAATGAGACAGTTCCGTACCACCTTCTGTCAAAGAAAAAAAGTTCAAAATCGAATGAAACGTTCCAAACTTTAATTTGTTATTTTTAATTTCGAAAGGTCTATGAAATGTCAATTCGCGTTCGACAATTTTAAATTCCGAACTGAAAAAACGACGTTCCAAAATGAGTTGGTCGCCATTTTGAGTTTCGGAAATGCAAAGATTATTTTGTATTCGACTGTAAGAATAGAAATAATTATAAATTCGGGTCGAAACTTCTTATTTCTAAAGCGAGGGTGTGTGACAAAAGGAATTGGAGCAAAATTCTTTCTTTAGCACGTGGTACAGGGCAGCTGCATTTTTTTTTCTATTGGCAGAATAATGAACAATTTGTGCAATAACTGAAAAAATACAATTGGACTTCGGATTAAGGAAACTCTCTTTGAAGACTTTTGAAGCGTGTATTATTTGAGCAAGACGTTGAATTTATTGTGAGTTTTAAAAGCTAATCTGTAGCGGCAGTTTTAGGAGAACAAAATTGGGATGAGCAAACAGCTGATATATTTTTGTGTTTTATTTTTCGGATTGGCGAAACTCAGTTCTTTTCCTTTTTTTTTGTCATTGATTATGTCATCATCTGATTAGCCTTTTCCCAACTATCTTGGGGTCGGCCTTCAGTCTTATAGGATTTACCTGAATACCTTTATTGTATACTAGCTTTTGCCCGCGGCTTCACCCGCGTTAAATTCGGGGTAACACAGTTCCCCTTTCCTGATTTGCTGGTACCTGCTACCTGCAGTATTTGCCCTTGCGCCTTATTGATTTGTAATAGCAAAGCTAAGTTTTCCCTTTTTTCCCTCTTTCTCCCTCATATCCCAGTTTTTTTTAAATAGCCTTTTCCGTCTCCTGGGTTCAAACTATCTCTGTACCAAAATTCATCAAAATCGGTTTAGCCATTTAGGCGTGAAGACGTAACAAACAAACATGCAAACAAACCAACTCACTTTCACTTTTATAATATTAGTAAGCATTTAGCGACCTATCTGACGTTCACAGCCCATTTAATAACCAGGTACGTACCACCCAGTATACTCTTTGATAAGACTGGTTGTTAGAGCCATTGACTACCTGTAACGACTGTCAAAAATCGACAAATGGCAGCCAGGATCAACGGCTGAACGTGTTATCCGAGGCTCGGAGGAAACTCGGTATGTTATAAGTGGTCACCCATCCTCGAACCAACCTAGGCAAGCGCAGCTTAACCTCAAGTTCTTCATTGAATAATCAATTTGAGTTTTAATTTTTAGTTTATTACATAAGTAATAAAAATTAATTTAGCATTATAATTTAGCATAACAAAAATGTGATTACAAACTCAATTGCAGTTGGTAAAATAACTGCGACCTATGATGTATTTTTATCATTATATTTTCCAACTGTAAGTGTTTTGTGTGTACATAAATAAATAAATGTATGGGGAAACAATTTTCCAACGGAAAAGTTAAGTTTGTCCTTCAATACAATTTATTTTTTTGTTAGATTAGTAACCTACAAGTTAGTACGGAACCCTCGGTGCGCAATTCCGACTCGAACTTAGCCAGTTTTTTTGTTATACTATGCATCTTGACTAGAAAATAATGAAACAAGTTTATCAATATTAAATATCTTGTACTGACACAATTTATAACTTTACACCTACCTGGAACAGAAAAAAGCGTGAATGTGCATCCCTTTTATCGATAAATAAAATCAAAACTGTTAATATCTTTCAATCTTGTAACTTGTCATCACTACTAAAGTTTACCATAATCGTTTACAACTATGACAGTAGATAGTAGACTTTATTTTTATCGCAGTAGATTTCATGTAAGGTGCAAACATAAACTTGTATAATACAGATCGTTTTTGACTAAACATCTGCTAAGATAACAGGTAGCTTTGAAGATCCTTATCACAAAGACGTAAAGATTAATTTCCACTAGCAAATATGTTCCTAATATTATTGTTAGTTTTTGTCCTAATTACGAATCGGTTGTAAAACTTTTATTTTGGAACATAAATCGATAATAGATCAAGATGTTGTTTAAATTTACAAAAATAATTAGGTAAAGAAAACACACTTTAATATCGCTTGATTAGTTAATAGTGTTTATCAAACTACTACAAAGGGTTAATAAAGTTGGTTTCGATAAATAGGGATTTAATATTTGAAGTACCAAAAATCTTTTTGATAAAAAAGTAATCGATAAAGAATTTACTACTAAGTACATAACTATACTATTTATCAAAATTAACCAAGTCTAAATTAAATAAAACAATATTATTTATTATTTTGACGACACGGTTGGCGCAGTAGCTAAGCGTTTGACTGCTGCGCTACGTGTCGCGGGTTCGATCCCCGCACGGAACAAATATTTGTATGACCTACAGATAGTTGTTTCGGGTCTGGCTGTTTGTGTATGTAAGTTTAAATGTTTGTAAACGCACTCACGATACAGGAGAAATGTGGGGCATCCTATTGTGGGGCAACTTTTTTTTTAATGATAAAAGAAATAGGAAATATCAGAGTCTTTTGGAAAATATATATAAATGGAATTAAAAGATTTTCATGGAATTTCTGACCCCTTCTTTGGTACCAACTGAACGAATCTTGGCAATCAAGCCATTGGCTGTTACAAAAATCGGCACAATGATAGCCGAGTTTACATTCCACATGTCGACAACCTCGTGTGCCAAGTCAAGATATTTTAAATGTAATAACAATCATTATTATAATCACCGTGGAGTTTTATTTTACGTACAGTTTTAGTTTCAGAGAAGTTACACACATTATAAAAACTTTTCCGAATATTCTACCATTACAAAAAGACATCACTGTACAAACTAAACCCACTTGTATCAGTTGCACATCTGCCGCCCGTATCCAACATAACATAATTATGTGCGACACATCAACGTCCAACATTACACTATTTTATTAGTGCTAACATAGGGGCGAGCGTGTACAGATAGTACCAAAAATCGTTAAACAGTAAAGTTTTTGAAAGACAAAAAGTAAGTAGGTAGTGCATTTTTTTCGCAGTAAGCTTGACGCCTAAATATATGTATAAGTAAATGAGTTCAAAAATACCGGCCATCTATAAAAACGGTAAATTTTAATTGTATCTTATACAAAAAAGTTTGTAGACTTCAATATATTATATTATATTATTCTGGTTTTAGTATTTGTTGTCATAGCGTTAACAGAAATACATCATCTGTGAAAATTTCAACATCTAAATATCATGGTTCCTGAGACAGAACCTGGAGACAGACGGACGGACAGCGGACTCTTAGTGAAAGGGTCCCGTTTTACCTTTGGGGTACCTAAAAACCGATTCAGAATTTCAAAAGCAATTTTGTATTTTAGCTATAAAATGTCAAAAAATAAAATATCTAACAATTTGACGTCCCTTTTAACGATTTTTATAGTCTTTAGCGATTGAATTTTGTTGCTAACTGTACCATTACATGTTGCAATGAGAAAATGCACATGTTTGGTATTGTTTTGATATTTAGTTGAATATTCATTGTTTGCTGACACTATTGATAATATTAGGGAAGTTACTGATTTAAGGGATAAATACTGGACCATTAGCATTCTTCTGGATCGTAATGGTCTAATTGAAATAAATGATTTGATTTGAATAAAACACCACAGACTACCTACAGTACTGTCTCTCCTTTAAATGCATCCAAAGATTGTCGCTTTTAGCGATAAGACCGCCCAATGTGACACCCTATTAAAAGTTGTATACCTACTGTTATTCTTGTAATTTGTATGGTGTACATAGAATAGTCTATCTATCTATCTATACCTCTCGATACTTCCACACGGAGGAATTGAGTTGAAATAAATACTCTTGAAGCTGTGAAAAAACCTCATCGGTAATATCTCTTGACTGCGTAGACTTAGAGGGGTCGACGCAGTCAAGATATATGGCCGTTTATGTCAAAAGTTTGTACGGAACCATCGGCGAGCGAGTCCGACTCTCCCTTGTTCCGGTTTTCTTTGTTTGTTAATCAAAATTATGCAACAGCTAGGGTTCTGTTTGTCGAACTGGAATAGGCATAGCTAGTAAAGTAAAAAAAATAGTTTATTTGCACCTTCAAAAAAACAAATATAATTTACAATACAAGAAAGCCAAAAGGTAAGGTAAATAATGTTGAATATTAAAGTCGCAGCCAATACCTAAGCTAACTTAATATCAGCTAAGATAAATAAAATTCTATATTTATTTAAGAATTTATACTATATTAGCTTTTGCCCGCGGTTTCGCTCGCGCCAAATTCGTGGTAACACAGTTCCCCTTTCCTGATTTGCAGGAACCTGCTACCTGTAGTTTTTGCCCTTGCGCCTTATTTATTGTAATAGCAAAGCTAAGTTTTGCCTTTTCTTCCCGCTATCTCACTCATTTCTCCTTAAAAAAAAATTGCCTATGTCCGTCTCCAGGGTCCCAACTATCTCTGTACCAAAATTCATCAAAATCGGTTTAGTCATTTAGGCGTGAAGACGTAACAAACAAACTCACTTTCGCTTTTATAATATTAGTAAGGATCCTATATTTTGATTAAATAAAATGAAAAGGTTTCAAAAGTTCTTCTCAACAACGTCTATCAATAGTTCGTCATGAATACAGATTGATAAAATGCTACTTAGCATTATAATTTGTAGGTGTATGCCCCAATTATCCGTACCGCTGGACTTTTGTCCAATTCCCATCAGTCCAGCTGGACGCTAGTCCTAGCGTAATTTGAGGGGCCTACTAATCTGCTTATCCCTTCAACACAATAGCTCCATAATGCTAAGTATTCGTAATTCCCATTCAGTTTCCCATTCACTGCGTATCTATCTTATTATAATAGTAATCGTATAATTCAATTACTTAAACTCTGCGGTTTTCAGTCTATTTTGTAATCGTGACTTGGTTTGGAAAGGCCGATTACCTCGAGATCGTCTTTTGTTTTCACGAACCCCGCCGCAGACAAGGACGGTCGGATGGTGACACTACCCATTGATCTTCGTCCAAAGACCGTGTCTACGGGACCGGGAGGGGTCTCGCGGCGTCCGCCGTCTTTTTTTTTATTTTATTTTTTAATAACGTTGCCCCAGACTAGGAATTTCTCCTGTGTCATGGGTGCGTTTTTACAGACATTTAAATTTACATACACAAACAGCCAGACACGAAACAACTACCTGTATGCTATACAAAAATTTGTTCCGTGCGGGAATCGAACCCGCGACACGCAGCACAGCAGTCACTGGCTCAGCCACTGCGCCTACCGTGCCGTCAAAAAAAATTTATGCGTGGCGGCTGGGTTTATTTATTTATTACATTTGGGAAAACAAACAGTAGTACATTAAGCATAAAAAGTGTTGACTTAACATTAAAATTAACAAATATACTACCCACAACATTTTCCACAGATTACTCTATGACATAATGCAAACTGTTAGCAAACGTTAACTGTAACAGGGTTAAATTAACGTTAACAAAAAAAAAAAAGAAGAAAAAAGCATAACCAAAATTCACAGAAGTAACAAACAAAAAGAAAAAAAGTAAACTATATTTGTACGTAATGTATCATGTAAATATAGCCTATAAATTCAAAAAAGCATTCAAAACCTATAGAGTCTACTGCCGATCCTTTAGAATTTTTATTAAATCATTTTACATCTGTTCACGAACAATATGTCTATTTCACTAAAACGGGGTTGGTTTAAAGTGCTCTTCTTAAAAGCCCGGCCACCTCCTTCGCTAGCATGACTGCTTCGCAGAAGGAGATGACCGCTAACCCATTTCCTCCCACCCATTTTTTTGTCTGTATGACAAGTCCGCCACAATACTCCAAACAGCTGCAACTCCTGAAAGCTCGAATTAACAGTGCTGACCGACAAATAACACAGAAGTGATGAAGCTAAACGAGTCGCTTCGAGAGTACCTAACTGTTGAAAAAATAAAACAAAATTGATCCCCTGTTTTACATCCAGCAAACATCATCTGCTTAACCTTACCTAGCCATTAGTACAGGACTAATTTAATTAATAGGGAATATTACGCAAACCTCGGCGCAGAGGGCGCCACTAGCACATGCAGTAAACAAACCGTCATGACGTGCGCAATCGCGTATCCAGATATTCTGTGAAAATATGTCAAAGTGTTAATTATTTTAGTATAACTTACCTATCTGTACTTTAATTATATATATTATGGCGTCCTACGGCCATTTACGTCTCGGCAAAAATCTTTTTACTGCTTACGCTAGTGCTGCGCCCTTGCGCCAGAATTTTGCAGTAATATCCCCTATTATCTTTTTATTAAGATTTTGTTGTTAAAAAAAAATACTTAAAAAAATTTTTTTTTGCTGTATTATCCTGTGCGAGTCTAATAATTTCTTTTTGTCTTTCAAATTACCCCAAAGTAACGTACAGTAGTACTTCACAGGTAGCATAGTCTCGTCAAAGTTTATATTGCAGCACTAGGGTAGAAATGTATGATATCGGATTGAAACGTCACTCGATGTAGGTACACCTGCGCACATGTTACACGTGACCTAGATTTTAAGAAATCTTACAGGTACTGAGTTTTAACCCTTTTTAGCCGGTCTAGGAAACAAGCAGTAGCGGATTGAATCCTTTTGTTACCTCTTCACGCCTAAATGGCTGAACCGATTTTGATGAACTTTGGTACAGACATAGTTGGGACCCTGGAGACGGACATAGGCTATTTAAAAAAAAAAAGATTGATATATGAAGGAGAAAGAGGGAAGAAAAGGGAAAACTTAGCATTGCTATTACAATAAATAAGGCCCTAGGGCAAAAACTACAGGTAGGAGGTACCTGCAAATCAGGAAAAGGGGAACTGTGTTACCACGAATTAAACGCGAGCGAAGCTACGGGCAAAAGCTAGTAGAGTATAAAAGTGGAAGAAGAAAACGTGTTGCGCCGACCCCAAATAGAATAGGACTAAGGGCAGGAAAATAATGATGTCTGTTGTTTAAAATTAACTGCCATTGATTCCCGCGTCCTGGTATTCGATAGCATTTGTCACATTTCAACAAAATCCTTGCTAATATTATAAAAGCGAAAGTGAGTTTGTTTGTTTGTTACGTATTCACGCCTAAATGGCAAAACCGATTTTGATGAATTTTGGTACAGAGATAGTTGAGACCTTGAAGATGGACAAAGGCTACTTTTTGTCTCTTTCTAACCTCCCACTTCCCTAAAATAGGGGTGGAAGTTTGTATGGAGCTAAAAATTGGTATGCAGACTATTTGTCACTTACAAAAACATCGTGCATAATTTTTTTTGGAAATCTGCCCCCAAACCCCTTAAAAAGAAATTAAATTTTATATGGGACTTTTCGCAGTTTTCAAGGTAGGAAGCTAAAAATCTTTTTTACCAACGAAAATTACCTGGAAATCAGGAAAGGGGAACTGTGAACCCGCGGGCAAAAGCTAGTACTAAAATAAAAACAATCTATAAATCAATCGACAATCAACACAACATTTTCGCCAACCACAGTATAACAAATAACAGTCGACCAATTGCGTAGATTGCCGATAAAACAGCACGCTATCGCTCCAACTGTGACAATCATTATTTGCTGTAAAAGGACTTGTGGCACGTGGCGCGGTCAAAATCGGAACTAACTTCTGTTATTTTTTGAAACCATTTAAATTTAATTTTCAATTTTTATTTTACATGTAATTTTGTTTAACCTAAACCTTGATATAGGCCTGCCGGGGCTGCGGGTTGTTCAAAAGAGATACCGTGGCCCCGGAACGTAAAGGGCAATGGAAGCAACATGGGTGGGTTTTAGTCAGTACAAGTCTGACACGCTGAAGCGCCCCCCGCTTCGTTATTTGATGCAAAAAAAACCTTGATATATGCTATGCTGCTGTGCACACCTAGAAAGAAGAAAGAAAGAAAGAAAAAACATTTATTAGTCGCAAATTACGACGAGCAACAAAATAACAAAAAAAAATAAACATTCAACATGCAAAGTATCACAAACATTTACAAATACATATATGGGACAAAATAAAAATAGCTTGCACGTCGTGACTGCGACAGGTAGGTCACCACTCAGCATGATGCTGTGCCATGGGAGCCCACAGCACTGCGCTGGTTTTCAGTGGTCAACCCGTGAGTGGTCACCTGTAAGTGACGAATTCATTCGTAATTTTAAGAATGATTGTTATTACTAAAAATGTTTTAGTGAATAAGTCGTTGGAGTGCCATACTTAATTCAATAAATAAATAAAAACGTTTTAAGAAAATTGAGTCTAAAACGTGGACAACTTTACTGACGTTGCTAAAAAAAAAATTGTATTGAATCTACAGTCAGCAAAAAGGATAGGCTCGTCAGATAAAGTGTTTTTTTTTAATACTGATGGACAGTTCAAATTGAATTTATGTATGGAGCTGTTTTTTTTCTATCAAATAAATTTAACTTTATTCGAAATCATTAATAGATTTTTAAGAAAATTGCAATTATATAATAAACTTTTTATAAAGTTCTTGATCCTAAATATAATGAATGACAGGACCTTAATCTTTAGTGGCGCCATTTGGTGAGCTCAAAAACTAAAGCCCTCAGTGCGGCTGAACTTGAAGATAGGCCCGAGCGGCTGTTATAATGAAGTTTTTGGCTGCATTAACACGTTCGTTGCATTACGAGATCTATCAGGGGCCTTAGTCTGCTATTACAATAGTGTCAGAATGGTCGATCACTGATCGCATAATGGTTGATTTTGACAAGTTTAGTATGTAGTAGATGTGATGTGTGTAATAGCAGACTAAGGCCCCAGATCTCTTGCGGGACTTTTGTATTGTGCGTTGAATATAATCGTGTTGTTTCACTCCTTGCAGGAGGATCTAAGGTTAAATCATGAGAAACCTGTTAAGGAGACTCATTAGGTCTCAAACGCACTAAAGGGTAGGTTAGTTTCGAGATCTTTTAGGCCTCCAAGGCATCAGCCAAAAGTTCTTTAAAAATTATGGCGCAGGGTACGTGTTTATTTCACCGTTCAAATTACGAATTCTAATCTACACAGAATTTCGCGAACCTCAGTCCCCTAATTGCCAAGATCGATGATAAAACACACGCAATAACTCCAGCTGTGACAATCATAATTGTTCACTTATCTTTAATCTCAAATCTGGCACGTGCAGTGCTAATATTGCGTTATTGTTGCAATTATTTTACACTGTGGTTGTTGTTATTATAGGTTGCTATAGTTACCGTATTGCAAATACGCATTAATTTAGTTTGTTTGTAGTGCTTTCGATCGGGGGATACGGAAAGTGTTATTTTTCACACTGCGTTGTATATAAAACTTTATAATTTGCCTTTGTTTGATTTAGGTATATTAATACATAGTAGCAATCCGCTCCTTTTTGAAAGAATAAGATTAATTTTTAACTTGCATTTTATTAGGAATGATTTTATTTTTATATATTTTAAAATATTATTTTGGTATGGGGTATACCAAAATTATATTATAAAATATAGAATTCCTCCTTTCAGAATTGATTCTCTAAATGATGGTGACATCCGCATCAAAATTCGATGTAGGTATACCTAGTTCCCAAAAATAATGCGTTTTAACTAACATGATAAGCGACTTTATTATTTCACTAGGTGGCGCCCGCGGCTTTGCCCGCGTGATATCGAAAAAAAGTATCCTATGTGTTATTATAATTTACCTCTGTGCCAAATTTCATCAAGATCCGTTCAGCCGTTTTAACGTGAAAGGGTAACAAACATCCATACATCCATCCTCACAAACATTCGCATAATATAGTTATAATATTAGTAGGATTGTAACGAACATCGTCTATATATAATTGTTTCACAGATTTAATTCGATTACGAATCCTTACTAATATTATAAAAGCGAAAGTGAGTTTGTTTGTTTGTTTGTTTGTTACCTCTTCACGCTTTAATGGCTAAACCGATTTTGATGAATTTTGGTACAGAGATAGTTGGGAATCAGGAGACGGACATAGGCTAACTTTTTTGAAAAAAAAGTGGGATGTGAGGGAGAAAGAGGGAAGAAAAGGGAAAACTTAGCGTTGCTATTACAAATCAATAAGGCGCAAGGGGAACTGTGTTACTCCGAATTTAACGCAAGCGAAGCCGCGGGCAAAAGCTAGTTAAATCATAAAATTATTAAAATAAAAGATAGATAGGATCATTCTTTAACTTAACATCTGTTAGGTACTTGTACCTGATTTATGTGCAAATAAAGAACTATTCTATTCTAATGTCGAGTTTTAAAGTGGCGCTATTGTTGCACCATATCAGAAAGACAGTATTTGAAACTGAAATGGTCTCTTGATCTTTCAGGATCTTTGAAGATCATCTAAAAACAAATAATTATAACTAAAAACAACCACCACCACTTAAACTACAAAAGAACAATACAAAAAAAAGTATTAAAACAAATAACAAAATTAAAAATTTCACTTTTCAATGCACAAGATAATTTGTCTCCAAAAATTAATTTAACATTAAATTGGACAGCTGTCATTAGGCACGAGACCAGACAATTGAATGAAAATTAAATAATTACGAGTACATGTGTTTACGTTTAAAAGTCCATCAGTAGTACATCAATGCGCGTCAGTCATCAGTCAAGTTTGTCATTAAAAACTGTCCACATGTCGCCGTGGTGGCGTGCGCTACCGTTTATAAGGTAAGAACACAATAGAAGCGATAGCGGATTACGGAAGGTTTTTTTTTGATAGAAAAGCATCGAAATAACTTCTCCTGCTCGGAGCGGAGCGGAAGGGAGTGTGACTTTTATTTATTTACTAGCTTTTGCCCGCGGCTTCGCTCGCGTTAAATTCGGGGTAACACAGTTCCCCTTGCGCCTTATTGATTTGTAATAGCAACGCTAAGTTTTCCCTTTTCTTCCCTCTATCTCCCTCACATCCCACTTTTTTTTAAAAAAAAAATTAGCCTATGTCCGTCTCCGTTCCCAACTATCTCTGTACCAAAATTCATCAAAATCGGTTTAGCCATTAAAGCGTGAAGAGGTATAAAAGCGAAAGTGAGTTTGTTTGTTTGTTACCTCTTCACGCTTTAATGGCTAAACCGATTTTGATGAATTTTGGTACAGAGATAGTTGGGAACCAGAAGACGGACATAGGCTATTTTATTGTAAAAAAGTGGGATATGAGGGAGAACGAGGGAAGAAAAGGGAAAACTTAGCGTTGCTATTACAAATCAATAAGGCGCATGGGCAAGAACTGCAGGTAGCAGGTGCTGTGTTATACCGAATTTAACGCGAGCGAAGCCGCGGGCAAAAGCTAGTAAAATAATAAATACCTATGCAACTATGGTGAAATAGAAAGATAATGTTCTTTTACTTTTACTGAATAAAACCCATCCATGTCCCTTCTTTTGCCCTTAGTGTTCCGGGGCCACGGTATATCATTGGTCGGACTACCCATTGCACACCGTCCGCAGACCCGCGTCTACGGTGGCCGGGAGTAATATGACCTTACCGATGGATTACTGGCTTTTGCCCGCGCTACGCTTTACAAAACTCCATTCTTTTATACCCGCCTCTTTCAAGTTTTACCTGGATGGCAATACATATTAACGTAAAACTGCTACCCGCCAACAAAAAAAAAAAGTGTATAGTTTACACGCTGTAAGTGCTCTATCCACCTACACTGTACCCTCTACCTAACACCAAATTTTATTAACGACCACCCTACCCTGCACTTGTCCGCGGCGACCTCACAAATTGGGCCTTTTTATTGAACTATAAACTACAACATGGAACGTAGTGAAAAATGTATGCCACCGTATACACGAAAGTTTGCTTCAACCAGTCTCTAATAGAACGAGCTAAAACAAATTAGTGGTTTTGTTTTCAAGCTTTTTTAGAGAATTTCTGAGCTTTTTCACAAAATCCTTACTATTATAAAAGCGAAAGTGAGTTAGTTTGTTTGTTACCTCTTCACGCTTAAATGGCTGAAACGATTTTAATGAATTTTGGTACAGAGATAGTTGGGACCCTGGAGACGGACATAGGCTATTTTTTTTAAGTGTGAAATGAGAATTAGAAAGAGGGAAGAAAAGGGAAAACTTCGTTTTGCTATTACAATAAATAAGGCGCAAGGGCAAAAACTACAGGTATCATGTACCTGCAAATCAGGAAAGGGGAACTGTCTTATCCCGAATTAAACGCGGGCGAAGCCGTGGGCGAAAGCTAGTAAACTGATAAAAATGCATTTCAACTATCCTTATTTAAACGCCTTACATATAAAAAGACACAAAAATAATGAATATAAACCAAATATATATTTATTACACATGTATATTTATCAAAATAAGTTCTAAAGAAAAGCATTCAAACAAATTTCACACTTACCTACTCATTATAGACAAGTCAGTCAACAAAACTCACAACGAGCAAGCTTATTAGTTTTACAAAAAAACTCGTACTATTAGTTAGTTACGAGTTTTTAATATGTGTAATAAGTTTATTCTTTAAAAAAAAACATAATCAACAATATCGGTGAGCCACAAACTAACCAGCGCTTGTATCTTGTGGCTCGGGAGTGCTAATATAAATAAAATAAAATAAAAAGCCTTTTATTTCTAAACAGAAGGTAAGTAGTAAGTAAAAATTAATTGGAAAAAATAAAAGTGAAAGTAACATAAAATAAAGTAACTTAAAAAATTGGTTGTTTGTAAAGTAGGTTTACGATCGAGATGTTTACGTGATAACGTCTTATTGGTGATATAAGTTATCACCAATAAGACGACCGATCGATCGATCGATCGATCGATCGCGCTCGTGAGGTTTTGGTGTGCGCGCTCGTGAGGTTTTCGATCGCGCTCGTGAGGTTTTGGTGTGACACAAGTTTCTGAACATGTCACCCGACTAAAACGATTTTAAAGACGTTATCACGTCAAAAACAAAATATTAAACGAAAAAGTTATTATAATCTACGGTTTTTTTTCTAATCTTCTGCTAGAACCCCTCTGCAGTGGGGACCCCTCGTGAGTGCTAATTCCTACTAATATTATAAATTTAATGCGAATGTTTGTGACTTGAGGTACGAATCCTTAAAAGTACATGAACCGAGTGAACCAACATAAAAACCTGTATACATCGACCACTCAAAACTTCTGACTCAAACATTCGAAGCACTGGATTCATTCACGCGAGAGTGTATGTTCGAAGCACTGGATTCATTCACGCGAGAGTGTATGTCAATATTTTCTGACATCTATTAAATAAATACGAACATTTTGAAGCTTATGGTAGCTCTACAGGCTTATTCTGTAACACATTAAAAATGGCAGTGCCAGCCTTCCGATTTAATTTAACATCTTCAGCACCTGTGTGCTTTTTCACAACTATGTTGGGTCAGTTTCCAGTTTAACCGGATGCATCTGAAAACTAGGAGTTATTGGGTACCACAGTACCCTCTTATTTTATTATCTATTTATTTCAGACTAGCTGGCGCCCGCGGCTTTGCCCGCGTGATGATCGAAAAAAAGTATTCTGTGTGTGTATTTCTGACTACAATCTACCTCTGTGATAAATTTTATCAAGATCCGTTCAGCCATTTCGACGTGAAAGAGTAACAAACATCCATACATCCATCCATCCATCCTCACAAACATTCGTATTTATAATATTGCTAGCTTTTGCCCGCGGTTTCGCTCGCGTTAAATTCGGTATAACACAGTACCTCCTACCTGCAGTTTTTGCACTTGCGCCTTATGGACTTGTAATAGCAACGCTAAGTTTTCCCTTTTCTTCCCTCGTTCTCCCTCATATCCCACTTTTTAAAAATATATAATAGCCCCTGTCCGTCTCCTGGTTACTAACTATCTCTGTACCAAAATTCATCAAAATCGGTTTAGCCATTAAAGCGTGAAGAGGTAACAAACAAACAAACTCACTTTCGCTTTTATAATATAAGTTAGGATAGTAGGATTTCATCTTATGATTACATCCACATTTGTTATACAATTACAAGATTACAGACTAGTGTTAGTAATAATAATTATTTAATAAACAGTAAGTAGCAGGTCCGGGTGGACTTCCCGATTATGGTTTTTTTTTTTTAATTGTTCTTTATTAGAAATCTCTCCTGTATCGTGGGTGTGTTTGCTCACATATACAAACAGCCAGACCCGAAACACCTACCTGTAAGTCATACAAATATTTGTTCCGTGTGGGGATCAAACACGCGACACGCAGGTAATTAGTGCCTTTAAAGCCTGATAACCAGTCTTACCAAGGTACTCCTTCGTTATCCTGTACTAACTGGGTTGTGGAGGTCAGAATGTCAGATAGGCAGTCGTTCTATGTCAACCCCAGTCCCCAATATAGTTGATAAAAGGCTTAGTAGATGATGATAATTTGTGAAGGATGTTCTTAGGTATCGTGTGAATATAATATCTTAACATCTACAAAACTGTGAATATAATATTTTTTATTTGCACTCTACAAGCATGAAACTGAAATTTGTATGATAAAATCGCCTGTTTTTGTTACTATCCAGACCGTGGTTATGTACTTAAGTCGTACAATTTACGGCTTACTTTATGCCCACCCAGTTAACAAATTCATTTCGTTTCATTTTTCATGGAAACGACTTTTCCCATTTCGTCGTTTCATTTGGGAAAATTCCCAACCGTGCTATTAGGTGAGTTTTTTAACTGATAAAGGTTGGGCTACGACTGCGACAGCTTCGTTAGTATTTTGGTTGCTAACGTAACTACTGAGTGTGAGGTTCTAAGTTCATTTCCCAGGTGCTGCAAGTGGACAGCAAAAGGTTTTTAGAGGTATGAAGAACAGGGTTTACACCCTTCCCTTCCGCAGTTCTTCATAGAAAATGGTGGATCCTCCAAATAGTCATAGGTCAATGATAACTTGCGTAATTCAAGATGTTAGTTCTTCATTTGTGTCATAGATGGCGCTGTAGTACTCTGTTAACTATATATTGTTGTAGTATCCGCTACAGGTTATTATCGTTTATGGGAATTAAACGTAAGTAGCGTATGCTATTTTTAGACCTCTGTTTAACCTTTTGCTAAAAAGTACCTATATATTTCAGTGCTAGCAAAAATATGTATAGGTCTCAAAGTGCCAGGTAATGGATGTTCGCAGCGAATAAACTTTGAGACAGATTTTGATAAATGGTGAGTGTATCGGGAAACCATTTATCTTCCTGAACCTTATTAACTATAGGAAAAGGCTTGTGCTATTTCCAGTATAGTTTTAATTCCATTTGCAATCATAATCTTTATTTTTCCTTACTAATATTTTAAAAGCGAAAGTGAGTTTTTTGTTACGTCTTCACGCCTAAATAGCGAAACCGATTTTGATGAATTTTGGTACAGTGATAGTTGGGACCCTGGAGGCGGACATAGGCTTTTTAAAAAAGTGATTAAAGGGGGAGAAAGAGGGAAGAAAATGGGGGATTTTTTTTTTCGATCATCGCGCGGTTTAAAGTTAGCGTTAGCCCAAAGTAACTATGCCATGGAGTCGCGGGCGAAAGCTAGTTGATAATATTTATCTTGCCCTTATCGCAATTTAATGAAACATCAGGATTTTTTTACCACCCATTATATTCCGAGTTTCCCCCTTGTCTCAAAAAGTCACATTAGGGTATCGGTGGTTATTAGTAGATCTTTGACACTGTGATTGGCAGTCAGTGGCTCGATAGTCTGAAAACCAGTCTCTTAGGAGTACCATATTACCCAGTACTAAGTGGATTGTAGAGGTCGGATAGAATTTTTTTTTTGTTTTGGCAGGAGGGGGAAATCCCCGCGGACTCTTCGACTGCCTCAAAGTTTGTTAGACAGTTGAGGTAGTGCCGGACTCGAACCGACTAAAACCACCCTCCTGCTCTGCTCGTGCTCCTCAGACTTGGTCAGAGACCTTATTGGGACTTAAAGTATTTAGTTTGCATTTTTGTTTTTATATATAAATATTTATGCGATTTTTTATTTGTCCTTTTTGTTTTATATAATGATTATTTACATTTTATTGTTTTATATTGGAGTATGTTCAACAGTTTTCAAAGCTCCTCTACTCCATGCCTCGATGGTCAGATAGGTTGCCGCTCCATGTGGAATACTGGGTATTTAGCACCACCCGGTGAGACTATCAGCCGATCGACAAGGCATTTTTTTCCGGATGGGAAATCATCAAATAACTTCTCCCTCTCTAGTCGGAGCGGGGAGGAGTGTCAGTTTTGTACTAATCAAAACCCACCCATGTTCCTTCTATTGCCCTTTATGTTCCGGGGCCGCGGTATCTCTTTCGAAAAACCCGCAACCCAGACAGGTAGGAAAAGGCTACGCAGATGATTAAATGAAACAAAAATTCATTTAATTTCCCATTTCTTTCGTATCATTTGGGAATTTCCCAACCACAACACGAAATGAAGTTTCAAAACTTTTTAACAAAAAAACTACGGCGTATGATTACAAAACCAACAATAGAATTAAACGTATGTCCATCAAGTCCTATTATAGAACGGAATATTTGCCATTGTCATTGTGGAATATATCTGATTTCCATTTGATTGTAATGTACCGTTTTGAACTTCGCTCGAACCGGTTTAGAAACCCCTACACTTAAACAATTTGCTTTGCTTTGGGACAATTGAATATTTTACTTTGTATGGTGTCTAATATCCTGTTGAATAATGTGTTTTTTATGCACTCGTAATAGAATTAGTTTGAATTGGGTAACAAAATAGTTGATACTAGATAAGGTGGCGTTGTCACAGCACTACACTAGAAATTGTAATTAGTTATGGTTTGTTGGAAAAAAAATGGAAGAAGCGATGGAAGTGTGGAATTTCGCAAAAGAGAATCGTTTATCAAAATCATTTATTCAAATTAGGCTGATAATCAGCACTTTTTGAACGTGACATTACAAGAGACAGTCCCTCAAAAACGCCCCGGTTTTCGCCATTTCCTAGTGTTTTAGCTGGGAAGAAGAAGTGGCGGAACAAACTCGCCAGCAACACATATGTGTCAGATTAGAAGAACCTGATTTCATACAATTCCGTTTATCACAAGGTACATCCTTACTAATATTATAAAAGCGAAAGTGAGTTTGTTTGTTTGTTACCTCTTCACGCTTTAATGGCTAAACCGATTTTGATGAATTTTGGTACAGAGATAGTTGGGAACCAGGAGACGGACATAGGCTAATTTTCTTTTTAAAAAAGTGGGATGTGAGGGATCATATCCCACTGTTTTAAAAAAAAATAAAGAAAGAGGGAAGAAAAGGAAAAACTTAGCGTTGCTATTACAAATCAATAAGGCGCTAGGGGAACTGTGTTACCCCGAATTTAACGCGAGCGAAGCCGCGGGCAAAGCTAGTTTAATAAATAATTCATTCATTTTCACATGTCATGTTTCTGAGCGTTTTACGATAATACCTCGATATGCATATTAGTATAACACTTTGATATAGGTATTTTCATTATAAATTTTGTATGGAAATTAACGGTAGGGTTTCTCTCCCGCCGAGTCGAATGGCTGTGTTTTCGCCCACAGTTCTTGCCACTATTATCATTACCTGCGTTGATGGCTTGGTCTTCGCTAAGATGAGATAATTTTCAATGACCAATGATGATACTTTTGATGACCACCACCACCATTACTGAAAACGGTAATTAGGACAGTTACTAATAAAATAAACGAAACGAAACGACAGTCGCAAACAAACGATTGTTTTCCAAAAAGTACTAATTTTTTATCAAACCACTTTCTAGTTACCACAAAAAGCAATGGTGGCCCATTAAATGTACACTTAAGTACATCTGCCGCCCGCATCGCACCTCAGGTTAACACATTACACATGCGGACAAAATTATCAACCGCATATACACTCGATACGCCCAATAAATGGAAAGTAATGAATAGAAACGCATTACGCACCCCTACTACGAATTTGAGTGGCGTATTTTGGAAAAGAATGGTTTACATGAACGTGTGGTTTTTATTCATTCTTTTTTGATTCCCTAAGGATATGTAAACATTTGTATTATTAAATATTTGATTTAAAATTTTAGGAAAGATAAAGTGTTATCAGGAAACTTTCACCAAAACTTAGAACACACTTTTGTTTTTTTTTATATACTGGTATATAGAGCTCAAAATTCACTCATACATACACTAAATTATCGTATAATTTAGTATCGTATCTTGACATGATTTTCATGTCGTTTTATGACAGGGCCAAAAGGATCTGTTATAAAGTGGCTCTTAGACCTTCTTCGCTTCTGTAATTATAAAGTTTTTTTTGTGGATGGCATCTCGCAGTTTAACCTAGGAGGTTGAATCTTGTGGATGCGTTGAAATTAAGGCTTCAAGCCAGGGCAAAAAACTTACAAACTAAGCGACTGCACACTAATGGCACCCCTGTGGGGTACAAGCCTCGGCTTAGGGCACAGCAAAGGGACAGTCTAGATCTGAGTGAAATAACAAAGTTTTTACTCTCAATATTTATATTTAAAAATCAAAACCGCACCATTACTGTAACACACACATAGATTCTACCCATCCACTACCACTATTCGAAATTTAAACAAGCTTATTATTGTCAAACGCGTTAAGAGAAGGGTGGGCAAGCGTTTCGAATCGAACGTTACAGTGGTCAGTAATTTGCTTTATTAAATTATTTATTTTTAAAACATTTGTAACGGATTTTTGTCCCCAACTGTACTTAATGAGATGTTTAACAATTTACGTAGTTGAACTTTAATTAATGATTGAGACATCATTGTATCATAATAAATAGGTTATTATATTGATTGACTATAATTTTAAACTAATAAATCATTTTAAATATCCAGTACACCTGCTGTTGGCCTAGTGGTCGCAAGGTTCGATTCCCAGGCCAAGCAAAGTGTTATTAGGTTTTTTCATTAGGATTTTCTTTAGTTTTTATAACCGTTGCCCCGCACTCGTTATTTCTCCCATATCGTGCGTTTACAATCAATTAAACTCACATACACAAACAGATCGACCCGGCACAACTATCTGTAGGCCATACAAATATTTGTTCCGTGCGGGGATCGAACCCGCGACTCGCAGCGCAGCAGTCGATCGCTCAGTCCCTGCGCTAACCGTATCGTCAAAATTTTTCAGTGGTTATCACGGAGTCTCGATTAGTGAACGGTTGATGGTAATAGGCGCGATCCCTTTTAAATGGGACTCAAACAAAACTGGTACAAAATTACAGGCGGGATGTTTTTCGAATTTTCTTTGGACCTGAAATCATTTAAACTATCAGCTGTTCACTGTTCAGTATATTTATCATCATAAATCAAAATGTACTCAATATCTTTATTTGCTTTACCGTAATGTGTACTTAGATGGTAGTTTTTATAATATTATGATCATTATGGATCCTGTAGAACCCTGAAGTTATATACATATGAGGATATCTGCTTTTTTTACGATTTTTAGTCAGTTCTTTAGTGCCTCTAAATCTTAGTCGTAATATTAAGTTCAACGAAGCTTTTTCAAGATTTCAGTTAAGTATTTCATTTATACCTTATAGATTTTTTGATTTAAAGCTACATCCCACTAATATCCTCCTACTTAATATTATAAATGTGAATGTTTCTGAGGATGGATGGATGGATGTATGGATGTTTGTTACTCTTTCACGCCAAAACAACTTAACGGATCTTAATGAATTTGGCACAGAGGTAGATTATAGTCTGGAACAACACAAAGGATACTTTTTTTTAGATATCAACCGAGCTAAGCCGCTGGCGCCAGCTAGTATTAAAATAAGCTAAAAAGCGCCATAAATTCATCCTCAACGCTGTCAATTGGTAATGTCTCCAAGAGACTGGCTGCGTTGCCACGTTGTATGGCAACGTTAAGCCTCTGGCCAAAGTAAAAGCCAGCCCTTTCCGTATGTTCACGGGAAGTGGCAAGTAAACGTTTGGAATTATCCTGAACACAAATGACTATCATAGGTTTGGTAAAGATGTGTAAAATATTCACTATTTTAAATGACAAACGATGTTTATTTTGCAATTAGGTTTCTACAAACACTTTTACACGCCGCCTTTTAAGGAAGATGAGGACTACTCTGAGAAGTAACAGCCGAAACAAACTTACAGGTCACACTCCCTTTTAAGGTCCAGACACAAATCTTGGAACCCGTTAAATGAACTCTTTAATGATGGTTCCCTTCAGCAGCCTTTGAAAATCGTATAGTGCACCTTTTCTAAGGTATACCTTTAGGTGTCGCTGATTACATCATTTATTATCACTGTGGTCAGTGATAATAAATGATGTTTATTTTGTAAGTAGGTTTTCACAAACACTATTGCAAGTCTTTTTAAAAAAAAAAAACTTGATGAGGCTAGTGTTTCTTACCCAACTACTCTGAGAAGAAACGGCCGAAACAAACTCAGATACCTCAATCACCACAGATACTTAAGAAAATGGAGGTTAGTAAGAAACTGCCTAATCACAGATTGCTAAGTCATTTCTTGTAAGCGGCCGTACTAACCGACTGTCCTCAATTAAGTGATAAGTGCTACTTTCTATAAGTTTCTCGATACTATAACTGCATATTATCATGGTAATATTTTTTTGTTTTGTGTGTTTTAATGCTGTCTGGCAGTTTGAGTACTATAAGCGACCTACAGAAACTAATGTCCTTTTTTGGTATTGTTCGTCGTGTTTAAATAACGTTGCCCCATACTAGGAATTTCTCCTGTATCGTGGGTACGTTTACAAACATTCAATCCCACATACACAAACAGCCAGACCCGGAACAACTATCTGTAGGCCATACAAATATTTATTCCGAGCGGGGATCGAACCCACGACACGCAGCGCTGCAGTCGATTGCTCAGCCTCTGCGCCAACTGTGTCGTCAGGTTATGACTCGAGCTACACGATAACTGACAAATGCTCGCACTGGCTGGACAGGTCCACTCAAATCTGTGCGGATCCTTCTTTAAACAACCATTTCAGACACTAATCTGCACAGTCCTCATGCAATGTCTAGAAAGTCTGACAACCAGTCTTACCAAAGACTAACCTATTACTCAGTACTAACTGGGTTTTGGAGGTCAGGTGGATCAGCTTAGACTGTAATCCGACCCTTACCTAATTATTCGAGTAAAAAGGTAGGCGAATGATGATTTAGGAATAGCTTATTGATGGTGAAAATGGACATAAGCGGTATAAGGCGGTTGCTTACTAACCTTATTTCATCTAATTGTGCCAAAGTTCTGATCAGACAATTTGTTATAATAACGCTTCATTGATCAACGTCTGTGCTAAATAGAAATAAATGATGATTAATTAGCAGATACATTAGCTTGCTGTTGTCTACAATTCTCTTTTTTTTATTATTTATTTATTTATTTATTAAAACTTTATGCACAAGTAAAAAACTGTACAAAGGCGGACTTAATGCCTTAGGCATTTTCTACCAGTCTACCTTAGGGTGATGCAGAGACAAAAACAGTAGGTGCGATAACAGAAAAAAAAGGATATTAGTAAACGAATATTAAAATATATAATATATATTATAAGCTTTAATTACTCCATGCTGCATTAAATAAATATAAGTTAATTAATATAAGTTCTAAGACACATTTTATTTGTCATACTGACACAGATTTCAAAAACCGCGACTAAGCCCGCGTGACATCGAAAAAAAAATATCATCAATAATATATCCTATGTGTCATCCAGACTATAATCTACCTCTGTGCCAAATTTCATCAAGATCCGTTCAGCCGTTTTGACGTGAAAGAATAACAAACATCCATCCGTACATCCTCACAAACATTCGCATTTATAATATTAGTAGGTTATAATCTACCTCTGTGCCAAATTTATCATACTACTAACAATTAGAAGTACTAGCAATTTAGATCAATCTCCTGAACCACAATCGTGAATATTTAGTAAAATACGTTTTATAGAGCGCTAACACTGACATCTGGCATTTCAGACCTCACTCTACACGTTCACCTTTTGCGGCGAATTCATGGGCGGTAAAAAAGAAAAAATCAATAACACTGCTCGACCCCGGAATCAAACTCAGGACTCATAATATATGTCATAATATGAGATTCAAGCGAGCATAACATGCTCGGGGACTCAAGTTGCGCTTGCCACCGCTACCAACATCCATTTCATCTAATATTATTATTGCCCAACCAACCCGAACCACCAAAAAAAAACGTTTACGAATTGAGAACCTCCTCCAATTCAGGGTACCGTACCCCAAAAGCAAAACACGGAACCCTTATACGATCACTTCATTATCCGACAGTCAGTCAATACCCTTTATCTTAGGAATGCGTGGAAATATCAATTTAAAACTATACAGTAAAAGCTCCTTATACGCGCTTCCTTCATTCGCGTTTTCACTATTCGCGGATTAAAAAATGCGACCCAATTCCTATATTCGCGGCTAAAAATTTCTTTATTCGTGGATCTAATAAGAAGATTTGACTGAAACCGACTTGGAGGAAATGCTAAATTCACCGCCCATTGAAGAAGAGCATTCAACAAGCACTGGAAACGTCACATTTAATTTGAAAAATCTTAGTGAAGGCTTAAGAATGGCAAATGAGCTTTGCGATTTCTTTATGAATATTGATCCGTCTATGGAACAAAGTCTTATTTTTAAGAGGCAAATTGCTAATGCGACTGCTGCATATCAGTCTGAATTGAAGGAGCTTTTAAAAACTGCCAAGCAAGAGAAAATTACAAAATTCTTCAAACCATTGCCTAAGCAGGTAATTAATCAAAATGTTCAAAAACTTTAATTTCATTGATTTTTTTACAAATATATATTTTTTATTTTGTCACCTAGGAACGTATCCCTATAATCCCATGTAAATTACCATTCCGTATTCACGGTTTCTGTATTCGCGGCATATTTATGGAACATATATCCCGCGAATAAAGAGCTTTTACTGTATACTCAAATCTGTGGTTCCTTGGAGCTGTGACAAAATGAATCCTCTAAGTCTACGCAGTCAAAAGATATCGTCGTTTAAGTCGCAAGTTTGTACGGAACTCTCGGTGCACGAGTCCGACTCACAATTGGCCGGTTTTTTAAGGTCTGTTAAAAATAGTACGATTAAATCAAACTACTAATTACGGTAGCCCTTAACCTCAACTTTTAATTTCCCATTGCCTATGATACTTTTTTATAATTTCCATTAATATCGTGGGAATGATGACGCCCGGTCTAATTGACCGAAGTGTCTCAAAACGACGACACAATGACGTTTCTTGTCGTTTGAGACAAACTGTTGGGTACATAGGGTTGTCATTAGAAAGATTAGTTTTTTATTTCGTGATCGGTATTACATTTTAGTATTGACATTTTGACCTCTGAGTTTGTTTCGGCTGTTTCTTCTCAGAGTAGTCGGGTACGAAACACCGGCCTCATCTAGTTTTTAAAAAAGACGTGTAAAAGTGTTTGTGAAAACCTACTTGCAAAATAAACATCATTTATCATTGCCATAGATGAATAATATGTTTGTTAACCTCTCAAGAACCGCCATTATTTACGTCAACTATGCGTCAAGCACCGACGGGCGGTCTCTTATAGTAAGCGAAATCAGATTTTAAGACTTATCTTTACTACAAATACAGTTTTAAATCGGTCGGGGTTTGGTGGCACAAATTTGTGCCAGTGGGGCTCAACTAGGGCATGCAATTACCGTAAAAAAAATACCGGTAAAAAATCGGTAATAGAAATATTTTTACCGGTAAACCGGTAAAAACGGTAATTTTTGTATTTTTCAATGTGATATAATAACAATATGATTGCGTAGTCTTAAATCAAAAAATAAATAATATATACAAGGTGTACGGTGGTAAACATGTTATATTATTGCTTAAAATGAGCATAGGAAGACAAATTCTAAAAACATGACATTTCTTTTGGCGCAGTCAAGGGTAAATGTCGCACATTTATATGAATTTAAACAATTTTTATTATCACGTGTACAAACAATCAAATTATAAAGATTTTTCAAATAAAAAACAATCAGTATACATGTAAGCTACCAATTTTAGCAGTCTTAATTTTCAACTTAATATTTTTCGCAGTAGTTGTAAAGAACAATTTAGGGTATAAACTCAAATTAACTTTCAATCAGCTACAACGTTTTCTTTATAATAATATAATATAAACGACAATCACCATTTGATTGATCACATAAATTCAAATTAACGTTCACATTTTCATTTCATTTCTTACATTCTCTATAATATTTTAAACAAATCATATAAAATCAAAATTAACTTAAAATTCAACTTATTAAAAACCGGTAAATTACCGGTTACATATTTTTTTTACCGGTAATTTAATAATCGCGAAAATGGGCGGTTTACCGGTAAAAATGAAAACCGGTAAACAGGTATTGCATGCCCTAGCTCAACGGTAGGTACCTAATACTTATTTACTGGCACGTTTTTGTGCCTCTGGGGCTCTAGAGTTTAAGAACTTTTACAGCAGTGATAGCCTTGTGGTGTGATCGTCTGACTGCCAAATCATTGGTTTCGAGTTCGAATCCAAGACACTATTCAATATTCCTGCCAGGGTGGCGGGTTGTTCGAAAGAGATACGCCCTGGACGGAGCGGGGGGAATGTCAGACTTGTACTGACTAAAACCCACCCATGTTCCTTCTATTGCCCTTTACGTTCCGGGGCCGCGGTATCTCTTTCGGAAAACCCCCAACCCCGGCAGAAATATTAAATATCAAAGTATGGAGGAGAGGTAAGGTTCTATGACCAGTTTTTTTTTTAAATACAGGGATAGTTTTGGCGCCACAAATGTTGGCCGTAAGTGAGATCCACAAACGTAGTAACAAACGTGCATGGACAGAGAAGGAGTAAGAATAAAAGTCGGTTTTATTGGATGGAAAATTGAGATGATGACGCAAGTGCGATCTACACAAAGGTACAAAGAGGACGGGTAAATGAAAAACGGTGTCGTAATGTTATATGTACTTTAATTGTAGATAGACAGATAGAATATTCTTTATTATGTACCTACATCATACAAATGACAATAATAACAGTATACAACTTATAAATAGGGTGACACAATGGGCGGTCTTATCGCTAAAAGCGATCGTTTCAAGACAACCTTTGGATGGATTTAAAGGAGGAGACACAGTGCTGTAGGTAGTCTGTGGTGTTTAATTTTACGAACGAATAGATACATTTATAAAAACAAATATTGTAATGTGAGAGGGTTTTTAAATTTAAAGTCGGCGTATTTGTCATCTTTGATTTACGTCGCATTAACATAGTTTTAATGTACTTTAAAATAGCGTACCTAGACGCTATTTACTTTAAAATAGCGTACCTAGACGCTATTTTAAAGTAAGAACAATAAATACACATTTAATAGGCTACGATCCATCATCTACGATCCGAAAATAACTAGCATTTTGTGTATAACGCCCAAGAAAGATGGAGTAGCCTACAGGAATGTAATATATTCTTGCCAAACTACATACAATAAATAATTCATGAATGTCTTCTTCTAAGCATTTATGTTTGCGGTTTCCACCCGGGAAAAGATTTCTAATCTCGAATTTACGGCAGCTTTTCTTCATTTTTGTTTTTTAGGTTTTTTTTTTTTAAATCAAATTTGTTTTTTTTTATGTTTTGTCAGGTTGGCAGAAGCGTCCTTCTTTTGTTTAGTAACTTTGATACGATTGACAGAAACGGTAGTTCTAGAGAGATCAGGCGCAGGACCAGGAACACGGGGGGCTACTGTGAAATTCCTAATGACAAAATCCGATAACACTTTTTTCCCGAACCCAGTACGGAGCAGTTAAACAATCAAATCTTACTTCTTACTTTAATATTATAAATGCGAATATTTGTGAGGATGGATAGGTGTATGGACGTTTGTTACTCTTTTACGTCAAAACGGCTGTACGGATCTTTATAAAATTTGGCACAGAGGTAGATTATACTTTGGAATAACACATAGGAATTTTTTTTTTTCGATATTACGCGGGAGAAGCCACGGGCGGCGCTAGTAAATAATATAGAAGCATTAAAAAAAACCTGTTTATTTAGTCTCTTACATTTACATTACAAATGGTAATGGAAAAGCCCCATTAAAAGTTTTAGTTCCTGACAACCCTGTGTCCGTCAACCGTGACCTCGTTGACCTGTAATTTACTCCAGTTTAAAAATGTTTTGAGACTTTTCGAATAACAAAAATATATATGATTAGTTCATGCGAAAGCTGAATATAGTTTGATCAGAAATATAAACTGTTAAAATATTTTTTACACCTTGATTATTTCGTCCCAAAAATATTTAGAATTTTTTATAACAGTCACCAGTAGCAGCTGAAAAAGGACTCCCATTTTTAATCCCGAAAACTGAAAATACTAACGTTGTACTACTAAGTTCAGCCTTTCATAAAAACCTTTTTTAACTTTAAAATCCAATAAAAAGTTTTATTAAAATTCCATCTCTAAGCACTCACACAAGCGCACCCCAAATCCGAACCTCATCCAGCTTTTAATTCAATTTTATTTATTTCCTAATAAACAACAATATTTTCATAATCCGTGCATAGATCAAGTGTAATGTCTGCGGCAGTGTACCGCGGCAGATGCATCAACCCTCAAACTCCGGCCGGGAGCATTTTATCCCAATCACATATTTTTTAAGCACGCGCCCATTGTTAATTCTATAAGTTATTTACATTCCAACAATGGCCGATTGTAATAGTTGACTGACCGTTTAAATATTTAGTGCAACCTAATTATTTTGTTAAAATAATGATACGTCCATACTTGATCACAATAGTAGACGTGTATTCGAATTTTGTGGTCTAATTATGGTCAGCTTTGTGGCGCTGTGGGGTTAATCGCGATATTGAAATAACAATGGTTTGTCAAAGAGTTATTTTGCAAGTCGTGTTCGTTTTGGTGAAATTGGTTAGCAAGGGCGAAAAATTATTGCAATTTTGTATGCAAATTAGCTGTTTTTATTAATGGGGTTTTCTGATAACATGGTGAAATTTTAATAATAAATACTTTTTTAATAACAAAAGAGTGGACGGGCAACCACTTCTTCTATTTCTTATGACTGTAGCAGTTATGGACCAATCTCTAAAGCATTTAGTTTGTAACGCTTAATTAGCTTCGATCATATTGTTTTAAATGTAATTTGTAATATGAAAAGTCGGTAGCCAATCTTTCGTGTTAAATTCAGAAAAAAAATCGTTTTAACTTGCACATAATTCCAAGACACATTTAGATATTTTATTACCTTATTAACTACTCTTCAACTCAACTTAAAATAATACCACTTACGGTCACTTTAAATACGCCCCTCAGAATAAGAATTTAACCGCTTGTCAAATGCACAGTAGTAGCCAATAAATTGCCTACTTAAATTGTTAAAAAAACAGCTTAGCTCTCAATAAAATAACCAAAAACAACATATAAAATCAATCGACCGTTTCCTATAAAAGTAGAAACACGACCATGGGTACGTTACGTAGTTACGCACTACAAAACATACGGACAGACAGCACGTACCAAACAATAATTTTGTATGCAAATATGTAATATCTTAAGTGGGATCGAAATGCCCACCGCGCGGTTCAGGGTTAAGTACTGTTAAGAACAAAAGTGTTATTGAAAAATTTAAATTAAATTGTTATAGGACCGCTGCTGTAGTTTTCTTAGTCTGTCTGTTTAAGATACAGAGAGTTCGTTGCTAAATAATATTAGCTGCTCTATCTTTAGGCTTAGTTGCACCAGGCTTTGTCGATCCGTAGATGGGAGACCATCTTCATCCATTACATGCCGAGGATTCTCCGTGTTTAAGAAATCCCGTCTTACCAAGGGTTTATCGTATTACCTAGTACTAACTGGGTTGTGGAAGTCATATAGGCAGTCGCTCCATGTAAAATACTGGCTTCAGTTGCATACGGTAAGACTGGAAGGCGACCCCGATAAATTTAGAAAAAGGCAGGACAAAAATACCTTCTAAATACAGTTTTTTGATTAATTTATTTGCGTTTTATCTGTCAGTGTGCATTAAACTTTTTGTACAAAAGAGTCTTTTTTTATTGACACACAAACCTCACGTTGGTATTCCTTGATAGGTTAAGCAGAGATGCAAAGATGCAACTACGGTTAACGATATTTATTTTCTCGAAAGAATTACAAATACACTCACAGAAAAAAAAATACTTAAAAAATTCACTGCGACATGTTACGTAGGTGTATGTTGTACTAAAACTTAACATTATGTTAATGTTTTGGCATACCAAACAAAACGAATCAAATCAGAAGGTAGTTCCTTAAACGACGTCACGATTGGTGCATTGGCTGACCGATCGACTGCTGCGCTGCGTGTTGCGGGTTCTATCCCCGCACTGAACAAGTACTTGTATGGCCTACAGATAGTTGTTTCGGGTCTGGCTGTTAGTGTATGTGAGTTTAAATGTTTGTAAACGCACCCACGATACAGGAGAAATTCCTAGTGGTGGGGCAACGTTTTTAAAATAAATCACCTTAAGTTTAGTATATACACATTTCACCTGTTATGTTCCCATTCGATGTATTTTTAAGTTTTTAACAGTCTTAACCCTCTAACACATCTCTACTCACTAGTACTAACAAAGAACAGATGTATGTGGCCTACCGGCTAATTTGGTATGCAGTAAGGGTTGGCGCATGCGCAGAGGTGGTGTGCGCAGGAGTCGCGTTACCGTACCGGCCCAGACTTGTCCCCAAAGTTCTATTATAACTGCTTGTCAAACAATATTCGATTCTCGTCATTGTATTGATTTCGCGGTGAAAGTCAGAACTCAGAACTGGTTGATCGATACCCCATGGTAAGACTGGTTGTCAGGCTTGCATCAGATAGACACGTATTTATTAAAATAACTAGCTCATGCCCGCGGCGTTGCCCGCGTGTAGTTCGGGAGGTATGGTATTCTCATGACATCGTTCTACTGGAATGAAATTCATCCTGTGTTAATCGTTATGTTGGTAGATATTGTGGAAAAGAATGACAAACATCCCTTTATTTATGTATCCATCCTCTCAAACTTTCGCATTTATAACAATAAGTGTCCGTTTTTCAGGTTTTTAATTCTCGTTATGTGATATCTAAACATCCCTGCTCAAAATAGGGTGGAAGGAACCGCCAGGGTGTCACCACTGTGACGATCACTCGGAGGACAAGGTAAAGCACTCTGTGGCGGTCTGCCCAGCTTGCACCGCTGTGTCCTTGTAGAGGCGGCGATCTCTCACGTCTGGCCATTGAAGAGGGAATTGGAAGCAGTCACCTCTTTCTGCGAAGCAAAAGAAGGAACATGGTCAGTACAAGTCTGACTCTACCTTCCTCCCGCCCTTTTTTTTGGACTTCGAGAAGTCATTTGTTAATTTCCCATTATTCGAGAAAGATATTGTTTTGTTTGTTTTTCTTTTTAAAACGATGCTCCTCACTAAGAATTTCTCTTGTATCGTGGGTGCGTTTACAAACATTTAAAATCACATACACAAACAGCCAGACCCGAAACAAACAACTATCTGCAGGTCACACAAATATTTGTTCCGTGAGGGGATCGAACCGGCGACACGCAGCGCAGCAGTCAATCGCTCAGGCACTGCGCTGCTAAATGGCTAAACTGATTTTGATGAATTTTGGTACAGAGATAGTTGACCCCCCTGGATACGGACATTTTTTTTAAAGTGAGAAATGAGAGAGAAAGTGGGAAGATGCTATTACAATAAATAAGGCGCAAGGGCAAAAACTACAGGTAGCAGGTACCTGGAAATCAGGAAAGGGGAACTGTGTTACCCTGAATTTAAAGCAAGTGAAGCTGCAGGCAAAAGCTAGTTGTTTTATAATGCTAACAAACGTGTCGGTTTCCATTCAAACCTGCTGATAAACCGCACAATGTTTTATTCCTACAGTCGCTGTGATCGCTGTCTACTGTCTGTTGTGCAAACGGAGTGTGCTGATAGTTATATGGCAGTCGCCGCTAAGGCTGCAATGGAAAGAAAATGCTCTTTTATTATATAGCTGTGGTGTGGTGTGTTCCCCGTTGGACAAGTCCGTTTTTAGGCATATATATTTAGTGCATAGGGTATACAATGTGTACAAAAAGGAGCACTAATAGTTATAGGTATACACTGTGAAAGAATCCGTACTAATATTATAAAAGCGAAAGTGAGTTTGTTTGTTACGTCTACACGCCTAAATGGCTAAACCAATTTTGATGAATTTTGGTAAACAGATAGTTGGGATCCTGGAGACGGGCATAGGCTAAAAAAGTGAGAAAAGGGGGAGAAAGAGGGAAGAGAAAGATAATTTTTTTTCGATCATCACGCGGGTTAAAGTTAGCGTTAGCCCAAAGTAACGACGAAATCGCGGGTGGAAGCTAGTCATAATTAAAATCAGTGATTGAACTTTCCACATTTTTTTTTTCATTTTACTTCACTGTTACGACCCTAGGCGTTCAGGTCAATAGACGAATGTAGGTACTAAAGATATTTATGTACGAATGCTCTGGTTACATGAAATACTTTTTCCTAAAGTTCTTACCTACTAGGATTAACTTACCTACTACTTACTGGATGTAGAGATATCTACCTTATTAAACAAACTTGGAAACAAAAAGCTTTCAGCTGATTTTAGGGTTCTCGCTCGGAGTTAATGCAACTTATATGTCTTGAGGGGCCTGCCAGGGCCACCGCCTGCAGGGGTTGCGGGTTGTTCCAAGGCGGAGCGGGGGGGAGTGCAAGACTTGTACTGACTAAAACCCACCCATGTTCCTTCTATTGCCCTTTACGTTCCGGGGCCGCGGTATCTCAACCCTGTATGCAACTCTCACAATGTCATTTATATTTAAAACGCTATCATCGGCTGTCAGTAGCCAGGGCAAAGCTTGCTTTAGAAACTAAATAAGCGTCATTAATTAGGTTAGTAAACTAAACATTTTAACTATTACAATAATAAATCGGTCACCCAAATAAAACTTGTTTTATCGATTTGCGTAGCCTAACCGTGGGTAGCTGTGGAGCGCCGTCATCAACCAACTGCCCCATAGCCTATAGCTCATTTGTAGCATTCCGCGCAAATATGGCCACCTCATTAATATGTATTCGGACGAGGTCGGGTGTGTTCGTGAGTCCTCGTAAATACTCGTTAATATTCGACGATGGCCCTCCGTTGCGCATCATTTCATGTGGACATCGTACATCTGTTTTTGCAGTTTGATTTACAAGCATTCTGTCCACTTCATTGTTTGTTAAACTGTATAATTTGTAATTTTGAATCGAACGGACAGGAATTACAATTTAATTTTGTTTTCTGTCTGAAATGTTTTCGATATCCTTTCACAAAAGTATACACTAAAGTCTCCCTGATAGAAAGCAGCTTGAAAGGATCAATAATCCTTACTTCCTTATTAAGCGAAAGTGAGTTTGTTTGTTTGTTTGTTTTTTACCTCTTCACGCTTTAATGGCTAAACCGATTTTGATGAATTTTGGTACAGAGATAGTTGGGAACCAGAAGACGGACATAGGCTATTTTTTTTTTTTTAAAAAGTGGGATATGAGAGAGAAAGAGGGAAGAAACGGGAAAACTTAGCGTTGCTATTACAAATCAATAAGGCGCTACCGAATTTAGTATATGATCAAATCAATTTAAGGCCCCTGCGATCCTTGCCGGACTGCCACCGTGGGATCTGGAGGCGATAGTCCTCGCGCGCCTGTTTGAGTGGCGCGCGGAGGCACTACACCGGGGGGAAAACCCGCTGCCACGGCAAGTTGCCGCTCGGCGGGCAGACCTCCGGTGCGATCTCATGGTGGCATGGAGAGAGCGACTGTCGCAACCCCGTGCAGGGCACGCCACAATAGCGGCGGTAAGTCCCCTCTTTGAGGAGTGGCTGGAGAGGCGTCATGGCGTCCTCACCTACCGCCTGACGCAGGTCCTCACCGGACACGGAAGTTTCGGGAGGTTCCTGCACATCATCGGGCGGGAGGAAGCGCCCGGGTGTCACCATTGTGACGATCGCCCTGAGGACACGGTGGAGCACACAGTGGCGGTCTGCCCAGCTTGGGCGGAGCACCGCCGTGCCCTCGTGGAGGCGATCGGCGGCGGCGATCTCTCGCGTCCGGCCCTGGTTCAGGCCATGGTCCGGAGCGAGAGGGAATGGGAAGCGGTCACCACCTTCTGCGAAGCAGTAATGCTAGCAAAGGAGGTGGCCGGGCGTTTGAGGGAGAGAACATCTGCCCAACCCAGCCGCCGCGGAAGACGCCCAGGGCGCCGGGCGCCGCGAGACGACTTCCGGCCACCGTAGATGCGGGCCTGTGGGCGGTGAGCAATGGGTAGTTCACCGTCCGTCCGTCGATTGACGACAGGCCGTGTCGACGGCGCGTTTGTGTTTCACGCGCGCCTCAAAGAGAGTCAGCAAAGCAGAGGGGCTTGCCAGAGCCTCCGCCTGCCGGGGTTGCGGGTTGTTCGAAAGAGATACCGCGGCCTCGGAACGTAAAGGGCAACAGAAGGAACATGGGTGGGTTTTAGTCAGTACAAGTCTGACATGCCCCCCCGCTCCACCCAGAGCGGGGGAAGTCATTGGATGATTTCCCACCCGAAAAAAAAAAAAAAAAAAAAAAAAAGGCCCCTGCGATCACTTCCTTCTGCCAAGCAGTTATGCTAGCGAAGGAGGTGGCCGGGCGTTTGAGGGGGAAAATTCCAAGTCAACCCAGCCGCCGCGGGAAACCAATGGGCAGCTCATCGTCCGTCCAGTGACGACAGGTCATTTCGAAGGCGCGTTAGTATCCCACGTCCGCCTCAAATAGATTTCAGCAAAGCAGAGGAGCCTGCCAGGGCCTCTGCTTGCCAGGGTAGCGGGTTGTTCGAAAGAGATACCGCAGCACCGGAACATAAAGGGTAAAAGAAGAACATGGGTGGGTTTAAAGGCTCCTACACACAGTGCCGGCGGCAATGCCGCCGGGTTTATGCCGAGCGGGTATGCCGCCGGCAATACAAGCCGCGCAAAGCCGCCAAGCATCATTCCGGTTGTGACTGTCACATAAAACGCTAGCTTCAAACACACTTCAAGCACACCACTACCGCTCGAATGCCAGGAACAAGCTGAGTTACCCGCCGGCACACCCCGGTGGCCATGCCGGCGGCTCCTTTGTGTAGCAAAGCCGGCGGCTTTGAATGCCGCCGGGTGCGCGGCGGCCTGGCAAAAGTTGGTTTTCTTTTAAATACTTGCTCTTAATCAACATCATCATTCTCCTTCCCTTATCCAAATTATTTAGGATCAGCGCAGCATGTCTTCTTCTTCCATACTATTAATCGTCATTTCATCAGACAACTCCTCTTCTTGCTATATAATTACTTGGTCTTTATAAAGGTAGTTTTTTAAATCATTTTCACCAAATACTCTGTGACCAGATTTTACACCATGATGGATGTGGATGGATTGGTAATACTATCAAAGGTTTTTACAAAATCATTTGTTTAAATTAGGCTGATAATTCGCCGGGCTAGCGGGTTGTTCGAATTAGATACCGTGGCGCCAGAACATAAAAGGCAAAAGAAGTAACATGGGTGGGTTTAGCCAGTAAAAGTCTGACACTGAACTTCTACTTTTTGTACAATAAAAAACGTTCGAGTTAAAATTAGAATCATATTTGCTTAAAGGCACTAAACAAAACCGTTCGATTAATTTCTTACCTAATAACACCCATTTCTAACGAGTAATTGACCTACAAAACGTTATTTTAAAACCAAAATGGCCACTCTTAAACCCATTACGTAAACCACCATATGGATATCCCTTAATTTGAGCAACAAAACTAATTTATCATGTTCAGTGTCTGTGGCATACCTTAAAACGCAATTAAAGGGTATCGCCGATGACTTTATCTTATCTGGGGGGTATCAAGACAATTAATAATTACTTACGGAACCGTTCGAGGTGCACGTGTGAACCCTAGCGTGGAATATGTGGAGACTGGATAAGAAAAAAAAAGTAATCTAAGAAAACGATGATTTGGAATTACATAATTTAGAAAATTTGCATCAGTGTTTGTATTTTTAAATGTTTTCTTATAAATTATTTATTGTGTTTAAAAATAACAACTGTCATTTGTGTTTCTACAAGCTTTGCAAAGGACTGTCAATCATTTTTTTATTATGAAATTTGCACACATAAAGAACTATGCTAACGCTGCAAAAATAAATAAGTTAAGTGTAAAAATGGAGAAGCTATGGGGCACACAAAACAACAAATAGACTGTTAAAACCGTAAACCCTTTTTTTTGGATGAGAAATCATCAAATATCAATCATTTATTTCGTAGAACATAGGTGCGTTTACAGGTAGTAACTATAATAGGAATTATGTTCACTATGTTTTTCGAAAATCTTCCTTCTCTGGGTGGAGCGGGGAAAAGTGTCAGACTTTTACTGACTAAAAACCCATTCATGTTCCTTCGTTTCCGGAACCGCGGTATCTCTTTTGAACATCCCTCAAACCCAGCAGACGATTGCCTTAGCAGGCCTCTCTGTTAAGTCGTAAACATTCCTTTTTACTTTGCCGTAAGTAGCTTTTAAAAAAACAACTCGCAGTTTATTCCTTATCCATCTTCTAACAATCTAAGTCCTCCGACCAGTTTCAATTAGTGTAAGCACCCACTGTACAACACTCTTACGGTCACCCTTAACTTAAGCAACCACCATGCAACCCCTTCGTCTATGCTCTATGCCCCTTCATAGACAATGTCATAGACTGATGGACATTGGCGTCTTCAAATGGGGTCGTATAGTTCCATGTGGTTGAAAAAAATGAGTTGTTGGCGTAATTATATTTATTTGGTCATTGATAATGTGTCATTTATTTATTTATTTAAAAAGCATATTAAGTTAACAGTAAAACCAAAACACTTATCTAAAATCTTATACACTAATATTAAAAACAAACTTACTACAATAACTTGAAAATCCTTATCCTTACTAATATTATAAAAGCGAAAGTGAGTTTGTTTGTTTGTTTCCTCTTCACGCTTTAATGGCTACACCGATTTTGATGAATTTTGGTACATAGATAGTTGGGAACCAGGAGACGGACATAGGCTATTATTTTTTTAAAAAGAGTGGGATATGAGGGAGAAAGAGGGAAGAAACGGGAAAACTTAGCGTTGCTATTACAAATCAATAAGGCGCTACCGAATTTAACGCGAGCGAAGCCGCGGGCAAAAGCTAGTGAATATATATATTTAGAAATTTGATAAGGTTTATCATCCTAGACTACTAATATCCTACTATGTCCTACTATGTCCTACTATGTCCTACTATGTCCTACTATGTCCTACTATGTCCTACTATGTCCTACTATGTCCTACTATGTCCTACTATGTCCTACTATGTCCTACTATGTCCTACTATGTCCTACTATGTCCTACTATGTCCTACTATGTCCTACTATGTCCTACTATGTCCTACTATGTCCTACTATGTCCTACTATGTCCTACTATGTCCTACTATGTCCTACTATGTCCTACTATGTCCTACTATGTCCTACTATGTCCTACTATGTCCTACTATGTCCTACTATGTCCTACTATGTCCTACTATGTCCTACTATGTCCTACTATGTCCTACTATGTCCTACTATGTCCTACTATGTCCTACTATGTCCTACTATGTCCTACTATGTCCTACTATGTCCTACTATGTCCTACTATGTCCTACTATGTCCTACTATGTCCTACTATGTCCTACTATGTCCTACTATGTCCTACTATGTCCTACTATGTCCTACTATGTCCTACTATGTCCTACTATGTCCTACTATGTCCTACTATGTCCTACTATGTCCTACTATGTCCTACTATGTCCTACTATGTCCTACTATGTCCTACTATGTCCTACTATGTCCTACTATGTCGTACTATGTCCTACTATGTCCTACTATGTCCTACTATGTCCTACTATGTCCTACTATGTCCTACTATGTCCTACTATGTCCTACTATGTCCTACTATGTCCTACTATGTCCTACTATGTCCTACTATGTCCTACTATGTCCTACTATGTCCTACTATGTCCTACTATGTCCTACTATGTCCTACTATGTCCTACTATGTCCTACTATGTCCTACTATGTCCTACTATGTCCTACTATGTCCTACTATGTCCTACTATGTCCTACTATGTCCTACTATGTCCTACTATGTCCTACTATGTCCTACTATGTCCTACTATGTCCTACTATGTCCTACTATGTCCTACTATGTCCTACTATGTCCTACTATGTCCTACTATGTCCTACTATGTCCTACTATGTCCTACTATGTCCTACTATGTCCTACTATGTCCTACTATGTCCTACTATGTCCTACTATGTCCTACTATGTCCTACAATATTCTTCTATATCCTACTGATATTATAAATGCGAATGTTTGTGAGGATGGATGGATAGATGTATGGATGTTGATGTTGTTGTTACTCTTTCACGTCAAAACGGCTGAACGGATCTTGATGAAATTTGGCAGCTAGTGAAAGATAAAACCTATTATGATTCTACTAAAAGGGCCAATTTAGACCCCCAGCAGATTTAAACGGGAAATAAAAAACAAAAGTTGTCGTAAAATGCCGCATGTCCAATAAAAACATATCACGAACCAATAAGTTGTAGACATTAGTCAACCTGGACTGGATCCGCAACCATCAACATCAAGTGAGATCTATGCTAAAAAGAAACCAGTAGGTAAACAGAACCAAGCTATGCGGTGGCCAGAGGGGCCTGCCAGTGCCTCCGCCTGCCGGTGTTGCGGGTTGTTCGAAAGAGATACCGCGGCCCCGGAACGTAAAGGGCAATGGAAGGAACATGGGTGGGTTTTAGTCAGTACAAGTCTGACACTCCCCCCGCTCCGCCCAGAGCGGGGGAAGTTATTTGATGATTTCCCACCCCAAAAAAAAAGCTATGTGGTGGCATAAACCAGTCTATACAGCATTATGCTCCAGTACATTCTTTCATATATCACTCGGATCCAGCCTGTTCCTTTGCCGCCGAGGCTCGTACCCCACAACGGGTGCCCTTAGCGTGTTGTCGCTTGGTTTGTAAGTTTTTTGCTAAGACAGGAGGCCTTAATTTCAAGGCATCCACAGGAATCACCCGGTTATGCAGACGACAACCTCCTAGGTTGAACTGCGAGTTGCAATTCATAAAAAAAAACTGTCATTCTTTTGGACTCAACAAACCAAACTCTTGTCCAACCAGTTCCTGACCTCAGTAAAACCAAATGATTGATTATTATTCCACACATTGTCAAGGCGCAGCAGCTTATCCTATATCAAAAACCATGACCGGCAAACTTGAACACAAAATAAAGGATTTTCCAAAATATTTTGTTGCCTAAAATCTCAATTGTCACATTTCTAACGACAATAGAATATTCGCCCGCAGGGCTCTGTTAAGCTTTGGCCATAGAGTAGGTAAGTCTATGCAGAAGCGAAACTCTGGGGTATGAGTAAATTCAAATTCGCCAATTGATTCAGATAACCATAGCAAAAGAAGGGTTTTCTAAAAACCTAAAAGGTATTTTTTTATAATGGACAGGATCACGATCTCCTCAAGTTACACAGTGACCTTGTGTGAGAAGCTTCTGGCCTAAATAATAGCAGCCGATGGGGCAATGTTTAGGTTAAGGTGAAAGCTCCAACCTACCCGCGAAATTCAAATTTTCTTACGTTTTTTGCAATTTTCAGACCAGTGCTAGGTTGTATGTTCATTAAAATATTATTCGCGGCTGTAAGACGTATGTAGTTATAGAATTATAATCATCAAAATCACCAATACAACCCTCCAAGTTCATAAAGGCGTAGGAACAAAAAAAAAATAGAAAAAGTCTTTCCTACAGCTTTATGAACTTAGAGCGTTGTATTGATGATTTTGATGATTATAATTCTATAACTACATACGTCTTACAGCCGCGAATAATATTTTAATGAACATACAACCTAGCACTGGCCTGAAAATTGCAAAAAACGTAAGAAAATTTGAATTTCGCGGGTAGGTTGGAGCTTTCACCTTAAGCTTCGCTTGCCTAGATTGGTTTGTGGATGTGTGACCACCCATTACAAACTGAGTATATTCCGTGTTTCGGAAAACACGATAAGCTGTTAGTCCCGGTTGTCATTTGTAGACCAGTAATAGTCGTAATAGGTCTTACCAAGGGTTATAGTTTTACAAAGTACTAACTGGATTGTGGAGGTCAGGTAGGCAGTGGCTCCATGTAAAATACTGATATTAGCTGCATACGGTAAGACTGGAAACTGACCCCAATTTAGTTGGGAAAAGGCTAGGCAGATCACTGTCTAAATTGTATTTATTAAAAATGAATACAGGAAATAAAAACTACAGTTAGTAAATAATTAAGTAGTTTCAGTTTCTTACTTTCATATAATCTCAACTTGTGAAGACTTTTTTCTATATTGGGGCCGGTTTCCAGTCTAACCGAATGCACTTTTATACGAGTCTTTAACATGGCGTCTGGCGACTCCTAATAACTTTAAATAGATATTAATAGCGTTGCCATACAACGTGGCACTGGCAACAGAAAACTGACAAATCATGGAAACTGGCGAGTTGACGCAACAGGCGAATTAACACAACTGTTCCATCAGCAAAACTGACGAATCAACGGAACTATCGAATTAAATAAACTGTCTAGTGAGAAAAACTGACCAGTGATATGCGGACTCATACAATAAAATACTATCAGTGTTGAACGTTTCTTACACCGTAAAGCTGTAGGCATAAACATGGACGGAGGAGTTCGTGTTGCGCTTCTACATATTTATACTCTATGGCCCATCCCAGTAGGGGGCGAAACGTTTTGTTCCTGACAATAGAATATCATCATACTGTTTACATAAAGGGTATGGGTAGAATCATAAGCCGTGGAATAGTGATAAGTGGTCATAATGATTGTCATTGGTATTGCCTGAGGGCGTGACGGATTAGCGAGTATTGCCCGTATAGATTTAAGTGTGCTGGTCAATGAATGGCTCTGATTGGCCTGTTTTGTTGTTATTTCCAGTTTTTGGGAATAAAAATAATAAATATTATACAAATAATGGTAGTGATTGTGAAAACATGCAGACGGCGCATTGCCAAAATAATTGAAAAAAAATACAACTATTGATATCCTTACTAATATTACAAAATAAAAGCGAAAGTGAGTTTGTCTGTTTGTTTGTTACCTCTTCACGCTTTAATGGTTAAACCGATTTTGATGAATTTTGGTACAGAGATAGACGGGAACCAGGAGACGGACATAGGCATATTTTTTTTTTAAGTGGGATGTGAGGGAGAAAAAGGGGAAGAAAAGGGAAAACTTAGCGTTGCTATTACAAATCAATAAGGCGCAAGAGGAACTGTGTTACCCCGAATTTAACGCGAGCGAAGCCGCGGGCAAAAGCTAGTTAATGTATATATCTAAAACGGAATTTCATTGTCTTACTTATCTAACTAGGAGGGTCTATCTAACTATCGAGTTTTAGGACTCTCAAATTTTGCGTAGGCGATCTTTTTGGGACGTTAGTGCGACGGGATTTTGAGACGGAGTGTTGCAAAATTCAAAAATACAGCTATGGAGCTGAATTTTCTGCCTTTTTTTGCCACATTCAGCTTTAGGCCCCACCTAAATCAAATAACAGCTTTAGTTTTGTATGGTCTATTAGGTGTAAGGACATCCACTCAACATATACGTGGAAAGTGTTACAATCAATTCAGCTCATGGTTCCAAGCCAAGCAAATAAACCTTACGATTTTGATTCAGAAATCTGCCGTTGACGGTGCAGGTAAAGTTTGTACATACATGAACTGCAAGCAATGACTTTTCGAACGAAAGTTGTAAGTAAAACCAGTACTGCTGTATCTTATTCATGTTATAGATAACTAGCTTTTGCCCGCGGCTACGCTCGCGTTAAATTCTGGGTAACACAGTTCCCCTTTTCTGATTTACAGGTAGCTGCTACCTGTAGTTTTTGCCCTTGCGCCTTATTGATTGTAATAGTAAAGCTAAGTTTTCCCTTTTCTTCCCTCTTTCTACCTCATTTCTCCCTTTTAAAAAAATTGCCTTATTTATCTCTGTACCAAAATTCATCAAAATCGGTTTAGCCATTAAGGCGTGAAGACGTAACAAACAAACAAACTCAATTTCGTAACGAGATAATATGGCCAACATATTTAAAAAAGACATACTAACTGGAAGCAAACAAAGCAATAATTCGAGGTACACATTTCTATTAACCATTCTAACGGATGAAAAGTGAAATCAGCTGAATAGATTGCCCTGCTCACCTACCTTTACAAATAAGCAGCTATGCTTGAATAAACAAAACCACCCATCCGTGATCTATGGTCATGTACCATAAACACGAAGTATAGACAATACAGATTAACAAATAGAAATGTTTGAATAAATTGAGGATTCTGTTTTTTTTTTTACTTTTTAATTGGATGCGAAATGTTTGAAGTACTTCAAAAAAATTCTCTCCAAAGGTTCTCATGAAAACACCTCGTTAAAATTTTGGTTTACAGTGCAGTTCGTGGAGCTCGTGGCTAAATAATAGCAGCCGCTCGGGTCGATCTTTAGGTTAAGCCGCGCTTGCCTAGGTTGGTCTGTGGATGGGTGACTACCCGTTACATACCGAGTTTCCTCCGTGCCTCGGAAAGCACGTTAAGCCGTTGGTCGCGGCTGTCATTTGTAGATCTTTGACAGTCGTTACAGGTAGTCAGTGTTCAGATAGGCAGTCGCTCCATGTAAAATACTGATATTCAGCTGCATCCGGTTAGACTGGAAGCCGACCCCAACGTAGTTGGGAAAAGGCTAGGCAGATGATGAGTGGTGTAAAAATAAACTCTACGTGTTAAATACTCTTTCGTTGTTATGCAGGTCATTATCACAGGAATAAAATGTTTCTATCAATTTCAATAACTTTTCCTTAGTATCGATGACAATTTAAATTGGGGCATTTTCAGTAGCGTCCATCAGTTTCTGTGATGTGCAAACAACAAAACATGGGGTCTAAACTTTATCAACACACTGTCTACAGAACCCTAAAAAAACTCAAATCACATTCCGCAGTGTCTAAAAGATCCCCAAAAATAATCACCCCTGTATGCTTAGTCACGTATTTAAAAAAAGAATGCTTGTCTATGATGGGCGCCTCATTATCTCTTTATAATGCTAAGCTATGGTCTATTGTCAAAAATGGCGGTAAACAAAGATTATAGAGGTAATAAAACGAGGGTAGTTATTGATACGTAAGGATTTAGAATTAATCTTTTACAGTCAAGCGGTTTGCAAATATTTTTTGGACTAAGTGGTATTAAATTTTAGTTTTTATAGCTTTTTGTCAGGGAGACAGGGACTTGATTATTAGATAGGAATTAAAGGGCATAGAGGATTATCCATAGTTAAAAGTATCAAAAGGAAAATCACTGATTCCCTCATCAAACTACGAGTTTTAGAAATCTCAAATTTTGTATGGGTGATCTTGTATGACGTAGGTAGGTGCTTTTAAGACGGGGTTTTGAAAATTTCAACCGCCGTAGCCAACCGTAGTTCTAGTTGGCTTGTAGTCGAGTTAAGAAAGAGTCTTCTATCACTGTCATTATGCTTAAAAGGTGACGCCATTCAACAACTAAATGTACACACGTCGGCACATCAACCTATACAAAACCATTTACACCATTTTGACCTAGGTAGGTGCTTTTAAGACGGGGTTTTGAAAACTTCAACCGCCGTAGCCAACCGTAGTTCTAGTTGGCTTGTAGTCAAGTTAAGAAAGAGTCTTCTATCACTGTCATTATGCTTAAAAGGTGACGCCATTCAACAACTAAATGTACACACGTCGGCACATCAACCTATACAAAACCATTTACACCATTTTGACCTAGGTAGGTGCTTTTGAGACGGGGTTTTGAAAACTTCAAACGCCGTAGCTAACCGTAGTTCTAGTTGGCTTGTAGTCGAGTTAAGAAAAAGTCTTCTATCACTGTCATTATGCTTAAAAGGAGACGCCATTCAACAACTAAATGTACTGTACACGTCGGCACATCAACCTATACAAAACCATTTAAACCATTTTGACTTGCCGTCGGCGTCGTGTGTACAACTCATCATCATTCCTGCCCTTGTCCCATACTATTTCGGGTCGGCGCAACACGTTTTCTTCTTCCATTCCCCCCTATCAAACGTCACGGCATCATTTACTCCTTTCTCCTTCATATCATTCCTTACACAATCCATCCATCTTTTCTTTGGCCTTCCTCTCATACTCCGTCCATCAACATTCAGATCCATCACTCTTTTAAACACATGTGTACAACTATGGTCACGATATTTTTTTTAATTTCAATTTATATTCAAATAGGTATATAAGCGACTTTACGGTAATTATATAATTTGATGCAAAGAACGATCAATTTACGGGACTTATAAATAAGTTATCGTGTCCCGCCTCAACTCTAAATAAGCATTGAGTAAATGTCATGATAGTGCAATGAATATGCAATAAAATGACGTTGCTTTTATCATCATTTTGATCGACTTCAAATAATGATGTTGGTAAAATATTATGGTTAATGACTTGACGATGACTAAAGACATTGTAAACCTCTTCATGACTCTGTGTATATTAATTTAACTGGTTTAGTTATTCATTTCATAGTCCTATTATTTATTTATTATTCATTCTTATACATTTTTTTTATTTTAACCGACTTCAAAAAAGGAGGAGGTTCTCAATTCGTCGGAATCTTGTTTTTTTGTTTGTTCATCTCACTCAAAGACGCCTGGACTGATTTGCAAAATTAATTTTGCAAATGATAGGGTATACTTCACAGGTGGTCCCATTTCAATTTTATTTATATTGTTTTTAGCGGCTGAGCGATTGGCTTCTGCGCTGCGTGTCGTAGGTTCGATTGCAATTGGGAATAAAAATCTACCTACTTGTATAACCTACAGATAGTTGTTCCGGGTCTGGCTGTTCGACAAAGTGAGTTTTAAAAATTATTAACGCACCCACGATACAGGGGAAATTCCTGGTGGTGGTAAGTTAGATATTTTATTTACTTCATTCTAGTGTATTAGTATTTCTTTAAAGTTCAAAGAGATAATAATATGATAAAATGGTGAATTAAAGAATAAAAAAATATCTTTGAAAAACAATCTCCAAAAAAGAAATAATTTAACAAAACTTAACGGTTTTTTGTTACAGCGCCATCTAGAAGCTCTGCGTGTAACTATTGAAACAAGGTCATTGTAAACACTTGTTCAATCTTCACGCGGCAAGTAGACGCGGGGCTGCAGTAGTTCTAGTAAAGAACCATAGATGTCACCATAGATGTTGTTAATAAAATAATGCGAAAAAATTGAAATAGTGCCATTAAGGTCTGATTTTCTAATCATTAGATGTGACATTTTGACAGTGTCCCGTGTAAGTAGTAAAATATTTAAAACAGGTCCAGTGTCCATAGAAAAAAAACTGAAATTAGATGTTTTTTTGGAGTTTGCCCCACATTAGGAATTTTTTCTGTATCATGTGTGCGTTTACAAACATTTAAACTCACATACACAAACAGCCAGACCCGAAACAACTACCTGTATATAGGTCATACAAATACTTGTTAATCGAACCCGCGACACGCAGCGCAGCAGCCTATCGCTCAACCATTGCGCGAACCAAGAAGGCAATTTTTAATATCCTTCAATCACCAATTACTCAGTGTAGCAACTGTCAAAAATCGTACGTGAAAACTGATAAATGTTATTTTTTATCTGTGCTTTTGTTAAAACGACAAACACATCCTTTTACATTTTAATGCTTTTGGACCCCTCCTCTCAACATCCGAACATCTCATTTCTCAAAGTACACACATAATTAAATTAAAGAACCATAATTGTTAGTAATTATATAAATAAACCCGACATTACACCGACGATTAGCGATGACAAATGACGCTCGTTACATACCGATATGACAGACAGACAAAATGGATGCCGTAATCAAAATGGACGCGAAAATAATTGTGACTAATGGCGGTGGGTATTTTTGTAAGTAAATGTGGTTGTTTTTAAAAATACCCCGTGATGGTTGTCCATTTTTATCACTTAGCGAATTGAGAGTGTAGGTACTGGGTTTTTTTGCTGATGGGAAATCATCAAATAACTTCCCCCGCTCTGGGCGGAGCGGGGGGGAGTGTCGGACTTTTACTGACTAAAACCCACCCATGCTCCTTCTTTTGCCCTTTATGTTCCGGGGCTGCGGTATCTCTTTCGAACAACCCCGGCTGGCGGCGGCCCTGGCAGGCCCCTCTGCTAATACTGACAGCTCTTTTAGGCGCTGTTGGCACGGTGAGTATACTGGTTTTAGTAATCACACATCACCAGATTCACCAGTTATGTGACTACGGAGAACAATCCCATGTGCAGAGTGGAAGAAACAGCGACGCTAAAACTGGTTGGGGGGTAACCATAAATATTTTTCGTCGGATAAGTATTCAAAAAACTGGCTAAGTGCGAGTCGTTCACCGAGGTGAGGGTTGTTCCGGGGTTGCAGAATATTCGAAAGAGATACAGCGGCCTCAGAACAAAAAGAGCAAGAGAAAGAACTTGGACTCGACTTGAACATGATCCTTCAAATTAAACACACATCACACAATCACAACATCAACTCCATTACCCATAGTTCACACATAAAAATAACAACAAAATCACCTACTTACTGAAACAGTACTAAAAGAAGTACCTACCAGATTATCTTCGTAGATCGTGTGTCGTGTACCTGCGCCGGCGCAGACAGTCGTAATCACGTCATAAGACACGACGCCGTGGGAACATGTTGAGAGTAACTTGTTTCATATTTATACACACATTGTTTTAGTGCCTGGAGCTTGGGAAGCAAAGGTATTAGGTACTTTAACCGTTAGAAGATTTGGTTCGGCATGGGATCAGTAACAAAATAAAAAACTTGAGGGGTGTCAAGGGACACCCGGATGGAACGAAGTTATTATTTATTATGTACAAAAAACATGTACCTATACACTCAACAAAAACAATCGTCGCGACACTACACTGTTTAATGCGAAATAGAAAGACGAATCGAAAATAACTGGCTTGCTTTCTATGCGAAAGAGAGAGTGACAGACAGAGAAACACGCGCACGCCGCACGGCTTACAACAATAGGAAAAAGTGTCGTTACAACTTTTGGTCTTACGCAAAAAGTGTCGTTGCAACTTATGGTCTTAATTTTTTCCGTCTAGCCCCCTTTCGCAACGCGCGATAAGGAACTTCGTTGTTAAAACTGAATTCCAAAAAAAGTTACTCCAAAATTGCAAAATAAATTTACTTCCGAAAGTCGGCGAGTTTTGTTTGATTTATGGATTTCTTTGCCACCGACTTCCGGAAGTGAATAATTTCCGCCGTTTTTTCCTTCGTTTTTTGGAAGGTGGTTTGTTTTTGGCAAAAACGTTTTTTTTTTCGGACTTTTTAGTATGGTGGTATCTAACACAATTTTTTATCAAGTATTCATTTTTTTTTTTGCTACTAATGGATATTAGCATATCGTCCATATACATTAAAAGTGGAAGTACTTGTACCCCTTTGATAATAAAAAGAATTTTAAAAATCGGCCCCCAATACGGTAGTTTCCAGGGTCAAAGTAATTACATTCTATTTAGTCCGTCTTTTAGATTATTCAAAAATAAGGGACACGTATTTTTTTATTTGTAAATTAGACCAAAAATGATAAAGATATAGCCCATTAAAGTTACGTGTGACGTCACGCGTTGCTACATTTTTTTGGAACGAGTGACGTCACACGTAACTTATTTTATTTTTTGGAATCTCGCCGTATTGTCGGAGAAATCACGTAACAAAATACAAAAAAAAAACAGTCGCATTTAGAACCTCTTCCTTTTTGACGTGATAACGTCTTTAAAATCGTTTTAGTCGGGTGACATGTTCAGAAACTTGTGTCACACCAAAACCTCACAAGCGACATTTCATACATGCATCTTTTCTCGACGTTTTATAAGTGCCCATGTAGGCCTATGTAAAATAAAAACATTTTGATTTTGATTTTGATTTTGATTTTGATAAAGATGGTAGCGCCATCTGTTACTTGGCTCGAAAAAAAAACTTTAAATTAGTACTTAATTTCATTTTAGATGTCACTACTGGTGATAACTTATATCACCAATAAGACGTTATCACGTAAACATCTCGATCGTAAACCTACTTTACAAACAACCAATTTTTTTTTAAATCGGTTTAAAATTAAAAGTAGATAACAAAAGCCTCGTTGGTCGAGTGGTCTGTTCCCGGCTCAGATATAGATTTTCTATCAGGAATGTTCTCAGCAGGATGCTGCTGAGAAAATCTGCGCTGTCTGGATTTTTGCCAGGGAAGCGATTGTGGTTTTCGCCTTTGTAAAAGGTTCAGTTCAAAATAAAGTAAAGCGTAATAATTTTTTTTTTAGTGTGTCCGGCGAAATGTATAATCAATCAAATCATTTATTTCAAAAAAATCTAAATATTTTAATTTCACATGAGCACTTTTAAAACGGCGAGATTGGTCGTTTTTAATAGAGAAGAACTGGCAAGAAACTCCATGGTTACTCTTTGAAATCATTTGGTTATACAATGTTTTTATTACAGCGTTAGTACTTAAGTATGAGAGGACAGCGTAGGCCCGACAATTAGTCATTGCGTACTTAACAAAACGTAAGATAAGAAGAGAAGTTAACAACTGTTAACAAACTTCTCGGGATAAAAAAGGCCCACAAAGGTTTCAAAGTACGCCCCGAGTCTCAAATAGTCTCACTTTACGGCAGTTTAATTATAATAACATTATTCGTTGTCTTTTTTCCAGCACGTACATACAGTGTACAATTCAACGACAATAAAAAAAAACAAAGATCAAAGTACCCGACGCAGGACCTCATACCCTCAGGTCATTCTTACCCATCCACCCACCGATTGGAAAGTGACCCATTAAACCATTCTCTAAATTCTTAGTGAATTACAAAAGAAATTACTTGGACGCAGCCAATCTGTATAATGACCACAAAGATGATAGGATCCTGGCATTCAAATGATAGAACACACACAATGTTGCAAAGATTACAAATTCATTAGATAGCGCATCCGACTTTTACGCGTAGTAGTAGGTTGACTTTTATGCCTATGGTTAATGATTAAACTGTACCTATATTGCTGCTGTCTGGAATTCTGAATTGAGCTTTATATGCTTATGTTTGTGCAATTATGCAAACAGAAATTAAAAAAATATATATATCGACTAACACTGTCCCTCTGGGTCATACCGCCGCTTCTGCTTGGTTAATTCGTATTTAAAAAGGTATTTTTGCTCATATGCTGATGGTACTACTCCTGTCCCGCCATCTATCGAACTATAAAACTCGCAAAGCTGTCAAATTATCTCAATCTCAAAAATAACACGTCCATACGAATTCACGTCAAATAAAACAGTACTTATAACACTTACAAAAAATCGAATTTTGTTCTACAAGCTGAACCCCAAATAACACATCTGAAGCCGTAGAATTGGTGGAGGGTCGGGACATTACAACAAAATGTCACCTTCTTGTTGGAAGAATTCAAGCATCTCTAGTTAGAATTTTTAAAACGGTAACAAATATTGAATGAAAAATCAATGGTAGAAATAATAAATGGGTTCAATATAAATATTTGTCCTCAAAGAAGCCCAAACAATGTAGGCAAAATACAGATCTCCATTTTCGTCCACTTTTTCAATAAACTCTTCTAAGACAATGCAGCCCAAGATTTACACCGAAATTATCTTATTCAACACCGACCTTTATTTCCATAATACTACAATTCAAAATCCAATGATTAAACGTAGGCTTAGTAATTTTCCCATATTAGGAGAAATTGGGAGCGTCACAGAATTAATTGTGCGGAGACAATTCATTTGATGATATAATGACGTGCGTAATGTTATCACCATTACCATCAGCATTCTGTCTTGATAATGATTTCGAAGAGGATTAACATTCTTTGAATATTTGGATAATTGATTTATTCGTGCACTAGCTTTTGCCCGCGGCTTCACTCGCTTGAAATTCGGGGTAACACGGTTCCCCCTTCCTGATTTGCAGGTACCTGCTACCTGTAGTTTTGCCTTTGCGCCTGATTTATTGTAATAGCAAAGCTCAGTTTTCCCTTTTCTTTCTTCTTTCTCCCTCATTTCTCCCTTTTACTTAGAAAAATATTAATATAGCCTATGTCCGTCTCCAGGGCTCCTACTATCTCTGTACCAAAATTATATACCTATACGCCTTCTGCCAGTACTTCCAGTTCCTTTTAGGTAAAATAAGTACCTTTGACATCCATGTTTTTTTTTACTTAAAGATTGCGCTACACTAGGAATTTCTCCTGTATCGTTGGTGCGTTTACAAACATTACACTCACATACACAAACAGCCAGACCCGAAACAACTATCTATAGGCCATACAAATATTTGTTATCGAACATTTCACATCGAACATTTGGGGATCGAACCCGCGACACGCAGCGCAGCAGTCGATCTTTCAGCCACTGCGCCAACCATGTCGTCAAATCATATCATATCAGCCTATGGACGTACACTGCTGGACATAAGCCTCACCTAACTTATGACTTGAGCCACCTGCAACCAGCGACTGCCCGCAACAGTCTAGTGAAGGACCTTTCCACGGTGCGTTTCCCGGTTTATCGGCCGCAACTCGAAAACCTTTTGAGGGTTCCGTACTTCAAAAGGAAACTACAAAACCCTTATTGGATCAGTTTGTTGTTCGTCAAGACCTTTTGTCTCAAAAACGCGTGGAGTCATGTCATCGATCATTTGAAATTAAAACCATAATACTCAACTTTGTGGTTCCTTAGTGATGTCAAAATATCAGCTCTCTAAGTCTACGCAGTCAAAAGATATGGCTGTTTATGTCGCAAGTTTGTGCGAAACCCTCGGTGTTTTTCCCTATTGGCTTCATCTGCCATTCACAGGACACAAATTCGTGTTCGCGTTGTTCGAAAAAGTTACCGCGGCCCCGGAACATAAAGGGCAAAAGAAGGAACATGGGTGGGTTTTAGTCAATACAAGTCTGACACTCACCCCCGCTCCGCCCAGAGCGGGGGAAGTTATTTTGTAAAAAAAACATTGAGATGCATTCCGAATGTAACACGAAAACGATCTTAAATTATAATTATTTTTTTAAGAAAAAACGTTGCCTCAGACTAGGATTTTCTCCTGCGTTTACAAACATTTAAACTCACATACACAAACAGCCAGACCCGAAACAACTAACTACCTGTAGGTTATAAAAATATTTTTCGTGCGGGGATCGAACCCGCGACACGCAGCGCAGCAGTCAAATTGCAAACGCTCAGCCACTGCGCCAACCGTGTCGTCAAATTGCAGCCTCCATCCCAATAAAGGCTTGACTCTCAAAAATAATCACTGAACAACCCGTCAGCTCAAAAACCCTTCTTAATTTAAAAAAAAGAACACTACCCATAATCCGTCGGCACATACACACAAACAAACAAATGCAACGTCACAGCCGCCATGATTAATTCTCATTACACAATGCGCGCGCGCAGTTATTAATGAACACATCGTGATTCTTTGTTTATCTTTTGTGGGAAAGAATAATGGAATCCTTTCGTAAGAAGAGAGAGTGTTGATGTTTTTATTAACGATGCTGTTGCGTTCGATTTCCTAATTGATTATTGTTTTTGGATCAAAGAAGAGACGAAAGGGTTACTCAAAAAGGTAGTGCATAAAATCACACAAATATTATGAAGGCGAAAGTTTGTATTTGTGTGTGGTAGAGTTGCCGCGAATACTCGCTATTATTCGGTATTCGGCATTACTCGACATTTTTTTGATATTCGTCGAATACCGAATAATAGCTAGTATTATTGGCATTCGGCGAATAGTCGTCTAAAATAAACTTTTAATGAACAAAAAACTAATGAGTTAAAAATAAACATTTTTTTAATTATTTTCCCTATTAAAACAATACAAAATATCAATTATTATCTGTAATATGTGCCTGTGCCTTATTTACCTATAATTTTATTGTATTCTTTTCTCACAACCTTAGAAGAAATTAGAAATATTTTTAATGTGTTTAATGTGTTTTTTATGTCGAATAGTGATGTCGAGTTATTCGACTATTCGCCAAAGTGAATGGCGATTAATCGGTATTCGACTATTCGCTATAACCACTATTCGCGGCAAATCTAGTGTGTGGGTGTTGTATTACTCCGTTCTGTATTTGATGAAATTAGGCACACAGATCGTTTGTAACCGGGATTAAGAAATAGGCTACTACCATTACTTTATATCCCGATCTTCGCGGGTGAAACCGCGGAGCGTAGCTAGAAAAATTTTGGTAATAATATCTTAATTCTTCAAATACTTACAATTCGTCCGCATTCCTGTCAGCAGTACCGCGTTGGATAGCAATGCTAATTCTAATAAATAAAACGTTTTTTTTTTTAAACTCAAACATTATATTTATTTACTCAAACAAAGCATGTTAAAAATACAGTTTTACAAAATATGTACTATTTCTACAAACGTGTGGGTGAGCACTCTCCTAGCTAGGTTAATAAACCTGTGTTAAGTAGAAGCAGTCCGGTCCCCTTAGGTATTAGTGATGTAAATGTTACATAGTGCTTTGATGTTACTGTTACAATATCAGAGAATTAAGTTACACAGATCTAAGAAAGACTGCAGGCAGATGCTGGATGCGGCAAGCTGAAGACAGGGCGCTATGGCGCTCATTAGGGGAGGGCTATGTCCAGCAGTGGACTAATATAGCCTGATGATGATGATGATGAAAGTTACACAGTGTTTGTGTGTTGTAATTGAAATAAATGTTTTGACTTGATTTAAGTTAAGTGTTTTGTTGTGTTAAGTTTTTTTTTCATGTTGTATGTACTTGTGGCAAGTGCTAAATAAACATGTTTTCTTTCTTTCTTTATTTACTTCTAGTCATCCATTTACTTCCATCAATCCTTCTTGTAGCTGAACCATTCAGATGTCTTCATAACAAACTAACCCAAAACACAGTACCTCCTTCACATATTACCCGACAACATAAAACTTGGTCAGACCACTCAAAAGTCATAACTATTGATTTACGTCAGACAATCGACCTACATTGATGAATCAATCCTTTGTGAAAGACCCGAGTTTTTTATAGCTTCGAAGCTTGTGAAGTTACACACAATATCATCACGTTGAGTTAGTAGTGGTTTTAACAGAAATGTTGTGTTTGTTCTGGTTGGAACAATGGGGTTTTTGAAAAGGGTAATGTGTTTTTTTTTTAAACTTTGCCCCACACTAGGAAATTCTTCTGTTTCGTGTTTGCATTTACAAATATTTAAATTCCCATACACAAACAGCACCCGGAAAAAATATCTGTAGGCCATACAAATATTTGTTCCGTGCGTGAATCGAACCCGCGACACGCAGCGCAGCAGTTGTTCGCTCAGCCACTGCGCCAACCGTGTAGATTAGAGAAATTCCTAGTGTGGGGACACGTTTAAAAAATAAACTGTTATTTATAATACCTAACTTCAAGTCATTACAGTTTCTGACATGTACTTAATAAGTATAAGTTCATAAGTACTACGTGTCGTGGGAACTTCGGTGCGATGAAAGGCTTAAATCCACCCTCTCTTTCTCCCCTACTCAATGCTGCATATCGCCGTCCCTCTCTCGAATTCGTGACTCTACGATTTTGCTTCGGAAACCGAGAGTAATTTGTACTTTGTTTTTTGACAGACGATTTTTAATGAAGATATGTATCTGAGTCGGGTTTAATAGTTTCTATGGTCCAGTTTTGGAAATTATGGTTATTATTCGCTGCGGAATTTAATGGAGAACACTGCTAAAGACTTTGTATTAAGTAACGAGGTAGTATTTAGAAGGATAAGAGTATTTACTCTTTGTATATTTTGATAGTAGTGGCAGGGTTGACGCAGTGGCTGGACGATTGTCTCCTGCGCTCAATACGGTTAAGTATTTATTCTTATACATAGTAGGTACTTAACTTTTTTTTCTGTCATTGCACCTACTGTGTTTAAATTTTGTCTCTGCATCACCCTAAGGTAGACTGGCAGAAAATTTTTCAGGCATTAAGTCCGCCTTTGTACAGTTTTTACTAGTGCATAAACTTGCAATAATAAAAAGATATATATCATTTTATTTTTTGTTCGTTGCATTATGAGATCTATCAGGGCCTCAAGTCTGCTATTACAGTAGTGTCAGAATAAAATTTTGACAAGTTTGGTAATCTATTAATATATTGTCATTCCTTCCACAAACGCCATTAAATAAATAAGTGAAGTGAAGTGCAGTGAAGTCATTGTGACATTTCCCTGGTCAGTCACTGACACTCCATTGAAAGAAATGGTTTAGAATGGTAAACTCGTACATAATGACAAATGAGATTGTGATGGAATGACGAGGTTATAAAAAATGCCAGACTTGCCCTGATCTCTTGCAGTACTTTTGTATTGTACGTTGCATATAATCGTGTAGTTTCACTCCTTGCGAGAGGATCTAACGTTAAGTATGAGAAACCTGTATCTTTAAGAGACTCATTAGGTCTCAAACGCACCGCACGTTGGTTAGTTTCGAGATTTTTTAGGCCTCCAAAGCACCAGCTGAAAGTTCTTTGAAAATGGTGGCACAGGAAACGTGTTATTCCCAATATCATGTTCTATTTTCATTGGCCAACAAAGTGCATCAGCACCATTATAATGTAACACGCATGCCCATATATCTGTGACGTCGCACTGCACGCATGGGCGACTTGCTCACGCGCATGACATTTAGTGGGTGCGTCCCATTCATGAGAAACACGTTATTTTAATGTCAAATGGTTCATTCACGTTGGCCAGTTGTAAATTTGATGATAGAGTAGGTTCTAGATGAATGTAACGTGTTTTATGTTAACCAGTTCGATATATTACGACTTCTTGCCCCATGCTGCAAAGTTAAGTTAAACTAACTAGTGGAACTCCGCATCAATATACATTTTTTTGTGAATCAAAGAAGTTATTGGTGCCGATTCTGATAAACTACCGGATTAAACTAGACTAATATTAAAACGACATAAGTACCTTATTTTTTTAAAGTGAATTTTTTATTACATCGTCTCAAACTTTTTCGTCTGTGTGTTGCATGTCGCGTGACGGTCAGCCGCGGAGTAGGGACGTCTAAATGTCTATAATGTGAAAAAAAGTTTCATTTTTACCGTGGTTTCATAAAATCACACAATCCTTTTTTCCACGCGTAGTTTTAGTTTAGTTTGTGATAGCAGAATCGACTGTTGTCGGGTTAAACTTAGTTTACCAGATAGTTAGACATTAGTGCATTTAGCAATGACTTTAATATCTTTTAGAAAATCTGCTACGACTCAACAGAATTGACGTAACTATTCGATGTATGTTTGTATGTTAGACTAGCTGCGCCCCGCGGTTTCGCCCACGTGATGATAAAAAAAGTATACTATGTGTTATTCCAGACTATAATCTACCTCTGTGCCAAATTTCTTCAAGATCCGTTCAGTAGTTTTTCGTGAAAGAGGCTCAAGCATACATCCATACTCACAAACTTTCGCATTTATAATATTATACATAATATATATAGTAGGATGTTATATTGTCTTGTGATCTGCTTTGCAAGATGACAGGCGAGAAGATCTCATACCTGTTAAGAAATATATCGCCATACACTGACGGGTTGATTATCACCACCTACAACCTCTGCTTTTACTACTATATTTAACGCCGTGACGTTTACGACAGCAGTTTACTACGCCATCTTTTATAAGCTTCAACTGGTGAGAATCGAGATATACTTAGCTTAACGATAATTTATTTATTAGCTACTTAATTGTTTTTTTTTTATTCGTTTTGAGGACTTCCTTTCGATATTAAATAAGTAGTTAACAAAATTCAGTACATGAGTTTCTCTTCCACATTTTTTAGGATTTCGTACTTGAAAAAGAAAAAAACGGAACTCAAAATCTAAATATTTTTATTTCACATAGGCCTACATGGGGACTTACAAAACGCCGAGAAAAGGTAAAGGTTTATTTTTTATAATGTTGTTGTTACAGCGTTAGTACATAAGTATGAGAGGGTAGAGTAGGCCCAACAACACTGAAAAAAACTGCTTGTCAAGACCCCTTTATCTCATGAATGCGTGAAGGTATCGAGTTGAAATCCTTACTTCCTTACTAATATTATAAAAGCGAAAGTGAGTTTGTTTGTTTGTTTGTTACCTCTTCACGCTTTAATGGCTACACCGATTTTGATGAATTTTGGTGCAGATATAGTTGGGAACCAGGAGACGGAGATAGGCTATTCTTTTTTTTTTTAAAGTGGGATGTGAGGGAGAAAGAGGGAAGGAATGAGAAAACTTAGCGTTGCTATTACAAATCAATAAGGCGCAAGGGGAACTGTGTTACCCCGAATTTAACGCGCAGCGAAGCCGCGGGCAAAAGCTAGTTAAAACTATATACTCAATTTTGTCCCTTGGAGCTGAGAAAAAAATCAACCATCCAAGTAAACGCAATCAAAAGATATGGCCATATATGTCGCAAATTTGCACAGAACCCTCGGCCTCGGTGCGCAAGTCCGACTGACAGACAACAAGATGATCCTATAAGGGTTTCGTTTTGAGATACGGAACCTAAAAAACAGCTGTTTCTGACACATCTGCAATACCCACACCGTCAAAATGTGGGTTTTTTGGCCTATGGTTCAGAATGATGCACTGAATACGAGGTAAACGTTTTGGTGTGGCGTCGGTCTCTTCCAAAAAGTGTTAAGATAGTTTTAGATAAACTCCCCTTTTTTTTAACCCAGTGGAAATCCTCATGGACTATCCCTCCTATCATGGTGTGCCAGACTTTTACTATTGGCTAAAACCACTGGAGCGTCCTCACCTGCCTATAGTCGGTGACACGGGGTTCGCTTTCGCATTCACCGCGAAGATAATCTCCCCTAAGATTGGATTAGGGGATCCTTTTAGGACGTAGGTGCTGCTAAAAGAAGGTTGAATATTGGTTGTATGTTGCAAAGTTCAGCCCCTACCTGTTAGGGGCTGAATTTTGCAAAATAATGTGATTTGATTTGTGAAATAAGGTGGCAAAGTTTGTATGGACGAACGCGTTTCCTTGGCTGGATTGACTTGAAATTTTGCATAGGCATGTTTTCACAAAATTAAAAGAGTATATAACATCATGCTACGACATTGGAGAACTGGACAGCAGGTGAAACCGCTAGGCGAAGCTAGTTGTTTATATATTCATACCGTGCGTCACAAACAAAACCTAATGAGAGGTTGTGTCTTATGTTTCAAGAAAAGGAAATGGCCTATTACTGTGCTCATGCACTGTAATAAGCCATTTCCTTTTAGTTCACTGTTATAAGTTGAGGGAAATATGGATAAAGACGGTGCAATATGGTTTTCACTTATTGCTATAATCATTAGCTTTAACTTCAAACTTATTTAGCTTACTTGGCGCAGGTGCCCGTCAGACACATAATAATTATAGTTTTTTTTTGTGTTTTAGAGATTTAAGTTTTTATTTTTTTTTTCGTGGTTGGTCATGTGTGCATTTGTGGTATGTGCCAAATAAACTTATTTTATCTCTTACTAGCTTTTGCCCGCGGCTTCGTCCGCGCGGCATAATTACTTTGGGCTAACACTAACTTTAACCCGCATGATAATCGTAAAAAAAACTTCTCTTTTCCTTCTTACTCCCCCTTTTCTCACTTTTTTTTATCTTAATCTTTTTCAAAAAAATAGCCTATGTCCGTCTTCATCAGGACTAGGGTCCCAACTACCTCTGTACCTACCGAAATTCATCAAAATCGGTTTGTCCTTTAAGGCGTGAAGACGTAACAAACAAACAAACAAACTCACTTTCGCTTTTATAATATTAGTAAAGATTACATGACTCTGAATGTTTGCCATCATGGTGAAAGGAATAACCAGTTGACAGATGTCAACTGCACAAGCGCACAGACAGCCGCACAGTGTGTGCAAAAGTACTACTTTCTGCACAACGTGCACAAAGGACGTCGCTCGAAGAGGCTCCATTCATCTACCCCGCATCAACGACCGGACTTTACATAGTTTTTTTTCTATATGGCATCTCGCAGTTCAACCTAGGAGGTTGTCGTTTGCCGGGCGATTCCTGTGCATGCCTTAAAAATCCTCCTAAAAGGCCTCCAGACAGGGCAAAAAACTTTCTAAATAAGCGACTACACGCTAAGGGCGCCCCCTGTGGGGTACGAGCCTCGGCTTAGGACGTCGCTGAGGGACGACAGCAAAGGTACAGGCTGGATCTGAGTGATATTATTTGAGGACTGATTTGAACTTACTGGCTCAGCAGTGCGGGCTGGCTCTAGCAAGGGACGGGTGGTTCACATAGCTGAATTTTCGGCCAAATATATTTAATTTAGATTTTGCTCAGAAGAAGACGTGACACCTAAATTAATGCCTACATAAAAGTGAAATTATTCGACGACGAGTTTGAATTTTCATCCCAAAGCTTAGGCATACGTTATTCGGGGTGTCGGATTGTATGAAAGAGATATCGCGGCCCCGGCACATAAAGGGCAAAAGACGGAACAGGTGGGATATAGTCAGTAAAAGTCTGCCACTCCTCCCCGCTCCGCCCAGAGCGGGGGAAGTTATTTGATGATAACCCATTCATCATTCCCATATGACGGGCCTGTTGGTCTAGTGGTTAGTGGCCCTGACTGCTGAGCCGGAGGTCGTGGGTTCGATTCCCACCCAGGACAAACTTTGTGTGATGAGCATGATTGTTTGTTCTGTGTCTGGATGTGATTTATCTATAATATGTATGTATTTATAAATTATATAAGTATGTTTATCAGTTGTCTGGTTACCATAACACAAGCTCTGCTTAGCTTGGGATCAGATAGCCGTGTGTGAGTTGTCCCAAGATATTTATTTATTTATTTATTCGCACAAAAAAAAGATATACGTTATGCTGAACTAGTTAAAACATTCTAAAATCATAAATAGTAACCACGGTATTATCAAATTCGAGAAATATCCTGACTAACATCATTCCAATAACTACAAGCCTGCCGGTCTGCCCACCCAGGCAGGAGACGAGCGTAAAGCTACAGAACTCGTTAGGCGCCCGGAGGCGTATTGCCATTGTGTATATCAGTACAGACACCCATAGTCTGTACTAGATCACTTTGTGCTCTTAAAAATAACAAATACTCTAAAGCAAACTACGTATTACTACAGAGCAGTCTGTATAAGTATACAGTTTGCTTGCATATTTTTAAAGCAAACTACGTATGACTACAGACCTGTCTGTATAAGTATACGGTTTGTTCGCATATGTCTAAAGCAAAATGTGCTCTCACTGATTACTACCTATCAAAGTGGCTCGACGGAGCCCCGCTTCGCGGGGCTCCTACCTCTGCATTCAAGGTTTAAAGTAACCTAACACGAAGGGGATGGCGGGGTCTTTCAGACCCCGCCATCCCCTTCGAACCTAACCTGTCCATGTCGGGGTGCCCCAAGTCCCGAGCTCTCACTGATTACTACCTATCAAAGTGGCTCGACGGAGCCCCGCTTCGCGGGGCTCCTACCTCTGCATTCAAGGTTTAAAGTAACCTAACACGAAGGGGATGGCGGGGTCTTTCAGACCCCGCCATCCCCTTCGAACCTAACCTGTCCATGTCGGGGTGCCTACTACGGCAGCCAAATTGTCTGTACTCGTATGTGTTTTGCTCTCACGAATTAGAGCAAAGTGTATTTTATTTCAGTCTGTCTCTGTACTGATATGCAGTATGCTCTCTAGCTACAAGAGCATATTGCGTGCGATTACAGAGCAACCCCTGTCTGTGCTAGTATACATTATGGCAATACGCCGCCCGGAGTCGCCTGCAAGCCGGCGCTATAGCTCACGTAATACAGGCATTGTTCACGAGAATGCTCTTTGTACCAGTTTGTAGGAGAACCATAAGTTTTAATGAAATTCCTCTTTTTATACTGATAAAGTATATGAAAGGCAATAGAGCAGAGAAACGTAGATCCTTACTAATATTATAAAAGCGAAAGTGAGTTTGTTTGTTACGTCTTCACGCCTAAATGGCTAAACCGATTTTGATGAATTTTGGTACAAAGATAGTTGGGACCCAGGAGAAGGACATAGGCTATTTTTTTAAATTGGGATATGAGGGAGAAAGAGGGAAGAAAAGGGAAACCTTAGCATTGCTATGACAATAAAAAAGTCGTTGGTGGAATGAAAAACGATCAGCTTGGCTTACCTCGACAAATTACCACGACTTTGCCTAGCCGTGTTGGGGTCGGCTTCCAGTCTAACCCTATGCAGCTGAAAACTACTAAGTAATGGTTGTCAGACTTTTGGGAATACGACTGCTATTATTTGGTCACGCGCTCCTCTAAAATTACCATGACTAAAATTAATAAAAACAATCCCACCTTCACCGAAACGATGGCCATCGTCTGGACACCCACCGTCCGGACTGACCGACATCGGATCCGGTCGGACACCCGACAATGCACGAAACGTTATTATTACAGAACAATAAATTTTTATCTCGATTCTATTCGATTCAATGGCATGTGATCTATGGAGTATCGATGCAGAGTTTCGTTTTTTTTTCGATTGTGCAACGATGTTTAAAAATAGAAGCGGTATTGTTCAATTAAATATATAGTTTTGAACTGGTATCTTGTACAACAGAACTGTATTTTTGTATTTAGTTGTTGTTGGTGAAACATCTTTCAACAATTTTGCAATAATAATTATTGAACTCGTCAATTGTCAAAGAAAACATTCATGAAGTCTTCCTAAGTTTGTTTAGGGTTGTCTTAGCATGACTTCTTCTCTTCCATAAAATAATCTAAGTTCCAATTAACAAGAAAAGAGTGCACCATCTTTAAAAACGCAGCAATTTGAAATCCCAATTTGATAGGTACCGCATCTACTTGCGCCAGTGACTCTAATCTTCTTCGGGGCAATCGCGGAAGGAATTCACACGGGCCAATGCGCATCATCATCGGAGGAATGGAGGCATCGCTTTGGCGCCAAAACAAAGCTCAACTGACAGTCTTTGCCCGCTCGGCTGGCTGTACGCATGCACGAACGGCGCCATCTTGCCGTAACCATAGCAACGCGGATGTAATCAAATAAACTCCTCTTTAATCGTGTTTATAAACATTGTTGTGTTTGTGAATTTAACTTAAAATTAATTAGAAAAACAGGTTTTGCATATTCCGTTGATTTTTAGCTGTTAAATATGTAATTTTATTGTTTGTTTGTGAAGTAAAATAGGTATGTGTTACGATTATTGTGCGTATTGGTTTTATTGCGCATTGCAAGCTGTTTTCGACTCTCAAATTGTCTGGCACGGGATCTTGGATTTAATTGTAAGTAATTAAGAATTATTTTTGGCAATCAAGTGATAAATTGAAAAAAAATGCAAATTAAGTGTTTTTTTGTGAGTACGTGAATGAGTATTTAAATCGTTTTGTAACTAAACGATCTAATTAATAAAGTAATTTATTTTCATAACTAAACTATAAGATAGTTAAACGTTTTAGTTTCACGTTTAATCCTTACTAATATTATAAAAGCGAAAGTGAGTTTGTTTGTTTGTTTGTTACCTCTTCACGCTTTAATGGCTAAACCGATTTTGATGAATTTTGGTACCTACAGAGATAGTTGGGAACCTAAGTTGAGGGAAAGTTTTTTAAAAAAAGTGGGAAGAAAAGGGAAAACTTAGCGTTGCTATTACAAATCAATAAGGCGCAAGGGAAACTGTGTTACCCCGAATTTAACGCGAGCGAAGCCACGGGCAAAAGCTAGTTCTCATATAAAAACAATCAAAACAAATGTGCGACGTTATCAACTTAAGTTAAACACTACATCTTCATCGAACAGAATAAAATAATATCAAGCTTGTTATATGTGTGGTGATAGGTACGGGTGTGCCTAAAAATAGCACAGTAATTATTGTTGTTAGGTTTAAAACCCATGTCCCATGGTGTGAGCAACTGAATCCACTCACAGACTCCTAATAAATTCCAAAAGAAAAAAAACTAGAGATAGCAGTTTTCCCGAACGAGAAATCGAACCCAACACTTTATGTTTAGCAGTAGCGCTCTGCGACAACCAGACCAACACGTCAATCAATTGCTTCGATCAATCGAAGGAATTGATTGATTTTTGACAACACGGTTGGCTGAGCGATCGACTGCTGCGCTGCGTGTCGAGAGTTCGATCCCCGCACGGAACAAATATTTGTATCGCCTAGAGATTATGTTCCGAGTCTGGCTGTTTGTGTATGTGATTTTAAATGTTTATAAACGCACCCACGATACAGGAGAAATTTCTAGTGTGGAATATCGTTTAAAAAAACTCCAAATACATATATGTATTTATAACATACAACTGACGTAATTCCAATAATTATAATAATACCAGCCTATAACTGTCCCACTGCTGGGCAAAAGCCTCTTCTCATGCAGAGAAAGCACGAGCATTGATCACCACGCTTGCTTAGTTGGTGATCAATAAATCTGGGTTTCCTCACGATGGTTTTCCGTCACCGTGGTCTGTGACGTATCAGATAAACTTTAGCAAGTACATATGAATTGAAAAAGTCACATTGGTACTTGCCCAGATTTGAACCAACAACCACATGCATGAGAGGTGAGGAATTGTGCAGTCAAAACGAGCGGCGCAGTAAGAAGCTAATCTTTAGGTATTCGCGGAGGTGAGGCTAGCTGCAGACTGGGCATGGACTGACAAGTATACGGTAGTAGTGCATCAAAAGAAGAGAAATAACGTCGAAAATATTTCGACCTTTGACTTTATCTGAATATCATGTCCGCCAAAATGTAATTCATATCATTTGTAGTTTTCATTGAATATTTAAAAAAAACAGTTTCGTGTTTTAAAAGATTTAGGTACCTATCTCTTTCGTTTATGAAATTTCCTTTGTTATAGAGAATTTCGAGACGAAAGAATTTTTTTCGTGGTCTTTTTAAACTTTTTTTTCTACATTCAGTTGTACTATACCACTTTTGTAAACTGTTTTCGTTTAAGTCTTTTCTTTATGTTTTTGGCTTGTGGTATGTACAGATACAGCTAATTTTGCGACAAAAATCTAGACGTTTTTCAAAGTGTTTGTTATGTACAGCGACATTTAGCCGACTTCGCGGATTGCGGTAAATAACCGCAATTGTAATAAATTATCAAAATGTTAGAATGCCGTTTACCGTTATATCACGTTATGCGGTCTGGAGTAGTTACTCTAATTAGCTTAGGTACGTAGTTTTTGAGTATCACTGGCCACTGCCTCATTGGTCGAGTGGTCGCGAGCGCGACTACTTAGGATGAGGTCCTCAGTTCGATTCCAGGGTTGGGCTGAGTCTCGATTTGTGCCCGTTTTATTGCAATTTCTCGCCCTCTGGGACTTCAAACTATAATTATTTATTACTAGATGGCTCCCACGGCTCAGTCCGCGTGATGATCGAAAAAAATCCTATGTGTTATTCCAGACTATACTTATATACTTATACCTCTGTGCCCAATTTTATCAAGATCCGTTAAGCTGTTTTGACGTGAAAGAGTAACAAACATCCATACATCCATGCTCACATACATTCGCATTTATAATATTGTAGTAGGATTAAATATATGTATAATTAAACTAAAAGTTGAAAAATAATAAAAAAAAAATCCAACCATTTCCAAAATTAAATATTTTGAATAAAACCCAAACATAACTGGCAAAATTTGTGTGTACCTACTTATGCATTTATTAGGTACACGGATAGGTATACTTTTAAGTATTCTTGGATTACGGGCGTGATCAAATCAAATCAAATCATGTATTTTTGTAAACATGGGTAATTTTTTTTAAACGTTGCCCCACACTAGGTCTTACTCCTGTATCGTGGGTGCGTTTACAAACATTTAAACTCATCATATACAAACAGCCAGACCTGAAACAACTATCTGTAGGCCATACAAATATTAATTTGTTCCGTGCGGGAATCGAACCCGCGCCAACCGTGTCGTCAAAATTGTTGCATAGATCATCATCATTTTCCTGCATTTCTTCCATTCTATTTGACGGGCCTGTTGGTCTAGTGGTTAGTGGCCCTGACTGCTGAGCCGGAGGTCGTGGGTTCGATTCCCACCCAGGACAAACTTTGTGTGATGAGCATGATTGTTTGTTCTGTGTCTGGGTGTGATTTATCTATAATATGTATGTATTTATAAATTATATAAGTATGTATATCAGTTGTCTGGTTACCATAACACAAGCTCTGCTTAGCTTGGGATCAGATAGCCGTGTGTGAGTTGTCCCAAGATATTTATTATTTGGGGTCGGCGCAACACGTTTTCTTCTTCCATTCTCCCCTCTCAGACGTCACGGCATCATTTACTCCTTTCTCCTTTATATCATTCCTTACACAATCCATCCATCTTTTCTTTGGCCTTCCTCTCGCTCTCCGTCCGTCAACATTCAGATACATCACTCATCATAATTGTTACATAGATGTTTTCGTATAAAATAAGGTCCTCCATATTCTACTGTCGTATGGGCATTGCAATTAATATTCAATTTCAAATTTTAAAACAAAAGTTATAATTATAGCATTGTATTGATATCAAATACTTTTAAGTGACAAACCTTATACAAAAATATTTAATTAATGATGTCAAATAAAATTCATCAATAAGGTATAATATAATATATGAGATTATCTCGTCACTAGTCACACTAGTCACCCATCCTGGGCCCAACCTAGGCAAACGCGGCTTAACCTAAAGATCGACTCGAGTATCCATTATTATTTAGCTCCGAGCTCCTCATACAAAATAACCAGATAAGGAAAAGCCTTTTTTAGCAGATAGGAAATCATCAAATAACTTCAGTCTTTTACTGTCTAAAACCCACCCATGTTTCCTTCTTTTACCCTTTATTTTTGAGATCGCGGTATCTCTTTCGAACAACCCGCAACCCCGGCAAAGAAAACATTATGAAAAAAACGACTTCCAAGAAAAATAACTGGTAGTAAAAATAAGTTTTCTTCTGGAAGTCGGTGACTTTTGTTTGTGTCGTACTGTCGACTTTTTTATTTCAGCCTTTTTTATATGGTATGACGATATCTCACACATTTATTTTATCGACTATTCATTTTAATAGTTAATAGGCATCTTCTGGGCTCGCTCGCTCCATCGTAGACCTCATCTGTCGCTTACCATCAGGCGAGATCGAGGTCAAGAGTGAGTTCATTATAAATAAAAAAAAAAAAAAAATCCGTTGTGACTAAAAGATATTAGCTGATCATCTATATAAACATAGAAGAAAAAAATATGTATTATAGACTACCCTACTAATATTACAAACGCGAAAAATTTGGGTGGATGGATTTTTATTCTTTCACGCAAAAACTACTGAATGGATTTGAATGAAACTTTACAGTAATAGCTTAAATATCAGATAACACGTAGGCTACAATTCATAAAGAAATATTGTATATCAGCGCCCACGCGTGTGAAACCGCGGAGCGCAGCTAGTAACTCAAAAAATACCCAAGCAATCCTTATCCTTACTAATATTATTATTATAAAAGCGAAAGTGAGTTTGTTTGTTACCTCTTCACGCTTTAATGGCTAAACCGATTTTGATGAATTTTGGTACAGAGATAGTTGGGAACCAGGAGACGGACATAGGCTATCTTTTTTTTAAAAAAAAGTGGTATGTGAGGGAGAAAGAGGGAAGAAAAGGGAAAACTTAGCGTTGCTGTTACAAATCAATAAGGCGCAAGGGGAACTGTGTTACCCCGAATTTAACGCGAGCGAAGCCGCGGGCAAAAGCTAGTATAATAATAAGCATCTTATCCTGAACTGCTTTCTTCATTCTTTGTGTTGTGGTTGACTCTTTCGTTATAGTATACTAGCTTTCGCCCGCGGCTTCGCTCGCGTTAAATTCGGTATAACACACCAAGCAGACCTGCAGTTTTTGCTCTTGCGCCTGATTGATTTGTAATAGCAACGCTAAGTTTTCCCTTTTCTTCCCTCGTTCTCCCTCATATCTCACTTTTTTTAATAAAAATTAGCCTATGTCCGTCTCCTGGTTCCCAACTATTTCTGTACCAAAATTCATCAAAATCGGTTTAGCCATTAAAGCGTGAAGAGGTAACAAACAAACAAACAAACTCACTTTCGCTTTTATAATATTAGTAAGGATATCTCTGAGTTCAGTGTGCCTCTTGGCAAAGGCCTCCTCTAACAGTTTCCATTGTACTCTGTCTCTAGCAACCCTTCTCCATTTTGGGCCATCCGTCAGTTTAAGTTCATCTTCCCATGGGATGGAATGGGATGGGAAGATGAACCCAAGCAATAAAAATTAAATTGATATGGGACCGCTTCGGAAGTATACTCTATCAAAAGAATTTTGAAAATCGGTGCTCAGTTGGCGCAGCAATCGCTGAACATACTTAAAAGAAATACGGTCGAACATAGAACCTCCTCCGTTTTGAAGTCGGTTAAAAAACCCTACATAATAAATCAGTAGCTATTTCCCACGCTAGTAAAAGTCAATTGCGTAGATTGCACTTCATCTCCGTGTTTCATTTACACAATGGACCTTTACTTGCACATTCAGTTGCAGTAGTCTGCAATACATATTTACTAAATTGATAGAACTCCTCCGTAATGAGGAGAGAATAACATTGAATGTTTTTCTCCCAAATGCTGGGTGGTCTGTTCCTATGTGAATGGTGTGGAAGAATGAGGAAAATGTCGTGAGGAAAGTTTTGATTGTGATTGTGGATGGGTGAGTAGAGGAGGACCAAAGAAACGATGGATGGACTGTGTGTAGATGATGTGACAAAAAGAGAGGTACCTAGAAGACATTTTTTAATTCATTGACATTTTATATTTATTAATATTTTGCTTTCTTTTACTAATTATTATAATCAAAATGATGTTTTTAATCCTTACTAATATTATAAAAGCGAAAGTGAGTATGTTTGTTTGTTTTTTACGTCTTCACGCCTAAATGGCTAAACCGATTTTGATGAATTTTGGTACAGAGATAGTTAGGACCCTGGACCTTTTTAAAAAAAGATTGAGATGTGAGGGAGAAAGAGGGAAGAAAAGGGAAAACTTAGCATTGCTATTACAATAAATAAGGCGCTAGGGAAAAAGCTACAGGTAGCAGGTACCTGCAAATCAGGAAAGGGAAACTGTGTAACCCCGAATTTAACGCGAGCGAAGCTTTTTTTTTATGAATGGCATCTCGCAGTTCAACCAAGGAGGTTGTCGTCTGCTTAACCGGGCTAATCCTGTGGATGCCTTAAAAATTAAGACCTCCAGCCAGGGTAAAAACTTACAAACTAAGCGACTACACGCTAAGGGCACCCCCTGGGGGGTACGAGCCTCCCGCGAGCGAAGCCGCGGGCAAAAGCTATTTATTTATAATTTAATGTAATATATTTGATGCCTTTAATAGTTATTTTTTTTTATGATTACTACTGTATGCAATTGTAATTAGAATATTTGTACGCTGCTGACGGCAAGACATAGCGTTCATTTTATTAATATTGACATGATCTGTACCTGTGTTTGGTTTTTACCTATGTTCTACAAATAAAATTATTTGAATTTGAAATGACGAGGAATAGAGGAGTATGGACAAAGAAGACATGCTGTGCCGACCCCAAATGTTTTTTATTTTAATTAGGTTAGGAGAAAGAATCATCATTTCCCTGCCCTTGTCCTATTCTATTTGGGGTCGGCGCAACACGTTTTCTTCTTCCATTCTCCCCTATCAGACGTCACGGCATCATTCACTCCTTTCTCCTTCATAAAGGAGTAAGGGTAGAAGAATGAATGATGAATATTAAACCAACTAGGTACCAAAAATGATGGAAAATTTATTTTCAGGAAGTCGGTGATTTTTGTTTGTTTTATAGATTTTTTGCCACCGACATCCGGAAGTAAATTTATTTTTCCGTCTTTTTATGTGTTTTTGGAAGTCGGTTGGAAGGTTTTTATTCCAGCCTTTTTAGTTGTGGTATAATGATATCTTACACAAATTCTTATTTAGTAAGTATTTATTTAATATATCCTTACTAATATTATAAAATCGAAAGTGAGTTTGTTTGTTTGTCTTCGCGCCTAAATGGCTAAACCGATTTTGATGAATTTTGATACAGAGATAGTTGAGAACCTGGAGATGGACATAGGCTATTATTTTTGTTTTAAGTAGGAAATGGGGGAGAAAGAGGGAAGAAAAGGGAAACTTAGCTTTGCTATTACAATAAATAAGGCGCAAGGGCAAAAACTACAGGTAGCAGGTCAACCCGAATTTAACGCGAGCGAAGCCGCGGGCAAAAGCTAGTATTATACAAAAAAGAAATTAGAAGATAAAATATGTATTTTAGAAGATAACATATTGTTGGGTTTAGGAGACATTGTAGAGGAGCCCGCCAGGGCCTCTAGCCTCGGAACACAAATAGCAAAAGAACGAATATGGATGGGTTTTGGCCCATTCAATTTGTCACACGTTCACCCCCAAAAAGCCCTTATATAGGTCCGCCCCTGCATATTTCCCTAGTATTGCTACGGCGACAAGAAGCCTTATTACAACGTCTGGAAGTTTGTAATTTGAGAATTCGGGGGTAACTTCTTAACTTGAACACTAAAGTGGGTGGTTAAGCGGAAACACGCGACATCCGTTTTGTCCAAACCGCAGCTGTCACTTGTGCCAGTGACACTATTGACCAATAAGGATATTGTGACTGACAGATGCGTGGTTGCTGCGGTTAAGCATGGATGTTATGGAGTTCCGCAGCCGTAACCTGTGGATAAATATGTTAATATATATTAGACTAGCCTTTGCCCGCAGCTTCACTCGCGTTAGATTCGGGGTAACACAGTTCCCCTTTGCAGGTACCTGCTACCTGTAGTTTTTGCCTTTGCGCCTTATTTATTGTAACAGCAAAGCTAAGATTTCCCTTTTCTTCCCTCTCTCTCCCTCAGCTCTTACTTTAAAAAAAAATAGCCTATATCCGTCTCCAGGGTCTAAACTATCTCTGTATCAAAATTTATCCAAATCGGTTTAGCCATATAGGCGTAAAAACGTAACAAACAAACTAACTCACTTTCGCTTTTATAATATTAATAAGGATTATGAAATATGTTAGATTGGAGGGATATAATACTACTGATTAGTACATCATCATTTTCATGTATTTGGGGCGGGCGCAACACGTTTTCTTCTTCCATTCTCCCCTATCAGACGTCACGGCATCATTTACTCCTTTCTCTTTCATATCATAACTTACACAATCCATCCATCTGGTTAGTACTTCTTTCTAATACCTACTTATTATAAATGCGAATGTTTGTGAGGATAGATGGATCTTGATGAAATTTGACACAGAGGTGTATGGTCTGGAATAACACATAGGATACTTTTTTTTCGATATCACGCGGGCAAAGCCGCGTGCGCCAGCTAGTTTTATGTATAAGACTATCTGTGCCTCGCGGTTTCACCCGCTGATCTGGTCCTCTCCTGAAGTGGACCACACTTATCACTTAAGGGTGAGATACCGGTCCAGGGCGCCGGGCGCCGCGAGACGACTTCCGGCCACCGTAGATGCGGGCCTGTGGACGGTGAGCAATGGGTAGCTCACCGTCCGTCTGACGACAGGCCGTGTCGACGGCGCGTTCGTGTTTCACGCGCCTCAAAGAGAGTCAGCAAAGCAGAGGGGCTTGCCAGGGCCTCCGCCTGCCGGGGTTGCGGGTTGTTCGAAAGAGATACCGCGGCCCCGGAACGTAAAGGGCAATAGAAGGAACATAGGTGGGTTTTAGTCAGTACAAGTCTGACATGCCCCCCCGCTCCGCCCAGAGCGGGGGAAGTCATTGGATGATTTCCCACATGAAAAAAAAAAAAAAAAAAGGGTGAGATACCGCGGCCTCGGAACGTAAAGGGCAATAGAAGGAACATAGGTGGGTTTTAGTCAGTACAAGTCTGACATGCCCCCCCGCTCCGCCCAGAGCGGGGAAAGTCATTGGATGATTTCCCACATGAAAAAAAAAAAAAAAAAAAAAGGGTGAGATACCGCGGCCTCGGAACGTAAAGGGCAATAGAAGGAACATAGGTGGGTTTTAGTCAGTACAAGTCTGACATGCCCCCCCGCTCCGCCCAGAGCGGGGAAAGTCATTAGATGATTTCCCACATGAAAAAAAAAAAAAAAAAAAAAGGGTGAGATACCGCGGCCTCGGAACGTAAAGGGCAACTGAAGGAACATGGGTGGGTTTTAGTCAGTACAAGTCTGACATGCCCCCCCGCTCCGCCCAGAGCATTAGATGATTTACCATCCGAAAAAAAAAAGTGTAAGAAAAGTAGATTACAACCGATTCTCAGACCTAGCTATTATACATAAATACAATTTCACAAAAATCGGTCAAGCCGTTTCGGAGGATTATGGCAACTAAAACTATGACACAAGCATAAAAATAAGAAGAAAGATTTAAGCAACCAACAAGCTATTGAACCAATTCTGCCGAAAATTGCAGATTGGTCTAAGCCCTAAGGATACTGCGGCTCCAGAACATATAGCGCAAAAGAAGAATCATGGGTGGGTTTTAGTCAATAAAAGTCTGACAATCTCCCCCGCATCGCTCAGGGCTGGGGAAGTTATTTGATGAACTCCGCAAAAAAAAATATCACAAATCTATCGTCATATTGCCCTTCTTCATTCAGTGTAACGAACTCAAATGTTTCAGTAAATACCGCACAGTATGTGGATTAGAAACACACATTTTATTTGTTCAGTTGCCGAACAGTTTATTAGTGTGTCGAAATATTGTGAACTGTTGGGTGTGAAGTATTTAGAACTAGCTCACGCACGCGGGTTTGGTTGCTTTGGAGCTTCAATTCAATTCAATGATTGATTGCATCTCACATGTGTCTTACAGGTCTTAAATAATAATAATAATACAGTTTACATCAGGCACAACATTTTTTTTAATAAGAATAAAAGTCTAAATATTTAACATAAAATATAAATTAATAAATCATTATAAGTATCAATTAATGTAACAGGTAAATTAGTGAAAATATCTTTTGCCCGCGGCTTCGCTTGCGTTAAATTCGTGGTAACCGTTGTTTTTGCCTTGTAGTTTTTGCCCTTGCGCCTTAGTGATTGTGATAGCAAAGCTAAGTTTTCCCTTTTCTTCCCTCTTTCTCCCTCATTAACCACTTTAAAAAAAAGCCTATGTCCGTCTCCAGGGTCCCAACTATCTCTGTACACCAAAATTCATCAAAACCGGTTTAGCCATTAAGGCGTGCACGTAACAAACAAACAAACTCACTTTCACCCTCGTATGCCGCGATAAAAAGTAACCTATATTTTAATCTAGGGTACAAACTATTTACATAGAAATTTCATTCTAATCTGTTAGCTATTTGAGCATGACAGAGTAACAAACATACACACTATACTAAATTGCGCATTCATTTTTAGGAGGAAGTGGGATTTAGGCAAACGAAGGTCTTTAAAGTAGTTTAAATAAATAGTTCGTAGTTCTTGTTGTTAGTTTTACCATAAACTACTGTGAGTAGTATGTCAATATTCGCTATTGGCTTCTTCCGTAGTTAAAAACAATAAACTTAACTTGTTCGGTGAATTGTGAACATATAAACTATTTCACGAGAATGTGAAATCTGGATGAATTGTAAACTGCACTGTATTGTTTACAATTTAACGTTTAATTTGCAGATAATTTAAAATGTATCCATGTTAAACCGTAAAATTGTGAATCCTACTAAGATTATAAATGCGAATGTTTGTGAGGATGGATGTATAGATGTTTGTTACTCTTTCACGTCAAAACGGCTGAACGGATCTTGATGTTTGGCACAGAGGTAAATTATAGTCTGGAATAACTAGGATACTTTTTTATCATTACGCGGGCGAAGCCGCGGGCGCCAGCTAGTACCTATTTTAAATGCGAAAGTTTGTGAGGATGAATGTATGGATGTTTGTTACTCTTTCACGTCAAAACGGCTGAACGGATCTTGAAGAAATTTGGCACAGAGGTGGATTATAGTTAGGAATAACACGAAGGATACTTACTATTTTTTTGAGAATCACGCGGGCGAAGCCGCGGGCGCCAGCTATGTACTTAAATAAGACAGAACGCACTTTACTCGTTAGTTGGTTCTGAGAAATTCCTGATGTAAAGGCTCAATTATACTTTTACCGATCCGGGAATCGAACTGAGGACCTTATACTCAACAGCGCTTGCGACCATTACATCAACGAGGCAGTATTTCATAAACGTATAGGAAAATAATTAATGTGTATTGTTATCAACACTTTTAATTATCAAACGTACGTAATTTGGTTAATTCGATAAGCCAAGAAGCCACAAATAGCTTAGCGGCACGATATCCGACATCCGAACTCTGGGTTTCGGGTTCGATTCCAATATTAATCTTACTAATATTATAAATGCGAATGTTTGTGAGGGAGGATGGATGGATGTATGGATGTTTGTTACTCTTTCATGTCAAAACGGCTGAACAGATCTTGACGAAATTTGGCACAGAGATAGATTATAGTCTGGAATAACACATAGGTAGGCTATTTTATTTTCGATATCACGCGGGCGAAGCCGCGGGCGCCAGCTAGTACGCCAATAAATTTAAACGTAAACACTACTTAGCATCGCAAAATTGTATTTTGTGAGTTTTTTTTTTACCAAGCACCTTTTTCAACAAACTCTGCTCAACCCATACAACGTTAAGCGTGATATTAAAATAAGGACTACAAAAAAAAACATATCCACATAGAATACATTTTCAAACATCATAATGCGTACCAACTACGTCATCTATAACACACCGCGCCAATAATACGCACACATGTACCGACCTATTAATGTCTGTGTGTGTGGGAGTGACGTAGAACGCAATCCGGTATTACGGCGCGTCTCACACAGTCCCTGTGGCGCAGAGGATAGCGCGTTGGACTTCTAATCCAAAGGTCGTGGGTTCGATCCCCACCAGGGATGCGATATTTCACTGGGAGTAACATCGCACGTGAGACTCTTTTTGTATTTTTTTTGCGTTTTATTTATGTTAACATTTTCCTTGCGGGGTTAATAAGTAAGTTTTTGTTTTTCAACATTCACAGATTTATTTCGTGAAATAATGGCACGTGGACATGTTTATTTTTAACCGATTGCCAAGGAAGGCTTATGTATTTACCAAACCATTAGATAATGTAAATTAAAATCATTGTATTCCAATATATGGGTCCCGACTGTTGTTGTAGTCAATATGTTCCGTATTAGATTTTATTTCCGTAATTTTTTTTTGTAGTGTTAAAATTAGTTTTTCTTTTTTTAATGTTGTTTGTACTTGTGGCAAGTGCCAAATAAATGTTTTCTTTTTTCTTTATGTAAATATATTTATCCTTACTAAATATTATAAAAACAAAAGTGAGTTTGTTTGCTTGTTACGTCTTCAAGCCTAAATGGCTAAACCGATTTTGATTAATTTTGGGGTATATCTGTAATATAGTTGGGACCCTAGAGATGGAAATAGGCTAATTTAAATAAAAAAATAGTGAGAAATGAGGGAGAAAGAGGAAAGAAAAGGGAAAACTTAGGTTGGCGCAAGGGCAAAAATTACAGGAAGCAGGTAACCTGCAAATTAGGAAAGGGCAACTGTGGTACCACGAATTTAACGCAAGCGAAGCCGCGGGCAAAAGCTAGTATTTTATATTTTCGTCTTTTATTTCCACATCAAATGATTGTTAGTTGAGTTAGTTTTTTTAACTTATTAATCTAGAGCTGGTTAATTTTGCTCCTGGGATATGGATCCCATATGGTTATAGGCCTCCTCATTCTCCTTCCATACATCTCTCTTTTTAGCAAAGGTCATCCAGTTTTGTCCTACTAATTGGATAATATTATCAGTCCACCGTTCAGATAGTCTGCTGACATTCCTTTTTCCTGGTGGCCCTTGCCAACGTGTTAATTTAATGGTCCATCTATCCCCGGGCGTCGGGCGTCGGGCGCCGGGAGACGACTCCCGGCCACCGTAGATGCGGGCATATGGACGGTGAACAATGGGTAGCTAACCGTCCGTCCGTCTATTGACGACAGGTCGTGTCGACGGCGCCTTAGTGTTCAACGCGCGCCTCAAAGAGATGTCAGCAAAGCAGAGGGGCCTGCCAGGGCCACTGCCTCCTGAGACACCGCGGCTCCGGAACACAAGAGGCAAAAGAAGGAACATGTATAGGATTTAGTCAGTAAAATTCTGCCACACCCCTCCGCTCCGCCCAGAGCGGGAGAGGAGGTAATTTAATGATTTCCCATTAGTAAAAATAATAGTAAATATCGTCATACAATATTTTTTATTAAAAGTTAAAAGTGGTTTTTAATATGGCGGTCTCTTGGGGATATTACCAACTGACAGCGATTGACTGCTGCGCTGCGTTCAATTCCCGCACGGTACAAATTTTGTATGGCCTACAGATAGTTGTTCCGGGTCTGGCTGTCTGTGTATGTGAGTTCAAATGTTTTTAAACGCATCAACGATACAGGAGACATCCCTAGTGGTGGCAACATTTTAAACACACACACAGTCACAGACGCAGTTAATATTATAATATGAACTAGCTTTTGCCCGCGACTTCGCTCGCGTTAAATTCGGGGTAACACTGTTCCCCTTTCCTGATTTGCAAGTATTTTCATTGGTAACAAAGAGTGTGTGTACCGATTTTTTGCTTCCTACCTTGAAAACTGCGAAAAGTCCCATGTAAAATTTCATCCCCTCTTTTAAGGAGTTGGGGGCAGATGTCCAAAAAAAATGTTGCTCGATGTTTTCGTTAGTGACAAATAGACCGCATACTAATTTTTAGCTTCCTAGCTTAAAAATTGCAGAATGCTCCATACAAACTTCCACCCCCTATTTTAGGAAATTGGGGGGTTAGAAAGAGAAAAATTAGCCCTATGTCCGTCTCCAGGGTCCTAACTATCTCTGTACCAAAATTCATTAAAATCGGTTTGGCCATTAAGGCGTGAAGACGTAACAAACAAACAAACTCCCGTTCGCTTTTATAAAATTAAGTTAGGATTGTCACTTTGTGACCATTTTAAGACAGCTCAGGGGCCTAAGTCTGCTATTACAATAGTGTCAGAATGGTCGATTGGTAATCTACTACATACTAAACTTGTCAAAATCAACCATTATGCGATCAGTGATCGACCATTCTGACACTATTGTAATAGCAGACTTAGGCCCCTGGAGTCAATCGCCCAGCCACTGCTTCAACCGTGTCATCAAAATATACAATGCGAAGATACTCTCATCCTCAATACTGCGTAGTGACTATTTCACGAATTTTAAGTTCCTACTAATCCTACATTATAAATGCGAATGTTTGTGAGGATTTATGGATGTTTGTTACTCTTTCACATCAAAACGGCTGAACGGATCTTGATAAAATTTGGCACAGAGTTAAATTATTGTCTGGAATAACATATAGGATACTATTTTCTCGATCATCACGTGGGCGAAGCCGCGGGCGCCAACTAGCAATATATATTTTTATCCTACATATAATAATTCTGCTAAAACGGCTATTAAGACCCTCAGATCTCCAGGCAACCATTTTTAACAAAACATAACATTGTGCTTGTAATCCCCGAACGGTTTAGTAGAAGTGTACCTTATCATTGTTCTTTCAATAAAAATATTGCTATAACAATTCATTTATTCAGACTTATATTTTCTCAATCAATGTACACGCCTTTTGTCTAAATACCTTATCTAATAATCAATTGCTGTTGTGTTTTAATTAGTTCTACTTTGTTAGAAATAATAGGCGTGACGAAAGATTTTAAAATCCTCTTCCATAATGTGGGTACACTTTTACTATTTACAAAAAAGCCTTTATTTCGGTAATAAACTTAAGTTTAACAAAGTTTGAAGCCATTTTTCTCATAATTTTTCAATAGTGCCCGAAAACAGCTCGCATGTGTCATGGCGTCGGCATGACATCACAGTTATATAAAAATGACATTGTTTCCATAGCAACGTCTCATAAATCACATAACCGTGACGTCATACGCTGTGATCGGTGTTTCAGTCAAAATGGCCGATTGCAGTATTTTAATGTTTTATTTTATTGAAAATCTTAATAATCTGTTATTTTTAAATAAAACTAAACCTGTGTTTACTTTTTTTTTAATATGACTTCTCCTCTGTCATCACTGAATCAGCGATTTTTTTATACTGTCGTCATGCCTATTGTACGGCTTGAGGACCGATTTAACTTACTGTACTGTAACAGTCCCTGTGGCGCAGAGGATAGCGCGTTGGACTTCTAATCCAAAGGTCGTGGGTTCGATCCCCACCAGGGATGCGGAATACCATTGTTAATTTGACACGTGGATATTTCTGGGAATATTTTGGTGGTAAACGGGTAGAAATACTAGCAGAAACTGTTGTTGTATAGTAGTGCAAATGAAATTGAAAGAAAAAAAATATGATCAAACAGGCGTTAAGAAAAAAGTTAAGGTGATACAAATCAGAAAACTCTTTATTTTTTGTTACCGACTTCACAAATGGAGGAGGTTTTCTATTCGACTGTTTCTTTTTCTTTTCTTTGTATGTTTGATACGCGATTTCTCCGCTAATTAGGAGCCGATTTTTAAAGTTCTTTTCTAATTGAAAGAATATTACTCCCGAGGTGGTCTCTTATCAATTTTATCTATAGGTAGTTTATGAGTTATTTAACTAATAATATAAATGCGAATGTTTGTGAGGCTGGCGCCCGCGGCTTCGCCCGCGTCTTCGCGGCTTCGCCCGCGAAAGTGAGTTTGTTTGTTTGTTTGTTACGTCTTCACGCCTAAATGGCTAAACCGATTTTGATGAATTTTGGTGCAAAGAAAGTTGGGACCCTAGAGACGGACATAGGCTAAAAAAGATAAGAAACGGGGAAGTAAGAGGGAAGAAAAGGGGAGAGAAAGATAATATTAATTTTTTTCGGTCATCACGCGGGTTAAACTTAGCGTTACCCCCAAAGTAATTATACAACGCGGACGAAGTCGTGGGCGGAAGCTAGTAATATCATAAAGAGGAAAGATTACAGTTTTATTGTTTTAATGTTGTGTGTACTTGTGGCAAGTGCAAATTGACGACACGGTTGGCGCAGTGGCTGAGCGATCGACTGCTGCGCTGCGTGTCGCGGGTTCGATCCCCGCACGGAACAAATATTTGTATGGCCTACAGATAGTTGTTCCGGGTCTGGCTGTTTGTGTATGTGAGATTGAATGTTTGTAAACGCACCTATGATACAGGAGAAATTCCTACTCTGGGGCAACGTAAAAAAAAAACAAGCTACATTATCAGGAAGTAACATAGGCTACACAATAATACGCTACTACGCACGGGAGCGACGAATACGGGGAAATTTAAGACGCGGGTGAAATATCACATAACTTTTACTCAGTTCTTACACTTCATAATCGAGGCATGCAGATCTAAACCTAGCATAAAACCCTCGTTAACCTAATCATCAACCACACGTTACTCGCAACTCGTAAGTCGTGCAAACACAGAGTAGCTTGGTTCTGTTAACCGCTGATCAAGTTTTTACCGGCCGCCATGTTTATATCCGTTCCGTTAAACGGCCAGTCGGTCAATAAGACCATACATCGATCAGAGACGGGTTAAGTTTATTTTTGGTGCAATTGACCCAGTTGAAAGTATAGTGGCTTGTGTAGGTAAATGGTTGTACCTTTTATGAGGTCAATTGGTTTTTTTGACGTGATAACGTCTTTAAAATCGTTTTAGTCGGGTGACATGTTCAGAAACTTGTGTCACACCAAAACCTCACAAGCGACATTTCATAAAGATGGTAGCGCCATCTGTGACTTGGCTCGAAAAAAAACTTTAAATTAGTACTTAATTTCATTTTAGATGTCACTACTGGTGATAACTTATATCACCAATAAGACGTTATCACGTAAACATCTCGATCGTAAACCTACTTTACAAACAACCAATTTTTTTGTGATTGCTTTTGATGTGGTTATAATTTCGGGCTGATTTGATTATTGTGGTGTATTTTTATCGGTTTGTTTGGCGGGTTGTTCGAAAGAGATCGCGGCCCCGTATCGCAAAGAGGGAACATAAATGGGTTTTAGTAGATAAAACTCTGACACTCCCTGCCGCTCCGCCCAGGGCGGGAGAAGTTAAAAAGAGGTCTTGCGCATAATAATATTATGTTATACCTGAATGAGTAAACACTTATGATTTTCTCCTACACAATCGATTGCTTTTTTTATTTTGTTATGAATGTACTAGATAGAATTGACGGGCCTGTTGTTCTAGTGGTTAGTGGCCCTGACTGCTGAGCCGGAGGTCGTGGGTTCGATTCCCACCCAGGACAAACTTTGTGTGATGAGCATGATTGTTTGTTCTGTGTCTTATCTATAATATGTATGTATTTATGAATTATATAAGTATGTACTTATATCAGTTGTCTGGTTACCATAACACAAGCTCTGCTTAGCTTGGGATCAGATAGCCGTGTGTGAATTGTCCCAAGATATTTATTAGATATTTATTAATTCTGAAACTAGGAACTTTTGAAAAATGATTTTGTATACAATGGGTTTATAACAAGAAATTGGCTGAGCTAGCGCCATATTGTGATTCTATCTGTCAACTGTCTTTTGAATTCAGGCAGATTCTCAATATATATTTGTGCGTAGTCTTTGCTTGCGTCTTGGGGCCAGTATATCCTGTTATATATTTTTTGGCAATAAAAATAATATTTAAATGTTACCTAAGTGATGTTTATTTTGCAAGTTGGTTTTCACAAACACTTTTATACGTCTTTTTTAAAAACTAGTTGAGGCCAGTGCTTCGTACTCGACTAAGTAGGTACTCTGAGAAGAAACAGCCGAAATAAACTCAGAGGTCATAGTCTCTTTTAAGGTCTAGACAAAAAATCTTGCTCAACATGAGGACTATGCAGATTAGTGTCTGAAATGGTCTTTTGAAAGCACCACACAGATTGCACTGACTGGACAGGTCCGCTCAGTGCAAGCATTTGCCAGTTATCGTGTAGCTCGACCCATAACCCAAGGCGCTCAATGACACGACCTACACAAATGTCCTTTTTTGGTATTGTTCAATACCAAAAAAGGACATTTGTGTAGGTCCCTTATAGTACTCAAACTGCCAGACAATCGTCAAAAACAAACAAAGTAAATAAAAGTTATGATCCACATGGTCCTCGCATTTACAATAAACAAATAAAAGACTAGAAAATATTTACAATATTAAATTAATGAGATCATAATGAAATCATAAAATGTCACAAATTGGGGTGAGGATAAATACGGAACACTACACTGCGCTCAAAAACAGGAATTCTGGACGTAGACAAGAAGGCTGCCAGGCTCTAATGGGATTAGGCAAGTCACGTAAGCCGCATGCATAACAACCGCTGGGCCAAGGTCTCAACGAGTTGGGTACCTGAGACTGGGAGGCGCAGCCGAGGCCGCTGATGTCAGCAAAGCAGAGAGGCCTGCCACCGCCTGCCGGAGTTGCGGGTTGTTCGAAAGAGATACCGCGGCCCCGGAACATAAAGGGCAATGGAAGGAAAATGGGTGGGTTTTAGTCAGTACAAGTCTGACACTTCCCCCCGCTCCGTTCAGAGTAGGAGAAGTTATGTAATGATTTACCAACCCAAAAAAAAACTGAGGCCGCTTAGAAAGAGGTGGCGAGTTGATCTAGACGCGCAACACAAAGGCTGGATGGAGCTGGCGCAGGAGAAGAATACTTGGAAAGATGGCCGTTGCTCAGCAATAGTGTAATTACAAGGCTCAATAAACACCAATAACAAACAACCAGCTTCTCGATTTAACAGCTATAACGTCATCAATCATGGCGCGAGGTCAGTCACATTCTTATTGCAAACGCATTATACGGAAAAATCACGAGACCCTTTTTATATTTACTGTTCGTGACTACAATTTAAAATTACAAATGGTAGAAAAACATGTAGCCAAACATTTTTTAATACGAAATAAACACAAATAATATCTAAGTATTATATTATTGTTATAAGATCGTGAGAACTTCGCAGTTCAAGGTTGATATTATTAAAGAAACAACAAACTGGTCAAGTGGGAGTCGGTACACGAGATAAAGTGCTTGCTAAAATAAATAAATATTCACCATTGCCTGTGACTAAAGTTTTCCAATGGAATCTTTTTATAAAAAACTGTTGTAAAAATCATGGGTTTTTACTCATTAATATTAATATTGTTTATACATTTCATCAAGATCCGTTCAGCCGTTTTGACGTGAAAGAGTAACAAACATCTATAGCTACATCCATACATCCACACATCCATCCATCCTCACAAACATTCGCATTTATAATATTAGTAGAATAGGAAAGTAGGAAGTAGGATATTAATAGGAAATAGTATAGCTGACGCCCGCGTCTTCGCCCGGGTGATATCGAAAAAAAAGTATCCTATGTGTTATTCCAGACTATAATCTACCTCTGTGCCAAATTTCATCGAGATCCGTTCAGCTGTTTTGACTTAAAAGAGTAAGAAACATCCATCCATCCTCACCAACTTTCGCATTTATAATAAAATACAACAAAATATTAGTAGGATTTTACTACGCCCAATAAAATATAAATACTCTTCAGTATTTACGGAACCCTAAAAAGTAATAACAATGGAGATAAAGAACAGCCTTGAGACGGGTTGCTATTCTTAAAAAAGTTATTTACAGACAGACATTTATATGCTTTTGAGAAAGGCATATCTTCACGGTCGATTACGTTTATGCGGTGTGCAAAACAGACTTCCAGAGACCAACATAGGCCGCTCCTGATTAACATCCTTTTATAAGCAGATGGGAAATTATCAAATAACTTCTTCCGCTCTGGGCGGAGCAGGGAGGGAGGGGGGGGGGCACACAATATTAGTTTATTTTTGGTTTATTAGTGTTTTGTTTTTTTGGTCTTAAGATTTGGATTTTAGTGTTTTTATTAGAACGAAGTTCCTTATCGCGCGTTGCGAAAGGGTGCTAGACGGAAAAAATAAGACCAAAAGTTGTTACGACACTTTTTGCTATAGTTATAAGACGTTCTGTCTCTCTCTCTCTCTCTCTCTCTCTCTCTCATAGAAAGCAAGCCAGTTATTTTCGTTTCGTCTTTCTATTTCGCATTGAACAGTGTGGTGTCGCGACGATTATTTTTGTTTTTGTACATAATAAATAATAACTTCGTTCCATCCGGGTGTTCCTTGACACCTCTCAAGTTTTTATGTTGTGTCCACTTGTGGCAAACTACACTTAGTTTGCCACAAGTGGACACAACATAAAAACTTGAGACATAAAAACTTGAACAAATAAACATGATTTATTTCTTTCTTTCTTAGAACTGACCTCCACAATCTGTTTTGCTAAGAGGCACCGTATACCCAGGTACTCAGGTAATACGGTACCCCTTTGTTACGCATAAATGGAAATCATTAAATATCTTCTCTCGTTCTGAGCGGAGCACGAGAGGAGCGAGTGAGTTTTACTGACTAAACCCACCATGTTCCTTTTTTTTAGCCCTTTGTGTTCCAGGGTCGCGGTATCTCTTTCGAATAACCCGCAATCCCGGCAGAGTGATTAACATCCTTATGATATCAAAAAATCTTTTTTGCAAAACATAAACCGACTTCCAAAAAAACACTACAACGACGGAAAATTAATTTAGGTACTACTAGAAGTCTGTGACTTTTATTTAATTCATTGCTTTTTTATAGGAGATAACGCTTAAATTACCCAAGAAATATTACTAAAATCCATATGGGGACACCTTCGGGAATTTACCCCTAAAAAAAAGATTTTTCAAAATCGGCCCACAATCAACGTAGAAATCGCATAACAAACATACAGTCATACAGTCGATTTGAACCTCCTCTCCTCCTTTTAAAGTGAAACTTTTATTACATCATCTCGAACTTTTTCGTCTGTGTGTTGCATGTCGCGTGACGGTCGGCCGCGGAGTAGGGACGTCTAAATGTCTGTAATGTGAAAAAAGTTACACTTTTACCGTGGTTTCACAAAACCACACAATGCTTTTTTGAACTGGTTTAATAAGGAAAAAAGGAAAGCACCCAACCAACAAATTATTCGAATCAAGGCAAATTATGGCATCATAGAAATAATTCTCTCGTATACTACGCAAAACAATGTTAGTATGTTATGTATGATACATAAACAAGTTCAAGGTTTCATATCAAGGTTGCAACAATAATAACTCAACGTTAGTATAGTAAGTATCAAAAACCGGTTTTCTTGTTTAAATACGTACACAGCGCTGTAGGAAGTACTAATGTAGCACGCCCAGTACCTGCCTACCTAAAAAAAAACATTGATATGGTTCTGTACATTAAAAGCAAAAAACAGAACCGTTATAGGATCATTTTGTAGTCCATCTGTCTGTCTGTCAAGACTCTTTATCTCGGGAACGCGTGGAGGTATCGAGGTTAAATTTAATTTTTCCCGCTCCGGGAAGGGAGTGTAAGACTTTTATCAACTAAAACCCATTCTATTCCTTCTTTTGCCCTTTATGTTCCGGTGCTGCGGTATATCTTGCGAACATCCCACAACCCCGGCAGGCGGTGGTCCTGGTAGGCCCTTCTGCTTAGCTGACATCTCTTTGAGGCGCGCGTGGAATATGAACGCGCCGTCGACACGGCCTGTCGTCGCTAGACGGACGGACGGTGAGCTACCTATTGCTCACCGCCCACAGGAATTGCATCCCTAAATATTGTCTTCAGATTTTTTTTCTACTTAGATTTCCCTTCGAGGATTCGAAGCTGATAGAGAATTATTATATTTTAGACATAGACTAAATACTCTAAAGATGTGATTGTAAACATCCATCAATTTACATCTAAAATGTTGAGAAAAACCGACCAAAAGAATTACCTCAGACAATTGAAAACTCATGACATCTTTGACCTTGCACAAAATTGACCACCACCATCACCATTTAAGGACAAATAGTTTAAATTTAAAATTCAACAATTCATGATCGTTGTTACTTCGTCATAATCTGCCTAGCCTTTTCCCAACTATGTTGGCGTCGGCATCCAGTCTAACCGGATGCAGCTGAATTTCAGTATTTTACATGGAGCGACTGCCTATCTGACCTCCACAACCCAGTTAATACTAGGTAGATACCCCTTGCTAAGACTGGTTGCCAGACTTTCGAAACACTGACTACCTGTAACGACTGTCAACGATCTACAAATGACAGCCGGGACCAACGGCTTAACGTGCTTTCCGAAGCACGGAGGAAACTCAGTATGTAACGGGTGGTCATCTACAGACCAACCTAGGCAAGCACGGCTTAATCCTTTCACTGCCCAATCCAAATTACACCATACATTTTGGACTCATACGCTTAGTTCTGGGCAGCGAAAGAGTCCTAAAGATCGACCCGAGCGGCTGCTATTATTTAGCCATGAGCTCCCCACCAGTTGTTACCTATGTTTTCCTTATAAACAAACACACATACGCTGCAATGTCATTAGATTTAAGGCCAGTATTATTGGTTTGACCTCACGATCTCTTACAAAACGTTCGTACATACCTTTGGTACTGTTTAGATGAAGATTGAACGATAAGAGATGCTGGTAGCTATTTGGAACTGTTCTTTATTTTATTTGGTACGGTCACTTTGATATTGGAATAGGCTAGTTTCCAAAAAACCTATTGGTCCGTCTATATGATTATTTAAAAATAAGGGATACGTATTTTTTTATTTGTAAACTAGATTTTGCCCGCGGCTTCGCTCGGGTTAAATTCGGGGTAACACAGTTCGCCCTTCCTGATTTGCAGGTACCTGCTAGCTGTAGTTTTTGCCCTTGCGCCTTATTTATTGTAATAGTAAAGCTAAGTTTTTCCTTTTCTTCCCACTTTCTCCCTCATTCATCTCATTCAAATTCATCAAAATCGGTTTAGCCATTTAGGCGTGAAGACGTAACAAACAAACTCACTTTCGCTTTAAACTGATTTTGATGAATTTTGGTACAGAGATAGTTGAGACCCTGGAGACGGACATAGGCTAATTTTAAGAAAAAAGTGAGAATAGGGGGAGAAAAAGGGAAGAAAAGGGGTTTTTTTCGATCACCACGCAGGTTAAAGTTAGCGGTAGCCCAGAGTAACTATGCTACGCGGACGAAGTCGCGATTTGTTTGAGTTGTTTGAAAGAGATACCGCGGCCCCGGAACATAAAGGGCAAAAGAAGGAACATGGGTGGGTTTTAGTTAGTAAAAGTCTTACACTCCCCCGCCTCTTCGCCCAGAGTGGGGGAAGTTATTTGATGATTTCCCATCCGCAAAAAAAGGATGATATAGACTTAAAACTAATAAGGTCAACAAATTACAAGGTCTTCTATCACCACTTATGGACTGAAATTAAAAAGAAACAAATCGTAAGTGCTCTTGTACTTGACATTTGTACGTAGGAGCTATTAATAAACGCTGCTCTTATATGGCTTTGAGCCGACTCGCAAACAACGTAGAAAGTTAATAAATAAATATCTTGCGACAACTCACACACGGCTATCTGATCCCAAGCTAAGCAGAGCTTGTGTTATGGTAACCAGACAACTGATATACATACTTATATAATTTATAAATATATACATATTATAGATAAATCACACCCAGACACAGCACAAACAATCATGCTCATCACACAAAGTTTGTCCTGGGTGGGAATCGAACCCACGACCTCCGGCTCAGCAGTCAGGGCCACTAACCACTAGACCAACAGGCCCGTCAAAAGTGAATCATCCACAAATTTTATCATAACAAACAGTAAACATTTCTTATATATATATGCATGCAGTCTGAATAGTTGAATAACCTATAATCTCTTTTGACAGCTTAACAAACAAATAACCGACTTCCAAGAAAAAACAACGTAATGAAATGCTTTACTTTCGGAAGTCGGTGGCTTCTGTTGGTTAGTCTGACGCTCCACCCAGAGCGGGGGAAGTTATCTGATCATTTAACATCCGCAAAAAAAGGGGTGGCCGATTTGAATACACCCAAGATCTACTATTTACGGACGAAATCCGGTGCAATGTACCAATATGTATGCCAAAATGTAGTATTTCTTAATTAAAAATCACACAAATAATACGCGCAGACTTTTGGTGATTTCGTTACGCATCTGTTAGTCATATAAAATTTGTTTTGTTTGCCTTGCCGCGATCGACTAGAGTAATAGACGCGATCGACCGGTCGATCGCGCTCGACTGGTTGGCCATCCCTGACTAGGTAAAACTGGCTGTCAGACTTTCGGGTATATTTTTTTAAACATTGCCCCACACTAGGAATTTCTCCTATATCGTGGGTGCGTTTACAAACATTTAAATTCACAAACACAAACAGCCAGACCCGAAAAAATGCAGGTCATACAAATATTTGTTCCATACGGGAATCGAACCCGCGACACGCAGTGCAGCAGTCAATCGCTCAGCCACTGTGCCAACCATGCCGTCAAATTGACTACCTGTAACGAGTTCTACAAATGGAAGCTGAACAGCCCACGTGCTTCTGCACTGCCCAGAGGTTGCCCCATACAGGGCAAAGTACTTCGGTAACCCAGGTACTCTTCGCGAGATCGTCAGCAATACCAAGGCGCTGCTGACGTTTCTCGTGGAGCTGGGGTGGATCGAATAATATTCAATTCGCAAAATACGCGCCTCAGACGTGGAGTTGCGGACAACAGCCCGTTATACAATACAATACAATGGAAGCTGAAACCAACGACTCAATGTGCTTTCTCAGCTACGGAAGAAACTCGGTATCATGTAATGGGTCCCATCCAAGGTCTAACCTTGGGAAACGCGGTTTAACCTAAAGGTCGACTCGACCAGCTATCTATACGATAAGTACAGGTTCTAAAGTAAAATAACATAGTATCAGCATACACAGTATGCGGAGAAAACAGCGTGCCTGCATTAGTAGAGCGACGTTCAAGGTCAGCGCGGGCGTTCCGGCCTGCGCACACGCATCCTGCTTGCATGGCGCCGATACTTTTGTTACCGTGTGTTTTATTGCGCTTTTACTTACGAAAGTGGCGTCCGATTTCAATGGGGAGAGGAGTTTTTGTCCAGACTCCGTTGGGATGCTGTTGACCCCTTTTTTAGTCAGTAAACAGGATGGGCAGTTAGTTGGTTCAATAGCATATAATATTTCTAATTATTTTACCGTCAACTTCCAAACTATAGGCTGCTACTGTGAAATTCCTAATGGAAAAATCCAATATAACCTTTTTGCCGACCCAGGTATCGAACCCAGGACTCCGTGCTCTGCAATTGCGCTTGCGACCGCGGGAGCAATGGAGCAGTTGAAGTACTTGAAACATGTGATCAAATCGACATTGAAACTGTCATAGTTTCCGTCGTTTTTCAAAGATTACAATAGTGAAATATGTAGCAACGTTGTTATAAATAGCCTGTCTACCTACGTAATTCTAATTTGTATGACTTGTATGAGTCAGTTCAGGAAAACGAAATACTATACGCGCCTTCAACCTTATAGTGTCTCCTTGGTAGTAAAATACAAATTTTAAAAAAACTTGCGAGGTGTCACCCGAATGGAACGAAGTTATTCTTACAAAAAAACCTGTATACACTTAACAAAAATAATCGTCGCGACACCACACCACACTGCTGCCGCACGGCTTACAACTATAGCTAAAAGTGTCGTTCAACTTTTGGTCTTATTTTTTTCCGTCTAGCCCCCTTTCGCAACGCGCGATAAGGAACTTCGTTCCAAAAACACATTTTATGTTAATGTTTAGGAATACGGTGACACTTCAACATAGCTAACCTATTTTGGACGAGGACACGTCTTTGAAGTTGTAGTACATTTTGATTCGAGTGAGGAAACATTGCCATTGCAGCTGATGCGGAATTTACTCACGAGCCGTGAGGTGAGGGTGTTATGGAGTCGAGAACAGCAGTGACAATTTCTCACGTGAATTAAACAACGTTTTTCATAAACCTATGGAGAAATTAAATAACAGAAAAAAAGTACTTTTGACACTAATCAATATTTATTTGTTTTTTTTCCTTGCGCTTCTTTTCAGACTGAAGCAGAGACAAAGCCACCGCTAAACAGCCTCTTATTAAAAATAAGAAATTTAAATATTTTCGTCAAATAATCTTAGTACAATAAGAACTAGTTTTCGAGAAAGTGTTTTGGAAAATGTATTTATCTAACCTTCGAAGTATTCTAGTTATACATTCAGGCTTAACTTCAAGCAATCAGAGGGGCCTGCCAGGGCCACCGCCTGCCGGGTTTGCGGGTTGTTCGAAAGAGATAATAAATAAATAAATAAGCCTTTATTCCGATCACAGTTAACAATAATACATAGTTTACTTAATCTAACAACTCTGACGAGTTGGTGACACCAACAACCTGGTCTGTTTGCCCAACTTTGGCAAAGGCCTCCTCCATTTCCCTCCATTCTGCTCTATTTTGAGCTCTCCTAGTTCCTATTTTTCCTGCTACGCTTTTAATTTCGTCCTCCCATCTTCGATACTGTCTACCTCGATTTCTTTTCTTATTCCTAGGGTACCAAAATCTTATGTTTTTATTCCACTTTTCGATGCCTCTGACTATGTGGCCGGACCATTTCCACTTTAGTTTCCTTATTCGTATTGTAACATTCTCAATTTTCGTGCGTTTTCGGATAGTGGTGTTTCTTATTCTGTCAGATTTTCTTATGTTTAGCATGCTTCTTTGCGTCGCTGTCTGACATGTTTCCAGTTTTCTATATATAGCGCTTTGGTAAGGGCCCAAGTCTGGCAGCCATATGTCAGGACTGGAAGTATACAGGTGTTATACAGTTTTGTTTTGACGTACGTCTTAATTTCTGAGTTCTTCATGATCTCCTTCAACCCCCAGTAGCGTTTCCATGCATTTCCGATTCTTGTGTCTATTTCTTTTGACATTGTATCAGTGATCGAGATTTGTTGGCCCAAATAAGTGTATTCTTTCACAAGTTCGAAAGAGATACCGGAACATAAAGAGCAAAAGAAGGAGCATGGGTGGGTTTTAGTCAGTAAAAGACTGACACTCCGCCCAGAGCAGAGTAAGTTTTTTGATGATTTCTCTTCCGAAAAAAAAAGTTTTAATTAATTTAGACGGCACGATTGGCGCAGCGGCTGAGTGATTGACTGCTGCGCTGCGTGTCGCGGTTTCGATCCCCGCACGGAACAAATATTTGTATGTATGACCTATAGGTAGTTGGTCTGGCTGTTTGTGTATGTGAGTTTAAATGCACCCACGATACAGGAGAAATTCCCAGTGTGGGGCAAAATTTTATTTAAAAAAAAGCTCTCGTATAGTGTCTCGAGCCATGAAATTGAACAACTTTTATTCTACGAGTTCTTGAAAGTTGCAAAAAAATGCACTTCACCAGCTGATCAAATGCACTGCGTGCTGATGAAGTGCATTTAAAAAAAAGTTATTATTTCCAAAATCATGCAACAAGAGTTGTTCAGTTTCATAGTCCGAGAGACCACACAGGAGGTCTTGCGCGTATTATGTTACCCCATGTACATTTCCGGTATAACCTGACCTCAATTTGTACAGATTTCTTGTACAATGACAGATCTGCATAAACTGGTTTCGTGTAGCTTGTTGTTCTCGTCGTTTGTATTTGATTCAATCTACACTTAAATTACTTATTCGTAGCAAATACAAATTAATCCTTACTAATATTATAAAAGCGAAAGTGAGTTTGTTTGTTTGTTTGTTTGTTACCTCTTCACGCTTTAATGCCTTATTTATTATTATATATATAATAAGGCGCAAAGGGAACTGTGTTACCCCGAATTTAACGCGAGCGAAGCCGCGGGCAAAAGCTAGTACTCGATAAAAAAATGTGTGTAATACCATCATACCACAGCTAAAAAAGTTGAAATAAAAAATATTTTTCGCCTTTTTAGTGTATTTTTGTGTATGTAACATATATTTAAAACTCAAAAACTACTGGACCGATTTCTAAAATCACTAACATATATCTAACATTACGCTACTACCCACGGATGCAGTAACCAAACACGCGGGCGAAACCGCGCACGACAACTAGTATTCAATAAAACAATAAGTACATTAATTTGCTTTTCGCAATACTTTTTGCTTTTTGCGCTTGAAGAATGCAATAAATAATAAACAAGAACAAAGTAATTTAACATCAATAACTCACAATTTAATCAAATTCGTATTATTTCTTATCAATTGACGTTTACTGATAAACCAATCGGTAGGTTATCAATGTTTTAGGTAAGCAAGGTACTGCTAAAGTGATTGTTATCAAATTAACTGTTATTCTACCATATTATATACAATTAATATTATAAATACGTTTTTTTGTGAGGATGGATGTATGGATGTTTGTTTGTTACTCTTTCACGTCAAAACGGCTGAACGGATCTTGATGGAATTTGGCACAGAGGTAGATTAAAGTCTGTAATAACACATAGGATACTTTTTTTTCGATTATCACGCGGACGAAGCCGTGGGTGCCACCTAGTTTGAATATAATAATTGAGTGTGAGTTTTAGTTGATTGATGATTCAGTATAAACTGCCTCGTTGGTTCAGTGATCGTAAGCGCGACTGTTGACAATGAGAACGTGGGTTCGGTTCCCGCGTCGACCAAAGTGTTATTGGGTTTTTTCACCAATAATTTCTCAGCAGCAGCCACAGAGCTTGAATTTGTGCTCAATTGGTTCGCTTCTTAATAACATGGGGCTTAAAACGAATTAATTAATAGGGCTTTAAACTTCAGCATTTTTTTAGTTATGGAGTATATATTTTCCATTGTTACTAAAAGATTAGATAATCATCCATATATGTAGATGAATCCTTACTATAATATTATAAAAGCGAAAGTGAGTTTGTTTGTTTGTTACCTCTTAACGCTTTAATGGCTAAACCGATTTTGATGAATTTTGGTACAGAGATAGTTGGGAACCAGGAGACGGACATAGGCTAATTTTTTTTAAAAAAGTGGGATGTGAGGGAGGAAGAGGGAAGAAACGGGAAAACTTAGCGTTGCTATTACAAATCAATAAGGCGCAAGGGGAACTGGGTTACTCCGAATGTAACGCGAGCGAAGCCGCGAGCAAAAGCTAGTAAAATATACGTATAAGTCTGACACGCCCCCCCGCTCCGACTAGAGTGGGGGAAGCTATTTGATGATTTCCCACCCCAAAAAAAAAAGTGAATTTGTTTGTTCGATGTACAAATGACAGCCAGGATCAACAGCTCGGCACAGAGGAAACTCGGTACCTATGTAAAGAGCGGGTTGACCAGTTTTTGTTTGTTTGTATTAATTTTTTTTTTAAATAAACCTTGCCCCACTCTAGGATTTTTTCCTGTATCGTGCGTGCCTTTACAAACATTTAAACTTTTAAACAGCCAGACCCGGAACAACTATCTGCAGGCCATACAAATATTTGCTCCGTGCGGAAACAGAACCCGCGACACGCAGCGCAGCAGTCAATCACTCAAATCGCTCAGCCACTGCGCCAACCATGTCGACAAAGGGGGGAGATGGGTGACCACCCATCCACACACCAACCTAGGCAAGCGCGGCTTTACCTCAAGACCAGAGCGGTAGTTATTATTGAACCACAAGCACCTCACTAGAATAGGGCCCATATGGAAATTAAATTCGCGAACACTTCCAATCTACACAACCATCATTCGTCCGGTCACTGGTCAACGCGATCAGTATAATTCTGAACGCGTTCACCGTCAGACGTGCGTTCGTAATTCTAAAGTGCTGTGGCAAATATTCACGTGTGTATTTTAAAATACATATAAGCAATGATATTTGTGATACCCTGTGTTTTGAAGTGATTGTGTTGGATTCAGTTCATGTTATTTAAAGGTATTTATGTAGGTGTATTTATATGTTTTTTTTAAACAATTGTTATGTTTTATTTTTCTTTGCACACAAGACTTGTGAGTCATTTTTCTTGTTGAATTAGATACTGTAATAGGAAGTTTTTGTTTATGTATATTTTTCCGTTTTTTTGTAGTCATTATGTCACGTAGCTAAGACAAACATAATTCAATTATTTTTATCGACACAACTGAACACAATTTTAGGCTTTCTATGTAGTTTTAGTTAAAATAAATAAAAATATGTTTTACTAGCTGGCGCCCGCGGCTTCACCCGCATGATACTGAAAAAAAGTATCCTATGTGTTATTCCAGACCATATACCTCTGTGCCAAATTTCATCAAGATCCATTCAGCCGTTTTGACGTAAAAGAGTAACATAATATTAGTAAGATAGCTGGCGCCCGCGGCTTTGCCCGTGTGATATCGGAAAAAAAAAGTATCCTGTGTTATTCCAGACCATAATCTACCCCTGTGCCAAATTTCATCAAGATCCGTTCTCTCGTTTGACGTGAAAGAGTAACAAACATCCATACATCCTCATAAACATTCACATTTGTAATATTATAGTAAGATAGGATATGAAGAATAAGCCACATTTGTGAAGTAAACACAGCGGTTCCGTATTTTTCTCTGTATAATCGGTTTTTCAATCTCATTTAACAGTAAGTGTGTCTATTTATTTCACTGTTTTCTTTGTCTGTAAATAACTATAAGTAATTATTTTTAATCATCATCTGCCTAGCCTTTTCCCAATGATATTGGGGTCGGCTTCCAGTCTAACCGGATGCAGCTGAGTACTAGTATTTTACATGGAGCGACTGCCTATCGGACCTCCACAACCTAGTTAGTACTAGGTTATCACGTACCCATCCACAGACCATCCTAGGCAAGCGCGGCCTAACCTAAGATCGACCCGAGTGGCCACTATTCTGCTTCCTACTATCCTTACTCATATTATAAAAGCGAAAGTGAGTTTGTTTGTTACGACTTTACGCCTAAATAGCCAAACCGATTTTGATCAATTCTGGTACAGAGATAGTTGGGACTCTAGAGACGGACATAGGCTAAAAAAAGTGGGATAAGGGGAAAAAGGGGAGAGAAAGATAATTGAGAAAGACCGCTTCTTAATATGTGGGACTTCAAACAAAGTTTTCACTTGGGTGTACATCTCTGCCTAGCCCTTCTTGTAGTACAGGCGTGAAGTTTTATCCACTTAGAAATAATTACGGGATATACATACTTATATGACTATACTATATAATCGTTACGACTATTAAAAAATACTCATTTCCCTTATATACTTACTACTTTCGCGAATAGATTAGACGTTTCCTGTATCACATAGAGTTGTAAGAAATCTTGTATTTATTTACTGACAGTGCTTTTCAATATAGTTCTGATCAATTTCGGACATCCTGGCTAATCCTGAGTAATAAAAAAAAAACTCAAAGTATTTATTACAATTAGACCATTACAGGCACTTTTGAATGTCAAGAAACAACATATTGAAGCTACAGTCCCGGTCACAAGACATGATAACTTGTGAAGGTACTGTAGTTGCTCATTCCAAACTGGAGGAGGATCTCTATGGAGAAGAATGGGCAAGAAACTCCATGGACACTCTTTTATATTAGAATATTATTACAAAATCGTATTCATTCGTGTTGAGATTATACAGATATGTGAGAAGGATGTAGAAAGACGTGCACAGTAAGAGCGCCCAGAGTAAAAACTAAAATTCAACTTAAAATTAAAAATGAACCGTGACAGCTAAAAATGACCAGACCCAACTGACAGCGCCCTACTATTATAGTGCAGGCGTGTGTGCGCAGATACAGGTGCACTCTCTGTTCCCTCACTCTCATAGTCCGATGGGGCGGGAATCTGACACGACCGGAGTGAGATCAGGCGCTGGACTAACGGCTTAACGTGCTTACCGAGGCAAGTTGGTATCTTACCGCCAACTTCCAAAAAGGAATAACTCAACTACACTTTGCACGACAAGGGAATCGAATCCAGGACTCCTTGCTCCGCAGTTGCGCTTGCGACCGCGAGACCAACGGAGCAGTTATGTATTAGATGATAAATTGTTTTGTAATTTGTCGTAACAAATGATCTCAATGTTGTCCTTTTTTTAATACGTACTACATAACATCGCGACTGAATTGTCTTAAGGGATGCCCAGTCAAATAAAGGTGAGACTGAGGAATTTTCATCAGGAACTTTTAGGTAGCAGACAGGATTCTCAATTAGTGCTGTTTTTTTGTTTATTGATAAAGAAGAAAAAAATGTCATGATAATCCTTACTTAATAATATTTACCTATAAAAGCGATAGTAAGTTTGTTTGTTTGTTACGTCTTCACGGCTAAATGGCCAAACCAATTTTTATGAATTTTGGCACAGAGATAGTGTGGGCCCTGAAGACGGACATAGGATAAAAAATAATCGGAAAAAAGGGAGAAAGAAGGAAAAAAAGGGCAGAGAAAAATATTTTTTTTCGGTCATAACGGGGCCGGGTTAAAGTTAGCGTTAGCCCAAAATAACTATGCCACGCGGACGAAGTCGTGGGCGGAAGCTTGTTAAATATATTTGTACGCCTCTGGGCGACACATAGAGGATCTACCTACCTATCTGTAACTTGACCTATGTTTACAAAAAAGCATTCGGATTCTGATTTGATGGCATAGGCTCTAGCTCACTTGAAGAGTTCGTGGTTAAATAATAACATCTACACACATTTTATACAAGATCAAGGTTTTCAAAGTCGGTCTGATAGGCGACCATCATTTGATATCCAGTTGCCTCCGTGCCTAGGAAAGCATGTTAAGCCCTTAGTCCCGATGTTAGGCAATTGTTAAAGGTACCTAGTCAATGATTCGAAAGTCCAAACCAGCCCGGTCAAGGGAAGAAACTAATACTGTGTGTCTCACGGTTGCTCCCAGTTCAGCAAACTGCCGAGCCGCCGCAGCTAGTTCCCGAATCTGCCGCTGGTTTTAACAGATCAGATAATAGAGGCAGTGGCTTCATCTCAAATACTGGTATTCAGCTGCATCCAGTAAGACTGGAAGTCAACCCAAATAAAGTTAGGAAAAGGCTAGACGTATGATGATGTAAGCAATACTCTCGCCTTCTTGTACCAGTGTATAATGTGATTAGCTACTCTTCTAATTGTCCCCTTATTGATAACATGCAGACGCGGACGTAATGTTATTTCCACTGCATTTTTGGAGTTCCAAATACCTCAAAAGGAAAAAATGGAACCCTAATAAGTTCACTTGTCTGTCTGTCAACACCCTTTATCTTGGGAACGCGTGAAGGTATTGAGTTCAAATAAAATATCATATATTTAAGTCTGTGCTCCTTTAGAGCTGTGAAAAAATCAACCCTCTAAGTCAGCGCAGTCAAAAGATATGGCCGTTTATGTCGCAAGTTTGTACGGAACCCTTAGTACGCGAGTCCGACTCGCACTTGGCCGGGTTTTTTAAGCTATTGCATAGCTTTTATCGCGGGCTTTGAGCGCGGCGACCGAATCAAGAAATTTCGTAACGAAAAAAACCTAACACTTTCATTACGAATACGGTCAGTTATTTCTATTAATGATTCCAATTTTCTGTCAGTGTGTTTGGTAGAGAATCGGATTGTCATTCGACAGAACGCTGGATCAAACCCAAGGTCTTGTTTTTCTTTTTGTGACTTCTTTTCATTGAAAGTAGGTACATTTTTTTAATATATTATATTTAGATATTTTTATAATTGTTGCATAAGTTATAAAAAATGCTATGCTGTAGCTTTACCGCGGCAGTCCCCGAGTGCCACACGTATTTTTTTTTGTTTACTTCTGTTTCTTGATATTTACACAAAACAATAGAATTCTTTAGTTATGACCACATCGGTGTCCTATGTGTGGATCGTAAAATAATCTAATCTTATCGGATTTCATTAACTTACTGTCAGAAAACATTTACAATAGAGTTTTAATTGGTTACAAGTAGTTTTTGATCAGTTTTCTGAATTCATTTGGTCAGCTTTTGTTCATCTTACTTATATTGGTAAACTGTCATAACGGTTTAAGAAAATTTATTTCCCTCAAAAAGAATACAATAATTATTCACTTCTATGAGGAAAAACATAATACTTAATTAAGATTGGCGACGGTTTCGCATAGTTATAAACTAAAATTAGGTTAAGACAAAAATGGTAAAAAACTTAAATTTATTTTATATTGTTCAGGTGGTGCTAGAGTAGCCTTTTGAAAGTTGGAAGTGATTTCGATTCCTTAATTACTGTAGGTATAGAGTTATAAATTTCAGGCCCCTCATATACAAGAGTGTTACTAGATATACATTCAGTCAAAAAAGTATCGGGAATGGATGATTTGTTTATGGTTCCAAATTAAATTTTTTGTTTTTTTTGTAGTTGTTAGATTGGCACAACTGTTTTCCATTTTGGCGCGGAGTTTGAGTTGCATCTGTTATTTATATTAAATACAGTGCTGGTTTTAGTAATATCATATATAGTGTGTATTGCGAATTTCATAATGGACGAAAATATCGAACAAAGAGTTTGTCTTAAATTTTGCATCGCCAATGGAATTTCGTGTTCGTAGTCACTGAAAATGTTACAGAAGGCTTACGGTGAATCGACTTTATCAAAAACTCGTGCTTATGAGTGGTTCAAAGCGTTCAAAAGCGGTCGAGATGTGATGGAAGATTTGCCTCGCTCTGGTAGGCCGTCAACGTCTGCAACTGAAGTTAACATCGCAAAAGTGAAGAAAATAGTGACTGAAAATCCCCATTCAACTCTGAGAGAGATAGCCGCCGAACTTTCTGTATCTCACGAGTCGATTCGTACCATTGTAACTAATCATTTGGGTATGCAACATGTTGCTGCTCGGCTAGTCCCAAAAGATCTGAATTTTCTCCAAAAACTCAATCGCATGAAATTCGCTGAGGACATGCTAGAACGAGTCAGTTCGGACCCAACATTCATGAAACGCATTGTTACTGGTGACGAGACGTGGGTTTACGAGTTTGACATGCAAACTAGTCAACAAGCTTCGGAGTGGCGCCTTCCAACTGAACCGAAACCGAAAAAACCACGCCAAAGTCGATCAAAAGTCAAAGTCATGTTGACTGTTTTCTTTGACTATCGCGGTGTTGTGCACTCAGAATTCTTACCGGAAGGTCTAACGGTAAATAAAGAATATTATTTGAGCGTTATGCGGCGTTTAAGAGAGCAAATTCGACGAAAAAGGCCAGATTTGTGGAAAGAAAATTCTTGGATTTTGCACCACGACAATGCGCCTTCGCACAAGGCTATCCTTGTGAACGAATTTTTGACCAAACACTCAACAAATACCATCCAGCAACCACCATATTCACCAGATATGGCTCCTGCTGACTTTTTTCTTTTTTCCTAAACTCAAATTACCACTTCGTGGCACCCGTTTTCAATCGATAGAAGACATAAAGGAGAATTCGCGGCGAGAAATGAACTCAATTCCGGAAGCAGCGTTTAAAAAATATTTTGATGAATGGATTATTCGTTGGCGCAAGTGTATCGTTTCTAAAGGAGCATACTTTGAAGGTGATAAAATAAATTTGGATGAATAACAGACATTTTGTGTATTATTGATCTTTTCCCGGTACTTTCTTGACAGAGTAGTATTCCCATCTGCACCATTCAAGCCCACTTCAATTCCTTAGCATCCTACTGGCGAAACAAAAACAAACGTTAAACAAAGATCAACTGAACGCTTATCGACTAACTGTTATCGACAAACGATATAGTATCCGATATTCCGATAGCGATACGGATCGTAACATGTTTTTTTTATCTAAATGTAAAATTCTATTAACCACGTTTGTTTATATTGATTTGACCCGAGATTTTACGAGGCGGGTCGCACCGCACGTTAACCTCTGATTAATAAATCAACTGGTTATATTAAGATTAATGTTAATGCTCTGGAAAATGGTTACGTAGTTTTATTGTTATTGAATTGATGATCAAGAGTGTGGGTTTGGATACTTCTTTCATTCTATACAAGATTTGGAAATTATAGATATGTTGATTTGGAAGGATTAGACAGAAGTGTAAATGAAGTATCTTAGTAGTGAATGTGAAACGTGTGAAGTCCTGATCTAGCTCTGGATGACATTATATCAAATTTTCCTATTCCCAAAACTCAAAAACCGCTTAGGAGGTTAAAAATCTTAGTTTTTTTAAAGATGGTATAGAAACAGTAATACTGGGCTGATGGAAATACTTTATAGGACTTGAGGGAGAATATGTTGAGAAATAAATTAATTTCTTTCGATTTATTTTCCTGGTTAGATTACGAACTTTTCAAATAGGTACCTCTCGCATGTGTTTATTACAAAAAAAGAGGCAGGCAGCTGTAAAATCAGTAAAGAGCATAAAACACACGTTCCACGATCCCAATTAAAAGCTAATTACATTCTAAATTAAATTTATCAAAATTATTATGTTTAGTTATTGTTTTTTTTCGTAACAACGAGTTTACGTGTTGATTCTCCTTTATAAGTGTTTCAAAAGTCGCATAAACTCTCAGCAATTTCTAGAATAACTTTCTATAACACGCTATTCTGATTGTCTACGCTCTCAACTTTTACCAATACTAAGTTATCATCTAACGACAATTCAAATCTTAATATTTCTATAACATGCGATACCAAATATTACATTTCATTTCGTGTAACTCTTGCAAACCGAGACAGCGTAAACAATTTTTAGAAAGTCGAATGATTTTTCGGTTGAAACATTTTTTACGCAAATCGGCAATAATTCGTTTTGCAATCAAAATTTTTAAACACAGTTTAACATGGTTGAATCGATCTGGAAATTGGGATGATATAATTTTATTTTTGGTTGAAGTGTGTTATATTTATTGTGCAAAGAGAAAATGGTCCTAGTTTATTATAGTTCTTATAATTTCTTATGTTTTAAATCAAAATTAATGAAAACATTGTGACACACACCATACCATCATTTGGGCCTAGCCTCACGATGGTCCAAAACTTGGAAAATTATAGGTTGACTAGCTTTTGCGCGCAGCTTCGCTCGCGTTAAATTCGGTAGCGCCTTATTGATTTGTAATAGCAACGCTAAGTTTTCCCGTTTCTTCCCTCTTTCTCCCTCATATCCCACTCTTTTAAAAAAAAATAATAGCCTATGTGCGTCTCCTGGTTCCCAACTATGTATATCTGTACCAAAATTCATCAAAATCGGTTTAGCCATTAAAGCGTGAAGAGGTAACAAACAAACTCACTTTCGCTTTTATAATATTAGTAAGGATAATGCTCTTTATCTCAGGTAACAAACAGGCGGAATTGTACTTCCAATATTTATCCAAAAAAAGTCAACCACTATCAACAATCTATAATTAAATTATAATTCAGTTATTTTGTTCATAACTGCATTTTATATAATGACTCATTAGTCCTTCATGAGTCAAGTATATTACGCCATTTTTTTATCACACATTCACAACTGAATGATGAACGGTGTCATCAAATCAGACAATACAGTCATGAAAGGAGTACCTACCTAACGGTGATCATAATGTGGATAGGATCGTAATATCCTTTATTTATATTTTTAAAAACATCTTCATTATCTGCTAACTATCAAGTATTCATATGACGACACGGTTAGCGCAGTGGCTAAACGTTTGACTGCTGCGCTACGTGTCGCGGGTTCGATCCCCGCACGGAACAAATATTTGTATGACCTACAGATAGTCGTTCCGGTTCTGGCTGTTTGTGTATGTGAGTTTAAATGTTTGTAAACGCACCCACGATATAGGAGAAATTCCTAGTGTGGAGCAACGTTTCATAATTTAAAAAAAAAATAACAAAACTATTTTAGGGTCGGCTTCCCTACCAGATGCAGCTGAATAACAGTTTTTTTTAATCGTTTCCCCACACTAGGAATTTCTTCTGTATCGTGGGTGCGTAAGACTGGTTGTCAGACTTTCAGGACATTGACTACCTGTAACGACTGTCAAAGATCTACAAATGACAGCCGGAACCAACAACAACTTGTACCTAAACAGTTAAAACTCGTTGCTTGGTCCAAAACATAGATTTATCTTTATGAGTAACTATAATATAATAATATATAGCAATAAAAATTTATAATATATAGCTGCGTTGCGCGGTTTCACCCGCGTCTTTAGTTGCTGCACCCGTGGGTATAGCCTGTTACTTCCTGATAATGTAGCTGAGAAATGGTTAAAATCGGTCCAGTAGTTTTCGAGCCTTTTCGATACAAACAAACAATTGTTTCCTCTTTAGAATATTAATATAGAAAACGGTCGTGAAACTCCAAGAACACTCTTACAAACAGTTTTAAATTAATTCAAGGTTATGATGATAGGACGCCGTGTAGACGGCGCGATAGTGTTCCACGCGCGCCTCAAAGAGATGTCAGCAAAGCAGAGGGGCCTGCCAGGGCCGCCGCCAGCCAGGGTTGCATGCGGGTTGTTTGAAAGAGATTCCGCGGCCCCGCAACGTAAAGGGCAATAGAAGGAACATGGGTGGGTTTTAGTCAGTACAAGTCTGACATTTCCCCCCTGCTCCGCCCAGAGCGGGGGAAGTTATTTGATGATTTCCCAAGAGCAAAAAAAAAGATTATGATACGACAATTGTAGGCTTATCAATTTCGAACCCAACTCGTAACACGGATCCCTCAACCTTACGGCCAAATCCTTACTAATATTATAAAAGCGAAAGTGAGTTTGTTTGTTTGTTACGTCTTTACGCCTAAATAGCTTAACCGATTTTGATGAATTTTGGTACAGAGATAGTTGAGACCCTGGAGACGGACATAGGCTATTTTTTTAAGTTAGAAATTTATTATTATAACTAAATTAATAATTTATTATTTAAAAATAAAAGATTGAGATATAGGGAAAAAGAGAGAAGAAAAGGGAAAACTTAGCATTGCTATTACAATAAATAAGGCGCAAAGGCAAAAACTACAGGTAGCCGGTACTTGCAAATCATGAAAGGGGATCTGTGTTACCCCGAATTTAACGCGAGCGAAGCCGCAGGCAAAAGCTAGTATTTACATAATTAGTTAACTTACAGCCTTATCAACATTTCGGCCACAGAGCCAAGTCAACAACCTGTGTTAATTGAGTTAGCTAATTACGTTAGAGGCATACATCACGTCACGGTCGGTGACTGTGTACAATAGGACTTTGTGAGCTGTCCGGTTTACATTGTGGTGTGGACTTGGGTTTAGAGAGGAGATGAATTTAGGTTAGGGCTTAGTTTTCCATATAATAAAAATCCTTACTAATATTATAAAAGCGAAAGTGAGTTTGTTTACGTCTTCACGCCTTAATGGCTAAACCGATTTTGATGAATTCTGGTACAGAGATAGTTGGAACCCTGGAGACGGACATAGGCTATTTTTTTAAAATGGGAAATGAGGGAGAAAGGGGGAATAAAAGGGTAAACTTAGCATCGCTATTACAATCAATAAGGCGCAGAGGCAAAAACTATAGGTAGCAGGTACCTGCATATCAGGAAAGGGGAACTGTGTTACCCCGAAATAAACGCGAGCGAAGCCGCGGGGAAAATCTAGTATGGATATAAATGATGAAAATACACACGGAAAACACGGGAAACCCTATCAAAAAAATAGAAAAAAAAACTCTTTTAAAGCGATTAGCATTTGTCTTGACCCTTAGGAAATAGAAGAACTTATAAATCATTTCATCAAAAACAAAGATGTTTTTGAAGAAATGATTCATAAGTTACAAAAAAAATCGTTCAAACGCAGCCCTTCTTCTTTTTGTAAGAACCAAAGACACCGTCGCCGCGTCGTTGCGGCGCGGGCGCAGACGCACGCGCGTTTTATCTGCCGTCACGATCGATCGTGATACAAAACGTTTTTTTGGTCGACTGTACTTTGGATTAGTAATTTTATAACAAACGTATTTGTGATAAGTATACAGGGTGTTAAAAGACGGAAATAAAGAAAGAATCTGTTTATTAGACTCGCACATGACAAAGCAATAAAACATAAATATTTAATTTAAAAAAAAAAACAATACAAAAAAGACTATTTGTTGCCTCTTTTGAGAAAAAAGAAAGAAAAGAAAGAAAGAAAATGGAACGAGTAATTATTTTTTGTTAGCAGACTGCCAATTTATTCATGCTGTGAAGAGGATTTTACTTCGCTAGTTTATCTTTTTCTTTTTAAAATAATTTCATGCTAGTGTTAAAATTTAGCCAGTCAGTCAGATTAGTAATGAAACAGACAGCTCAATAATAATTATTAATTGAGATTAAGAGTCGTCTAACGTATACTCTTTTGTTTGATAAATGATGTTTATTTTAAATACTTTTACACGTCGTTGTTTTTTAAAGAACTTGATGAGGCTGGTGTCTCGTAACCGAGTAGTCTGAGAAGAAACAGCCAAAACCAACTCAGAGGTCATAGTCACTTTTAAGGTCCAGACAAAAATCTTGGTCAACTTACATGAGGACTATGTAGATTAGTGTCTGTAATGGTCTTTTTAAGAAAACATCTCACAGATTGAGTGGACCTGTCCAGTTAGTGCAAGCACTGGCAGTTATAGTGTAGCTCGACTCATAACTCAAGGAGCTCATCGACACGACGAACAATACCAAAAACAGGACATTTGTGTAGGTCGCTTATAGTGCTTATAGCGCTTATAGTATCAAACTGCCAGATAATCGTCAAAAACAAACAAATTAAATAAATGAATGATCCACATGGTCCTCACATTTACAATAAAATTACCTCATTCACTAACAATATACAGGCTGTCCCTGGACAAGGTCATTTCCAAATTTTTTAACGCCTGAGAGTGTACCCCAATTATTAATGGCATGTATTTAAATCGATATCTGTATATTCCCTTTTTTCGATCAAAATATTTCAAAGTTAAACCAAAAATACTGACTTGCACTCAAATTATGCACACTAAATAAATCAAATTCGATATACTGTTTAATGGTATTTGCAGAACTGTTTTACTGAACGAATAACTATTATCAAAATAGTATATCTAACAATTCTATAATTCAACAAACATATTAAACCTTTTTTAAGGAAAACCATCACCTAATTTACTTTTAGGAACATCGTTTATTCTAAATAAAACCCAATTTAATCAGTCATCTTTATATAATTAGGTACACAAAAAAATAATCAAGTGCTCACTTAACATGCACCAAACATTGGCACACTGAGTGGTAACTCAGTTTAGAAAAAACACTTTAGAAAGGATGGTATTTAAAAGTACTTCAATTTATTCCCATTTCATTTACCTAATTTTACCTGTGTTCCACCAAATATACTGAATGTGCACCAAAATATGTTAATTAAAATATGTCATAACGAGCATCAGCGCACTACAATAAAAAAGTGTTATATCTTTATCCATTGCAATGCAAGTCGTTACTGGCACTCGCCGGCAGCTGCCGCGGCACCGCTCGCTCCGCTCGCTCGGCTCGTGCGTAGGGGGTCACAGTTTTAACCTAACCTAACCTACGCATTTTTTTAACATTCAGGAAAGAATATTTGGTGCACGATCAGTATTTTTGGTGAACACAAAAATATTATCCCTTTAGAAACAATACTGAGAAATTCCGTAGTAAGAAAGTACAATTTAGAGTGCAAGTTAGTATTTTTGATAAGCAATTCGTATTTTTGTTTTATAAATCATATATCCGATGTACGAACCACATTTTTGGTGTGAATTCGATAAAAAAGGTCATCTCGTTTTGTGTTATTTTTTAGTTTTTTTTGCAGTACTTGTTTAGTTAATCAATTGGTTTTTTTGCACAGCATTCATTTTTCTCGTATGCATTCAGTTAATTAGTGGAGTTACCTAGTGTGCTGAAAAAAATATACAGATGTGCATTTAAAAATATCCCATTATTAATGATTAAAAAGTTTTGACCAATTTTTGTTTGTGCAACCACTTCGCATAGTGCTTAAAATTCTACCTGAGAGCGAGCACAAGATAAACATGAAGATTGAGGAAACCCAAATTAATTGGGGACAATCAAATCATTTTAAAAGAGTAATCATGTAGTTTCTTCCCATTTCTTTTCCATAGGAAACGACCCACCCGAACCGTTCACCTCTTCTCGACGTTTTACAAGTGCCCATGTAGGCCTATGTGAAATAAAATATTTGGATATTTTTATTTTTATAGCAATTATGCTCCTCATCTTCTACCTAGCCTATTCCGTTGGGATCGGCTTCCAGTCTAACTGAATGCAGCTGAATACCGAAATTTTACAGTCTCTAAGCTCAATTGATCAAAAAGATATCAATTAAACAAAAAGACACACTCTGTATAACGGCGTAAGTGACACGCAATATCTTTCACAGCGTGATTTTCGTCGTGGTTCACTTGTTTAAAAATGTACCATTATGTGACCATAAAACTACTTTTATTTATGAAATTGCACTGGTTTCTATAAATTGAGTTTAGTAAGTTAATGTGGTTGAAAAAATACTCTTTTAACCTCAAATATCAATTGTGCGTTACAGAATTCAATAAAAAAGTATTGCTGACATCATTTATTTAAATGAACTAGCTATGCACAGCGGTTTTACACTCGTAATGCGAACAGCATGATGTCAAATATATGGCCTATTTTCAATAAATGAGCTATTTAATTTTAATCAGTCGTTTCTGAGTTTTGAAGCGAACACAAACCAACTTAAGGTTTTTTAAATTTATAAAAGATACATACCTAGTAGATTTTGCCCGCTATTTTGTTCGTGTAACGTCAAAAATTATGCATCAAGCAGATTTAGGGTATGTTTTATCCCTGAAGTAAGTCTACTGGAATAAAATACCTATATTCTAAATCCTAACCGAAGATACGGTATACCAGTGTCTTTGTCTGGACGTGAATAATTCAAGAGTATAACACATGTCTCTCACAGTATTTAGAATTTGATTATTCAAAGGTAATGTAATTCAATTATCTAAACTAACTATTCATCCTAGATCGCTAATAAATGAGAAACTCTGAATAATCAATTCGAGAAGAAGAAGAATAGTTGAGAAAACAATTAACTTGTGTAAAAGATGTTGCTTCACTCCTACAAAAGTTACTTTCGCATTTAAATATAGTATTGCTAGTCTACAAAATGCGGTAACCCGATGACCAACTTTCTGAGGAATGTTATTTGTTTGCAGTTAATGCAAAAAACTTGTAAATGCGCTTGCGCAAGCCCGAATGCAACGCGCGTGTAACGTTGATACCTGAGCAGAATGTTAAGTGTAGGAAATTCTATATATGACACACAAACATAGTATCACGCTTATATAATCCCCGAAGTAGAAGCTTATTCTCAGCTTCCCTTAAAAAAAACCTCGATACAAAATCAATACTAATATTATAAAAGCGAAAGTTTGTTTGTTTGTTACGTCTTCACGCCTAAATGGCCTAACCGATTTGATGAATTTTGGTACTGAGATAGTTGGGACCCTGGAGACGGACATAGGCTAAAACACAAGTAAGAAAAGGAGGAGAAAGATGGAAGAAACGGGGAGAGAAAGTTATTTTTTTTTCGATCATCACGCGAGTTAGCGTTAGCCTAAAGTAACTATGCCACGCGGACAAAGTCGAGGGCGGAAGCTAGTCAAATATAAACCAAACATTTACGATGATAGAATTTAGCTGAGCTTATAGCCCAACCTAAGCAAGTTAGTCTGTCATTGGGCGATCACCCGTTACATACCGAGTTACCTCCGTGCCTCGGAAAGCACGTTAAGACGTTGGTCCCAGCTGTTGTAGATCGATATTTACCCGGTTAAGCCAACGCTTGACTTTCCAAAAAACCACCAAAAACCGTTTTTTTGTTGCATTTTCTAATTCATGTGACAATAAGTTTTATTTTTAAATTTCTCAAAAGTTGTATTTTTTTTATCTTTTATTTTTTCCAGTAGCCAAGGGATATGGTACCCAGCACTAACTGGGTTGTGGAGGTCAGATAGGCAGTCGCTTTGTGTAAAATAAATCGGTTAGATTGGAAGCCAACCTTAACATAGGTGGAAAAGGCTAGACAGATGATGATGATAGCATTTCACTTCAAAGTTATTTCTCTACGCTAGAGCGGTCACCGTGAGAATCACTAGAATCACCAGAGCGAATAGAGCGCCTAGAAATTATATTTACTATAAAAAACGATTGTTTTAAAACGATTTGTAGCATTCACTACATTCGATTTGTGTTCGGGTGTATCATTTGGGTGATAAGAATCTTGTTATGGTCGTGTTAACAGTGGAATTTATCGTGAGAAGTGATTTGGTTGTTTTGGTTTCAAGTGGATTCTTAGTTTATTTAAAACTAGCTTTTGCCCGCGGCTTCGCTTGCGTTAAATTCGGGGTAACACAGTTCCCCTTGCGCCTTATTGATTTGTAATAGCAACGCTAAGTTTTCCCTTTTCTTCCCTCTTTCTCCCGCACATCACACTTTTTTTTAAAAAAAAATTGGCCTATATCCGTCTCCTGGTTCTTCAAATATCTCTGTACCAAAATTCATCAAAATCGGTGTAGCCATTAAAGCGTGAAGAGGTAACAAACAAACAAACTTACTTTCGCTTTTATAATATTAGTAAGGATTAGTATGGATGATCAGTGTTTTTAGTACCTACTTAAATACTACCAAAAAATTTAATTATTTTTTTAAAACGTTGCCCACACTAGGATTTTCTCCTGTATCGTGGGTGCGTTTACAAACATTTAAACTCACATACACAAACAGTACATAGTTGTTGCGGGTCTCGCCGCAACAACTATCTGTAGGCCATACAAATACTTATTTGTTCCGTGCGGGGATCGAACCCGCGACACGCAGCGCACCAGTCGATCGCTCAGCCACAATATTAAGCCTCAGACGTTCAAGTGATTATGAAAGGTGTTCTAAAAAATTAATTGTTTGAAAAAGGAAAAGTAATCAACATTGTACTTTTATAATTGTGCATCCATCCTTTTCTTCGGATGTGAAATCATCAAAAATCTTCCCCTGGTTTAGGTGGAGCGGGGGTATGTCAAACTTTTACTATCATAAAGCTATCCATGTTCGAACGCGTCGACACAGCCTAAAGCATGTATGCTAATCCTTACTAATATTATAAAAGCGAAAGTGAGTTTGTTTGTTTATTTGTTTGTTACGTCTTCACGCCTACATGGCTAAACCGATTTTGATGAATATATGCCCACGGCTTCGCTCGCGTTACATTTGGGGTAAGACAAATAAAATGATTGTAATAGCAAAGCTAAGTTTTCCCTTTTCTTCCCTCTTTCTCTCTCATTACTCACTTTATAAAAAATCGGTTTAACCATTGAGGCGTGAAGACGTAACAAACAAAAAATTTCACTTTCGCTTTTATAATATAAGTAAGGATAGCTACTTAATGGCACTCCCTTAAAACAACAATGACAATGACACTAAATGATTCAGTATTTATATACTATATATATATATCACCTTATCTTGCCCTAAGTGCCCTTGTACATTGCAACATAATAGATAACAGTATTTAAAACCCACATACAGAATCAAGAATCAGTAGATCGCGACCTATGTTTTGCGTCACATTATTTTTTTTTTGCGGGTGGAAAATCATCAAAAAACTTCCCTCGCTGTGGGCGGAGCGGGTCATAGTGTCTTCTTCTTCTTCTTTATGTGGACCCCGCTTCATGGGGGGGGTCTGGTTTCCGCACTTGATCCTACCAATGGACCATTGTACGTTTCATACATAGGGCCGGAGTGTCAGACTTTTCCTGACTAAACCAACCCATGTCCCTTCTTTGGCCCTTTATGTTCTGGGGCCGCAGTATCTATTTCGAACTACATGGTTGCCATGGCAGATGATTGCGTAGACTTAGAAGATTTATTTTTCAGTTCCAAGTGACCCTAGTCTTGAGTATATGGTTTTAATTTCAACAATAAAGTGATTCTGTAAGGATTCCGTTTTTTTCTTTTTGAGATGCGGACCCTAAAAAGTGCAATGTATAAGTGCCTAGCTCTCTCTTAGTAATCTTCACTACTAAAAATATACAACTGAAACCTAGATTTTGACGACAAGGTTGGCGCAGTGGCTGAGCGATCGACTGCCGCGCTGCGTGTCGCCGGTACGATCCCCGCACGGAATAAATATTTGCATGGCCTACAGATAGTTGTTCCGGGTCTGGCTGTTTGTGTATGTGAGTTTAATTGTTTTTAAACACACCCACAATATAGGAGAAAACCTAGTGGTGGGCAAGGTTTTTTTTTAAAAAACAAAAATAGGTAACTCTCCTACTACTGATGCTAAAGATTGCAACTGATTTCCTTATAACAGTATCGTTTCAAACATCCCTGCAAAGGCAAATAGGGTTATCAAACTAAACCATAGAAAATTCATTCGTCTACCACTAGATGGCGACACAATACCTCATGGTTAATTAAAGACAACATTTCTCATTCTATGCTTATCAGAAAACCGACATAGTGACCTATTAACTCAAGCAGTTACTTCGAATGATAACACTGTTTCTTTTTAACTTAGAGTTAATCTAGTTTAATAACTTCTTGTTAGTATGACTGTTCTGATGACGCAAAGAGTATGACTGTCTGTGTGTCTGGGATTATGTCGGAAACTGGTTGAGTTGATTTTGAATTTTTGGGATGTCAACAAATTGGTTGTTAGTTTGAGGACGATTCGCGTTTTGGGAAATCAACGAGTCGGTAGTTGATTTGAGGAAGATTGTCGTTTTGGGACATCTATCCTTCAGTAGTTGGTTTGAGGAAGATTAGCGTTTTGGGACATCTATTTGTTAGTAGTTGGTTTGAGGAAGATTGTCGTCTTGGGACATCTACAAGTCGGTAGTTGTTTTGAGGAAGATTGTCGTTTTGGGACATCTATCTGTTAGTAGTTGGTTTGAGGAAGATTGGCGTTTTGGGACTTCTACAAGTCGGTAGTTGTTTTGAGGAAGATTGTCGTTTTGGTACATCTACAAGTTGGTAGTTGCTTTGAGGAAGATTGTCATATTGGGACATCTACAAGTTGGTAGTTGTTTTGAGGAGGATTGTCGTTTTGGGACATCTACAAGTTGGTAGTTGTTTTGAGGAGGATTGTCATTTTGGGACATCTACATGTTGGTAGTTGGTTTGAGGAGGATTGTCGTCTTGGGACATCTACAAGTTGGTAGTTGTTTTAAAGAAGATTGATGTTTTGGGACATCTACAAGTTGGTAATTGGTTTGAGTGAGATTGTCGTTTCGGGACATCTACAATTCGGTAGTTGTTTTGAGGAAGTTTGTCGTTTTAGGACATTTACAAGTTGGTAGTTGTTTTGAGGAAGATTGTCGTTTCGGGACATCTACAAGTTGGTAGTTGTTTTGAGGAAGATTGCTGTTATGGGGCATCTAAGACTTGTTTGTTGGTTTGAGTAATATTGGCGTTTTCATTGCATATCGTGACTGAAAAAGATAATATATTTAGAAATAAATAAATCAAGATCTTAGATATTAAAACGTGTTCTACATACAAACATAGACTCATTTATAGAAGTTGGTGATTTTTAAATAAGAAGAAGAGTGGAATGTATCCATGTACCGTAAAACGGGGTTACTTTGAGAGCTGGGGAAACTTTGATGATGTTTTTTTGGATTTAATACGTCAAACTGAACGTAGCTAAAAGTTTGCTTATTTTGTTGGCTAGACAGTACGCATTGGTCAATAGTCAAGATTCTGTCTCTTTTAATTTTTTGCTCCCAGTTGCAATCGCGACTGCTGAGTTTCAGGTACTGGCTTCGATTCCCGGAATCGAAGGCCCGGTTCGGGCAATTTATTGAGTACCATCAGAATTCTTCTTGGTAGCAGCCACGTACTCAGGATTTGTGCCCGGTTGACGGCAATAGGCTCGAACCCTTACATGGTACAGAGACATTTTAAATTTTAACGGCAGGTCGCAGGTTCGTTCTGAACATATATTTGTATGGCCTGCAAATAATTGTTTCGGGTCTGGCTATTTGTGTATGTGAGATTAAATCTTTGAACACACCAAGGAGAAATTGTAATAGAAAAATAAAAAACTGGTTATATGTGTACTATATTATATCTCTGCCCAACCTTTCGAGAATTACAGACGTGATATTTAATAGATAGGCCTCATATTTCTTGACGTTTCTTAGTAATTACATCTCTATCTATCTAGATCTAACACTATCTATTACAATAGAGTCATCGCTACCCCCACTCTTGCCCATCTCGTGACGAGTATTTTTCCTATCACATAATTAATCACGAAGATGTGATAAACTTATCTTATCATCATACTGTTAAACTATAATTATATTTTAACTTTTTTCCCAGACGTACGGTTGTGTGCGCGTGAGTTCCCGCCTCCCGAACAACTCCCGATCTCGCCCGACGTTTGCCGATTGCCCCCGGTTCCTGTGTTGAGAAGATGAAGGGATGGGAACTGTGTTTCTTGACCCTGCTAGGGTTTGCTATGGGCCAGGGGCCGGAAAAACGTGAGTATCTATTGACGTGATAACGTCTTTATTTTTATATATTTAATATATTTACTTTGAATATTAAAAAGCTGAAGAATTTGTTTAGTTGATCGTGCTAATCACAGGAATTACTTGTTCGAAATGAATAAAATCTTTAGTACTGGATAGCTCATTTATCTGGGAACGATATAGGCTATATAACATCACGCTTCGACACTTAGGGGCTGAGCAGTGGGTAAAACTGCAGGACACAGATAGTAACTTCTTAAATGTGTCATTTTAGTTTCGATTTTAAATAGTCATTTGGGTATGAATTTTAACGAGATATGATTGAAATTTTAGCAAGATTTTAAGGTAATAGTTGCGTAATTTTGCTAAGTAATTTTGGTAAGTAATTATAATGTTTCACGTAATGTAACATTATTGAATTTTGTAATAATGTGCATTATTTGAATACCAATCTTTGTGTCATTTTGTTTCGGCCATTTACCTCAATTGTAGTCCATTATTAAAGATTGTTACATAAGCAATAACATTACGATCAATAATGGTTATTTTAAAACGAGGACGAAAGTAAAAGTTGATGAACCAACAACACCATTTTAAAGGTTCATGAACCGGGGTTGCGGGTTGTTTGAAAGAGATACCGCGGCCCCGGAACATAGAAGGAAAAAGAAGGAACATAGGTGGGTTTCAGTCAGTAAAAATCTAACACTTTCCCACGTTCCTCCCAGAGCGGGGGAAGTTATTTGATGATTTCCCATTTGCAAAAATACAATACCAAAATAAGGAGTAAACTCCAGTCATGCGTCGGAGCTGACACACTTTTTTTTTTGTGTATTAAAAAATAAATGTACTTAGGTTAAAATAAAATTATTGCTATAACTACATTGAATAAATTATTATATTTTATACATGTAATTGCATTAAAATTAAATTTAAAAAAAATACTTATAATAATATTATGTAGGTACTTAAAATAATTATTAAATAATTGAAGGAAAACATCGTGAGGAAACCTGGACACCAACCCGTCTTGAGCTAGTGTGGTGATCAATGCTCGATCCTTCTGTGTATGAGAAGAAACCTTTGCCCAGCTGTGGGACAGTTATAAGCTGTTTTTATTTAACTTTGCCCCACATTAGGATTTCTCCTGTATCGTGGGTGCGTTTACAAACATTTAAACTCACATACACAAACAGCCAGACCCGAAACAACTATCGGTGGGCCATACAAATATTTGTTCCGTTCGGGGATCGAACCCGCGACACGCAAGCGCAGCAGTCGGTGGCTCGGCCACTGCGCCAACCGTGTTGTCGGATTATTGAGTTATTAGTATGACAAGGAATTTATTTTTATGACTGTTTACATTCTTTGAAATACAAAGTAACACACTTTTACAATATAGGCTTGTATTTCAAAATTCTCGCGATGACTCCACATTTCAACACATTTACCTCAAGGCTTATATTTTTATGCCATTGACTGAGTTACCGTTATCAGTAAACCATGGCAGAACCTTAAACAGCTTGTCAGCTGCTTATCAATCTTGTGCAAGCTGTAAATCACTTTGTTTCAGTCGTTCTAGATATCGGCGGTAGAATAGCGTAAGGGACATTGTCTGTGTTGTTGAATCCTTACTAATATTATAAAAGCGAAAGTGAGTTTGTTTGTTACCTCTTCACGCTTTAATGGCTAAACCGATTTTGATGAATTTTAGTACAGAGATAGTTGGGAACCAGGAGACGGACATAGGCTATTTTTTATTTAAAAAAAGTGGGATATGAGGGAGAACGAGGGAAAACTTAGCGTTGCTATTACTAATCAATAAGGCGCAAGGGCAAAAACTGCAGGTAGCAGGTAGATACTGTGTTATACCGAATTTAACGCGAGCGAAGCCGCGAGCAAAAGCTAGTTTGCAATAAAATTGCAAATTGTTAAGAATTTAGAACTGAACGTTTCAAACACAACAGTACGTATAAATTATACGGCTCGCTGACACAATAACTTAAATACGGGCATTTCTTTTTAATAATTATTATTTTTGCCTCTGAAAATTCAGACACCACTGAAAATAAATAATTATTTAAATAAAAAAAACCGACTGCGTAAAAAGTCCACCAAACTACACACCTAATAAAAATAAAACTGAAAAAAAGAGAAAATCAAGTACTAGTCGTGACCCATTATTAGAGTGTGAGCAGCTACCCTACCATGACGTCTTAAAGCAGAACTTATTCCGCTGAGGGAAAGAGACAGAGCTATACAGGGTGTCTAGCACTATCTCTTTCTCACACAGGAATAAGAACTGCTATAACATGTCATGGTAACCCTACAGTTCTAGATATTAATGGGTCCCGACTGTTCTTCATAGTTCCAGATTACAGTAGGTACTTGTTTTTCTCTTTTTTTCAGTTTTGTTTGGTGTATTATTAATTTCACTTTATTGCACTCGCAGGACTAAGAGGAATCGATTGACGTATGAATCATAAAAATCGGCCCTGGTGTTTAGTCTGTATAGTGCTTTAAAGGAACAAACATACATACATACATAGACTGATGAATACATTACCCTCCTTTGCCGCGCGCAGTCGGGTAAAAAGCTGTTTTGTACAGTCTGATAGAAAACTTCAAAGGACAAATTAGTTGTAGAAATCTGTCCTCCACCCAGCCAATAGAATAATTTAAAAATAAAAACTTTTTTTGCTAATGTTTTAAAACATTTTTTTTTCTGACCGTACGTACCGTACATTTTGCTAGTTATGTTTAAGTCGCATGTGGGCCTATTACCATCAACTGAACACAAAGCGACGTTGTCGTCTAAAACTACAAAAATATTATGTAAAGCATTCTGATAACTTAAAGAAAATTAACACAATATTGGTATGTTACACACTCTCCCACGGTGGTGTAAGAAATCGTTCATCCGCTTCCTATTTCCTTACATTGCTGATGTTATCGATATTTGTGTAGAGAAACAAGATCATATACTTGTTAGTAAACTAGTTGTTGGCAGTTTAATTGAACGATTACATGGATTACGCGAACCGTCACGAATCCGTTAACTAAGGATTTTGTACATCAAACAAAGTACAGGATATTTATTATTTATTTATTAAAACTTTATGCACATGTACACTGTACAAAGGCGGACTTAATGCTTTGGGCATTTTCTACCAGTCTACCTTAGGGTGATGCAGAGAGAAAACATAGTAGGTGCAGGTTGCATAACAGAAAGTGTTTCGAGAAAACATTAACAAATATAATAAAACGATAAATACTTAAATACATACATACAAACAAAATAAAGTCAAGAGAGTTATAAATACATGGGGAAAAACTAACAACCATTTAATTTGGAGACGAATCTGCCAGCTTCTTAAGTAAATGTTCCCGAGCTCTTACTTTAAAAGTGAGCCGATTGGTGGCCATCCTGGTATTTAGAGGATATGGGTATAACTGAAAACAATATATGACATGATTACAATCCAGGGCAAAGTCATTAATGAACTTCCATCTGAGCAGATACTGATTGCCAATCAAAAAGTGTCGTTGATGAACATTTGGAGATTGAAATCGAAAGTTCTATAAGTGTTAATGAAGAGGAAAATTGTGTCGAAATTAAAAGAGTTAATAAATTTTATTTTCACTTTTAGATCCATGAAATAGCAGAAACAAGCCTATAATTAACCGACTTAAAAAAGAGGGAGGTTGTCAATTCGACGGTGTGTTTCTTTTTCTTGTATTTTTATTGCTTGAGTTGTCCATCAAATAATGAGCCGATTTTCAAACTTCTTTTTTTAAATCGAAAGGGTATACTTCCGCCCAAGAAGGCCCCTTATCAATTAATATTACTTAGGTAGTATTTAAATTATCTTCTCTAAAACGCATTTCTTCTTCTATGTTAATATGCATAATCTGCTAATATCTTTCAGTAACAATGGAATGCTCGATAAAATTTTGCGTAAAAGTGTGTTAGGCCGTTCTAGCCAATTTAAGGCGTAGATGTATGGTTTTTGATGATTTTAAATCGGGCACCACTTTCCGGCAAGGAACACAAAAGGCAAAAGAAGGAATATGGGTTTAAAGTCAACAAAAATCTCTCACTCCCTTCCGCTCCGCCCAGAGCCGCAGTAGTTATTTGATCAATTCCAATCCTAAAAAAAACTTCACATCTAAACAGTTAGTAAGTACCTATATGTTGAAAAATGTTAAACTAGACTATTTCCCTAATAATTTGATATAAAATATCTTCATTTTGTTTCGTAAAACATTCTGTAGTTTAATTTTAAAGTTATATCTAACGCTTTAAAAAAATCGATAATCAGGCGAAAACGATTGGGTGTATTTTTATGAAACTTTCATAATTTACATGTTTCAACAATTTATTTTAATTGCCAATCTTTTTTAAATACCATTTTTGTATTGTGTTTGATAAACGAAGGTGGATATTTTTTATTCGAATAATCTTCGGTCGCGGGCAGTGCAACAGCTCCTACGCAATCGCTCAAGGTTGCTAGCATGTAGTGTTGCCTTAAACAAGGAAAATGAACTGACCGCAGGTCTTCAAATATCCATAGATCCATGCCAATCACCTTATGAATTCCACACACGTCCTAAAAAAAGGTTTTTCCTCCATAAACGCCGATGCGTACACTCATATACATATTAGCCAATTGCAGTCTTGCCGTATGCGATAAGTGACGTAAGGAGGGCAAGGCGAGGGTACCTACTTGTGCAAGAGTACCTGTTAGGACGATGCTAGTTCAATTATTAGTCTTTGTGAGTCACTGGGCAAGTGTTTACTAAATAGAAATAGTGAGATCTAGGTGAGATTTCAACTGGGCGCGTTAGTATTCCACGCGCGCCTTAAAGAGATGTAAGCAAAGCAAAGGGGCCTGCCAGGGTCACCGCCTGCCAGGGTTGTGGGTTGTTCGAAAGAGATAACGCGGCCCTGGAAGTCCTGGAACATAAAGGGCAAAAGAAGGAACATGGGTGGGTTTTAGTCAGTAAAAGTCTTTTAGTTGTCCTTGTTTTCGAATGCTCGGTGATCATAAGTAACTGTCTAACTAAAATAACACAATTGACATTCAGTGACATTGTACAACGTATTTATGAAATAAAAAACCTACTTCAATAAATGGAAAACTAAAAAGTGAAAAATATTTTAACTTCCGGACGTCTTTGTTTCGTTGACTTTTTTGCCAGCGACTAAAAAAAATTAAATTCATGCGATAACTCATTGAACTAACCAAGCAACATTTAAATAAAATTTGATATGGGACCACGTCGGAAGAATAAAATTTGGAACAAAATAAGTATTTTGAAAATTAGTCCGCAGTTGGCGGAGTAATAGGTGAACAAACATAAAAAAATACATCCGAACATAGAACCTCCCCTTTTATGAAGTCGGTTAAAAATGAATTTAATATTTTCATTTTCTGAGTTGTTTTAGTACAGATCGTTGCGGTATTTGGAGGTAAAGTTTGAAGTGCAGACTAAAGTTCTAGTAAGTGGCACTTGTCACACTTTTGTGGTCAAGTGTTTTTGACCATGATGACGTTAACTACATAATAATATCAATTAATATCAAACCTACAAGAAGGAAAATAAAAAAAAATGGTAGTAGGTCATTGAATAGACATGCCACGAAAATATGGAAAGTTTTGATTGTCGCCTAATTTGGCCGTCTACCTCTTAATTAATTAATATCGTACGGCAGGGCAAAAAACAATCTTACACTCGATGAGCTCAAGAAAATTAAGCACATAGACCTCCAAATTCGTTGACAAAAAAAAAACACTTTCTAAAACTAAAACTCCATATTTTCATTTCTTCCTTTCTTTTCATTTCTTATTCTGTGTTTAGCTAGAAAAAAAAACAATTCACTGCTACCTTCTCTGGTCCCTGGATATAATAACGTGGATCTCATTAAAGTACTAGTGAATCGGTTTGTTCTAGGCAAGCGTGCTCACCTAGGCCGCATCATAGCCTCACATCAGTCGAGTAGCGCTCAAAAAAGTATTACCTACCACGACATAAAAATATAACTTACCCATCATGTTCCTGCCCTTGTCCCATTCTATTTGGGGTCGGCGCAACACGTTTTCTTCTTCCATTCTCCCCTATCAGACGTCACGGCATCATTTACTTCTTTCTCTTTCATATCATTCCTTACACAATCCATCCATCTTTTCTTTGGCCTTCCTCTCGCTCTCCGTCCATCAACATTCAGATGCATCATTCTTTTAGTCACATGTGCTTCGTCCCTCCTCATTACATGTCCATACCAAGACAAACGAGTCCCTTTCAATTTTTCTGTAACAGGCGCAACTTTCAAACTTCCTCTAATATACTCATTCTAAAATATAACTTACTCAAAAAAAACAACCATTTAACATTTACAATAAGCTTTAATACCCAACATTCCATTGTAGCAACTGAAGATGGCGATATTAACCGTTATGAACCATTTGCAACACTCGATTCGATTCACTTGAACTCGAACCTGCGCTGTCGCACTCGATCGCCCGCTAAACGAAGCATCGTTGTGAACGCAGCATCATTGGCAAACAGCCGGGCATAATCGAAAACCGCGAATAACGATAGGAAATTGTTTTTTTCTGCTCTCTAATTTTTAATAAAGATTTTAAGTAACGGTGGTCTATGGTCATAGATTGAAAGATTGGTTATGACTAGCTCGTATGGCTAGTGGTCGCAATGCCACTGCTCTTAGAGGTCTTAGGTTTGATTCGAAGATAAGGCAAAGTTTTATTTGTTGTTTCCATTAGGGATTTCTCAGCAGCTTCTACGAAATCTGGATTTGAGCCGAGTTGACAAGATTTTGTTTTTTTTAATCCTTGCCCCACACTAGAAATGTCTCCTGTATCGTGGTTGTGTTTACAAGCATTTAAACTCACATACACAAACAGCCAGACCCGAAACAACTACCTCTAGATCATACAAATATTTGTTCCGCGTGGGGATCGGATTGCGATACGCAGCGCAGCAGTCGTAGTAGTAAGGCGCCAAACGTGTCGTCGTGAAAAAAAATGGCTTGTGCATATATGAGACTTAGACATAACTTGCGCAATGTGTATGTTCTACTTCTGCCTCACCTTTAGTAGATTACAGGCGAGATGGTATGTATGTATGTAAGGCGATTGCTAGGGGAGAATGAAGGGGAACAACAACTAGAATCCATAGTTACATAGGCCCAAAGGCAGGTCAATGATGTTAAGGGTTGTTCGAAAGAGATACCGCGGCCCAAACATGAAGGGAGGAACATGGGTAGGTTTGACACTCCCCCCGCTCCGCCCAGAGCGGAAGAAGTTATTTGATGGTTTCCCATTCGCAATCAGGGGGAGTGTCATACTTATACTGAGTAAAACCCACCTATGTTCCTTCTATTGCCGTTTACATTCCTGTTGTGCAGTTGTTTCATTTGTAACTAGCTGGCGCCCGCAGCTTCGCCCGCGTGGTATCGAAAAATACTATCCAATGTGTTATTCCAGACCATAATCTACCTCTGTGAAAAATTTCATCAAGATCCGTTCAACCGTTTTGACGTGAAAGAGTCAGATACATCCATCCATCTTCACAAACATTCGCATTTATAATATTACTAAGATTTAAAAAAAAAACTATTGGCTCAATCCTAATATTCTGCTTTGTTAAACATTTTAAAAACTTCTATTGTCACGCACGGGTGACTAAATTAATCTCTTTTGTGATGCTTGACAGATTCGAACAAGACTCAGTAATTTATTAGGTTTTTAGAACAATATAAAAAGTAATCTTCAAGATTCTTGATTCTTGATTGACGGGCCTGTTGGTCTAGTGGTTAGTGGCCCTGACTGCTGAGCCGGAGGTCGTGGGTTCGATTCCCACCCAGGACAAACTTTGTGTGATGAGCATGATTGTTTGTTCTGTGTCTGGGTGTGATTTATCTATGTATGTATTTATAAATTATATGTATTTATAAATTATATAAGTATGTATATCAGTTGTCTGGTTACCATAACACAAGCTCTGCTTAGCTTGGGATCAGATAGCCGTGTGTGAGTTGTCCCAAGATATTTATTTATTTATTTTATTTATTCTATTAACATAGTTTCCTTGGTTTAAGTTTACGGATAAGTCTGTTTTAGCGGTTTTTAGAAGTGAATGTTTTTCTGAGTAATTCATCAACTTGTTCTACATGCCTAGGTACTGTAGTGTCCGCTTGTTGCAGCAGCTGCAGGTTGATAACACAATTAACTAGGCTCACCATACCACCAAGCCCCAACCAGCGCATGCTTCTCTTTTCCAACTTCCCGCCATCATGTTGACTGACAGTTGACATTAGTGACAGCTCGTTGACTACTTGTAGTCGTGAGACAGTGTTTACATTTATCTTTTTTTCTGAATGGCATCTCACAGTTCAACCTAAGAGGTTGTCGTCTGCTTAACCAGGCGAATCCTGTGGATGCCTTAAAAATTAAGACCTCCAGCCAGGGCAAAAAACTTACAAACTAAGCGACTACACGCTAAGGGCACCCCCTGTGGGGACGAGCCTCGGCTTAGGGCGTCGCTGAGGGAGGACAGCAAAGGTACAGGCTGGATCTGAGTGATATTATTTTGGGACTGATTTGAACTTACTGGCTCAGCAGCGCGGGCTGGCTCTAGCAAGGGACGGGTGGGTACATTTATCTATTTAATGGATGGTCGTGAGTTTATGAATACAACACGTAAACGTTCTCCGTAACATTATTTCGCTCAAACTACAAGATAACGCTTTTTGTTTACAACTAATAAAAAACTCCCTTAAAACAATCTAATTTATCTAAGTCGGATTAAAATAGAGCAGCCTTGCACACAGTCGGTTAAAAAAAAACAACCTTCAGTAAAGAAAAGATATACCTAGCGTACAATCAACAGCTACAATATCACGCTAATATTGTAAAGGCGAAAGTTAATAGGTGTGTGTATGTTTGTTACTCTTTTACTCTCAAACATCTGCATCAATTTGGATGAAATTTGGTTTGTTTACAGGGTGTAAAACAAACCCTTAACAAAGCCGAAAGGCACTTCTACTCATAATTGCTATCATTTTAAGGTTCCAATGGAAAACAGAACCCTTATAGGATCACTTTGTGGTCCATCTGTCTGGAGGCTCCAGACAGACGGACCACGGTTCTCTAGGATTCGCGTGGAGGTATTCAGTTGAAATTACAGCCATACTAGATTTTGCCCACGGCTTCGCTCGCGTTAAATTCACGTGATGAACGAAGCACGTTTGACTACAAGAGTGATATTAGATGTATCTGAATGTTGATGGACGGAGAGGGAGAGAAAGGCCAAAAAAAACATAGATGTATTGTGTAAGGAATTAAGAAATGGTAGGAGTCTGACAGGGGAGAATGGAAGAAGAAGACGTGTTGCGCCGACCCCAAATAGAATGGCATAATGATGACTGTTAGGAAATTAATCTTTTAACAAAATTTGCTAGAGTTTTTTCAAGAGACTAACTTTGATTCTGATTAAGTGTTTGTTATATGTAAGTGACTGTACTCTCGAGCTATTAAAAATATACCTACAGTAAACTGTCGAGCCATAAAATAGGCAAGTCTTTTAGTATGTTCAGTGATTACACTGGAGTGCAAACAAAGTTATCGCGAAATGACTGATAATGTTCACATTTCCTTGTTGTCATTTGAACTGAAGAAAGAATAAATATTTTAGCAGCATCTACAGCTTTGTGAGATTTGAGTAAACATTCCTGTTGTTATGTACTAAGAATATCTTTTGTTTTTTATTTTATATTTCTTTTTAAAAACAAAGAGTGCTTTACAAAACTGAACTTGCGATTCCGATACGATTATACGTGAACTTTGATATTTTCATATTATTTTGACATTTTACCCAAATTTCACCCACATTTCACCCAAATTTCTCCCCAATTTAACCCACATTTCACCCATAATATATTTCACCGCCATTTCACCCAAATTTCACCTCCATATCCCCTCCATTTCACCCCCATTTCACCCAAATTTCACCTCCATATCACCTCCATTTCACCCATATTTCACCCCCATTTCAACCACATTTCACCCTCAATTCACCCCCATTTCACCCAAATTACACACCCATATAAAAATTATACCCACCTTTCGCCCACATTTGTTCATGTTTTAAGTCCCATGTTATTTAAAATGGCTGGCGAAATGTGGGTTACTATTAGACGCCATCTCTGCCTTAGCCTGTGAGCATTACAGGCGAGATGTTATAGACAGACACTTTAAGTAAAATAACTAGTAGTAAGCTGATTCCGGTTAGACTGGAAGCGGACCGCAACATGGTTGGGAATATTTTTTAGGTTAGTCCAATGAAAAAATTAAAAAACTTGAGAGGTGTCAAGGGACATGCGGATGGAACGAAGTAATTGTATATTATGTACAAAAAACCTGTATACACTCAACAAAAATAATCGTCGCGGCTAACTGCACACTGTTCAATGCCAAATAGAAAGACGACAAATAGAAGAGAGAGAGAGAGACAGACAGAGAAACACGCGCACGCCGCACAGCTTACAACTATAGCAAAAAGTGTTGTTACAACTTTTGGTCTTAAGCCAAAAGTGTCGTTACAACTTTTAGTCTTAATTTTTTCTGCCTAGCCCCCTTTCGCAACGCGCGATAAGGAACTTCGTTACAAAAATCATAAATCTAGCAATGCATTATGAAAAATTCCAAAGAGAACGAATTCAGAACTACTTCTAGATTCGTTCTTTTTGGATTATTCCAAAATTTAAATATGTTTCATAAAACAAAAAAATGGACATTAAGATTCCTCTTCTTACCTTGTCAAAGAAATACAACGTGATGTCGTTAGAATTATGAACTTATTTGCATATTTTTTCATTAAATTAGTTAGTTAGTCGTGAAAAATCTTCAAGCAGTTTCCGCAGTATAACTTTTCTTCCAACAAAAGAATGCCAGCCAGTGACAAGAGAGTAATTTGGTAGATTATTCAATTTTAGAATGTTTTTGACTGGAAATTTGAAATGTCGTAAAGAACATTGAGCGTGCTATTGGATTTCTAACTCACAGCACTCAACCGAACGTAGCAAATTCAACGGCACTGTCAATGTCCTTTACGTCATTTAAATTTTCTGATTTATTGATTTTCTTAATGACGTCATCATCAGTGAAACGAATCAGAAATGCTCATGGTAGACAATTAGACAACCTGTCTTTGTTCAAGAATTCGTCATTTAAGTTAGTCATATTTTATCTTAACTTTAAGTGCAGACACAGTAAATATATGTCTAACATCGCGTCCTAGCCTAAATAGATTACGTTCCCCGAATTTCATATGACTATATTTTGTAAATAGTTTTCGATTAACTTAATACTTTAATATTAGTACCAGTGACTCGCCCTGCTTCGCCCGCTTGCAATGTGGATACTAATATGTATTAAGTATATATATATACCTTCCTGTGTTGGTTCACCAAAATCGCGTAGTTTTAAAGATTTAAGCATACATAGGGACAGACAGACAGCGAGATGCGGCTTTATTTTTAAACTATCTAGTGATTGACCACATTTGTCGGCGTAGATTGTGCTTAAACCGATCACTTATCGTTATCAAAACTTTTATTTCAGTTTAGTGTCGAAGCGTGTCATGTATTTCGCTTGTAAACCACGATTTTTAGGGTTTCGTAACTCAAAAGGAAAAAAAACGGAACCGTTACTGGATTACTTTGAGACCCTTTATCTCGGGAAAGCGTGGAGTCAAAAAATCAATCAAAATCATTTATTTCAATTAGACCATTACAGGCACTTTTGAATGTCAAAAAAAAAAACAAAATGTTAAAGCTACAGTCCCGGTCACAAGACATAATAACTCGTGAAAGTACTGTAGTTGCCCATTCCAAAGCGTTGATCTCTATGGAGAAGAATGGGCAAGAAACTCCATGGGCACTCTTTTAAATTAGAATATTATTACAAAATCATATTTACATCATTCGTGTTGAGATTATACAAATATGTGAGAACGATGTAGAAAGACGTGCACAGTAAGAGCGTCCAGCAAGTTGAAATTAAAACCATATACTCAACTCTGTGGGGGACCACAGAGTTGAGTAGGTTTGTGCTCTCTAAGTCGACGCAGTGAAATGATTTGGCTGTTTATTACGCAAGTTTGTACGGAACTGTCGATGCGCGGGTCTGATTCGTTCTTGGCCGGTTGTTTTCATAAAAGTTAAAAACAACGCTCTTTCTTACCGTGTCAAGCCCATTTTGCATCGACAAATCTTTACTAATATTATAAAAGTGAAAGTGAGTTTGTTTGTTTGTTACGTCTTCACGCTTAAATGGCTAAACCCATTTTGATGAATTTTGGTACAGAGATAGTTGGGACCCTGGAGACGGAAATATGCTATTTAAAAAAGAGTGAAAAATGAGGGAGAAAGAGGGAAAAAAAGGGAAAACTTAGCATTGCTATTACAATAAATAAGGCGAAATCTACAGGTAGCAGGTACCTGCAAATCAGTAAAAGGGGAACTGTGTTATCCCGAATTTAACGCGGGCGAAAGCTAGTGTATATATATTACAGTAAATCAGTAAAACTTTCAACGCCGTCAGAAATATCTTTGTTATCCAGTTTTTTGGTGTGTTTTCCAATAATAATGGTTCTTCTTTGGTCTCCCAGGTCGGACGGGTAACGTGTGTGCGGTAGATATGGACTGTCCGGACAACGCGTTCTGTCGTCTGGGCAGCTACTGTGTCTGCAAGGATGGATTCGTGTACGCTGCTATCAACAGCACACACAAAGGATGCTTGAAAGGTACGGTAGTCGATAACTGACAAATGTTTGCACTGACTGGACAGGTCCACTCAAATTTGTGTGGTCCTTTCTTAAAAAGACCATCTTAGGCACTAATTATAATTCGGGTCTTATACGGACGGTGAGTAATGGGTACCTAGCTCACCGTCCGTCCGTCTAGTGATGACATGCCGTGTCGACGGCGCGTTAGTGTTCTACGCGCGCCTTAAAGAGATATCAGCAAAGCAGAGGGGCCTGCCAGGGCCACTGCCTCCCGGAAGCATGGGTGGGTTTCAGTCACCAAAAGTCTTTTGTTCCCCTCCGCTCCGCTCAGAGCGGGGGAAGTTATGTGACGATTTCCTTCCGCAAAAAAATTAATTAAAAAGGCACTAATCTGCATAGCCCTCATGTGAGTTGACCAAGGTTTTTGTCTGACATGAACTTACGCTCTTTCCCATAGCAGTAGCCAGAATATGCAGAACGCCACCTGACTTACGATCCTTAAATACTTCTTTTCCTTGTTATATCTTCAAAAATATCCTCTTTCTGTATTAAGCTGCAAATATCTTCCATCTTTATTTAACATATTCGTTTTACTTTATTTCCAGAGGCTCGCATCGGCGAGGAATGTGTGCAGCACATACAGTGCCACTCGACTACCGGCATCCACTCCGAGTGCGCCAACGGCGTCTGCGCCTGCGCATCCACCGCGCACTTCGAGGATGATCGCTGTTATGAGACTGCCGGTTAGTTACATCTCAAAAGGTTTTTTATACCTACTGATTCTCCAGTAAAATGGGCTGTTTTATTTACCACATCCGGGGAATGAAAGATCGAGTTATCTGGCAATTAATATTATACCTACTGTAAAAGTAAAACTGTAAAAGTGCAAGCATTTTTTAATTTGTTGTTTGTATAAACAACAAATTAAAAAAAAATGTTTTAAGGGCGCCAAAAAAAGTATCTATATTTTGTCCCTTTACGATAGCGTAGCGTGATAACGTACAAACGGTATATTACTATAAGTTGCATAGTTTAATCTAAGCGTCGTTGCGTCGGAGGACCGCTAATTTGTATACTATTTTATGTACACACGACGGTACATCAACCTACACAAAACCATTTTAACCTGCGGTACACCTCTGTTAGAGCAGGAATTAAAATGGATGGGTTTTATTAATTTCGAGCCAAGCAGATCACTTTGTTCTTAGAAGTACTCCAGCTTCTTGTGTTGTCTTTTAAAACTCCTAGTTTTAAAGGAAGTTCCAAAATTGACCTTAGATCGTGTTATTCTTGGAAAATAACAACGTACGGTGCAGCACGATGGAATGATGACATACTTCCTTTTGCATCTTCGACGATGATATACTACTATGTGTGAACTTTTGTTAGGAAGGTCGCATACTATCGTGTTGTAGACTAGTCCAAGTTTAAACTGTATTGGACCAATTGCGTAATGGCTGCGGACATACTACAGTAGTATTTGTATGTGTGTTTCCTTCTCTGGAGTCTCGTCCACATTTTGTCCGTAACGGTTTGGACGTCCCTTAGCACATCAACTAAATATTGTCCGAAAGGATAGTGATTGAGAGTTATTGGTGAAATAACTAACTGTTATAATTATGCTTAAAGTTCCACGGACCCAAACAGAAGATTCTTTTCTTTGATACCGCATTTACAGTCAGTTTTTGTTTTGCATAAAAGCTTTTTGAGAAGTCGTCTCGAATGATGACGATTATCTGGCAGTTTGAGTACTATAGCGACCTACACAAATGTCCTTTTTTTGGTATTGTTTGTCGTGTCGTTGAGCTCCTTGAGTTATGAGTCGAGTTACACGATTACTGACAAATTAAATGCTTGCACTGACTGGACAGGTCCACTCAATCTGTGTGGTGCTTTCTTAAAAAGACCATTTCAGACACTAATCTGCAGAGTCCTCATGTAAATTGACCAAGATTTTTGTCTGGACCTCAAAAGAGACTATGACCTCTGAGTTTGTTTCAGCTGTTTCTTCTCAGAGTAGTCGAAACACCGGCCTCATCTAAACAGACGTGTAAAAGTTTTTGTTAAAACATACTTGCAAAATAAACATCATTTATGATTTGGAAAAACTTTGCTTTCACATTTATTGCGCAAACCGCCAGTCTGTAGGATTTACTGCATGCTATCCCCTGATAATTTTAATGCGGGTCTCCTCAAGGAGTGAATCGGTTTCTTCTTGCTCCATCTTCTTTTCTCTTCGGCTCCTTCTTAGACCGCATCGTTGCTTCACATTTTCCATTTCGATTGTAATTCTGAATTTAATTGTAATTTGTGTGTTTTTAGTTACTTATTTTTTATTGATTTTCATTCTAGAATTTGTTTTTAAATTTTATTTTAATGTTAGATCTTTCGATATTATGTCTTGAATTTAATTTTATAATTTAAATATTGATCTTAATTGATATTGTAATAACTTATCATTTTGTTCATCTTAATTGTCTAAGTCTCAATAGTGTCAACGTATTTCAGGGGTGGAGCAAGACCACCATCACGACACAAGTGTATATACAATAACCACTTACTGGGGCTGTTTCATTTATATACATTTGTTATGTAAATGTAAGAAACTAAATAACTGACGATTGACGAGAATAACTGCCGATGACGGCACGGTTGGCGCAGTGGCCGAGCGATCGACTGCGGCGCTGCGTGTCGCGGGTTCGATTCCCGCACGGAAAAAATATTTGTATGACCTGCAGATAGTTGTTTCGGGTCTGGCTGTTTGTGTATGTGAGTTTAAATGTTTGTAAACGCACCCACTATACAGGAGAAATTCCTAGTGTGGGGCAACGTTTTTTTTTTATAAAAAGGAAAAAATACTGTTTTTTTTTACATCAGGCAAGGTGAAAGCCAAACGCAATCTTATGTAGTAAAAAAAAACACTTTCGTTGTTATAAAACTCTTCTTTTCGTTTTCCAGTAATCGGAGAGCGTTGCGTTGTGGATCAAAACTGCTATCTCGGAGACCAGGGTCCGGAGCGACAGGCCTTCTGCGTCAGAGGCTACTGTACCTGCCAGCTGCAGTTCAGTCCTAGGGATAATGGTACAAGGTTGGTATAAGTTCTTAGTCAGATGTTAACCTGACATAACGTAACATCAGGCTTTTTTTTGTTTATTTTGCAAGTAGGTTTTCACAAACACTTTTACACGTCTTTTTTAAAACTAGATGAGGCCGGTGTTTCGTACCCGATCACTCTGAGAAGAATAAGCCGAAAAATACTCAGAGATCATAGTCTCTTATAAGGTCCAGACAAAAATTTTGGTCAACTTACATGAGGACTATGCAGATTAGTGTCTGAAATGGTCTTTTTAAGAAAGCACTACACAGTTGAGTAGACCTGTCCTGTCAGTGCAAGCATTAGTCAGTTATCGTGTAATCCGATACGGGCTTGTGGACGGTGAGCAATGGGTAGCTCACCGTCTGTCCGTCTTTTGACGACATGCCGTGTCGACGGCGCGTTAATGTTCCACGCGCGCCTCAAAGAGATGTCAGCAAAGCACGCCTGCCAGGGTTGCGGGTTTTTCGATAGAGATACCACGGCCTCGGAACATAAAGGGCAAAAGTAGGAACATGGGTGGGTTTTAGTCAGTACAAGTCTGACACTTCCCCCCTAAAGTAGGGGGAATACTCGTATGTGGGTGGTACATAAGAGTACCAACTACATTTTCGCCAGTTATGTTTTTAATCAACTTCAAAAAAGGGAAATCAAAATCATTTATTTCAATTAGACCATTACAGGCACTTTTACAATGTCAAAAAAAAAACAAAATGATAAAGCTACATAAGGTCACAAAACATAATAACTTGTGAAAGTACTGTAGTAGCCCATTCCAAAGTGTTGATCTCTATGAAGAAGAATGGACAAGAAACTTCATGGACACTCTTTTAAATTAGAATAGGAAGGTCCTCAATTCAAATGTTTTTTTTTGCATATTTGTAATGCGATTTCTCCGTCAATTCAGGGCCGATTTTCAAAATTCGTTTTATATTCGAAAGGGTGTACTCCCGAAGGGGTCTCATATGATTTTTTTCTATAATACTTAGGTAATTTATGAGTTATCTTCTATAATGCATATTTTTTCTTTTAATGTATACGAGGATATATCTCTCAGTAACATTGAAAAATGAATACTCGATAAGAATTTGTGTGACATACTTGATAGTATGTCACACAAATTCTTATCGAGTATAAACGTATTTACCAATAAAATAAAACTTCCAAAAAAATACAAAAAGACGGAGAATAAACTTCGGAAAACATTACACCGTCACTGACGTCCGGAAGTAGAGTAATTTTACACTTTTTTTTTTGTTAAATAACACTGCATTCCACTTCTTATAATCCAGATGTGTCCGTGATGCTACACTGGGCGAGGCATGTGAAGATCAGCTGCAATGCGCAGGCGCAGGGCTGGAGTGCAGAGGAACGTGTCGGTGCAGGGACAACTGGGTGGCGCACAATGGAACCAACTCTTGTGTGGAATGTGAGTATCTCTTTTTTTTTACAGATTGTATATTTTTGCCCTTTGTGTTCCGAGGCTGCGGGATCTCTTTCGAACAACCCTTGCGGGTTGCCTGTAAAGAAGCACTTTTGAATCCTTCGATCTCTTCATACTTTCAATTCCAATTCTACTAATGTTATAAATGCGAATGTTTGTGAGAATGGATGGATTTATGGATGTTTGTAACTCTTTCACGTCAAAACGGCTGAACGGATCTTGATGAAATTTGGCACAGAGGTAGATTATGGTCTGGAATAACACATAGGATACTTTTTTCGATATTACGCGGGCGAAGCCGCGGGAGCTAGCTAGTGTGCAATAAAAAAGTATACAAGGTGAGAATATCTTCCTAAGTAGACCATAAACAAACCTTGGGATTCCAATCTAAGTTCAAAAGCGTTCACTATGCTAATTATCACGCCCTTGATACGATATGGTATGCCCACAAGGTATGCCCTTAATTTCTAGGGTCGAATTAATTGATAGTTAGATGCAATTTACATGACGCTTGCCGGCCAATCGGCCATGATATGGTTAACATTTTATTAAGGGCAGGGCTTATAGTTAATTCGATTATGGAGCGAAGTAATTTCATAAAAAGGTAATAAACGAGCTAAAACCGCTAAATGTGTTGATTATGTTTCATTAAATTTGGGTAATTAGATTACCTTTTAGCCGACTTCAAAAAAGAGGAGGTTCTCAATTCGATTTCTTTTTGTATGTTTGTCACGCGATTTCTCCGTCGATTATGGGCAGATTTTCGAAATTCTTTTTGTTATCGAAAGGGTATAATCCCGAAAGAGTCACACATAAATTGAATCTATATTGCTTGAGTAATTTAAGAGTAATCTTCTATAATACAATTTTTCCAAACAATGTATATTGACGATATGGAAAATATCTCTTATAGTAGCAACGAAAAATAAATACTCGATAAAAGTTTGTGTGAGATGATGACAAATAACCGACTCCCAAAAAAGCACTTTTACAGTTTATAGTTTTGATCTCATCTCAGCCTTCCAGGTTGATCAATTTACGAGGAAAAAATACAAACAATTTGTTTGTTTTATTTTTGGTTTGAACAATCCTTAATGAAGTTAATTTACTTTCACTAGCACCAGTTTTATGAAAAGCTATTTATTAATATAACTTTCTCCTATTTTTTTACATTTATTTATTTTGATTTCATTTCGATAAAATTTTAATTAGGTTTTATTTTTCATTTGTTTTTTTTATTTAATGTGTTGTTCATTGGGACTGTATGGATTGAGTTTTCTGAAATAAATGTTTTTTTTTTTATTGTAGCTGTAAAAGAGCTCAACGAATCCTGCGAATACGACGTCCAATGTGACGGCCTGGCTGGTCTCCCCGAGGCGCGGTCCCCGGGTGCGGCGCTGTGCCTGGGGGGCGCGTGCGCGTGCGCATACAGTGCGCGCGCCGCCGGTACGCCCGCGCGCTGCTGGCATCGCCGGAGACCGGGACAAGAGTGTCGGAGAGATGAGGTATGTGTGTAGAGAAGATGAAGACTAGTTTCTGTACCTGTTGGATTATTAGGATAACTGCCTTAGAAAGTAAGTTAAGCTATTGGTCCCTGTTGTACCCCTTGGTAAGGCTCTCAGACTTTCGGGACACTATTTGTAACGACTGTCAAAGATCTATTAATAACAGCCGGGACCAACAGCTTGCGGTCCCGACTTTCTAAAAGAAGATCAGTCCAACTGGCCATCTCAACTTAACTGTTCAGAAGTCGAGACATTGCCCGAGACTCGACCTCAAGTTTCATCGTGCTTTCCGAGGCACGTAGGAAACGAGTGATCACCCATCCACAGACCAACCTAGACAAGCGCGTCAGGACATCTCGTCCCCACTTTCGTGGAAACCGTGCGATACGGCACCCAGCATAGCTATTCACAAATAATCCAATCGTAACCGTAATCGGCACTTGTCTATGTCCTCGTAATCCAATCGCCAAACCGGCAAAACTCTATTCACAGATCCGTGTGGTGTTTCATACGGGTACTTTACATAATGGAAGCAAATAGAGATTTGTGGTCGGAAATTTATAGCGATAAACTAGCTTTTGCCCGCGGCTTCGCTCGCGTTAAATTCGGTATAACACAGTACCTGCTACCTGCAGTTTTTCCCCTTGCGCCTTATTGATTTGTAATAGCAACGCTAAGTTTTCCCTTTTCTTCCCTCATATCCCACTTTTTTTTTTATTTAGCCTATGTCCGTCTTCTGGTTCCCAACTATCTCTGTACCAACATTCATCAAAATCGGTTTAGCCATTAAAGCGTGAAGAGGTAACAAACAAACAAACTCACTTTCGCTTTTATAATATTAGTAAGGATATATAATTTCACCAGGCATTTGTTTTTTTTTTCGGTATGATTGACGTCTTCATATCGTAACACGGGTGTGTGCAGACATGTCAATTGGCCGATTACAGATCTATGAATAGCGTTTGGAGGACGTTTTCGATTATACTCACGGCACGATTGCAATCGAGTCGTTGTGAATAGCTATGCAGATCTACAAAATTATGGGATCAAGTTTAAGTAAGTCCATTTCATAAGGAGGTTCAAAGAAAACGAAAAAAACTCATAAAATGTAAATAATACCATATTTTATTTCGTACTTAGATAACACATTTACATTGCATTATTTTCATATCTTAGTATCTAACATATTAAAACAAAAACAAAATATAGTCATCATTGAATTTAAATATAAATGGCTCCAGGCAGTATCACATTAAAGTCTTATTTCTAGAATTAGTCCAATAAATTAAAATAAATCCTATCTATTCGTATCTAGTTCTTATACCTACATTATTTCTAAATTGAAGGGTTAAGTGGACAAACGTGTTATCTGACAAAATAAAAAAAAAACGTCATTTTTGCATAAGAATAGGTTGTAACTGACGATAAATATTTCTTAATATTGATTTATTATTGTTTAAAACTATTCGAAGAGGATTTGATTATTAGATATATTTTTAAACGCTAGTTTTTATTTATCGCACAGTGTTTATTGTTTTGAAATTAAATACTTATGACTTAACACCTTTTTCCACTTTACCCTTCAATTTTAAGTTGTTTTTAATGTGCCAATTTTTGACCGTTGAATAAATATATTCCATTCTAATCTTTGAACTTTGCATCCTAACCCACCGTTTGGTAGAGCGGGGATGTTATTCTCGTAGTCACATTGTCAGTCATTGGTCCAAAAACGCTCTGCCACTGCAACTTCCCGATAGGCCCGATAGGCAATGGTTGCGAATTCGTGCAATAACGATCTCTATGGTTGGGAAGCATCTTAAGTCAGAATTTAACAAGTCTTTTTACTTATCAAGCCTTTGTCTTTTCAGGAATGTGTATCAGAAGAAAATGAGCCAGGATACTGTCTCTCAGGTCGGTGTACATGCAAAAACTGTTCTCCAGACGCCAAAGACTTTGGGGGAGCCGCCACAGTTTCCCGCCCGTCAATATTTATGTCCGCCATCTTGTTAGTCGCCGCCATTTTGAGATACCAGCTGTAACAGAAAATACTTGTTCTGATTGTTAATATATTATTGTTTTTATGTAGATTTGTGTAAGGAAAAATGAATCAGAATAGTAAATTGGAAATAATGAATTGGTAATTGGATAACCAGTGAGTATTCTGTTGGATCTTAAAAAGGTGACAGTAGAGTTGCCTGAAAAAAAATACATGATCTTCTAATTCAAATTAAACATAGGAATATTTTTTATTATTTAGGATTATTTTTCCAAAACACATAATTGATTCGAAAATACCTAAAACTTAAGTTGATAAAACCGAACAAATAGATGTACAGTCAGCGCCATGCATTACCCCTCTTATAAAGATGATGGAAAAAGGTTCACTTGATGCAAGATGCTGACCGTCTGCGGAGACCAAAGCGGTTGTACTGCAGTGTTACATTTTTTTTATTTTCTAAAAAATAATAATATGTCGCACAATATTTTAGTTATTAGGCTGTTACATTGTTCGTAGTCTATTTCAAAGTTTATTTAAGTTGTAAATAATATTTTGTTGTTGTTAAAACTTTGTAAATTGTAAGTGTAGATTTATATTTCACTTAAAACAGTATTTTGCGAGTGCAATTTTTATATATTTGTTTTAAAATAATAAATGGGTAGTGTTTATGCCAAAGAAGTGTACCTACACAAATATTGAACGTGTTGTGTAAATAAAAATATTATTTATTTTAAAATGGAGTTTTTTTTACATCTACATAGAATAAAATAATGGATGTTTAACGTAGGTCGGTAAGTACTTCTTAATCAATTCAACATGAAACCATTAATAAGATCATGACAAAATGGAAGATAGATAGAAAATGCTAAGGCATCATCATCATTTTCCTGCCCTTGTCCCATTCTATTTGGGGTCGGCGCAACACGTTTTCTTCTTCCATTCTCCCCTATCAGACGTCACGGCATCATTTGCTCCTTTCTCCTTATATTATTCCTTACACAATCCATCCATCTTTTCTTTGGCCTTCCTTTCGCTCTCCGTCCATCAACATTCAGATCCATCACTCTTTTAGTCACACGAAGCCGACCTTAATAAAGCTAGGGCCTTAACACAACTATCAAACATAACACCATTTATATACAGTCACATTTTACAATCTATTTCTAGTCTAAAATACCTAAGTTTAATATTCATAACCTTCTATAAAAACAGTATTACTTTTTTTTTTTTTTTAATTAATATACATATATTGGAACGAAGTTTCTTTTCGCGCGTTGCAAAAGGGGGCTAGACGGAAAAAATTAAGACCAAAAGTTGTAACGATACTTTTTGCTATAGTTGTACGCCGTGTGGCGTGCGCGTGTTTCTCTGCCTGTCTCTCTCTCTCTCTCTCTCTTATAGAAAGCAAATTTTCGGTTCGTCTTTCTATTTCGCATTGAACAGTGTGGTGTCGCGACGATTATTTTTGTTGAGTGTATACAGGTTTTTTGTACATAATAAAAAATAACTTCGTTCCATCCGGGTGTCCTTTGACACATTTCAAGTTTTTTTATTGTAATATTTGCTTTTACTCTGGACGCTATTAATGTGCACGTGTAACTACATCTTTCTCACGTATGTGTATAATCTTAACATGAATGATGTAACCATGAACTTTTAAAATTATTATCATTTAAAACAGTGTCCATTCTTCTCCATAGAGATTACCACTTTGGAATGGGCAACTACAGCACTTTCACAAGTTATTTTGCATTATGTCTGGGACTGTAGCTTATTTTTTTTTGTTTCTTGTCATTCAAAAGTGCCTGTAATGGTCTAATTGAAATAAATGCTTTGAGTTTGAGTTTTATCTCCTGAAAAAGAGTTGTGCCAGTTAAGGTGTAGGTGTTCGATATCTGTTTTATGAGGTTCAAAAAGAAAAGCATGTAGAAATTTATTTACCCCCCACTTCAGCGGTTCCTAACGGTAGGTGTCAACGGCACATCAGGTCTGGCCGAGCTCGTCAGCGAAGCTTGCAGCGCGCGGCGGACACTGGGCGATGCTGCTGCGTACACTAGAGGGTTCAGGGCTGAGTTGGTGAACCCAAGCCATGTGCACCATTGCCAGATTGAGTCCCAGACGCAGTCGCAGAGAGCATCTGGAAAAATGGAGTCGTCATTTGAGTAGCCTTTTCTGAACTATGTCGGGTAGGCTTCCAATAGGTCTAGGTTTAAAAAAATTATTCTCATGAGAACAATACATAGGTTCACTTATAATGAGATACAAATCCTTACTAATATTTTAAAAGCGAAAGTGAGTTAGTTTGTTTGTTACGTCTTCACGCCTAAATGGCCAAACCGATTTTGATGAATTTTGGTACAGAGATAGTTGGGACCCTGGAAACGAACATTTAAAAAAAAGTGAGATAAGGGAGAGAAAGAGGGAAGAAAAGGGGAGAGAAAGATACACTTTTTTCGATCATCACGCGGGTTAAAGTTAGCGTTAACCCAAAGTAACTATGCCACGCGGATGAAGTCAGGAGTGGAAGCCAGTATTTGTATAATCTCAACATGAATAATAAATAAATAATAATAAATAAATAAATATCTTGGGACAACTCACACACGGCTATCTGATCCCAAGCTAAGCAGAGCTTGTGTTATGGTAACCAGACAACTGATATACATACTTATATAATTTATAAATACATACATATTATAGATAAATCACACCCAGGCACAGAACAAACAATCATGCTCATCACACAAAGTTTGTCCTGGGTGGGAATCGAACCCACGACCTCCGGCTCAGCAGTCAGGACCACTAACCACTAGACCAACAGGCCCGTCAAATGAAACCATGTTCTTGTAAAATTATTATGATTTAAAAGAGTGTCCACTGAGTTCCTTTGGAATGGGCAACTACAGTACTTTCACAAGTTATTATGTATTATGTCTGGGACTGTAGCTTCATTCTTTTGTTTCTTGACATTCAAAAGTGCCTGTAATGGTCTAATTGAAATAAATGCTTTGAGTTTGACTTTCTAAATTAAGTTTTAAAAGTGATTGTCTATAATTGCCATTAGACCAAGTGCCTGATCAATACTAAGAACAGTTTACTTACCAACCGGCAACACGATGAAAAATGGAGTCCAGCAGAAGAGGAACAGCGCCATCAGCCTGATGATAGTCCGGGTGGCACGTTGTTGACGGGATATGATGGAGGAACTGGAAACAGAGCAATAAACTAAACGAATAGAACAAACAACTTATAACCAGAGGTCGGAATTAGGTAGAGTTATTTATGTACTTACATTGATTTCATACAGTGAAATAATAGATAATATGGATATGCCTCAAATCGACGTCCACGCAGACCCAATATCGACGTTTGTCAGACGTCATTAGTATTAGTGTGTATTAATTATTAAGAATCTAAGTTCACTGTAAGTACATTTTGAGAGTTTAATTATAGAGCACTTTGCATGTGGTGTTTGCCTATAATTGGCTGTACAGTGAGACTTTAGACACAATTATTTGTATATTCCCATGTATAATAATACCTGTAACAACTGTTGGTAAACCTTAATTAAATAAAATTAAATTAAAATCCCGGGATTAATTTTAGAGAGCAGAAAAAATCCCGTGATTGAATTAATATTGTTGGCCATCTAAGAAATCCCAAAAAGATCCATATTAACATCAACATTTCGATGCAAGTACATTAATAACTCTACCTAATTCAGACCTCTGCTTATAACACCACACATGTTGGGTTTATCGTATCAAACAACTTTTTTATTTCAGCTTCTTTAGTTAGTTATGATGATAGCTCACACAAATTCTTATCGAGTAAGTACTCATTTTTCATTGCGATTACTATCATTCACATATATTAGCAGCTCATTAACTAGGTAAGGAATATAGATAAAATTGATATGGGACTCCTTTGGAAGTGTGCCCTTTCAGACTATAAAAAGAATTATAGAAAATCGGCTAAAAATTGACGACGAAATCGCGTTACAAACAAAACAAAATATGTGGGATGTGAGGGAGAAAGAGGGACGAAACGGGAAAACTTAGCGTTGCTATTACAAATCAATAAGGCGCTACCGAATTTAACGCGAGTGAAGCCGCGGGCAAAAGCTAGTAAAAAATATGTGAAATAAAAACCTTTTTGTAAAAAAAAACCGACTTCCGTGACTTTGTTGGTTTCGTTTTACTTTTTGCCACCGACTTCCGGAAGTAAAGTTATATTCCTCGTTTTAGTTTTTTTAAGGATTGGGTTTTATTTTTTTTAAACAAAAACTTAAAATTCCAACATTATAACCATTTTAAAATTTCTGCTAGAATCTCGGGAAAACTACGCAAAAATAGCAAACAACATTATTATTATTAAACACTTACGGAGCCCCAGAGTGCTTTACAGGCGGTGTTGGACTGCTATCGACTTTGGATCCTTCAGGTAGATTCAGGTGAGATGCTTTTGGTGATGGCATCCTGAAAATAAAAATGGGAACTTTCTATGTTTTTACCTTGCCCCAGTATTTTTTTCTGTACCATAAGTGTTTCTAACACACACAAACAGCCAGATCCGAAACAACTAGTTATAGGACATACAAATAAATGACCGTGCCGGGATTCAACCCGTGACACGAAACGCAGCAACCAGTCGCTAATTACCCAGTGTCATCCATACAGTTAGTTTTGTTGGTGTAGTCCTCTAGTAGTTGCGTTGCGGTATTTCTGAGTAGTAAGATTAGTATTGGGATCTCCATTTTTTATTTATGATAAATGATGTTTATTTTGCAAGTAGGTTTTTACAAACACTTTTACACGTCGTTTTTTAGACTAGATGAGGCCGGTGTTTCGTACCCGACTACTCTGAGAAGAAATAGTCGAAACAAACTCATGTCTCTTAGTCTCTTTTAAGGTCCACACAAAAAGATTGGTCAACTTCTCCTCATCCTACTTATATTATAAATGCGAATGTTTGTGAGGATGGATGTATGGATGTTTGTTACTCTTTCACGTCAAAACGGCAGAACGGATCTTGATGAAATTTGGCACAGAGTTAGATTATAGTCTGGAATCATAGAGTCACCAGGCTATCTCATTCCTTTCATAAAAAACAGATGTTACGTTATTCTAAATTGCTAAATGTTTAGTTAGAGAATAGAGTTTCTTTTTACTTACACAGCACTCGTTGGATGTTCTTGTGCACAAATCACGTCTACAGTGACACATCTCTTTAAAGTTGGTTTAGGAGCTTTGTCCTGAGAAAGATAAAAAAGAACACTTAATGAGCCATTCTTAAATCAACATAAGTATCTCTACGCAAAAATTATTGCTTGAAAACGACTTTTTATTTGGGGTGAAAGAAAATGTTTTACGGTAAAACCAACGAGTGAAATCTTCGTCTCAGCACCCGTTTTCTTTCTAAATCATCATTCATACTGTCTCTCCATCGTTCCTGAACGAACTGCTTAATTAAAAAGTCTTACCCCTTGTCCGGTATCCGGTCCAGGCAAGCCACCACGGTGCGAGCGAATCTGCAGAGGAACTGACAAGGCGCATAGAATGCGCGCGTACAATGTCACCATCGCGATGGCAGGAAGGTAGAATGAGAGGCTTACACAGTAGAACACGTATCTGCGAAAATGGATATACCGTTGTCTACACCGAAAAGGCAAGCAATGCTGCCTCGGGAGACGCTCCGGGCGTCGGGCGTCGCTTTACAATTCCCGGCCACCGTAGATGCGGGTCTGTGGACGGTGAGCAATGGGTAGCTCACCGTCCGTCCGTCTAGTGATGACAGGCCGTATCCACAGAGCGTTCGTGTCCCACACGCGCCTCAAAGAGATGTCAGCAAAGCAGAGGGCCCTGCCGGGGTTTCGGATTGTTCGCAAGAAATACCGCGGCCTCGGAACATGAAGGGCAAAATAAGGAACATGGGTGGATTTAAGTAATTAAAAGTCCGACTCTCCCCCCCCCCCCCCGCCGTTCCGCCCAGACCTGGTTTGATGAATTCCCAGCCGAAAAAAGGGGTAAGCAATGATTTACCCGATAGTACACAAAAATACAGGTTCTCAATACGAATTTAGTTAACAATGATAACCTAGTCGTGTGACCGTTAGACTGCCAAGTATGGCTGACCATAGACAATAGAATTAACAATTTCTAAAAAAACAGTTGTCTTTCAATATCAAATAAAAATACCTAAGACATTTTGCTGCACGCACGCACCGAGAGTTCCGTACAAACTTGCGACATAAACACTTTTGAATTCCGCGGGCTACCCTGGCAACTATCGAGTCCTCAGTCGCCCTCAGAACCCTTACTAAAATTATAAAAGCGAAAGGGAGTTTGTTTGTTTGTTTGTTACCTCTTCACGCCTTAATGGGTAAACCGATTTTGATGAATTTTGGTACAGAGATAGTTGGGACCCAAGAGACGGACATAGGCATAGCATTTTAAAAAAAGATTGAGATATGAGGGAGAAGGAGGGAAGAAAAGGGAAAACTTAGCATTGCTATTACGAATCAACAAGGCGCAAGGGCAAAAACTGCAGGTAGCAGGTACCTGTAAATCAGAAAAGGGGAACTGAACTGTGTTACCACGAATTTAACGTGAGCGAAGCCGCGGGCAAAAGCTAGTCCTTCATAAAGACAAGCAATTGAAAAAAAACCGGCCGAAAGCGAGTCAGACTCAAGCATCGTGGGTTCCGTACAAACTTGCGACATAAACACCCATATCTTTTCACTGCGTCGACTTAGAGGGTTGATTTTTCACAGTACAAAGGGACCACAGAGTTGAGTATACGGTTTTAATTTCAACTTAAAACCTCTACGCGTTGCGGAGTCTTGACAGACAGACAGACGGACGGACAACGAAGTGATCTAATAAGGTTAAAAAATAAGGTTAAGGTTAATAAGGTTTCTAATAAGGTTAAGGTTAATAAGGGTAATAAATAAAGTTGTTTTTAGAAACAGAATGCCAATGCAAATGTCAATTTGTGAGACAGCGGTTACAACAAGCATATCAGAACAGAAACTGGGAGTCTCTCACCCAACTCACCCAAGATTAGTATTATCAGGACAGCCCTTTCCCTCATCCACCAAGGCCTTCGGAGACGGTATGAAGATAGTAGGAAGACCCACAGCTAATGACACCGGCCAGACGAGACCAGCGAACAGTCGGGCTCGTTTTGCTCGTTTAGCTCGAGCAAAGGGTGCTGTGATGCCGCTCCAGCGCTCCCAGCCGAGGCAGCAGAGGGATAGGATGGATGCTGTGCAGCACATGATGTCTAGGGTCTTCCAGCAGCTGCAGATCAGCCAATCTGGGAATGTTTGTAGGTTTTAGGGCTTAAATAAGTTATGCACTGTCTATAAAGTATAACCATAATCTCTTTATACTAATATTATAAAGTAAAAATGTTTGTTTGATCGAATACGCTAATCTCAGTTTATTTTGCTACAAGTGAAGAAGCGCTTTGTCGTTGCATTCGAGGCATAAATAACACACTAGCCGTCAGGCGAAGGTGTTATGGAGCCGAGAACAGCAGTGACAATTTCCAACGTGAATCAAACGACATTTATCAATTTAAAGACAGAATGGAATCCTACATTTTGACTCAAATGAGGAAACTTTGTCATTGCGGCCGAGGATTTAACTTAGAAAGAAATTAAATAACAGAACAAAAAGTCAATGATCACTATAAACTATAAAACACACTATGATTTCATTTCTTTTTTTCTCCGTGCTTTGTCTCCTCAGGTTGAAGGCGAAACAAAGTCATGACACCGCTAACAACAACGTTACAACAGCAAAGCGCGACTCCTACTCACCCAACTGAAACACAAACAGCTCCCTAGCAGCAGCGACTGGCAACACAAAAAAGCCCACCAACAGATCTGCCGCCGCCAAGCTCGCCAGCGGGTAATGCGCAGGGGCCCTCCGCGACCGCCGTAATGCGACCAAAACGGCCGCGTTGCCGATGGTCGTGGCCGTTGTGAGCGCGGCCATCGCTGCAGCAACAGCGCACCAGCGGGTCGTGAGCCCGCCACGGGGATGGAGGGAGGTCATGTGTGCCTGGTAAGCAAGTTTAGGGTTTGATATTGTTAGTTAAATTCAGTAAAGTTCGGCAATCTCAATTGCCGCCAGGGCAGACAGCCCGCTTGTCCATTCGCTGGTCGATCGAACCAGATCACTGTTGACTATTAAGTACTAACATAGGCTAAGACTTTTGTTACTAACACACTGGACCCCTGTTGTCTTCATAATTAATAAATATATTTATAATTAAGTACACACGGTGGCACATCAAGCTATACATTTCCAGTATAACATGGCCTCGCTCTGTCTGGGTTTTGTCGTGCAATGAGGTCTGCGTAAACTGTTTTTATGGATTTTTTTTTCGAATGGGAAATAAAAGGATCTGCAGTATCTGTATCGAACAATCCGTAACCCTGGCAGGATGTCCATGAACTTAAGAGTATGTTCAAATACTGTTTTAAACTTTCATGGTCTCTTACAAAAGGTTCTGTCACATATAGGATTTCTTCGGTGATTTTCCATAATTGAGCTCCCGATATTCATATCGCGATCATGGCCAGATATACTTAGAAAAGGTGCAGTAAGGACTTAGCAGAAATATCGCTATATTATATTAGTAGTACCTATTCTTCTATTAAAATTTTAGGATTAAGGGAACTTTAATCTTCCCCACAATCGCACAGAAAATCACTTACTTGAAAAATACTGCTCACTTCATGATAAACACAATTTTCAAACAACTTTCAAAAAACAAAAATACACATCTTAAAAAAAATGTTACAGAAAACTCACCGTGACATTATTCTCCATGCTTATGTCTAAACAACAGTTTTCGTCATGCTTAACATTAAGTTACATACCACAATTAGTCACTTTTTGCTGTTTCTAGTTTAAAATGCATTTCTTTAAAATAATATTACTGATCGAACACTATTTCTCTGTTGTCTGTGACGAAACGGGGTTCTCGCCAAATCGTGGCTTTTCAACTGTTGCAAATCAATATTGTATCGTTCCATTTTTAAATATATTTATGAAACTAGGTGAGGGTATGCGGAAATAATTTTGACAGTTGATGTTGGAAAACGATTTAAAAAACAATAGCAATTCGGTATTTTGGTGCTGTTTTGTCTCCTTTTTCTGTTTTATGTTTTTTTGTGTACATATCCTTACTTCTGTACTAATAATATAAAAGCGAACGCGAGTTTGTTACGTCTTCACTCCTAAATGGCTTGACCGATTTTGATGAATTTTGGTACAGAGATAGTTGGAACCCTGGAGACGGACACAGGCAAATATACAATGTGTCCGGTCATGGACTAGCGATATTCTAGATTCTTATGGAATGAGTGTTTTAATATACTATTACGATACACACTTGGGTCTAATTCACTTCGCCACTTTTTGGCAGCCATTTTGAGATATTCTATATGCGTGTACAAAAAATAATCATTTCTCTCAAAGTTTTGGTCTTACGGAGACGAAGATAGCCTTATTCGGAGGGCAAAAATTAAGTCTATCGTTTAAATTAAGCAATGATGGGCTTATATTTTCGTAACATTGGGAAACAAAATTGAAGTCCAAAAAATATGCAAATCAACGAAAGTTTTGTAAACTTTTTTGTGAAAAAAATGGTAGTTTTTTTTTTGTAAAACAATAAATTTACGTACTAGAATATTTGTTATATAAGTAAATTGAATTTCGCTAGTCCGTGACCGGACACATTGTATACTAGAGAATGGGGCAGAACGAGGGAAGAAAGATATTTTTTTTTCGATCACCACGGGTTAAAGTTAACTATGTCACGCGGACGAAGTCGCGGCGGAAGCTAGTATTTTAGAAATAAACTAGTTGTGCCCCGGGGTTTCACCCTCTGCTCACGTCCCCTTCTACAGAGGACCACACTTATTACCTACGGGCATGAAAAATTGATTACGACCGTTTTTTTTCCGTTCCGAGACCTATCGAATATAAAAATTCATAAAAATCGTTCGAACCGTTTTAGAGGCGTATGGCAACTAAAACTTTGACACAGGATTTTTATAATTAGAAGGAAAGATAAAATAAATAACTCATATCATTGAGTCGATAGTCGATTCAGCCAATGGCTAAATTGCTAAGAGCCGTGATAAATACTTGAAGAGGCTCTAGTTGGGCAGCTGGATAAGGGGCTGGAGTCAGAAAGTGGTACTCCTAGGCACGCACCGTATTGTTAAGATATAGAGAGGGGATTATCTGGAGTCTGACTGCTGGTAACCTGGACCTACCTATTTCTGTGGAATTTATATAGAAATAAGTATTTAGAATCCTTACTCCTTACCTACTTTTTTACTTTTACTAATATTATGAAAGCGAAAGTGAGTTTTTTTGTTACTTCTTCACGCTTTAATGGCTACAGCGATAATGATCAATTTTAGTACAGAGATAGTTGGGAACCAGGAGACGGACATAGGCTATTGTTTTTTTAAAAAAGCGTGAAACATGAGGGAGAAAGAGGGAAAAATGGGAAAACTTAGCATTGCTATTACAATAAATAAGGCGCTGGGGCAAAAACTACAGGTGGCAGGTACCTGCAAATCAGGAAAGGGGAACTGTGTTATCCCGAATTTAACGCGGGCGAAGCCGCGGGCGAAAGCTAGTTGTATAATAAAACCAAAAATTTAATTAGGTATTTTTTTTGTAGGTTTTGGTTTTACTATTAACTTTAATTTTATTATAATTATTTTGTATTCGCTGACATCTTAACACAATTTTCAAAGTGACTTAGTTCTATGTCTTGCTACGTGGGATTATCTTGGTATGAGTATTCTATTCTTTGGGATTGTATCTGTTTCTAGCTTAGATTATATACTTCTAGATCGAGCCACCGCGTGGCCACACATGAGACAGCAAAATAATATAAAACTTCAGTGTTGCCATAGCGTAAAAAAATCCCAAAATACGAGCTCAAACTTGAAACTTATTATATTGAAACTTATGGGTTACACATTTGGTAGTAATGTGGTAAATAATTCATATAAGAACTTACTGTTTTTGTATATATGCGTCTTACTTCCACACTTGACAATGTAATCATGGCTACGTCTAGCTAGAGGTATATAGTCTATGGTTTCTAGTAAGGAAGAATGCCATTGTTTATAACTACTTCCGTATCTATAATTTTTTTTCTATTGTGTTTCAATGTGGGCGAGAAGGCTGTATACGGAATTATGTTGTAATGAAACGACCAAGTTTATTTTATTCCTTTATTGTCATTACGGGAGAACATTTATTAAAATTTCATTTTTTTCCTTACAATGTAAATGCAATTATCTTCAATGAAAATAATTGTTTAAAATATATTTACAAGTTTACGAACTAAAACTAAGTCACTAAACTAATTTAATAGTTTAAATTACAAACATCTTAATTAAAAGGCACACGGATTGAAGATCATTCTCATCATTTTATTCGTAACAAAGTGCCTTCAAAGTGCAGTAGGGATGTGCCGTTTGTTTACTAAAATATGCCAACTTTTTACTTTTTACACACACACAAAAATATAAAAACACGGAGTTATGTATACGAGTATAATGTTTGCACTAAATTATCTTTTACAGTCTTTATTTTGTCACATATTTCATTAATTACAATTTGTTGTTTTTTTTACTTCGAAAAATTACGAATTTATTTGTCCTTTTGTACTTTAGCCAATTCCTATATTCATTAGGGCCATTTATTGCTTAAATATAAGCAGTTAGGAAGCACAATTCGCTTATCCATAATTATTTATTCTAAAACTAGTAATACACATATAAAATTGCTGTGCGTTTCACTAACGGTACAGTATTCAAATCTGCTCATTGGCACATGAAAGATGACACAAAAATAAAATTAAAACTATAAAATTATCATAAAAACTACGAAGATCAGTTATTTCATTCGCATTTAAATATTACTTACATTAAAAAAAAGATAAAAATATTTACAATGAGTTGCATCAATCGGAAGTTATTAAAAACTATAAAATTACTTAATTATATAAAATATATTACAATATAATAGAGTATGTATGGAATTGAGTAAAAATTGAGCATGAGTGATCCCGTGTCAACTATTATAATATATAATAATAACAAATCAACTAGTGTTGTCATTTTAAAGCGAAAATGGAATGAATGAGATCTTATATCAACTGGAAATATGCAATATGCAAGAGGTTGCACTAATATTCAATGAATGGCAACTTTATATGCACGGAATGGCCTAGTTTTGCTTTTGTATTATCAAATAATACCAAAATGTTTGTCATACCTCCTAAAAGATATTTTGTTGGTGCCTCAGCATATAAAAATAAAATTGGAAGCAATTATGGAATGATTCGATATGCGGAAGATACGTAAACTATCAATTATAATATTCAAAACTGAGATTATTGCCAATTTAAAAAATAAATTCTGCAAAAAAAACAAAAATAGAAAAAAAATACCAAAATAAATGTGAGAAATGCGACGGCGGCAGCAATCTCAGTCAATACTACATTTAAATACTAAATTAACGCAATTTGTTTCTAAAGCCGATTTGAAACAAGTTTTTTTTAAAAACACTTATCTATTTTTTCATTCCAAAATCCATTAAAAAGCCATGCTTAATTTTAAAAACAAATAATAATAATTAGCTATAAATTTTATCCCAGCTTTAGTAACAAATCGAAACTATCTACACACTAAAAGCGATAAAATCCTAAGCTACAGAATCACACATAAATAATTTCCGTTCAAATATGAAGTCGACACCAAACAGACTTCCATTTTGTAAGTGTGGCGTATTCGACTGCACATTAACAAATCTCATGTGAATTAAAACCATAAATTAAAATCATGGATTAAAACCATAGATTAAAACCAATGGATCAAAACACAGCTTACAAACAAGTAAATAAAAAAAATCAACAACGTAACAATAGTGTGTCTTTTATTCATATGTGATTGTTAAAATTCGGTGTATTTTTGACGCTGTTCAAAAGAAGTTTTTAGGTACTTTTTGAACGTTAAATTGAACTACTTAGTTGGCATTCAAGCGGCGGCCATTTTTGTATAGAATTCCTCTAATATTACGGCAAGCTTTATATTACACGATTTTAGAATGAACAGGAAAATAACAATAGCATTTAACATTAGAAAAAAATAATGGGTACCAATTTAGTACTCCAACAATTATTTGCTTTTTTTTTTTTAATAACACTATTGAGACCGCGTCTTAACCAAAGCGTACCACACGCAAACACGCAACCGTCAAATTAAGATTGCTCGACAATAGAACGCGCGCTCTTGCCTTTAAAAGGCGCTTTGCGGTATTCAGAACAAATAAGTGACATATAGACGGTACGATCACGTATTTCCGCGACTATCGCTAAAATTAGGACGCGGTTTGACTGTTTCATTCTGTGTGCAAAGGATTAGATAAACTTGCATCATACTTCACAAAAATGAAAATACACCGAAAAGGGGGAATGCTAAAAAATCACGAGATTACCATTTGTTAGTGCATTATTCTACACTAAGTTAAAATCTATACATTCGAGTCATGGCTGTACAAGTCAGTCTATTTTCACGACAGGCCGCTCGGCGCCGAACGAACGCGGCAATGGACGCCGAGCGGTGATACATGCGTCGTTCTGTACATTGTCTTCATTCGTATGCTTCGACGTTCTTATTTTGTGGTGCTTTTGGAGCTGAATATGATGTTTGATCGGGCCATTTGTTTGTAAAAAAAAAACACTGGTAGTACTGTCAGAATATTAAAAAAAAAAACTTCAGTAATTCTCTATGAAAAAAAAATGCTTTAGTCTTTAGTGCCCATTTGCATCTAAAATTACTAAAAACATTTATCGCCAAACGTATTTAAGACAAGCTTTTGTTTCTGTCATTCATTTGAAGACATACAAGTCATTCATTTTAGTGGTGTGCAAGCTGCCATATTTTTTTTTTAAGTTAAATTGTATAGTTGGAAAGTGTTGATTTGCCATTGCAGATCAATATTTTAGCACCAGTTTGAGGCAAATCTGTAATTTCTAAAATAGCCCATTTGCAAAAGACCCTCAATATTCACCAAATCCAAAAAAGCTACCACTTACAAATAAAAAGAAACGTCGGAAATTCATCTAGAACCAAATCTTAACTTATGCCTATATATAGATGGCTTCTGTCGCCCCCTTATTGGTCTGTTGCAATTCGTTTGGGGATAACGCGGCGCGATCCGACCAATCAGAGTGCGGGGATTGCGTGAGCGGAGTCTGCGGTGATGGTGTTGACCAATGATCTGGTGATTCTGGCGATGGCGTCGGGAATGTATCACCGATGCCCCAGCCGCCGTATAGACCTGTGCAAAAGGCTTTATTGTAGAAATATAATCTAGAAAAATAAATTTAGACACAAATAATCAAGGAAAGTGCGCTCCGAGAATTATCGTATTAATAATATGCAGCTGTTTACAGCTGTTACAACCATAAACTATTTATGTTTCTAAAATACCATGGGTAAAAAAATATATAAATTTACAACTCGAAATCGAACGAACGTTTGACCAGCTGTAACTAAAGTAACTAGACAAAGAGAATACTTTAAACTATGATGAATGCATCAAACAAAGAATCCTCTACAAGAGACATGCTATGATGTTTGAGCAGTCGTTCAGAAACCCTAACATCATGAAGAAACAACTTTCATAAGGGTAAAGCTTTTAAGCTAGTAAGAAGGTACCACCACTACTAATTTGCAAACACAAAGATTACCGAAGCGCATACATGTTCTAGTGCAACTGTACATAGATTAGTTTTATAAAGAACTCTAAAGTTTCAGGACGATCGTACTTACTTGACATCATATTCGTGAGAGCGGGATGCTGCGCACCCTGCACTTGTCCCAGTGCAGCTGCATGAGTCATTACCGCTTGTAGCTGTGCATTGTGTTGGCCGTTGGCACCTGAAGAAGAAGAGGAAAATATTGTGAGAAAAATATGGAAATAACTTGAGCCATAATGCTAAGAATTTATCATTCAGCTATGAGACATTATCTACTGTGCCTTCCGTATCGTGACCCGTATGCTTAAGAATGAAGAGAATATCTTGACTTGGCTCTCGATGTTGTCGACATGTGGGTTAAGGACTGAGCAATCATTGTGCCAATAGTTTTATCAGTCAATAGCCTGATAGCGTGTTAACTATCCAGAGTCTAGACTAATACCTGAAGAACTTCTCGTCGAAGAGCTTATAGCTCGTATTGTATTAGGAGTTTTTTTTATTATTAAATTAGCTTTTGCCCGCGGCTTCGCTCGCGTTAAATTCGGGGTAACACAGTTCCCCTTTCCTGATTTGCAGGTACCTGCTACCTGTAGTTTTTGCCCTTGCGCCTTATTTATTGTAATAGCAATGCTAAATTTTCCCTTTTCTTCCCTCTTTGTCCCTCATTTCTCACTTTTTTTAAAAAAAATTGCCTATGTCCGTCTCCAGGGTCCTATATCTGTACCAAAATTCATCGAAATCGGTTTAGCCATTAAGGCGTGAAGACGTAACAAACAAACTCACTTTCGCTTTTATAATATTAGTAAGGATGGGTCTACTCTCAACCTAAATCTTGTCCCAAGGACAGATAGGTCAACAATAGGACGAGCTAAAAAAACGGTCAAGAGCTAGTCAGACTCGCGCACCGAGGGTTCCGTAAAAACTTGCTACATAAACAGCCACATCTTTTGACTGCGTAGACTGCGTAGACGTAGAGGGTTGATTTTGTGACAGGTCTAAGGGACCACAGAGTTGAGTATATGATGCGAATGTGTGGAATACCGACAAGGTATAGATGATGACTCCCCGTACGTCAGTCCTCTCTCTAGAAAAAGAAACGGCAACAAAGACACTTAAATTAAAATAACTAGAGATACTTACTCAGATGCGCAAGCGCCGAGTAGGCCGCGGCGTCGAGCTGATGCTGGTGTGAGTGACGTAGCGCCGCCATGTGCGCCGGCGACGTCGGCAGGGAGGGCCGGGACTTGCCCGGGGAGGGAGATCCTGGGAGAACAAGCTTAGTATAAATATAAGCTATATAAAAGTAAATGTCGATAAGATTATGTCAATAAACCACTTTGCACAGTACAAATCTAAAAACATGTGCAATATATAAACATTTATAAAAAATACAAAGTAAAATTAAACTGTTAATGTTGATTTGTTTTTTTTTTATGTTGGGCAACTCGCAGTTCAACTCTCTTGAGTTGTTAGACTGCTTAACCGGACTATCCTGTGTGACCTCAATAAATTAAGGCCCCCAGCCAGGGCTACAAAACTACTATTATACTAAGTGCTCGCTCGCTAAGGGCACCCCCTGTGGGGTACGGACCTCGGCTTAGGACGTCACTGAGGGAGGGCAACAAAGGTGGCTGGGTCGATTAATTAGGGACTTTAAGATTTACTGCTCAGTATCGCGGACTGGCTTGTAGACCAAGGGACGGTTTCGTTACTGGGGGTTTCGCGACGGGTCTCGGCGGCGAGGTCGGAAAACGGATCGCGGTCTGTTTCTGTGTTTACGGATAGTACTTGTTTCCCTACTGCTTTCCTGCAGGATTGTGATGGGATCATCGGGTGTGATTAGGGTATGCCTTGGTCGGCGAATTTTCCCTATCCTAGTGGGAGTATAGTGGGTTGCCCCTACTATGAGACTGTTGGGGTGCCTTTCAGCGGCATCGAAGAAACGCCTCGTGAGGCGTTTCATCGTTTGGCTATTGCCGGGATTTTAAGATCGACATGTAGTCGTTCATTCCTCAAGTACCAGGGAGCTCCCACGGCCTTTCGGAGAAAACGGTTTTGGAGGGTTTGCATCCTGTGGATTCGGGACGGGTTGACGTGCGCGAACACGGGGCACGCGTACGTCATGATTGGTCGAATGCACGCTGTGTATATACGCAGCTTGCACTTCAGTGACAATTTGCTGCGTGCATTCAACAGGTAGTGGAGTCTGCCTAGAGCGAAAGCAGCGCGCGAACGCACCGTCTTTATGTGCTCGAAGCTGCGAAGTTGAGGCGATTGTCCAGGATTACACCAAGGTATTTGGCTCGCTTCTCCCAAGGGATCGGCTTGCCGAACATGGTGATCGGATCGGGGTTGGGAGGGGCGGGTCTGCCCGGTGGGTAGAATAGTACCGCCTGGCTCTTGTCGGGATTGACTTCTATTCTCCACTTCCGGAACCAGTCACCTAGGGTGTCTGCGGAGGTTTGGAGGGCCTGGATGATGGTATTAGGGCTGCGGCCGGAGTGGTATATGTCCGTGTCGTCAGCGAATTTGTAACATAATCTTTTTCTTCTTATTTATAAATTTCTCTCATCACAGTTTTAGTTGCCATACTCCTCCGTAACGACTAGACCGATTTTTATGAATTTTTATGTGTGGTTTCGGTAGGTCTGAAATACGGTCGTAATCTATTTTCCATACCTCTAAGAGAGGTGTTAAGCAGCGGGTGAAACCACTGGGCACAGCTAGTATCATTATAATTTTTATCAAAATTGTAGAAATGTTAGACAAATGATACTGGAAGACTCAAAGAAAATTGATCATTTCTATTAAGAATTTCTTTGTAACGGAGTCGGAATTTGAGGATGGCAATTAGCTCGTCCCCGATTACATAATGTAAATGCCAAAATGTGAGTGCGTAAATAGGTACCTACGCTTTGCCTAACCGTATGAGGATTCTAGTCTCGTTATCCTGCCGTGGTTGTGGGTTGTTTGAAAGAGATACCGCGGCCCCGGAACATAAAGGGCAATAGAAGGAACATGGGAGGGTTTTAGTCAGTAGAAGACACTCCCTCCCGCTCCGTTGAGAGCGGGGGAAGTTATTTGACGATTTCCCATCCGCAAAAAATGCGTCTTGTTTTACTTATTGTCTATAATAATAATATTAACAACATTCTTACCTATATACGCATGCGGAGAAGTGGTGTGATTGCTGTGCGTGGGAGAGTGATTGGAGTAAGGTGGCGAGAGGGACGCTCCAAGCGCGCCGCCGCCGAACGACTGTTGCAGCGTCTGACCCGTCTGCGGGACGAAGCACTGATTCTATTAGTTACTTGTTCTTATATAACAATCATGCACACGAAAATAAATACTACTACTTGAAAAACACGTCCTTTTTATTGTAGGTAAATGAGTCCATCTCATTCAAGGCAATTCAAAATATTTTATCATTTGCATACTTCTACGTAATTGTATTATTAGTTTATGTCTATTTTTAGTTTGTAAATAACATACACAGATGTGAATAAATCAAAATAAACATCAAATAATAGAATTAACTGGTTAGGATTACATTGAAGAAAATAATGGTAGCGTTGTCATATTTTGGTCGAAAATTCAAAAAGCGCCCTCTATCGGTGAAACTGCGGGTCAGCAATATGTTCGTCGAATAAAATAATCGTAGTCGCGTATTCGCGCAACGTTCTCTGTTGTTAGGACACGGCCTCACAAATTTCTCATATCATCGGGGACAATAACGTTTCTTCAAATGATATGTTGATGCGTTATGTTCGTAAACTGATGATGTCAGTTGTGACTGGTCATCACTTAGTTGCCTCGGCTTATTTGTTTTTTTTTTTTAATTAACCTTTTTGTATTTTCTATGGACACTTTTAACGTGCACATCTTCGGCTACATCGATCTCACATAATGCATTATCTCGACATGAAAAATGTAACTTAGATTTTATAACTTAAGCCTGATTTAAAAGAGTATCGATGGAGTTTCTTCTCGATAGAGATCGACGTTTTGAAATGGTCAACTACAGTACTTTCGCAGTTATTATGCCTTGTGACCGGGACCGAAGCTTCATTTTATTGTTGTTCATGTTTCGACAGTTCAAAAGTGCCTGTAACTGGCCATCTTGAAATTAATGTTTTTTTTTAATAGAATAGGTTGTTATGGTTGTTGTCGACACCTAGAATATGTGTTGTGTATTACCTTGACGCAGTCCTCATAGCTTGGCGGCTGCTTGTGCTGCACTAGCTGCTCGATGCCTACGAACTGCGCCATCGCGTTCGAGTACAGCGACGTTGCGTCGTACGGCGACGGCAAGTCCTGCACAAACACACATTTTATAAAGTCACCGTGTCATAATGTCCTGTAGGTGTACGCACACGCGTTCTTAACAATTTACAGTTTTTTTATTATTATTATTATTTAGCCACAAGCTCTACTATATTGTACGTATCAAGTTGTTAAAAGAGTGTAGTTAGATAGATAGATAAATCATTTATTTGATGCAGCAAAATACACAATACTGGAATTAATACAAAAAAAATATCAAACAGATAAAAAGGAACACATTTAAAAAAAAAAGTATGGTAGAAGTTAAATTGACCCATAGGCATTTTGACACATCACATATATTTATAAAGGCCGCCCACTACATACTGGTGTGTGTCTCAAGATTGCACCAAATAGGAGTTCAGCTCAGCATAATGTCAGGTAGACTACCTGACGCTGGTATTCCGCTGAATCCTGCTAGTGACACACGGATGTCGAGAAAATGATCGGCGAATATTATGAAGGTGGGTTGTCAGAAGGAAAGATAATTTATTATAGTTATTAGTACAGTTATTTACCTGTAAATTTTGGAGCGGTGATTCAACCGGGCTCAGACTGGAACCCAAACTCTCCACGCTCTGTGGCACTTCCTGTGCCACTTTCTTATTGTTCTTTTTTACGCTAGGCTTCCTGTAACAAGATAGTTAAAATATAGGTTAGTACCAAACAAATGAGACAGCACTTACTAAGTCCAGCTCGTTTTAAGTCATCATCTGCCTAGCCTTTTCCCAACTATGTTGGGGTCGGCTTCCAGTCTAACCGGATGCAGCTGAATATCAGTATTTTACATGGAGCGACTGCCTATCTGACCTCCACAACCCAGTTAGTACTGGGTAATACGATACCCCTTGGGAAGACTGGTTGTCAGACTTTCGGGACACTGACTGCCTGTAACGACTGTCAATGATCTGCAAATGACAGCCGGGACCAACGGATTAACGTGCTTTCCGAGGCACGGAGGAAACTCGGTATGTAACGGGTGGTCACCCATCCACAGACCAACCTAGGCAAGCGCGGCTTAACCTAAAGATTGACCCGAGCGGCTGCTATTATTTAGCCACGAGCCCCTCAAGTCCAGCTCGTTAAGTAAACATCAAAATCTCAAAATTAAAAAGTTGACATTTTTCATCATATTTAGTCATTTTGACCTCTCCTTATTTTTGTATATTTTCTGTGTATGTATATGTATTTATTATTAATCAAACTGATATTTCCTATCACATTGCACCTACTATGTTTTTGTCTCTGCATCACCCTAAGGTTGACTGGTAGAAAATGCCCAAGGCATTAAGTCCGCCTTTGTACAATGATTTTTTTACTTGTGCATGAGGTTTTAATAAATAAACAGGTCTCTATAAACTTGATTGCTGATAAAAAGTGACGCTTCACAAATGGAGTTTTGTTTTAAAACCCACGTATAAACATTAACATGGAACCGCCCAGGCAGCCCGCGAAACGCTAAATTTCTAATTTCCTTTGCACTTTACAGACTAATTATTATAATTAAAATCATCAATACAACTCTGAACGTTAATTTTAGCCCAATTTCATGAAAAAAATGCAGTATTTTACTGACTTGGATGTAAGCAAAACTACAAGATAGACCTCAGAAAATTACAATAGATCAATCAATCAATCAATCAAAATATTTTTATTTTACATAGGCCTACATGGGCACTTATAAAACGTCGAGAAAAGATGCACGGTTCGGGTTGGTCGTTTCCTATGGAGAAGAACCGGCAAGAAACTCCATGGTTACTCCATGGTTAGAGCCTATGGCACCCAATGGTAACATACCGTCTAATTTGCGTCGTCTGCAAGTTATTGTTGTCGTAAGCCTGGTCGGGACTGTCGGGGCCGGCTTTCGCGCGCGACTTCTTCGGCTTCCCCTTGGCCGCTGTGCTGATCACCGTCGGCTGGCTGATCAGCTGCGGGTGCGGGTTTGGTGATGCTGTGGACAAGAGATTATGTTAGTACGGTGATTTTGTTTGAGATTACGATAAACTGCTAAAGGGCTAAAGCTATGGGCAAGAATCTGAACCCCAAGACTTCAGAATCCTTCAATAGCACCCAATAAGTTAACTTAATCGTACTAATCATATAGGATCTTGGTTTCTTCAGTGTTATTGGGTTTTTCCATCACAAATTTCTCAATAGCAGCCATGTTGGCTGCATTTATGCACGCTTGATGACAATAGGCCCACCCCTATTAGATGGGACTTAATTATAACTGGCTAAATGTAAGTGTACTACGTTATATGTAACCCCTTTGCCAAACCCTTCGAGGGTAGTAGGCGTGATATCATATAATCTTCATTTTCCAAGTACTGTTACACCTGGTAGTCATCCAATTTTAATGCATTCGTTTAAAAACCTCTTTCACTAAATCAAATGCGCAGTAAAAACTTACCTCTGTGCTGCCACCTGCCGCCGTGAAAGAGAAAAGTTTTAAGTCTGAAATACTATCATGCCAGTGACACGAAGAAAATTTAAAAATAGATATTTGAATAACCCATAGAAAACTCACGCTTAATCGTCGCACATCCTCTCCTCCATCACACCCACGTCTGTGGTCTATGATCTCTCGGACAACTAAAAACGATCGTATTATTCCAAGGTCCTTACAAAACTCACGCATGAGATGGTGATGCTGCGGCGGCGGCCTCGGACAGTGTTCGTCCAGTAGCCTGACGATGTCGTCGTGCATCCTCTCCTGTGCCACATCTCTGGGCAGCCGGTCCATATGGTCCGTGATCTCTCGGTTGGCCATAGCGTCTAGCAAGGCTCGGCAGGCTCCGTAGGAACCTTCGCGGGCACCTAGGAAAAGCGGGGTTTCATCCTGTGGGGGGGATGGTGAGGTTAGAAATTATGTGGCAGTATAGGTTCTGTCTATTTTCCGATTAAACAGAGGCATTTTCAATTAAACCTTTTGAAGATTTTGGAAGGACCTAGATTGAGGACTGACAAATATTGAAAGGTAAAAAACTTTGAACAAAATCAAATGCCGAGACGTACATACAAACCAATGTTTGCCAACTTTCTACTATACAATATAATACTGATCGTAGGACACAGCAATTATCTAAAAGCTATTTAGAAAAGTTGAGTCAGCTTGAGCTGTCCAAAGTCATAATTTCTTAAAAATGTAAATTATTAAGCCAGATGTGAACGTCTCTTTGGGTACGCATAACTCTTTGGAAGGCATTATTATAAAAAAAAAACAGTAAATAGATTGAAAGTAAGAAAGTCAGCGCTATTAAAAGAAAACGCGTATAATGTGTTTCTCCGGCCACCAAAGCACACAATCAAGCCAAAAACTAGGGGCCTAAGTCTGCTATTACAATAGTGTCAGAAGAAGTTTAGTATGTAGTAGATTACCAAACTTGTCAAAATGAACCATTATGCGATCAGTGATCGACCATTCTGACACCATTGTAATAGCAGACTAAGGCCCCAGTTATAAAGGTTTCTGATAATGTTAAAGGGACACTTGGAAAGGCAGGAGTTTTCTTTCGTCTGTTCGAGTCCGACACTACCTCGACTGTTTGTGACACAGTCGAGGTGTCCGTGGGGGTTTCCCACCACTGCCACAAAAAAAAATTATACCAGCAGCCCGGAATCACCCTCTCTCTCTATTTGTACTTGTCCATCTTTTTCCCGCGATTATAGGCAACATCGCCAAACCAAGATCTCTTTGAGAAACCCAGACGTAAATATAATAATCTTGTTACAAAAACCGTACCTTATCATCCTGCGCATCTCTGTTGGCTCCATGAGCTAGCAGAACATTAACAGCATCGATATTGTTGACAGCTGCGGCCCAGTGCAGCGCCGTCTTGCCGCTGTTGTCCGCCGCGTTTATGTCCGCGTCAGCATTGATTAGGTCTTCCACCATGCCTTCTATGGCCAGCCTGTGGGAGAAGATCGTTGTGGTTTAGTGAGACGCTAATGATTTCTAATAGACACTGTTGGCTCAGTGGCTGAGCGATCAACTGCAGCGCTGCGTGTCGCGTGTTCGATCTCCGCACGGAACAAATATTTGTATGGCCTACAGATATTTTTTCCGGGTCTGGTTGTTTGTGCATGTGAGTTTAAATGTTTGTAAAAAGACACCCACGATACAGGAACAATTCCTAAAGTGAAGCAACGTTAAAAAAAAAATAACAGCAAACAGCCTTGATAAGAAAATGAGGTTGCCATGCAGGGATTAAATGAGGCCAAAAGACTTGAAGTCGAAAGACGTCCACTTCCTTGCTGTTATAAGCATAATTCACATCAGTCTTTAAACTGACATGGTCACTAACATTATTATTAACAATTGAAACGGAATAAATAACAAATATGGTACATAAATATCCCATTTCAAGTGTTAATAATAACGACTGTGGATCTTTTTGGGATTTTAGATGATCGTTAGGTACATATCTGACAAATTAAAAAAAATGCTTTCCAACATACTTTATCATTCCAAGTATAAACATTCTCTATGACTTTAACAGTAAGTTTGCTTTCTCATTATCTCGTAATTAGTTAAACTTACCTAGCAGCCAAAATAAGTGGTGTAGTCCCATCATGCATCCTCGCGTTCAGGTTCGTAGCTCTATTCCTAAGCAGTATCTGGAAGACGCCCATGGCATCCGCAGCGACGGCCGCGTGCAATGGCGTCCGTCCCGTGTTGTCTTGTGAGTTCGCGTCTGCGCCTGCGTCTAGGAGACGTTTTGCTGCGTCTGCGCGGGCGTATCTAGGGGAAGAATTTAAAGTTTATAACATTTTTCTGTTCAAAGGAAAATTACCTACATAAGCCGAAAAAAGGAAAATAGAGTTACATATAAGTTGTCAGTTGTCTATTATTTAACACTTTAGAGTTATGTTTAAATGTGATTTAATTTTGACCCTCATCAAGCATAAAAAATATTCGCATTATTGTAGGAGTAAGGCGTAAGTGTAGCTCACTTTTAGGTCTTAGATCTTCAATAAAAGGCTGATGTTGATCAATCAGCCTAGCCTGTCCATAATTATGACTGCCAATCCAAACGGATGCAGAACTTGATTAAATAAAAACACTACTGATAAATTCCTCATCAGTAGTTAATAGATAATATCTTACCTTGCAGCTAAATGCAAGCTAGTCTCCCCAGTCTTATCCATGGCGGCATTCAGCTGAGCGCCCTGAGCCACCAGCTCTGATATTATATGCGCAGTCTGTTCGTCTTCAGCGTCAGATCCTGTGTCCAGACCACCTCCTCGAACCGCGGCTACCATGAGAGGTGTCATGCCCAGAGGACCTCGCGCGTCCACTTCTACGTGACCATCGTGCTGAAAAAAGAGGGATGGTTAGTGAATATTCTGAAGAAGAATTTGAACATAGATGATGAGAAAAAGAAGCCAATACTCACGATAGCTGGTGGAGTCATCATACTCGGCGGTACTCTGATATCTGCGGCATCCAAATGCTGTTGAGTCCAGACCCTGCCGTCATGACCAGCCTCCTCATAATCCGTAATAGCCGTATGGTCTGACGCGTATCCACCTGGAGCACCATTGGCATCACCTGGTCCTCTCGCTCGCTTCGCTCTCGGAGGCGCCGACCCATCATCGTCTTCATCCGACCAGTGATGAGGAGGTCCCATGTGACCGCCATTGATATCCACATCAATACAACCAATCGATCCTTTGTTCAAGTTCCGCATCTCCTGTCCATCAGGACCACGTCTACGCGATCTCCGTCTGGTCGACGAGTTGTTGCTCATAAAACCTTCGGGGAACCATGTTATACCAGCTGCTCTTTTCCTTTGAGCTGTGACTAATACACCAATCAGTAATCCGGCCAACAGGACCAAGATTACTCCGATGAAGACGTATTTGGAGTTCGTTGGCACTTCTCCTGTATCATCAGGGGTGTTGACCCCCTTGATGGAGAAGATCGGGAAGTCAGGTGACAAGGAGTGCTTGGAAGCTGTGGCCGCTAAGAACTCTGCTGCTTCTCTCGCCGAAAAGAAGCATTCAGAACTAGACATAGATGTGCATTTTCTGTTATCAATTTCCAAGTAGACCTGCACTCCTGTTTGTCCCCTTTCTGTGAAGACGATGTTGTGTTTCTTCCCAAACTCTGTGTCTTGTAAGCCGACGTCGGTTGATCCTTTCCATGGGTAGACCATATCGTTGCCCAAATGGTCCTTCTTTATCAATATCGTCGTTCGTAACTGATGACCTAGATCTCGGAGGAAAGCTACGGAATTCTCTTTGAACGTTTTCATATCCATTAGTAGAGTAACTGACATGACACCTTCGGCCAAGTGTGGAGGTTCATTCTCACAGTCGAGACCGTCCCAGTTACATTCAGCGTTGTTGCAGCCGTAGTCACAATGGCCGTTAGCGTAATGTTTCTGACAGTAGGCGTCATAGATTGGGTTGCAGCGCTGTAGGGACTTCTGGCAATCTCTGCCGTCGAACAAACAAGCTTGGGTGTTACAAACTTCATTGCATTCGCCATCCATGAAGACTTCCCAGCATTTTATTGGCGCTGTGCAGTTTGCCCATGGGTTCAAACCCAAAGAGCAGTCGTTACCATCAAACTCACATGCGTACGTATTGCATTCTTCATCGCAATGGTGGTCACCTTGCTTCTCTTTACAGCCCTTTTTCACACATTGTTCTCTTTGGAATGCCAAGTCTAACTCTTCGAATGTTAGTCCCGGTTTCTTGTTGCTAAATCCTCCATTCATTCCTACTGGACTACCGTAACCACCTCTGGAGTGTGGATCGTGGGTATCACAGCTCTTGCCAGTCCATTGCTTTGGGCAGTAACAGAGGTAGTCACCAGGCTTGTCGATACACCTTGCTTCTGGGTGCTTACAAGGGTTACTGAGGCATTCATTCATGGAGTCGATTTCACAGTTAATGCCTGATAAACCTGATGGACATTCGCAGACATACCCGCCAATTTCTGAAGTTCGACAGTATCCTCCATTCTGACACGGATTGGAATCGCAAGCATATCCTGAATATTCACAGTTCTTACCGTAGAAGCCATCGTTGCAAAGGCACTCGTGTCCTCCTTGTATGGCTGTGCAAATACCTCCGTTCTGACAGGGAGAGTTAGCGCAGAAGTTGACCTTCGCATCGCAGTGTCTTCCCATGTAGCCAGGCTTGCAGTTGCAGTGGTAATCATTGACAAGTTGGACGCAGTCTTGAGTACCAGGAGAAGAGCATGGGTTGGACAGACATTCGTTGATGTCTCCTTCACATCTTGGACCAACGAAGCCAGGTGGACACTTGCACTCAAACCCTCCAACTTTGTCGATACAAGTACCGTTGTTGTGGCAGGCATCTTGCTTGCAGTCATTTACGTTGATTTCGCAGATTTTGCCAAGAGTTCCAAAGGGGCAGGAACATGAGAAGTTGTTAATGAGATCGTGGCAGGTTCCTCCATTCTGGCATGGGTTGGGGAGGCAGTCGTTTACGTTCAGTTCGCAGTTCTGTCCCTGGAATCCTTTAGCGCATTGACACTGGTAGGTTCCTACGAGATCTTTGCACAAGGCTCCGTTCTGGCAAGGCGCTGAGTCACATTCGTTGATTTCCTTTTGGCAGTAGGAACCCGTGTACCCTTCGAGGCAGTGGCAACGATGAGAGTTGCCAATATCCTCGCACGAACCGTTGTTACACAGTGCTTTTAATTTTACACCTGAGGACAAAAGTAATTGAGGAATAAGCCATTGTATTAAAACCAGTACTGAACAATGAGAATTTCAAGAGAAAATTAAGTCAAATTTCAATAATGTTCATAAGTATTTAACTCTAAATTACCTCTGAAATCCATACCTTTCCTGATAGCCGCATCTTTGCATGAAACCATCTCGACGTCGCACAGTTTCCCAGACCAACCCGGGGCGCAAGTGCATGTGTACTGAGGACCTTTTTGTGAACATGTGGCTCCATTCTCGCATGGGTTGTTTTCGCACCTGTATGAAGAAGAGTGAGTTACATTTTGGTTGTCAATAAAAAGTTAATTAATATTACTAGTTTATTAGGGACTAGTAACTATTGTATTTTTATGAAATAGAAATCATCATTATTTTATTTGCTAAAATGTAGGCATACCAATATGATGATCAGTTTTATGAGAGTCCCGAAATTATTTAATGCTTTAGACATTTCTTAGACAAAAACATAGACAAACGGTCTTGACAGACATAGACGGCCAAAAAGTTATCCTATAAGGGTTTAGATTTTTACTTTTGAGATACGGAACACCAAAAAACCGGCATTTATTAACACTTACCAATCAACATAAGTCTCGCAGTGTTTCCCGGTGTACCCGTAAGGGCAGTGGCAGGTGTAGTAGGTGATATGGTCATGGCAGGTGGCGCCGTTGTCGCAAGGAGAGCTGTCACACATGTTTATACGGAACTGACAGTTTGAACCCGTATAGCTGCAAATAGAGAAGGAAATTATTGTTAGTTTATATCTTCAATGATAATTCAAATAGTATCAGCCCAAAATTTTACGACTTTTTTGACGCTTTCAGTAGCATCCATCAGAAACCTTTTTTTTGTAGGGTTAGGATATCATCAAATAAATCCTCTCGCTGTGGGCGGACCGGTGGGAGAGTGTCAGACTTTTACTGACTAAAACGTATCCATGTTCCTTCTTTATCTCTTTATGTTCCGGGGCCGCGGTATCTTTTGTTTTAACAAGCCGCAGCCCTGGTAAACAGTGACCCTGGCAGGCCTCTCTGCTTTGTTGATATGACTGTAATGAGGCGCGTGTGGAACACGAACACTTCGTCCATCAGCCTCCGTTATGTGCAAACAATATGACGGGCAGGACACGATACCAAGTGTCCCATCGTTTGTGGGGCAACACCTCATTAACACTCCAGGGGCCTCAACCGGTTTTCTTTGCTACGGCCAACCTGTGTCCGGAGTCTATTTAAAGATGAACCTTGTTTAGAAGAGAAGAATTTCTGAGAAATGGTACAAACTTACCGCCTTAAGAATAACTCTGTCAAATTAGAAGATTTGTTTAAGTAATGCGGTGGCAATCAACCAATAGAGGATAGCAAAAAAAATGGGTGGCCCAGATCTCTATGGTACCAACCCAAACGGTCACGATGAGAAGACATCTACCAGTGGAGTACCTGTGTCCTGCTATTCCAAAGACAATATAATAGAAGAACATGATGATAAACACTTACCCAGGTGGGCAAGAACAGTTGTAGGAGTTGATGCCATCGATGCAGGAGCCTCCGTTCATGCAGCTGGACTCCGTGCAGTCCTCGTCATTGGTCTGGCAGTTGATGCCGGAGAAGCCGAGCGGGCAGGTGCAGGTGTATGATGCCACATACTGGAAGGAAGAACAGAGTATATTATGAATCTGGACGCTTCACTTCTGGGATCACGACATCTCATCATCATCAGCAAAGCAGTTCCATAAAGACTCCTTCCCCTTTTTTTTGGGGTGGGAAATCATTAAATAACTTCCCCCACTCTGGGCGGAGCGGGGGGGAGTGTCAGACTTGTACTGACTAAAACCCACCGATGTTCCTTCTATTGCCCTTTGCGTTCCGGGGCCGCGGTATCTCTTTCGAACAACCCGCAGCCCCGGCAGACTACTTCCCCTTCCATATACATAAATCCCCTAGCGATAAATTAATTAATTTCTTTTTTTTCTGTAATGTACCCGTTAATCTGTGTACAGCGTTATGGGCTGCAACATTGTCTATAAGTTTTATGTATTTCTTGTTCCTGTTTGTTGTACATCATAGATAAAAACAACGGCATTTTGTCAGTCTTACCTGGTTACAAGTAGCTCCATTCATGCAGGGTCTGGACTGGCACTCGTCGATGTCCACCTCACAGTGTTTACCCGCAAACCCGCTGGCGCACACGCAGTTGTAGTCACCAATCGAGTCCAGACATGTGGCGCCATTTTGACATGGGACTGTAGAAGGAAAAGATGAGATTGATATTGTTAGTATTACGAAAATAGCATTAATTGCCGGTAAAGCGTAATTATACTTTTTATTTATGGCACGCAAAATAAAAAAAATTACTACAAATGGCAATACTAAAAGTGTAGTGTGAGAAGTCATGCCAATAGTAAAAGTTTTAAACAATTTTTTATAGTTTTTGGTGAAAATATGAAACTACTTTCTCTTACCAAAACTTTAAACTGTTTTTTTTAATTACCGATTTACTTAAGCAACAGTTTAATACTCACACGAAGCGCAATCATCCGTATTAATAGCGCAGTCCTTCCCCTCGTAGCCGCGCGCGCACAGGCAGGCGTAGGAGCCCTCCGTGTTGATGCACGTGGCGTCGTTGTGGCACGGCGCGGTGACGGCGCACTCGTCCACGTCGCGCTCGCACAGCGCGCCCGTCCAGCCCACGGGGCACTGGCACGTGAACTCCGCGTACGACGCCTCCGCCACGCAGCGCCCGCCGTGACGACATCTAGCGGGAGAAACAACCATTATTTCCGAAGCATGGTAAAAGGGCTAAATTAATAATAACTGCCATTCAAGTCGATCTCGGGGTTAAGCCGCCCTGAGTAGGCTGGTCCGTGGATAGGTGACCACCCTTAACATTCCGAGATTCCTCCGTGTCTTGTAAAGCACGTTAAGCCGTTGGTCCCGGCTGTCATTTGTAAATCTTTGACAGCCTTAACTGGTAGTCAGTGGCTCAAGGGAGTATCGTATAACCCAGTTAATAAGTGGGTTGTGGAGGCCAAATAAACAGTCGCTCCATGTAAAATACTGATCTTCAGCTGAATACGGTTATTGGAAAAGCTTCGCAGATGATGGTAAAAATATTTCGGGCAGGAATAAGTTAGGTAAGTTTAATAAAAAGCCAACATGATATTTAACGCAGGGGATTTGAAAACCTGATTTTTAACAATAATGATTATGGCAATGCTCAAGATCGCTTTGGGTAACTAGTTCAAGTGATGCTAAACAAGATCTTCCAAGAGCACTGATCATTTTCAGTGCATTCAGTACAGTCAGCTTCGGTTATCTCCTTCTGTCTGGCATGTTTTATAACATTAGTATTATCTCTCGTGTAGTATTACTATGCTATTAACCATTAAAATTATTGTATTGTTCTCATTATGATAGATACAGTCTCAGTGACTCAGATACTCACTGGTTAGGCGTGCAAGGATCCAGCGTGTTCTCGCAGTTCCGTCCGGAGTGCGGCGGTGCGCACACGCAGCGGTACCCGTTCACGAGGTCGATGCATGAACCGCCGTGTAGGCACGGGTTGCCGGCACAGTCATCTATGTTGGTCTCGCAGTTTACTCCTGAGGAGAGAAAAGGTTAGAAATGAAATAAGAAAACTATGTGAAGGAGGTGATAATCCAAAAAAATATACAAATATTAATCGGAAAACCAAAATTATATAATCAATTTCGAACTGAACTTTTGAATGCCATTGTCACATATATGTGACAAGCAAGCACGTGCCCTTGACGCCAACAACACAAATATGTGACAAACAAATTAGTAAAATGAGTGCCTTAGCGTGGAGGGCACGCCCGTAAGTTTATACTCTGGCGTTCAAAAGGTTTAGTTAAATATGTTCTTCACCGCGTGAAGAAGTCTGGATCAAATGGAGATTTATTTAATTTCAAACGTCAATGATGTCAGAGACAAGCTTCTATTAAAATTGAAAATACCTTTGAAACAGACTAAATATAAAGTAAGTATTTCTTACCGGTAAATCCAAGGACACAGTCGCATTTGTAAGCGTTTAGCCTATCGTGGCAAGTTCCTCCGTGCTGACAAGGGTTCGAACTGCATTCGTCAATGTCGCGTTCACAGCGTTGACCTGAAACATTGAGTACGATTAAGTTACATCTTTAGTGAATATATAGTATATAAGACATCTCTATTCGATTTTAGTTATAACTAGCTTTTGCCCGCGGCTTCGCTCGCGTTACATTCGGGGTAACACAGTTCCCCTTGCGCCTTATTGATTTGTAATAGCAACGCTAAGATTTCCCTTTTCTTCCCTCTTTCTCCCTAACTTTAAAAAGAAATAGCCTATGTCCGTCTCCTGGTTTCCAACTATCTCTGTACCAAAATTCATCAAAATCGGTTTAGCCATTAAAGCGTGAAGAGGTAACAAACAAACAAACTCACTTTCGCTTTTATAATATTAGTAAGGATTTCTTACTCTTACTTAATAAATTATAAATGTGAATGTTTGTGAGGATGGATGGATGTATGGATATTTGTTACTCTTTCACGTCAAAACGGCTGAACTGATCTTGATGTTTAGCACAGAGGTAGATTATGGTCTGGAATAATACATAGGATACTTTTTTTTCGATATGACGTGGGCGAGGTCGCGGGCGCCAACTAGTCATACCTAATTTTATTCGATACCATTTTAGTCGCAGTTTAAGATAGTCCGATTTAGCTTGACAACCACTGTTTTTGGTTCTTCAATTTTAGAATGAGAAAGAAGAAGAATAAAAGAAGAAGAAAGAATGAGATTGCAATTTTCCCTTAATTGAGTAACTATTATATAGTTTAGTTATATCACTTCAATCAATTTCAGAATAGGTAACGCCGTTTGACAGTAATAAACTTAACTTTAGTGATTGTTAGAGTACTTTTACAGAATCTACACCATTTTTAAGGGTTGAAGAGGAACAATATCTGGTCAGAAACACCAAATTACTGCTTTTGAAATCATCTCGAGTATTTTTGTCACCAGGTAGTCTAAAACACTATTCACACTGATTTAACGACTGTTGGTATAACTGCACAAGTTGGAACTAAATTTCTGCAAAGACTTGCCATAAACTTAAAGCATCCAGGGAGTTGCTTATGGAAACCTTTCACGTCAAATTGAACTGTTTTGTAACACTAAACAATTACCAAGTGTATGATTGACACTTACCTCCATATCCCGGCAGACAATGACAGATGAACTGATTGACTCCATCTTCACAGGAGCCGCCATTAATGCAAGGATTCGAAGCGCACTCGTTCACGTCAGACAGGCATCTGCAAATGAAAAATCTGATGAGAACCATGCTTGACTGTGGGAGAATGTGGAGGGCAATTAGTAAGAGGATAATTTCGTCAAAACGTTGTTGCTGCATGTTAGCACTATGCAGTATCTGACCAAGAGAAAACTTGGACTTCAAAATTTACACAGCTTTTGTTTCTGATCAGCAAAAATGTTGGTAGTTCAAGATTAAACACGGCTGTGAACGTATTGATCTCATTCGGATTTAACTTTCCCTCGAATGGATCTAGTTAGGGGCGGGAGTTAAAAAAAACGCAACAATATGAATTCTAACGTCTCCAGACTAGAATAGAAAATCAGTTAGAACTTCGAGTGTCCTTGGAAGTCTTTTCATTAGTTGATCTGTAGTATCCAATCCTGAAGCCTTCCCATAAAACTAATTCCCAAAACCATTAAAATAGTTGTCCAGCTCGTTCCTGCTACCGTCCATACCTAGCGTCATAATATCCTCTAGGGCATTCACACCGGAATCCATTGATCCTGTCCACGCATTTCCCGCCATTCGCGCAGGGGTTGGACAGGCACTCGTTGATGTTCGTCTCGCAGTGCTGACCCGTGAACCCTGGGATGCACTCGCAGGTGTACCTGGGGGTGATCGGGGGCGTTAGAGGTTAGGAGAAGTGATAGCCTAGTGATGTGGCCGTCGGCCTGCCTTAGTCACAAGTTGGGACCTAAGCCATGCCACCTTTTAGTTGTCGGAGTCATGTGCATCCTTACTAATACTATTGAAGCGAAAGTGAGTTTGTTTGTTACGTCTTCACGCCTAAATGGCTAAACCAATTTTGATGAATTTTGGTATAGAGATAGTTGGGACCCTGGAGACGGACATAGGCTATTTTTAAAAAGATTGAGATATGAGGGAGAAAGAGGGAAGAAAAGGGAAAACTTAGCATTGCTATTACAATAAATAAGGCGCAAGGGCCAAAACTACAGGTAGCAGGTACCTGCAAATCAGGAAAGGGGGACTGTGTTACCCCGAATTTAAGGCATGCGAAGCCACGGGCAAAAGCCAGTATTCAATAATTATCATTAGTTTTGGTCATGGAAAACATTGTAAGGAGACCAGCTGGTCTAGAGATATTTCTCAATGGCATGTTTAGTTAAGACAGAGGCTCACGGGCGGCATAACAACTCTGACACCTGGGCTTTTGCCCAGTTTGGGACAGTTGTAGTAATGCATCATGTCATGAAGTGTTTGCTTGCGATATGGCTTGTGATATTGTAATAATAACATGGTACACTGGATTTTAGGGTTTAAGGACAGAAGCAGAAGGATGCATATCAGAACACATGGAAGTTGTTAACTAAATCTTTAATAACGTCATGCAGGGCGAAAAAATGATCCAAATGAAATAAAAAAGAACTTACTCTTAATACTTTTTTAATTTTAAATAAAAACTCAATACCATGCATTTTTTTACTAAATGATTTGGAAACTTACTCAAAATAGGTATTGCTGCGTGTAAAGAAAATAAAGAAGCATTAAAATATGTGTGATGTAACATAGATTGTCAATAGTGCAAGATAAATGATTAAATCAATATGAACTTTATAAGGAAATCACCCTGCATGCAATACTTTGGTGGATAATTCTTGAGGTGCGAAGCAAAAGCACGAAGCGCGAAATTATAACTTTTACGCACTTGTGCACATAAAATGAGAAGTGAATAAATATTTTGACTATAAAGAAGACTGTTAATGCCATGTTCTCACCTGTTGATACCGTCGATGCAGGTGGCCCCATTCCTGCAGGGGTTGGAGTAGCATTCGTTAACGTTGATCTCACAGTTGCGGCCCGAGGTGCCTGGCTTGCAGCGGCATTGATAACCTCCTATTAAGTCTTCGCAGTGACCTGGGAAAAAATTAAAGATGCTTGAGAAATATGCTTTTTCAAATTGATTATGCCTTTGCTCCATCACAACGGATGCTCAGTCTCTTTAAGACCAATATCCATTGAACATTCAGCATGTGATGTCTACGCGGCAAAATAGTCGCTTAGAACAACTACTTAGGGACTATTAATAATGACCCTAATGCTTTCCATTAGGGACATTATGGGTCTTCAAATATACTGGTTCTACTAAGATTTTTTGTCAACGGTGAAACGAGCTCATCAGAAGAAGCCTACCAACTCAGATCTTAAATATATTCCTGCCGTACGATCTCAGGAATACAGATGCAGGTAGGGAGTTCCACTCCTTGGTTGTGCGCAAAATATAGGATGTAACATAGCGATTCGGGTAGTCGAGTTATCTTGAAGCCACTGGGCTTCGACCCAATAACTGTATTGGGTCGATCTACACCGATATAAACATCTGGTAAGACTGATGGCCGACCCCTAAATAGTAGGAACAGAGGGATAGATGATGGTACTAGTGTGGTTGAAACTGATGTCCTTACGACTAAAGATTATCTTACCTCCAAACTGGCAGGGATTAGATTCGCACTCATTGATTTGGGTCTGGCAGACCCTGCCGGTGTACCCTGGATGGCAGTTGCAAGTGAAGCTGTTGTCTCCATCGATGCATTCGCCGCGATGACATGGCGCTGATAGGCAGTCGTTGATGTTCGTCTCGCATGACATTCCTGTGGATTTGAAAATTTGATTGGGAATATAGAAAGGATAAATGAAACTAATGAACAAGCTAAGTCTAGATGCATCGTAGATCCACAGAGCGTGGCATAGAATCGCCGATGCAACAATTATGATATCGTCTACCCAACATCACAAATGCTTCTTCTAATTTCTATTTATTCCAGAAACGCCTAACTCTTAAGTCAGCATCTGGGCAACTCTTGGTTTGACTGCTTTAATTATAATGACAGTTATTGCTATTGTAAAGGACCTCGTAGAACAAAGAAAGGAGAATAAAACTAACCAGTGTATCCAGGTTGACATTCGCAGGTGTATCCAGCGACAGAGTCGTGACAGGTCCCTCCATTACGACATGGACTTGATGCGCAGTCATCTATGTTTACTTGACAACGAGCACCGGTAAACCTGAAGGATGAAAAGGGAAATTATACACTGATAATGAATCCTAGCATTAAAAACATTTTCGAAGGGGTTGTCAGCAGTATATCACAGGATCCCCATTTCCTCGGGTGACCCGATCGCCATCAACCGGCTTTAAATCCAGATTCTGGAAGTTAAGCTATTCCTGTTGAAAACGCGATAAACAATACCTTCTTTTTTCGGATGGGAAATTATCAAACGAAGGAATCATCAAATCCCGCTCTAGGCGGAGCGGAAGGGAGATAAGACTTGTACTGACTAAAACCTATGTTCCTTCTTTTGGCCTTTGTTTTCTGGGACCGAGGTATCTCTTACGAACCAACTCGAAGCCCCATATGCACTACCTTCAAAAGCGAACCCAGGGACAACAGGAAAGCAGGCTGCCTCATGTTCAGAAGCAGTTCATTTTTATCTAAAAGAACTCGAAGCTTTTAGGAACTACTCTTATGAAAAGAAAGAAAGGAAGAAAATAGATTTGTTTGGAACATGCCGCAAGTGCACAGATTATAAAACAATAAATGAAAAAACTTAAAACCAACCAATAATATGCAACATTGTGTGCCTCGCGGCTGCGCTAAATAGGCCCAGTTCAGCAAAAAATGCTGGAAAACTGGTGCCCGATGCTGGTTTTCAGAACCAGGATCAGTGAGGTTACGCAAAACAGTTTTATTATGTTGTGTCAATGGTGAAGGTCGATAGGTGCTTAAAATGCAAAACCAATTGTGAACAAAAAAAAGACAGTGATGTGACTTACCCTATCACACAAGTACACCTGAACGCGTTGATCATGTCGTGGCAGATTCCTCCGTTGAGACAGGGGTTGTTTGCGCATTCGTCAATCTCCACCTCGCATTGTGTTCCGGTGAATCCTGAAAGAAAAGAGGATAAATGAAACATGTGTTTTATACAGACGGCACGGTTGGCGCAGTGGCTGAGCGATCAATTGCTGCGCTGCGTGTCGCAGGTTCAATCACCGCACGGAACAAATATTTGATGACCTACAGATAGTTGTTTCGGGTCTGGCTGTAAATGTTTGTAAGCGCACCCACGATACAGGAGAAGTTCCTAGTGTCAAACAAACCCAAGCCTATATATATATATAGGCTTGGGTTTGGCTGGAATTCATGTCAGTTTTATTATATCGATGGAAATCAAGAAAAACATACAAGTAAAAAAGCCAATGTAGGGAATTATTTTCATTAACATTATGTATTGGATTATTATTGTGTTCGACTTGTTTTGTTTTATTGTTAATTTACCTGTGTCATTGATGCTTATTTAAATAAACTCAATATTACCTAACTATTATGAATTAATTAATTTTAATGTTATTTATTTTGAATGCTACTATAATACATTTTTCTTTGTTTCTAAATTGTTGTACTCGACATATTATATCATTATTTAAGATCTTATAAAACACAATGTGAGATGCAATAAATAATTGAATTTAATTGGGATTTTCCTAAAGGATCGAAAGCCAACATTATAACAATGACGCACTACAACTTTGTTTAAGAACAATCCAAGTTCACAAATGGCAAAAACAAAACATAATCACAGCTTTTTATAGCCTTTCAGGTTCAAAACGTAATATATGTATAACTTGAGTGACTGACTTAGTTTAAAGTATGGGCTTTAAGTTAGCGGGTCATCGTAAAATGTATTACTTAATGGGGATTACAATGTTCAGTGGGGTCACCATGACGTCTCAAGGGGGAACGGAGCCTGCGAGGAATTTAAAAAATAAGCATTCGAATTAAGAAGCTATTGCCGTTGCGTACGCCCGAGTAATGCCTGTAGAGTGTGAGATAGACAGCTGCAGCTCATATCGATTATTTTGACGTTTTTTGTTCTAGAAAACTTAGTCGATTTAGTTATTGTTGACATTAACATATTAAGGAAGAGGTAAAAGAAGAGGACTAAATTCTATCATGTTGAAAACTTTTCGAATTTGTTTGGTAGTCCTCTAACCACGACGGTAAAAATGGCGCATTTTTTTGTACTTTTTTAAAGAGTTATAATTATATTCTTTACCTATTCAAAAAGACGGAAAATAAGTTTTATTTCCGGAAATCGGTGGGAATAAAAACCGGTGAATTAAACGAAAGTCACTTCCGAAAGAAGTTTATTTTCGACATTTTTTGGACATCGGATTTTTCGCTGAACAATGCGACCAGCTCGTTTGGAATATCTAATAGTCAATAATTCAAGCAATCCATACTCTTTCTGCTCACTGTAATCCAATAAAAAAAAACAAAATTGAAGACTAGTCAATCATCTTCATTCTATTGTACTAATATCAAATTATACATTACAATAGGACCCATACAAAAGACGTCCAGTTCATACAGACTTCACATGAATGCCATTATATACAACAACCAGACTTTATGTTTATACCATAGACCCGTCTCTCAAGAATGCTAATTGACGTCAGCATTTTAGTCCCATCAAATCCATAACAGCAACAGCCCCATTAAAAAAACTACTTTAAACCACCTTAATAGGGCTCATAACTGCACATTGTTTTCTCCGTTCGACGTTGAACTGGACGTTGAAGTGTGATAAAGAGAAGTAAACTGTAAAACCAGAACTTTAAAGTTCATATTTGAATGGTGAATGGAGAAGTGCTCGAGGCAGGACAATCTAGCTCCGACCAGTATCGAGTGTGCCCTTTTAAAGAAACAAAAATAAAGTTGCGTTTCCATGACCTCTATTGTAAAGAGATATAGTTCAGATTCGTTTGTTTATGCAACGTTTTAAGTTGGCAATATTATTCTTAAGAAAATCACTATCCCACCAAATTGGGAATGTTGTTCTGCATAGCAAAAAATGAAAATAATCACAGTTGAGTGGCTCTTACGTGCATTACGATAGAGTTCATTTTAACTAAAGTGAAAAGTTTTAAATAAGAAAATCGTTTAACTTCTTAAAAGCAAATTATATCTTTAAATAGCGTTTCTAGAACAGTAGAATTATTTATGAAAAAATAAAGAAAATGTGCAGGAATGTCTTGTACCTGTTCTAAACAAGACTGGAGAAATGGAATCTAGCTTGATGGAGACATTGCTCTCATAAAACATCTCATTTAACCACATCTCTGCTCAAGAAAATATATTTATTTATCGTTTTATGTACACACTAAATACAATAAAGAAGACAGGAACCGAAAATATGTATAAAGGCAATGCTTATTTAAAAAAAAAATCTCTTTCAGCATAACTGCGAAAGGAGAGTAAATACGTGGCTTCGCTCGCGTTAAATTGGGGTACCTAACACAGTTGAACTTTCCTGATTTGCAGGTACCTGCTACCTGTAGTTTATGCCCTTGCGCCTTATTTATTATAATAGCAAAGCTAAGTTTTCCCTTTTCTTCCATCTTTTTCCCTCATTTCCCACTTTAACAAAAATAGCCTGTGTCCGTCTCCAGGGTCCGAAATATCTCTGTACCAATTCATCAAAATCGGTTTTGCCATTAAGGCGTGAAGACGTACCAAACAAACTCGCTTTCGCTTTTATAATATTAGTAAGGATACTAATGTATATGGAAGATATGCTTATATCTTTTAGTAACAATGAAAAATGAATACTCGATAAGAATTTGTGTGAGATACATACAATCATACCACAACAAAAAAGGTGAAAATAAAAAACTTTTTAGCAAAAAAACTTTTTAGCAAATCGACAACAAAAACTTTAAATCATCATTTCGCTAGCCTTTTTCCAATTATGTTGGGGTCGGCTTCCAGTCTAATCGGATGCAGCACCAGAATTTTACATGGAGCGACTGCCCATCTGACCAAAAAACAAATTCAAATATGACGACACGGTTGGCACAGTGGCTGAGCGATCGACTGCTACACTGCGTGGCGCGGGTTCGATACCCGCACGGAACAAATATTTGTATGGCTTACAGATATTGTTCCGGGCCTGGCTGTTTGTGTATGTGAGTTTAAATGTTTGTAAACGCATCCACGATACAGGAGTAATTCCTAGTGTGGGGCAAAGTTTTTAAAAGAAAAAAAATGTATATGTGTTTGGATATAGCCTGTCGCTAATGTTAGTCCTGTAAGAGGTTTTCAATGCTGGCTGGTTTACCGTAACATTTAAATACTCAGGTCGTTTTAAAATGAGAATAGAATAAAAAATGTCGGAAGCGTAGGTTTGAGGAAAAAGTGTGACATGTAAATTAAAATATGATTTAAATTATAATCCTAAAAAATATTAAGTATATGCGCTTTTATTCAAAGTAAATAGCTTATGCCCCGTTCATGCATAAGTCCTAACAGTCCAGTGTATTACGAATACCGAAAACAATGCTAATAAAATGTGTTATAACTAAGCTACGGTAGTTCAATGAGCGATATGGCCTATTGTAGTGATGGTGAGGCCTTGGTGGGGATGCCCCGCCTCACAGCGCCGGCGCATGTACTGGTCATTTGGGAGTTAAAGCATAAGAGATGAGCGGTTTCAAACGCGGAGCTATTTAAAGACTTGTCTTCTTTTTGATTCAAAGAAACGCTTAATTCGATTATCTTAGCTTAGAAGATGCATTACGAGTTCAGTAACGTGTATTAACCTCCTTCAAGATGTAAAAATAAGTCTCTAGAAATACCCCAGAGGGTCAATCCCGGAAGCTTGAAACTCACTTTCGTAGTACTACTGATAATGTCTTCTCCTGTCAAATTCTATTTGCTCTATGACATCGTTTCCTATGCTCCATTTTCTATGGAAGTCTATTACTACAAAACTTTCAAGTATATAACTTATCCGTTAAGTGATACACCAAACGTTTAACTGTGTCCAATCAATACTTTCCTGTCACCAATCGAGTATTAAGATCGATTTATAAAGACCTCAACTCCACATTGCGAATCTGTCACAAGAAATACTGGATCAGGGACGTATTTAAGTACTTAAGTCATCTAGGACTGTCACCTCCAGCCTTGCTAATCCTGTTAGCCTTAATACAGCATGTATATTGTCAAGATATCCTATAGTTTACGCCGTGGCTCCTCCCGTCACGATTTCGGATCACCAGCCACAATGAGAATGTTTGTTGCATGCTAATGGTAACTATTCGCATAAATGAATGCCTAATACAGGTTTTAAATACATATCCCCAGCTGGCTCTAAATGCTTTAAATATTATGTATTTATTACTATGTAAGTATTTGTTTGGGAAACCCCAAAAGATGTGGGAATTTCTGCTTTGTTCAGATTTAAAGGCTGTTTGTTTGTCTTGGTAAGGACATGTAATGAGAAGGAACGAAGCACATGTGACTAAAAGAGTGATAGATCTGAATGTTGAAGGACGGAGAGCGAGAGGAATGCCAAAGAAAAGATGGATGGATTGTGTAAGGAATGATATGAAGGAGAAAGGAGTAAATGATGCCGTGACGTCTGATAGGGGAGAATGGAAGAAGAAAATGTGTTGCGCCGACCCCAAATAGAATGGGACAAGGGCAGGAAAATGATGTTCACATTTAAAGGTTCTTTGTAATTATCTATTTAGAGATAACCTACCAACGGAATTGTCATCGGTTCTACGGCTACTATGGCGATGGATTAGTGGGCAGTTTCATAAATGGCATTCTTTCATTGGTAAATTTTTAAGTTAATTTCTGGTAAATGATTAAGACGGATTCTTATTTTGCGTTTCATTAAAACTCATTTTGTTTTAGACCAGTACGTATCCACCATCACAGCTCTAACATTTGCTTTGTTTGAATCAAAAGGTGCAAGGTGTTGTACAGTATGGGCAGGACAAAAGGTGGGGCATATCCTGCCAAGGGGCTCCAAACTGATGGATCGAAGATCGGTAAACCTTGGGACACAGGTTGACCGATCCTCGATCCATCAGTTTCAAGTTTGCAATCGGTAAAAAGGGGATACAATTACAAGATAAGTAAGTCTTTAAACCCAATCAGATAACGGTTGTTGAGTTAGTAGAACAGTGGCCAGAGTAATTTCACTAAGAGGATCTTTATTTCTTTGCGGGAGAAACCATTGCCAAGAAAAATTACATGGAAAACCAAAAACTAACCATACTGTCTATATAAAAATGATAATTTCGTCAGTATTTCAAATTTAATCTAATATATAAAATTCTCGTGTCACAATGTTCGTTCCCATACTCCTCCGAAACGGCTCGACCGATTCTTATGATTTTTTTTATGCATATTCAGTTAGTCTGAGAATCGGCTACTATCTATTTTTCATACCCCTAAGTGAGCAGCGGGTGAAACCGCTGGGCACAGCTAGTAGTCTATAGATTCAAGTGTGCTAATACTGTTTAGATAGTAAAAAGTCTTGATTGCAGTCTCGGGAAATTTGATTGATTTATGAGCGTTAGATGGATATGAAAACAGTGATGAATGACGCGCAGTTTTTACGCAACTAACTGTATTGCATCACACGTTATTTTACAAAAACAACATTAATTATTGCTACTGTCGTTGTATGGATATTTCTTCGGATAAAATATCGCCCACCTGGCTAGTTATTGCACATTTTCTGATCCGAAAAATCGTTATTTTTAAACATGCAGATGTTCTAGTCAAACGTCAATTATTAAGAAAATAACAAAGACAACGGTTACTTTTTTTAAATGCAGTTCAAAGACCCATGGAGATGTTTTTATAAAAAAAAAACTTATAATGTCATCATACAGAGCATGGTACATTGCATGCCCTTATTTGTAGTGGTGTGACAAGTTCGAGTCCAGTCGAGCATTGCGACCGCGACGGTAACACGAGCAACCAGATGAACGTGTGGTCTCGGCGTAATGACGACTTAATTCCTTGTTGTTTTAACGAAATATTATGACGTGAAGAGCCCCATCTTACGTATTGGTAATGAGACAAAAAGATAATACTGTATGCTTTCTGTGATTAGATCAATACCTATTCGCTCATTGTCACACACAAGACTTCTATTTAGGTATGTTGGACGAAAGAATTGAAACGAAAAAAAAAATATACAAAAATATTTATGTTATCTTAAGCATTGTTTCATACATAAATTGAGGCAGCCCTAGTAAGTTACAATAGTACTTGTGTCGGAACTGTCTCACTCTTCCCTTAATTAACAATGAAAAAGAAGAAGACAATTGTAAAAAAACAAAAGAAATAATATAAATCATAAGGAAAAGCAGCTCTAGAAGTGTTAGGTTAGTGTAGGTAGTATTTTCATCAATATTTGTTCATCATCAAAAAATCGAGTTTTGGAAAAGGAAAAGTTGGTAAAAAAGACGATTTCAGACACTACCCTCCATGATCCTTATGAAAATTGACCGAGATTTTAGTCTGGACCTTAAAAGAGACTAAATGACCTTTGAGTTTGTTTCGGCAGTAGCTTCACAGAGCATTTGGGAACGAAATGTTACCATACAATTACATCCATAAGAATTACAAACTAGATAGGATAGTACAACGTGGCAAGCCTATTATAAGTCTAGGCATAAAATCAGCACCTTCGACAGGAAGCGTGGGGTCAAAGAGCAGGAGTCGCTTAGTTACAACCTACTATTGAGACCCCCCTTTGCCCCCTCAATCCATTTTGCCGTGAGATGAGAATCAATGGGTTAAGTAATTTTCATTCATATTCTTACACTATCAAGATCTGTTGTTCTAGTCTGAGAAACAGTAGCAACTTTAAAATTGAGAAGAAAACGGGCAAGTGCGAGTTGGGCTCGTGCATCGAGGGTTCCGTACAATTCGCGAAATTAACGGCCATATCGAAGTTGATTTCGAAGCTCCATGGGACCGCAGACTTATTCGGTAAATGGTTTTAATTTCAACTAGATACCTCTAAGCATTCCACAGATAGACAAATGGACAGTGATCCTATAAGAATTTCGTTTTTGCCTTTTGAGGCACCTACGGAATTCTAGAAACGGTATTGAATAATAATGACAAAAATCTCAAGAAACACTCCAATTTGTGCTTTGACAAATCCAGTTTCTGTCATCGTCTTATATTGACTACAAATATATATACACAATGTAACCACACAGAAATACAGTTTTAAAAAAAAAAACTCACAAACACTATTAACACAGTACGAATATCGACGCCGATAAATCGACGATAAATGCAAAAGGTGACCATTGACGTCACATTTCCTTTCGACCAATAGTGACGCGTTTTGAATGTTTGAATTTCCCTCCGTTATTTTTTACTTTTTATATAATACTAGCTTTTGCCCGCGGCTTCGCTCGCGTTAAATTCGGGGTAACACAGTTCCCCTTGCGCCTTATTGATTTGTAATAGCAACGCTAAGTTTTCCCTTTTCTTCCCTCTTTCTCCCTCACATCCCAATTTTTCTCAAAAGTCTCCTGGTTCCCAACTATCTCTGTACCAAAATTCATCAAAATCGGTGTAGCCATTAAAGCGTGAAGAGGTAACAAACAAACAACTCACTTTCGCTTTTATAATATTAGTATGGATTTACTGGGTTTAAACGATAACTAAATAAAAAGAATACCTTTCAAGTATTGTAAACACTATAAATAATCTAGAAAAAAATATTTGAGACCAATTTAAATTTTATGCACATTCCCTATTATGCCATAATTGAAATCAAACAAGGAGAATACACTGCTTCAACATAACATTTAATAAACAGTTGACAGACCATCATAATGGCATTAACAATTCCCCTTTTCAAAGAATTTATAATTCAAAAGGAGAAACAGGACGAAACGACATTAGAAAAATTGTGCGTTATTAAAGTAGAAAATTATACCATAACAACCTGCCTATAACCCGGACATGTCAAGTAGACATCGTATCATAAGCAATGTAGTATTGTAGTGGGTACTATATTACTTGGTCGGTTTACTCATGAGAGTGAAGTCGTTCCAGACAGTGGTCTTGCCCGCACCATTGCGTTTTTGAAATATTTTAACATGTTACGTCCACTTGACTTATGTTTTGAGTTTAATGGACTGTCTTATAGCGTCCTCTGACTTATTTTAGAACTAAAACAGGTTACGTAATTATAAAAAAAAAAACGGCCAAAAGCGAGTTAGACTCGCGCATCGATGACTCTGCACAAAAATGCAACTTAAAGGACTATATTTTTTGACTGCGTAGACTTAGAGGATTGATTTTTTCACAGCACAAAGGGACCTTGGACTTGAGTATGTATGTGGTTTCATTTCAACTGGATACTTTCTCGCGTTCCCGAGATAAAGGGTCTTGACTGACCGACAGCAAAACGATCTAATAAGGGTTCCGTATCTTCCCTTTAAGGTACGGAACACAAAAAAACCGAATCGCTAAATCTAATATATAAAATTCTCGTGCCACAGTGTTGGTTACCATACACCTCCGAAACGGCTTGACCGATTTTTATGAAAATTTATATGCATATGTACAGTAGATCTGAGAATCGGCCTACATCTATTTTTCATACCCTTAAGTGATGGGGAGCAAGGGGGACCTGAGTAGTGGGTGAAACAGCTAGGCACAACTAGTCTAATATATAAAATTCTCGTGTCACAATGATCATTCCCATACTCCTTCGAAACGGCTCGATCGATTCTCATGAAATGTTTTATTCAGTAAGTCCAAAGACCTACAGTATTAGCGCTGGACACAGCTAATCCTTACTAATATTATAAAAGCGAAAGTGAGTTTGTTTGTTACGTCTTCACGCCTAAAGGGCTAAACTGATTTTGATGAATTTTGGTACAGAGATGGTTGGGACCCTGGAGTCAGACAGAAGCTATTTTTAAAAAAAGATTGAGATATGAGGGAGAAAGAATGAAGAAAAGGGAAAACTTAGCATTGTTATTACAAATGAATAAGGCGCAAGGGCAAAAACTACAGGTAGCAGGTACCTGTAAATCAGGAAAGGGGAACTGTGTTAATACCCCGAATTTAACGCGAGCGAAGCCACGGACAAAAGCTAGATATAAATAATACACAGTTCTCACGGTTTATATTCCATCAGAACTTGAGGCGACACCTAAAATGAGATGCGCCGATAGCCTTCAACATTGCAATTACAGATTGTGTTAAAAGATTTTAATACATACCCAAAGCATTAATAATGACAAGAACTAATAGGCTAAGTTTCCGATTTCCTTTTGTCTTTTGCAATGCAGTAGTGGGGGTAATAAGGCTTATTGAAGGTTTAGTAAACATAATGTGCCTCATTAAAAAGCGCATTTTTTGTAGAAGTCTCCGAAGAGTATAAACTACAATAAGCTTTTAAATTTCCCGAAATGTTTTTTTATGCCAAACTCTTCGGCATTTTCTAAGAAATTCCGGTAATGTTACTTCTTTTGCTCTTTATGTTCCGGGCCGCGGTATCTCTTTCGAACAATCCGCCACCCGGCAGGACACGCAACCCCGGCAGGTTTAGCAATGCCTTACAAATCTTCTTAGTCAGTCACCATCTGCCCAGCCTTTTCCCAGCCATGTTGGGGTCAGGAGTTAGTCCTGGGTTGTAGTAGTTGTTAGTAGTTACGACTGTCAAAGACCTACAAATGACAGCCGGGACCAACGGTTTAACGTGCTTTCCGAGGCACGGAGGAAACTCGGTAATTGTAACGGGTGGTCACCCATCCACAGACCAACCTGGGCAAGCGTGGCTTAACTTAAAGATCGACACGAGCGGCTGCTAATATTTAGCCACGAGCTCCTCAAAATCCTCTTAGCCAGTAAGATCTATTATAGACTTCTCTCACATTATGCATCGCCATTCGTCACGCAAGCCTGATTCCTAAGTCCCAAGCAATCCTGCCATTCACCTGAATGAAAACACAGGGGACAGCTCTAATACTACGTATTATAGCACAATTTTTAACGCAGCGCAGCGTAGCAAAGATTACGCTAACTGTGACGTTGATAGTGAGGTCTGCGCGCAATCGTTTCCGCGTCGAGACAATGCGCAGGCGCAAACGCTCTCATCGCCATGGGAATCGGGTCCCGAGTAGGGCTGGTACTACTACTGGTGTAAATTGGAGCAATCAGTAATGTAACTGATGGTTAACCTGATCAATTCAGCAGAAACCAACTAAAGATCAGTAGAGAAATGTACACGAAATGACAATAAATATGATCTTTAAAAGAAGGACTCAATCGTTCGGTTAGCCAGCAGAGAGAAAATTCATTAGAAAACGGGTTTCACTATCCTGTTATTTCATATTGGTTGATAAGAGAAAATTGTCGCGGCATCTAATCAAAGTGCTTTGATCAACGCCACTAGGCCTAAGAACATCTACATGACGACCGCATGACGATTTGGTTTCATTCTTGACAGTTAAGGAATTGCAAGAACTCTGGTTAAAAGTTTGCGAAATGTCATGAACTGAATAAATGAAAGAAAGAACTGACAAAACTTTTTAGCGAATAGGAAGTAATCAAATAACTTTAAACAATAAGTCTGACACTCTCACCCGCTCCGCCCAGACCGGGTAAGAGTCTCAGTCTTTTACTGACTAAAACACACCCTTCCTTCTTTTGCCCTTTATTTTCTGGGGCCACGGTATCTCTTTCGAACAACCCGCAACCCAACTGACAACCCTAAGTTCGCGGTCTATCGCCCGTCTCTCTCTAATAGGAATTAATGATAATCATCAAGCTTGCCGTCAACTGGAAGCAAATTGTAAGTTAGCGGCTTTAGCCCAGCTTTACTGGACAAATCGACGTCCTACCTGTACTTAGGTACAGTTGGCAAAACAGTTAACTTAGCCACCTACATCTCCTTAAACGAGTCTGTATCGAGTGGTCTGCTTCGTCACCTAAATGCGAGATGCATTTAGGTGACGAAGAAGACCACACTGGTTTAAAACTTTAATCAAATAATCTTTTTCGTAGGAAAAAATTGTCACAGCTAGTTCTTTGAGAATATCTAGATGTCTTTCTTTACCTTAATATATTACAATCTAGGTAAAATCTTCAAGCCACGATATGATACTTTTTTTCTGATTTATGCTTTAAACCTTGACGCACCCTGTTCACATTCCTTCGTCAAATTGTCTCTGGAAGTCAAGAACTGGCAGGACCAGTCTTTTGCAGGAGTTTGTAAATAGAAGGCTAGATTTAATCCGTTTCGTCAAAAATCGGCTTACTATCAGATATTACCTATTATTTTAAACCACTACAAAATATTCTTAAACACCTATTTCATGCTAACAGTCATACACAGCGGGGTCTTAGCTTGCTACTACGATAAACAATACCAGTGCAACTGTGTCATGAACTAGCTTTTAGGCTACTTTGATATCCATCGTCACCCTGTTAACCAATCTCTTACGCTACATGTACTAACAGTACAAGAGACCCTAAGTACTATTTATTACAAGGTTCGGTAAATATTCACGTTTCTATGCAAATAACTGATAGCTATTGAGATGCCTGATAGGGCAATTTGTGTGTTTGTTTCAGAAAGATAATCTATGACTGAGTTAATCTGTGACTCAGGGACTGGTTCTAAACGATGTGTTAATGATAACTATGAGAGCATAGCAAGTATTTTAACACTTTCAATGACTAATAATAATAATAAATAACTTTATTTCACAAAAATACAGATTTAGCATGTTATAAATTTACACAGATTAAATGAGCTTTGGTAGTAACACAATGCGATATAAGCTAAGAACTGGAATCAACATAACATACCGTGTGTGGAGCTGCAATGGCTGGGCCATTGCATTCGTGGTAACGTCTTAATGCATGATCAATATCTCTAAACACTTCTTACAGTTATATTATAGGCTCTGCAATGGTCAACGACACGGTTGGCGCAGTGGCTGAGCGACTGCCGCGCTGTGTGTCGCGGGTTCGACTCCCGCACGGAAAACATATTTGTATGGCCTACAGATGGTTGTTCCGGGTCTGGCTGTTTGTGTATGTGAGTTTAAATGTTTGGAAACGCACCCACGACACAGAAGAAATCCCTAGTGTGGGTCAAGATTTTGTTTTTAAATTTCGGAATGAAAAAAAAGTTCTCGAACATAAAACACTAGGCAGACTTAACAAAGAATGAAGTATCTGACTTTCTTAAGCTTCTTTACAAATAATCCAGAGAAACCTACCTACCTACCTATTATGTAAAAAACCCATTCCTATCCAGGGTCAAAACAAATATCATAACTAACTTCAACAATGAGACTCTGAAAACAAAATCTTAAAAAGTACTTACCAGGCATGCAGACACATCTGAAGGTGCCAGGGTCATCGAGACAGGAACCATCATTCCTGCATGGGTGACTCTCGCACTCATTAACATTGGTCTCACAACGCGGTCCGGTGAAGCCCACAGAGCAGTTGCAGGCGAAAGACCCTGGCGTGTTCACGCAGATACCGTCGTGCTCACATGGTGATCCTGAGAAGAGAAGAAGATTATTAGAGACGTGTTTAAAAATAAATGGAAGTTAGAAAGGACATGAAACAATGGGACTAATAAGTTCAGCACCGGTTGCCTATCTCCTATAGATGCCTTAACTTTAAGTCAATATAGTCTAGGCAAAAGCTTTAAGCCACGAAAGATGATAATTTATGATTTATGCTTCAATTCTTAACGTACCCTGTTCACATTCATCAATGTCCTCGGAGCAGTCTAACCCTTTGTACCCAGATGCACAGGAGCAAGTGTAGGAGCCGTTGATGGGGCTGGTGTCACAAATCGCATCTGCATGGCAAGGGTTGGAGGTGCACGCGTCGTCTAAGTGGCAGAGAAGACCTGAGGAGAAGAAACATAGGTTTATATTGAGAACACACCAAAACTAGCGGTAGTTGGATAAAGAAAATTTGTAATGACACAACAGGAAGTTTGAAAAATATTTTAATATAATTAGGAAACAAGTTACAACCATTTAACTGGTACCAAACTGAAAAATTGCTACGATTTGTGAAGATTAACTTACCGGTCTTCCCCGGCGTACACTTGCAGTAAAACGCCCCAACCCTGTCGATGCAGGTAGCACCGTTGAAGCACGCCGCGCCTGCGCAGTCGTCGATGTTGACAGAACATTCTGGACCAGTCCATCCGTTGACGCAGATGCAAGAGAAGCCTCCCACCGAGTTCGTGCAGGTGGCTCCGTTCTGACAGACTAGAGGCCTGAGGGAAAAAGAATGAAGTTAGTTGATGTCAGTGTTAAAATGGCAAAACATGTAAAACCGGGGAGAACAAACTGTGGTGTGGTGTAAGCGGCATCAATATCAGAAAATAATAATAAAAAAAATGTTTTAGTAATATGAGACTCCATTATAGAAACTGGGAGAGGAGAATATTAAAAACATAATTCTGTCATTGCTGTTGACGAGAATATCCATGGAAAGATTCATTTCTGAAAGTTTAACTGAAATCCTTGGAAAAAAAATTTAAAGTGAAAATCAGAAAGCTTTTTTTGTGACGTAAACAGTAATTATAATGATAACAACGCACTTCGAAAGTAAAACCAAGAATGCATTTAAGAAAGACCAATATTTTTCGCGCGAAATTACCAAAAAGCGGCCGCCATGTTTTTTCACCAGTTTTAGTTTTTAAAAGCATTTAAATATAGCTGATTAAGGAGTTTTGAATGTTTGTGTAAAACCGCCTTCGTCGTAATTTCGAGGTGGAATTTGGTGCAGATTTTGCTTCTCGTTGATAGCCGTTTAGCATATTTTCTTGTATTTTAATACGACTTTCTAGATTTAATATGCATTGTTGGGTTAAATAGCCACCTGGTAGCGTAATTAGTGAAGCCCTTTTGCTTAAATTTGTGTGTTCTGATCCCTGGACTTTATCATTGTCATCATTAAGTTTACGGTTGCTAAAGTACTTACAGCCATATTTATCGATAAACTTGTTTATGTATATGCCTAATGTTATTATGTTGTAAAACGGATTTTTTAAAGTAATTTATGTATTTCAGCTTGCAGGGCTCCACAGCATAAACTGCATCCATTGCTAGCAGAGTTCCTAATCATCTAAGCTGAACGAAACCCGTAACTAAAATATCAACGAAAAATACTAGTAATTACATTTAAATATTTCCACAATAAAGGTTAAAGGCGCAATGTAAATCACTAAGTCCGTATTACTCAAGATTTATGCGGCCGCTCGGGCCCAATCGGGTACGATCGGCAAGGATCGAGAACGGGCGCGGCACGAGCGCCCGCGCATATCAGATCAAATTGCAAACAATATTGCCAAACCTTTAATATATAGTTAAGGGGTCGTATGTTGTCGATGTCAGATTAATAAGTTAAGGTGTGGTAGAAAGGTTTATATAGAAATACTAGCTTTGCCTAGCGGTTTCACTCGTTGCTCAGATATCCTTGTAAAGAGGGTCACCCTTATCATTTAAAAGTATGAAAAAAAAGATGCTGGCCGATTCTCAGACCTATCCAATATGTACACACAATTTCATACAAATCGATCCAGCCGTTTCGGAGGAGTTTGGAGACTAGCTGTGCCTAGCGGTTTCACCAGCTGCTCACTTTACACCCCTAAGTCAAGTGAGCAGCTGGTGAAACCGAGATGAAAAATAGATAGTAGCCGATTCTCAGACTTACTGAATATGCATAAAAAAATTCACAAGAATCGGTCGAGCCGTTTCGGAGGAGTATGGGAACGAACATTGTGACACGAGAATTTTATATACTAGAATGTAGGATTTAAAAATAATACAGGTGAGGCAGGAGATTAATATAGAAAATGAGATGACTGTACTACATCACGACTAACAAGAAAAGGTAAATTCCTAACCTAGACAAAATAAGAAAATAATATGCAAAGACCCCTTTCTTTGCATATTATTATTATCATTGGTGGGAGCCCTTGCTCCCACACCTCTGCGGAGACTTTGCCTTTGTTAATTGGCACCTATTCAAGACTCAGAACATAATAATTTACGAAACATTAGAATGATTTAAATGTGGAAAAAGCTTATACTAAGCATAGTTTAGTAAGCCATTTCGAATCCTTATCTTATTACGAAATTAACACTATGATTTAGAATCCAAACAGACTTGTTACGTTGCCAAACAAGTTATAAATCAAAATGGAACCTTCTAGATTTGTATGAAGCACTATGAAATTAACGACAAGGGAAATGATAAAAGAGATATTTCGGGATAGTAACAATTTCATTTTAAGCATTTTCTGCTATAATTCTACGAGAAATCCCAGGAAACAATGACACATTACAAATAAATAAAACTCTCTAAGCAAATAGTAGAAATATTTTCGAAATAACAGTTAACAAAAGGATGATGCCATGAAGTAATTAAACGATACAATAAGACCCACGCAAACTGAAAACAATGTATACCGTGTCATAAAATCTATACTGTTGTGTCCAAACACAATCTCTCAGATATAAGAAAAGAAGAACTAACAGATATTAAAGAAAGAAGGAGAGAGACATACAGATTATGCTATCTCTACTTGCCTTCACTGACCAAACTAACTCTAAACCACAATTTAACATTTCGTAGACTTACCATCGTAAATTCAGTGGGAGTGTCAATAAATTGTTGATTTTTAACCATATCTAACACCACTGTGAAATGTGTTGTAAAATCTGCATAGCAAGTGACAGAAACTTTATCTTATGATTTTAATAAATTACGAAATTATTGGTATTCTATTTAGTTTTATCTTACTCATTTTGCAATAGTAATGTCTGGTTTTTTATTTGATTTATTAAAACTTAATGCACAAGTAAAAACTGGACGAACGCGGAGTTTAATGCCTTAGGCATTTTCTACCAGTCTATTATTATCTAGTGTTCTATATGATTTAGTGTTTTGCATTTAATTTGTATCCTTAAAAATCTTCCATCTTTTACTATTTTTATCATCAACTTCAGAAACAATACGACTACACTTCACGACATAAAAATCACTAAAATGTTTTAGAATAAACATCATCGTAGTTAATCAACAAATCCTTCAAACAAGAAAACTTCATCTTCATCAAAAGCCTCGTAGTCTGCAGTAGCAAAATCCTTTTTACTTTAAGAAAGCTGGCAATATAACTATCATCACTTATCTATCTATTAGACCGGGATGGGGTCCATTCATCACTAGCACTGCACGGAAGTGAACCAAGATGATTGCAGGGGTCATCATCATTAATCACTCCGCTTTACGGGACCCACTGGGCGCGCCAACGCCGCTGTTCAGATCAGGATCGAAGATTTGATCTCTAGATGTAACTGGCTTTGATTTAGTTTCTATGATGTTTCTTTGATAAAACTTGATTATGTTGTTAACACACATCAGACCTTATCGTGTACTTCCTGGTTTTGATCTGGCTGTGATTTTCGATTTAATTACTTCAAGTAAAAAAAATAAAATCAACAGAACCATCATGTCATAATTCTTTAAATACATTTTCAGTTTAATTTAATTAATTGGGAAGTCAGCTTCTGACAATAAAGCAAAATTACGATAAGTAATTACACCATATAACAAAAAACTGCGGCCTCCTACATTCACAGTACCTGATTATAATTACTCCCTTCATCGTTTATCCTCCCGCCTTTTCTCCCCACTTAAGCCGACCGCTTCGAGTGCCCGGTAGCATCATCATGCGCAAGCGCAGCCTCGCTTAACGATGTACACCGACACTGCGTGTACAGCGCAAATTGTGGCGAAGCAATTTCCTCATAAAAGTATCGTATTCAAAAAGATCGGTTATAAAAAGTTTTATATGAGGCTGATTGCTGAGGACGGTAAAATAAGGTTTTAAAAGAGTATGCTAAAAAGTGATGAAGTTTGACAAAATAACTGGTTTCAAGTACACTCGTTAGTCTTTTGAGGAAATAAAAGAAATTGACAATATACCTTCCAAGGTGATTGATGTAAACAAGAAAGTAGCTTGTACAGACACGATCAAAACAAAATGAACTACAAAATACTAATAACAAAAATCGAAAAATATATCAGCATGCAGTACTCCTCGATACGGCCCACATTGTGAGGAGGTTTCTGTATCTAGAGCCCTAACCACCGGTAGCTTGTAACCTGCTCCAGACACTGCCAGACCAATAAAATTAAAAGCTTCCAAAAATAAACTCGAACATTTTAAAAAACGAGATGCTAATAAAGAAAAACATAAAATACGAGATTCGCATAACCTTAATAGCTTTTATCTTACAACATCTGTAACCGACGCACGGTACGCGACTCTGAGCAGATTACTCCTCGGCATATAAAATAATCGATTAGCAAATGATTAATAGCCTAACGATGATGCTCAAATTGAATATCCTATCGGCGATCTGGTAGCTAGTCAGTTACAAATTATGGCAACAACGCTGGAATGTCAAGAACTCGTTTATGTAATAAGGGAAATTCTTTGTTGGTCTAAGGGCTAGCGATCCTTTCTGAAACATTTTGTTTAAGTTTAACTAAAGCAAAGACAATTAAAAATAAAATTAAAGTTGACGACAATGGTATGAAGTTTAATTCATTATTACAAGACAAAACGACTGTCGAAGAACTAGGAAGATCTAATACGAACCCAAATCAATTGATACAATGGCAGGAGATTGATTTATTTATGAAGGATCTCCAACAAAAGATGTACACAGATCATTTAACTTAAATTAGGGACGACAATAGTAACACGTAGGTGCACTCCTTCACTTACAGGAGACCACAGCATGCACAATTATAATTAACTATAAGCTAACAAAATAACAGTTTATAATATTACAGAATTAAAAAATTAAAAAGTTTATAATAATTAAATATTGAAGTAGGTAGTATTTGGAATTTAAATTAATAACAAAATTAGCAAATTTAATAAATTTATGAATCATTTACAAACTTTCTATACCATACAAGAGAGTCAGATGTCAAAGTTGGTGGCTTTGGCTAACGCGTTATATTGCCTACAAAGTTTTGGTACAGCGCAGCGGCGTAATGACCTAGGTAAAAGATTTGCAACTCAAAACATTGTACAAGATAAACTTAATGATAGATGAAATATAATGAGATAACTTAACTATCATGTTTTAATATAACAGGACCCTGCTATACACCAAACAAGCCATATATAACCACTATCCAAAGTTCAATTGACTTCTCCGACCTTCACAAGAAGACAGGCAGCTGACGCATTCTATCAACCATCACCTGAACAGTTATAATAGTGCGTACTTATGCGACAATTTCCTAGCCAGCCAATTCCCTTGGAATCGGGGTAAAAAATAAAATGGACGCCTAACAAGATCTCTGCCTGCTTTTGCCGACACGTTGTAAATCCTGTGAGTAATTTGTTCGAGACTTCTGTAACTGTTTTAGGGTTAGTTGAGGTTATGTTTTTAGAAGGGTTAAGTGGCTGAGTGGTCCTTTGAAGCTTATAGTGTAGGTGTGTTTTTAATAGTCCCATATTTTATTAGGATTTTATAGCTACGGCCAGAAACGTGAGATGTTTTTTTTTTAATTTATTGGGTGTATCAAAAATCACTTTATGGAATTGGTCTTTTGAGGTTACAAAAACGTTATTGTTTTATTGTCAGCTGTGTCAGTAGACTCATAAAGCGCTTTTTAAGGGATATCTTTTATGTCTCTTTTCTTTTATACTGGATGACACCTGTCTATATGAATTTTCAATAGAGGAGGGTCCCGTGACCCGACTTACGGCATTTTATATAAGCTGAAACTTTTTCTGTGGAACCTTGGATACTATAGTTAAGAACAATGATTACCTGGTCGCCACGACTTTTCATACTATCCAATTGGTCAGTTTTTTTAAATGACATAAATCTCGCGTTTATGGGATCTTGGTACCTATGCAAAAGCGCACAGTTGCATTTTCAAAGTTAAACTCAACGCCGTGAGTTCAAATTCCTACAGTGCGTATTTCAACAATATTTAGTACTGTACTTACTCTCTTTTCTATCCCAAACATGTCCCTTCCCATATCAACAAGAACAAACATTATCGTTTGTTATAATTAAACTTTCCTCATTTCATTAATTAAAAGGGATACTTATGAATAATTAAAGAGCTACGGGACACATGAATAAACATGTGATGGGTTTAAGAATTCTGGTGGTTCTATCAACACACAATCAAGTGGAAAAAGAGGTATTTTAATTGAAACACTTTTGTTGCTAGTTGCGGGTTCATGAAAATTGTTTGACCGTTGAAATGAGTTCCTAAATAAACTATTTCTAAAGATCAAGAAAATATTCAAGTTCATAATAACAAGTATGAGCAACAACAAAATCTGGTCTAGTGTTTCTTTTTTTTGTCTTTTCTTTTTTGTCGTCTCATATTCTCTTTTCTTTATTTAGTGCCTAACCTAGTGTCAGAGTTTCTATACCGCCCATGTGCCTCTGAGTTGGCTAACATGCCGTCGAGAAATATCTCTCAGGCATGGATTCCTCACGATGTTACCCTCACCGAAGCAAGTGATAATTATACAATACGCAAAATCAGAGGTGTGTGTCTTGGCTTTGAACTCAGGACGTATGATTTCTCAGTCTGAACGTCACACCACTAGACTATCAAAAGAAGAAGAAGAGAGAAAATTCCACTTGAGATAAGTACATACTTGCCGGGGTTGCGGGTTGTTCGAAAGAGATACCGCGGCCCCGGAACGTAAAGGGCAATAGAAGGAACATGGGTGGGTTTTAGTCAGTACAAGTCTGACACTCCCCCCCGCTCCGCCCAGAGCGAGGGAAGTTATTTGATGATATCCCACCGCAAAAAAAAAGATAAGTACATAACATATAAATGCAAAGACCATTAAGAAGTGCCGACCATTTCTGCAATCTTATGGACCAATAATGATTTCTTAACAACAAACTTAAAGTTTATACCAATGAAAGCCAATTTCTTTCGACTTTCATAAAAAAGCAAGACAAATACATGATGCAGTTTTAACAATAAATTTTCTAAACACGGGTAATACGATAGCAGCGCCACCTGTACCGTTGTCTATGCTTCCGGCGTATGCGCAGCGGATACATCGTAAGTCATAGCTGACGCTGGATTATACCTGTTTATCCCTTAGGGGACGTAGAGAGATGATTGATAAAACAGCATTAATCGTAAACTTGGTGTTGGATTGTTTGTCAATAAGAAACATTGTGGAATTGAGAACACGAAACAATCTATTTTTACTAGTTTGGGACAAATATTGAATAGCTGGAAAATCAACCCTTTTTGGTGCCCCCGTTAGAATGCAGAACTACTTTTTACGAACAGAAGATTCTTGGATGGCTGTGCATTCTACAATTAATCCATCTGAACCAGAAAATGTTCAAGCTAAGATTAAATAGAATCCTACTATATCTAATATATAAAATTTCCGTGTCACAATGTTAGTTACCGTACTCCTCCGAAACGGCTCGACCGATTCTTATGAAATTTTGGGTGCATATTGGGTAGGTCTGAGAATCGGCTAACATCTATTTTTCATACCCCTAAACCTCAGCGGGTGAAACCGCTGGGCACAGCTAGTAATGTTATAAATGCGAATGTTTGTGAGGATGGATTTATGGATGTGTTTCCCTTTCACGTCAAAACGGCTAAACGGATCTTGAAATTCGGCACAGAGTTTGATTATAGTTCAGAATAACACATAGGATACCTTTTTTTATCATCACGCGGGCGAAGCCGCGGGTGCCAGCTAGTTTACAATAAAACGTTCCAAAATAAATCTTATTTCACTCCAACACTCAAAGCGAGAACCGATCTAGCATAAAACTTTTAATAAAAACTGTATCGACTTCCACCTCACAGAGCTTAAAAACCAAACGAAAATAAAAGACTAAAGGCACCAAGACGTAACCCGATATTGGGCACGCATTTATCTGATGCGTTTCATGAGCCAGCGACTCGGATACTGTGACACTATCCCATGAACCGAAACTACAACTAAAAACAAAGCTAAACGCGAAAGGAATAAAGCCCAATATTACATAATTAAAGTAAACCCCACAGTACATGCTGTAAGTAAAACAAAACACAAGCAACAACACTACGCTAAAGTGTGTCTATACAAAGTTATCCTTCCATTCAAGAACGAATTTTGTGGTCGAAATTCAACTTTATTGGGTTGTGATAAGAGATATTAGAATGCAGGTCAATGTGAAAATATAGGTGGTTTGGTTTCGTAAGAGGCCTTTGCAGCGGGAGGTCTAACGTATCCATAGATGGTCGAAATATTAATAGTTTGTATAGAGACGATTAATTCAAAAGAAATGGGTAATAATATTCATTTTTATAATCGTATTACTTTTATGACATAGACTATATATCACAGGACCCAAAAAAGAGATGTTTTTGGAGTGGTTATAAATTCTTGGATTTTTTTGGTAATGATTTTTACTTTGGTTAACTGATCACCATTTGAAACTATTGGTGGCCGGATTAAAAACTTATACGATAAATGAAGAAAGGGTCACATTTTATACGTTTGAACTTAACATCAGACAGGCTACGAAATGAATCAATCAATAATTAAAATCTAGTGTTACATTCTTCAGTACAATCTTTTTTGTATTAATGATGTACCAGCATTGTCTACTATTGTTGAAGCTACATAAGAAATAGAAAGAATAGCCGTCTCGTCTTTCATCTCCCAGTCATCCATCAATCTCCATGTACAAGCCTTTCAAGCGCCATATTGGAATGTTACATTTTTGACATATTTTGGACACGACAGTACTATAGTACAGTTAATCTCTACTAAATTATTCACGATTATGAACGATAAAGTGAATGTTTTGAATGCCAACCATTCGATACACGCGACATTTAGTGAAACTGTGAATAAAACGGACACAGTTAATTTAATTCCCGTGCGAAAGAAAATACATCGACGTAGCGTAAATTTTGAAGCTGCATCTACTGAGGACAGACTTTTTGCATCGAAATGAAACCTTTAATTCCGAACATACAAAAGCCATAATCTTGGCGGATGTGAATTTGATCCGCTTAAAAACTCGATCAAAGAAGAAACAGAAGCCAAATAAATTTATCAATGTTCTCACAAACCGATGGAGGACACAATGAAGACTTAAAAACTCCCACTGTTCTCCTTAGTCTAAGAATCATAAATCAAAACATGCAAATCATTTTCAAATATTTATTGAATAAAGAAATACGTGAACGGTCATTAATACATCTAATCATCGCTTCAGAAGTCAATTACTGGAAAAAATGAAGTCATTTGCGTGTACTCAGTATAAGCGCAAAGTATTATGAAGACAGAGGTTACTATTACCGTGCGAACGAAGGAACATCATAGCGTTTTTTGTAGCCAATCATTAGCTAACAATTAATGTAGGAACGGCGCATCGCACATGGCGACTTAGGACATTGCTCTTAGACTAAGTTGTGAGAAGCAAGCGGAAGAAATAATCACCTGCCAATAGCAATGACCGGTTAAAAAAATTACAATCTATAATGAAAATAAAAATATATAGATGAAATAGAGGAATATTAAAAAAAATCTTACTGAAAATGTCAAGGTTGTAAGCGATCTAGCAATAAACATTACACAAAGTTCACATCAGTTTAAACACATAACGAATAAAAGCCACGAGAATAGTAAAGACCTAAAATTTCCGAGAAAATTAGTGGAATTAGAAACGAAAACACTTGGAAAAAATCAAAAGTACAAACATAATAAAGTAAACAGGAAGAATATAGCGTGTTCCGCTGTTCTGTCGTCGCTTGAATCGAGGGGCCGTTGACTTCTTGACGAGTTATTTTGTAATTAACGCCCAATACATCGACACACAGCCAAGATGATATTGTATCATACAAAAAAACATCTCAATACAGATGTAGATATCATTAGCTCGTTTATAATAACATTTGGCAGTAATTCGTTTCATTAACTTGTCGGTTTTTTAACGAGTTCCGCAAAAAAGCACTAATATGAACATAGTCGCATGCGCGGCATCATCCAAGATGGCGTCTGATATTGAATTACAGAGATCGGAACGCGGTTTTGTTTTAAAATGATCTTCCTCCCAAAATTAAGCCTTGTGTGTTAGCAATAAAGATTATTAATCTTTGGTCAAATCTATTTTTTCGGCAGTGCAATCATCCGATCCGTTCCAGACCTCGTTTTGCTGGGACGCTTGCTTAATTGGGCCGCTTCAATTCCTTGACAAGCGAATAATATCTGGCAACACATATTTTCCAATCCAAGCATACCGCGCCCCTTTCAACTGGCCAATAAAGTCGACATTTCTATGACGTTCGTTGCAGCAGCCATAATATTTCATTGTCAATTATAGGCAGTGCTTCGAAGTCCAGGAAGGATACATGATGCAACAAATTGGCGAGCTGTAACTGTGCACATAAAATTGTTTGCGTATGAAACTTAATTGTTGTTGCTAAAAATTTATTGACGGAATCAGGCGCTGGGTAAAGCAGTCGGTAGACGGTCACTTCTTACCGATTCTTTATATGCCTTTAACTGAATCCATTGGCGTCGCTTTACACAAGTAATGCCGTTTTAATAAAACTGCAATTAATTCAAAATAATTGACAGTATTTGCCGAGAGCTTATCAAAGCAACGGTTTTCGCTTTGTTGATTCGCGCTGATGTTAACCGTATTGATCAGCGGCTATTTTCATTTATCTAGATTGATGATACCATCTCTTTTATGATGATTAGCTAATTAAATTATTCAACTAGTTTAGATATTCTCAGATTATCATCTGCCTAACCTTTTCCCAAATATGTTGGTGTCGGCTTCCAGTCTTACCAGAAGCAGCTGCACCATTATAAATTTTGCATAAAACGGCTGTCTGACCTCCACAATTTCACAACCCAGAATAAATAATCTTTACCCCTTGGTGAGACTAGTTGTCAGAATTTCGAACCTGTAATAACTGCCAAAGATCTACAATTGACAGCTGAGACCACAATGGCTGAACTTACTTTCCGAGGCACGAAGGAAACTTGGTATGTAATGGGTGGTCCCCCATCCACGGACTAACCCAGGCAACTCTCGGCTTAAGCTGAAGATCGACCCGCGATACGAGCGACAACAAACTGATATTCTCAAACTTCGTACATGAATAGACGAAGTATATGTGAATGATAATAATATCGCAGGAGCGAGAATGTCTTACACTTTAGGACACATTTTGTAAGCGATTACATTTTTAATGATGACCTAAACAATAAAATATTCTGACAAATGGCGTTATCAACGTGAAAGGTTTCTGCAATGTAATAAAAGCTATTATTTCGTCTTGTATTCACCATCGAACATCAAGAACCTATTCTCTTGTCACTCAATTTGATTGTCAATGCTGACAGTTACCCTGACTGTCCTTTACGAGTTTAATGATCAAAGAATAGTGGGCGCTACGATGTTAGAAAATACTTTAGAATTGTGTTGTTAGTTATGAACAATGTAGCAAGGTTTCAAAGTTCATTGTTCAAAACATCATGATATACACAATGCTCGAAAACGTTGAAATCATCTAGTTTTAGTTTAACATTTATGATGAATACGTAAACATTACTAAGATAACTGATATTGATGCTGCTAACACCTATAATTAAGGTACTGATACAGATCAGAAAGTACCAGGACAAAATAACAATGTAGCAGCTAAGGTTAAACTCGACTTACCTAAGAGCGCATTCGTCGACATCGGTCTCGCAGAGGGTCCCGGTGAAAGTGGGCGGGCACTCGCAAGTGTAAGAATTGAGCCCGTCGACGCAGGTTGCCCCGTTCTGGCACAAATGGCCGGGACAGTCGTCGATGTCGATCTCGCAATTCTGGCCGCGATAACCTGGGGAAAGATGAGAGATTTAGATAATGGCGGAATGATAAATTGCTTTGTGCTACTATTAGGTATATTTATGTGGGTGTCCATGCTATACTTAAGATATGTATCCAAGAAAATAAATAGATAGGCTTCGAAGAATTTCTATTATAACTACAAAATGATATCTTTACGAGTCGACTCATTCAAGTTTTAATGCCAACCAGTGTAATTTTTCTGCCGCGGGTTTAAAACATCAACTACAAACTCCTGACGCTCAAATTGTTTATCGATTTTAACTCAACACGTTACAGCTGCACATGTTGAGCCATATGCGTGTTTGAGTGCAACAACTTATGTCAGTAGTGCACCACTAGACGTGCAACCCCATAAACGAAATTAAAACGTAAAATGTGAAAAAGAAGATAAACTAGACAAAAAAGCTAAAATTAAACACAAAGACAGGAATGCAGATATAATACAATCAGATCTATTGAAAATTGGTTATAAGAAAACAGTTACTGAAGTCAACAGTTTTAAGCCAATTCGTAAATTCATAGACCATGAATCACTCATGAGAGTTCCGATTAGAAACGGTTCCCAAATTAATTAGTCATCTATGCTCTTAAAATTTTGATAGACTCTTTATTCTGAGTACCACATCTGTTTTCTATTTTCGGCTGAAGTGTTATAGCACCATGTGGATTAAAAACACTTGTAATTTATTATCTTCTATGGTTGATGTGTCGTGTAAAAAATATATTTACCGTAACAATCCTTAATCAGAAATAAGTAGAAATCTGAATGTCTTAGCTAACAAAAAAAACTTGCTAAGACAACGGTTGAAATATCTTTACAAAAAACCAGGTTATTTAAACTTAACGATAATCATTATAATTAAAAACCACTCGACCATATCTTAGGAACTTTTTAGATCTGAGTTTAGTCATGGGTCTCTTTTTTGTCTTAGAAAACAACACGCTAAGCACTAAGTGGCGAACTACAAAAAAAAACTTATTAAAAAGAAGACAATAAGCTCTAATGAGACAAAAGATTGTAAGTGTAAAAAATTTAACGAGACAACAATTAATACAATTCAATTAGAAACAGCAATAGATAGAACAACTATTGATAAAGATCGGCATACAATTGTAGCTACAATACAAGTACAAGTAGTTGATCAATGGTCAATCTACAAGTGTCGACATCACACCATAGTTCCATAGAGTTTGATTAGCGAGTAAAGAATCTCATTATGTTCATTAACCGGCCAGTTCCCACGAATAACACATGTGCAACTGTTTATGGTAGAGGCGCCTCGTTTAAATCTCTCGACGCCTTTTTTTGCCTTGAAACCAGCGTGCGGAAAGTCGGGAGTCAATATTTTGGTTACGATTTTAACAAGGATCGCTTTTGCAGTATTCGTTACTGGCTGAAAATAGATTAGTTGAACAGTCACACACAACAGTCAGTTAAATGAAAATTGTAGAAGATTATAATAGACGGTCTGTCAAAGATGATAATGGTGAGAAAGCGATGCAAGTGCTGAAGTGATTTCTGATAGAAAAAGTATGAATGAAGATAACTTATGACTAGGCCAGGGAGTATGATGACGAGATTTAAGTTAGTTATGTTAATAAAAGAAATATTTATGCTGTTTATTTTAGTATTCATAAACTTAATTTATCTTACACCAACAAGAAACTAAATTTACCCAAATTACGAAGTATCTACCATGTCTTTCAAAAAATAAAGAGCCATAAACATGGTCATAAAAAAATCAACTTTAACTATTTTAAATCTTGGTATAATTAAATGATTTAATCCTAATTAGCACTAAATAAGATTGAAAATAGTTAAAGCGGTTTGGAATAAAACGGAGATCACTATTAAACTGTCACCGGTGATGCGCAAACGCAGATTTTATCTTCACACCGTAAATTTTATATGTTGGAAAACAAAATTCTTAAGTTTTATTGTGTATAAAAACGTTTAAACATTTCATTATTTCAGTCGATGCACCTAAATTTAATTTCCATTAGAAAATTAACATAATATATTATGCTTTCATCTGGGCTTAAATTTAAACATTCATTAGTTAATAAAAGCTGTTGGTACAGGAAAGAATATTTTATAGCATTTTGTTGTAGTGGACTAAATTCTTTGAAATTATTCTTTATATTGAGTGGTTTATTCAAATTCACTGTCAACAGCTTTGCTACAGATTATATCAAGTACCTACAGTCCCACACTTATTTCTTCTTTCACAAGAAGTTTGGTGCGATATCGAATCTTACCAAATGTTTGTCCACACATTTCAAATTCTATTCCATTGCTTCTACAAACACGATTCCTAAATCCCGTCATATTTACCTTTGTCCGCTGTGGCCCGCGATTGAATACACATACCAATATTTGTGTTCCGTGTTACGAAAATGTTCAAAAATCTAAATTGAAAATCAGATTACCATATTATAGAAGTGTGAGAGACATCGTCTTCTTCCCTGCATACGTTCCCATCAGCCGGGACTAGTACGGAAGCAGTTACTTCAGAGACACACATGTTAGGGCTATTTGGACATGTGTTAATGATTCTTATATTAACTAATACGAGAATTAATATTCTATTCTTGATGGAGGAAATAGAAAGACGTAATGGATAGTTTTATGCTGTATGATTGATGGTTTACATTAAGGAGAAGGATGTTGTCTAAAGCACGTGTAAGCAAGTTTAATAATTAACTTGTTTTTAGATAAGCATCGAATATTTTGCTCATGAAAATCGCAGTGATCCATGATAAGATTTTTTAGCGATAATAATAGTATAAGATAGAGAATTGATAAGGATCAAACTAATGATAATTCAAAGGATAAAACTGATGTAAATGATTCTAAAAAACAGATATTAAATCAAGACATTCCAATGGAATCCATTATTATTAATAATGATCGTAAACATTTATCTACTGACACAAGTATTAAAACACAGACTATGGTAAACAGAATCAATAGTAATTACAAATGTATTTATTACTATGCAGATTGCCATAATAGCAATGTAATCAAGTAAGTTAGCGAAGCGTGCAGAACTCAGGATTAAAATTATAGTTAGTTGAATGAGAATGCGGTAAAAACCTGCAAACCTAGCTAAAGTTAAACGCTTGATTATACATTTGTTGTGATTACTGTGAATGACAAAGAACTTGGAATTCAAATGAATGATAACCTGAGAATAGTAGAAAGATAATAATGAGACGTTTTAAATGCTAAAGTATAAAGAGTTGAAAATAATTAACAAAATGACGTTATTTGACTAGAAGAAAAAGGAGACTTCTTTAGTTTTTGCCTACCCTCATGAAAAAAGGTGTGAGTTTATATATTTATATAAAACCGATTTCCAAAATAACACTTAAAGAACGTCAAATAAATTTACTTCCGGAAAAAAAAAACTATGAATCAAACATAAGTCACTGACTTCCGAAAGTAAAATAACCGTTTTTTTTGTGTTTTTTGGAAGTCGTTTCTTTTAGGCAAAAAAGTTTTTTATTTCCGCCTTTTTTAGTTGTGGTAGGTATCTACATACAAATTCTTATCGAGCATTCATTACGCTACTAAGACATATTAGCATATCGTTTAAAAGTCGTATGGAACTCCTTCGGGAGTATACCCTTTCGATTTTAAAAATAAATTTGAAAATCGATCCACAATCGGCGGACAAATCGCGTAACAAAGGTACAAAAAAACAGTCGAATTGAGAACCTCCTCCTTTTTTAAGTCAGTTATATAAAGACTAATAAAAGCGTCAACCTAATATAATATGAATTTAACAACATTAAATGCCACTCCTAAGAAGTTAATAAAATCAATGATTAGCAAGAAATACTTGTCAAAATCAAGACCCCAACTAATTTCAAGTATTTTTTCACATGATCAACCATACGTTGTGGAACAGTTAAGTCAATAAACAAATATACTACTTTGGGTGTTAATTAAGTGTGTATTACTTTTCCCACACTTGGGCTTTAGATCTGACGTCACTGAGCTAATTTAAGTGGTCGATGGATGTCTCCAGAGCGGAATGTATGGGAGAAAGTGCTTTTCATTGAAATATATCGATTCATTGGTCAATTATTTCGTGAACTTCAAGTGTGTGGTAGCAGTTGGTCTTTTGACGCACAACTTTGTTAAGAGATTTGGGTATGTTGATGACGTTATTATGTTACATAGTAGAATATCAGCATAATCTTCAAGTTCAAGAATTATTCAGAACGGGCCTCTACCGTTAGGTAGAGGAACTAATTTTGACAGTTGGAAAGTTAGACCCTCAGTAGAAGCAGCCCTCGTTGAAGTCAGCGTTTACAATACGATGCTCATCATCTGCCTAGCCTTTTCCCAACTATGTTAGGGTCGGCTTCCAGTCTTACCGGATTCAGCAGAATACCGGTATTTTACATGGAGCGACTGCCTATATGACAGGGTAATACAATACTCTTTGGTAAAACTGGTTGTCAGCATTTAGACTGAATGTAACTGGCTGCTTACTACCCGTCACAACTGTCAAAGATCTACTAATGATAGCCGACACCACTTCTTTGTTTCTTATTCACTTTTCATTAAATAAACATTGCGTGTTCCATATCAACTTGCTATTACGCCACAGCGAGTGAACTTAATTGCACACTACCAACACATACAATTACAAAAAGCTTTATTTGATTCTCAGTGCTTATCACTATAACCATCATTTCCTTATTACGCAATTTTTACTCAGAAACTTAATATGGAATCTCAAAATATGGAACATTTCACAGTACTAGATGTCGAAACTGCTCACCACCATTTTGCAAGAGCGTAATGAAGCTAATGAATCCTAGATGCGCAGGCGCAACTACAAAAATTGTGACGTAACTATTGCGTCACTGCGGTTAGTTTTTAGCAAAATTACACGGAATAATAAAATAATGGAGTGTGGAAGCATTGGATATCATAAGACTAATTTGTTGGTACAAACACTTTCTTAACTATTTTTTTTTTTCAGAAAAACCACGAAATAGGTAAAAAGGCGACACTATATTTTATAGACCAAACACAATCTTATTCTTTCGTTGTCGTGTGGTTAGTAACTAACCTGGTGTCAAAGTTACTATGCCACCCAATTCTAACTTGGCTAACATGCCGTCGAGAAATATCTCTCAGGCAAGCTCGTCTCCTCATGATGTTTTTCTCACCGAATCTAGTGATAATAATACAAAACGCATAAATATTGTTTTATTTATAAACACTTTATGCACAAGTAAAAACTGTAAAAAGGCGGACTTAATGCCTTAGGCATTTTCTATCAGTCTACCTTAGGGTGATGCAGAGACATTTATCACTTATGTGAGTATTTTTTGAGGGCATGTTGAGCCAAGTCAGAGGGTCCATGGGTGGCATAAAAACACCAAAAAGAGCACTACCCACACTGATGAAGAAAAAGAGAGAAGAAGCTTTTAAGAAATTCTAATCTGGCTTCACCAAGCTTAAAATACTAACAAAGATCCCTCAAGCCAGATCAAATACCTACAAGAACTGGAACTATTCACAGTGTAGATATAAACATAGCACATTAACATTATAGATTTATGCAGTATAGCCATTTTGTGTTCGGCTTTCGTACGAGTCGTGGTCGCCCCGGGCCACGGTCGCCTTTCAGACCGACTTGTGAACCGTGATGTAAATAACGCAGACACGATTATGACTGTCCGTTTTATTGGTTAGTGCGTATGTTCGTGGGATTTTGGTCTAGAATTCTAGGTGAATGTGCATTTGTTTTTTTTTAGGTGTGCCAGGCTTTTTTGAAGTCACTTTCGAAATGTGACTTGCCAATGGCTATTGTTACTTGATTTTAGTGCGTTTTGATTAAAAACCCGTTTGACTTCAAGTACTAAAATCTTCATATTACATATTTGGCTTCACAATTTTTAAATATGTTTGCACTTCTTCAAGCATATTTATATAAATCACTACATAGTAAAAACAAAGTCACAACGAAAACTACGCAATGGATTTTGATGCGGTTTTTTAAATAGCTAGTGATTAAAGAAGAAGGTTTATATGTATATTTTAGAATATTAGTATATATATTGTACCCGTGTAAAGCCGGGGCAGTTCGCTAGTATTTTATAAATCTGTATTCACAAAACCTGACGTCAACAAACTCAGCAGAACTTAGATCACAAATTCCAACATTTCATCTAAATCTAACCTTAAACAGGACCTGATAAAATCACTCACTTTCTCAACTAATCAACCTAGAAACAAGTCTAGAAACAACCAAGATAAAGACAGTAATATAATTAATACAATTCACACATAAACCATATTAAAAGGTAACGCATAAACCTGGTTAGATAACACAGTAAACATCTCCAGCTTTCTCGGGTCCTCTCAAGAGCAATGACAGTACATAGTGTGAATTATATTTGCTTTGGCTCATGCAGTTTATTATCACGAGAAATTTATGCTGTTCTGTTGGACCTTGGAAAGTTAGTCTAGTCTAGTGTACTAGAGTTTAATAACGTGTCTCCTTCGAGTTTAATAGAAACGCAGTTTAAGTGCGTAAGTTGTAAATTAACTTTGGAAATGGGTTATCTTTTCCGAACTTGGCTCGAGATAAGTTTAATAAAGTACGGCTAACGAGAAGCGATACCAAATGTAAACAAAACCCATGCTAAAACCCCATTTAAAATGGCCGCCCGAATGTTGGCGAACCCGTCTTAACGTTGTCATGTTTTTGCCGGGAGATCGAGACATTACGACAAAGGCACAAGATGGAAAGAGATAAATATTAGATTGTCAACGCCACAGTTGTTCTTTAGGTTAATGACCTTTCGTATCGCTGTTAGTTGGCCTTATTTTAGATGGGATAGTTATGTTATTTACATGAGTCTCTGATTTTAAGTTAAAATAGCTTAGAGCTAGCTTTATTAATATCATATTCATTACAACATAATGATTTCCTATATTTTTTTTTTGGTTGGGAAATCATATACAACAATAATAACTTCTCCCAATCTGGGTAGAGCGGAAGAGACTGTCAGACTTTTGCTGACGAATCCATGTTCCTTCTTTTACTCATTGTGTTCCGGGGACACGGTTTCTCTCTCGAACAACCCGGAACCCAATCATTTCCCTGTCTGCGCCTGCGTTTACAAGGAGCCCGGATCTTATTTCAGTTGCGAGTTAATATGCTTCTTTAAGGTTTCGCTCTTCATCGTCAACCTCTTCTCTATCCTCAAGAGTGAAGTAAGCAGTAAGGCCCTCTAACATACACTTTTTAATGTGGGCTTCCAGGTAGTACGTTTAAAACTATTTGTTCCCCTTCCGCGTAAATATTATTTCCATTAGATTATAGTCACTAATCAGTATATTTACAATCCACAACCATAAAACGTCCTTCTACAATCTTAATATCAACCACACCAACACATACACTCAATAAAGTTGCATCTAACGGCTGCCACGCCCGTCCTGTTGCGAAACCTTACTGCCTAGCTGCCCATTTGCAGTAGCCCTGTTATGGCAACTAGTCCTGCAACATTGTACATCTCTCTGATTGAATAACACTTACCAACATGGCCAGCATGATCATGAAGAAAGTTATTGTACGAGGTAGTATGTGCTGAAATATCTTTGGAATACAAGCCCTTTATTAGTTGATATGATTAGTGCTTATTGGTGATACTTCGTGCGAGTAAGTTATCATGTTGTTAGGTTTCCAGATTGTATCTAAGTGTGTTTCTAGTTGTTCATTCATCAGATGCCCTGTCACTGTTATTTGATTTTGAGACGAACATTCCTAGACTAGACAAAATAAATAAAAACTGGTCAAAGAACATTACCTCTCCTCTATACTTTGATATTTTGTATATATTTTAGTTTGTTTATATGTAAACATTTTTCTTTATTACTATGTAACTTTTTCTTTATTCATTCATATTAAAGTTTTGGTAATTTAAGTTGGTGCTTCAGTTGATATTTTTACACACTATGTCTACGAGTCTTTTTCCATCTGTCCTATCGCAGGTCTGCTGGAAGAGATTTCTTTATGAAATAAGCAGTGCCTTTGTGCTCTTTCGTCTGTATATATTTTTATTTTTATAATGTTTTGTGTGTAACAAATAGATAAATAAAATCGGATACGGTTTTATCCTACATTCAGCATGAAAACCACTGTCTCTCATCATGGGGTTTTTGTTTTTTAAAATTAGATTTGAGGTTTACTATATGAATTCCTAAAATCAAAGAAACTGCACTTACCCGGCGGACAATCACACTCATATCTCAGCTGATCCAGCGGCGTACACCTTCCATCATGATGACACGGCGACGGCTCACAGGGAACATATTCTGCATCACAATCTCTCCCGGTATACCCTGGCTCACACACACAGGTATAAGACCCGTGGGTGTTGAAGCAACGGCCGTGGTGGCAGGGGCCGGAGCCACTGGAGCATTCCACCACGTCTTCGGTGCAACGGGAGCCTGTGAAGCCAGGTGGACAGGCGCAGGAGTAGCCAGCAGTGGTCGTGTTGTCGGCAACGCATCTGCCTCCGTTCCGACAAGGTTGGGACGCGCAGTGATCTTCGTGGGAGCATTCGTCACCTGAAAAATATAAGGAAATTAGAAACATTGTTACTGAACGCCATAATAAATGGATCATTCGAATGAAACATGTCAATGCGTAACTTTTTGCCAGCAACATACACTTTTAATATCTCGTCTGGTCAATCAAGACTAACAAAAAAAAAATCTAAAGAAACGTCAAATAACAATTCAAGTCCTGACACTTCTTAATAGCTTTGTGCAAAAAACGAACTTAATAAGTCATCTCCAAGGCTAGAAGACATTGCTCTATCCGACGACATCAAAACAGACGAATGAACCAATAAAACAGACTAACAAACATATATCACCTATAAAAATATCATAAACCTATCATTAAGGAAAGTTTCTATAGTCACATAAGTACCTAATCAGGAATATTAATGAGGAGACGTGTGAATCAGTTAAAATCGCTAAAAACAATTTGCATATAGACGAGCCGATGAGCATGATATCAATCAAATTATTTGTATCCATGATTGCGATTTTTATATCAATAATTTTGAATCGATTGCTAATCGAATAATTTCGTTGTTGTTTCGGATACAATTTGGGAATTTGACATCGTTTTAAAATTGTTTTTTTTTGTGTCATCATTTACATATGAATTAATTTTGTCTATGGGTATTATTGGAGAAAGTATGACATACATGGGAAAAGAGGCCTTAATGATTGAACTAAATTACAATTACAAATCGACGGTTCCTACGTACATAAGGTTAAGTCAAAAACCGAAGTTTACAGATGAACGTAATTTGTGTTCAACACGCCCTAGAAATAATTCAATGAGCAATAATAAATATTTTCTTTCTACAATATTTTAACGGTTTTAAGAGGTTTATAATGCTATTTAAACATAAGTACCTATTTTATTATTTCACGTTTTTTTGTAAAAACTGATAGATGACCGTTTCTACGACACTTATTCGTTGTATTTATATTACTTGTTCTCTTATACGATTTCTAAAACAAGTAATAAATAAAAATAAAAATCGTATGTCAGCATGTGCGCATAGATAATCTAAAGCCAATGATGCGATCTCTCGCGTCCGGCCCTGGTTCAGGCCATGGTCCGGAGCGAGAGGGAATGGGAAGCGGTCACCACCTTCTGCGAAGCAGTAATGCTAGCAAAGGAGGTGGCCGGGCGTTTGAGGGAGAGAACATCTGCCCAACCCAGCCGCCGCGGGAGACGCCCATGGCGCCGGGCGCCGCGAGACGACTTCCGGCCACCGTAGATGCGGGCCTGTGGGCGGTGAGCAATGGGTAGTTCACCGTCCGTCCGTCGATTGACGACAGGCCGTGTCGACGGCGCGTTCGTGTTTCACGCGCGCCTCAAAGAGAGTCAGCAAAGCAGAGGGGCTTGCCAGAGCCTCCGCCTGCCGGGGTTGCGGGTTGTTCGAAAGAGATACCGCGGCCCCGGAACGTAAAGGGCAATAGAAGGAACATGGGTGGGTTTTAGTCAGTACAAGTCTGACATGCCCCCCCGCTCCACCCAGAGTGGGGGAAGACATTGGATGATTTCCCACCCGGAAAAAAAAAAAAAAAAAAAAGCCAATGATACAATAAAAAAAAAACCCATTTTCGACATGTCTTTATGGACAGTCGAAATACTTCTACAATTGAAATGCCCTGTTTTTTCTAAACAAGTTGAAACCGCTGTAGTAGAAGTTGTGAAAGAGGTTTCAGGCGACAATAATACAGTCAACTGAGTTTTTCCACATCCGAACAGAAACAATAATTACTGCAAACATAACCATCCGTTAGACTGTGTCAATAAGCTATTTCATTTCTTTCTTTTCTGACATTTACAGCAACAGAATTAAATGAAAAACAAGAGTTAACAACTGTTTATATTTTTTTTTCTTATAGGTACTTTGTATTCAGACACTCTTTTATGTTTACTTCAAATCCTGTTCATTGTTATTGTTGTATTTAATTTTGTATGTCCTCACTTGTTAGTGTTGCCATTTTAATTTTCTAATATTATCACTCTCGAGCCACAAGATGATGATACAAGCACCGCCGTTCAGTTTGTGGCTCACCGATAATGTTGTTTCTGTTTTTTTGACGTGATAACGTCTTTAAAATCGTTTTAGTCGGGTGACATGTTCAGAAACTTGTGTCACACCAAAACCTCACGAGCGCGATCGATCGTCACACCAAAACCTCACGAGCGCGATCGATCGATCGATCCTGAACAAAATTACCCAGATTGGAAACAGATAAATTTACGTGAAGATTGTAACTGATCGTATTGTATGTATGTATGTATGTATGTATGCATAAATGTTTGTATAAATGTATAAAAGTATGTTTGTATGAATGTATGTATGAAGAAAAATGTATATCATAGTCGAATAAGTAAACTTGTCATTTTACACCCGAAATTTATCATCAAAAGTGTGAATAAAACGATAGATGTAATTTAAAATTTGAAAAAATTGTTATCTTCATTAATTCCTCACTTCCCAAAAACTTATATCACCAATAAGACGTTATCACGTAAACATCTCGATCGTAAACCTACTTTACAAACAACCAATTTTTTTTAATAAATAATCTTATTATCTACTATTACTTAAAACTGAAATGCTCACTAGCATTATCATCAACACTTAAAACGGGTTTGTCAGGTTACATTTCTTATTAGAAAACAAATAAAAATAGTAGCTCGCCGGTATTGGGAACAGGGTACAAACTACCGGTCAAGGCTCCAGAGAAAGGAACCTTCTAACAATACGAACCGTGTCCAAGAGTCCCGCTTTCTGTATGAAGCCCTTGATCTAGCTGCCTAACGAGAACCTTCTTATCTCTATAAAACTTTTTACATAAAACGTGGTTCGCGAAAGAGAAGCTAAGCACAGACGAAGTCTTTCAAGAATAAGACACAGTGACAATAGTAAAATTAATAATACAGAAACAATAATTACTGCAAACATCACCATCCGGTAAACTGTGTCAATAAGCTATTCCATTTCTTTCTTTTATGACATTAACAGCAGCAGCTACATCAGCAACAGAATTAAATGAACAACAAGATCAAGTCAGACTCGCGCACCATATCTTTTGACTGCGTTAACTTCGAGGGTTGATTTTTTCAAAGCGCAAAGGGACCGACCGACTTAGTATATGGTTTTATTTCAACTGGTTACCTCCACGTGTTCCAGAGATAAAGGGTCTTGACAGACAGACGGACAAAGTGATCCAATAAGGTTTTATTTTTGACGTGATAACGTCTTTAAAATCGTTTTAGTCGGGTGACATGTTCAGAAACTTGTGTCACACCAAAACCTCACAAGCGACATTTCATAAAGATGGTAGCGCCATCTGTTACTTGGCTCGAAAAAAAAACTTTAAATTAGTACTTAATTTCATTTTAGATGTCACTACTGGTGATAACTTATATCACCAATAAGACGTTATCACGTAAACATCTCGATCGTAAACCTACTTTTTTCCATTTGATTTATTATTGTATTTGTATGTCCTCACTTGTTAGTATTGCCATTTTAATTTTGTAATATTAGCACTCTCCAGCCATAAGATAATGATACAAGCGCAATAATATTGTTTCTGTTTTGTTTTTTGATAAAACTTGTTACTCATCATTTTCCTACCCTTTGTCCCATTCTATTTGGGGTCGGCGCAACACGTTTTCTTCTTCCATTCTCCCCTATCAGACGTCACGGCATAATTTACTCCTTTCTCCTTCATATCCATCCTTACACAATCCATCCATCTTTTCTTTGGCCTTCCTCTCGCTCTCCGCTCTCAACATTCAGATTCATCACTCATAAAACTTATTACTATTACTAAAAACTGAAATGCTCACTATCCAATCCCGTTTTAAGTGATAATGATAATTCATTATGACTTAAAACGGGATTGTCATGTTCTTCCGTTTATTTATTTTTACATATTTCTTATTAGAAAACAAATTGAAATAGTAGCCCACCGGTATTGGGAACAGGGTACAAACTACCGGTCAGGGCTCCAGAGAAAGGATAACTATACGAACATAATAACTCCTAACAATAGGAACCGTGTCCAAGAGTACCGCTTTCTGTATGAAGCCCTTGATCCAGCTGCCTAACGAGAACCTTCTTACTTCTATATACCCTCATTACATAAAACGTGGATCGCGAAAGAGAAGCTAAGCACAGAGGAAATCTTTCAAGACACAGTGGCAATAGTAAAATTTAAAGATGAGCAAAGCAACCGAATTGCAACTACTAAATTGGCTGAACAACTAACCAAACTTGACCTCACAAAATTCATCATCTAATAAGAATGCTAGGCTGACTAACAAACTAAACGAAAGAATTCTGTTTGATTGGTAGAACGAGCTCAATTGGTGTTATGGGCACTGCTTCGATCTTTATGCAAGTTTAGAAACAAAATGGTTAACGTCTGATATGTACCTATTTATTCGAGTGTTTTTATGTCGCAATAAAAAGGCTATCATCGCCTTGAGTCTAGCATTTTGATCTCCTATTCTACGTAATAAAATTGAAAACCAAAATGGATTGAAAACTTTTAGAAAAAAAAAACAATCCTACTAATATTATAAATGCGAATGTTTGTAAGGATGTAGGATGTTTGTTACTTTTTCAAGTCAAAACGGCTGAACGGATCTTGGCGAAATTTGGCACAGATGTAGATTATAGGTTTCCATCACGACTTTCTTCTTTCTTATAAGGTCGACATTAACTTTAAAAAAAAAAACCTTGCCCCACACTAGGAATTTCTCCTGTATCGTGGGTGCGTTTACAAACATTTAAACTCACACACACAAACAGCCAGACCCGAAACAACTATTTGTAGGCCATACATATATTTGTTCCGTGCGAGAATCGAACTCGCGGCACGCAGCCCAGCAGTCAACCGCTCAGCCACTGCGCCAACCGAGCCGTCAAAATTGAGACTTAAACAAAACTAGCGAAATTTGGGTGTACTACCTCTGTAAACCCTGTGCGTAATCCAGGCGTGATGTTATGATTTATTATTATCTACAATTCAACCGCCGCGAGACGACTCCCGGCCACCGTAGATGCGGGCCTGTGGACGGTGTGCAATGGGGAGCTCACCGTCTGTCCGTCTATGGACGACAGGCCGTGTCGTATTAGTGTTCCACACGCGCCTCAAAGAGATGTCAGCAAAGCAGAGGGGCCTGCCAGGGCCACCGCCTGCCGGGGTTGCGGGTTGTTCGAAAGAGATACCGCGGCCCCGGAAAGTAAAGGGCAATAGAAGGAACATGGGTGGATTTTAGTCAGTATAAGTCTGACACTGCCAGAGAGCGGGGGAACTTTTTTGATGTTTACCCAGTGCCAAAAAAAACAATCTACAATTCAAAACAACCGCAAATACAGTCTCCAGAATTCCACAAACTTCAAAGCTCATTCACCGCGAGCGAACGGTAAACCGTCTAATTCATTAGTTGCACAAACAATTGAAAAGCAAATTGGTCGCATTCACACAACGCGTGTACCTACGAGTACAGTCAACAAAAGAAAGCATTTTTTGTGAATGATGATGGTGCTCACACTCGTTTATCATCATCATTTTCCTGCCCTTGTCCCATTCTATTTGGGGTCCGGCGCAACACGTTTTTTTTCTGTCATTCTCCCCTGTCAGACGTCACGGCATCATTCAATCCTTTCTCCTACATAAATAATTCTTTACACAATCCATCCATCTTTTTTTGGCCTTGCTCTCCATCCATCGTCTCATCTTCTCGTCCCTCTCATTACATGTCCATACTCGGACAAATGACTCCCTCTCAATTTTTCGTATGTAGCAACAAAAAAAATATAAACTTTTCGACTCAGTTAATCGATAATTATGTTAAGTATGTGTATGGCTTGTTATTAGCAACTTTTTAATTTACTTTTTATTCTGTAATAATTCTGTAAGTCAAAAAAACAACTAAAAAACTAATCTTTTAAGATGGACAGTACTTCTCGATGCGGCCCGCATTGAGAGGAGGTTCCTGTCTCTGGAGCCCTAACCACCGGTAGCTTGGACCCTGCTCAAGTTACCAGAGGAGACCCATTTTTATATTTTTATAGCTCCTCAGTAACAGTCGATTTTTTTCTTAGAAACCGATGGACATCTTTAACTCAAATTTGTTTTATTTAATGAACTGTTTGTTTTCAATCAAAGAAAAATTATGGTGTATCTGACTAGGCTGGTTACATAAATCTTTCGCCGAGTGTACATGACAAGGCTGATATTCAAAAAGTATTACGCAGTGTTCAGGAAACGACAAATTGCAAACTTTCTATGACTTTCTCTGCCTCCCGTGTGATACAAACACTTTGTAATATGTAATTTTCCATGTAATTTGTTAAAAGTTCTATTCGATTAATTGTAAATTGTTTTTGATTAGACTTGGCGAGATGGCGGTTTCGTCAGAAGTAGGTAGACGGGCAGCTTCTGTCTGTAATTGACCGTCGCAGACATGCAACACCGGTTGTTTCATTATTTATAATTTACTTTTTCTAATCTTTTGTAGGGTTCCTTATAAAAACGTCTGTCATAGGGAAATACCTTAATACCCCATCGAGAATTCCCCTCAGGTTATTTTGCGGGATTCGTCACGGTACTGCATTTGGATATTACAAAAGGCTGTCTGTCTGTCAATACCCTTTATCTCCGAACCACGTTAAGGTAATCCGAATTGAAATTACACAAATCTGAAGTCCCTTAGAGCTGTGAAAAATGAACTCTCTCAAGTCTCAAGTCTTCTCAAGTCTACACAGTCAAAAGATATAGCTTTTTATGTCGGAAATTTGTACGGAACCCTCGATGCGTGAGTCCAATTACCACTTGACCGTTTTTTTGTTTTAGCTGTGATTCAGCGCTAATTCCGGTGGCGTCAAAAATCGTGAGCGCGAATTCCGGTGGTAAGTTTTTAGTGCTAATCTAATTTTATTTAAATGCATTCAGAAAAAAAGTTAAGTAGTCTCTGGCGGTCATCTACCTCATTCTTCTTATGAAATAACAACACGCATTTAGTCTATAGAGGGTTCAACAGATGTGTACGAATAGTCGACCCACATTGCACTCACTGACCTTAGAAGAATAAAAAAATACGTGTGGCACTCGGGGACTGCCGCGGTAAAGCTATTGCATAGCATTTTTTTATCAACTTATGCAATAAATAAAAACAATCTAAATAAAATATTTAAAAAGTACTTCCAATGAAAAGAAGTCGCAAAAAGAAACATTTTTTTATCAACTTAGACAATAAATAAAAAACTAAATATAATATTTAAAAAGTACTTCCAATGAAAAGAAGTCGCAAAAAGAAAAACAAGACCTTGGGTTTGATCCAGCGTAACGTCGATTGACTTTCCGATTCTCTACCAAACACGCTATTAGAACATTAGAATCGGGATTGAAATAACTGACCGTATTGTGTAAACGACGTTAGACAATGCACGGCCTTCAAGCCACACCTCCGTGCCCGTCGGAGTGGGGAGCGTCAGGTTTTTTTTCGTTACGGAATTTCTGGATTCGGTCCCCGCGCTCAAGGCCCGCGATAGAAGCTATGCAATAGCTTAAAAAGTCATTTGTTTCCTAACCTCAAAAGATAAAAATACCGGCCAAGAGTGACTCGCGCACCGAAGGTTCCGTACAACCTTGCGACATAAACAGCCATATATTTTGACCGCGTAGACTTAGAGGGTTGTATATGGTTTTGATTTCAACTCGATACTTCCATGCGTTCCCGAGATAAAGGGTCTTGACAGACGGACGAACAGATAACTAAGTGATCCAATAAGGGTTCCGTTTTTTCTTTTTTAATTTTACTATTAATTTTAATGTTGAGTTTTAATTTTAATGTTGATTTTGATTCTAAATGTAATAAATTTTGATAATTTTATTTATTTAACTTTCATGATTTTATATATTATTAACATAGTTTTGTGAGTATTACTAACAAAAATATGAATTTCTTGTTCGAATTAAATTAATAATAATTTTTAAGATACGGAACTCTATAAAACGGGACCCTTCGTAGTCCATCTGTCAGTCTGTCTACCTTTAAAGAAAATTGGTCTCAAAGAATAAACATTATCTCTTCTAAATCACTAGCCCTACTATACAAATACACTGAGCTTCTAAATGCCAGTGCGGTCCATAATTGCTTGCCATAGATGGCGGCTGCGCAGGCGCATACGAGGATTTTTTGCTCAAATTCCCTTCTTATGGTGGCGACTAGCCTATGTAGACTCGTTTGGTGCGTATGACGTAAATTACAGGTTTTTTATTAACATTACACAAGACCTCGATGTTAAAATTAAAATATTTTAGATCTTGTTTAGCATCAAAGTAAGGGAGTATTGATAATAAAAAATACGCTATTGGACTGTTATTAGACATGACCAAAGCGTATGATAAAGTACAATTCGATATACTATTAAATAAACTTTACAACATAGGTATCCGAGGAAAAAGTCATGACTGGTTTACATCTTATTTAAAAAACAGAGAACAAGTCGTAGAAATAGAACACTACAATACACAAACACAACACATTGAACTAATTAGATCACAAAACATACCTGTAAACGCCTCCATACCACAGGGAAGTGTCATAGGATGCCTATTGTTCTTAGTCTACATAAATGATCTCCCTAACCACATAAATGAAACGTGCGTATTGTTTGCCGATGACGTCTCTATTTTAACATCATGTAAAAATAACCAAAACCTAAACCAAACACTAACATCTATACTTGACACCACAACATACTGGATGAACGAACATAACCTTGAAATTAACTTTAGTAAGACAAAAATAGTCACTTTCCACCCCCGACAAAAAACCCCAATAAATATAAATTTTGAATATAAAGGATCCAAGTTAGAAATAATTAATAAATTCACCCTTTTAGGCCTAGACATTGATACACACATAGACTGGAAACCACACATACAGAAATTAAAAACAAAGTTATCCAAATTTACATATGCCCTCAGAGAAATAAAGAAAACTACAGATCTCAAAACAGCAATAGTAACATACTATGCGTATGCGTTCTCTTGGCTTAAATACGGTATAATATTATGGGGTAACAGTACAGACGCACCTTCTCTATTTACAATACAGAAGAAACTTATAAGAACATTGGTTAACATAGAAGACACCGACTCATGTAAACCACACTTCAAAGAACTAAACATCCTAACACTACCATGTCTCTATATATTTGAAATTTGCAAATTTGTAAGGAAGTACCCACAGTTCTACAGCAAAAGAGAAGACATACAAACAAAAATCAAACTTAGACATGGAAATAGACTCAACCTGCCAACTTCACGATTAAAAATGCACTCCTCTAGTGCGTTTGTTACGTCAATAAAAATCTACAATAAATTACCTGAATACATAAAAAATACAGAAACAAACAATATATTTATAAATAAACTAAAACTATTTCTCTTAGATAAAAGCTACTACACAATTGACGAATACTTCAATGATAAATTCCACCTAGAGAAACGAAGATAATTGGAATAACCAAGTAAAACCTAATACATCTATTTACCTTATCTACCGTGCAATATCTTTAATTACTTACTATTTAGTTAATGAAAAATTACAGCTAATATATAAATAAATATATAAAATAATTACCTAATATATAATCTGGAATATTAATAATAAATAAATATATAAATAAATGTATAATATCTAATAATAAATAAAATTAATATAAATCTACACATAAATAATATCTACTTAAATATCTTAATATAAGATTTTCTTCCTTAATTTCATTATGTTTTTAAACAAAAAGCGCTTCATCCTCTCCTCTAAAAACTAACTTGCTGTGCCCGACAGGGTCCATAATTGTTTCTCTTTAATTACCTACCAGCCTTGTATACATTATGGGATGCAATAAAGTATTGAGTATTGAGTATTGAGTATTGGAGGGTCCCAAAGCTTTTATCAGAATTATTTATTTATTTAATTTTAGAAATCTGTTTTTTTTATTTAAAATTCGGTGATACATAGCGAAAAGTCGCATTTATAATAGAAACAATAATATAAGTAATATTTTATATCAATAAGAACAAAGCACGAACGTTTAAAACAAACATAATATTATAGAGCTTTAAACAAATTAATATAATCTTATCAGGTTTTCACCAATTTTCTTTTACCAAGTCTTAAGTCATTAGCTAATCTTCTAATATATAAAATTCTCGTGTCACAGTGTTAGTTACAATACTCCTTCGAAACGGCTGGACATCTTTTTCATACCCTTCTATAGAAAAGGAGCTGAACTGCGAGTGGAACCGATGGGCTCAGCCAGTATCCTTATAAGAACCTCAATTATTATGCAAAAAAAAAAAAAAAATTCAAAACCATTTATTTCAATTAGACCATTACAGGCACTTTTGAATGTCAAGAAACAAAACTAATCTACAGTCCCGGTCACAAGGCATAATAACTTGTGAAAGTACTGTAGTTGCCCATTCCAAAGCGTTGATCTCTATGGAGAAGAATGGGCAAGAAACTCCATGGATGCGTCCTAGTTATTGAAAGATCGTTTAAATGGCGACTATTTTTGGCCTTTAGAAAACTATTTAAGTCTTCTCCACAATCAAAGTACAAAATAAATATAGTTAACAAACAATCTCAGAAAGTCACATATTTACAATTAAAACTAATAATGATTCCTTCTTAACAAAAACACGCAATTAAAGTAAAAATTTAATAACAAACGTCCTGTTGTAACAAAAATATTGTCAGACAAACTAAAAATAAACGACATTTTAACCATGACATCGAATAACAATTTACGATATTTTTATGGCCATCAAGTTTATGGTACGCAACGACTTTACAATAAATAAAAATAGCTTAAGACATGCCAGCACTTAGTACTCAGATATAATCTTTAAAAGGATATAAAATATGTAATTAAGAATATAAAATCTTTACTAAAGAATGAAAGGACGAATCTTGTAAACAATACTTTCGAAGCTGGATTAAATAAAGAGAGGAATAAGAATAAAGAAAATATGGAACAATGTGCGTCGACATTAAGCGAAACTAATTGTACAATCAATTCTGTCTCACGATCGAAAAAGGGTGAAACGAAATCTGGATGACAGGAAAAAAATCAAGTCTTGACCGAAAATATAAAGTACAAACTACAAAACGATCGAAAAAAAAGTACCCTATATGTTATTCCAGGCTGTAATCTACCTCTGTGCCAAATTTCATCAAGATCAGTTCAGCCGTTTTGACGTGAAAGAGTAACAAACATCCATTCATCCTCACAAACAACATTCGCATTTATAATATTACTAGGGTTTTATCGTTAACTATCTCCTCGAACTACATATGAAGAATGGAGAATTATTGGAGACAAAAACGATATTTCTCGCTTCTATAAACTGCATTTACCATAGACTTCTTATGACATTAAACTTTAAACCTTATGTAGATCATTATAAGATTTAGCAATCGATAAATTCAAGAAAACACGACAGTAACAACTTTCAAAAATTTACTAGTTACTCTTTCCTCTTACAACGTTATTAGTGAACTAAATCATTTTGATAACATAATTCAGAAACAAGTTTCGCTTGAGGCTCTGATTGATCGAATTTCGCTTAAAGTTCTCCGCCTTTTATACTCGTAATTTATTTTATATCAACTGTAATATAAAAATCTTCATCGTTTTAGATGACGGATTTATACTGACTTTTATTGATACCATTTACGTTTCCAAGTATATTAAATCTTACCATATTTTGATGGTGATTTAAGATTTAATATGTTGTGTTGTATGTTTGTTCGTTATTGGATTCTACTAATTTATTATAACCTTGTGGTTTAAATTAAATTGGTATGTAGAGGTCTTAATTAATTGGTCATCCTACGGGATTAGGATTCGTTTTTGTTTTTCAATTATTCAAAACGTTCCTGAATTCCAATTAATCAGACGGCGTATCGTTACTTTTATGCCTACAATCGCTTTTATTTTCTCACATTACGTAGTTTAGCACAAATGTGTGTAAATATTGCTCACCGTTGTGGTCACAACAGCCATAAATAGTATAAGATATGCACTATAAACGGTCAAAGAAAACGCCAATTAATGAAACAAAGATAAAAATCTATTCTCCATATTGTAGTTTTACCTTAACCATAATTCATATCACAAACACCTGTTTATTAGTCATCAAAGTGCGTAACCAATTACGCATACAGGATATAAAAGATGCAGACAGACGGCCACACAATCATCTTGATCATGTCTAAGCTATTTCTGACGTAGATCATGAAGTGGATGATTGCATAGATATAGAAGAAGCGAGAAGTAAAAAGGTTAAAGATGATTGAAGACGAAAAGAGGCAATCAAACGAAAATAAGAAATGGTCCCCTTGGTTAGGAACGTCGATTATAAACACGTTTAGTGTTGATTGAAATTCAGATGATTTAAAAATTTATGAAGGGACATAAGTGGAATACACACTTTATAATTGAATAAAACAATCACTGACACCTGAGTTGTTATATCCGTAATCAAGCTTGGTCAATCTCGTTTGAAACATAATAATTGTGTTTAGCCTCCATAAAATGGAATTGCATATCAGCACTACATCAATCTCGACTCCATTATCATCTGACCACCTAGTAGTATTTGACACATTTCTAACCTAAAAAAATTATGTGCAATAAAATCAAAACTAACCTGTATACCCCGGCGGACAATCACACTCATACGTGGATAGTGAAGTCAATCGACACGTAGCTCCATTTAAACAAGGTGCAGAATCGCATGCAGCCGGTATCCTGATCTCGCATAGTGACGCACTGAAGCCCAGAGGACAGTCACAGGCGAAGGAAGGCGGACCTCCACTAACACCTGGCCGGACGCGGCAGGACCCTCCGTTCTGGCATCGAGGACTAGACTCGCTGTGACAAGGGTTCAGGTGCTGACAGAACTCGCCCGCGTATCTCGATGTACAACTGAAACAAAGAAATTCGATATTAGTTACGTGGAAAATAGTTGAACATTTTTAAAATCTTTGTCATTTATGACAAAACTTTCTTTGTTGTCAACATCATCTAACAAGCTTTTTCTGGATGCAGCTTTTTTTTTCTTAAAATAAAACGTTGCCCCACACTAGGAGTTTGTCCTGAAGCGTGGGCGCGTTTACAAACTTCTAATCTCACATACACAAACAGCCAGACTCGGAACAACTATCTGTAGGTCATATAAATATTTGTGTGTTCAAACGCTTAGCTACAGCGCCAACCGTGTCGCCAAAGTTGATAACCAGTGTTTTACATAGAGAGACTGCTATCTGATACAGTTAGTCCAGTTTTTGGTAAACACGATTACTCTTGGTAAGACTGGTTATCAGACTCACGAGCTGCTGACGACCCTATTCTTGTCCTCGACCTTATCCTACTTCCTTTATAATATTTTAAATGAGGATAGACGGATATATGGATCTTCGTTAGTCTTTCACGTCAAAACGGCTGAACGGATCTTCATGAAATTTGGCACAGAGTTATATTATAGTCTGAAATACATACGATACTTTTTTTCTCGATCATCACTCGGGCGAAGCCGCGGGCGCCAGCTAGTTTGTCATAAGCTAAAAATAGGATTTCCTGAACCTAAACTGGTATTGCCCAAAGATACAAAAGAACGGAAGACAGATCTGCATGACGAGCTCGTTACTCGCAAATCGGAACACTTTTCTCTTAAGTGAATAATAAGCTATTTTAAGACCTCTGTGAGCAACCTACGACTTTGGCTTGTAATTTTACACTCTTTTGAGTCCATTGACTTGGATACATACATTGTATCTCCTACCTATTGTATGAATGTCCTGATTCATGGACCTGTAATCTTTTCATGGTGGCTTATTTTACTTTTTGGCTTTACATTTGAGCTACCCGACATGTGTTAAGGTTTATGTATTAAAGCTACTCTATTTAAAGTGCTAGTATTTATTTCTTTGCCTCTGTTGGTGGTCTTAATGGCATACAATGGATCTGTGAGCTTAACCTTTTCTATCAGATGACTGTATTTTATAGGTTCTGATTTTACTTTATCTGCATATATTGCATTCATTTTAATTACGTATGTATTAATAGTGGTTATAAAGACATGATTTTGTTTCAATAAACTTAATGTTATAGGCTTCCGTGTCGGAAGTTTCCGTGGTTAAACAAATTATGATAAAGAATGACGTTGTGTCAAGTAACTAACTGAATACTAAATCAATTTTAATATTCTGATTTTGGAATATGAGAATGTAAACAAAACCTTGATATTTGTTTTGAGAATTTGTTATGAAATAATTCTGCAAATTAATTTGTCAACCATGTTTACTAATGCGAAGATTACATTGCACATGTCAATGACAACTTAATTGTTTACAAATGTTCAAGTTCTTAAAAAAAAAACGTTCAAGGATTTAGATTTAATCTAGGCAGTTCAGTCAAAACGGTGAAAAAAGTATTTTAAGGGAACCGCTATATCCCAGAACGGAAAAATGGAAGACAATGATATCCAGCAACCACTATAAGGCAGGCTGGTGGAATGTCCCACTCCCTCTCAGAGAGAGTAAAGAAAAAGAGAAAGAGAGACCTACTCTTTCTCTGTTCTCTAGAAATGGGATCGTTTGGACCTATTAAATACAGATAAAAATGAAACCCACAAAAAATACAAAGTCTAAAAGGGATACACCCATAATTCGCGGTGTTAATACGTAGACGCCCAATATTTTTTTTCAACAAATATTCAAAATCCGAATCTTAAAAAATATAGCCTTCAGAATTAAACCGCATAACATATTCCGTACATTATAGGGCTTATAACATACTCTTGGTGTCGGTACGTAGGTGTGCAGGTCGTGCAGCCCGAGCCGGACGTCGACAATAAATAACGCAGATACGTCGCGAACACGACCACGTGACGTGCGCACGCGCAGGGCTCGCCTTTGTATCACTACGGTGCGTTTTTGAGTTTCAATATTAAATTGGAAATGTGCATTGAAATAAGTGTATATTTTTTTGGTCCAGAGTATATAAGATTTTTACAGAACGTGATAATAATATAGAACAAGACTGACAAACGTAGTCTTAATTTCTTAAGTTCTCAAAATTTACTGCCAGTACCAAAAAATCAAATAAAAACACAAAGGTATAATATGATGATAGTATTTTTGTAGATTGCCGTATGTGTAAGTAATTATGGATCGTGCAAGTAATCATAGAACGTTGGCTCATTGTCTAAAATCACCATTAAGTAATTGATTTCCCTCAGTTTTCTGTTCTTATAGACGCTTTGTATGTTTCTTTTGTACTATTATCTAAGTGAGAATTTGTATTTCCTCTCGTATGTCTTTAAATGTCACATATAGGACGAATTTTGAAAAAGGAACTTATTCTTAAAAAAGTAAATACACAAACAAAAGCGGTCCATAAATACGGGTCTCAAATATGGGAAAAAAAGAGCTTTTCTATTTTCGAAATAGGAATACATTATTGATACTAAATAACAAAGCAACGGTCAAAAACATTATTGATATAGACATTCTTGACACAATTGGTGGTGCACCCAATATGTTTCGAGATAAAATACTCGAAGAACGCCCACGTAAGCGAGAAAATCTTTTCTTAGCAGTAAAAAAGACCATATTATCATAATCTCACGATAAATTACAAAGACATGATAACCGAACAGAATGTACGCATATAAAATAAATCATTGTCGCTCTCTTTGATTTATGCACGTCACAATGGAAGTGCAGTTTCTTACGAAAACATCTTAAAACATACAGTTTTTTCAAGGTATGATGAAGATAAAATATGTTTCCCATCTTAATTTACAACCAGATCTGATTTCAGTTATACGAATTAACCTTTACTTAGTTTTGTTAAAGATAATCTATAAATAAATAATGTGATTAAAGAAAGATCAATTCAGGATGTAACACCTACAGAATTTTTATTATATTAGTTTATATTACCGATGGCAGTCCCGATCTAAGTGTACCCACCCACGTATATGTTAATATTCTTAACTAAACGAAGTAAATCTCGTTTATTGGACCGTTCCAATACCGACACTTGAGGTGTTGTGGGAAAATAAACTGAAGCCAAGCATCCATAGACATTTTACACAAATTGAACATCATAAACCCATATTGGCTGTTTGATTATACATTCATTTTAAATGGTTTGTGTATTTAATATTGTTTATATTATTTGTTACAATTATAACCTCACAATTTATGGGCCGTAAACCTCATAAAATGAGTTTAGATGTAACGTTATTTATTTTTTAATAATTATGAATATTAATGTTTTATTACTTCTGTCTCAACTAGCTTTGATATATTAGAAAGTCGAGTTTGAGAAGATGAAACCAGCTGATACTCATTTAACACTAGACTAAACACATTTTCTAGACACAGAACCAAGAACATTGAAATGTACTAAACGCTCCAAGGATGTGCTTTTGCTTCAGCAAAATGTTTTGGATCCAAACAATGGATTCCACCAAATACAAATGGCTTTATCGTGATTTCGTTAGGTTGGAGTATTATAGCTGAGGTGAGCCTGTGAGGTTGTGAGCCTGTACATACAGACTGGCGTGGGAGGACAAGCCTGTTGGCTACCCACGCAGTGACCTCGACGGAGGGTGCATGCACTGGACCTACTCTCGATGATGGCATTGCAAACGCTGAGATGTATCAGAATATTTTAACTCAAACTAAAACTTCAACTTACCAGGAAAACATTTGACAAAAAAACTCAGAGATCAAAATCCCAGGTATTATAAAATAAAACACTATAGTTTAAAAACTTAGAGAAGATAATCTTGAGAGTCGTAAAAACGTCATTACATGCTCATCTGCCAAGAAACCCTTTATTACAATCTAGGTTATAAAAATGTCTTGAAGATAAACAGAAATTATATCATGAGACCCGAGGAAGCTCAACGCCCGCCCTTAATTACAGTATCAGCGAGACAATAAGACTGCAAGATGACGGTGGCCACCGCTCCGGAGATTATCTCGAAAAATTATAACCTGTCTTGAAAATAGGGCTTTTGTTCAGCTAACAAGACTAGGAGCTAAATCTTCATTATAGGGCGAACAATAAATTATTATTATCGCCAATCTAATTATAGAGCAGGGTGAAAAAAGAAAACCCCGATATGGGAACACTGAATTTTATGTGATTTTTTACAGTGGTTTCAAATATTTTGCTGTATTCAATTATATTGGTTGTGATAACTGGTGCGGTATTACCGTCGACTAGAACCTTTTCATATTCTAACCCTTTTTTTTGGGGTGGGAAATCATCAAATAACTTACCCCGCTCTGCGCGGAGCGGGGGGGGGAGTGTCAGACTTGTACTGACTAAAACCCACCAATGTTCCTTCTATTGCCCTTTACGTTCGGGGGCGTGGTATCTCTTTCGAACAACCCGCAACCCCGGCAGGCGGAGGCCTTGGCAGGCCCCTCTGCTTTGCTGAAACACTAACGCGTCGTCGACACATATTCTAACCCTATTTTACATTTTATGACAAGTTATGGAGCCATCTTTTGTGTTAGAAAGAATACGGATTTGTAGATGATGTCAAAATTATCAAAGTTATTTATAACCTTAGCAATTTATTCTAATCTTACAAGTTCTTTAACTATTCTACTTTCTACTCTAATAATTGCTCCTTGTATAAGTACACCAAAGATCGCAGCGCCACATTTGTGTCAAAGCACACGACTAGTTGGAAAACGCACAAGACCAAGGTTGGTTGCGCGACTATAATTTATGGTTGGCGACAGCAGATCCCGTGTCGCAAGCTCGGAGCCAGTGCCCGCAATAAATAAATAGTTGCGAGCTTGTTCTATGTTATACGATACCTTGAGCTTAGTGGACTTTTAAATGGGTTGCACACTTGCACCATTTAATGTTACCATGTCAGCACAAAAAGTTCTCCTTTTGTAGATTGGGTTATCTTAGTAAGTTGTTGAAGCTAGATGTGGTTTGATGGTAAGTAAGAGAAAATATTTACACCTGGCAACAATTTACTACGTGCTGTAAGACATTTCACTGGAGCAGCAATTTGTTTTTTTTTTAATTTTTGACAGATTATCTTCATCATAATTCTTCTACCCTTATCTCAATTTATTTAGTGACGGCACAGCATGTCTTACATAGTTATTTATTACGAAATATCTCCATCATCCTTTACACAATCCATCTTCCTCTTGGTACTCTTATACCTTCCCCACCACACCAAATTAATACTCTAATTGTCCTCAGAACATTTTCCTCATTCCTCCTCATCACATGTACATCGCACCACGGTGCCCACCCGACTTATGACAGATCCTTTTAAATATTTATATGTAGGTATACTCATCATAATTTTCCTGCTCCTGTCCCATTCTATTTGTGGTCGGCGCAACACGTTTTCTATTTCCATATCAGACGTCACGGCATCATTTACTTCTTTCTCCTCCATATCGTTCCTCAAGGTACACTATCACCCAAAAACATTTCAATAATCGTCACGTAACATCTGTTCCAAAAATACATAAATTTCCAAATGTGTAGGTATGTTCCAAATTTAACAGTACCAGCAACACTCAGAACATCATAATTAGCTTGGGCACGTATGAATACATGTATAACAATATGATTAAACGCGCACAGACGACAAATATTCCGTTGGTTCAGTTCGTGGAAGCGCGCATAGCTTCGCATGTCGGTAGTTATCAGATGCGCGCGGACAGGCTGCGTGAGCGTCGTCGCACGCGCATAGGGTGTATCTTGACGTTAAATCGTTTAGCGCAGAAGTGTCATCGAAATGTTAATGTTATTTCTGGACAGAGATCAAGATTTTGTATCGGCGGATCTTTCGATTGAATTTTTGGATGACTTGTTTTAAATTTTTGGGTGTCGACGATAAAGACAGTGGTAATGTCGGTTAAAATAATAAAAACCCAGTTTTGCGAACACCTCTGAAACAGAGCAATCATCACTTGTCCGGGTTGTAACAAGCATAAGTTTACGAGACCCTTTTCAAATATACAATATGCGGTCATGGACGAGCGATTTTCTAAATACTTTTATATCAAGAGTTTGACGACACGGTTGGCGCAGTGGCTGAGCGATCGACTGCTGTGCTGCGTGTCGTGGGTTCGATCCCCGCATGGAACAAATATTAGTATGACCTTCAGATAGTTGTTCCGGGTCTGGGTGTTTGTGTATGTGAGTTCAAATGTTTGTAAACGCACCCACGATACAGGAGAAAATCCTAGTGGGCAACGTTTTATAAAAAATAGAATAGTTTAATACACTATTACGGTACACACTTGGGTCCAATTCGCTACCTTGCGATTAGGTAGCCATTTTGTCTTTTTTAGATATTTTCTAAGCGTAGATATACACAAGAATCATTCATATCTTTTTAAGTTTTTTTCTTACTGAAATAAATATAGGCTTATACGGAGAGCAACGATATTGTCTATAGTTTAAATTACGTAATTATGGGCTCTTATTTTAGGAAATAAAGTCAATCTCCAAAAAATCTGCTAATCGACAAAAAAATCGGTTATTTTTCTTTTGTAAATCTATGAATTTTAAAATTTGTTTCAAAAATCAAAATCAAAATATTTTTATTCCACATAGGCCTACATGGGCACTTATAAAACGTCGAGAAAAGATGCACGGTTCGGGTTGGTCGTTTCCTATGGAGAAGAACCGGCAAGAAACTCCATAGTTACTCTTTTAAAATCATTTGGTTTTACAATGCTGTTGTTACAGCGTTAGAACTTAAGTATGAGAGGACAGCGTAGGCCCGATAATAAGTCATTGCTTACAACTATTGCAACAAAAATGATTAAAGAGGCCACAATATTGATTTATAAGTACCTAATATATCATCATCATCATCTGCCTAGCCTTTTCCCAACTATGTTGGGGTCGGCTTCCAGTCTAACCGGATGCAGCTGAATATCAGTATTTTACATGGAGCGACTGCCTATCTGACCTCCACAACCCAGTTAGTACTGGGTAATGCGATACCCCTTGGTAAGACTGGTTGTCAGACTTTCGGAACACTGACTGCCTGTAACGACTGTCAAAGATCTACAAATGACAGCCGGGACCAACGGCTTAACGTGCTTTCCGAGGCACGGAGGAAACTCGGTATGTAACGGGTGGTCACCCATCCACAGACCAACCTAGGCAAGCGCGGCTTAACCTAAAGATCGACCCGAGCGGCTGCTATTATTTAGCCACGAGCTTCTCCCTAAACCTAATATATAATAATACCTAATATACCTAGAATATTGCTCCATGACCGGACACATAGTATACAATCCATTTCCCAGAGATCCTATTACGATTGAACATCTAAGGCAAGCATCTCTCCCATTTCACCTAGCACTAATCACTTCATACCAATTTGTAACGATAACGGTAACAAGCTGGTCAGACCAGAAAAAGTGTTTTTCTACACAAGATCTCCACTTTTTTCCTGAGAGAACATACAGTTGCCCAACCAGTTCAGTTCCTGTCATCATTAGGCGCATGCGCATCTATGGACATGCCCAGTTATGCGACCCGTAAAGGGCGTAAAAGAAGTGCAATGGACTCATGATGATCGACCGTTTTAATGGGAATCTTGTATGGGAATTATGTTAATTGGTGTTAAATTGTATGAAAGGCGTATTTGAATTGAGATTGTCTTTGTAAGGCTTACGTTTGGTTCTATTTTGAGTGTATTTTGGAGGAAACTATTACAGTAAATGTAAGATTAAATATAAATCATCATCATTTTCCTGCCCTTGTCCCATTCTATTTGGGGTCGGCGCAACACGTTTTCTTCTTCTATTCTCCCCTATCAGATGTCACGGCATATATAAAATATATTCTACACCTCCCTTATTGATAAAGATTATAAAATGTTTTTATTATTCCTAAGTTCATCTGTTAGCTTATTTCTCACACATCTGTAGAATTATAGTGAACTGGAGGAGCGGGAACCAACTAACATAAGCAAATCTTTGCTTAAAAGCTGACTTTAAACCTAAGTTGTTTTCATATGACTAACTGTGATGAACTAAACATTTTTTTTTAATATAAATAGACGTTCAGTTGTACTTGCAATATAGCATTCTCTTTTAATGCAAATCTTTTAATAATACATCCAATGAAGCACTATAAATCGACTACTCAGTAAATTTATGACGATTATTACTTTATAAATTACAGTAAATACCTTTTTATTATTACGACTAACTTCCAGAACACAGCAGTACCATCAAACCAAATTAACAGTCACCCACAACCATTTAAACTTCGTTGAAAAAATAAACAAGTCAATATGGCAGGAGCATAAAACGTACGGTAGCATGCGCAGACGCAGAGCCATAGCTCATCGGGTGCGCGCGCAACTAAAACATTACATTTCGCTTGTTCAATAAATACTTCTCTTTTCTCCTGGCTTTGTATGCAAATTGTGGTTACCATGTCTTATTTGTTTTGTAAAAGGATTTTAAGGCTAGTTTACGTTATAGGATTTAGCTGGTTTGTGGTTTTAGAAAGGATATAGCACGGATACAGGGATATTTTGGCTTTTCAAACAAGAATTGGTTTAAAATGGACTTAAAAGTGTAAACAGTAAGATTTATTTTAGAATTCGAAAATCCTATGTTACACGCAATAAAACAATCGTTTTAGCCTACTTATATCTTAACTGTTGACCATAAAATTATGGTAGGCCTCATTCTCACATGTATATTTGAGACATACAGAAAGACACGTGTTGTTTAAACATGTGTAAAAATGCTGCTTGCGTACGGCGATCAGATTTCTCCGTTTCCCAGAAATATCTGTTATGGTGTGCTTTGTGAGTGTTAAATTAGATTAGCAATGCTCATTTCGTTCTCAGTTTTAATTACGTCACGTTAAACGGCCTTAGTTTACTTCTTTTTCTTACTTGTGTTCAAAGATTCATACCTTATTTTTCTCTTATTTTTTGACAGTCAGAACAGTCCAAAACAAGCCAGCAAAGCACCCGAATTAATCAAAACCGGTCAATCAGAGTGCACACCAAGGGTTCCGTACAAACATGCGACGTAAACGGCCATATCTTTTGACTGCGTAGACTTAGAGGGTTGATTTTTTCAAACCTCCAAGAGAATACAGAATTCAGTATATGGTTTAAATTTCAACTCAGTAACTTCACGCATTTCCGAGGTCGTGACAGACAGACGGGACAACAAAATGACACAATAACGGTTCCGTACTTTTCCTTTCGAGGCACGGAACCCTAAAAAGTCGCTAGTACCACCACTAAACATACCAATGATAACAACAAAGCTAAACAAGAAATTCCTAAAGCCAAAGACAATGTAGAAGAATCTGCAGTAGATCCAACTAAACCTCTAATTAGCGTAACAACAATTAGAGATACGAACACAAAGGCACAGGATTGTATCTTGGAGTCCGGTGACTTCCCTCTCAGTGTAAATCTTCCCGATAGTGCCCCGTAGACACCGGCTGATAAGAACCCACAGCCCACACGACCCCAGTAATTGACGTAATAAGCTAAAGGTTTTTGAACCCCTTTATAGCAACTTTATGTCCTAGGATTTAAAGTAGATAGCAGAGACGATACTGGGTACTTTGTAGTAATAAATAGTGTCCTGCCTGGAGTTTCGTGCGAAATATTATTTGATATAGTTTATTTTAGGATGTGTGGTCGAAGAAGTTCAAAGCGAGAATGATTAATAGTTCAGAGGTCGCTTTTTTGCTAGTATAGGTCAATGACCTAATGAGAGCAATAGAAGCCACACAAAACGTATCTTCCAAATCATTGTGTTGCTCCTATTTTATGCTCGTCATGTGTGTTGATTTTTGTATTGGAATTTAATTATGGACTGGGAATGCTCTCATAATCTAAAGTGTGTCACAGTCCTTCCACGCTATAAGCACATTACTCATCATCATCTGCTAATCAACCTCTTTTGACCACCTTCCAAAGTACTAAGTTAACATAACCTCAGACACAGTTCAAGCATCTAGATCGCTTAAATTCAGATCTATGTTAGGACGTGATTGGGCGAACGCGCGGCGCAGGCGCAGCGGCGGACGCAATTTGCCGAGGGGCGTGGCCACGGTAGCGATAGGGGGGGACACCCGCACCTACACGTAATGGGTAACCTCCGTGCACTCGAATTCTTCAAGTTTTTCTATAGAAAGACCACGAGATTTATAGTGGGACTCCTGCTAAATGAGATGAGTCGATGTTTCTTAATAAGCAAGATTGTTGTGATAGGTACTTTATTGTGCAATTACGGTCCTGCAGCAACCTGCAGCAACTTGGTTTGTAGATAGATAAAATTTAAAGAAATCCAAAGATTTTCAGACTAGAGTTTAAAAGCTTGTGCAAAAGAATAAAATTCTTGAGCTAGACCTAAAACAAGATTGCAGAAAATATTGTAACAAAGAAAAAAACAAAAGGGAAATAACAATAGCCAAGTAACAAATAAATAAACCTAATGACACTAACAAAAGTCAATTTACCGAGGACATTAAACGCAGAGAGGCGAATGGAACGCGAACAAATAATACCGAGGTTCTATGCTCTCGCGCATCCAGTACAATACGCCATCTTACAATGAGTTCTGTACCTCAGGTAAGGACGGATAGTGACTGGGATTGTGTACCTTAAGAACCCGACAAGGATTTAAACAAGAATATTGATGTTGTTTTTTCTATTGATTGAGGATTTTGTAAAGGTATTGGTGAATGATGGTTTATTGCTTAGAGTAAAGAATGGGGTAAGTGCAAACCGAGGTTCGGATATGGATGTTTTGAAAATGAGTTTTGTATTATTTGTGATATGGTGAAACACTCATCAAGTGTTAAGTTTGCAGAGGGGCCTGCCGGGGCTACTGCCTGCTGGAAAGAGATATCGCGGCCGCGGAACACAAAGGTCAAAAGAAGGAAGATGGATGAGTTTTAGCTGACACTCTGAAAGTTATTTGATGATTTCCCAAAAATAAAGTGTTAAGTTTCGGCAACTGTTTTCTTTTTTTACATATCTTACTCATTCTAGGAAAAACCTTAAGGATAACGAGAACGTAGTTATGTCAATTGTTTCAAAATAAACACACTTAAATACATGTTCTTCCAAATCCGGGATTTGGCGCATTATTGGCAATCATTCGGTATACAAGGTTAGTCAATGTAATGATACCCAAATTCGAAGAAGTGACGAAATCGTGACTCTACAAACATTTGGCAAATCGTAATGACTGCAAATGGTTTATCCAAATGGGATTTCGAAAACATACTTTAAGGATTCAGGTTTCAATTCACACTATATCAGCAAGAACTGATGTATTTATAGAAATTAATAATGATGTTTTGAAAAACCATTCTCCTATGAACCACTCAACAAACAGCGTCTAAATATAAATAGTAAAAAACAAGAAACTGATCGAATAACTACATTACAATCTACTAGCATAACCCTATCATATTACTATAAAGAAATATTTTTCACATTTATCAGCTCGGCAGGTATGATGCAGTATACGGAACTACTTTATTTTTCAAGACCACCTTACTAAGTCTTACCATAGATCTCACTCTAGTTTTTATCATAACAGCGCATATACCATCACAGATACTAACAGTCATATCATAGACAATTTCAAAAGTATTAATAAACACAATAAAGTCTAAGATACCAAAACAGGTTATGGAGCAGTATCTTCATCGTAAAATAATCAGTCAAATCGTGCAAGTCATATTCTAATCTTTACATCGAATCATTTAGATGTCGATAGACAAATAGAGGTTATATAATACAAGGTTTGGGAGCTGGGTTAAGATACGGTTAGCTGTGTCATGTCTGACGGTTACTAAGATGAAGTCCAAAAGACTTGAAGATCTTCGAATGATTCGTGTTTAAGGTGAAAGCTCCAACCTACCCGCGAAATTCAAATTTTCTTACGTTTTTTGCAATTTTCAGGCCAGTGCTAGGTTGTATGTTGATTAAAATATTATTCGCGGCTGTAAGACGTATGTAATTATAGAATTATAATCATCAAAATCACCAATACAACCCTCCAAGTTCATAAAGCTGTAGGAAAGACTTTTTCTGTTTTTTTTTTGTTCCTACGCCTTTATGAACTTGGAGGGTTGTATTGGTGATTTTGATGATTATAATTCTATAATTACATACGTCTTACAGCCGCGAATAATATTTTAATCAACATACAACCTAGCACTGGCCTGAAAATTGCAAAAAACGTAAGAAAATTTGAATTTCGCGGGTAGGTTGGAGCTTTCACCTTAAGAAATATTTGCATTTGTTTTTTTACTCTCTTCTTGTGTGTGATAGTGTGGCAGAGGGGGAGGAGGCAAGAAACAAAACTGTTATGCCGAATAAAAGCAATATGGGAGAAGAGCAAGAATATGATGGTTACATCACAGTTGATGAGCATTCCAAGTCATCCGTCTACATTTTTATTTTAAATCGAAAAGGACCTAATGATCTTTAAAATTATAGAAAATTACAGCTTAACAATGAATTATTGAAAATCGGTTAGAAAATTTATCCTTCCCTACAATTCCAACTGACCAGAACATAAGCTAAAACAAGTGAAGTCGTAAAGGTAGAAAAATGTTGATTTGTTTAAATAATTCACAATAGTCGCATGTCACAATCCGCGCACGCGTCCGCCGCGCCCGTTCCCACGCGCACGCACACAAGCATGCGCGCATTGCGCGAGTGTGTGTGACGCGCGCGCAGCTTGCGCTCCCAACTTTCATAGAGTAGATTATAATATGAATGTAATGAGCTGGACGACTGAGTTGGATACTGTATTTGCGAATATGAGCGAGTTTTTTGGTATGAATATTATGGCGAAAAACTTGGAGAGTTGTGATTTTAATGTACCATCATCTTTAGTTTATGGTCAATTTGCGTGAACATTAATTTCCCGAAGTTTGTACGACATGATGATGATGTTAGCCATAGACATGCTAAACCACTCAAATCCAGTAATTAACGCGAATCCCAACAATAAATCTTGTCAGCTTCAAATATATTTTAACCATAAAAATCTCATTTGAAATTCAAAAGTCCACCAGACGAAAGAAAGATAGGTATACCACGAATTTTTAACTCATCAATCAACGGTAAACGATGAACCTGTTCTGAGCAAGGTCGGTGACTAAATTGCAGATGGTACTGAAGGTCCTCCACATCTGCTGAACTGGACACTAGCTCAGGAACCCTTGTTCTATAGTTTTAATTAAAATTGGATAATGTTCGATATAAATTGATCGTAAAATTTATAATTATAGACAACTTTGTGATGCGGAGTTTTTTGCGAAGTTATTTTCGAATGTGTACCTTCGCTATACCCAAATACACACAATATTGGCAACTAGTTTTGAAATAAATATTGTAAACACAGTGATAATACGGCACGTTAATGGACTATTGAATAATTAAATGATAGGTTACACGTTTAGCTACAACATTTAAAATTGATAACATAGTATTATCGAAAACTTCGCAACTATGAATAACAATTAATTAAAATGAGCAGTTGGATTTAACCCCAATATATGTATACAACACAACACTCCAAACTGCCAATTTGATCAACGAACCCCATTTTTATGACCCTGACCTCACAGATGCTAGAGCACATAACAAAAAGGTTGTAACACATCTGTCGGCTGATCTGTGGGCACCCGCAGAACAACATCCGTCGGTCCCATTGAGCACACGTCTGCTGACACCGTCGACGTCACCGTCAAGGTGATAGCATTGTGCTTTATGAACTACAAATCGGAGGTTATTTAGTTTAATGCTCCTAGTAATGGTGGGACTTTTGGACTATGGACTCCTAGGTTGGTAAAAGAATCTCTTTGTTCGTGTTTCTGGTCATGAAACAAAGGCTTGTCCTCATGAAGAAATGAAACATGTACCAAAATATTTTCATCTCTAAAAATACAAACATATCCAACATTGTTTTACCTTATCATGCCTTCCAATTGATACCAATCTCCCTCTCCAATCCCAATAAGTACACCTACACAAATTAAAAATAAAAATTACCATTATACCAAACCGATCCTGCATCTATTCATCATCCCCTTGCTTCATTATGTAGCCAACAATACGGAATTATCTATACACCGGGATCGAGTTACTGCACACACGTGCAATACCCCTTCCCCCCTCACCCCGTGCCCGTGCGCAGACGCGTCTCTCCGTGAGAGATCGGGCGGAAATTTTGCCTCGATGCAGTTCTGTCATGGTCGGTTGTTATGTAAGTAATGTCAAGATGATTGAAGTTTAAGGTTTCATGTGTCGACAGTTTTACATACCGTTGTTTAGATATAGCCAAGTGGATTATGTAATGCTGAGGAGAACTGGTTAGATTTAAAGTGAGGTGATGCAATGAAGGGCGGGCTCCGTAATCTGATAGTAAAATTAACAACTATTTTTGCTATTTATGATAAAGAATACAACAACAAAACTTTATTTCAAATCAAGGTACTAGAAGCACTAAAAAGTGAGAGGAATGCAGTGTTAAGATAAACTAAGCTTTTTGAAAATGATGTAAACCAGGCAATAATGGAAACAAAATGAATTCAAGACACTAGTATACTTCATTTGAGAAGGTATGCAGAATTATGGGCATGAATAATCCTGAGATTGAAATAGAAAAGGATTAAGACCAAATGAACAACACAAAAGGCAATATAAAATCCCATTTAACTAAATGTAAGGCATTTTAAAGCAGTACAACATTCAATAAAGTAAAAGCAAATTAAATTGTCCTCAGTGAATGGAACTAGTGTTCATGTCAGTATTACTTCTCAAGTCATTACAGTAGCCATAGAATTCTATAATCTATGCTAATTGCTATTAAGGTCTAGTTATTAATCTGCTGGACGCATCCAATTAACTGAAGTAATCACTGATAATGTATTGCTGGCCACTTTGGATGAACTGGTCTTAAAATCTTAATGAGCCTTAATGGGAAGCTTATCTTCCTTATGCAAAAATTGTTTTGCATCTTTATCATTATTAAAAGATTCATATTTTTTCTGTTTAAGTTTTGGTTTTCGATTCTTTAAATACAGAATTTCGGCAAATTCATCATAATGACTGTCTGTTCTATAAAATACATGTGAGTAACCAGCTAAAAAGCTACTCAAGACCGGTGTTAATTTTTTTTTCTACACTTCATTCGAAAGCATGATATAAGCAAAGTCAACAAAATGAATAAACACGATGCAGACACTAAATAATTAGTAACTTAAATCACTAAATTAAAGATAAATCCATCTCCATTAATTCCAAAATTAAATCAACATGTAATGGACACCGAAAGAAACAGCACTGTTGAACATAAACGAAGCAAGATACAAGATCAATCGGCTCATTTAACGGCTTGCGAGAACCGCGTCCGAGCCTGAAACGGCAGTTTCAGTTGGCGCTAGATCTGCGATAACATCTCAACCAGATGTGTGAGACTTTAATATGTATGTATCCTTTAATGTGTTAACTGTTAACAAGGATGAGAATATCATCCATGCAGACTAAAATATACCTAAGCAAACGAGACTGCCAAACGTATTAAAGAAACGAGCACAGATGTTGAAAATAAATTGCAGAAAATAACATATTCAAGAGGTGTGTTAATCAACCTTCAAACCCAAATCTGGTCTCAACGCTTTCAGGCAAAACAAAACATGAAAATAAATAATCATCCATATTTGTTCCGTAACATCGATAGCATCGCCGAATAAAAACAAAAGTCTTCGATTTAACCATATCTACTTCGATCAGCATAAATATTAATATGGGCGTAACCATGTCATGTTACATTTAGGAAGATTAATCATGGCCTGATGGTGCTCAATTCTGTTTTCTTATTGTGGGCTACATTGGTGCTGTGTGCTATTGAGCACATGTTGGCAATTACCGAAGTCAATAGAGGATGCAAGCATTCGATCGTGATAGTGTGACAAACGTATGGAGCGGGCGTCGGCGGCGGCGGCTTGCGGACTCGCGGCCTACGTCGGCCATAAATCTAAAAGCCGAGCCGAAAGGACGCGCGCAACCCTTTATTATACCGAGACATGATTGGCCTCGGGCGCTCGAACCAAACGAATGCACGCTTAGTAACGACCGTCTCGTATCTCTGCGACTTCACTTTCCGAAGCTTTTTCTCTTTTTGGAACCGCACCGATTAATACCTCAAGTCGAGCACCAGAGTTCAACGTATCACGCTCAAGGTCGCGGCTAACGGTCGCACAAACCGCGAATACAATAGTCCATGGTTCAGCAACATAATTGTTCCTTCACGATCACTACGTGCGACACCAGATTGTAAACAAGACATGTGGGCTCGTGTGCGACGTGCATACTGATCGCCGGGGAAACACGCGACCCAAGCGATCGTAACACTTTTTTGCGATTATCGAATTCCATCTTTTCTGTAGTGGGAACCCGATCTATCCGTGCTCGGGACGTAACAATTGTGTCTACATCAGACGTCGCACCACCGTCTATCATGTACTCGCTCGTAAATACCTCTAGAGCACGACTGCTATTGAATGCGGCAACAAGAGAACGAAATGTAAATCGAACATGACATCCGGGTGCGAGTTCAAGCGAGCATCACCGCGGATTCAAAATGGAAACATTCACGGACGCCTTAATCTCATATCGAATCAATGAGATTGTACTGGCGAGCACGCCCGGGGTCGGGTCACCGTGCTAAACGGCGCAACAACTCGAATCACCAACCAGTCAGTAAGTAGTTAAAACCATAAGAATACGTGGGTATATACTAGTACTACTGTCATAACTGGCATATGAGCGATTATGGACCTTACATCATCGTCATAAGGATAACTGAATATGTTCCATTAACACTGCTTGAGTGCTGTGAGTCATGCGAACTTTATTTTTAATGAGGTTTAAAGTCAATAAACTTGTATTAAGTTTTTTTTGAGTTAGCATCTTGGTGTCAGTTTTGGAGGTTGTTGCAAACGAGCTACTGATTGTGCAGTGTAATTGGCAAACATTTGCGGAGCGTAAATCCTGTGTGTTGACACTGATGTGCTAAGTCGGGATTGAATCGCATCTGGTGGTATGATGTATGGAGTGGCAGAGAGGAGCACGACGGTGACGCTCAGATCTGTGCTCTAAATCTGAATCGTGGTGGCGCCGCTCAGCCATTATATGCAAATAGTAAAGCCGTTCTCCCAAACACAAGCTTAGGACGACAGCGATAACTAATTTGGTACAGACCATTGCCTGCCGACAGCCGATCCGCTTTTGTCCAATCAGTGTTTAGATCTCGGTGTCATTATTGAAATCCAAACAACTGACTGGATCACAGATAAGTATAACGTACCTCTGTATTATTCTTCAGTGCTATGATTTGAAAACAATGAATGTCTTATGGCTTATGATGTCTTATGGCAGTCTTGGAATTTCTGGTGCAATAAATGATTTCAAAACACTGGTCTGGTATAAGCTGGTAACTTAAAACATAGACGAACACTTCTATAAATAAATAACAATTGGGCAACGCTAGTCACCTTATTGTGACAGAGAGACACGCTTTAGACGTTAAAACGTACAAAATGAACGCCTCTTGAATTCACCCAGATTATTTCTCTGAATTATTGAGAAACCTTATTATGTATGTGAGAATGACATGTCGTTTGCGATTTTGTTTTAGAAAGCGAATAAACAGACTGTATAGTCACAATAATAAAGACATTTATACGTAAACAGCACAGGGCGAAAGCTGCATTTATTAAGCAAGATAAGTTTCAAACTAGAAACATTACTTTAAGGAGATTATAGTTTGGATATAAAGTACAATCTTGAGCAATATATTTAAGATTATATTCAGTTCTAAGTAATGATTAAAGGAGCTAACGAACTTGAGTTTGTTGCGGCAGGTAATGTAATGGTTGAATAGGAAATTAATTATATAGACCTGAAAAAGTGTAAAACCAACATCAGTTTTAGCGACAGCTGCAAAAACGTCCACACAAAAAAAGGCTAAATCTGAAGCAAAAAACAGCGAATCTATCGAGCGAAATTAGTCCAAAAACCTAAATAGTTTCATGCAAGTTATTTCGCAGAGCTCTTGATAAAATTCGAACGGTATAGTCTAGGATCCCGTGTGGCGGTATATTTACGAGTTGGTGGGAAAGAGGCTTGGCTTGCATGAGAGCCCTCGAGGCTTCGTTCTCTCGATTGGCCTCGCGCCACCGCCCCAGGCGCTCCGACCTGGCCTAACCACCGGTTCTTGTAGCCTTTTTACATTGGAAACAATGTTCGTAATAATAATGTGTGGACTGTGGTATGATAGAATTGAAATTGGTTTATAATCGATTCCAAATGTGGTTTGTGCTTGTGATTGGTTCTGTGTTGTTGTGAATGAGGAAGATCGGATACAATGTAAGATGCTTGTAATGCTTTCTGGCCACAGTTTTGTGGTTGTTGATCTTCTTCTTTTTGAATACTCGTCTATGTAACATCAATAACCGGGCTATCATTGTAATACTAATGGATGTCTTAAAGTAAGTAAGTTTTACTTCTATTTTTCTTAGACTTGTTATTTGGTCCAAGTAGAACTACTTTTCTATTTCCTCAGCGTTCATTTATAATAGTAAAATAACGAGCTGATATCTCAAGGCATCTTAAATAAATCATGTTCTGTGCAAGTTTAACATTTTAAGTGAATGCGAGATTGAGAGAAATATTTACCTAAGCTTAAAATTATATAATTTATGTGTTTTTAATAAACGAAGCAGATGTTATAATCAAATTAATAAAGATGATCTCGGCAATTATAAGATAACAACATTATTTTTGGTAAAGCTCATCTCATTATCATAATCTACAGCTAATTTTCCTTCTACAAATGAGTTTCTAGCCGCTACCATCACTTTATTAGCAAATAATAATCTAGATACAGGAAATATAAATAAACTTATACAGTTATCGCTAACCCCAATAGTCGACAAACTTATAAATGAAGTGGTTATAGAAATAGGGCATGAATTTCAACCATTATAGGCACTTATTAAAGATTCAAATATGCAAGCTAGATAGTGGCATACATATGTATGCATTCAGCATGTAATATGGAATTTATTGATGCTGCATTTGTGATATTGTGCATAGTTCTTTATGACACAGGAAATCTTGGGAACCAGGCCGTGATTTAAGATGTGTAGAATAAGAAGGCATTATCGTTGAAGAAAATTATCATACCGCCCACGGATTCTCAAAATAAATAAAAGTCAATGGTACTAATATGAGATATATTTGATTTGAAAACGGCAATAACATTTTATGATTGTAATACTTCATTATCAATATTAGCCTAAACTATAAGAGTTGTAGACATCGCTGTAGGAGATCGAATCTTACCAAATGAAGATGTAACTAAATCGGGATGATGACACAATAATCAAGAACTTGATTGATTTGTGAATTCATGCCTAAAAATATATATTTTTTTATATTCTCTAAGCTATGAAAAAAAGGTCATCTCAAAGATGCAAATGATGTAGTTCCTAGAAATAACATCAATATGGGGCCAATCAAATGGGACTTTTTTATAGACAGGTAACACTATGGTACAAGTTATACTTTTTTTGTTAAAGTTCGAGTCATCGAATAGGATATTAAATATGCTAATCGATATTTGAACCGATGAAGAAACGCTAGATTTTGAGATCATACCGGTTACCTTTGATGTTTTAATATTTCGAATATATATTTAGTACATCTTCAATACAAGGTTGGTCTTAAAATGAAAAAGAAACAAACCGGCCAAGTGCGAGTCAGACTCGCACACCGAAGGTTCCGTACAAACTTGCTACATATCAAACCATTTTTTTTTACTTTGGCTCAAAGAGTTGATTTCACAGCTCCAAGAGCCACAGATTTGATTATATGGTTTTAATTTCAACTCGATACCTCCGCGCGTTCGCGAGACAAAGGGTCTTGACAGATAGACAGACAAACGGACAGACAAATGGACAGCTATGTGATCCTTTATAGGTTCTGTTTTTTCCTTTTGAGGTACTTAACCGTACAAATAAGGTTAAATAAAGTGTATTTGGCTATAGGGTTTAAATTAACTTATACCTTCATCTGTATCCCTAAAATGTAAAAGTACACGCGTTTCTAAGCGGCGGCGGCGCATGCGCATGCGCAGGCCGTGGGCAGCTTACGTGTAGATGCTATCAGAGATAATGGAATAATGTGACGCTCCATCACCGTTAAGGCAGATTTATTAATTTTCGCATTTTCCTTGACTGCCTTTGTTGTTACTATAGTAATTCATTTTGTGAGAAAAAATATTTTACTTAATGTTTCAAATAATAAAAAAAAATATAATGTCAGTTATTATAATCAATAAAACATTTTAAAACACAAGACGAAAAAATAATAATTACGTAACTTTTAAAACCGGTATATTTAAAACAATACAAAAGGCTAAACCAGAGAACTAAACCACAAGATTAATTCTAGATCAAAAATCGGTAGCAGATCAAAGGCGTATCGACATTGACCTTACTGCGCGGGCGCAGTACGAATCGATTCAGATCCGACCAATGGGGGCGCGACGATGCTCAAACATGGCGGCCGATGACCCGACGCTGGACAATTTGCATACCTAGTTGCATCACCAGTCATAACTAGTTTGATGATATGATTTGTTCCACTGATTGTGTGGGAGATTAGATTACAATCGTTGAGTCTGGAGTCACAGTTATTATTATAAGATGGTCTAGAAAACTATAGAAGTGGGAGGTAAATATCGCCATCGCTGTGCTATTTAATTTTAATGGCGCTATAAATAAAAATAAAAATCTCAATATTAAAATGCTAAAACATGAAAATATTTAAACAGACAACGATGGAAAGAATATCACAGAAGATGAACGGAAATCTAAGCATAACGGCGAAAGCGAAGATAATAACAATAAAGTTCCAAACGAAGCAGTAGAATCGGAACTAGAAGTAAACAAGAAAACAAGACATGAAGGTCATATTAATATCCCACAGATTTCACAATTAGGACTTGTTAAGTACTACGGAGTTAAATCTGAGTCATCAACAGCTACAGGTTAGGAGAACTGGGTACTGTGGGCAGGTGGCCGCCCAGCCTTCAACCTGTCATAATTAAAGAGGGTTGCCGCTTTGTATGGGTAATTAGCTTTATTTGAGAAGACGATTATAATCCAAATGGACTCTCTATTGGTAATTTATGACAGCAGGATGAGAAAAAAATGGGAGTTAATAATTGTATGGACGTTTTTTTCTTTTTGAGTTATTAGTATAGAGTCAGTTTAATTACAGTTAGTGGGGTGGTTAAAAGCGAGGTCAACTAAGCTGTACACTAAGGTTGCTCAACCCCAGGCCCGTGGGTCATAATTTGGCCCGCCAACACATTTAAATTGGCACGCCAAAAGTAGTCCGCTGACGTCTTTACAAAACAGATTACAGAACAAAAAAGCGAAAAAAAAATTACCATATCGATAAAAATATTGCTCAATATGAACCCATTCTCAATAAGCCAATATCGAACAAATAATGAACAACTAATTGAAATTTTATGTTAAAAGCTAAGTGGGTATATATCTACCGTTACAACAGCATCTTGTATTTATTTATTAAATGGCCTGCTGGTTGAAACAAAATCAAACATTTTAGCCCACTTTTTAATTAATTTAACCTTTTGAATGCCATTGTCGCATATATGTGACCAGCAAGCGCGTGCCTTGGACGCCAACGACACAAATGAGACAAAAAAGTAGGTAAAGTGAGTTTCTGGGGTTCAAAAAGTTAAGTAGTAGTATTGGCGAAAATCAAACGAATTCACAATTAACTACTCAAATCAATTAAATCAAAATATTTTTACATGGACACTTATAAAACGTCGAGAAAAGGTGCACGGTTTGGGTTGGTCGTTTCCTATGGAGAAGAACCGGCAAGAAACTCTATGATAACTCTTTACCACGATACCACGTGTTGTGGTTACAGCGTTAGTACTTAAGTATGAGAGGTAGTCATAGCTTACTTTACAAAACCTAAAATAAGATATGAAGTAAACAAAAGTTAACATGCGTCTAAGAATCTACAAAGCTAACAAATGTCTACTAAATACAATGTTACTCTTTTTTGAAATACTAAATCGAAACAAAAACTTTCATACACAAAACTCTCTCATATTTCACAAAATCATAATGAGAATCAATCCTCAATTACCCATGAATTAAAAGATTTGGAATAATGCAATCGTAAAATAGGTAACACACCAATAAACCAGTACCATCCATCTTAGGAAACCAATTTGTGCATCAAACGGGTTCGAAGCCATAAAGGCTTTTAATAGATTAACAATAATAAAAGCGGGTAACGAAAATCAAAAGAGTTTATGGCACGATAGATCTAATATTTCTAATAACAATCGTATGGTTTCATAAATTTTACGACGTCACACGATTATGTGAATATTCACAAGTCGTTTTTCTAGGGAATATCCTTTGACCAATCGTGATTTTTTTTAAGTTAGTGTGATTTTTCTGTTGTTGCAGTTTTTCTTTTTTTTATCGAATAATAAATACCCCAGTTTTTCTATAGGTTTAATATTACATATTTTTATCAAGTTTATCGGTGGTAAAAAGAAATCTATGAATCAATCAAAAGTCAAAGACTTCTGGAAGTAAATTTCTTTGCCGTCTTTTTTTTAGTGTTTTTTTTGGGAGTCAGTTTTTTTTGGCAAAAAAACTTTTTCGTTGGCATCTGCTCCAAATTATTATAATATTCAATTGTTCTGGTGGTCTAAAATGATGGTTTAGTAGAATCATAATAGGACTATAATATGAATTACGTTGAAATTCTTAAAATGGTTACAGATGCAGTTAACATACCTATTATGACTCTGCTTAAGTAACCATTTTAGACCCTCAGTTCTTTGCATCGAAGCAAATAAGTCCTTTTAGCCACTAAGCTACTTTTATAATTTCTTCGCAACAATAAATCCTTTGAAAAACTGGAGCTTCAACCGGTACTGATGCTACCCGGATATAGTATACAGCTATAGACAATCACATAGGTAGCGAGAAGACTCTGTGCATAAGTAATCACGTTTCTAGACTAGACTAACATTTCGGACTATTTTACAAACGAAATTATGTTCTGAGATCACGATTTTCTTTTTGGATCTTGTCAATTGGCAGAATTTTAATAGACATAGGACAAAACCGACAGAAGTGGACAAATTTGGAATAGATCTACCTACATTCAGCATTTAGGTTCGTCCTGGGTTGCGAGTTGTTCGAAAGAGATACCGTGACCCCGGAACATAAATGGCAAAAAAAAGAACATGGGTGGGTTTTAGTAAGTAAGTGTTTGACACTCATCAAATAACTGCTCCGCCGGATGATTACCCATCCGCAAAAAAAATGGCCAAAAGATGAAGAAAAAGATTTGTGAAAATATAGATTCTAGTCACACCGTTTTCATTGTTGATTCCATGGTAATTTGGAGTAGTAATAAGCTCAAGTAATAGCGTAGGATTTCTTAACGTTTAAGTGCCGTCCACAGGTAATATTCTCGTCTATAGGAATTAGTGTTTAATCCAATTTCATGATTGACGCTTAAGCCGCTTTAGATATTATCAACGACAAGCGTCAATTTGACGATATGAGTACGAGTTGCTATAGGGATTTCAAAATTTTACATGTTCTCTTAGCAATGTTACTTTTAGATATTTTGATTATTAACTTACAGCAGTTCTCGGTTTAAGAGTACATTTTTTCTACAAACCAATTTAATTAATGACTTCTCTGATACGTTAATAATGCAAATAATAAATGAGCTTATTATAGAAATTACCGTTCACAAGAGGCATAATTTTTTTGACCATTATGATGTAAATTGGAACATTGGAAACTCGAACACGTCCCACCTTCAAATTAACCTAAATGAAAATTCATGATAAGATTATCATCTATAAAATGGTAAACCAAGGTGTCCCATTAAACCTTTAAGACAAATGCATACAAAGGTTTAATGGGGACTACATTAGTGAAAGATAAAGTCGAATGAGATTGAAATCCAATACCAGCCTCATCGACCAATCAGGGACGGTTCTTTACTCTTCCTGTCTTCTGATTGGGTGATATCTTGGGATCATCCTTCGTTGCATTCCTGCTTTGAGTATTTACTTGTTTTTTTTTTAATTCAATACAATTGCGGGGGCTTATTCAAATGAACAGGGTAATCGGTCGTCGACACCGTATTAACGCTTTTTATGGGGATAATGGTCTAAGGGAAGAGTAAGAGCGATTGTGATTAACTGCAGTGAGTGCAGGTTTTCTACAAATCACAATAAAAATGTAATTCATCTAACTTTAAGAACTTAGACATGTAAACATTTTAAATAAGAATATATATATAAATATATCGGAAAAACAACGGATTGTAACAACTTTTTAACATTTTGATTAAATAACTGAATGAAATTCATAAGACTGATTATATGGATGATATTTTAATTTTCAGTTGACTAATAATGAGAGAACAACATTCTTGAGATTTGGTTAAACTTTCTGTTGTCCATACATTAATCGCGTTCATCTCCCAACTTGTACCATCTACAGATGTTTTACCAAAACTCATTTTAATTTTATTAACATTTGGGCACTGTGCTTGTTTCAATGGACGATATCAGGAATACATAATTACTAATGGACATACCACCAAATTAGAGAAGAGACCTTCAATATCATGTGGTCTTATTATCTCTTGAATAAATTTTAATACAGCAAACATTCCGGGGACGATTAAAAATTAAGTAGCATACAATAAATTTTCACTTTTACGATGTTGTATTTTTTATATGTTCGGATTATTTGATGTGGGAATTTTTGCATACTGCCTTGTTTGTTGGACTTAACGTGTGATTTATGGAGTTCAAATTAATTTTTAATTAATTTATAACATCTACATAAGTCATCGTTTCTTGGTCGGATTAAATTTTGAGGACACGGTTGGCGCAGTGGCTGAGCGATCGACTGCTGCGCTGCGTGTCGCGGGTTCGATTCCCGCACGGAACAAATATTTGTATGGCCTACAGATAGTTGTTCCGGGTCTCGATGTTTGTGTATGTGAATTTAAATGTTTGTAAACGCACCCACGATACAGGAGAAATTCCTAGTGTGGGGCAACGTTGTATAAATAAAAAAAAAACATTTCCTTTTACGCATAAATAATTAAATAAAGAAAAAAAATAGCCGCAATTACGCATAACGGCTTTGCAGTTGAGAATTACTAATGTGTCGTGAGCCTCTCCAAAATCAATACTAAAAATAATAAGCAGGCAACATTACAAATGCTCATTTACAATCAAGACAACCACGAATCGAATAAACACATTATGTTTACACAACAAGCAACAATATTATGACGCATCAAGTCCACACAATCGAATGATACTCCACTCGATGTCAAATCGATACCTGCTCAGTTCAACTTTAAAGAGGCACGAACACTTTTTTACTTAAATAAACATCCATTGAATCGATTTGGAACTTCATCTCTGAATGTTTACTTAGTAACAGTCCGTTTTAAGAAATCGATTATAATCTTTCTTGTGTCAGTCAAAAAACGATCTCTAATCACTAGTCACAAAGTTCAAACTTCTTTGGATGGAACTTTGTTGATTTATCAAAGTTATTTAATACAGGAAATTAGTCTTTAATTGCAAAGAGTGAAGATACAATTCTGAATGAAAAGTATTATGATCAACTATGACTTCCGCAGTGAAGATTTCGGAGCAATACACGTAAAGATAACAGCCATTGAGCTGCAAGCATCGGAACAGGAAACTAAAAGAAATACATTTTCAAAGCAATCAAACTTGATTTAGAAAGCAATCGCTGATTTCAAAATTGCTAATAAATCCTCCTTGCTTACACAACACAAAAAAATATCAATTGGAATAGAATTAGCAGTAAATTGATATAATTTATGGTTTAGTTTATATAATCCCAATTAACAAATGTCCAATGCAACGTTCACTTTTAAATGATTTGAAGAAATGTGGAGCACCCACCACATTTCTTAGTAAAATAAATACAGAAAGACAATGTCATGTCTTTACAATAAATTCAACCCTAAAATGAATGCCAAAAGATAAGACATACAAAATAGGGTAATCACTGAACTTAGAGTTCGTTTATTTAATTACAGAATCCAAGCTTCGATCAGCTCAAGGCGTCGCGACCAAACCGTGCTCAAACATACCAAGTAATAACAGGTTAAAGATCAGACACAATGTGTTACTGCGAACTGTTACAGACATACACACAGACAAACAATACCTCGTTGAAAACACTACAGAGACAGGTAACAATATGGGGATAAAAGAAGTAAATTGTATTTCAAATGGAACTGTATAGGTCAGTTGAGAATACTGCATAATTTGTGGGCAAGTAACATCTGCTAAACCACAATAAACCGCTAGTGAGCTCAATTTTGATGTAAACGATCATTGTATGTATGCTTTGGGATGAGGATGTTGAAATTACAATAAGAACAATACTTAGGTCAAGAAAAACCTGAATGACGCGCAAGAAACATCATTGTTTCCCCACTTGAAGGAATCGCAATGTTATCAAAACATTCGTAAATGTCATTCCGATCAATCCATTTAAAGGTTTCAATTAAAATTCTGCGTGCGCGCATTACTCAGTCGAATCAATCACGCTGATTGGTGGCACGGTGTAATAATTTACAATACCAATCGTTTTCAGTTGCAATAACTTCCAATTAAGGGCCGTCATGTCCGAGATGGTCGATCAGACAATCATGAAAGATACGACATCAAAAAGCCGGTCAACTACTGTAAAAAAACATTGTTTCTACTTAATAAACTAATTTTAGTGCAGGTTATGAAAGTACAACCACAGCAATAGACATTTTATATGGGAAATCATAAGATTCAATATTATTTGATACGGAATGCTGATAGAAGAAGAATAAACAAATGACAAACTATGTTCGGTTGAAGAAGACACTACATATTTTTATGATATTGAGTCAACATCGATATCTATAAATAAAAGATTCTAACAAGCCCCAGTGAAATTCGATCGAGTTGTTGAAAAGAAAGTACAAAATTAACATAACAACGATAACTAAAAGCAATTAACACGCACAACCACGCAAAGGGTACATTGTACGCGTCGGAGGTACTAACAAATATATGGAGTGACATTTAGTGGTAGTTAAGTTTAATATTCGTTAAATAGAAGCATCAGTTAAAATGCGGCAGCTGTTAAATATAGTTAATTAGTTATACGACATGGGAATGCTGTTAAATAGAGCAGGAGATGATGTAATTTACGGAGTTTGAGATATTAAGTGGTTTGCCACGGAAAATATTATGTTAAGTGAAAGAGAGCTCATTTTTCTTTTAAAAGTTTACGACCGAATACCAAAAGGTTTTATTACGGACAAATATGCATACCTCAAAGGTGGAATGTAAATATTAAATAAGATATGCGATGGCGGCTTACTACCGTACTTTCCGATATTATTGACCGATAATCAAGGAGAACGTATGCTTAAATACTCCGGAAGCAACAAATGGTTTGTTTTAAAACAAAACAGTTAGAAACGTGAAAAATTCTTCTAAACGTATCAATCGATAGTATGATATCATAGCATCACCACGGCTATTGTTCTCAATATCAGCAGAGCAAATTGAGACTCCCATGCTGCATTACCTGTTCACGCGCGAACCAGTTTCCAGAAAGATGCCACAAATATTTTCATGGACCCCTAGCTCACAAGTATCACGGATTTAGAAAGATCGTGCGTTGATAAACGGTCGACGTTGAGTAAACAGTGGTATAAGGCATTTAGTCACGGTAAGAGAGTAATCTAAATCCGAAATTAGTTTGTTTTTTGTCACCACAGCGCTCGGGAACGTCCCGTCACGTCTCGAGTTCGATGAGACATTAAGAGCTATTATTACAGGTGAAATAAAATCAACTACAAAGGATACTTATGAAGATAGATGAATAAATTTTAATCATAATGATGTAGTACTTGTTTAAAACTACAGTGTTGAAACAAATAGTTTTAAAGTCAAAGTTAAAAGTAATAATGAACGCAAGCAAAATGAAGACATGACCGCTGACCTCATGACGCATAGACTCTCCATTAAAGGTGGTCCCAAAACAAACGTGAGATAAGAAGAGCAAGCAAAATATGTACATTTCTAAACCAATAGACCTCTTTGGGTAGAGGTTAGTGACCTGCCGTTGATATTTACGTAAATCGTTCAGATGCGATGACTGACAAATGATGAGTTTCATGCTGCGTGGAGCTAAAGTTCAATAGTTGCGTCACGTGCTGACATGTGCGATCGAATGTAGGCGGAGGTAATTGTAGTGATTTTTTGGTTAATGTTGCAGTAATATTTGTTTTATAGTACTCAAAGATTTTTAAGATTTGATTTCTAAGACAATTCAGTATTAGTTTATTTATATGTATAAAGTAACGCGGGAAAGTCTCTCACAAGTTGGACCAATTTACCACTGAAATTCGAAAATCTGCTAGATGGAAGAAGCAAAGGACCAATTGATTTGAAAACGTTAGATGAAGACATTTGTCTCTTTTTTCCTGATGGGAAATTTTATCAAATATATTCCCCACGCTCTGGGTGGAGCGGGGAGGGTGTCTAATTAAGGCTACTTCTAAAAGTAGACTTCTTTCAACAGTGTTATTATAATGTATAAAGCCACATTGTTTAAAAATTACAAATTAATGTCGATCAAAATAACCTAACATACTGTGTTTTAGTAATTGATCTATCAATCGAGTACTAACAAACGTACAGATCAAAGCAGTCAATACGTCTGTACCAAAGACATCATCCGGTTGTTAGATAACAATTTTATTCACGTCTCCGTGAATCATGCTCGATACAGCCGCTTTATTGGTCCAGCACGTGGTGCTGATCAAACTATTGTTATGTACAGCTTAGAAGATGTACCTACGATAGTACACGAGTATTATAAAAATGGTGAGGCAAATAATATTGAGGTTGAAGAGTTTTGGGTCAGTTTAAGTGGTGCAGATTGTAACGGCAATAACAATTAAAGAAACCGGTCAAGAGCGAGTCAGACCTGCGCACTGAGGGTGCGGTACAAACTTGCGACTTATACGGCTATATCTTTTGATTGCGTAGACTTTAAGGGTTGGATTTTTCACAGCACAAAGGGATCACAGAGTTGAGGATATGTATGATCTAAATTTCAACTTGATACCTTCACGCGTTCCCGAGATAAAGGGTCTTGACAGATAGACGGACAGCACAGTGATCCAATAAGGGAACTGTTTTTTTTTTTTGAGATATCCGTATCTCAAACAAAAACCACACACATCTACCCTAAAAAAAACTAACAAACATAGTATTGGATATAAATCACGAAAGAAAACGTCAACATGAAACAATGTTATTAAAAAAGAACCGGTTTAAGAAACGCAGTTAGTCCTAGCACATAAAACTGATAACGCAACAACAATTACTCTAATAACTAACATTACTCAAGAAAATAAATAACACAAATTATAAAAAAAGCCTTTGACATTAGCCACAATAAAATTGCGCCATATTACATCAAACTGTGTGAAACGAAAGCATGCGTGCGCACAGGTTAGCGCTAAGCTAACACACCATTGTTCTCAAGTTGCACTGCTACAGAATTGCGTGATACACGCCAGTCGGCGAAAGTCGGTAAACAACACTAGGCATTAATAGGGATGTGTCTTTGTGATGATGTGGTGTTTTTGATAATTAATCGACTAAATATATTGAAGTAAGGTAGACTGTTGTAACGGTATTCCGATATTATAACGAGGGTTAATGTTGTGTTGGCGGTAATGTTTAATTTGTTTCTTTACTATGAGTAATACGAGTAGACTGCGTCTCGAGGTAAACTCCACTGTAGAATTCAGTTAAGAAGTCGGCTAAAAATGTCCTTAAATGGCCTTAAGACTACATCATTTCAAGAACTTTACTGATGTAATGTCCGGTTAATCCTTACTAATATTATAAAAGCGAAAGTGATTTTGTTTGTTACGTCTTCACGCCTAAATGTGTAAACTGATTTTGATGAATTTTGGTACAGAGACCCTGGAGACGGACATAAGCTAATTTATTAAAAATGAGGGAGAAAGAAGGAAGAAAAGGGAAAACTTAACTTTGCTATTACAATAAATAAGGCGCTAGGGCAAAAACTACAGGTAGCAGGTAGGTAGTTGCGAATCAGGAAAGGGGAACTGTGTTACCCCCAATTTTACGCGAGCGAAGCCGCGGGCAAAAGCTAGTTTTTCTATAAGGAAGATAAATGCTTACAATGGGAACAACATGGTCAGTCTATTGATGAATAACCAGCTACGTTAAACTTTTGTATTCATAGTCTAATTAATGATACCTGTTCACCAGTCGATGTTGCAACGCTATTGCAACAACAGCTCATGTTAGAGTTTCATTGCCCTGTAAAGTCTCTTGTCCATTGTTTTCTATCTGAATATAATTAATAATAAATGTTCTTTGTTCAGAGGGTCATGTGATTGTGAGAGACAAATTAATATTACAATAAAATTGTGTGTCAGTATTCATTCATAAAGTTTTGTTGATAAAGGAATGTGTGGTAATTTTTGTTTGAGACTTATTGTATTGGGAGTTACAGTGTACAGTCACGGAGAATCGCATGAAGACGAAACAGAAAATCTTCACGATGTGTAGGTGTACAAATAGACGCTTATGATACTAAACTCGCTAACAGGCAAGAGCAACCGTCAGTCAAATTTATTCCTTCAACCAATAAACTTAAAGATAATCAGTATCAATACAACCATCCATTACTCTAGGTCTATAGAGACGACTTATGTGTAGTTGTGGTCTTTCATAAACTTCAAGACTAATAAAGACCGTTATTTGAGAGTAGTAACTTCTGATCCAATATAAACCTAATGGGCTCCTTGTGAGCATGTTGAATTAGCTATCAATCAAAAAGACTTACAGGGATAAATGTGACAATACTTTGATTCAGTTTAATACCAACATATTCTTGTTTTACAAACGATGCAAGCGCAAGACGTGCATGTTCTAGGGTTGTCTGTGCTGCATCTGAAGTCTTTACAAGATGGCTTGTGACATTACTTATTTCTCTCATTCATCTCATTTACTGAGCAACTTTTTTATTAAATAACTATCCAGGCACAAAAATACAGACTATTTTCTACCGTCAATAATATATTTTTGCGAAATCTAGAGAACCATCAAATTTATCAAACAATACGGCAGTTGATTAGTGAGTGAGTAATTTTTATATTAGAATTAGATTTTTGCATCAATTTAGAGCAGCAAAAGTAATAGTATCCCTAATTCCCTTGTCTTACCTTAATTTAGCATAGTATCACTTTTTCTAGTGATAGCTACTTGCAAGTTTGATATGATGACCTCTTAAGCCTTGATCGCTATAGCAAGTCAGCTCTATTCATGCCCTTAAGTCGTGATCCACCGCAGGTATTATTTCATTAAACGAATAATTGATAGTTTCAGATGTTGTAATACAGTTTAGATGGATAGCTCGTGTTACGCGTTATGGTTTAACAAGAATCATATTGAGAGTACGCTGCATTGTGTGACGTTGTAGAATAGTATTGTTAGCTCTTTCTATACCTAAATGGATTAAGCACATTGTGTTGGACAAGACACCAGTGTAAATCTGGACAAAAAAATCAAAGACAGGTTTTCAAAATTATAACAAATTAATAAAGCTAATATGAAAATCATGATGGTCAAATTCATGTCATGTGGTATACGTTAGAAAATTGTTTAGACATATTTTAGTTAGCATCAAATTGCCAAAGCAAATAATCCATAAGCAATTTTTTTATGACTATTACTAACTTCATCTAACATAACCTAAGTATATTCCAATCTCACCGATACCGTTCTGTGGGTGGCACCACATACATGCAGTCTGATTTACCAATACTATTTAAACGTAGTGAATGAGTGATTAAATAACTCGATACATCATGTCTTAACAATCGCATTGTTGCGCTCAAGGGGATCATTAGAGCCATTCGTTAAGATCTGATAGTCAACGATGATGATGCTGGCGCTGATATTAAAGGAAGATGATCGATCAGAAAATTGCACGAGGTTATAGATTTTCTTTTGATTTTTGATGGTGTTGAAGGAGTGGTTAGAGACAATAATGATGGAAAGATGAAGGCTACGAGGAAAATACTCATAAGGAGAACAGTAACTGTTTCACCTCAAAATAGAGGACAACTTAACGATATGCAGCAAATCAGTGAAAATCCTTTGGCTTATGGACAAGGAGATTAAAAAATTTATACATTCTAATTTCACAATTTCACACGTACTGATTAAAACGATCAAAGACTAACTGTGTAGTTATTTAAATTGTAACTTTTTAGGTTATTTTTTTTAGTTGCAATTTAAATAACTGTACGGTTAAGTTAAATAACTTCAAGTGAACCCTTCGTGCTTACTCATGTGGTCTTAGACCATTAAGACATATGACTGTAAGATAAAAACATGGCGACCGAATGAGACGTGCTTCATGCATCGAGATAGGCGCGAGCGCAGGTGAATTTTCACGGAAATCGTACCAGGATATCATAACTATTCCTACAACCTCTGCGATTCAGAAATTAAGGTTGACTTTACTGTAGCAATGGAAATTTCTGTAATGGTTTCGTCGGCACTTTTAGTAGGAGTCCAAGTTCTTTATTACTTATGCTGTTGTTAAGATAAAGCGTGATAATACGACAAAGGTTTTTTATAACCGTTTTTTATTACAAAATAGTGTTCTCAAATGGTCCAAGAAAGAAGTAACTGTTGTGGTCAGAATTGTTGTTTTAGTGGTAAAGTTAAAAATTCTCATAATTTTCCTTTTCTTAAATAGTGTAAAGCTCTTGTTTATGATTGGTCAATTCAAAACTAGTGACGTGTTACAAACCATAGTCTTTGAACAGCAAATACCCCTCATTTGAAACTGCTAGATGATTTGTGTCTATTTGTCTGGACTAATGTCAATATCGTGCAGATCGTAAATAATGTGTTCATATAGATTCACAATCGTTACAGTAAATAAGTAGATTGTACGATGTTTCAACGGTCTTTAGCGTCAATTTTCTATATTAGCTGTGTTGATATCGTCCTGATTATCAAAAGTTTTGGGATCTTTGCATAGTATTAGTTCATTGTCAGTATTGAGTATTTTATTTGAGTCAATATCAAAATCGAAACTGTATTTTTGTTAAAATTCAAAATCAATTTTAGTTTTACGTTCAACCAAAAGGCTACCGAACCATAATGTCTCAATAACCTTATCTACACTATCTTTATCAATTATTTAAATTTCATAGACACTAAATTTGGATTCCAAGAGCTTTGTATGGCTATAATGAACGCCATATCAAGATTTTGTATCATTAATGGTGAATATTCTATCGAGATGCAAGCTGACCGTGGTTCCGCCTGCATTTAGCTGTCAATATCTCAATAATCTTGAATGATCGTGATTATTATATTTATTGGAAATATAATATCGTATGTGATTCTCGTTTGATATATTTCAATTGATTTTGAAAAGGTTTCGTAGCGGTACATGTTTTTCGTAAAAAGTGTGGGTTATGCTAAGATGGTTATGTCTGAAATGAATCGCTACAGACTCACTCGAGAGATGCGATCATTTTCATGGTAAGAAACCACAAGACACACTGACATCAGATTACCGCAAAATTATAACCACATATTTTCACGAAACTTTTTAATACCTTTGTTTTCATCTTTTGGTTAGTATTTACCTGGAATTTTGCCATTTTCTAAGTGACTCATGACGTTTTTTTCTTCTTTTTAGGGATGGGAAATCATCAAATAACTTCCCCCGCTCTAAGCGCTCTAGTGCGGGGGGGAGTGTCAGACCCACCCATGTTTTTCTTTCCCTTCTTTTGACCTTTTTGTTCCGAGTACACGGTATCTCTTTCGAATAACCCGCAACCCCGGCAGGCGGTAGCCTTTGCAGGCCCCTCTTCTTTGCTGACATTTCTTTAAGGCGCGCGTGGAACACTAACGCTCCGTCGATACGGTCTGTTGTCAAGTGACTCATGACTTGGAGTACCAATTCCTAGCGTCTCCTCAAACAACAGAAACAGCAGGTCCTTTACCACCATTTCTAGCAATACTTTCATTAAAAACAGTGCAGGAAAGAAATGCAAGACCTCTGAGTTTATCTCTCTCTCTGAATAAACGAAAATTAAAACAATACGTCTATAAATAAAATTATGGTAGGCCACCAGAACCGTTCCACATTTCACACAATCCGCATCGTTAACGACAATGCGATGTGATACAGATATCGCTGAGCCGATTGCGCTGGCGCACCGAACGAGCCCATAAATGGCGTCGCGAGCGTTCATTAGGACTGATCCGGCTGACTTGATGAGGCTTGATGTTTGATTCTAATACCTGACTGTCGTGATTGTGGAGTATTGTTTTCAGAAGCCGGATAGATTGCCACTCTTTTGCTATATAGTGGGACCGTAAATAAGTGTGGCATAGACAATTTTCGGAAAGATTGGGTGTGTGATTGAAAATACAGAAAACAAAATATTATATACGCGATTATACAGAGGCCTAGTTATGAATCAAAATATTGATGATGAGGATAATGATGATCATTTGAATAATATACATATTAATCCAGGTCGTAATCTGCAATTTCAGATTAGCAAACAAAACAAGAATAAGTTATTTATTCACGCGGAAGGCCGATCCTAACGTCATTTATTTAATTAAAATAATAAAGCAATTTAAAACACTAAAATAAAATGCAGGTTATGGTGGGAACCTAAGACTACATAACACTTATAAAACATCTCTTCTAAACCACTGACTGAATAAAAAGTCAATTAGAATAAATATTTTTAATTTGAGGCAGGCATAGACGGCGGATTATTTTTACAAAATGTTAAGGCCGATGGATGGCCTCAGTTAAATGAGCAACGATTTGTTTTCGGTTACTGACAAAGCGTATAGATAAACAAATTCTCCAAAAGAGAACAAAGAAATATTTTAAATAAATGTTAGACATAATCTTAAAGTAAAGGCTAATTGGAGGTTAGACGAAGAAGATAAAATTTTGTGAAATGCAGATTGGACTACTCCAATCTGCATTTCTCAAAATGGTATCTTCTAATAACTGGAATATGGAATTAAAATGGTTGTGAGAGCCAAAAGACCACACCTTAAACCAATAAACATAACAATGATAAACTTCAAACTATTAATAATCTAACAGGACCGTTCACCGTAACCTATGCAGAATTTACCATAATCACTTTTAGATAATGACAACTTAAACATTACATAAATTAAATGTTCTCCAACAAATTTAACTAAAGGACATAAACTCAGGCACTCCACATGCTCCAGTTTAGCCAAAGGACGAGGGAACGGAGCCATTCTAAATGTGATACCTAACTAAATTACAATAAGGTAAAGGGAATCGATGTTGGCAACGAGAACAAGCATTGATTCAATTTGAATTGTAGTTGAATTGAGAAACTTTAATACTGTTATAAATTTAGATTAGAAACTGTTACGAACTAGTCATCAATTTAAGGAAATGGAATGGACAAGCGTTAGAACTACAGGCGAAGTGCTAATGTTAAAGGCCTCGCTACAATCGAATGCATTTAGTGGAATGTTCATACTGATTGATGCCCAAAGAGATTACAATTAGCTACTGGATTACTGGAACGCAGACGAAGGTTTACTGCTAACTTAAGAGTTTAATTTTAAAATTCTAATCGTCTTTAAGTTTATGGTATCCTTTGAAGTAACGATACCAATTTCGCTACTGCCACAGACAAAATTGGTTAAATCATACTACCAACCTGTAATAACCGACTAAAAACTAAAGAAACTTCACACCAGGCTAAAACAGATAAAAATGCAAATGCCATCGTCAAGCGTTCGGTGAACATCTGCCAAATACTAAACTTGAATACGAAACTAAATCATCGGGAGCCGATAACGTTTCGAAAAAAAAGGTGCAAAAATACAATCGCCCGTGACCAGGTTATAGCGGACCATTCGCAAGGATTCAGTCGTTGGCTTTTGTTCAAATAAGTTGGAATGTTCAGCTTTATCTAAGGATTAATCTAGATCTGTTGATGAAACTTTGGAAGAAATACCGCCCGATTAGCATCAATGGATCTTGTAAGAAAATGTAAATAAAAAACACTTAATTTGACGCAGACTAAATGGGTGAATCTTTAATATGAAATCAAGATAAAGCGGTACATCTCTTATTGATCATTTCGCACGGTTCTAAGCTGTTAATACTTAGACTTTTCATCTATGAATAATAAAACAGTTGTATTATTCAAATATTTGATATATCCCTGTCATAACTCAACTGATTAACACCATGTTTTGACATGTTCGATAAAACATCATGAATATCTTCACTACTTAATCCATCGATTTGAATTTTTACTAAATGAGTGTTGTCATATACACAATTACGTGAACCCAAGAGCTCCTCTAACCATTTTTCCTTGGGTTAAAGTTGTCACTTCATTTTTCTTGTCTAATCCTATTATTTCTTGTACGTTGATATTTTTTACGTTTTCATCGTGGTTTTCGTCAGTGCCTTTAAATATTTCGTTTATTAATGCTACATCTTTTCCATCTTCATAATAAATTATCATTGATCATCTTTTATAATAAAAGGATTATTAAAATGTTCTTGAATAACAGAATAGATTGCATTCAAATTTTGTACGACGGAAATTCCTAAAACGTTCTTAGCCTAAAGCTAAACTAAAGCGACGGTATTATGTACCGTTTACGATATTCAAGCTGAGCCAGTTATGGTGCTCCTATACTAAATGCCTATTCAACTTGCAACAGAAGCACACATTTGCATGTACAAACTTCATAAGGCCTGTATGTATGTCTATATATAATGACTCAGTATGTACAAGTTGCCGACCGAGCAAAGATTGTATCACATTATTTATAGCATAAAGTCATGGTTCAATACCTTTGAGCTTATTATTATTCATTGGTGCCGTGTAGGAAATCTTTTGCCGCTCTAAGGCAAGTGTCTGATAATGACAAAGTGTAATCTGTAGTTGCCTTAAATTCATCCCTACGGGGTTTCAAGGCGGATAAAAGTGTGGCTAATATCAATTTCAATTGATCTACAATGATATTTGTTAATACTTTATCGATTGAAACAAACAATTCGAGTTTCTCGGTCAACCAATTTATTTCTCATGTAAACGTTAAATAGTTTACGTAGATGACAGCTTCATATTATTGTAATGTATGGATTGTGCCGTATCTTATAACTGGAGCCTCCGGAATCCAATCAAAAACATTAATATTCAATTAAACGTTAGACGCCACTAATTTTCTATCACTGTTAATGGCCTGTACCGGTAGCAGAATAAAATTCCCTGTACCAAGAAGATAAGAAATAATAATATTTGAAATCACAGTAGCGTCCATTATAGTCGTTTCATAATTTATTTGTTGGTACAGCGATAAATAAGCGGCCGTCTATGACTTTTTATCGAAAGATGCCTTCGGACAGGATTCCCTAAAGTTTCGAATAAAACTACTTCGGTCGGAATTTCTCCGAGACGGCGTGCGTGGACGATCGTTTTGGTGCTATTATCTCGAGAACCGGTTTGTTTGGGCGAATTTGAGACAATGGCGGCGGTTTGCGCGTGCGCTTATATACGTGATTCGTTGTTCCGGGACGGTGTATCAAGTTTATTTCGCTGCGCACGTTGTATAAAATAATATATCATAATTTTGTGCCCTATACATCGTTATAGGTATGTGAGCATGAATTGTTCAACAAAGACGAGGGAAGAAATATTTCTATAAGAACTTGTAAGGATGAATGTAACCTCGCAAATAGATGATGTTACATCTCAAGCAGTTAACACATAAGCTACCCATTCAGACTTGGCTTGCAAATACAGAAAAACTGCTCACACAAGGAATATAATTAACCACAATCCAGCCACCAAGATTCCTCATGTCCACTTAATAACGGACCTCGTGAAGCTAAAAGGTTTTTCAAATTGTAAAACTCTTGTAATTGATCTTTTTGACCGCAGTGTGTCCTTTAAGTGTCATGGTGGTCAGCCGAACACTTATTTAAACTTAAAGACAAACATTTGGTCCAGACGCGGACGTGTTTTAAGTTTCAAAAGGGCTTAATCTTTTTGGTGTTACTTTTGCCACGTATTTTTGGGACCCATTTGGGAACTTGCATTTAAATTGGTATTAGGTTGAGGTTTTTTGAATTAGGATTGGAGACTATAAAAGTATTTTAGATCGTTTGACTCGGAACTTCGAACAGAAAACTAGACATAAATGGTTCTTAAGTACTTGTTTTTTTTTTAAGGAGCGTGTTATTCATCGAGAACATCAAAAGTCTTTACGGAAAAATATGAAGGAAACGTAATGCTTCGGTAGTCTTTAACATCTTGGCTTAAATTAATTTAAGTAACTCGATTAGGTTAGCTTTTGTTATTATTCCTTTCTTTCCCAAGCAAGAACCTTAAAACGACTTCAAGAAACAGCGCTGTCCACGTGGTATGAATACGTAACGAGGTATTCTGCAACCTATGTTTATGGTAATTGAGCTTATAATGGCATAAGATGAAAGTGATTATCGCCGATGCAAGGGTATGGTTAAAATCCGCTTTTTTATCAAATGGCTATGAAGATGACATGCTGCTACTTGTTGATGAAGATAAAACAGGTGACGTCACAGGTAATAATGAAATAGACGATCATAAACTTCAAAGTGTAGAGTTGGACAAAGCAAATAATACTCAAAAATAAGATCAAATAAAGACACGAGACAAGATACAGATGTATCTCTAGGTAAATCAGTAAAAAGAACTTACCAGTCAAGAAAAATTATCCTCCAGCGGCACAAAAAGTACCACAAAGTGACACTACGCACGTGATTCATTAAGATCTAATCTCAACAAAAGTGCCGAAGACTTGTGAAGACTTTGAGTCTGAAGCTGATTGCATTGAATGGAAGCGTATCACCAAGATCTGGTTTTGTAGATACATAGTTATAATTTCAATTCAACTTGATCTAAGATTTGATTAGGTGGGTGTTTTAATGAATGTTCAGCTTAAGTAAGATTGGGTATTGGGAAAAACAGTTCCTTAGAAGTAAAGGTTTCAAATTGCGCAGCAGTATTTTTTTCTGAACCGAAATCATGCATGCTTGCTAACAATCTGTATTATAATATCGTGTAGAAATCTCAATTTCCCCAGCAAGATTGTTCCCTGTGACACACTCTCTAACCGTCTTCATAATTTCATCAAGATGATGAGACAATGACAGTGCAAAACAGAACCACTTTACATTATCATTCTTATTACTTAAATCTAAATAACAACTAAAGAGTTGCATGACAAGCCTTCAAGCCTTCACACTGACTTCAAAAACAATTCCAAAACTATCATTTTATTTCTCACGCTCTTAAGCGAGTCATCTCGAAACGAATTTGAGGAAGTCGCCGCTATTATCTTCCTTAAACTTAGTCAAACAAACCGAGAAATGGTCGCATGGTCGTAGTCGTTCGGTCGTAAGTCGTACGAAATAAACTGGTTCCGTAACTTTTTGAGAAATTTATTTAGGCAGGTGTCGCTTATGTTACGAGAAAAACACGGCTTGTAAATATTAAGAAAAAACAAATAAGTCAATATGACAGAATACTTGCCTGACATGAAGATGATTTAGGTGGAAGATCATAATCTGAACGTCAATACGCACGAGATCTATTTGTCATTATTTTTAAGTACACAGATTTTTTTTTACTTTTTGCGCGCCTCGACATTGTTTGTTGTAATTCTACTTCTTTCATGAAGCTTCTTCAACAAACATATCGAAAGCCGTTATTTTATAAGTCGATTTTCCCCACATACTTTACAGGAACTAAGTACTTCTAAAACTGGAATCTTCTCGTTTACTACAAAAAAAAGCAAAAGACGATCCCAAAATCGATTATGTAATCTTCAACAAAAACTATACCCTAAGTCAATACCAATTGCCCACTCACAATAAACTCTGAAAAGGTTTTTTTTATACCAATCCGGTGTAACGAGACCTCAATATTGGCCTACAATTAAACTAATGCATTTCTTAGAAGAAAGAGAGGGCCCAAGATGGACCCCAGCGGAATCCTTTTATTATAAACTCATTTAGTACTAATGTTACGGTTGTGTAAGTACAGAAATGGATGGGAATAGATAGGGGAAAGAGTTTTTTAGAAATAGTACTAATAATGTTGGTAATTTCATGTGACAGTGTAATGTCATAGATAGTTTTGTTTGTAGAATTGTTCATCTAAAGTCCTAAAAGGCCGATGACGAGTCGATTTGGCAGTCGTTTGCTAGCTCGCGCTAGCATTTATTGACTTTAACTGGTCTTTAGCAATTCTGTGCCTATGCTTCTAAACTTCGAATGAATCCTCTGAGCTAAGTAATTGAGTATTTTTCATTACTTTGTATATTAGTTGTTACATTATTTCTTATTGATGATGTTGAGTGTTTATTTTAACTATTATTAACAATACAATGGAACCAAATATAACAATAACAAAAGCATAAACTAATCATTGTTATGCAAAACAAAGGACAATGTCTTGACACTTCTATTGGCAATACAGTTAGCCTTGTAGCAACATTCGTACACACATAGTCAAAACACATTACCCTCTTCTAAACCAACATTGCATAACTTTGCAATACTTCTTGGTTTCTTATTTCGTAACTGTTCGTGTGAACTCTTTTAACTACTGTGTCTAATGAAACCGGGCAGACGGTGAAATAATATTTCTTTAGTGTTTTGTTGTCTCACAACTAAGCTACACTAGCTGATTATTTTTATTATTTATGTAGTATTAGCAGTACACCATTGACAACCCGTTTTACATTTTTTTTATTACTATTATTGAAACAAAAGTTTTTACAAAAAATATCAACATATATTCTGCCAGATTGTTGGCAGTGTTCTCGTGGATACACTTATCTTATACCAAGTAAATAGTGTACTTAATAGCTAAGTGGACATAAGTGTTTTATGTTCGTATAGTTCACCAAAGGTTGTCTGAAAGATTTTAGCTATTAGCGACAAGACCGCCATTATAATTATAGAACTAGTAAATCAATTGTGCTTCAGTTTTGGTGTTTCTATTATAGACTAAGCTACCATAATCATCACCTCTATTCGATAGTCTGTCACTAAGTTCCATTCTGGTCTTTTATGGAGTCAATGATCAGTGACACGCAGACTGCAGACTAATAGTTTAGTCAGAATAACTAGTCTGCGAAGACTCTTAATCTTATAGTGATGATTTGTTAATTCATTCAATGTTACTGTTTTGTAAAACTTAAACAATTAAGTATTTAAGAATAGTGTGTAGTGTTTTTGTGATGTTCAATTTTTATAAATACTATTTTATTTATAAATATTTCGTAACAAAAGAAAACTGATGCAGAGATGTCTCGCTTGGTTGGGGTTTAAAGGTTGAAGAGAAACCAATGGTGCCAATAAAATGGTTCAGTACGACGTTTTCAACTCACATAGAAACTTTTCGACGACTATTTATAACAATACAGCTATTTCATATTAAACTGCAGTGTACACGGTCGAAATGAAGGGAACAGCTGATCAAAAGGACCCTTTTAGGATCACTTCGTTGGCCGTCTATGTATCAGGACCTCGGGAATGCGTGGAGGTCTGTAGTCACTTGGAGCTGTGAAATAATCAACCCTCTAAGTCTACGCAGTCAAAAGAAATGGCCGTTTATGTCGCACATTTGTACAGAATCTTCATCAGGTGCGTGGGGCCGACTCGAACTTGGCCGGTTTTTTATTTATTTAATTATAGACAAGAAATCTATGTGATAGGTTTAGAATGATAGAATAGAATATACTTTATTGCACACCAAAATTGAAATAAAACAGTTTTACAAAAAAGTGCTAAATCAACAACCTTTTGATGGACATTACGAATATAAAAATACAACGGGGGGTAGTCAATGGTGTACCTACTGCTAATACTACACAAATAATTAAAATAAAGTTATTTATTAATGATGTTCTAAATACGAGGTAACAGTTTTAGCGACGACGGTATCTCTACCAACCTGTATATTCTTGTTAATAATAAGATTCACACTGTCGTACCACCCTGTATACAAGACATCGCACAGTCTTTCTTTAGCATATTTTACATATGCATAGAATATGTAAAATATGCTATATATGCTAAAATATTTTATACTACCATTATCTATTACATTTTGTAATTCAGAATCACAGCATCGTAAAAGTTTATGTCTCATGACGTTTATATATATGTAAATACATAATGCATGCTGTAAAACTGGATCTATGCAGTATTATCGTGTGTGTAGATTATATATTACCTATGTATTATTTGTGTGTATTCGTAAATTGGATGTTAGAGAAATAGTTGGGTGATCTTTATTGGGTGTCACAAACTAATTGACATGAATTAGCATGAAATACAACGGCTGTGTGGAAATTAATTAAAAAAACGGTTTTTTCAACAAAGCCTAACTAGTTAAGATACTTCTGACGTTTTTTATCAAATCAATATATGATGGCGCGGTTGGCGCTGGGTGTGAGCGATCGACTGCTGCGCTGCGTGTTGTGGGTTCGAACCAATATTTGTATGACCTACAGGTAGTTGTTTCGGGTCTGGCTGTTTGTGTATGTGAGTTTAAATGTTGGCAAACGCCCCGAAAATACAAAAGAATTCCTAAAGTGGGGCAGCGTTTTTTAATAAAAGTAAAAAACATTGCAACTGTCGTAAAATTGGTTGCGTCTTTCTGTGGAAAGAAATTGTATACTTACAACACATAGGTATTGCATAATTATATTGTTTGTTTTTGTATTGTATTTGAGAAATAATTGCTGGCTTTGACCATAAATAAGTAAAATAACATTCATTTGTGGTAAGTACTTAAAACCCATATTTCATAAAAAAGAATAATTAATCAAATCAAAATAATCATAAAACAAAAAACTAAATTTTTCAGGATAAATTTAAAATAAAACTAATTCTCTAAAATTACTATTGAAAAAACAAAATTAATAATAAGTGTTAAATTTGAAACAAAACAATTTCAAAATACATGACAATAAATTTTAAATAATTAATAATCTAATCTTGGGACAACTCACACACGGCAATCTGATCCCAAGCTAAGCAGAGCTTGTGTTATGGTAACCAGACAACTGATATACATACTTATATAATTTATAAATACATACATATCATAGATAAATCACACCCAGACACAGAACAAACAATCATGCTCATCACACAAAGTTTGTCCTGGGTGGGAATCGAACCCACGACCTCCGGCTCAGCAGTCAGGGCCACTAACCACTAGACCAACAGGCCCGTCAAATAAATATATACAGGCCCGTCAAAATAAATGTCAGATTTATTTCAAATACGTAAAAAACATCGTCTTTAAACATTTTAAAAGAACCTGTTAATTTTTTGTAAGAATATAATTTAGTTTTAGAATTACGTTTAAATTCGTAAAATGTATACGAAGTGACAATTTAAGATTTTTACCGCGTCTGTGAGCTTTTAAGATTGTTAACGTTATTCATATTATTATCCTACTAGCTTTTGCCCGCGGCTTCGCTCGCGTTAAAACAGAAACTCTGCGTGAACACAGTTCCCCTTTCCTGCATTTGCAGGTACCTGCTACCTGTAGGTATTGCCCTTAAGCCTTTTTGACTTGTAATAACAAAGCTGAGTTTTCCCTTTTCTTCCCCCATTCTCCCCTTTTTCCCACTTAAAAAAAATAAGCCTATGTCCGTCTCCAGGGTCACAACTATCTCTGTACCAAAATTCATCAAAATCGGTTTAGCCATTACGGCGTGAAGACGTAACAAACAAACTCACTTTCGCTTTTATAATATTAAGTAAGGATTATGATTCTGCTGAAGCGGTAATTTTAGACCCAGACTGTTTTATCCACCGCCCTACCCAACCTTAAAAATCCGAAATAATCATACACATTCTACAATAACTTGACCTCCTACCGGCGCAGACGCATATTAGTCATCCAGTAACACAACGTAACGTATTTCATCACACAAATAACGTTTTCGTGAGCATGTCTGACCAGGGGTCGTAGGATCAGTCCCGTGTCAGTAATTGTAAGATTTCGGTACTCTTGGGGTTAAAGTAATTGTTCTTTGTTTTACTGTGTGAAGTTATAATAACGTGGTTTCAGTTACTTAAGTTATTTCTCATGTTTAAGCTAGCGGTTTGGCCATTGCGTTGGCGTCAGCAAGATAATTCTTAAAGTTTAGAACGAATCCTTAGTTGCAGTCGACATCCGTGTGTCACTAGCAGGATTCAGCAGAATACCAGCGTCAGGTAATCCACCTGGCATTATGCTGAGCTGGACTCCTTTTTGGTGCAATTTTGAAACACACACCGCCCATTAGTGGGCGACCTTAATAAATATATGTGATGTGTCTAAATGCCTATGGGTCGATTTAACTCAGTCTACCTTACTTTTTTTTTTAATGTGTTCCATTTTTTTCTGTGTGATGTTTTTTTTTAATTTTAGTTCTTGTATTGTGTCTTTTGTTGCATCAAATAAATGATTTATCTATCTATCTATCAGTAATCAACTAGTAACAATGATATCTTTTTATGAAACGCATGTGGCTAAAAAGCTTTTAATGGAAAAAAAAGTTTTTTATTTCAGCCTTTTTAGTTTTGGTATGATGGTAATTAACACGAATTCTTATCGAGTATTCCAGTGTTAAGTGGACCTACCGGGGTTGCGGGTTATTCGAAAGAGATACCGTGGCTCCAGAACATATTAATTCAAGTTGATATTTTTAACTGTACAAAACCGAGTTTTAAAGCTCAGGTTAAAAACATTATTACCAATAAAAACAAATAGCACGCAACTACGTCCCGTACACCAATAAGCATTTACCATTTTATTATTATTTTTTTATTATTATCTTACTTCTACATAATTATAGTGTATTTAAACTTTGTTCCTAATTTAAAGCCATTACTTTTATTTGTTTGTTTAAAGTCCGTTCGCATGGTAAACATTATTTAAGTTATAAAGGGAAACCTATTATTAGTCTTACTAAACTATTTTATATTTATTTGTAATGCATTATATGTATCGCCGTTGGTTTTCTAAATAAATAAATAAATAAAGAGCAAAAGAATGAACATGGATCGGTTTTAGTCAGTCAAAGGCCTGACATGACACTGCCCCCGCAAAAAAAAATAAAATAAGAGGAAGATTGCTGGAAACATGGTTTCTAGTCAAACTGTTTTCATCGTTGATTTCATGGTAATTTAGATTAGAAAAAAAGCTCAAGTTATGGCGAAGGATTTCTTAACGCTTAAGTACCGACTACGGGTAATTTTCTCGTCTACAGAAATTAGGGTTTAATCAAAAAAAGTGTTTTGTAAACCTTCTCTTTCAAATGCAACTAAAAATAACACAATCCCAAATCAACTCATAATTATTTCGATCTATCGAGTCTTGTAGTCTCATTATTCCTTTGATACAAAACCGAATAATCGTAATTGTTATAGTCACTAATAGTGATGTACCTAAATTGATTTCGAATAATTTCGATTATACGAACGATTTAAGCTGTAATCGTTGTAAATGTTTGTAATAAAGGCTATGGAAGGTGAATTTGATATCATAAATGCTATTGAATTGATAATCCTAATGTTTTTGAATGACATTTTGAGAAACACGTGTAGGGTCATTCACAAACTCTCTTTTGTGTTACTAATGTTGGGGTGAATCTCTCCCCTTTTGTAGATAATAATAATAATTGTATCATTGGAGATACATTAGTAATTGCTTTACGTTTTTCAACAAAATTGTTTATGGCGTCATCGATTTTAGCCCTTATTATTTTCACAGAGTTTACCCCGCCTATGTTTTACGCACGTTTTCGGAAAAACATGAAGTTTTATTTATTTAATAGCTTCCGCCCGCTACTTCGTCCGCGTGGCATAGTTACTTTGGTTGGGCTAACGCTAACTTTAACCCGATCGAAAAAAAATCTCTCTTTATCTTACTTTTTACTCCCCCTTTTCTTACTTTTTTTTAGCATATGTCCGTCTCCAGGGTCCCAACTACCTCTCTATCAAAATTCATCAAAATCGGTTTGGCCATTTAGGCGTGACGTAGTAACAAAAAAACTCACTTTCGCTTTGCTATTTCTCTAAACAATCATAAAGACCGCATCAAGACCGTTTCTTGCATACTAGGAAACCGTCTTCAAATATTAGATAGTTAAAACAAATCCCTAAGCAAATCGGTACATCTGAGTTGCGCGCGCGCATGCCATGACATCAGCGGAATCAGGCCGGCCGCCCACCTCCATTAGTCGTCTAGACGAGTGGACAATTGTTATCTGTGCATCTTCCAAAAGTACCTTTCATACTTATGTACACTTTTTTAAGCAAAAGAAACCCGTAGTAATGTCTGCATTACCAAAAAGTTATAGTCGACAAGTACTAATGGAATTTCCTGTTGAGTCAAAAACTAAATGAGTCATATTCAAGTGTGTTTCAGCTAAAGAATGTCACTGATATTTCACAGATACAGCGTAGTGGTCATCGTGGTTCAAACTTTTACCATTATTTAATACGGAATTGATGATGTCACTTACCGGGTATCTTTCTTGATTTCTAACAACTGAATGCTCTTTTTTCCGGATGGGAAATTATCATATAACTTTCCCGCTCTTGGTGGAACAGGGTGAGACTCAGACGTTTACTGACTAAAAGCCACCCGTGTTCTTTTGCTCTTTATGTTCCGGGGCCGCGGTATGTCTTTCGAACAACCCGCAACCCTGGCAGGCCCCTCTGCTTTGCTGTCAGCTATTTGAGGCGCGCGTGGACCATGAACGCGCCGTCGACACGGCCTATCGTCAATAGACGAACGGACTGCCACAGACCCGCGTCTACGGTGGCCGGGAGTCGTCTCGCGGCACCCGAAGCCCGAAGCGTCTCCCGCGGAACTGAATACCCTCGACATTTCCACGCAATTGCAAGTCACATGAACGCGGAATAATGCAATTTCATTTATAAACCGTGAAAGTTTCAAATAAGATTTTCAGTACAGGATTGTAGGATTCAAAAAACGGACAACTCCTACATGAAAATGGCCGGAACAACTCATTAACATTAATAATTAAAAAAACAGTTCTCATTATAATAACCAGAAAAAAATAACTAGAGAGAGACGAAAATCACACAGAAATTCTCGATACAAATGATATAAAACCAAGCACAGACATCGATAAGGATATACTCGATACAAATATGTATTTGATAGCAGTGTTACAACTTCCGCCAGACCTTATGGTCATAGCAGTTGCCATTATCACCATAAAAGCAGCCATTTTAATGAGCACAAAACAAAGGGATCTGCCGCGACTACGGCCTTACTATTGGTTCTGATAATGATAATATTGTGAGATCGGAATGTGAATGGTGGATGCTGACGAGTACGACCAAATGATGAATAAATATCGGAAAGTTTGATTAATAAATTGAGATTTTTGTAAATCTATAATCCTTACTAATAGATTTTATAAAAGCGAAAGTGAGTTTGTTTGTTACGTCTTTACGCCTAAATGGCAAAACCGATTCTGATAAATTTTGGTACTCAGATAGTTGGGACCCTGGAGACAGACAAAGGCTATTTTTTTTAAAGTGAGAAAAGGGGGAGAAACTGCGCAAAAAAACGGGAGAGAGATACTTTTTTTTCGATCACCACGCGGGCGAAGCCGCGGGCGCCAGCTAGTCTTCGTATACAGCCTCGTTGGTGAAGTCGTCGCAAGCGCAACTGCTGCGCACGATGGCAAAATGTTATTGAGTTTTTTCATCAAGTTTTTCTCAGTACAGTACAAGCCACAAAGTCTGGATTGAGACAGTTGATGACAATATGCTCGCGTTCTATTACACAATAGTAAATTCCAAACAATAAAAGAAACAATATAAATAATCCTACTATAATATTGTAAATGCTTATTATGGATGTTTGTTTACTCTTTCACGTCAAAACGGCTGAACGGATCTTGATGAAAATTGGCACAGAAGTACATTATACATGCGAGCGAAGCAGCAGGCGCCAGCTAGCAGTCAATTAAGATTTCACTAAACAAGATAATGAATGTGATGTCGATGGATTGTAAATAGTAATTGTATTAATTATTGTTACTAGTATAATGTTAAATGATTTATGACAAAAAGTCTAATAACTACCAATAATTGTTGGGAACCAATAAATATATTCAACTTAAACGTAACTGGGGAAATATCGTATTAGGTACACTTATGGCTAACTCTTCAGGAATTACAAATGTGTTATGTTCGAATATGACGGCACGGTTGGCGCAGTGGCTGAGCGATGGACTGCTACGCTGCGTGTCGCGGGTTCGATCCCCGCAAGGAACAAATATTTGTATAACCTGCAGATAGTTGTTTCGGGTCTGGCTGTTTGTGTATGTGAGTTTAAATGTTTGTAAACGCACCCACGATACAGGAGAAAATCCTGGTGTATCTTCGTCGATAGTCATCGAATTCTCACTTCCCTCTCACTTGAAACCTATAGTAGGGGTTGCTAGTGTGAATGCCTGCACATCACATGACATATAAGGCCTTATGATAGCGGACCGTGCCTTACCACGTAAAGGTAAGAATAAACAGCGACTGTAAATTTCTATGAAACTGGTTCTTGGTAGATCAAGTTTTATAGGAGGACGGGACTTTTGGGAAGAAAGATTTATTGTGACTGGGTACGGTAGATATCAATTCCAATTGATACGAGACGGTTGGCATAGTGGCTGAGCGATCGACTACTGCGCTGTATGACGCGAGTTTGATCCCCGCACGGAACAAATATTTGTATGGCTTACAAATCGTTGTTCCGGGTCTGGCTGTTTGTGTATGTCAATGTTTGTGAAACGCTCCCACGTGGGACATCGTTTTAAAAAAAAACCTGTGAGTTCATGCAATTACAATGAACACGTAAGAAGACGAGCAAGTAAATGCATCATACTACTATCAAAACCTCCCAAAGAACATGTTCCGCCAATTACTCAGGATTAGTCATCTAACTAGCAGATAATGAAACAGTATTTCGTCTAAGTTTCGTCACGTTACATGACTGAATACGTCTAGAGTTCTAGACTCATAGATTGTTATCACAACAGGTTTTAATAAGGTAATATTTGTTCAACTTAATGCATAAGTTGCTGAAGATGTTGTTTTTAAACACAGAATGGCGGACACGTTTAAAAAAATGGCGGACCGCGAAAAACCCGCAACCCCGGTCGGGTTGCGGGTTTTTCGAAAGAGATATCGCGGCCCCGGAACGAAAAGGGAAATAGAAGGAACATGGGTGGGTTTTTAGTCAGTACAAGTCTGACACTCCCCCCGCTCCGCCCAGAGACGGGGAAGTTATTTGATGATTTCTAATTCGCAAAAAAAAAATGGCGGACGTAGATTAGCAGAAGCATTTGTGCCAACTAAAAAAAAATTGCAGAGAGTAATTAATAGTACTAGAAGAACCGATGGATGAACTATGTGGAGTTAACTAAAGGAGGAAAGGAGCTACTGAGGTGATAGATAAATTATGATATGAGTAAGTATGAGTAGGAGAATGATATGAAATAAGTAATGAAGCTCTTAGCAAAGCCATTTTTGTTCATAAGGCACCTAATAGACTTGAACTACACCTTACTTGCACTTGAACAACATCTTGCAAAAGTTAGTTTAAAATTAATAACAAAATGGTATTCATTTATTCTCGTTCATTTATTGATTTCTTCACATTTCTTAATAATAACATTTAAAAATGTAAAATTAGTAGCCCACGGACCAGTATCGGGAACAGGGTCCAAGCTACCGGCCGGCGGTCAGGGCTCCAGAGAAAGGAACCTCCTAACAATACGAGTCGTGTCCAGGAGTACCGCTCTCTGTATCAAGCCCTTGATCCAGCTGCCTAACGAGAGCCTCCTCAGGTATTGGTCAAGGCTCTTGGAAATTAAGCCATTGGCAGATACGACTATCAGCACAATGATCACTGAGTCCACATTCATTTTGTTATTAATACCAAACAGAAAAGGACTACAGACTTGAGTAGGTACTTATATCGTTTTTTTTTTTCGTAATTTCAACTCGTTACCTCAACGCGTTTTCGAGATGTCAGACAGACAGACAGACAAACAACAAAGCTATCCAATAAGGGTTCCGTATTTTCCTTTTTAGGAACATAACCCAAAAAATCAGTCCATCACACCCAACCGTCTTTTCAATCCTTTGAAAACAAGTCTCGGGGTCTAAGAAAGAGATTTTAACGAACACGCTCTCTCATATTTTAAAATGCTTGAAGGGGACCAGCTCTAACAATAGGGACCCTTATAGGCTATAAGCTTCGGTCTTTACTTGTTATTACAGTGTCATTTCTGCCGAGTTATTGGAAGACTTGTCATAATATTTGCGGACAAGCGATGCTTGCTCTTGAGTCGACACGAGCGCATTGTCATTGTCCTGAGAATCCATTTCAAAAGTAGGGTTATTGGAATTTTCTGTTGTTGCAAGATGTATGTTGTTTTAAAGTTTTTGTGTGAGTTATTTATCATTCTTTATCTGTTAGCTTGTGGCTAAATAATAACAGCCGCTTTGGTCAATCTTTAGATAAGTCCGCGCTTACCTAGGCTGTTTCGTGGACGGGTGAACATCATTCTTTTTCGCGACTGTCTGCGTGGCATGGTTACTTTGGGCTAACGCTAACTTTGAAAAAAAAATCTCTCCCCTTTTTTTCCCTTTCTCACTTTTTTTAGCCTATGTCCGTCTCCAGGGTTCGTCCAGGGTTTGGCCATTTAGGCGTGAAGACGTAACAAACAAACAAAGTCACTTTCGCTTTTATAATATTTACTAATAAGTAAGTAATTAATAGGATAAGGAATAATAAGGATACACCTAACTAACCAACTTAACTATATAATGAACTTTTCTTTCACATTAAGGCAATCCTCAAACCTTTTATGTCTCTTAAACCCTTACTCAATATTTATTACCACTCCAAAGTCAGGCTAAAAGCAATTCAAGAAAAAACGTCCATGACACTTTTTGTTGTGCGATCATCGAAAAGTGGTCAACTGCAATATATTGACTCCACGTCACGTATCAATCGACACGATTGAAAGCCATTAGCTTTAATACTGGTAAAGGGATGGTCAAAGAACTCTTGGGTTCTGTATATTTTTTGAGGTAACTCGATGAGGTAATTTTAAGTAGTGTTGATGAATTTAGGGCGTATTGTTTTCAATTTGAATAAAACTAAAATGTGGGAACGGTTGTAAATCGGATGATTACAACAAAAAAATGTGTTTTTGATTTTTCAGTGTAGAAACTCATTAACTTTCATCAAACTCATCAAAATACTTCAAAAAATAAGCTGCTGTATATGGCGTTTTTTACGTATGGGAAATCATCTCATTTAATCATCAGGTATCATATTATGACTTGCCTGACCTTTCCGGGGTTGCGGGTTGTTCGAAAGAGACGGCCCCGGAACACATCATCATCATCATCTGCCTAGCCTTTTCCCAACTATGTTGGGGTCGGCTTCCAGTCTAACCGGATGCAGCTGAATATCAGTATTTTACATGGAGCGACTGCCTATCTGACCTCCACAACCCAGTTAATACTGGGTAATACGATACCCCTTGGTAAGACTGGCTGTCAGACTTTCGGAACACTGACTACCTATAACGACTGTCAAAGATCTACAAATGACAGCCGGGACCAACGGCTTAACGTGCTTTCCGAGGCACGGAGGAAACTCGGTATGTAACGGGTGGTCACCCATCCACAGACCAACCTAGGCAAGCGCGGCTTAACCTAAAGATCGACCCGAGCGGCTACTATTTATTTAGCCACGAGCTCCTATTTATTTAGACGGCCCCGGAACACAAAGGGCAAAAATTGAACATAGGTGGGTTTTGTGACACTGCTTTTCTGACATCCCCCCCCCCCCCCGTTCCGCCCAGAGCGGGTTAAGTTATTTGATGACTTCCCATCCCTAAGAAAATGACAGACTTTTCTGACCAATGTTGAGGTCGGCTTTCAATCTTAATGAATACAAGTACCATACTGGTAGGACTTAAAGTTCAGTTCCAGGGTTATGCTACTTATGTCGCAAGCGGGTCTGCTGAGCACGGGGTTTTGAGTTCGACTCCAAAGTCGAGCATAAAATGTTATAGGGTTTTTTATTAGGAATTTTACAGTAACAGCCCGGAGTTGGTCCTGCGCCTGATCTCACTCCGGTCGTGTCAGATTGCCGTCCCATCGGACTATGAGAGTGAGGGAACAGAGAGTGCTCCTGTGCCTGCGCACACACGCCTGCACTATAATATCTCCCGTGCCGATGGCTAATTTCCGCTGAGATTGACCGCCTCGGAAAGCTATCAAAAGGACTATATCAAAATCCAAATAAACTAACTATTGTACATTCATACAAATGATTTATTTGGAGGAACCCAACAAATTCATTACTGCAATATATTTTTTACGCAATTAAGGACCCGCTTGAGTTCCAAGGGCTTGCGCATCTGTCCGTTGATCGAGATACACACACTTGCGCACACGCACACGCACATTTACGCACACAGACGCGTAATTATACCTATGTGTGTGTGTGTATGTGTATGTGGGTATCTATGGGGCGCGGTGAAATAATAATTCTAACGGTTTCATGGCATATGGACGGGGTATCAATTTTCGGAAACTAGTAACGATTTTTTTGAGTTTTGAGGACTTGTAGTGTGATTATGATGGCTTGCATGAGACGCCCAAGGCTAGTTGAGGATTGAAAGGGCATAATATACTGGAATCGTAATAGGGATCAGAAAGAAACAAATAAATATTTTTTTCTAAATATATAGTACAAAAGAAGAAAGATGGTGGAATGGGGGGGTAAAAGAATAAGTTAACTATTTTGTCCATACTGTGACGGTTTAGATATGAAAAAATCCGGTTGAGAGTCCAGTTTCTTTGTTATGTATTCAAAAATAACAATGAAACCATATTCCGTTTCAGCATAAACTTTCTAAGCTAATAAATGAAAGCACTTACTTGCAAAAATATTCTCCTCTCGGCGCGGACAGGCAAGTTCCGCCATTTTTGCATGGCGAGGGCGAACACGAGACGAAACCTGAGAAAAAGAAAACATTAGATTAGCATTCTATAATTTGAGCACTAACTTTTGCCTGTGGTTAGGCTTGCGAAGAATATTTATTAGGATTTGAGACCCCGGGGAAACTTCATAAAAATTATCTTAGTATTTTCTACAAAAATAAATATCCAAGACTGTTCTTGGGTATTCTGAATTCCCAAGCCGAAAAAAAATTATGAAACATGCATAAAATGAAAATAAATTTAAAAAATTTCTTCTTTAAATTAAACTTATATGAAAAAAATACTGCTACAATATCAAAACTAAAACATAGCTACAGCTATTCTTAATGGAGTTGCAACAACAAAAAATGATATCATTTAATTCGTCTGATTAATTGCTCAAACGTTGGGACTATGGTAGTCATTATACGAGGCTATAAAAGGCCATCTAGGCCACAGCTGAGATGTTAAATAAAAAATTCTAAATATTAGACAGATCTTGATAAAAGTTGCCATTAGATTCGTTAAGATTGTGAAAGAAATCTTTATTCTATAGCCTGGGGTCAATGTTGTATTTTAATAGATGAAAACAATAATTAGAATACATTATGTCTTATCTAAATTGAGTTACTTCAATCGGAATGAATGACATACACAGTTTAGAAATCTTAACAAGTTAAAAAACTAAAAATATTTCACTTTCACACAATGAGCTTCTAAAACCGCTGCGTGCGCATATTACAAAAAGGAAGTTTAAAAAAATATATAGTGTCTCACTTAAGTAATTAATCAGGGAATAAAAATTTGTATCAAATAATTTAACTACTTTCTGGCCCGATTTTTCTGCACCAACGTGTAAACTTCAGACGTCAACTTGCGGACAAAAAATTCAAACAAAAATAAAAACAAAATAACTTTAGACAAGATTGATTGGCGACAAAAACATTTAAATAATCCGGAGGTAAAGTGCGAGATACAGATCAAGTGACGGGCAGTGCTCAAACATATTGCTCAAGTCTCCGAGAAGTATTGCTGATGCTGTGATAGGCGGCTTTTAAGCATTTTGGAAAGCATGGTGAGGTGTTTGGGGAGGAATGAAACATTTTAGAATTTTGGTGGGTCTCTGTTTTAGGGTTTATGGACCTCAAAAGAAATAAATGGAACCCTTTTTTTGCGGATGGGAATTCATCAAATAACTTCTTCCGCTCTGGGTGGAGCAGAGGGACTGTCAGACTTATATTGACTAAAACCCACCCATGTTATTTCTATTACCCTTTTTGTTCCGAAGCCACGGTATCTCTTTCGAACAACCCGCAACCCCGGAACAACCCGGAACAGGATCACTTTTTTTGTCCTACTGTCTATCCTGAACCTTATCTCGCGAACGCATGACGGTATTGACTTGAAATTAAAACCATATACTCAAATCTGTGGTCACTTAGTGCTGTGAGTCAGGGCTAAGTCTACGCAGCCTAAGTATATGCAGTCAAAAGATATATCCGTTTATATCGTAAGTTTGTACGAAACCATCGGTGCGCGAGTCACACTTGCCCGGTTTTTATGGGTGGCATTGCTCTTATAAAATTTGAACCCTAAATTTTTAAAGGTGTTGGAGTAATTTTGGAATTGACGTAGATTGAATTAGCCTTCGTTTAGCAGTAGACTTTTTTAGTGCAAAGATGGGATCTTATAGGTACTTCATTAAATTAAATTCTTACTAATATTATAAAAGCGAAAGTAAGTTTGTTTGTTTGTTACGTCTTCTGGCCTAACCGATTTTGATGAATTTTGGTAGGTACTAAGATAGTTGGGACCTTGGAGACGGACATAGGCTAATTTTTAAAAAAGTGGGAGAAATGGGGTAGAAAAGGGGAGAGAAAGATATTTTTTTCGATCATCACGCGAGTTAAAGTTAGCGTTAACCCAAAGTAACTATGACACGCGGACTAAGTCGCGGGCGGAAGCTAGTTGAGGATAATTACATATATGTAATTTATGCACATATTTCAAAAGTAAATATCTACAAAAACGGTAGCAGCGATAAAAAAAAATCTTAAAACATTCGATTTGTTATCAACACTCGTTTCTTGATACGATCTCGCTGTATCGATCAGTCAGAATCGAGACCACCCAAACGTATCGGATACATTTAGTCCAGGAAATTGGACTCAAAACGGCGGCTTTTGTTTAATTTAAATAAACAAATAAAAATAGCATAGGAGTAAAAACTTTAGTTGTTGGTACGAAGAGTAGTCATTGTTTATTTTGCTTAAACAATGCAGTGCTGTTGTAAAAACCGGTCAAGTGCGAGTCGGACTTGCGCACGAAGGGTTTCGTGCCATTATCTATTAAAAAAAGCCCTTAAATATTAATTTTATTCTTTTTTGTATTTCTTGTAATAGCGGCAACAGATATACATCATCTGTGAAATTTTCAACTGTCTAACTATGACAGTTCATGAGATACAGCTTGGTGACAGACGGACAGCGGAGTCTTACTAACAAGGTCCCGTTTTACCCTTTGGGTAGGGAACCCTAAAAGATGTCATCGATTTTTATCGTGCTCGCAAAAACTATATTTGTTTTATCATTTTATAGATGCTGCTGTACCTTATTGATAGGATGCGATGTGGTTTAAAATTAAAGCAGATTATATGTAATTTTAAATATTGATAAAGGAAAATACGATGGCTGAACTGAAAGAAGGCAAAAACAGAAATGACCACTGTCTACTGTCTAACAAATCGAAAATTAATAGTATAAGATATTGCAGAAGAATTATCAAAGGCTACATTATTGCCCAGTACTAACTGGGTTGTGGAGGTCAGATAGGCAGTCACTCCAAGTAAAATACTGGTATTCAGCTGCATTTGGTAAGACTGGAAGCCGACCCTAATATGGTTGAGAAAAGGCTAGGCAGAAGATGGTGAAGGGCATGAGAATTGTGATGATATTGACAAAAATCTAGATGTGTGTATATTTTGTTTATGTTGCGCAGTGGAAATACAGATATAACCTTGAACTTACGTATTTTTTTGTCGTGAGAAAGCATTCATGTGTAAACTTCAAAAAATTACTAAATATATTTGCATTAAAAAGCTATCCCTCAAAATTATGTATACAAGATTTAAAGATACGCAAAATCCACAACTGTGAGAAAACCTAACGAATTTCGCTCAGATTAAGCTTTTAAGCGGAATTAGATAAGCAGACATTTATTTGGACAAGTGATAAGTAATTTTTGGTTAAATTAAAACATGATAAGAGTACTTTTCACTTGTTAACTTAATCTTGTTAAAAGTAAACATGGCACTTGAAAGTGTAACTCGACTTTGATGGATGATGTTTGTTTTTAGTATTTTTAGGAAATTCATGTTAACTTGTTAATGCTTAGGAAATAATTGACGGCTCCATGATGGATAAAAGAGGAGTATGAAAGAAGTCAGGAGAATGATAATGATTTAACTACCCTTTTTTGTGGTTGGGAAATCATCAAATAACTTCCCTGACTGAGCGGGGAGTGTCAAACTTTTACTGACTAAAACCCACCCATGTTCCTTCTTCTGCCCTTCATGTTTTGGGGCTGCGGTATCTCTTTTGAACAACCCGTAACCCCGGGTTTAACTACCCTTAGAGTAAATTTGGGATAGATGCCACACATTTAGAAATAATTGTTTATCTACCACTACAAAAATCTAAATATTTTATTTCTAAAACTGGCGAGCACTTTCGAACGTTATCTACAAATGAATGAAGAGTGAAAAACATCCTTGATATTTCTGGAGTAGTACAGATTTTTGCGGACCTCCACTTTTACCAAATATGGGATAAATGCTTAGTCCATATAAATTACCGTAAGGATAAACGACCCACTGAAAATAAAGGCATATATCCCCACAAAACATTAATCGCACTTTGGTTTTCCATGCAATCGTACAGAGTCAAAAGACACGATCCACTTAGTAGGAGTAGAAAAAAAATAGCGATAGACAAATAAAATGGTAGGCGATAAATCAAGTAATTAAAATCAGGGCATTTATCCCCATTTTCCCCTCATTTGAATTCCCAAGTTCAAGTTGAAATTCACGTACCATCTATACTAAACTGACATAGCGAATAATATCCAAAAACTGACAGGATGGAGAATAACTCATCAATCGTGACCACTTGATAGGTTATCATTACAAATATGAACATGTTCGATGGTTGACACGCGTGGGAACAAGTTCATATTAAGTCAATATTGATAAACTTAACTTAGGTTTAAGCATTTCACTACGATTGCGCAATTTGACCAGCAACCCGTGCTGGAAGAAATTTAATGGGTTGTTGTCCAATTCTTGCAGATATTTTTTTTTTTGATAAAAAAACTTTGCCTTACACTAGGAATTTCTTCTGCATTGTGTGTTGTTTACAAACATTTAAACTCAAATACACAAACAATCGAGACATTATATAAATGAGGCCTTTGTCTCATTGACGAAATAAAAATTAAAATCAAAAGTTATTTAGTTTATTCTAAATAGGCTGATAATCAACACTTTTTGAACGTCAAATTACAGAAACAGTCCCACAAAACGCCCCACCCTTCGCCACTTCCTAGTGTCTAAGATATTCGGGAAGCAAAAACCTAAAACCAATTTGCTCGACTCGGGAAACGAACCCAGCTCCTAATCTGGCAGTGGTTGAGCGATGGACTACTGCGCTGCGTGTCGCGGGTTCGATTCCCACACGGAACAAATATTTGTATGAACTGCCGATAGTTGTTTCGGGTCTGGCTGTTTGTGTGTGCGATTTTAAATGTTTGTAAAACGCACCCACGATATAGGAGAAATTCTTAGTATAGGGCAACGTTTTTAAAAAATCCTCAGCAGTCGCGCTTGCGACCAGAAGACCAACGCGGCAGTCTAAACTAACAATACTAACTGACATTTCATTCTATGATAGAATTCGACAATGCGCACGCGCATTGTTTCAAACTCAAGGACACAGATAATTTCAGGTCACTCGTTCAACTGGGATCAGATAAATGTCATGATCCAAATACCAAACGGCTCGTAAAGGGCTTTTTGGGACCTTTCATTTGTAATATAGGCTAAATGTGTCTATAAATAGATTGTTACCAAGGTGAAATAAACTTTAGCAGATCTATATACGCTTTTTTGCGAAAGGCAAATCATGAAATAACTTCCCCCGCTCAGAGCGTGAAGAAAGACAGACTTTTACTGACTAAAACCCAACCATGTTCCTTCTTTTGCCCTTCAAGATATGGGGCCGTTTGTTGCTAGATTTAAATTTCGAGTTTTTCTTCAAAAAGGTCAAAACATTTATAAATAATATTTTGTTTTTTAATTAGAATCCGCCGAAGAATATCCTCTTACTCATCCTGAGTTGAATACCTCCATCGTCCTTACAAGCACACGACACCAAATCGGAAAGCACTCGATAATAATCCCCGAATCTGCGAAACTTCGAAAAGTTTAACAAAACGAGCAGTCCGCTTCGTTTTTTACCATGACTTCCCAAATTCGCGTATCGGACGGGTGCAGATGTAAAAACTGGACGCGACCGCCAGTTCCCTATAAGGTCAGCCATTGTTTTTGCTGCAAAGGAACGCAGGACCGGCGGGAGGCTGACTGATAATTTTCTGCCCATTGTAGTGTAGGTTTATGGAGAAATAAAAGGAAGTTTTAACGTGGTATTATAAAGAGGAAAGTTTTTTTTTGTTTGTTTGTATCGAATAGGCTCCAAAACTACTGGAGCGATTTTAAACATTTTTTCACAATTAGGAAGCTACATTATCAGGGAGTAACATAAGGTATACAACATCACGCTACTACCCACAGGAGCGAGGCAGCAACTACAACTCAAGACTAGTGGAGAAATATAAGGAAGTTTTGACGTGGTATGGTTATTTTTGTTTACGTTGAAATGTATTTTAGCGGGTAGTTTCTAAGGGTGCGGTACACCTCTGCTTAACCCTTTGGGATTACAGGCATATGTTTAACAATGAACTCAGGTTACTCAGTGTTTGCTACAGGAAAATTAATTATACGTAATAAATACTATGAAGCCAACAGTCGTTGAAAATAGAAGAAGTGCAAGGAGGCGTATACGCAGCTGTGAGGCAGTATGAGTTAATAAACCCAACAATAATGGTTTTCAATTGAACGTATTTCTTAATTTACTTATTAATCTCAATTTAGCTCAAAAACTAGTTAATCTAAACACCTGTGACAGCTATCCGCCATTAAGTAGCCGTTTCGCAATTTAAATCTGCAACCGAAAACCGGTTCGATTTTAATATAAGTGTTGCAAAAAGCATAAATTATGTAAAACAAAATATATGTTTAACAGTCTGACGTCACTTCCGATAACCTAGATAGATTTGGCAAACGATAGAAAAATAACTGTTAATGTCACAGTGACTTACACAACACTTATCGTTTAAAACACTATTTAACACGAAAATAGAATAAAAGAACTACTTAAAAGGATTTCTCTTTTCTGTCTTGATGCCTCAGACCTTTGAGAAAAGAAACCTAATAATAATAATTACGTTGTTTTGACAGCAATGCAAATGCTAGACAGTTCTAAAAAAAATGCTTAGTGCCTTAAACCTTATCATCAAAAACAAATATTATAGTTTCTAAAAAAAAACACGCTTCAGTACATAAGGGATCTTTTTTTTATTATACTGGTAACCTGGTTTCATAGTCAATGTCAAATTGATTGGCATAAACGTATGTTGTCATAATTTGAATGTGTTTTGTTTTGTGCCAGTCATTTCAAAACTTTTTGTGTACGCAAAGAGAACCTATACATACTTTTTTAATTATTTAAAATTAGAATGACGTGATATTACTAAGTATGCATCGTCATATAAACTAAACATGAATGCAAAATTCCAAAAAAAAAAACAATTCAATTAGAAATCGAGAAACGGGACAAATTAACTTCGAAGATTTGTTTACACAGTTAATTTAAAATGAAGCTAACAAAAGTCTGTTAAAACAAACGGTTCAAATCATAACGTTCTTTATTCAAAAGGCAATAAACAAAATGGCACTTCTAAATAATGGATAACATCACTGATTGAATTTGTATTAATAGTTGACAGGCCAACCTACTGTTTTTATTTGGCGATAGATTGACAGCATGTTACTAAATCGACAGAAGTATCTAGAGATGACTGTTTTTTTTTTAATAAACATTCCTCATGAATGTATGAAAACATATTTTAATTAATATTTTTAGTACTTTTACATACGTCAGTCTAAATTTGCACTATTTTTAGTGCCTAGCACGAAACGATAAGCATGTCATTAACTTTGTGACAGGTTAGAAGGTAAATCATTTTTTTCTATTTAAATACGTTCAAAATCGCATTATCTTTGATTATGCATATGGTGTTTACCTATAAGTCATTGTTACGCTGTAATCTTATTTTAAGAATGTAATATTTCATTGTATTAACACTTTTTACATTGAAACAATTGTTATTGAAAGTATAAAAAAAAATCTAATTGCAATCTCAACCCAGCGACATTTTCTCAAAAAATTTACAATGATTTTGGTACCTTATTTAGAAGTATTAAGATTGAAGTTTGATTGATCTTTAAATCACGGAAGTTACCACTCTAGTTCGCTGTCATATTCCTATCAAAATCACAAAACTAGTTCGATCCGTCCCTGCGCGTACGCAGCGTACAACGCCTTATGTAAAGGACATTGATCGATGTCGACCACTGCTTGAGGAATGACTATCAAGTAATGACTTGCCTCTTATTGATGTTTTATTGATCACTTACTTTGGTATATTGCGCTTGCGTCGATTTACAAACTCGCCAAGTTCGGAGTTTCATGACCAATGTGGAAGCTTAAAGAAACCGCTTGGGAAATTGGTATAATTTTGTCGAATCTGCTATCATAACATTGTATTAAATCTGACGATATCGCAAAAACGCTTGAAAAATGGTGGAAAAAAAAGGTCAAAGATATAAGTGCAAGGAAAGCTCAAACAAATATTGGAAACGTGGAAAAATGCAGTAATGAGTATCGTATATGAGTTCAAAATAACTCTTATCATCATAGCCAATTTATTCAGATGCTATTTATTTAGCCTTATGGAAATGCTGGTTGCCTACCAATAAATAAAATATTACTTCGTAAAACCCAGGATATTTAACACAAGGAAGCAACAACAATATCAAATTTAAATTAAACATGTAAATACGCTCACAAAAATCATCAGATTCGATTATCATTGAGTCATTCAGGAAGTGATGATAAGCCTATCTGGACCGTGGGAACGTTACCGTAAACCACTGATAAGAGTACTAAAAATATATAAACATTGGTTTAAAAAAATATATTTAAAAATCGCCTACGATCGCGCGTTTCCGCGGAGTGTGTGATAGTGACGGTCAAGTTACAACTTGATCTGCATTCAGTGGTGATAAGGTTTGGAACGTAAACAATATTCACATTTGAATAATTATTAAATACTTACAAAAATAGAACTTTCAACGTGTTATTATAAACAAGAATTATTGCGTTGTCCGAACTTGGCTTGACACACTACCGTCTATACTTGAATTTTATTTGTTCGAAAGAGATACCGCGGCACCGGAACACAAAAGGCAAAAGAAGGAACATGGATAGGTTTTAGTCAGTACAAATATGACACTAATTTCCGCTCAGCATAGAGCGAGTAATTTGATATCCCATCCGAAGAAGAAGAAAAATAAAGTCAATAAGCAAGCGTTTTTAAATAAAATCTTAGGTAGAGCAATTCATTTATGGAATGCAAAAGTTTTCATTTTTCAGTGGTGGAATTACCAGTAGGCTGAGTAGGCTAGAGCCTAGGGCGGCAGATTCCAGGGGGCGGCAAATTTGGTCTTTTTGCAATAATAATCTAGAAACGGTTACAACTAGCCCCCAGTAAACGATCATTCTAATAATGGGAAAGAGACGATGTAATGAGAACGATAGAACACAAACCATAAGGTTACAATTTCAGAATAAATGTAAATAAATGATTGTGAACTAAACTAGCGTACCTATTGAATTTTAAAGGGGCGGAAAAAATTGTATAGCCTATTGGCGGCAAATTTCAGAATAAATGTAAATAAATGATTGTGAACTAAACTAGCGTACCTATTGAATTTTAAAGGGGCGGAAAAAATTGTATAGCCTATTGGCGGCAAATTTGTAAATCCGCCACTGCATATAAGATGAAAAAAACACATCTTTGTCTTATTACAATTAATCTTAACAGAAGAATAATCGCCTAAATTAACTATTGGTTACCCAAAACCTACGACAAAAAGATCCCTCGATCCCAGTATTTGCATATTTTCATGTAAACTGACACGGCGACTAAGATAATGTTAAAACGAGATAAGAAAAAGGTTTACTAGTGAGAATTGTGTGGACACTGTCAATATGAAGGTTTTTAGGAGTATTTGCTATGTTGGCAAACATAGCACACATGAAACTAACTTATGGTAATGATGACTTCATATTTCTGAATATTATGAACCTTTGTTGGTTTCAATATCTGCCGATTGACAGGTGCTGACCGAAGTAACATTGTTACGGCGCCTGTTTTTTCCGCACAGAACAACATTGTTGCGACGGCAAAAAACTTCATAATTTTTAGTATCAACGAATACATTTTCTCACGAAAAAGTTTTCGTTGAAAGTCAAAGTTCCTGACTAGACATTGAAGATAAACCGCCGATAAAAACCTAGAATCTGTCCAAAACACAGATATCCATGTTAACATGATACAAGTTACAAGAATAAAGTACATCCGATGTTTATTTGTGTATAAACAGCTCATTATTGTCATTTTGACAGCATTATGGGATTCTGACCAAATGTTATACTCTGTGTACTTACTTAAAATTCATGGTTGTGACATGAACCCCGCGGGGGTATACGCTTACAAATATATCGAGTTATAATTTAGATATTTAAAATCGATTTCCGATTTCGTAAATACAGCTTGAAAAGAAATTGTGGAGAGTTGTTTTCATTCATTTTATCTAAATGTGAAAATAAATAGGTACGTGATATGTGATTTAATATTTATGAAATCCATAGCAAAGTTTCGTTAGTCACTGGCCTATTCATAATATGGAAAGATCGAGAATCACTTATCCAAGCAATTCTTTAACGTCAGATTATTACTTCCCTCGTTATTCAATATTAAAATCCCAACTTCCAGTCAATTGATAAACAAGAACAAGTTTAGCCATAAACACAGCTTCAACCGAAACCACAAAAAACGAGAACCGGACACCACGCAATCTGGTACCAGATACCAAATACCAAGAGACCGATACCCAAATCTGGTAACGCTAATTGTCAAACTCTACGGGAGTGTAATCGCATGTTGATGTTCGATGAATGCCGATATATTCAATACATATTCGTATAAAACAATAATTGCTTACGTTTAGCGATTTCACAGTGAATCAGGCTTGTATGACAGTTGTAGAAGCGCCGCCATATTGGAATGCGGGATAGGAAAATCTTTCGCGGTTCCCATAGATTTTTTGATGTTTTCAATTGTTTTGGTATGCGATGATTATTTATAGAACCTAACTGGATTACTGCCGTAAGTGAAACAATATTGTAGTTGTGTTATTGCGGCTAGTAAGTAATCACAATCGAAGTTCTAATCAACGGAAGCAAAAATTTTAACGTCAACGGGAAAATTTTTGACACTCAGAAGCGCCTGTCAATGTCAAATTGACATAAAAGTATGACTTTTCGATCTTCGACTTCACGATAGCGTTAAACTTACTCATTTTAGGGTCATTAACGTCACAATAATCAAAGTTGACGATGTTATCTCTATTAATAAGCAGAAGTTAATTAAAAGAAATCGTATCCGCGCTTATCAATCATTATGATTCATTATTATTGTTTATTTTGATAATTAAGCAAGAGTTTCAATGGAGAGGCTGTTACAACGTAATTGATAATCACCTTCAAATAATAACTAATTAGTTAAAGTAATTAGGAAGTTTATTTGTGATAAAGAATTTTTATGTGAGAAATATGATTTGTTTAAATTGTTGTTAATATTTTATGATAAGAAAGTTTAAAGTTTTGTTTGTGGCCTTAATGTGTCGTAAAATCTAGTAAAAATTGTTTTACGTAAGAAATGAATGGCCTCTTATGAATCAAACATTCATCACAGTCAAATTTGCTCTCTAAATACATGATTATAAATTCCGTTAATTAAATTAAACAAGCAAAAATACAAATGATTATGTCCAATATGGCTGTCGCGGAAGCTGGGCCAGCATACGCCATTATGTACCGTTAGTGGATATTAGTGGCCCACTACTTACACTGTGTGGGTGTTGGCCGGTTTTGGGTTCCTATCGTGGTATGGTTATTGTTATTTAATCAGTTTTAATGTTATTATGGCTTGTTGTAGTAATCGGTTTATTTTATTTTGGTCTTGTGAAAAGTGGCTGAATTCCACAAACCGTAAGTTCAGGGTGAAACGAAACCACAAGGAATTCCACACGTGAAAATCTGTTTCATAGCATTTTTATTTCGATAACTTTTCGCTTTTGGTTTTTCGGGAGCTTATGTCAATCCTTACTAATATTATAAAAGCGAAAGTGAGTGTGTTTGTTTGTTACCTCTTTACGCTTTAATGGCTACACCGATTTTGATGAATTTTGTTACAGAGATAGTGTGGAACCAGGAGACGGACAGGACATAGGCTATTTTTTTTAAAGTGGTATGTGAGGGAGAAAGAGGGAAGAAAAGGGAAAACTTAGCGTTGCTATTACAAATCAATAAGGCGCAAGGGGAACTGTGTTACCCCGAATTTAACACGAGCGAAGCCGCGGGCAAAAGCTAGTAAAATATATTTTCATTAATAACTGTCAAAGATCTACAAATGACAGCTGCCACCAACCGTAATGTGCGGAGTCACTAATTATATATAGGTATGTATACTTACCTACCTAAATTACATTTAATTTCATTTTATAGTTTTTATACGGGACCCATACAGTTAACCCATTCTGTCACTTATTAAAACCAGTTATATTTCCACGTGTAAAATAAAAGTTGATCACCAAACTTAATTACCATGATCAATTAGTTGGCTTCACCATAGTATAAAGAGGGGAAGTACGATAACTTCATACAAACGCGTAGCGCGCGGCTTGTATGTGTGCGCCGTAGTATCTATGCGTCGCCGCACGCACACTAAACAAAATCTCGGCTCCTTTCGCGCTGCGCCAGTCGGGGCTAACACTGCACGAGGTTCGCGCGTCACGGCTTTTCGGCACCGCTAAACGAATAAAAAATGTCTGATAACCGCGGGAGAAAGTATTGGTGTGTGTTTGGGTGTCTTAATAATTCATCAATTCCAGAATTGTCTCAGTTCAAATTACCTATTGAACAGGAAAGGTAAGCTACTCACTTATTCTAGCATAATTCAATTTTTTACTTCATAATGAGATACCTACCTACTGACTTCTTTTTGTTGTATTAGCATATTAGTTTTCTATCACACAGAGGAAGTAGAATAGAATAGAATAGAATATACTTTATTGCACACCAAAATCTACGAAACAAAACTGTTTTACAAAAAGATGTTAAATCTATGGTTACAATGGCGGTCTTATCGCTAAGAAGTACCGCGAGTTATCGCGAAGTAGGTAGGTAGGTAGGTCTACTTTCCCACTAGAATGTTTGTACTTTTGATCTGTCAACTGATTTACCGCTATTGCTTTGTTTACGTTTAGTTGTGCCGATTTCTCAGTATTGTAGGTATATTAACTAAGTACCTAAGTTATGAAATCGTAATTAAAAATAAGTTATTGACTAATTTTAAATTAGTTAAATACATATAAAGCAAAGTTCGAATCATAACAACAGATTTGATTATAGTCTAAGAGACAAGCAGAGAGTAGACAGACAGTTTTGAATGTTGTTTTACGGTGTTTTTTGTTTAATTATAATATTTTAGTCACTTTAAAATAAAAGTAAAAAATACAACTTCTCGACCCTTGCCAATTTATAGGTACTGAATTAAAATTTAGCTAAAAGTGACAACCCTATGACAGTAGGCAATTATATCGCGAATTGGGCCGGAGATAGCCTACTTCCCCTCTATTTACTTTGGCTTCACTGTGACGGGTTACAAATTAACAACAATGATCAATTGTCTATGACTTAATGGTAGTAATGAGGTTTCACTATAAAAAGAATGCATGGTATCCATTGAATTTGACTTCTGAAAACTACTATCGTGTAATGGTGTTTAACGCCAAATCCTTATCCTTTTTTTTAGATGGGAAATCATCAAATACTTTTCTTGGTCTGGAACGGGCGAGTGTCAGACTTTTACTGACTAAAAGCTTTTCATGTTCCTTCTTTTGCCCTTTGTATTAAGGGACAGCGGTATCTCTTTCGAACAATCCATAACCCTGGCAAAATTCCACTCCTTGGCTGTGTGAATCTGGATTCCTGATGGAAGACTTACCGAGGTACAGTCTGTAAAATACGGACAAGCATGCAAATTAGCAACGGTGGGCCAGGCTGTGAAGCTTGGTGTCCACCAGCTTATCACCTCGTAGCATTAAAGAAAACGGTAGCTGACACAAAATTCCTTCATTCCTAATTCAATACCACACACAGTAATTACTCCGTCCTCTAACTAAACAATTGACTTTCTACATAAAACATCTAGAAACATCGACGCCAATTATTATTACTACGCGGTATCACCGGGGGTCGTGCCCACCCTCCGTAGCGAATACTATGAAGCGGCGTACGCGCAACGTACGGTCACAGTTTTGCGACGACATCAAATATGGCGGGAGGGATGCTATTTTATTATTACTCTATCATTTGGAAACTATGTTTTGGGGGATGCTTTATCGTACTACTTTGACAGGCACAATTTTACTGTTTTTTTTTCTGTAGGTATAGCTTGACAAGTTTTCAAACCGATGGACACCAACTACGAATAAGTTCAAGTGTAACGTTGGCAAAAACAAATGAAGGGTCCGCGGCTCCGGAGCATTAAGAGAAATAGAAGGAACATGGGTGAGTTTTAGTCAGTACAAGTTTTACACCTACAAGTCTGAAGTTATTTGATGATTTACCATCCGCATAAAAAAATGGGTAGGAAAATCTCCTTTGCTTCAGGAAACCCTCGACTCTTTAAACTACGACTAGCTGTCTAACATAACATCACGTCTATAAACTCTGTACACCACATTTCACCAGTTAAATTTGTGTCCCATGTAAAATAAACTAGCTTTTGCCCGCGGCTTCGCTCGGGTTAAATTCGGGGTAACACAGTTCCCTTTTCCTGATTAGCAGATACCTGTTACCCGTAGTTTTTGCCCTTGCGCCTTATTTATTGTAATAGCAATGCTAAGTTTTCCCTTTTCTTCCCTCTTTCTCCCTTTGTACCAAATTTTATCAAGATCCGTTCAGCCGTTTTGACGTGAAAGAGTAACAAACATTCATACATCTGTCCATAGTAGGATTTACTCATTCTCCAAAAATACCTTGTCTTCTTCTAATCAAAATTATGCATCTCATGACTGCCAAACGTGTTATACATGATCATCATCCAACCTTACCACAGTGACCCATGGCAGCGAAGGTCGTGTAACACGTCCGATAGTATACGATAGCTAACAGGGGCCTCAAATCAGCGGTAATAACGGATGCCGTCGTTTATACGCCGCATCCGCTCACAAGGCGACACGATTTCACTTCGCTTTTATATCAATATCATCTCGGTGGAACTAGATATGGATTTTTGATAGTTTCATTTGAGATTTGGGAAGTTAAAAAGTGTCAATCCCGTAGAATATTTTGCTATGAAATACAGAAAGGCATTATTTAGTCTTCCTGATCGTTTTCGCTCACGGCGGCCAATCTCCGTTGAGATTAGCCATCTGCGCGCACTCTCTGTTCATCACTCTCATAGTCCGATGAAGCGGCAATCCAACACGACTGGAGAGAGATCAGAGACAGGACACACGGAAGAGATGAGACACGGGGATATCTCACCGCTAACCTTCAAACTCCATGCTGTTACTGCGGAACCCCTAATGGAAAAACCCCAGTATTTTACATAGAGCGACTGCCTATCTGACCCAGTTAGTATTGGGAATTCGATACCTCTTGGTAAGACTGGTTGTCAGACTTTCGGGGCACTGACTGCCAGTTATAGCCCAACCCAGGAACCCAGGACTCTGTACTCAGCAGCCGCGCTTTCGACCGCGAGACTAACGTAGCAGTTCACATAAAACTCATACGAAATGGTATAGAGGTTGATGGTAGAGAATGTCCACTTATGTGCCTCTGTCATGAAGTTTAATTAATAAATAAATATAGGGAGATAGGTGAATAACACTACAATAAGTTATCGCTTAAAGATATACCCTCGTGGTAGAAGAAGATACAATAGCGACCACAAACTAAATGGGGCAGAAGTATAAGAATGATGAAGATGACGGCAAAATGCAAAATGAAAATGGTGTTCAAATGTAAAAATCTATACATATAATAAGACTGTAAAAGATCGATTTCTGTACATTGAAGATTTTTATGAAAAATTGTTACAGGGGGTCTTAATTACCGTAATAGAAGCCAAAACAACAATTTTTAAAATTTTTGTCTGTCTGTCTGTCTGTCTGTTTGTCCGGGCTAATCTCAGAATCTACTGGACCGATTTTGACGGGACTTTTTTTATTTGACTCAGTATCACCTGGAGAGTAAACTGGGATATAAATAATCACGCCGATGAACTTAGGGGGCAGGCAGGAAATTGAATCTCAGAATCTACTAAACCGATTTTAATGGGACTTTTTTTATTTGACTCAACATTACTTGGAAGGTAAAGAAGGATAGAAATAATCACGCCAATAGACTAAGGGGGTAGGCAGAAAATTGAATCTCGGAAACTACTGGGCCGATTTTAATGGGACTTTTTTTATTTGACTCAGCATCACTTGCAATAATCACGCCAATAGACTAAGAGGGTAGGCAGGAAATTGAATATCAGAAACAAAGTAACTATGCCACGCGGACGAAGTCGCGGGCGGAAGCTAGTTCAACATAAAACTTCATAAATTTCCTAATAGAGAATCAAGGATGAAATGAGTTACAGGTCCTAGATAAAGGATAACAAACACACATAGAACCATTACAAATAAAAAAGAAACAAAACAGTAATACACTTCTGAATGGTCCAAGATCCATAATCTAGATCACTACACAATCATAAACCTCTCTAAACCTAGTTTTGAGAATAGATTGCCTAGTATAAAATCTGTCAACTGTTAATCAAGGCATCATTCTGCAATACGGAGTTTAGATCTAACACAGGCTTATGTTAAAGTAACTAAACTAATGACAAGAGAAAACTATAGTTAGTAAAGCACAAATTAAAGAATATAGACAACATTTTTCAACAAAACCAAAACTGAGAAATGAATTGTTTGTCAAAAATGACCTTGAACTTAAATTGTCTGTAAATTGGAATCATTTGTATGAAATTACGCAGGCAGTGTGTGAATTTGGTAAACAGATAACTCTCGTGACGGTACATACACAAAATCCAACAGCTTCAATGGTCCATCCTTCAGAATTATGTTACATCACATAACATGGCAAAAAGGCCTGCATTAACCAGATCAGAGTCCATGGCAATAAGGCCGTTATAATGCATATTATGCTCTAGTGTAGTAACCGTTATTCCGAGAACGATGGGCATAAAACATGGACTCCAATCGCGATTTCTATGGGCTTTTAGAATAAGATTTTCCTGAATATAGATATAGATGGAAGTATAAAAGGAAGTGGTAATACGTTGTTGATGGTTCGAAGAACTTTACGAGATAGATTCTGGGTCAGAGAATGGTTCTTATGACTAAACGTTTAAGGTTTAAGTTAATAGGATCGTTGAGGAACTGACAAAGATGATAGAATAGCAAAAATAGATCTTGCCAATAATGTTTTAAAATAATACACTACTAATGTTATTAAATGAAATAGTATAGATAAAAGATATAATATAAATTACATAGTGACAATTCACAATTTTAACTGCGTCTGTGAACATTTTAAGAAATTTTACGTTATTCTTATTATTGCCCAAAAATGAAGAAAGCAGAAAGAAATGAAGAATATGAAGAGAACTGTAGTATGCGATGCAGAAACAATAAGAATATATTAGTTAGTTAATTGGTACCAGGATAAACAACTAGAAATAACTCCAAAGGAATAACCAAAAGATTTTAAAACTTGTTATAATCACCATCATTTGCATGAATTACTAAGCATTCGTTGAAACAAATCTAGAAGTACCAGCTATTAGGCCAAAAGGGGTCAAACGATGCATCTTTCAAACTCCACATGCAGAGTTCACTAAACTTGGCTACCATTAATCTCCTGACTCTGTTAACATAATCATCGAGCGGTTTTCATGCGACAAAAGCGCTTCGCTGCCCATTGTTCGGTGATGAATCGACGGGCAATTCATTAATACCGTTTGAACACACAATGGATGACGAAATGTTGAACATGGTCGCACAGTGCTCAGCTAATATGTCGCGGTGTCATTAATAATTTGATTGGAGCTTTCTCTAGGGAGTTGAGGTCTGATTTCGTTAGTAATGGGATCTTCATATTTAATATCTTCTTCTAATATTTTTATACGATCACTGTCGTTCCAATCCAAAGCATTCCATTATTTATCAAAATAAATAATGTATTTGATACGAGCTGGCGCCTGTGGCTTCGCCTGCGTGATATCGATAAAAACATGTATATACATTATATACATAATGTATAGTATCCTATGTATTATTACAGACTCAGTGCCAAATTTCATCAAGATCCGTTCAGCCGTTTTGACGTGAAAGAGTAACATACATCCTCACAAACATTCGCATTTATTATTAGTAGGATCGCATTTATTATTATGAGTATCATGTAAGTATGCACTATTGTGGGTTTGAATACGTCCCTCGTTTAAACTAACATATTGTATATACTTCGAAATATTTTGATATGTGAATAAGAGAATTTCTTTATACACTTGGGAGCAAATAAATCGAGCCACTTCCTTTTTCACGCATTATGGTAATTATTTTTGGTATTAAGGAACGCATCGATTCGAAACATATATCGCCTAAAAGGGTATTTAATAACCTTTACAATGAGGGTAGTTAGTTGTCAAAATTTCATTTTTATTAAAGTTTAAAGGGTAGAATAAAATTATCGCATTTAATTTGCTTATGACATTTTTATTGTACTCTGTTAAGAAAAGATTAAATTTGAGGTTTTTGTTAATCATACCCATATTACTTGTTATTGTTGTCTTTATCTGTGTCTGTGTAATCAAAATAACCTGATAAAATGGATACTACACCGACGGAAGCTGCCCAAGTTGTAGCTTTACTTGAGGTTGGACACGGACAACGTGAAGTGGCACGCAGACTTCATTTGAGTCGTTCAAAGGTACAGCGGGTATACCGCAGGTATCTGGAGACTGGTGCTTTTGTTCGGCGACCTGGAACTGGCCGACCACGGGCAACAACAGAACGTGACGACCGCTTTATTGCAACCAATTCGTTGCGCGACCGTGGACTTAATGCTGTTCAGCTACAGCAAGCGTTACGTGACGTTCGAGGAGTCGCAATCAGTAGGTGGACAGTGAGACGAAGACTAAAAGAACGAAATTTAACATCACACAAACCAGCAACTGGCCCAAAATTGACTGTAGCTCATCGCCGATCTCGCTTGGAGTTTGCTCGAGAACACATTAATTGGACGTTAGAAGACTGGAGGTCAGTTTTGTTTTCTGACGAGTCAAGAATCTGTCTTTTTAGCAATGACGGGAGAAACCGAGTGTATAGACGTCCTGGTGAAAGATTTGCCCAATGTTGCATTCGAGAAACGGTGAGTTTTGGTGGTGGTTCTTGTATGGTGTGGGGAGGAATTTCTCTAGACGGAAAAACGGAACTTGTCTTCGTCGACCCCGCCAACGATGGCAGTGGTAGACGTGGATTAACAGCTGACCGATACATAACTGACATTCTTGAAAACCACGTAATGCCGTATGCTGGTTTTGTCGGAGAAAATTTCTTGTTTATGCATGACAATGCGAGACCTCATACCGCGCAGATCGTTACGGAATACTTGTCTGCGATCGGGATTCAACAAATGGTATGGCCAGCACGAAGTCCCGATTTGAACCCGATCGAACACCTATGGGACGAGCTAAAACGGAGAGTCCGAGCCAGGGTTCCCGCTGTTTCATCCATTCCCGAGCTTAAAGTCGCTGTGCTTGAAGAGTGGGAGAACATACCACAATATGTCATCGTAACGCTGATCAGATCGATGACTAATAGGCTACAAGAATGTATCAGGGCCCGGGGGGGTAATACCAGTTATTAAGAATATTTTTTTTGCAATAATTTTGTTTTTTATTGTTTTTATGGACTGTTTTAGCCCTACTAAATTTTCTATCAAAATTACCATTTTTCTTGCAGAGCCAATAATTTATCATTCAATAAGGTTATTATTCAATAATTTACCCTCATTGTAAAGGTTATTAACTAAACTTTTAGGCGATATATAGTTCGAATTGATACGTTCCATATTACCAAAAATATTTACCATTTTACGTGAAAAAAGGTAGTGGCTCGATTTATTTGCTCCCAAGTGTATTTATGAATATCAACAACTGGCTGATTTTATAATGATGTTAATAACTCTTATGAGGACTTAGGTACAAATTTTGAGCCATAAAAAAACCATTAAAGGATTGTGATTCAAAAAGATTAAAGTACAATCACCAAACTCGAAACCTGCCAAACTTTGAACAAGAAGCACCAGGTAACAAAACAAAATGTATACCTCACACCATCTTGTTAAGTAAACAATACGGTTCACACAAGCATATCATGCATTAGGAGTCTCGAAGGACTTGGAGACAATCGCTCTGTATAAGGCCCTAACATCGACCATCCATTGTTATGCTGAATGCTGATAATAGGCTCCAAGATACCCTTTGCATTTAGGCTAGTTTGGGAGTGTAAGGAACTAGAATCGTATTTTAACTTGAACTTAGAGTGTGAAAATTTTAAACTTGAACTCACAGAACTGTAGACAAATAGGTACCATGACAGAAAAACGAAAATCAAGACACTAACGAAGAGGTAAGTATTGCTTAAGTACCTAATCTGGGAAGAAGAATAAAATATTGAGGGAAGCAAATGAAGAAGAGCAATAGAAATTTAAATATTTTTATGAACTGCAGATAGTTGTTTCAGGTCTGGCTGTTTGTGTATGTGAGTTTATATGTTAGTAAACGCACCCACGATACAGGAGAAATCCTACCGTGGGGCAACGTTTGTAATAACAAAGATGTCGTAAGAAACAACCACATGGAAACTCGTTAATTCCAAGGACTGAATTGAGATGATAAGGACCAAAATAGACCATAGACATCAACGTGACAAAGAATAGTCTTGTCTTCCTATACCCATGATGACAAAAGGGCAGAAGATAACCTACATAACCAAGATTTTAATACAAAATCCTGAGAACGTCTTTAAATATAATAAAAGTGCACTTTCGGCGGATTTTATTAAGATCAGAACGCGTAACACATTCAAAGTACCGAATTGAGAAGTTATCCGCAATGCGAGACTGGTTTAGTAAACGATAAGTATTGATCTCAATTACATTGCGAGTTTTTGCATTTGTCCATTTAGGATAGGGTTGTCCGGTGAAGAAATTTTAAAAGATGTGACTTGTAGATGTAGACACAAACTTATTTATAAGCCAAAAACTCGTCTTTCTAAAACAGGTTTTATATCGTTCTCAATTATCTCAATTGGCATGTTTTTAGATTTCCGTACCCAATGGGTAAGACTCCGCTGTCTCTCCGTCTGTCACGAGGCTGTATCTCATGAACCAAATAACAAACAGAAATAACCATAATAAAATTGATATTTAAGGGGGAAACATATTTTTTTTTTTTTCGTTTTTATAGATAATGGAACGGAACACTACGTACGCGAGTCCGTCTCGCAATTGGGCCAGTTTTAAGTAACTTCTGTAAAAAAAATCAACAGTTTTCCGACCCGTTCAATTTTTGGGGGTGGCAGCCCTACCACAAAATGGTGTTATGCCCAAGAACGGGTTGCCCACATATTAATTTTAATTGCCCGGTGAAATCGTGCAGTGCGCTTTGCACTCATAACATAACGCCTTAAATGGCGGGTCTCGGCAGTAAGCTAAGAAAGTGGATGATCTAGACTTTCTTCGACAAATATGAGCTAAGATATTATGCGACTGGATTTATACAGACTGCCTATAACCAGGGTGTGCAATGTAGTAATTTACTTTGTGAACATTTAAAAAGAAATAAGAACTGGTTACGGAATAAAAATGTGTAGATGATTCTGGTAAAACAATGTTGCCGAAAGAATTCGAAGTTGCACAAAGTATTAAGATAGCATTTAACTTCATGGAGGGTTTTTAAAAGATTATTTTCAAGAAAAAACCGGACTCGCGCACCAAGGGTTCCATACAAACTTGCGACATAAACAGCCATATCTTTTGACTGCGTAGACTTAGAGGATTGAGTTTTTCACAGCTCCTAAGGACCACAGATTTGAGTATATGGTTTTTATGTTTACCTCGAAACTTGCACGAGTTTCCAAGTCCTTTTGAGGTACGGAACCTTAAAAATTATACAATATAAAACATTTTCATCATCTCAAACAGCGTTTGGCTCCCTATAAATACTTAGATGTTCCGGGTCTGGCTATTTGAGTATCATCTGCCTAGCCTTTCCCCAACTATGTTGGGGTCGGCTTCCAGTCTTACCGGATACAGCTGAATACCAGTATTTTACATGGAGCGACTGCTATCTGACCTCCATAACCCAGTTAATACTGGGTAATACGATACCTCTTGGTAAGGTGGTTGTCAGACTTTCGGGTCACTGACTATCTCTAACGACTGTCAAAGATCTACAAATGACAGCTGGGACCAACAGCTTAACGTGCTTTCCGAGGCACGGAAGAAACTCGGTATGTAACGGGTGGTCACCCATCCACAGACCAACCTAGGCAAGCGCGGCTTAACCTTAAGATGGACCTGAGCGGCTGTTATTATTTAGCCACGAGCTCCTATACTATAAAACCCACCCACAAATACCCACACTATAAAACATTTTCATCATCTCAAACAGCGTTTGGCTCCCTATAAGTACTTAGATGTTCCGGGTCTGGCTATTTGTGTATGTGAGATTGAATGTTTGTAAACGCACCCACGATACAGAATTCCTAGAATGGGACAACGTTGTTTTTAAAAAAAAAACATATTGTTATGGTGTACATTGTCGCCTTAGGTAACCCTAAAATGATAGTCGTTAGATGGAGAATAAATAAAACCTTACGAAAGTGAGTTCGTTTGTTTGTTACGTCTTCACGCCTTAACCGATTATGATGAATTTTAATACAGAGATAGTTGGGACCCTGGAGACGGACATAGGCAACTTTAAAAAAAAATTAGATATGAGGGAGAAAGAGGGAAGAGAAGGGAAAACTTAGCATTGCTATTACAATAAATAAGGCGCAAGGGCAAAAACTACAGGTAGCAGTTACCTGCAAATCAGGAAAGGGGAACTTTGTTACCCCAAATTTAACGCGAGCCGAAGCCGCGGGCAAAAGCTAGTACCAGAATAAATACCAGCTTGTATTGCACGACAGACTCTTGCATTTTTAAATTCTAGTCCATCTTCAAAGGAAGCACGCTAATTAATTGTTAAGGTATGTTCCTATTTCCTAATGCTGGTGCATTTAACATACTCGTTCTTAGTGGCGGTATGTAGAAAAATGCGGATTGAGGGCAATTTGTTTAATCATCTCGTTGAATGCGCTTGCACACAGGATAGAATTTGATGATGGTTTTAAAAACGATTTTGAAATGATGGTACAAATACTAGACTTTTTGTACATGTACTTTGTATGGTGTTGCAAAGTACAGATACTATAACAAACACACTGAAAATTGTAAACGCAATCCGGACAACAGACTCAAATAAATAATATACCGAAATATATTTAACTAGCTTTTGCCCGCGGCTTCGCTCGCTTTAAATTCGGGGTATCACAGTTCCATTTTCCTGATTTGCAGGTACCTGCTAGGTACCTGTAGTTTTTGCCGCTACGCCTTAATTATTGTAATAGTAAAGCTAAGTTTTCCCTTTTCTTCCCTCTTTCTCCCTCATTACTCACTTTAAAAAAATAGTCAATGTCCGTCTACAGGGTCCCAACTATCTCTGCACCAAAATTCATCAAAATCGTTCTTGCCATTTAGGCGTGAAGACGTGACAAACAAACAAACTCACTTTCGCGTTTATAATATTATAGTAAGGATTGTGCGGAGTACGCAGGTGGTGCGAGATTAGTTTGACCGAAACCAATAAGATAAGAATACGTTGAGAAGGACCAAGAAAACATCTAAAATTTGTTGGTCATAACATACCGCTTGTAAAGCACTTTTTAAGGGGTTTCATACCTCAAAAAAAATTTTTTTTTTTTATGAATGGCATCTCGCAGTTCAACCAAGGAGGTTGTCGTCTGCTTAACCGGGCGAATCCTGTGGGTGCCTTAAAAATTAAGACCTCCAGCCAGGGTATAAACTTTAAACTAAGCGACTACACGCTAAGGGCACCCCCTGTGGGGTACGAGCCTCGGCTTAGGGCGTCGCTGAGGGACAGCAAGGGACAGGCTGGATCTGAGTGATATTATTTATGGACTATTTTAACTTACTAGCTCAGCAGCGCGGGCTGGCTCTTGCAAGGGACGGGTGGGGCAGTTACCGGGACGTCGCGACGGGCCTCGTCGGCGAGGACGGAATGACGGCGCTTTGCGTCTGAATTTGCGAAGAGTGCTAGTCTCCCTGCTGCTCTCCTGGAGCAGGGTTATAGCATCGTCAGGAGTGACGAGGGTATGACGGGGACGACGAATTTTACTTATTCGCGAGGGATCATATCGAGCGGCCGATGCGATACCTAAGGGGGTTGCGATGTTTTAACGCGGAGTCAAAGAAGCGCTTGGTAAGGCGCTTCATGAATTGAACGACGGTGGGGATTCTTAAGTCTAAGTGAAGACTATCGTTACGGACGTAAAAAGGGGCTCCCGTGATTTTACGAAGGAATCGGTTTTGCAAGATCTGCATCTTATGAAGGAAACGCGGGTTGGCGTGGGCGAACACGACACATGCGTATGTCATGATGGGACGGATGACCGCGGTGTATAAACGCAATTTGCACTTGAGTGACAATTTGCTTTTTGCCTGAATTAAAAAGTGAAGCCTACCCATAGCAAAGGCAGCGCGCGAACGAGCCGCTTTGATATGTGCCGCGAAGGACAAGTGACTGTCTAGAATAACACCTAAGTATTTGGCTTGCTTCTCCCAGGGGATAGGCTTGCCGTACATAGAGATCGGACTGGGGATCGGGGGATTAAAGCGCGGTTTGGAGTAAATAACCGCCTGACTTTTACCGGGATTCACCTCAATTCTCCATTTCCTGAACCAAGCGCCTAGGACGTCGGCTGAGGTCTGGAGGGTACGGGCGATAGCGTTTGTACAGCGGCCAGTATTTTTTCATGGGAATATCGCTAGTGAACAGCGTGAAGACGAGGGGGGATAAGACGGAACCCTGAGGGACACCGGCCCTAATAGGATGAGGGGAAGAAAATGAGGCCCCTATGCGATAGCGGAAGGTGCGGTTCGACAAAAAGTCCCGTAAGATGAGCACGAGACGGTCCGGCACTCCTAGTGAGTACAGCTTGTATAATAAGCCGTTGTGCCAGACTTTGTCGAAAGCTTTCGCTATGTCGAAGAATAGTACGCCCGTCATCGCCCCGCGCTGGAAGCCAGCGCTCATGTGTTCGACGATGCGGTGGACCTGTTGGATACACGAATGTTCGGTCCTGAAGCCGAATTGCTCGTTGGGAATGAGACTCTTAGTCTCGGCGAAATCTCTGAGTCGCTTATAAATAAGTCTCTCATAGATTTTGCCGAGTGCGTTCAGGAGACTGATGGGTCGGTAGCTCGTGGGCTCAGACTTGGGCTTGCCTGGCTTGGGAATACCGATAACAGTGGCCTCTTTCCATATCTGGGGGAAGAAGTTGTTGCTCAAGGCGCCATTGAAGATGGCCGCCAAAAGGATGATGAGCTGAGCGGGGAGGAGTTTAATTACCCTATTGGTGATACCGTCGGAGCCGGGAGCTTTCCGTGGTTGAAGCCTTTTGATGATGTCTTGCACTTCGTCGGGCGTGACGAGGGGCAGAGGATCATCGGGGTCTTCTACGGGAGGTAGGGCAGCTCTACGTTCTACTTTTGCGTTCACCTTGTCGAGGTGACGCTTGATGACCGGTTGTGTGACCTCAAAAAGAAAAATACCAAACCCTTAGGCCGTGCGCTGCGTTAGGCGTGCGCACGGCGCGGGCGCCCGCGTGGCGTGCTGTTTCATGTAATCTCAGGCCGTGCGTTGCGGAGATTACTTATTGGATCACTTTGTTGTCCGTCTCTATCTGTCTTTCTGTCATGACCCTTTACCTCAGGAACGCGTAGGTTTATCCAGTTGAAATAATATAACCATATACTCAAATCTGTGTCCCCTTGGAGCTGTGAAAAAATCAACCCTTTAAGTCTACGCAATCAAAAGAGGTTTATTTCGCAAGTTTTGTACGAAACCCTCGGTGCGCGAGTCCGGCTCACACTTGGCCGGTTTTTTGGTAATCCCCTAATATAAGGAAGAGATGTACCTAATAGTGTAAATAATATTTATTGGTACTTATCAATTAAACGGCTCCAACATCCAATTAATTTCACCTACAACTATTCCTTTAAAGTCCAATATACCAAGGCAGCCATTAACAACTAGTGTCCCAAAGGCCCTCAGACACTAAACTATCGTCTACCGCATCTTAAGCCACAAGTCACCGCCCACAAATAAGAAGCAGCCCACACTTACGCAATTCGATAACGCCATCTAATTAAAACTACCACGGTACAAATCGACCATTCTACTTTATATTCTCATTTTATCTCCTCGTTTATATCATCTGTGTACCACATTATTACCTTAGGAGTATGTGTCGCTAGTTCATTAGTGCAACATTAGTCAGTCGAGGTTGTAAATTGGTCTATTTATCTGACAAACCCACGCTTGAATAGTGACTGTGGCCAATACGCAAATGTGTGCGTCTGTGAAGAATTGGTCCTAAGGAACGTGTTGGGCGAGTGCACAAATGTTGGCTGTGGCGGATTTGGTCCTAAGGTACAAGGTTTGGCCAATACACCAATATTTGTGTAGGGCATGTATCCCGTCGTGCCAATATAAGAACTGGTATTGTAGATGGCCAATACACTTATGTTGGTAAAGGTATAAAAAGTTTATTTTTACAGTGAAATAACAGCTAATATGCAAATATGGCGTTTCCGTTGGTCAAGAAACTGGTTTACTTTTTCGTACAGTTGGATTGTGAACTTTGGACATATTTTTGGTGCATTGCTTACCTAATCAACACAACGGCTCATTTGTAGACTATGACCTGAATTAAAACATAACGAAACGGTCAACAATACCGGGTATTTTGTTCGTAACTTACTTGGTTTAAGCTGGGACCTATCAGAATAACGGTTGCTGTGACAATTTTTGCGAGATAGGATCCGTTTTGGTCTCGTACAACACCAATTTAGTTAAACGTGTCTTAATGTTTAATTTTTGTTTGGTTATTTTCTTTTATTTTGATGTTTTTCGGTTTGTCCTGTGTGAGAGAAATAAATACTTTTCCCTATTTTTTTTTTTCTTTTAACTTGAAAGATCCCTACCTAGACGCGGACGAAGGCTAGATCAAAACCTAGCTACAGAACAAAGTAGCTCCCACAACACTTTCAGCTCAAATTCCCCAGCCACAACAATAACTTATTTATGAATATTATCTCAACTCAAACACTTCCTTATACTTCAAATAATCTGAAAATGCAAATTCTAACAAGTGGTCTATGGTAGGAGATATAGAGGATTTATAGAATTGATACCTGTGACAAATCGTTATGGTTACAGGCAGGACATGGTCTATGCCCCTAGTTGGGGCTCCTGCGGCGCTACATGACAACACGATTACCGGTTGGAGTCCGATACGAGCTTGGTAATGATAGTTACTGATAGTGGGGTCAGTTGTTTAGTTGTTTGGCGTTGTTGTGGTTCTGTACCTCATAAAGAAAAATAAACGGGCCCCTTATTGGATTACTTTCTTGTTCATCTGTCTGTCTGTCAAGACCGTTTATCTCGAGAACGCGTGAAGGTATCGAGTTGAAATTAAAACTATATACTGAAATCTGTGATCCCTTTAAGCTTTGGAAAAATTATATCTCTAAGTCTACGCAGTCAAAAGATATGGCTATTTTTGTCGCAAGTTTTTATTGTTGAAAGGAAAAAAAATAGGGTAACGATTAAGTACGTTTGTGAGTATTTTAAGTAAATATGTTTGTCTCTGTCCTGAATATTTAATTGATTTTTTAAAAAAAAAACAATTTTATCGATGTGAGTCTAGAATAAACATTTTGTTTATTTAAATAACTGTTCAAGTTGTATTCGGATTTTGTTATTAATTAGAATTCTATTGCCCTTTGCAGGGATTTTTTGCGTTAATAATTACACACCCACAGAAATTGGTGTAACGATTTTCAATATGATTTATTGAGATTGTAATTATTATTTGAACAAAGAACTAAGACACAAAATACTTTCACTAGTCTAACCTCTGACCCTGTTGTGTTACGAACAGTAAGAGGTCAATGTTTAGGAGTGGGCGTTATAATCATAATGCAGTCGCTAAAACCGAGAGGAAAGAACAGTCATTTTCAATTTTACAACAGTCGCTCGATCAACGACGCAGATACTGAACTATGCCGCTTATAGAACCCTTATCCTTACTAATACTATACTATCCTTACTAATTTTATAAAAGCGTATGAGTTTGTTTGTTACCTCTTCACACCTAAATGACTAAACGGATTTTGAGATACTTCAAAAAAATAATAAAAATTTTCGTCTCCAGGGTGACGCAATTTTTTTTTTTTAAGTGAGATATGAGGGAGGAAGAGGGAAGAAAAGGGAAAACTTAGCATTGCTATTACAATAAATTCGGCGCAAGGGCAAAAACTACAGGCAGCAAGCTTTTGCACGGTTCCCCTTTCCTGATTTGCAGGTAAATCAGGAAAGGGGAACCGTGCAAAAGCTAGTATCACTATATCTAAGCTCTATTTAAAACCTAGTCCTAACCTAAATGTTCTCTATTCAAACCACACCCAAAAGTTTCACTCAATTAAAGACCAACTCGTCCAGCTACAGCAGAATCCGAGAAACCGACACTTGAATAACCAAACTGTTTCTTTCGACTGAGTTACTCGCGTTACTCCTATGAAAGTGGCCTAATAGGCTACGCTTAATCGAAGCATAAATCGATCCTATAGAATAGACCCATTTATCAGCACAACTTGAGTTATATCTCGCTAGAGATTTTTAAGAATGGCGAGAACTAACATCGATTGCGGCCTCCTTTATCGTGTCTACGGAATCGTGTAAGTAGGTTTCATTGAATTTTGAGAAAATACGGTCTTAGGAAGCCTATTGCACTTAAATAGTTATCATCAGTCACTTAATAGAGGGTCGGACAACGGTGTACATACAGTCATGTAGATTCATGTTCCGATATTGTCAAATACTTGTCCTTTAAACATTGGAATTGAAGGAACAGATAAAATGGTTGCAATCGTAATCTGAAATGGTCCTTCTTCTTTGCATGTGGTTACTATCTAACCTGCGATTATTCCCGATGTCCACCACTTGTCTGGCCACCACTGGGGGACAGCGAGACAACTTAAAACATTATTCTCGTTGTCCACCACTGGGGGACAGTGTCACAACTTTGTAAATTATTTCCATTCGCCACCACTGGTGGACAACGACACGGATTTTTTAACATTCCCTATGGCCGCCGTTGGGGGACAATGGCACAACTCTTTTGATACGATTCCCACTGGCCATCAATTTAAATTGTTTTATCTAGAGACCATTTGGTTTTATGCTGAAATTACTTTTATCCAATTCTAATGCTTACGTAATAATAATGACATAATATTTCATTCCTTGTATAATATAGTTAATTTAATTAATTAGGTATAGGTAATTCATTAAGATTAAATTTTATTTTCTTGCTAATCGTCTAACCTGGTGTCAAGTAACTTAACATAGACATTCGAGAAATATCTCTCAGGCATGCTGGTAAAGTATGGTCTTACCGGGGTTGTGGGTTGTTCCGGGGTTGTGGGTTGTTCCGGGGTTGTGGGTTGTTCCGGGGTGGAGGGTTGTTCGAAAGAGATACCGCGGCCCCGGATAATAAAGGGTAAAAGAAGGAACATGGGTGGCTTTTAGTCAGTAAAAGTCTGATCTCCTCGTTCCACAGAGAACGGGGCAAGTTATTTGACGATTTGCGGCCGCAAAAAAAATGTATGGTTCTAAAAATTTCAAAATTCATGAAAGTGCGGTTGATGCCAACAAAACCGTTAAATAACATTTAGCCACAAATGAAAATAAATCTTCACAAAATAGCGATTAAAGACAAAATAGTTAAACAGACCAATTACATGAAATTGTATCTAGTAATTAACAGAAATTGTGGCATCTTACTCTTCGTGATTAATACGGCTGATTGAAGCTAGTGAGACAAGCGAAGCCGTGTGCTCGAACTAGTTAATTGGTATGAACAAGCAAGTAGCGATCAAAGGTGCCGCGGACTTAATGCCAGGGTTATCAGTATGGTAGGTTAATAACGAATGCATTTTTTGTGCTGAAAGTATTTTTTAGAGGAATACTGGTAGAAAAATATTCAACAAGAAGTAGAAATATTGATGGCAAAATACTTATGCTACTCGCGGGTAATCCGTCTAGTGATAATATGCCGTGGTGACGACGCGTTCGTGTTCCACGCGCGTCTCAAAGAGATGTCAGCAACGCGGGCCACTGACACCCAGAAATAACATGACTTTCTTTTGTTCAGTAGATCCAGAGATTACCCCCTACAAACACACAAACATTTTTTGACGTGATAACGTCTTTAAAATCGTTTTAGTCGGGTGACATGTTCAGAAACTTGTGTCACACCAAAACCTCACAAGCGACATTTCATAAAGATGGTAGCGCCATCTGTTACTTGGCTCGAAAAAAAAACTTTAAATTAGTACTTAATTTCATTTTAGATGTCACTACTGGTGATAACTTATATCACCAATAAGACGTTATCACGTAAACATCTCGATCGTAAACCTACTTTACAAACAACCAATTTTTTTTTAAAAAAAACGTCGCCCGACACTAGGAAATTCTCCTGTATCGTGGGTGCGTTTACAAACATTTAAACTCACATACACAAACAGCCAGACCCGGCACAACTATCTGTAGGCATACAAATATTTATTCTGTGCGGGGATCGAACTATCGAACCCGCAACACGCAGCGCAGCAGTCGATAGCTCAGCCACTGCGCCAACCGTGTCGTCAGACCTCTTTATATACTATACTTCTATTACTATAGTACGGCCAACGAGAAGCGATACCAAATGTAAACAAAACCCATGCTAAAACCCCATCTAAAATGGCCGCCCGAATGTTGGCGAACCCGTCTAAACGTTGTCATGTTTTTGCCGGGAGAACGAGACATTACGACAAAGGCACAAGATGGAAAGAGATAAATATTAGATTGTCAACGCCACAGTTGTTCTTTAGGTTAATGACCTTTCGTATCGCTTCTCGTTGGCCGTACTTTATGTATGGATTTATGAGAATATCAGCGCTGTATCGTGGCTGTCATGTTGCAGCACCATGCTGAGATAGAGGCCTTTTGGCCTCGTACAGGACTAATTTAATTAATTGTTTTTTTATATAGTTTTTTTAGTTTCTGTTGTTCTTTTTTAAATTATTTTTTGTTTTATTGTCTTGTCCTGTGCGAGTCTAATAAACAGTTTTTCTTTCTTTCTTATTTCATAAGAAAAAAAATATCTCCTACTTCCTACTAATAGATATTATAAATGCGAATGTTTGTGAGGGAGGATGGATGTATGGATGTTTGTTACTCTTTCACGTCAAAACGCAAGAACGGATCTTGATGAAATTTGGCACAGAGGTAGAATAAAATTTCGAATAACACATAAAATACTTTTATTTTCGATATCACAGGGGCGAAGCCGCGGGCGCCAGCTAGTACTTGAATAATTAACTTGGGCAACCCTAAAGCGGACGCAACAACTAATTGTTTCGATTGGTCACGGCGAATAAAGATTCTGATTCAATCAGACGGCTGATAGCAAATTGTATAAAGATCGACACAATTTAAGATATCGACTATTATGGTTTTATTCATAGTGTTGATTAATTTCGTAACTTTCATAGTTCAAGGTCCTCTTGTGTTTTTCTTTTTGATAATAGTAGATAAGCAATTGTTTTTACTTTGCTTTCCGAGGCACCAATACTTTGTTTATTAATTCCAGTCTAAAACATTTTTGAAATAATTGTAATTAGACTATTTTGTATATTTTTTGTTATTAGTTTATGTCAATTTGTAGTTGTAGATAATGTTCATAGATGTGAAAAACAATTTGCGAATTATGATAGTCAAAACAATAAGACATAAATAGGTATCTACATCAATTGTTTTCGACTTTGATAAGGGTTCCGGTTTTTAAAAATGTACTTCTAAACAAGCAATCTCAAGAGATTTCAGTAAACACTTACAAGAAAATTCTCATAGATCTATGAATATTAATGACTTAATACATAGTCATAAGAAGCTACTGTCTTTTGTCAATCACACGCTTATCAATGCATTTATGACCGCCCAACTACATTCATAGTACACAACGTAAATATTTAAAACTAGCTGTGCCCCAGCATGCGTTGCAATGCAACTTTTCTACCCTACCTATCTAAACTCACAAAAACCTATAGGTACTGCCCTAAACTTTTTTTTCTCGCCGTAAAAACCATCTTTGGACTTAGGTATATATTATTAACGCTACTTTTTAATTTATTTATAAGTTTAGTTTAGTTTAATAATTTTAGTTCATGTTGAATTTGAAAAATAACTAGAACCTTGTAAAGAAGTTACTTACTATCATGATGTTTATTAAATAAACATCATGATCATTTGTATAATATATAAAAAACGAATTGGTAAAATTGGTCCAGGCGTTGTTGAGTTATGCGCTTACCAACACATTTTGCGATTCATTTTTATATTATAGAAAATATCAAAATATGTAGGGACTACTTCATCATTCTTTTGCCCTTATCTTAATTTATTTGTGGTCGGCTCAACAATTCAACATGTCTCCTTCTTCTAAATCTCTTATTACACATCATCTTAGCAGTCAACTTTTCTGGTGATGTCATTCTTTCAGACAGTCCATCCATCGTTTCTCTAATCTTCTTCTTTTAAAGCTGGTGTTGTTTTAATAAATAACTCTAAACCATTCCGATACACGCTGTAGGTATCGCAAATTCATGTATATTAGATGTATGACTATGTTGATTATGATTAGCATAGCAATTATTATGACTGACAAGTTCCATTTTGCATAAAGAACCAACCATAACTATATATCTAAACCTCTGTTACATACAATATGTTGCTTTGCATCCTCGTCAAAATTTAGGAGGTGCTAGTAAAAGTCATAAATAATCAATGAAAATTACGGTACCTGATCAATAATAATATACGGCGCTTTTATGATCTGTCTCTGTGTGTTTAAATTTAACAGTATTACAGAATATTTCACTTCAAAAGTAGAGAATCACCTACAGAACACACAGAACAGTGTGCGTGAGCGTCGGCGCATACGTATCATACAGCGGCATGCACGCACCTGTGTGCACTTACCGATTTCTGAAAATACGAAAAAAGTAAAAAAAAAAAAAAACCTTCTTATTTTATTATCGATTCGGGTCGAGAATCATTAGCATAGTTACGTCCTTGAATTTGACGAGGATGCAAAACAACACGCTGTATATAAATCGGACACATTCTCACGGAACGCGTCAACGGCGAGGATAATAAGAATTAATGCGCAATATTGACCTTACTTGATCATTATCTGTAATAGTCGGGTATGACAGCAACCGGGTCAGGTAACCTTGGTATAATAGTTGCTGAGCATAATAGATCAGTCTTTGACCAATTTTCCACATGTCATTCTGACCATTTGTCCGGAGAACAATCAAGGTTTTAGCTATTAGTTGAGAAAGAATAAGTAGGGTAAGCTGTGAAACTAGGTCAGGTGTTTGTGGTCTAGAATAGGCTAGTTTCCAAAAAAAATGTTAAGTCCGTCTTCTAGATTATTCAAAAATAAGAGCAACTGGTAACTGCAACTGGTAGCCGACGTTGGTTTTCAATTTTACCTGGATCAGAGAGGTTTACAAGTGTACGTAATTTAATTCAACACTTTACAAGTGCCACAGCACACCGAAAAGATTCCAAAAGAAAAGTGATAATAATAATCCCACCTAATTACCATTTACCATCCACAGATCTCCCTCATCCTTTATTTCCGTTCGCCCGTTCCCGTTCGCCCTCGGCAACGCCTGCGCAAGAAACGCGCACAGATGCGCGAGCGCAAGCGTTCCCACCGCATCCCCCAACGAAAACACAAGTGCGGCCCATCTGGCGACGCGGCGACGATCATTCACATGTGTATCATTGATTTTTACGATGTATATGTATGGAAAAAGGTGTAGTATTGAAAATATTGAGTTTGTGGACGGAATTTTGGAGTTGGTGAATAACGGTTTAGCGCCAGAGTAGACCGGGAAATTCTAATTTGGTGTCATTTTTGGGGTTCCGTATCTCTAAAGGAAAATACAGAACCCTTATTGGATCACTTCGATGTCCGTCTGTCTATCAAGACCCTTTATCTCGGGAACGCGGCGAGGTATCTAATTGAAATTAAAACCATATAGGTACTTAAGTCTGTGGTCTCTTTTGTGCTTCAAACCAAACATCATGGTGGTGCCATATTACAAGAGAAAACTTACTCCATATGTTACTTTTGCGAATTGCTCGCGACAACGGCGCATGTGATTAAAACAACGAATAACAGCGCATACTGATTAAAATTACGATATCTCTTAAGTTACCGGGATAAGTTAAATTCGAAGTAATTAAATTTTAATAGCACAAAATTTATACACACAAGTTTTGGACATAAAATTTTGAAATCCGTAATTGTTATGGTCGGTAGACGTTTGTTCTCACGGTTTAACTAAACATAGCTAATTAAACTTAGTTAAAATTTAAAGGTAGAATATTAATTTGATGGGGTTTTATTACAAGTATTATCTTTGGTGGCGCCATGGACCGCCTGCTTGGATTTGTCTTTTTATCGCTATTATTATAGGCAACAACGATTTTCGGAGATTCTATATTGAAAGTTGAGGTTATGTTCCTCTTCGTTGGTTGTAATGTTAAGTATTGATGAATGAGACATGCGCGGATTCACAAACTCCAGGTAACCTCTAAATGAATGCCTTAATTAAAGTGAAAGAAAGAAAGAAAGTCGAGCTACACGACGATATGCTTGCACTGACTGGACAGGTCCACTCAATTAGACCACTTCAGATACTAATTTGCATAGTCCTCATATAAGTTGACCAACATTTTTTGTCTGGACCTTAAAAGAGACTATGACCTCTGAGTTGGTTTCGGCTGTCTCAGAGTAGTTGGGTACAAAACACCGGCCTCATCTAGTTTTAAAAAAGACGTGTATTAAAACCTATGTATTTGCAAAATAAACATCATTTATCATAATTATATAAAGTACGTTGTTGGATTTTCTACTCTCGGCTCATTGTCAAAAGTTGAAAGTTTAACGTTGCCTTTTATTTTGGCATTGTTTTTACCAGAATAAATGTATGTAAATAGTATGTACTTAATGTTTTATGTATTTCGGCTGGAGCCAGGACTTGGTGAAGGCAAGTGGCCTCATGAGGTCATCCGGGCAGGACCTTGACCGATTCTCGGACATGTTGTATCAAAAACCTCAGTATATTGTTGATAACTGATTTATTAATACAAAATTACAATCAACTAATCGTTTCACTAATAAACTTTCACAATAAATTGTATTTATGACTCAGGTGTGATCCGCATCACAATTCCGAGGTGTTGACACTGCGACTGCTTCGGTAAAACTGACTTGTGCCCGCTAGCGCGCCGCCTTATATTACTCGTCCCCCACCTCGCCTGACTCATGGAGTGGTACGATGATGTCACATTGCGCACGTGCACGACGCACGTGCGCCGTTGCAGCTGTGTTTGTCTTCTCAGCGCCGACACGGCCATTCTGCACAAAGGTCGCCCTCGACCTTAAACAAAGAAAAACTGCGCAGAATATCAAGGTTCAACTATTGCACACATTACAAACGTAAGGAGACTCCCGTCCTCATCTCACATACGATACACATTAGTAAGTAAGGAGGCCCCTGTCCTCAACTTACGGATAAAGCATACTTGCAAACATAAGGAGGCCCCTGTCCTCAACTTACGTCCAGTACATACCACAAAGTAAGGAGGCCCCTGTCCTCAACTTACACTCAACACACATACTTGCAAACATAAGGAGGCCCCTGTCCTCAACTTACGTCCAGTATACACCACAAAGTAAGGAGGCCCCTGTCCTCAACTTACACTCAACACACATACTGCAACCATAAGGAGGCCCCTGTCCTCAACTTACGTCCAGTATATACCACAAAGTAAGGAGGCCCCTGTCCTCAACTTACGCTCAACACACATACTGCAACCATAAGGAGGCCCCTGTCCTCAACTTACGTCCAGTATATATCACAAAGTAAGGAGGCCCCTGTCCTCAACTTACGTTTAATACATATCGCAAAGTAAGGAGGCCCCTGTCCTCAACTTACGTCCAATATATATTCCAAAGGCAACTGTCCTTAAGTTATATTATGAACAAGTTATGCAATACTTTTAGAACAGTTATGGAGTAATGAAGTTTTTTACCTTTACTACTGTAGACTTTCCTCCAGAAGTTGAGTCGAAGTTAGCAATAAGACTGCCAAGACTGACAGAGTTGGACGGTGTAGTCTGTCTACACTCGGTTGTTCCGCTAGTTACTAGTTAGCTGCACCCCTTCTACGAGCGTGTCCAAGCGCGCGCGCGAAGACGAATTCTTAGATGGCGCTGTTTGCATTGTGCCATCAATCCACGACACGGCCATCCCTGACTAGCACCCGTCCTCGGATGTAGTTCCTGTGGACAAAATATGCTCAAAGAGTAATCTAGCTCGGCTTTCCTGCCAATAAAAACAAAAGGTATCTGGGTATAGTTATCAACTTTAATGGTTTTACTATGCCCTGTCACAGTACTCCCTGCTCCACATAATTCATTGAAAAGAAATCCGATCAACAAGTTACAAAACAAAGTATCTAACAATTTTATTACTTTTTATCATAGTTCATAAGCAACGCATACTCAAATCTAATTCTCGAGAAACTTTGTGATCGGGGATCTCCCTCACACGATCATGAAGGTATTTGTATATTTGCTTAGAGTCAAGCGCCTTTAGTCGGTATCTATCCCCGTCTAACACTTCAATGATCTCGAATGGGCCTTTGAATTTAGGAACTAATTTTGTTGGAGTCTTTTCCCTCAATTTAATTAAAATAATCATTAACAACTAATTTAGAAACGTGAACCTTATTTTTATGAAATCGTTTTTATCGTAATTAGCATTTTTTTTTTTTTTTGTAAAATTCTGTGTCGCATGCCCTCTCATCTCATCTAAATTAACGTCAGTCACGTCATTATCAACGGTCACTACGCCAAGAGGACGTGCTACCCCTACGATCATTAACTCAAAAGGGCCAGATTCAGTCACCCTATTAATAGTGGAGTAAATGGCCAACTGAACCTCTCCCAATGGTTCCTGCCAAGAGCCGTCACGACTAGTCTTTACAGCTGTCAACATAATTTTAACATAATCTTTGATGAGAGAGCATTCGGCACCAGAATCGTAATAAAAATGGATACGACTCACCAGAATTCATCAGCGTACCGCTGGCATTACTGACTTGCTGTACCACCATCACAGAATGCTGCAAAGCTACTGGCGTTAATACCTCCTCCCGCTCCTCGGCCAAATTAACCCTCTCAGCCTCATCTGCCATCCTCCCGAAGCAGGACGACTCAACATGTCCAGTCCCGCCACAGCAATTACCCCCGGGCTCCGGACGCTCTGCGCGGCTCAAGGACTCGCTGGAACCAACGGCCCAAGACCGCCCGACCGCGTCCTCCCACCGCCCCTGCCACAATGTGCCCGTACATGTCCTGGCTTAGTCACAATAATTGAGACCACAAGAGCCATTGTAGCGAAGGGCTGCCCTCTAGGGGGCGTCCTCTCGCCCCTACTATGGAACCTAATAGCGGATAGCCTAATCCGATGCCTAAACGCCGAAGGCTTTTACACCATAGGCTACGCCGACGACATTGCTACCTGATGCGCCAAGCCCTAAGAATAATGGAAAAATGGTACGAAGAATACGAGCTAACCGTAAACCCCTCCAAAACCGAACTAGTCCTTTTTACTAGAAGAGGAAACTGACAACACTACAGCTGCCGATTTTCTTCGGCACCACGCTAAGCCTAGCAACTGAAACCAAGTACCTGGTCGTTTATCTGGACAAACAACTAAATTGGGCAACACACGGACTATATCACCACCAAAGCTAGCATATCCCTATAGCAGTACAAAAGACTACTCGGCAGGAATTGGGGTATAAGCCCCAAAATTATGCACAGGCTGTAGCCCACAGTCATCAGACCCATAATAACATACGGCTGATGATGATGGCCCAGAACAGAACTGAGCACGACCCAAAAAGACCTAGAAAAACTGCAACGCCTTGCCCGTGTAGCGATCACCAGTAGCATGGGAAACCGCACCAACAGCAGCCCTACAAACAATGCTAGGGCTCTCGCCCCTACATCTCACGGTACAGGAGGAAGCGGCTCTTGCGGCTTCAGACTAGAAGTCTCTGGCACACTGAGTAATGACTCCAGGATAAAGCACACCAAAATCAAAGCAGGAGCCGTCTAAAGGCAACCTCTGTAAGCAGCACCGACCGATAAGAACACCAAGATACATTGCCTCCAAAAACATTACGACATACAGCTCACGGAGGAACCATGAGAATACACGGGATCAAACAAACTGAGAATATAATACAGATGGCTCGAAAACCAGAACGGGAACAAGGGTTGGGGTCTTCTCCTACGACCTAAACATTAAAATTTCTAAACCACTCGGAACGCTCAACACAGTCTACCAGGCTGAATGTATGGGCATTATTCAGGCCGTCGTAGCCATCGAGGCCAGAGGAGTCGCGGACACCAACAACCGAATACTCTCCGACAGTGCCTCTGTTCTTCAGTCCCTAAACAATAGCTGCTTCAACACAGCTCTAATATACGAATGCCACAACCTACTAGAACGAATGACCGCACACAACCGCAATACATTAACCTTACAATGGATCAAAGGACACAGTGGCTCCCTAGGCAACGACGCAGCGAATGAACTCGTCAGACGGGCGTCCATCTCTCCAGCACTAGGACCGGAGCCAATTGAACCCATCCCTTTCAGCCAGATACGCAGCTGGCTGAAGGAACACACCTTTTCGAATGTACAGGAATCACTGAAATCCGGAAAGTGACACTGGATATACTAGGGTCACTTGCGGACGCCCTCAAGAACCCATCTGCTTCTGGAAGGAGGTGGGCTGGCTAGAGTATGCGTAGAGTAGCGGCCATCAGGTGCATGGCATACGCACAATGGTCCATTGCAAGGACTAGGTGTGGAAACCGGACCCCCTCCAAGAAGCGGAGTCCACATGAAGAAAAAGAAGATGTCCTGCTTCCTACACCCAAAACAAAGCATATGACCGTCTCCAATGCTTCTCAATCCCGGTCGCTTTGCAGGTGTTTCATCCCGTCGAAGCTCTCGTTGTTCGACTGCAGCCGCCACCGAAACCAATTCGGGAACTGAGGAACATTAACCAGACAACAAACGCAATCTAAGGAACTCATCGTTGACGCAGCCAATCATGGCCCCCACAGCATCCCCGTCCTTGTCACCATCAATGACCCGTCTCCAGACAGGGGCCCGGTTGTCGCCAAAGGCACCGGTACCCTCCTCCATGTGAGCACTCGGAGCCGAGGAAGCTCCGAGGTCCATCCCGCTTCTGATTTCGGCTGGAGCCAGGACTTGGTGAAGGCAAGTGGCCTCATGAGGTCATCCGGGCAGGACCTTGACCGATTCTCGGACATGTTGTATCAAAAACCTCAGTATATTGTTGATAACTGATTTATTAATACAAAATTACAATCAACTAATCGTTTCACTAATAAACTTTCACAATAAATTGTATTTATGACTCAGGTGTGATCCGCATCACAATTCCGAGGTGTTGACACTGCGACTGCTTCGGTAAAACTGACTTGTGCCCGCTAGCGCGCCGCCTTATATTACTCGTCCCCCACCTCGCCTGACTCATGGAGTGGTACGATGATGTCACATTGCGCACGTGCACGACGCACGTGCGCCGTTGCAGCTGTGTTTGTCTTCTCAGCGCCGACATGTACTTATGTACTTAGTGTTCGCCTATAGTGTTGATAAAATCTGAAATGTTTGTGCCTGGTTCACTATTTTTTTACGCGTTTAGCCCATTCTAATAGCTACAATGATAAAATCGATTTACACTTTAACAGTTCGGGTAAATTGAAAGCCAATTTTTGTAAATATTTCCCATAATAAACCTTCCATAATTAACTTCCATATGCACGCAATGTTTACCTTTAAGTGATTGTTGCACTAATGTATATTACTTTTTGAACGTTGCCTTAAGTAAAAAACCAGCATGGACAATTGTTGGTGAACTAATAAAAAAAAACGGTTGTATTGCAGCATTCAATAATATACACCTACATTATTTTGTGGCTTGCCAACTTCAATGTTGCATTTTTCAAAAACTCAATTTCGTGCCTACCAAAAATTATACCGCAAAAAGTTAAATACTTTTTCAATAACCCGTCTTTTTATTTTTTTAATAGGTAGCCACACCACACATGACAATGTAGCCGCCATTAAGAGGTTATGACATCATTAAACAGTGCTGCGTTGTTCAAGCGCTTCCGTTACACAACACAGGTGGGGTGCGCTTGCGCATGGCTTTAGCATACTGTTGACTCAGTTTTGACAAATTTCATAACAATCGGATTAGGCGCGAAAAAGAAACTAAAATTAATAATTATAGTAATAGATGATTACGAATCTAGCACAAAATGAAAACATAATAAAATGTAGATCAAACTCTAAAAATAATAATTAGGTTTGAAACAACATTAAAAACCTACCAAAACAATCGAATTAATTATTCGAATAAAAACACCGCCATTTTGACGTATAAAAAGGACAAAAAAACTGCCGAATAAAGGTCATACGTACTGCATGTCGATCTCTTTGAAAAAGTACATTTTGTTATCTGGCTTTTGTGTTACATTTCATATGCCATTAGAAGCAAAAAAAAAGGACAAAAGAGAGAAAAAAAGATTGGGTTCAGTCAGAACACGTGGGCGTTCGATAACATAAGGAGATTAGTTTGATGCTGTATAGCTTTTCGGCGCTTTACGTAGATACATTGAAAATAGATAACTTAAATATATATAAAGTAGAAGGAATGAAACTAAGGATTTTCGGTACATAATTATGATAAAAAATATCAGAATTAAAAAAGCGGCTGTACAGAACCAATAAACTAAATCAAAACAGCTCAATATTTTTCAAAACATGACACCCAAAATATTCTAACAGCCACAGCATTTTTCTCAAAAACAAAATGACACAAATCGATACAGTTTCACCGCGCGCGCAGTAGACTTGACCGGATGATAGATATGCACTTGTGCGGGAAAGAGATAGCAATAAAACTCAACGTGTTAGAGAGAGACAACAATACACGTGGCGTACGTTAGTTGCAGCTGCCGCTGACGTCACGGCTAGGGCATAATGGGACTCGCTCAAGCGTAGGCACAAGCATAAAAACATGAAGTGATGCCACCTTTGGTCACTTTCTGACATACCAGTATATCCAGTTTGGAGGGATAACTGCGAAATTCTTGTTCTTGTAAGTTCAAGTTTAAGGAACTTACTGTACAAGTACGGACTTGTTTCAAAGGGAGGTTTTTAATATGCCTGTTATTTTTGTAATTTGTTCATGCATCATGGACAATTTTAGTCGTACATCTGTCAGTAACTGAATTTAGAATAACAAAACACACCTGCATCAACTATTATAACATCGGTCAATCAAAACTAACAATGAATAAATACATGCAATTATAGTACAATAGATATTATTAAACAATGACCAGACGAGGTCTGGCTCCATGCACAATGCAAGCTTAGACATATCATGCAAAATACGCATGCGACTGTGTCTAGCAGTATTTAAAACAATTGGTTGGCCTAGGTGCCCAGGTGCCCAGATACCCATACAATTCGTGACGCCAAAAGATAAGGTGGCACTATAAATAAGCCCTAATTACTTCCTACGTACCTAACATTGGAATTAGAATTTTCATTGCCAATTAGATCTAAACAATGAGCTTTCTGTGTTGTCCATTTAATATATTGGTTGTAGGATTTGAAGATACAAGATAGATAGAACAGAGAAATCTTAGCGAAGGAAATAAAAAATGTATGAGAATGTTAGATAAAGAAAAAGCTTTAATAGTTATACGCTCAAAAAGGAAAATATACTAACTGTAACCGCAGACGTGATAACAGACATAACAATTTTATCAATAACACAAGAAAAGCTTATTGAAAAGCAATAACAATGACCTCAAAAGAAAATTTCGAATCCAATAAAACAGATGAGAAACGAAGATGAGAAAATGTAAACACCCCACTATCCAATATTATAGCGAGCAAGCCGAGTCATTACTTACCTCACAATACTGTCTATCATCGAGGATGGAATCGTTGGAACCCGTTATAGAAGGAGCTTGGCCCAAAGATGGATCTTTAGCAAAATGATTTACATTTGTTCGTGCCTTTCTACTTTCTAGATCTGAGGTAGATTTAGATTTGAATAAGGCTGGTTAAGCAGGATTCGTAATATTTAGAATTCTGCATTTTATGCCATTCTGGTTTAAATTTCTAACCATCTTTGTAAAATTCATCATCGTCATTTCAATTTGGAGTAAAACACTTTTCTTCCAAACAAATTCAAACAATAACATTCTAAAAGAATTTGATCAAACTCGGACCAAACACGAACTGCTAAGAGCCATCACAGAATGGTGATTTCGATTCGTCATGACACTAACTGACTCCAGTGTTCTCAAATGTACGTAATTGTGCTCCACGGTCTATACTCGCAAATTATCGCAGTATAATATTGAAATTGTTTATAGGTAACCGTAAAATTGGGATATGCTACAATACGATATCGTTGCATGTAAAGTGTTCAAGTATTATGTTTGATGATTCATTGATTACTCCAAGTCACGTACGTTAACATAAAGCACATTATTTATTAGCAAAAGCACTGTTAGGCAAACCAAATAATTACCCGACAATATCAACATTCATTTCTTTATCAATCAAAAATCTACATACAAGAATTATCAAGAGATAAAGCCTATAATCTCACCACATTAAGCGGAACGATTTCAACAAATTAGCTGATGTTGAAAAGGCGGCTTCTTCCCAGCATTCATTAATCACAAACGATAGTAAATCGAATACTTGTATATTAGTCCGAGGTTCACAAACGGCATCAGCAGCGATGTAGTTGCCGCACAATATGTCTTCTACCAGTTATAGAGCTACAGCTTTTTGATGGGCATGTAATTTTTCAAAGTGCCTCACTTATTGTGGTTATATTTTAAAGTTGAGCAACTTGTTTTTGTTACTTGTAGTTTGGGTGTTGGCTACTTTCGAAAACGATTATAGTTTCGGTTAGAACACTACTGATCGAAGGCGTTTCAGTATCTCTGTTGGAACAGGTTCCATATATGATTTAATATAACTACATATAGCAGAATTTGCCTTCTTTTAGTGGTCAACTGATTAACGAATACTTTGATGTCATTTCCAGCTTTTTTGATTAGTGTAAGAGACAGACTTATCTTAGTAGACTTGCATTTCATTTGGACATCACGACTCCCATCCACAATTCTGTCCAGCCTCAATCCTTCTCAATTCATGCATAAAATTAATCATAATTATCCCATAGCTCTATGAACGGCTAAATTATGAGCAGCGTCGTTTAGCCAGGTTACCAGACCCGCTAACAATGACTAATAGTCTCGATGAAATAGATTTGTTGTGTGTGCCAATTATGGAACTGGGTGATCGTAAATTACGTCGTTAGGACAGACAGAATCTAAGTGGTGTGTTTTATGTGTAGGAAGGAATATGATGAATTTTAACACTGGTAGTATTGTGTAGTAGTAAGAGGCGCCCAAGGCGAAATTGTAAGCCTGGAATTGAGTTTAGATTACAACGATTTCGACAGTATGATCCTTAAATTACAGCACCTGTTCTCTTTGCTCTAACCGCTTTGTGCGTTCAAAGAAAGATATCGTAAATCTTCTAACAATGAAATGTTGCATCATTGTCACAGTTTGTGAATAACATGCGAACCTCCGACCACTTCATTATACGCTATTCAAGCTTCAAATACTTTCCGCCATTAATAGCATTCACTGAAGCCTTTGAACAAAAGCATCATCTAATTAGAATCAATAGTCATGTCCAATTTTCTTTTAAAGGTCACAAAATGGTTTGCGACCCACAGGTTAAAATCCCTCGGGGAATCAGCTTAAATATCCCATATACGTCTAAACCACAATAGCCTGGATTCACGATTTACTGTAATACCCCTACTTTAAGTCCGTAAACGGCATATTTGGGCCGACTGGCGAAGATCCAGTGAACACCATTACTTCGGCTAACAAGCTGTTTTATTTGGAGTTCTTGTTTTCTGTAATTTTGTTTTCATTGTTAACGGTTATCAATGTGTCAATAATATTTAAAGCAAGTATTAAACTAAACTGTTGTTCCACGTATGGGTTTAACTATGGGAATTTAAATGGTGCAGAGTTTAAGGTCCTTAACTCATCATACGGAATTGAATGTGCAGCGATGATAAAGTTTAAGTATCGATATTTTATTGCACTGTGTGTACCTCACTCGAAATAGATTTCTCCTTGTCCTGCCATCATTAAACTTTGATATTTATTTCCCCGACGACGTTGCGTGACTTATGGCGGTGAAAGCGCCCTCTAAATGATAAATTTAAAGACTCTTTAAGAAGACTTAGCCGGCGTCCCATACCGACATGCATTATTAAAGTCGAATATTAAAATTCATGTTCTAACAAAATTTATTTAATCGCATAAAACATTCAAGTTTGACCGCAAACAATAATCTGTGTATAAATCATAGTGTAGGCTCACACGCGAGGTGAATCACGGTTTCGAGAAAGCGGAAACGGCCAAATTCTCCGTTCGTTTTTATGGTATAAACCGACGGAATAGCATGACACGGTTGCCATCGCTCCCGACTGGGCCTTTTTGTTGTTTTTGTAAAATAGACGGTTAGTACGAGCGTCGTGCGTCGAGCACCTGCGCCTGCGCACCCGGCGCAAATCTCGGAGGGTGCGACGCCTTCGGGCCCCGAGCGAAGGGAGACGAGCAGGTAAACGGTCCCCAGCCCTCGCAGGCTGTAGCGACCGAGATCAATGGAACTAGTTTCGAATGCGAATATTAATTGAGACGTTCAAACTGCCTGTTACTTGTAATAACACATCTAATCAGTTTAGATGTAATGAACATAATTACAGAGAAGAAAAGGCTCGACTCTGTTGTGTTACGCAACTACCGTGTACGTCGCATGCGCAGCGTGCGTGTGTCCGCGGCTGCCGAGCATCGGGCCATTCTCAGCACAAATCATCACAGACAGACAAAAAACGAGCCATGGAATAGGTTTAGAGGTATTAATTACAGCAGCGGCAGCGACCGACACGATACTCCGGCGTTATATAATTAACCATTACGGAGTGTGTCGAAATCCCACGTGGAGGTTATTTTATTCATTAAATTGTCGTATAAATGATGTATTTTGGTTTATTATTCGCGCCGACATAATTATAAAGCTTGATAAATCATCACATAATTTTCATTTTTAGTTTTCTTTGACTTCATCTATGTGGACAGTCTTATAATGATTTCTCAAGTCCCGAAATTGCTGGTGATCACGCGATTTTCGACAACGATGAAGTAAGTAGCAATTAAATTTGTTTATAATCCACGATTCTGAGATACGGGGTCGAATCTAAACAGATTTAAATGGTCTCACGGTACGCAAATGGGTATTTAACCTTCAATGGTGACTGGCCTTCTGGTTTCAGTAGCATTATAATAATACTTAAGCAATTACGCGTGTCAGTCAGGGCTCGCGGACCAGATGTCGGTGTTAAGCTCATACCGTTATTACCAAGACTTGCAAGTCCGACTGAGTAAAGGATAATCCATATAATTAATGCTTTTGTTTCACCAGGATCTCGCGCAGTAGAAGCCACGTTTAAATCATTAAGTTTTAGTAGCCCATCAACTGTGGAACGGTCTAGATTTCTTCCAGTCTCGCAAGATCAGCGGGCACCCAGTTCGTGTTGATCTGTGATGTATATGTGAACAGATAAGCTTTGAAGCTCAAAAGAATGTCGAAATCTTTAAACAATAGGCTGTTTAAATAAATTATTCACAATGTTCATAGAAATCAAAATTCGAATAGAATTTAAACAAGAATTTCGTAACACATTTGATCCTTCGAGACTTATTTATAACCTTCATATTAAGTGTCTATGAATCATCAGAATGATAAGCAGATATTCACTATCCTGACCAGAAAAAACACAAATTGGGACACCCCAGATCATCCCTTCCATAAACTTACTACAGCTCATTAAAAACACCACGACGTTTAAAACAATGGAGGCCAGCAGGTAGATGAACAAGTGCAACTTTACGGTTCTTTGTGAGTTGCCACAATGAGAGGGAACTGACAACATAACTTTACCGGATTCCACTCTTCCGAACAACGTAGGTACTCCATTATGAGAGCACTTTAAACAAAAGTTTGGGTTATTAAGTGTTGACTATGCTTTTGACTTTGAAGGAAGTTGTTAAAAGATAAAATTTTAAATGGCACTTACACTTGGTTTACAACATTTATTATTGGGGAAAAGTTTTGTTGATGCTTGAAGTTTGGACTTGTCTTAGGCATTTGATTGAGTTGAGCATCTTTTACAATACAGTTTTTATTTGTTATTGATGTTTCTTTTAAGCAGCTATGTTAAATGCGTCAGGATTTTTTGATATGATACGACATGACAAAAGTTTTGTGTTAAATAATCTAGCGCAAAAAACACTACTGTAATATTTTAATTGCCTCTATTTAAATTCCCACACGAGTAGTTTCTTAGACTACATTATCAATCAAAATCTTTCGATACTACGAGACAATACATTACAATAATATAGGTAAGTACCAAATATAAGCCAGAATCCGGAACCATTCTAAATTGTCGATTTAGATCAGCCAGTGTCTATTAGCCAATGAGGTTGGATTTCGACAAGTTTCCGAGGTCATACCACACAATGACTACATGGTCTACATACTTGTGGACTTTTTGGTGCCATATTTATGAGGTAGAGTATTTTTAGGTAAGTCAAGATATAGTATGAAAATATAGTATTTCTATAAATAGTTTTTTTTGTAATGATTTCAAATTAGATGATGCACCTCAAAAGGAAATTATGCTATGTTGACCTCAAATTAACTGAAATACGGGCAGGAGAATGATGTTAATGATACACAAAACACGCGTCATCAAAAATTAAACCCCCTACTGATTACACAGTAAGATCAGATAGCCTCATTCATTACCCGACCATATCCACAGACCATTCATAAAGTATCCAGTTTCAATCGAATGGTGCCTATTTCGGCTGTGCCTGCGCATACGCACGATAACGACGTTCACACGGTACGATAGAGCTTCCGAGAGCGGCCTTCCGCCGACTTGTCCGGACCTGACCCGCTATCACACTGCCGGACCACTTCCGCCGGACACCGCAAACGACAATGTTTGTCTCAGTATCGTACTCGTAAGTGATAATGATAAATTCGATATTTTTTTTATGTTGTTTTTTGGACTATTTTTGCGTTTTTAGATCAAGGTCAAGGGAATGAAGGATCGATTCATGAAAAATTGTTGTGCAATTTTGTTGGTGATAAAAATTTGAATGCTTTAGTAATGGTATATTTGGCAAAGCATGTGTAAGCCGGTAAGTTAGAAAAAAATATATTATAAGTAACTTAACTTTACATTAAAATACCTGAAGCAAAGCTAGATGATTTCAAAATAGAAAATAACTTGCTTCTGTCCTCTGGGAATTATCCCACATAACCAGGTCAAGTTTAACCTATGTGCGAGATTTTCTCGAAATATAATCTGTCGTTAGGGACAGACAGACTCACATACCATTTTCATTTTAATTTGTAGTATTTATTAAGAATGGACACTATTATTTCTACAATCTTGGTAAAGCGAACGTGTGAGACAACACAGTCTCACACCGATTGCCGCAGTTTCCTTACTTTTATGCGCGTGCGCACTCCCATCATTATCCGACTAGCTGCGCGCGCAACGTTATGAAAATATCATATTCACACGAAATTAATTGACGTTTCTTAATACTAAGACGATCGCCTTCATTGTTTTATAAGATTAACTGATAAATGAGGAAATCTGTGGGACGTAATCACTCTCATTTAAATTTGGATTCAAAGATTGTGCGCAATGAAATGTTGCCACGGAAGTCGTAAGTTTTTTTGAATTAAATGACGAAGCTAGTTATGTTTACATTACAAGACAACTTTTCTGTTTTCAAATACTCAATATCTTGAGAACCGATCTTACTAATTCAGTGCAATGAGTTAGACCAAGATCTTTAAACACTACTATGATCTCTTTTTGGCAAGGCATGTCGAACCATAAGTCATTCATCATTTTCATCATTTTCCTGCCCTTGTCCCATTCTATTTGGGGTCGGCGCAACGCGTTTTCTTCTTCCATTCTCCCCTATCAGAAGTCACGGCATCATTTACTCCTTTCTCCTTCATATCACTCCTTACACAATTCATCCATCTTTTCCTTGGCCTTCCTCTACATTTCAGTTAGTCAGTCTTAGTTTCGACCAGCTCCCATTCACAATCTAAGTCAATGCACTTACTTGATACAATTTAAACTGTTTAATATTCATACCTACCTACATAATCTCATACTTACACAGATAAACAAACATTCACTAAGCTCACCCAAACTCGCTGATACTCAGACACAATTTAAGTGACAACCCAACCATGCGTTAAGCATCAGTCTGGTCTGAGCGTCAGCAGACATCATGCACCAATTGAGTTGAGCCATTCCGTAATCCAATTACGGTAGACTGTATGACCTTATACCACCTGTAGAACGTTACTTAAAGATTGACAAGTTGATTGTAAGTTGTGGGTTTAATTATGATAGTTAGGGAGAATTTGTAGGTGGTACTGTTTGAGGGCTTTTGTTTGAGGCTATAGATGGAGAAACTGACGTGAATGTAAGATGCGATTGGTATGAAAAAAGATGTTGATGGATGGAGAGGAAGAAGAAGGTCAAAGAAAAGATGGATGGATTGTGTAAGGAATGATATGAATTAGAAAGGAGTAAATGATATCGTGACGTCTGACAAGGGAGAATGGAAGAAGAAGACGCGTTGCGCTGACCCTAAATAGAGTGGGACAAGAGCAAGAAAATAATGGTATGAAAAGAGATGCAAAAGCTATAGAATTGCCTGATGTGAAGCGATGGGTGGAGCACGCTTGCCAAGAACATACCTATTTACTCGAACTTTGAGATCTAGATTATAATGATCTAGGAACAGGAAATGAGGCTTTGATGTAAGTATAGAGTAAGATGCAGTTGGCATGAATTGAAGTTTATAAGAAACGAGAAAACGGGATTAGGAAGAACTTTACGCATTAAGAACATTTTAAGGTTATGAAACTCACAAGAGGAAAGAAGATAAAAGACCCTAAACGACCATTGAAGAACATAATGTAAAATAAACTTCAATGTACAGAACACTTAAGAAGTTAAAAGCAATGAAATCAAATGTTTTCACATTCACACATCACATGTCTCAATTACAATTTTAAACAAAAACAACTCTCTCTCACATCTTATTCCAGTTTTTGCGTATTATAAAGGTACTTGATGATCTATTCTTGATTGCACTTCAGTACCGTTATACGGCTGCCGCTGACCGACTCAAAACAATGAAAGGTCATTTCGTAATTCATCATCTACAATCGCCATCTTATCTTGATGATTTATCGTATTTGTTTTAATAATGAAATGGTTGGACGGTGGTTAAAGGTTTTTATTGATACGTTAAGTTTTGTTTGTATTACTTATTTACGTACGAACGTAAAACTGGAATGGCATACAGATATTATACCAACGCCGACCAATACTTGTACTACTGATGAAAATGATTAAATGGGTATGATAGTTTCACTTGATTTTTGACTTGCCATGGCGAGCGAAACTTAGTAACTAGATAATTATTGTATCGCGACATAGGTCTGTCTTCAGTTATAAGATAATAACTTTATGGTGGTCGATTATGCAAAATTATCCATAAGAAGACTGAAGGCATCGATCAATCATCTTTGAACTCATAACGATACAAACATTATCAGCAATCCTATTTCATTTTCAATATTACACATACACAATGAACTTGCTGCCAAATTAAATTACACACCCGTTTTTGCTCTTAAGTTCATTTAAAGAATTATAATGAGTTTCAAATCCAGAGCTCGGTTCAAAACAAAAGTTATGTACCATCACGAAATAATAGATTTGTAAGACAAAAATGATTAATGATGAGTAAGTAACAAGTAATGTACGGAGCTCTCAAACTTTCACACTAATGATTATAAAGACAAAACCGATTCAGAAACTTGATCTCTATGCGTCTTTAGTGATTTATAATGTGGTGTATGCTTGGATATATTTGCTGCTGACATACTGTTTGATGGATTACATTAACACTAGTTTGCATTAAATGAGTAACATGAAGTTAATTTGACTGGTTAAAAGACTTCCATCTTAGCATCTTCAATTTTTGTTACGACTTTCTGCCAATCAACGTCGTCCATAGTAACCATGTAAGTGTTATCTCCTTCAACGTTGTTGAAAATCTCTTTGTATGTATCATCTAATCCTTCACCAGCTTTCTCACTTCAAAGAATAAATTAAACAATACGATCTTCACATCACCTAGCCACTAAACCAAAAATTTTAAGCTCAACGACGAGACGATTCATAAAATGTAATCTCTCGGATATGGCGTCAATAAAAACCCGAAACCCACAGGTATCACGGTCCACAGTTTATCAGGGGCTATCCAAATGCTTAACACGTATGTCCACACAGCACAATGTATTTTGGAATAATTTAAAATCAATTATGTGCGGTTAGAAATTCCACAGGTCTTAAGTGGACGCTATTTCGAAGAGTGATTTATTTGGCTGTAAGATTTGTGTTGGCACTTTCTTGTTTAAAGTACAAGCCTAATATTCTGCCCTCTAACTTGAGATTATTTTACAGTGACTCATTCTTGATTCAAGATGATTCCATAGATTTAAATATATTGTGTCTGCTTATGTCCTCATAGGCAACGGCTTACCGTGATTATTATAATTCAGGACATTACAACCACCGTTACTACTACTACTAGCTGTGACGTGTCGACGGCGCCGTAGTGTTCCACGCGTACCTCAAAGAGATGTCAAAAAAAAAGAGGGGCCTGCCAGGGTTGCGGATTGTTCGAAAAAGATACTGCGGACCCGGAACATTAAGGGCAATAGAAGGAATATGGTTTAGTCAGTACAAGTCTAACACTCTCCAGTTATTTGATGAGCAAAAAAAGACATTACAAAACAAACTAAAAATATAAAATCTACTCCGCTATTAACAGTTAGCCAGAACCTACACAACGATTGAATCCTAATGACTCAACAAAAAGCAACAATCACTGCAATATCAATTTTCGAAGTGGCTAAATACCACTACACATTAGATCATAGACTATGATTGCTATAACTTGAGATACGCTTTGCTTTCACGAACGTCTAGGCCACTAAAAAGAAAAGTATCGAAGAACCACTATCCATTAAAATAGGACCAAAGTTCCAAACAATAGAAGAAAGAAAGGAATAACTAAAACAAGCTTGATCTTCAACTGATATTTAAGACTACTTAATTTCAGCAAGTTGCTTTTCTTCGTCGTTTCTCTTGTAAGACTTAGTCCTTCTGCAGAAAACCTGTCTAGTTTTTATCTAGATTGACTTACGATACAATTAGGAACCAAACTGGTAATTAATACAGTTGACAGGTTGAAGAAAAAAAGCGAGACAGACGGACGTGAGACGGTATTTTAAAATTATGAATTAGATTTAGTGGAGTATGATGGGTTTTATTAATTTTGAATGCGAATAGTAACAGATATTTATAAATAACTACGAAAAAATGAATCCAGCTTAGTAAGATAATTATTATAGACGTTGAAGAGAGATATAAGAAAGAGGATTTGAAGTTAGAAAAATATTAACCGTCAAAGTTCTTCATCAAAAATTAGCATTTATATAAAGATCCTGATGTTGATAAAACTTTTGTAGACAATATACGTCTTTCAAAAGAACCGAAATTGAACAAAGAAATAAAGCAAGCTACGTACATCATAAATAAAAATTAAGTTCGCAAAAAAAACGACCGATAAATCGATACCACAGAAAAATAAGTAATTAATTTATCGATACACATTCGATGACCGTACAACCAATAGAATGCACAAATGGACCATCGTTTTGTTATTCATATCGATTTAGAAACTATGACAAACCATTGTAGAATAGAAATGCTGACAAACTTAACTTTACGCCTGTTGTTAAAGTAAAATATTCTTCAAATAATGACGAAAAAGTTTTGTCAATTGTAATTAATATGTTTGTCAACGTTTTTAACGTGGGAGAGGATTCAGATACTTGATACGGGAAAGAAACCCACAACCCTTTGGTTTTGGACTTTAAAGGCACCAAATGAACAAATAAAAGGTAATAGCCGATATATTTACATGAAGCTTAGTATTTTAAAAGAATCATCAGGTTTCTTTGACCAGTAAAAAGCAGAAATTGTTTGAATTTCGAAATGTACTTTTCTTTAGCAAATACACTCAGTAACTATATCTGTTACGGAGAAATTCTATTAAGTAAAGTTAATAATTTATGTCCAGTTTTGTCTGAGGATAGAACTCCTACTGCCAGAGTCACCTATTTGACAGCCGACGAGAGGACCAGCTACCCTATCATGACGTCTTAAACCAGAACTAATTCCACTGAGAGAAAGAGACAGAGCTATACAAGGTGTCTAGCACCATCTCTTTCTCTCAGTGGAATAAGTTCTGCTTTAAGACGTCATGGTAGGCCTACTGTTTTCGATTTAGAATAGTTTTGAGCTGCTAAGATACCAAACCAGAAACATACAAAAAAACAAAACAACCTCACACTCAGATGCAAAGAATAAAACTTAGCCCACAATAAAAGTCGAAAACAGATCAAAATGTAACACGTTTTTTTTACCAAAGATGATTTCAATGTTAATTTTTTTCATCGCTCTTCTCATTCTCAACCCACATTTTAACACTTTTTCATTTTTGTATCCCGCCACAAAACTCGCTTAGCTCGAGGCTATGTTTGGAGATCGTGACAGCGGCGCGGGCGCAGGCTTATTATTAAAGCAAACGGACGAACGGACGGCCGATAACTACTAGTGCATATGCATGGACGCAACGTAAACACTAGCGCAGAACGTGTTTGAATATTTTGAAAGAATCATCCAGGATGCTAGAGAATACGGTTAGGATTATGCTGTTTTAAGGTTCCAGATAAGGTTAGGTTCAAAGAGAGGAGGTGTTCGAAGATAAGATGTCATTGTCAAGAAGAATTAAGAGTAGAGAAAGACCAATGTAACGATAATAGACTCTGTGAAGGATAATAAGGCAAGTGAGGAGATGTCTGATGACATAACAAGTAAAAGAGAAGCATGGGAGAAGCAACATAACGCCAGTCCCAACTTCGCCCTTGTGGCATAGTTACTTTGGGCTTACGCTAAATTAACACGCGTGATGATCGAAAAAAAAATCTTTCTCTCCTCTTTTCTTCCCTCTTTCTCCCCCTTATCCCACTTTTTTTAAGCCTATGTAACTGAATTTTGCTACAGAGATAGTTGGGACCCTGGAGTCGGTCCAGGGTCCCAACTATCTCTGTACCAAAATTCAGTTTGGCCATTAAGGCGTGAAGACGTAACAAACAAACTCACTTTCGGTTTAATAATATTAGTAAGGTCATACTGTCATCAGATTTAAGAATTTTAGATGTGAACATACCGCAGCACCAATGTTTTTCTTGAACAATGCAGCTCTAGGCGAAGTGTCCGTTATAAACATAAGCAAAGCATAAGTCTTCAATAAAATTTCATCTTCAGATGATAAAGTTAGTATCTCGAGTGACAATTTCTTCCACATTTTGCCACATTTCTCACAAGAAGTTGAAACCATGCGGGTGTGTTATGTAAAAATAATTGTTTTGAGGTTTTCCACGTCACCAATGAGGCTGCGACATGTTTTTATAGCGGGTACACCACCAGTATTGCATGGGAAATGTTGGTTTCTCATGCGAAAGTCTTCCATTGTCTGCCTTTTTTTAGCTTTACTTCACAATATTGTTATTTATTTGTTAAAAACGAACGTTAATCAGCCATATTAGCTTTGGTTCGTGTGTATAATTATTTTGGACTAAAAAATAATTGTTCTTTAATAGTCGTAATGACGTTTACGGTTATAATGAAGCTGTATATTGAGGCGATTTGCAAGTTATTATTTTCCTTATTAGGATTGGTTTGGTATTCTATAGAATCTTTGATACCGTAGGTATTAAATATGTTAGTTAAACTTGTAAGAAATACCTTAAAAGCACACATTCTCATATTAAAGACTTTAGAAATGCTTTTGAGAAGCTAACAGGTGTAATTATTGTAAGGAAAGTTGACTAATTGTCGTGTCGAGGTCATGATAATCACAGTCTTACATGGAACTTGTCACAAATATGGATAAATCATAAAACGCTCAGGACAGATTTATCACTTTCAACACTCGTCCCCTCTTAGTTCATATCGTAAACCTGTCTGCTAGGGCTACCACCAACAACAACAAAAAAAATATTAATACCATGCCCATGCGACAAAAAATTACTATTTAGTATAAGGGTCATCATCGTAATCATAATACTGATATTTTATTACTTTTATAACATAATATCGTACGTAACCCAAACGATGTCCGTTGCTCTTTCCATATGCATATATCTTACACGATTATGCACGAGTTATATAACAAATAGTAGCAGCCTGTAGTTCCTTTAACCAAAAAGCAATAAGGCAGCAAGCTTAGACACAAAAGGATAAAGGAAAAGATAGCTAGGTAGGTATATTGCTGGTTAGTGGCAACCCTATCTGACATCCGTGAGGTCCAAACACGGCCGTGTTTGAGCACCATGCCGCTGCGCCGGCGCACTGTTGTGTGAGCAAACAACGCTAGCAGATAACTAGGGATAGATACTGAGATGTGTAGTGTTGGTTAGGGAATAGATGAAGATTTTAGCTAAGAATCTTGCTAAACAATACTACTAGATATAAAACTGGTAAAGAATTTGTCATGTTGAAGATGGAAACAAAAACTACGGTAGTTTTCCGAAAACAATGATGAATAACAAAACAAGACATTAATTGCAACAGTTTTCCGAAAACAATGATGATAAACGAGACTTTAATTACACAGCATAAGATTAGGCATATCTTAAAGACACAAGAACAATTTTAGCATAAAATTCAATACATTGAAGATGTAAGATCGGAGAATGCAACAGAAAGCCTTTTAAGACAGAGTTAGTTCAAAGAGTAGTTAATTGCAAAATAAAGCCAGGCTTACAGATTTTTACTGCAGTGTATATTAAACTTAGAGAGTAAGCAAAATAAACTACAGAAAGTACTGACATAAAAATCACCCACCAGCTAATACTCTAATCAGTTTCTTGTCCAGTTTACAGTATAAAATTGCTCATTGTAACTTTTACAAGCTTTGCCAATTTATAGGTGCTGATTTAAGCTGTGTGTTTAATAAGAGTAAATTAAGTTGTTAAGGCCATTGATCACTTTACGACGAAAGCAGACACGATGTAGATTTTATGAACCATGTAGACTTCATTTGTTTTAAGAATAGCCTTGTCTGTTCATCTAGATGTTATCGAGTCATTGGATCATTGATCTTCCTTGAGTCTATTAATAATTAAAGGTATCTTTTGTGTTATTGATTTCGTCATTATTTGACGACTCAAAAGACGGTTTTTTTCTATTAAGCTTTCTGCTAAAGTTTCTACACCCTTGACAGGCATAACATCTTTGAGAGGCGCAAAAGCATTGCTTACTAGTTATCTTATTTCGTCAAACGAACATTTAGCGCCCCCAACGACTTAAGAATCTGGCGTTTCAACAAAGTATTTCAAAGACATGCCACAGCATAAACTCTTTACCATAGCGCCAACTTGAGAGATCATTACCATCATAAAGCCACCATTATGCAACGGAAAGACTTGACAGTTAGTGTCTCATGGTCATAAACACGTAATTAGCAATTTAGGAAACAGTTCGAACATGTGAAGTTAGACCACACAGGTACCCTGTGCTTATATGGTGAAACCTAGGTTTGTACCAACGGTTTCGCGAAATAGATACCGATATTTCAATGCAACAAAAAGTTTCCTCCTAATTTGGTAAGACCAGTTAAGTATCATTATCAATTATTACTGATTTATGTGAAGTCTGGCAATATTATGATAATTTCGCTTTGAGTATAAAGTTGCCGTGTGATTGGTTGAAAATAGAAATATGATATTATGATTGACGTTGAAACTAAGCATTTTGAGCTCGACATATAAATAAAACATGGCTAACACAGACGTTTAAGATTTTACAATCCTGGTACAGACACAAGTTATACTTAAGCTAGCAAGTGTAACTAAATTAAGTATTTCTAAACAGAAATGTTAAAAACCAACGTATTGTAACCTCAGCAAGTTGGAACTGTTCAAATATTCAATGTTTCTCAGACGTACGTAACAAATAAGTAAAGGCGATTCGCAGAACAATTTCTCGTCGCGGACACCCGAAGGCGTTGCATGATTTTGCAAACTCAAACTTTATTTTTTAAGCAATAAGGTTGGTTATTGATGGTGTTGATAAAACAGATGCAAATAACGTAGATTAAACGAGAAATTGGTCGTATAGGGTACACTTTAGTTGAGATTTATTCGTGAGTGTCCAGTGACCCCAGGCGAGTAGCCGCCGGCTACAACTTGGACAATTGGCCATTAATTGCGCGTGTTTATAGAATTGGAGCGAACAGTCTGTTTGAACAACATGGCGACATCTGCATGACTGGAGAACCAACGAAGTCGACCGGGTTGTTTAATAAAAATCTATCTACCAATTACAGATGAAGTATCCGTTAGAAGAGACGACATAATTTCTTTTATACAGGCAGAAAATAATTTAACTTAAAGTGTTTTATGTTCATAGAAACTGAAAATGCATGACACAGCAAATCAATGTTTAATAATCGAAGTTTAGATTACTGTAAATCTTATTTCGATCCGTCAAAACGATGCATGCATATGAACACTCTTGGACTTACGGATATCATAAATAATTCTACCACTACAAAAGATCAACCCCCTTACTCATAAAATTGACACCCATAACTTTTACCTGTCATTGTTATATTCTTGTAAATAGAGCGAGAGAGCAACAGTGTTTAATAGCGGCCGAAGAGATTTTGCCGTACCAAGAATTTTGATAGTAATTTCATGAATAACGATGTTAATCTTGCAGCTAATGAGTTATTTGGTAAAGCTTTACACAACAAACTAGTTACTATATGGATTTCCTCTGGTAAAGGAGCAATAATTGTCTACGAAGCACAGTAAGACAAGCTCATACCTCAAATCATTGCATGCATTTCGGACAAAGAAAAAAAATGGAAAAACGGGACAGAACGAAATTTTTTTAAGTATATCTCATTATAAACTCATGCAGTTAAGTTGCAAGCAGACCTTAATCTAAGAACTATATGTAATATTATTATGAGTAATAAAACAGACTTACGGCCGCATTAATCTTCAGATATCAGAATTAACTAAATCACGCTTTAAGCACACGCGTTGCATTGTCGGTTAATCCCGGTTCAAATACCTTTGAACCCAGATAAACTGACTATCTGAACGACTAAAGCGAAAACTGCAAAACACACGAACGGAAACCATTAATGATTTCAAACGATATTTGAGCCGTTGTGTCCATAACATTTACCGTAGTCTGTTTGGGTAGACGCGGTAATGTGATGAGTTTTTGTTAGATAGAGGAATAGTTATTAGTGCTTGATAAAGTTTTGAGGCTTGTTAAGGAAACAGGGTTACTGCCAATAAATAACTAACAGGATCCGCAAAAGCTTTTAATGTTGGTAAAGATGACGATGTTAGTGAAAAACCAATAGAGATGATAGTTACTGTCATTTACACTATTTTTATCTATAATCAAGAACAAGCTCATGCAGAGTAACGCTTACAACAGAAAACAAAGTATGTTTGATTAAAAAAATGGTCATAAACCAAAGCATTTGACCGAAATATTAAATCGAAACACTTGTTCTCAAGCCAATAAACATTAAAAATGAGCAATATTACAAAAAATAGCAATATAAAATCGAATCACAGAACAGATTTAAGTTGAATTACGTCCGTTTATCATCGCCGCATACAAAACAAGTAACAATTACGAAAACACAAAAAGAACTTTCCCTCAAAATCGAGAATTTATGTACACATTGTCCCTTTCTAAACTGTAAAGTGACACTAAGGTTGATCAATATTCAAAATGTCCCGGCCGAGTCCCGACCACAGAAATCGTGTGGAGATGCATCGAATACCAAATGGTTGGCACTAACATTGGTATTCACCCAGTCCAGTATAGGCGAACACGCCGAGAAGTTGATGTATATAGAATTAAACTGTTCTTTCTTATCAATTGATCTAGCATATGCCGATGTTTTAGGTGATCACATTGTAGTTAGGTTATTTCTACAAATATTCAACCTTTTGGAGATATGTGATGATAAGAAAGAAGTAACGAATGTTTTGGCAACCGCCCAAAGTTGATTAGTAAGTCAGAATATTGCGGATGCTTAAAGCGTGGCCACATTTGAATCGTAAACGAAGATGACTGCAATGGCGTGCAGTATGAAGCGGAAAATATTGAAGTTGTAGAAATTAGCCAAGCTGTATATACAAAAATAATAGCTGTGTGTGCAAAAAACTAATAACACATCAAAATCCATAAATGAGAAAACACTATGACTTCAAAAAACTACGAAAATCAATGATTAATTTGTCCGTTTTAGAAAATTAACTACACACACACAATTTTGTGAAAAGGGAGCCGCAAATCAAGCATTGCTGGTTATTCGGGAAGGTAACAAAGCAGATGCAATTAATAGTATAGTACCTTATTGCAAATGAAAAATATTTTCAATGTGATTCTTAAAACTTGCGGTTAAGAAATAAGGAGACGTGCTATACGATCATTGCCACCAGCTTATGCCTATAGCTAAAGATGGCAACAATATGTACAAGATTTATGTTTTATGACCTAGTACTAACGGTGGGACTCTTCTAAAGAAAAACCATGAACTAACACTGATAGGAAATTAAACAGATATTAAGGAAAATGAAGGACGAGAGCGAAAAATAACTGCAGTTGATAAGTTCATTAACTTTAACAAACAAATTCTTGGGTTGTAACCAATACCAGGTGTTGGTAAGATTGGAAAGGATGAACCATACGTTTATATATTCAGAGAGGATGTGATTAGGAGATTTGTATGTAGATGTATTGGCTACACGGCAAACACATTGGTTAACGGAAGACGACCCAAAAACAGACTTCGTTTGTACTCTCTTGGGAGATGTAGAATTTGACAAAGATATTACTAAGGTGTTTGGTAACTTGTAGAGAAGTTAACTCGATGAGTACCTTAAGGTAAGGTAAGGTATTCGCATGAATGAAATCAAGAATAAGCAGACAGATATAACAAATAGATAACTGAAGACAAGCGCATAGCTATAACGGCCAGAAAGCTACATAATTAACGGATAGCCTGTTCTAAATACGTCATACATTGTTATTAGAACAAGCTATCCGTGGGTACCTAAATATTACAGCCTACAAAATATGCTTACTAGAATCAACGTACAAATATTAATGTACATACGGAGCTGAAAGCATCGGCTTATAATACGAGCTCAGGTTACGAGCCGCGCTTAACGTCAACAAACGCGGCACAATTAAAAAACATTAAAAAATGCGATGCGTTGAATTCACTCCAGTTTTTAAAACGACTCGTTTCACAAGTCCCTACTGTGAGAACCGACCAGTAACCCGACTAAATGAAAAAGACACCGGCCCTCCGAAAGCTCGCTAAGCAAGCGCGCCAACTCAACTCGGCCGGATAAACTTGCAGACCGCGCTTTCATAAGCACAACTACATACTTGTATAACTAGCACTCACCTTCGACACCATGGATCCTGGTGGCCAGTGTCGACAGCACGATGAAGATTGACAGCAATTGAATCCCATAATCCGGTATAAAGTTCCTCGACCACATTTTGTAACACAACATTCACACATGGATCACACACATTTGTTTTACTCCTTCTATGTCGTTTGAACACTAAATAATCAACACTCACGGAACCAAATGTAAGAACTGACACTTCATTTTGTTTTTGAACTGTTGTTACGTCGAAAACATTTGTTTATTGGACATTTTAGCGGTAAAACACGTTTGAAAATAACGTAAAGCCCGGTAGGAACATGCGCAGCCGCGTCCCGCTCGCATCTGACGGCTTTGTCCGTAAATACACAGCGTACGGTAAATCAAAATGGCCGCCAGCGCGGTTGTGTGCGTGCGCACCCCTTGTAACAACGCATATTTTGGTATCTAAGCTTTATCACTTGATTGCGGTAGTAGTTTTAATCATTTAAAAGCTGAACACAACTGATTTAAGTCATGAATTGTGGAATATTTGGCTAAAACACCGTGAGAACCGAATTACGCACACATACAAACGTACGCGAAGGAATGTTGATTCAATGGAGAAATCAAGCGATTCAGCAGCGCTGTGTGCGCGCAACCAATCAAGAGCTTTTGAACTTTGTCGTTCATGCGCCACAACACAGATGGCGCTTTGACTTGTTTTGACAAGGGGGTTGAAATTGGAATTAAACAATTTGAATATAACATTTCATACTTTTTAACAGATGAACCCATTATTTCCAGCCACATTTTAAAACTGTGTTAAACAATAGTATATCTACTTGATACTATACGTTAGTGTGTAATTGTTTGATCAATAACTTCGTCGATCGGACTGTTATTGCTAAGGGGTGGAACTCGCATCGTTTTTTATTATTAATCTCAACTACAATATTTAAAACAATGGCGATGTGTTATCAAAAACATCCCTTTGAAATAGAAACAGAGGACCGGCTCACAACAATCAACACTAAAATATTTGAGATTAAAAAGAAAATTCAACTATCGGGTGCGTATGAAAGGCCATATAAATAGCTGAATCTTGGAAGTCCCAGTTTGTACAGAAGTGAAAATTGAGACAGTTACAAAACTTATGAATATTTTTAAATAAGCATTGTACGCCTATCTTTAATCGCTAATATAAATAACTTTATTTATGCCAGCTCTATGAAACTTCAAATTCAGTAATTATGCTCTTAATTAAGCATTAAGTTCGTGTTAGTGAAAACGAGAATATCTCTTGTTTAAAAATAGGAACTTAGTAAAAACGTTCTACGTAATTACTTTAATCTCACATTTTTTTACAGAGGGCCAAAGAAAATCAAACTTTGAAGAGAATGAAGCAGAAAAGCAACAAAATAATGACCTCATTGATACTTTGAAGAAAGAAATAAAAATGAGACTAATAGAGCTAGCCCAGGCAAGAGCTGTGATTGGAGAAGAGGAGGTCCAAATCAAAAAGTATCTGAATGAAGTGTGTCCTATGGGAGATAAGAGTGCTGATAAGGTAATGTGGAATCATGTGCCTGTTATCCTCATTGGTCTAGTGGTCACAAGCGCTACTGCCAAGGGCCTGTCCATTAATCACGTGATAGGTTTTTTAGTATTTTTTTTATGTATTACTGGGTATTTGCAGCTGTCAGATTTTCTTAGCTTAGTTAATACTGGTTATTGGTTCCCACTCATTCGGGACGCTTTTTCTTCATAGTGTGTCGATGACAATCTAAATTGAGTAAGCCCAAAAATTGACGACGAGTTTGGCACTTTCAGTAACGGCCATCATCTCCTGTGTTTTCAGGACACAGACTATCTGTAACGACTGTCAAAGATCTACGAATAATTAACTGACGGGTTAATATTCCAACTACGACTTGAATGAAGAGTTCTTAAATGTAGTTTGATATCCAAAAACGAAAAAAAATAATTTAGGTCTGCCTTATTTTACAGATAACACACAATCTCGATCTAAAAGTAACAGAACAGAGGAAGATTTTGGACTTACTAAAATACGAGAAGAGAAGTAAAAAGAAGAAATTGGCAGAATTGGAGAAGGAGTATGAATATCTTCTGATAGAAAACAATAAAGGAATATTGGTGAAGTCTAAAAACAACAGCAAAGCCAGGAAAGTAAGATATGTCCTACATAATGTGTGTTTTTAGTGATCTCGTTTACAACTGTATCAATACGTGAATTTACATAATTGTCTATTTGAAAAATTTCTTATCAGAAAATTGCATACAGAAAAAAGTTGCAAAATATGTAATTTTGGGAGAAAAAGAATACTAATCTAGTAGTGGTGCTAGTACTGGTCGGTTACTAATATGATTAAATTTACGCACAGCACGTTTCTCACTTGGAAAATGAGATACACAAGGTTCTCATCCAATGGACGGAGGCGGAACTGGTGAAGAAGAAATACATCTCCATAAGGTTAGTCTGAATGCTCAACACAATATTGTAAGTCCGAATGACGATTATAAAGATGATGCGCCTGAACATTATAGCATTTATGTCCTACATCCTACTAATATTATAAATGCGAATGTTTGTGAGGATGGATGGATGTACCGCGGTCCCGGAACATAAAGGGCAAAAGAAAGAACTTGGGTGGGTGTTAGGCAGTAAGAGTCTGACACTCCCTCCCGTTCCGCCCAAAGCGGGGGATGTTATTTGATAATTTTCCATCAGTAAAAATAATGTGAAATTTTCCAAGATTGTTTTTATTTCATTACAGTTCCACCAGGAACATTATACTACTAATATTATAAATGCGAATGTTTATGAGGAATGATGGATGTATGGATGTTTGTTTCTCTTACACGTCAAAACGGCTGAACGGATCTTGATGAAATTTGGCGCCGAGGTAGATTGTGGTCTAGAATAACACATAGGATACTTTATTTTTCGCTATCACGTGGGCGAAACCACAGGCACCAACTAGTATAACCATAAATATAACGTCAAACCTGTGACGCCCCATACTCCCACCTTTTCTAGAAGTGTTTAAGTCTAATGTTATAAGGGTGACCCTATCGCCATCAGCCAAGCTTGAATCCTTACTCCAGCATGTCCTGAGCCATTTTGGACTATCACATAGTATAAAACAAAGCCGTTTCCCTCTGTGTTATGCTTTTTTTTTGGGGTGGGAAATCATCAATTAACTTCCCCCGCTCTGGGGGGCGGGGGAAGCGGGGTGTCAGACTTTTACTGATTAAAACCCACCCATGTTCCTTCTATTGCCCTTTACGTTCCGGGGCCGCGGTATCTCTTTCGAACAACCCGCAATCCCGGTAGGTTGTGTGTTATGCTTGGATCTTTAAAACTATATTTTTGATGCGTTCATTTTAATAGATAATCATTTAAGGGAAAGTTTTATATGTATGATATCAGTATCTACTTTGCACCCGTTAGAAGCCGGGGCAAGTCGCTAGTTTATACAATAAATTACGTTTTTTTACAGACAAGCCCTGCTAGATGATTCGGTAAAATTCGAAAGTTCGTTGACCCGCATTGAAGACCTCTTGGCAAAACAGAAAGAAGAAATCATGAAACTAGAGGTACAAGTTTACAAATATAGACCTTTCAGCCTAACATTTAGAGTTTAGTGTACTGAACACCTTTTCTTTCTTGAATCGCTTGATACACCAGTCATAGAGAGCCATAATCTTGGCTATAGTAGATAATGTGTGTCAAATCATTCTCTCTCCGTTGTCCCATTAAACTAAGGGTCCAAGCAGCTCAGTTTTTCTTGTCTAGTCTTGTCTTTAAAAGTCACATCAACTTATAAACATTTATGACATTCAAAAGTGCCTGTAATGGTCTAATTGATTTATTTTTTGATTGCTTTGAGTTTGAGTTTGAAACAGTCCAACCATCATTTCTTTGGTCTTCCTCTGTTAATATAGCCATCTAAATTCCTACTCAAAACTTGCATCACGACATTTACCTTATTAATTCGTATGTCATACCAATTTTCGTAGTACTACAGACTGTGTAGTAATACTGTAACACACACAGCGTATCCGTGAAGAAGCAGGAGAGATGCGTATACGCGCAACAGCAGCAACAGCGGCCGAGGCTGCGCGGGCGCACGACGCCGAACACTCACGAGTGTCGGAACGGGCGTACTTCGCGCAACGCTTCGCCGAGAGGAAAAGAGAACTGGAAAAGCTGGAGAAGCGGGTGTTTCCTCCACAAGGTAGCCTTAAGCACTATAAGTAACATGTGGTGCCATCTATACCGCCATATACGAACTAAACTGACGTAAACATCGTAATCACACATCGACATAATGTCACCATCATCATCATCTGCCTAGCCTTTTCCCAACTATGTTGGGGTCGGCTTCCAGTCCAACCGGATGCAGCTGAATATCAGTATTTTACATGGAGCGACTATCTGACCTCCACAACCCAGTTAGTACTGGGTAATGCGATACCCCTTGGTAAGACTGGTTGTCAGATTTTCGGAACACTGACTACCTGTAACGACTGTCAAAGATCTACAAATGACAGCCGGGACCAACGGCTGAACGTGCTTTCCGAGGCACATCGACATAATGTCACCAAAGGGCGAATATCCGGCAACCGGATATCTGGATATCCGATCTCGAAATTTGTAAATCATCAAATAGATATCCGCTCTGGGCGGAGCGGGGGGAAGTGTCAGACTTTTACTGGCTAAAACCCACCCATGTTCTTTCTATTGCCCTTTATATTCCGGGGCCGCGGTATCTTCGAACAACCCGCAACCCCAGGAGAATCCTGTAACCGTCAAACTACTATCAGTTTTTCTTTATGACCACAGTCGACCCACAGAGCGATCCAATTCCATCCTTCTTTTATAATATTATAAATGCGAAAGTATGTAAAAGCGTATGGATGTTTGTTACTCTTTCACGTCAAAACGGCTGACCAGATTTTGATGAAATTTGGCACAGAGGTAGATTATAGTCTGGAATAACACATTGGAAAGTATCCTATGTGTTATTCCAGACTATAATCGATCCTATGTGTTATTCCAGACTATAATAAATTGTTTCGATATCACGCGGGCGAAGCCGCGGGCGCCAGGTAGTGTAGTGCTAAATCGGTTTTAATAGACCTTCTTTGATTGCCCACAGCTCGACCAGTGGTTCGTCAAGAATCAACAAGGTCTACGGAAGGAGAAAGTGCCCCAGAGGAATTGTCAGCATCTCAACAGATGGAGGACACCTTCCAGAGGCTAATGAAACTGACGGGTAATATCAGGATCTTTCTGCGCCCTTGTCTTTTTAAACTACTTCAAAAATGGAGAAGGTTCTCAATTCGAATGTAACGATATGCTATATCTCTTAGTAACAATGAAAAAAGCTACTAAAGAATTTGTGTGAACTTCCATCATACTACAAATAAAAATACTGAAATCAATATAAATAAAAAAAACCGGCCAAGAGCGTGTCGGGCCACGCTCAGTGTAGGGTTCCGTAGTTTCCCGTCCGTCGCAATAAGTGTTCCCACTTATGAATTTAAAGGTGGAGGAGGAAATTATTTTGTACAACTTTTTGTCTTTTTTGTACAAAAACTGTTGTGTCAATCAAGTTCAAAATGGTTTTCCTAGAAAGTCCTTATAAAGTTCTACTTTTCAGATTTTTTTCATATTTTCTAAACTTACGGTTCAAAAGTTAGAGGGGGGGGGACACATTGTTTTTTACTTTTGGAGCGATTATTTCTGAAATTATAGACATTATCAAAAAATTATTTTAGTAAACCCCTATTCATTTTTAAATACCTTTCCAACAATATATCACACGTTAGGGTTGAAATTAAAAAAAAAAATCACTTCCCACTTTAAAACATTTTTTTCCAATTTTTATTTTACCACTTTGTCGGCGTGATTGATATACATATTGGTACCAAATTTCAGCTTTCTGGTGCTAACGGTCACAGAGATTAAGCGAGGACGGACGGACGGACGGACAGACAGACATGGCGAAACTATAAGGGTTCCTAGTTGACTACGGAACCCTAAAAAGAAGGATAATAAATTTACTTCCGAAAGTCGGTAGCAAAAAATCTATGATTCAAATATCATGAAAAAGTCACCGACTTTTTAGTGCTTTTTCGGAAGTCGGTTTTATTTTGTTGTGGAATCAGCGTAATATCACGTTTTTACTTCAATTCTACCTTGTCAACAATATACATTATTATTACAATACCCTATATTGTCCAACAAGTGCACCGCGAACGTGACCACAGCTTTGAGTTTCTATTAGGTATAATCTCCATAAAAACTTCAGCTTATTCAGACTCTAGGGTAAAAAAAGCAACACAGCGTGTTTTAGCAACCATTATGAAAAGAAGAACGCAAACGCAGTTGATGTCCCACAAATTCCCATCAAGCAAAACACGAATAAACATGCATGAAGCAACATGGTACCGATTGGCACTGCTTCTGAAACTGGTCGCCTTCTTTTCCAGGTGTGACCGACGCCGAGGAAGTATTCGGCAGGTTCCAAGCTCAGCGCGACACGTCACAGCGACTCAGCTACCTTCAGCAGACGACGGAGGAAGAGAAACTACAGCTGGAACAGACCCAGGCTACCATGATGGCAGAACTGGAGGCTTTCAAGTTTGCCTCGGTTAAGGATAAAGATGAGTGAGTGGCAACAACACTTGAAATACTTTTCTCGTAGTCGCATTTAAGAGATTTGTTATGTCGACCAATCCGCTCTGGGCCCGCGTGGTAGACTCAGTCCGTATTTTGTAACAGGCAAGAGGGCTTTGTGTGCGGCTGCGATCTGTCGCGCCCGGCCCTGGTTCAGTCCATGGTCCGGAGCGAGAGGGAATGGGAAGCGGTCACCTCCTTCTGCAAAGCAGTTATTCTAGCGAAGGAAGTGGCCGGACATTTGAGGAACAGAACCGCAAACCAACCCAGCCGCCGCGGGAAAGGACTCCCTGCCACCGTAAATGCGGGTCTGTGGACGGTGAGCAATGGGTAGCTTACCGTCCGTCCGTAAGGGCTTTGTGTCTTGGCGGTAGACATTTCAAGCTAATTAATTCTACAGGAAAGTTGTAAGATCCTAGGCGATGACCCACTTGTCTTGTCTCAATCCGCTCACTGGCATTACATTACAACCCAGTCCCCCTAGCAGACAACCAGCTAAGACAACCCACCAGGCAATAGTGATAACGTTATAGATTAATTATTAAAGTCTCGATGTGCTCTTAATTTGTATCATTATCTAGGGCTCAGGACCAAATAACGGCACTAAAAGAAGAGATAGCAGAAGAGAATGAGATCTTCGCAGAATTGGAGAAGAATATGGACGAGCTGGAGACGCTGCTGTTGGAGATCAAGAGACTGCTATATGAGCTGTGCAAGCTGTTAGACGTAAGTGTAAATATATGCATGAAAAAGAAACTAGAAGTAGTTATAGTAGTAGAATCTTTTACTGTTAAGTTACCTGGCAACAGTAGCCTTTTGTTAATGAAAATAGAGCTCTGTTTAATTTGGACAATGCCGAAAAATCATGGCAAAACTTGGTGCATAGTCAAGCGTCGAACTGTCTCTGTTGTTAGATGTGCTGGGAATGATATTCCATTACGCCGAGTCGGTCATAACTCGTCTAACTTAACAGAAACTTGTGTTGCTATGAAGTTTGTCTCTTTGACTGTGTTACACTGCATTGTTTTTTGTGTGTGTCAGCCAAGGAGGTTGTCGTCTCCTTAACCGGACAAATAAATGATGAACTGTGCCGTCCTATCATTCTTAAGTACTAACGCATTGTAAAACCAAATAATTTTCAAAGAGTAACCATGGAGTTTGCCGGTTCTGCTCCATAGGAAACGACCAACTCGAACCGTGCACCTTTTCTCGACGTTTTTTCTTTATTTGTTTTATTTGTCAGATCAGTACAATCCATTATAAGTGCCAATGTGAAATTAAAAAAAATGATTTTGTCGATTCTCAGCCTATATCTGAAATATTTAAAATATTGTTTTCTTTTTAAATATTTCAGATTATTCCCGAACCAAGCATGCCAGAATGGACAGCTGAACCGAGAGATGTACAGGAACTGGTGACGGTGCTGACCATCCGCTATGAAAAGGCACGCGTCAAAGGCGAAGAAATCAAGGAGAAGCAGAAAGATTCCACTATCATCATGGTGCCATCCACCGTAAGATACTTAATTACGATGATACCAGTGGTATTAAATAAAATAAATATCTTGGAACAACTCACACACGGCTATCTGATCCCAAGCTAAGCAGAGCTTGTGTTATGGTAACCAGACCACTGATATACATACTTATATAATTTATAAATTCATACATATTATAGACTAGCTTCCGCCCGCGACTTCGTCCGCGTGGCATAGTTACTTTGGGCTAACGCTAACTTTAACCCGCATGATGACCCGAAAAATGTATCTTTCTCTCCCCTTTTCTTCCCTCATTCTCCCCCTTTCCTCACTTTAAAAAAACTTGCCTATTTCCGTCACCAGGGCCCCAACTATCTCTGTACCAAAATGCATCAAAATCGGTTGGGTCATTTAGGCGTGAAGCCGTAACAAACACGACACGGTTCGCGTAGTGGCTGGGCGAACGACTGCTGCGCTGTGTGTCGCGGGTTCGATTCCCGCACGGAACAAATATTTGTATCTATGACCTACATATAGTTGTTCCGGGTCTGGCTGTTTGTGTATGTGAGATTGAATGTTTGTAAACGCACCCACGATACAGGAGAAATTCCTAGTGTGGGGCAACGTCTTTTAAAAAAAAAGAAAGAAAGAACAAACAAACTAACTGTCGCTTTTATAATATTAGTAAGGATTTATGAAAATAACCGAAGGTAACTGAATGCCTATTCATTTACCTAACGAAATAAGCTACGTTAGAGGTCCTAACTGTAGCTACCTTACACTTAAAAAAGTGCCTACTTAAATAATAAAACTGATCCTAAATACACTACAGCTACAACTAAATAAAACTACAGCTAAATAAATTAAAAAATAATAATTTGAATTTATAATTAACCTGAAAATAATTTAAGTACTAAATTATATATATAAATTTTGTTTTTTTTTTTAATATATCTAATTATGCCTGTTATCTATAAGAACCTATTAATTACCAAATAAAGTAGGTACTAAAACTAAATAACTCTAATAGAATTATACCCAGAAATATGTAGGTAAGTACAACTTGTAACAAAAAAAGAAATTAAAATAAAGCTAAAACGCCTGTCCAATACTGGGTCCACCCTTTATAGCAGAACTTTTTATGTCATAATTTTATTTTGCATAACAACGGATAGCATAAACTTCATTTCGCAGAAAATTGTTTGGCAGACACTCATTTATCATACATTCAAAACTCATAATTTTGTAAGTTAGAATCATCTCTAGACATAAATTTCATATCCATAATATTCAAAAAGCAGAAACATCATTTCGCAGAAAGTTCACAGTCAGAATCGTCTTTTGACATATATTTCATATCGTTATCATTAAACGGCAGAATTGTCATATCGCAGAAAGTTTATAGTTAGAATCATCTTTATTATTATTTGTTGTCATTTATTTTAATTATTTATTTCTTTAAAATAATATCATTTATTTTAACTATTATTTAATTGAATTTGTAATAATGTCATTTAATTCCATAAGTAATTATTATTCTAATGTAAATAGTTCAGTTCCGGGTAAACTACTAAAAAACAATCTCATTTTCTATCAATGCAGGTCGTTACTGGCACTCGCCGGCCGCTGCCGCGGCACCGCTCGCTCCGCTCGCTCGGCTCGTGCGTAGGGGGTCACAGTTTTAACCTAACCTAACCTACGATTTTTTTTTCAACAAATTAACCTAATCTTAATAGTTGAGTCCCGGGTAACTAAAAACGATGTCTTTTTTTTCTATATAATTCCAAAAATATCTTATTTTTGCCTTAATCTGTTTTTGTATACAATTGTAACTCACTGTATCGGTTCACACCAAAATATTGGAAACTCAAAATAAATAACAAACATGGTAAATATCCCGTTTTAACCGTTAATAATAATGTTAGTGACCATGTCAGTTTAAAGACTTATTAGGCATATAAGTCTTTAAACTTAAAGTTATTCTTAATTAAATTCTGCCATCTGCATAGTATGAAAAGTGAAATTATACCAAATACTCGTCGCTCTAAATGAACATTATGCTAAACGACATTAGCGAAATTTGAACTCTGCCAATCGTAATTATACTAAATGTAATTCTGCCATCTTAAAACTATGCAATTGTAAATTCGGAGTTTTAAATATTATGCCAAACGATAATTATATCAAATAATTTTTATGCCTTTAAAATGTTCGTTTAAAGAAAAATATGCTAAGTGTGTTTTGCCAAATAAATTTCGGAGCATCAAGATTCTGCCAGATAGAGGGAACCCGTCCAATACTATCTACCTATGTATACCTACTTCACTTAAAAATAAAAACCTATAAATACTTTAATTAATAATACCTGTAACTATAATAAAGAATATAACTATATAACGCTATGGCGCCCATTAGGGGAGGGCTATGTCCAGCAGTGGACTAATATAGCCTAATGAACTACGCTTTTACCAATATAGTATAAAAAAAAAACTGAACATAAATTAGCCGAAACTCGGTTTCTAAAAATCTATGCGTACCTACTACCACTTCAGCTAAAAAGAAATAAAATGTAAACTATGAATAATTTGTAATTTGAACGAATATTTAAACACTACCAAAATAACTAATACCTATTTTATAAAATAACAAAGACTAAAAGTCGGGCTGAAAGCATTGTCTGTCAATAAGGTCGAACACTCTGAACATCTATTCGCATCAACAGCCAAATATTACACAAAAATAATCCCTAAAGCATGATTCAGTATTCACGCGCGATGGCTTATTAGCGTATTTCATGCATAACTTTGGTGTTTGTATACCGATTTATATGTTTCTTTTTTTATTGAATACGTAATAATGTTAACTGTTTTTAATTAGAGATGAGTGGGAGTGTTATAAACGTAAGAGTAGACAAATATAATCAGAAAGCTCCGAACTGCTAAGTTATCGGGAGTTACACGTGTTATTGTGAGTCAACCATAAAAGATAGACCTATGCTGTCGTAGGATATTTTTTATATAATTTTAAGGAGAACATTTCCGTCATACATGATTTCTGTGTAGCTTTAACAAACTTCTCCCGATTACCCAACATTTTCCTTCACTGCTCTGCTCCTATTGATCGTAGCGTGATGAAAAGTATACTATAACCTGCCCAGGAGTATGAAGAATAATTGTACCAAGTTTTGTTAAAATCCGTCGAGTAGTTTTTGTTTCTATAACGAACATACAGACATCCAGACAGACAGACAGACAGACAGACAGACAGACAGACAAAAATTTTACTGATTGCATTTTTGGCATCAGTATCGATCACTAATCACCCCCTGATAGTTATTTTGGAAATATATTTCATGTACAGAATTGACCTCTCTACAGATTTATTATAAGTATAGATAGATAAATCACACCCAGACACAGAACAAACAATCATGCTCATCACACAAAGTTTGTCCTGAGTGGGAATCGAACCCACGACCTCCGGTTTAGCAGTCAGGGCCACTAACCACTAGACCAACAGGCCCGTCCCGCCGTATTATACATGGTATATTTATCAGTTATAAAGTATGGAGAAAGAAAGTAGTAAGTGAGGAAACTTTATCATTGCGGTCGAGGCGGATTTAACGCCGTAGCCGGTATGAAGCCAAGAACAGCAGTGAAAAACTCTTACGTGCATCAAACGAATTTTCAGTACCTACACGAAATTAAACTTTAAATAACAAAACAAAAAGTACTTTGTCATTAATCACTACGAAACTATGATTTAATATCTTTTCCCCACGCTTTGTCTGAAAGAGAAACAGTAATTCAAATATATTTTAAATTTAAAACACAACTAATAGTACATTACGATATTAGTGCGTTAAGATGGTTATAACATGCGAGTCGGAATTTCAGCCCGAGCCGTAGGCGAGGGCGTAATTGAGACGAGCATGTTATAACCAATACGCACGTATATCGTACGACGTTTTTTAACACATTTGCGAGGAAACAGAAAAAAAAACATTTTAAATAAACTCAATCTGTGAATGCACATTGTTGCTTCCCGCCATTTTTACAGCGAGCTAGCGCTGCCTACTTTCGAATTAGTTCGAAATTTGAATAGCAACAGCGCTAAGCGACAAAACCCTTTATATAAATTAAAAAAAAAAGAAAAAGAATAGCAACTGCGCGCTGCTCACTAGTTGGAGTCGTGCGGCGGGGCGATCAGTTCCAAATTTGAAATGGCAAATAATACTGTTATGGAATTTGTATGGACTATAACTTAACTATTTGCTTTGATAACACACGCGTTTTTTATGACCCTCTTTACATATTTAAAACCGGTGGAATTACATCAGCTTTACGAGCAAGGGTGTTAAAAATATCAATTTTTGTTATAAGTTATTAATTTTACAAATGACTATGTTCATTTTTATAATTGAATTTTTTTTTTTTTTTTTTATTTGAAGGCCACACGAGATGCGCTTCATAACCCGCCGCGTGTATTGGGGTTTGGATAGTTGTTTATAATTTCCTATTTTTTCGATCATACAAACCTGACAATTGCAAAAATCTGACCAATAAATTGAGTGCGCTCAAACGATAATTCAATTGGTAGTTTGAGTACTATAAGCGACCTACACAAATGTCCTTTTTTGGTTGTGTTCGTCGTGTCGTTGAGCTCCTTGAGTTATGGCCGTTATGGGTCGAGCTACACAAATACTGACAAATGCTTGCACAGACTGGACAGGTCCACTCAATCTGTGTGGTGCTTTCTTAAGAAGACTATTTCAGACACTAATCTGCATAGTCCTTATGTAAATTGACCAAGATTTTTGTCTGGACCTTAAAACTTTTAAAAGATACTATGACCTCTGAGGTTGTTTCGGCTGTTTCTTCTCAGAGTAGTCGGGTACGAAACACGGGCCTCTTTTAGTTTAGACTAACGGCCTGCCTACAAAAGCCAACCTTAGAGAATAAAACTGCAGCGTTTACCAACCTACTACACTGGCACACAACAAAACAAATCCTTATATTCTTGGTAAAGTAAAATTATATTGTTTTAATTTCTCCAGCCGGCAAGCGCAGCAGCATCAGTAGCCGGAATGAGTGGAAGCCAAAGCACGCCCAAGGAATCGGAGAAGAATATACCCACGTACAAGGAGCTGTTGCAGAAAGAACCTGTTAAAGCTCAGAGTATGTATTGATCTGATTCTAGCTGTCTTGTGCGGTTTCACACGCGTCTTCAGTTGCTGGCCCGAGGGTAGTAGTGTGATTGTTGAAGCTATAGCCTATGTTACTTTTTGATAATGTAGCTTCTTATTAGTAAAAAATAGTTAGATAGATTCATTTATTTGATGCAGCAAAAGACACAATACAGGAGTTAATATAAAAAAAATATCAAACAGAAAAAAAGGAGACTTATAAGTTAAAAAGTAAGGTAGACTAAGTTAGATTGACCCATAGGTATTTAGACACATTACATACATTTATAAAGGTCGCCCACTACTGAGCGGTGTGTCTCAAAAATCGTGGTTAAAATCGGTCCAGTAGTTTTGAAGCCTATTCGATACATACAAACAAAACTTTCCTCTTTATAATTAAGTATAGATTTTATTTTCAGCTTTTGTAAGTTTACAGTAACATCCTTAAAAGAAAATTGTTGGCCACATTTCGCCAGTATTCTTACAGCCGGTGATAGGTATTACCTGACCCACTGAAAATTAGACGAATTTGAACCTTCGGTGTTCGTACGAGCTTATCGAATTAGAATTATTTGTTCAAGGTAGGCAAGATCAATTTTGAGTGTCGAGTTTGTTCATCGAGTAGCCGCACTATTCTAATAAACTCATATAAATTGAATAACTCTTACTATTGTAAGCACAGGGTTCAAAGTCGATCGTTTTTAGGGTGGGTCAGCTAACATCTATAACCGCCTGTACCTTGTAATAAGGGGCGGGCTTAAAGTCATCAACCGGGGGACAAATCCAGAAATCCGTTGCTGTTACTGAGCAATTCTTGATAGGAAATGCCAATAACATTTTACCTGGTCTGGGAATCGAGCCTTGGACTGTAGGAAACGGTTTGTGCGAAATCTACTTCAACATCCACTGAAAAACATTCTAACTTGAAAGGCTATAGACATCTGGTTTCATGGTCTACTCGGTTTTACAAAAATCAAATTTTACGACCCAATGCAATTAAGGCACACGGCCACCTCGGCAGAATCGCAATAAAACGCAATCTATGTATGTATGTGTCTTCATGATGCAGGTTGTTGAAAAGGTGGATGAAAAACGATTGCATGTAGCGGAGATGAGAATGTTGAGATGGATGTGTGGAGTGACAAGAATGGATAAAGTAAGGAATGAATATATTCGAGGAAGTTTGAAAGTTGCGCCTGTTACAGAAAAATTGAAAGGGAGTCGTTTGTCTTGGTATGGACATGTAATGAGGAGGGATGAAGGACATGTGACTAAAAGAGTGATGAATCTGAATGTTGATGGACGGAGAGCGAGAGGCAGGCCAAAGAAAAGATGGATGGATTGTGTAAGGAATGATATGAAGGAGAAAGGAGTAAATGATGCCGTGACGTCTGATAGGGGAGAATGGAAGAAGAAAACGTGTTGCGCCGACCCCAAATAGAATGGGACAAGGGCAGGAAAATGATGATGATGATGCAGGTTGTTTTTTTAGTTTCCATTTCATTCAAAGCGCGGCCACATCATGAAGTGATCAATTCTAAGATCTGGCCACGACGAATTAACCGTTGTGTGTAATCAATATTAAAACTTTCAGCTTCAGAAGACGAAGAAGACATACCTTCGCGATGCTACCTCAAAAGACAAGCACAACTGATAGTGGACACTAAGTGCAGAAGGAAAGGGTTCAGATTACCATACCCAAGAAAATAATCAATATTTATCAGCGGAGCAATAATGGCGGACCTGAGACATAATACAAGACTATTTCATTTTTTTTTAAATAACAACGACCAAAGAAAATGTGAACACTTTTGTGTCGTGTGTCGGATACAAGCTACATAAGAATATTTTATTAAAAACTACGGTTTACCGTGATGGTATATCGTCTCGGTACCAAAAAGTGTACGTTTGTGCAGCTCCTTAATGAAAATAAATGTTTATATCTTTACACCAATTTTTGATTTGCCGTATCTTAGAATAGTAAGTACAGACGACGGCACATAAAGCTACAAAAAACCATTTTAACCTGATCGCTCTACTACGGTGTGCGATCTGTAGTAGATAGATCAGGTTATAATAGTTTAGTATAGGTTGACCTGCCGTCGTGTGTACATCAAATGTCTGTGTTTGTGTATGTATATATGGAACAAATCATATTGGGTATCACCTTCTACGACCAGGTAATCACCAAATGAAACTGGAAGAAGAAAATGGAAGTAGGTGGATGATATACTTATACCATAAACTACACTGAAGATCAGCAAGAATGTGGTGAAGTGGATACCACGGACAAGACCTAGGAATATGGAAAGACAACCGATTAGTCTTCATCCCTATAATAAAATAAATAAAATAAAATAAGCCTTTAATGCTGTTAGTTTTTTCTATACAGTTCTTTCACTGAACTATTAACTTAACTATTACTACTTATTACTATAATTTAACATCAGCGATCGGATCGGTTTCTGTGACAGCTTGTCCTACGACATACGCCTCCTCCAAAGATTTCCAAGACTCTCGATCTCTAGCTATGCGGGTCCATTCTGACCCCGCGACTTGTCTGATGTCGTCCTCCCAGCGTTTGCGCTGGCTCCCTTTATTTCTTATATTGCCCCTTGGGTACCACTCTGTTGTTGTTTTGGTCCACTTTTCATTGGTTTCCCTCAACATATGTCCTGTCCATCGCCACTTTAGTGTTTTGCACACCCTGAGTGCATTTTTGAATTTTGTTTTATTTCTAATCTTTTCCAAATTAACCTTGTCTTTTATTTTCACTCCAATTAAACTCCGTTCTATGCTGTTCTGACAGACTTTTATTTTGTTAGCTAGTTGTTGGGTTAGGGCCCATGTTTGGCATCCGTATGTTAGACAAGGGAGTATGCACATATTGTATACAGTTCTTTTACTTTTTAGTGCCATATCTTTGTTTTTCATTATTTCACTAAGACTCCAAAATTTATTCCACGTATTTCTTATCCTTCTGTCTATTTCTTTGCTCATATTGTAAGTAGGTGATATCAACTGTCCCAGGTAGATATATTCGTTTACATATTCAATCTGTTCATTATTGACTCTAATAGTATTCAAACTTGAGGATTGGGCGTTAGTCATTATTTTTGTTTTAGATAAATTCATCCTTAGTCCTGCTTTTTCACTTCTATCTGATAACTGTTGCAGCATGTTTTCTAAACTATCAGGGTTCTCTGAAAAGAGTACCAAGTCATCACCAAAGCGTAGATGGCTAAGTTTTCCGCCGTTTATATTGATACCTAGATTCTCCCACTCCAGGCTCCTAACAATCATCTCTAGTACCGCAGAGAATAATTTGGTGAGTTTTCAACAATTGACCACATACATGCTCTTAGACAAGTACTTCAAAAGTACCAAGAATACAACAAAATCTATTACATAGGGTTTGTTGACTTTCAAAAGGCTTTTGACACTATAGAACATGAGTACATATGGGAAGCATTGAGATGCCAAGGTGTACAAACGATAAACATCAAAACGCTTCAAACTATATACTCAGGAAGCACAGCCCAAGTGAAGTTGGAAACCACGGGAGAACAATTTAATGTCCAAAGAGGAGTACGCCAGGGGGACCCCATCTTCATCCCTATAGTTTACAAAAAATAATTATAAAATAAAATAATTATAAAAAAATAGTTATAAACGTAATCATCTCAATCAACTCGTAAATTGTTAATCCTTTTTCGAAAACCATAACCCAAAAAAAAGTAACAGCGCATAGACAAACCAACCAACCCGTTTTGACAACGTCATCGAAAACCTGTCAAAAACATTTTTTGTTGTTACATTATTTATTTGTTTTATTAATTATTTTTAACATAACGCACGTAGGGGAAACATGTTCCATCACTCCGAAAAGAACGCTTACCTCCAGCTCGTGTGCCCTATTGAAGCACGACTCATCAATAAGGTTGTGCGAAATGCAATGAAAAAAAAATATTTATCAATTCCATATGGTACCAAAATGCTACCTTTTTAAAATCCATAGCACGTAGCGATAGTATTTACCGACTTCTAGAAAACGAGGAGGTTGCGTTTTTCTTTCCATTATTTTTCTTGTAGTTCTGATGGGAATGGATTTAATTCACGAAGCTAAGTTTTTAAATACCGCTTTGCTACACTACTTTATGATCAAGTCTTAAAATCGCGAATTTAAAAACTCTTCGAACCGAAGAACAGCGCCGCTACACATACCTGATAGAACCACTATCGAAAAGCGTATAGCTTCTTCTTCTTAGCTACGAGTAACTCAGGTTCCAAAAGACCATGTTGATATGAAACCTAGTTTCTATCACCATATTTTTTAGCCCGGATTTACCTTCTGTTAAATATAGGCCTCCCCGTTCTTCTGCCACGGTTTTCGACGGCCCTGGCTTCATAAGTCCAGTCTTTACCACCATTCGGTCAAAAGATTACTCTGTGGGCATCTTCGCGACTAGCCAAATGCTCTGCCTAACTCAACTTTAGTCTAACTCGCTTTGTCCCCGACGTAGCACTCAGTCAATTAGAGTTATAATAAGCGTGATGATCCTTGGCATCATGGCATTGCGCAGTTTCTATGTTAGACTATAATACGTCAACAAGCCGCAGTATGTTCATCAACGGAAGCAATTTTATTTAGTTTATACATACATAAATAACTACACACACGCACACATAACTTGAAATTCATGAAGATAATATCTTCACCATCCATTTCAGAGGACGACAGTACAAAGTTACCACCAGCTCAAAAACTGGAGTCGCAACAACCATCCCTATCCACGCCGTGCGTCGACGTGACACTAGCTCACGTGGGTTTCGAAAGAATTGGGCTCAAGCTCCTCATCAGGGAACTCAACTCGCATAACAAATTAGTGAAACTACAAGCCGTTCATAGTCTGTTGGATCAGGTGCCCCACTAAATCATTTTATAAGGGTGTAGATTTTCTGCCGGTGTTGTTCGAAAGAGATACCGCGGCTCCGGAACACAAAGGGCAAAAGAAGGAACATGGATGGGTTTTAGTCAGTTCAAGTGTGACACTCCCTTCCGCTCCGCGGGAGAAGTTATTTAATGAAAAAAAGGGTATCTGTCTGCTCAAGATTGTTGGAAAAAGGCTAGGCAGATAATGATGTCTGGTCGCCTTGACACTATTTCTTTAAACCGCATAAACAGCCTGTGATGTTTCACCGCTGGCACACCGGCCACGCAGACCTCCCCCCTCCAGGTTAGCTGCGAGAAAATGTGTGAGTATCCGGGCGTGGTTCCCCGTGTTAGCTGCTGGCAGACGTGACGTCTTCTTTAGTTTTTCGTTCGCGGCTTGAAGAGCAATCATCGGTGATGTAATATGTTGCTTAGAATAAAGCACATGCCCATAAGTCCTCATGACCGAACTACGAGTCTAAGTATTGTTTGTTGGATAGGTAGCTGTAAAAAGACGAGACCATTTTTTCGTCATCGCTAGTTGTAGCGTTCAGCCAACAATTAAGTAAAATTATGTTAAAACATTTAATTCTCACACAGGTACAAATACCAGAAAGCGTCTACTTCGTTGTCAATCATCATGTTGTATACAGACTCATAGATCTAATGCGGGATAACGATCCCATCATCCGGGAGAAGGTAGCTATCATCCTCACACGCCTAGTATCCTTCCATCAGGGCAGACAGCAAATGATATCTCGCCCCATTTTCGTCAACCACCTTATAAGCATGTTCATGGAAGACCGCAAAGAGGTACGATATGCAGCTTCCCTCTGTCTCAAAACTCTAACTAGACATAGATGCGCTTGCGAAGTCATTGTTAAGAATGACAATATTATCGAGAGCCTCCTGAAAATGATCAAACACGACTACTTGGAGATTGTGTTATATCATTTAAACTCGTTGAAATACTTATCAGAATGGGACCCGGTCAAACCGCTGAAAGAAAATGCGTTTCAAGTGATGAAGGAACTTTTCATATATCACCATTACAGAGTTGTACAAGCGGCAATGGATTGCATGGCACAGCTCTGCAAACACAGTGTGGGGAAGAGACTGGCAGATGACTACGATATGAATGAAGATTTAATGCGTTTCCTACTGTCTCCAAACATTGAGGTGATTATTAGCACTCTTGGTCTCATGCAGTACACGACGACGACAGAGCGGTCATTGTGGCGAATGAAACAATTCACCTATGACATTGTCAAGCGTTTAGTAACTTTGGCACTGGCACAAAGCCACCCCGTGATGCAAGCCCGAGCAATGCAGGTGTTGATCAACCTCTGCGAATGTTCTGACATCAGGATCGAACTTAAGACCCACTGGGAAAGGGTTGTTACTAGAAATATAAGGATAAGACCTCATGAGAGTTGGTATGGAACTTCAACTGTTACAAGTTATGGGCTTGCAACTGGTTACAACTACGAAATGATGTGTTTAGAAGACGTGGAGGTAATCAAGGAGGATTACGGTGATACTGTTACACCCGACGATGTTCACAGCTACATGAGCCGGATGACGGTTATAAAGAAGCATCTGATTGAAGCTATCAACAAAAGAAAAGATAAAAATTGAGTGAAAGTTTCTTCCATTTCTAACGTCCATTTGTCTCATTCAAAAAAGAGGCTTATCGTATAATTACATATCATTGATACAATTTTTAAATATTATAAGAAGCTTATTAAAGTGTTTTGTAAAAACCATGTAAGTTTATTATTTGTCAAAGAAATGGACATCAATTACACGACTTATAATTATTATTTTGCGTAAGGTTAGCTATCGTCCTAAAATCATATTTTATACTTCTGGTCGCTAATACGGTGATCTGGTCCATTTAGTGGAGGCTTCCAACATACATTTTTTTTTTACATAAATCACTAGCATATCGAGAATGAGCGTCTGGTAAAAGTGCCCAATGTCAAATAAAAAGGGGTGAAACTAAGTTAAACCCCGCCCGCGACAGACACCCGCTGCACGTCTAAGCGTGGGCTCTCTGGGTACGCAAAGGAGCCAGTCAGACAAGCTGGACCTGAGTGATATTATTTAGGGTGTCGGCGAGGACGGAATGATACCCTCACTAGCTTGCGTCTTGGTTTCTATCGGTTTGATTTCCTGAGACACTTCTACACATTCATAATTCTTAATTGGAACCGCGTTCGTTCCAGTCTCCAACTTTATATTATTGTATTTAAAACTTTCAGCGGCAACGATTTTCCTACGGTTCTTTTAGGCAGTGAAAACCTCTTTCAAGTAACCCAATACAACCCATAAACGAAAATCCTTGCGTCGCAACGGCGACGTCAAGCCGTCAAAATGAACTTACTCGTCAAATTATTTTGCCCAATTTGTTTCATGTTTTTTTGGTGGACCCTTATAGTTCGTAATATTTACAAAAGAGAAGAGGTCGCTAGACAAAACGTTGTTATTTAGTGTCTACTTTGTTTTTTTTTGATAATATTATTAAGAAGCCCAAAAATGTTCTGCACCAACAAAAATTCGTATCTCCAACTGGCGACCAGCGTGGACCCCAAACTGATTAACAAGGCGGTTCGACGAGCCATGCGGAAGACACAGTTTGATCCACATGACGGTAAATACTAAGAATTATGTAATTCCACCAATTAAAGTACAGGACAAGTGACAAAGTTATAATGACGACACCCGAACTCAGAACACCCGCCATTTTGACGTCAATATTTAACCGACTTCAGAAAAAGGAGGAATTTCTCAATTCGACTGTATTTTTTTGTATGTTTGTTACGCGATTTCTCTGTCGATTGTGGGCCTATTTTCAAAAATCTTTTTATATTCGAAAGGGTCTACTACCGAAGAGGTCCCATAGGATTTTTATTTATATTGATTGAGGAATTTATGAGTTATCTTCTATAATATATTCTCTTTCGAGTTGAGTAAAAACTGTCCTATTACAGGCCAAAGGTCTCTTCCCTTGCTTTGTAATGGGACAGCATGGACTAAAGATAGTCATTTTGTCTTTTAGAATATCCACCAGCGCAAAGAATGGTGTCTATGCAGCCATCCCTCTACAGCCCATGGGTAGATATCACCCGCGCTCACTTGGGCTTCGAACGCCTTGGACTGCGCAACGTCTACAAGGACATCAACTCTGATGACAGCTTCATTAAACTGCAAGCTATTCATACTATAATGGACCAGGTACTTACAACCAGGAGTCGATAATCGGGTTAAAAAGTTAACCTATATTACCTAGGATAACCCATTTGTGTGATTAACCATAATACGAGTTAACCCATAAAATACCACTGTATTTTATGGGTTAACTACAAACAATTAATTGGGCTGACCCGCCCAATTGAACCTCTTTCATTGATTTCTTCATTGATTCTCCTCATTGATGTACTGAATACAAGGTAACCATTTTAGCGTCGGCATCCTTTCCACCTTATATTTAACCATTTAAATATTTCTGATCAACCAGAATGAAGGAGACAACTCACCGAGGTGCGGGCTAGCTCAGTCACTTTCTTGCAATTTTATATTTACAAATCTGAAACCTATTAGAAAACCGGTTAAAGCTGTCTAAACCTATAGTACGGGTTGACTTTCCAGAGCAACTGTGAAACTAATGGCGCTAGCATAGCAGGTTCCAAGCATCGTCGTTATATTTCAAAATAGCTTGACTACATTGGTCAGATTGGAACCTAGCTATGGTCGCGCCATCTAGAATGAGCTTTTAACGATCCGCATTCGAGTTAAGCCAAAAGTGGCTATTTTTGTTACCAGCTATGCACAAATACCTATCCTCCTAAATACCTAATATCTGCCAACAGGTACAAATATCTGAAAACGCCATATTCCTTATTGAACTGAACGTCATATACAGACTTATAGAGCTCCTGCGAGATCGTGACCCCATCGTCAGGGAGAAAATGTGCATAACCCTCACCCACCTTGCAAACTACTACCAAGGTACGATCCGGATCTTAACCCAGCCAATTGTTGTTGACCGCCTCATGTTTCTATTTATGCGAGATCGCAAGGAGATAAGATACGCCGCAGCCAACTGCCTCAGAAGACTTAGCAATAGTAGATACGGTTGCGAAGTGATCTCCGCAAATAAACATGCCATCGGAAATCTTCTCAAAATCGTAACAAATGAACACGTAGGCATTGTAGTATTGCACTTGGAGACACTGAAGAACCTTACCGATTTGGAGCCCACTAATGCACTGAGAGCGAACGGGTTTCAAGTCATGTGGACACTGATGTCTTATGACGATTCTAGAATTGCAATAGGCGCCATGGAATGTATGAGACAACTCTGTAAGCACAGCATAGGCAAGAAACTATCCGACAAATATGACCTAACAAACTTCTTAGTACCCTATCTATATTCTGAAGATATAAACGTCGTTATCTCCACTATGGGGTTGATGAAGTATACTTCGATAACGACGATGTCAAAATGGCGGATCAAAGAGTTCGCATATGAATTGAGTAGGCGTTTGACGGGGTTGAGCGTGTTAACAGATGTGCCCCCTCTACATCTTAGGGCTATGCAGGTAATGATCAACATGTGTGACTGTCCCGACTTTAGACTATACATCAGGAAAAACTTGGGAAGATTGATTGTGGACAACATAAGGATTCGGCCGCCTGATCATTGGGACGGTACTACGGAGACAAAACAGCATGGCGTTGATATTGGGCATTACTACAGGACGAGGTATATTAAGCCCGAGGAGACAATTAAGGTCGATCTTGGTGACAATGTGGAAGCTCTGAATGTAAAAAGTTATTTATCGCGAGTCGGAGATACGAAGGGACGTCTCATTAATAAAATGAACTTTGAGCCTTACAAAGATTGAAAAAATATTAAATTAAAACAACGAAAAATATTTGTAATATTTTAAATGTTTCGTGGATTTCATACGTGTGTTCGTTAGATATCATGATATTAGAATTCAAACACAACGAATTTAATAATAAGCATTTATTTTATAAATTATACGAATTACAATATTTGAGCTAGACATTTGGTTTTTATTTTAACACTTTTGTGCCTCGTGGCATACTTAAAGCTACATTCAGTCGTTTAGACTAAATTATAAATTATGATCTACAAAGGTACAGGCTTTTGTCGATATAACACCGAAAATATTTGTAAGTTACCAGTTCGTAAGCAAAAATAACATGAAATGTCGAGACGTATGTATGCAGAAATATTATTGAAAATAAAAAAATAGTGTATAGTTATAAAATAATACAAAAGTATATTTTCATTCACGCATATTTTTTTATTCATAGGTTTATGTAAGTGTAACATATTATTTATAAATTCCAAAAAAAAAATGAAAATAGTACTGAACTTGTGTCCTAACCAAAGCGAACGGTCACGAGGATACAGCACCATGGTGTTCAATGTCACTCATTAGCTAAGAATCTGACGAATCTGAAGATGGTGACGTCCGTCGGCGCGTGTTGTGTTGTTCTCTCGATAATCGCTTTGATTAAGACGCAGCCGGACCCTGACATTTTTTTACACAAGAACAATTTTGTATAGTTGGAACAAAATGGCACTTAAAAACTGCATAATTCTTAAATCACAAATTGCGAAAACTTTTCAGCTCAAATATTTGAGCGACTCACAAATTAATTTAGGAAAAACAAGAACATTTTATAAACTCAAAACCTTAGATAGCATTACAAAGTACATTCATACACAATAATTATAAATATGTTTATAAGTCCTCTGAATTTACATTCAGGGACATTCTTTTAGTTTCAAAACATTAAAATCAATGGGATATTTTTCATAAAAAGAAAAAAAAACTGCATACAAATTCAAGAAATACAGACATGTTGTACAAAAATATAACAAAACACATAAATTAATATAAGAAAAAATTGCCGAGTTTATAAAATAGCATATTAATGAAACAAAAACAATACATATTTGAGTACAAAAGATTCATCTTTTACATACAAACAAATAGGTATTCGTTTTTATAAGTAAGTGTACAAAATAATATTTTGTGCAGTGTTGTTCTGGCAGAATATCCTTTATTTATAAATACTGCGTCAGAAATATCAATTACAATTTGAGTAACCTACTTATCCTTAGCTTTTGCCAGATTTTAGTTAAATAGACTACAAAGTAAATAGGAATCGTTTTCACTTGGGAAATTTATTTAAAAGTGATTATTTGGTACAATCGGGTTCCTACATATGAATCTATTATGTCCATCTATCCTATCTATATTCCAAGTTTAAAATGCACTTCTATTTCATATTACTCTAACTAAGTTGATATTTGCCAGAATTTTGTTATAACTTTTTGCAACAATACTGGAATTTGATTACTTATTCTACCCAATTGTATTATTTTTCTAACTAGATATTATAACATCGATACTGGAAACTAAAGGTTATTGTTAAAAGGTATATTCTACAATATTATAACTAATTGCATTGAAATAGAATTCCAGAGGAATACCAAAAATGTTACATTGGCTCAACTATATATTGGTGCCGATTCTGATGAACGAAACTTAACTAGATTAATATTAAAAAGATAGACCGATTTGGCTTGACAACTACAATTTTAGGTGAAAATCTTCAATCTCAGAATAGCGAGATAGCCATTTTCTCAAATTGAGTAACTAAACTATAATTAATGCCGTCATACTATAATATGGTTAAGCTGTGTCACTTATATCAGTTTCAGAAGAGGAAACTTCGATTGACAGGAATAAACTAAATTTTTGTAATTTTTAGAGTAGTTTTAGATTAGTCTGTGATAACAGAATCGACACCAATCTCTTTGAAACTCAATCAAAATGAGAGTTTTGTTCTAAAGAACCTTATACTCAATTAATACACTACCCACATTGCAATCAAATGGAATAGCTTTACACATCGCAATGAAATATTACAAACCACACTTTTAACCCACTACAATATTGCAAGCATCCCGCCGCGGGGACCACCCCATTTTGGAAAAACAAATCACGAATCACTAAGAGTGGCATTACCTTACACAGCTACCGTTGACACTAACACTTCACGACCATCAAAATGAAAGAGCGCTGCAGAACTTTCAACTTAAAGCGCTTGAAATCGCGTTGAAAATCTTATAGCACATTTTGGTGTCGCCTTGTGTTGGTGAAAAGGCATTAATGCAGTCGAGACTCATAAACGTCACTTAGCACTACGCTACGGCATCCACATCCGGGGTAAAAATGTCAGCCAGAACCCAATTCTCTAAGATTTACTTGACGTTTGACAGTCGTGGTATAGTGACAGTAATACTGCCCAAAATACTATATAAATTCACGCTTTACACATCAAGTACACTGCAGTTGTTACTGCCAAAAAAAATATCATATATCACAATCCCTCTCGAGGGCTGTAACTGCGTTGAACGGGCACCCGCGACAGATACCCGCGTGTCTGTAAGCGTGGGCTCTGTGGGTATGTGAAGGACCCTGTCACAGGTGCTTAAAGAGTTCATTCGCTTGGCCTCATATGACAGAGCGACACTGCAGTTTCACAATTACTCTTTCTCTGTCGAAAGACATTTTCACAAGCGTTATTGATTGAACAAACCCGCGCGTATCCCCGTGTCGGTTCACTTTTGTATGAAACCGGGCGGGTGTCCGTTTAACGCAGTTTCAGCCCTCAATATTTACAATAATACACTTCACTATCAATACAACTATTAATACAAAATTCTAGTTACCTTTACCACGTCCAATGACACAAATTCAAACAAATGTCGTATTTTCAATATATCCTGCATTTCACACAAAACAACTCGCAAGAAATTGTTGACATTACTTCGTCCGTTCCTTCATTCCACTGTAAAGACAGACTTGAGACTAAATATATGTAGATATGACATTATAATGTCGTGCTCCTAAAATGCCGTATCTGTTGGAGGTTTAAATGTCATAGATGAAGGACATTCTAATGTCATATCTGCAGGACACATCGTTTCACATATCGATGGCTAACCGTCACCACCTCCTAACTCAAAATTATACAGGGGGGCGCAATTAAGCAGCAATTGTCGGCTAATTATGCACGCGCGTATTTCGTAGGTATTGGCAAGATAAAAAAAATACCTGAAATATTGCAAATCTCTTTACAAGGTTTTCGTTATTGTGTGGGAGTTTCTTTTTTAGGGTTCCGTAGTCAACTAGGAACCCTTATAGTTTCGCCATGTCTGTCTGTCCGTCCGTCCGTCCGTCCTCGCTTAATCTCTGTGACCGTTAGCACTAGAAAGCTGAAATTTGGTACCAATATGTATATCAATTACGCCGACAAAGTGGTAAAATAAAAATTGGAAAAAAATGTTTTATTAGGGTAGCCACCCTATATGTAAAGTGGGAAGTGATTTTTTTTTTAATTTCAACCCTAACGTATGATATATTGTTGGAAAGGTATTTAAAAATGAATAGGGGTTTACTAAAATCATTTTTTGATAATGTCTATAATTTCGGAAATAATCGCTCCAAAAGTAAAAAACAATGTGTCCCCCCCCCTCTAACTTTTGAACCATAAGTTTAGAAAATATGAAAAAAATCTGAAAAGTAGAACTTTATAAGGACTTTCTATGAAAATCATTTTGAACTTGATTGACACAACAGTTTTTGTACAAAAAAGACAAAAAGTGGGAACACTTTAGTGACGGACGGGAAACTACGGAACCCTACACTGAGCGTGGCCCGACACGCTCTTGGCCGGTTTTTTTTTAGATATAAAGCATTTTGTCAACATTTGTCAGTTTGAAGTTCTTGGCGGTTAACCATTGATATACAATTGTATTGCATTTGATACACCTTACAAAGTCTTGCTAGTAGTACCTGTGGCCGTTTTAATGTCCTACCTGAAGGACATTTTTTTTGTCATATATACAGGACATCTTGTTTTATTGCTACATAATGTTTTTATGTCCTCGTCGCTAGACACACCACTTTTAACAATACTATTGGAATTCAACCACACAATGTCTTGTACCTACGTCCCGCGAATCTGCGCAGGAGTCAGTGTACTGAACGTAGTCGTAGAGCGCTTTGCACAGATCGTGCAGTGTTCGGTCTCACCTGCCACCTCCACGCTTGTTCAGAGGGTCGTACACTTCGGCTTCGGAGTCAATCTCGTCTTCTGACAGAGAGAGGGAGCCACCTACCCGCCGGGTGCGTAAACCTTCCTGGAATTGGAGATTGTTTGGTTTAGAAACGTTCTGAGGGAGTAATGAGGTATGTTTAGTGATGTGAGAATTGATTTTAAGTGGTTAATTATGGAGATTAATTAATGATAATATTAGTCGCGCAAAAATCGAGATGTTTTTTATGGCATTTGTATGAAAACATGCTTTATTTTAGTATTACTTCTTTTACGTGTGTTGAGATTTAATTTGTAATTGATAAATTACAAATTAAATCTTGAAAAGAACTTTAAAAGTGTAGGATAAATAAAAGAACACATGCAAATGTGTAATACATGTAGTAGCTATTTTACTAACAATGGTAAACAAACTCGGTAAAACTATTTTTTTTTTATTTGATTGAAAGTCTTTGTCGCTTAGCGACCACATCAGCCAGTGCAATTTTTAAGAGCAAAATAATGAGAATGACAAACGAAGAGGCGTTGATTTTAAAGTATCGTACATTATATGTGTTTAGATAAATAAATTAAAATATTTTGTTTCACACAGAGTACTAAATTAGTAAATAATGAAAAACCTAAGTAAAAAGATTTAAAACACAACGCTTTGTAATGTCTACCTTAAATTATTTTAGTAACACTAGAATAGGTGTGAAAGTTAACTCGTCATCGAAATACCATATATACCACAACCACTTTAAAATTACCCATTTCGTAAATTAGAGGCCCATCCTTTAATCTTGTGAGGTTTTTTGGCTACTTTATTTTTTCTTAACAGTGTTAAGATTTATTTTTAATTAAAGATGTTTTCTTTCTTTCCTATAGCCCCCTTAACCCTTGGAGATACGTCTTTATGTTTTAGGCTACACGTCCTTTCCCAAAAATATAAGTAATGTTGGGAAACATCCGGGGTTGCGGGCGAAAGAGATACCGCGGCCCCAGAACATAAAGGGCAATAGAAGGAACATGGGAGAGTTTTAGTCAGTACAGTCTGAAACTCCACCCCGCCCAGAGCGGGGGAAGTTATTTGATGATGTTCTCAACCGCAAAATTATTAGTATTTTCTTTGTTTATTTGTATAGATATTTTTCACATTTTGATAAATATTTCTTAGTCAAAAAAACCTTTAAAATATATAGCCCACCGGTATCGGGAACAGGATCCAAGCTACCGGCGGTCAGGGCTCCAGAGAAAGGAACCTCCTAACAATACGAGCCGTGTCCAGGAGTACCGCGCACTGTATCAAGCCCTTGATCCAGCTGCCTAACGAGAGCCTCCTAAGGTATTCGTCGAGGCTCTTAGCAATTAAGCCATTGGCAGATATGACTATCGGCACAATGATCGCTGAGTCCACATCCCACATGTCGACAACTTCGCGAGCCAAGTCAATATACTTGATTTGTTTATCTTTTTCGGCTTTCACAAGGTTCTCGTCATGTGAGACCGTTATGTCAACAATCAATGCGCGCTGCTCTGATCGATCCACCACCACTATATCAGGTTTATTTGTTTATAGTCCTGTCAGTGATGATGGATGGATCCCAGTACAATGTGATATTGCCATGTTCGAGAACTAGGTCGGGCACATGCCTATAGTACGGCACTTCCGATTCCACAAGGCTGTATTTTAGAGCAAGTTGCTGATGGATAATTCTGGCTACAAGGTTGTGTCTATGCAGGTACTCTCCGTTAGCAAGGCGAGAACAACCAGACCATAATGTGACGAATTGATTCACCCGGACGGTGGCATGCCCGACATAATGTCAACCGTGCCTTCCTTCACAATAAATCTCCGGTAGTTATTCGTCATCATAACTTCATCCATGATTGCACAGACAAAACCTTCGGTTTCTCCAAAGAGGTCGCCGGAACGTAGCCAGGCTACGGACGCTGATTGATTAGTATTTTTTTATTAGCTTACGCTAAAGATGTTGTAATTCTAGAATCCGTTTTTTTTTAAATTACTTGCTGAGATTCATAATTAGTAAAAAAAAAATTGAGACGTCCACATTAATTTTAATTTTTCGCTCCACGAAAAAGTACTCGTGATTGCTTGACCCCAATCTCCCCTTTTTAATCTCACGTGATTAAAGGACGACCTTACTTATCTAGCTGACAAAACAAAATATTAATTCTGTTATATTATACTCAGTATTATTAGCACATAACCATATATTGTTAGCATTAACTACACAATGAGTAATTATTAGAAAAAAAACCTTGGATATTAAAAAAGAAGATGAAACATTAAATGAGAAGTCCTATTTTAATACCATAGAATATTTTATCTTATTAAAACCGTGCAAGGCGTACAAGATTCAAATATTAAGCAGAGTGCACACATTGCAATATGTACAATTCCTTTTAATTGCGATTTTTAAAATCAATTGGACGTAGTTACACGATAAGGGTCCAATCCACATTAAGCTAGTTTTGAGAAATTGAATTTTAAAGTTTGCATCGGAATTCTTCTATGATGCAGTGCTGTAAATTTGTTGGTTTTATTGAAATTATAAGGAAAACTATTTATATTTTAACTTTAAATCAAATTTACTAAGTTTAATTTGATATTTCAAATATTATTCAAGAAAATATGGGTTTGGATCCTTTTTGATAAATTGTATTCTCAATAAAACCAGCATAAAATGATGTTTCGCAATAAGGAACCACGTCATGAACTGTTAACTAAATTTTGAAAAATAAATAAAACTACTAATAATTCACTTAAAAAGTTTAATTCATATAACCGCACACATCTTTTCTTATCAATATAAAAAAAGATAAAAAATGAGATTCATTGCATAATCATTATTCTAATATGCTTATTCTTCCTGACTTTCATATTCAATATGAAAATCAGGCTGACCACTAAATCCTTCGAGGTCATCCTCTATATTTTCATCCCCCTGTAGAGACTTGTAAAAGTCTAAACAATCATTTGGAATTAAATGGAACATTGACCTCAGATCGTCTAGTTTAGGTTGAGCAATTTTTTTGCCTATAGGCCACGAAATGCTAAAGTCCCTTTCAGAAAAATCACAAGATTTTCCTTTCATTTTTTTTTGTACCTATATTAAGTTCACAATACTGGTCTTCATTTATTTCACTTTTCATGAAAATAATAATATATTTCTACTCTTTTTTTAATGAAATTACTTTTGTTTTTAACCAATTAGTTTTCTGCTTGTTTGTAAAAGTTTTTCTGTTGACTATATTTTTTTCAATATTTTGTGAGCTCAGGAAGTCCTCTTTTACCATTTTTTTAACTTCGAGCGGGTTCTTTCTTTTGCAACTCCTAATAACCTGCATATATTCGTCGGCAGTGTAAATACGTTGATGAAATTTTAATTGGCTCTCAATTTTTGAGAAATCAGTTGCATTGGGAAAGTATGACCTGACTCGAGGTAAGTATTTGAAAGTTATTGACCTCAGAGTATGGTGAAAATTTAACACATTTTTTTTTTAGGTTTTAAATACTGTTTAATAAGTAATTAACAATATTCAACAGTAAGGCTTCAAGTGTTTTGGATCGTTTACGTGATTTACTATGTATCGGTTTTTGAAGTAACAATAATTATCAGAAAGGATCCAAGTGAATTGGATCTCTTTTAAGATTACTTATTTTATACTATTACCAATAAATATTGTTTCTCACTTATGATCCATGAGGATTGGATTTTTTCAGTAGATTCATAATAAACGCCCGCCATACATGTGGACTGGTACCTCGTGTTTATGACAATGTCATGTGTTCGTATTTCACTGGGATCTTTTTGCTGACCGAAAATATCGACCTTTACGGTCTCTTTGGTATAGTTAACTCAATTTTGGTAGTTTTGTGGATTGGATCCTTATCGTGTAACTACGTCCAATTATGAATTATTATTTTTTAAATAAAGACGCTCTGATGAGATACGTGTCTTTTAATAACATACACAATTAAAATAGGACCTCTTAACCATCACAAGCAAAACACAACATAGACAACGCAACCGGTGATGCCACAGCCCCATTGACAAAAAAGAAAGAAAAAAGATACAACTCAACACCATATGTCAAACTACAGTGCGTAGCTGTAAATATGTGCCCACCAATTCTGTGTCACTGATCCAAGCGGCGCCCCCATCCATCTTTGACATCTGAATATTATACGTTGGGTTTCAGAATTTATTCGCCAGACATACAGATTTTAACATAATATGCGCAAAACCTAGTGGTCATTTACAAGAATGAAACTGAACAACTTTTATTCTATGACTTGAAATATCATTACCTCCGTTTTAGTGTTCTAAAATCAAAATTTATCATCTGCCTAGCCTTTCCCCAACTATGTTGGGGTCGGCTTCCAGTCTAACCGGATGCAGCTGAATATCAGTATTTTACATGGAGCGACTGCCTATCTGACCTCCACAACCCAGTTAGTACTGGATAATACGATACCCCTTGGTAAGACTGGTTGTCAGACTTTCGGGACACTGACTACCTGTAACGACTGTCAAAGAACTACAAATGACGGCCGGGACCAACGGCTTAACGTGCTTTCGAGGCACGGAGAAAACTCGCTATGTAACGGGTGGTCACCCATCCACAGACCAACCTATGCAAGCGCGGCTTAAACTAAAGATCGACCCGGGCGGCTGCTATTATTTAGCCACGAACTAAATAATAGGAGCCGCTACAAAATAAATCAAAATTTATTTCAAGAAGGTCAGTTACAGGCACTTTTGGACTGTCGAAATATTGACAACAATAAAATGAAGCTACAGTCCCAGTCATAAGGCATAATAACTGTGAAAGTAGGTACTGTAGTTGCCCATTCCAAAGCGTGGATCTCTATCGAGAAGAATGGACAAGAAACTCCATGGACACTCTTTTAAATCGGAATCTTTCCGTACCTCAAAGGGTAAAACAGAACACTTATTGGATTACTTTGTTATACGTCTGTCTGTCTATTTGTCTGTTAACACCCTTTATCTTGGGAACGCGTGAAAGTATCGAAGTGAAATTAAAACCATATACACAACTCTGTGGTCCCTTTGTGTAATGAAAAAAACATCATTCTAAGTTTACCCAGAAAAAGAGATATAGCCGTTAATGTCGCAAGTTTGTACGGAACCCTCTATACGTGAGCATGACTGGCTCATGGCATACATGCCGATCAGCTGATCACTTCAGTTCCTACACAAAGTCCAATTTTTATTTTGCAAATTTCAACTCGTGTATCAAAAATTGTTCGGTGTCATGATACGGGAAACCATACAGAAGAACTTGCGTTTTTTTGTTATACCTTGTATTAATTGCTATAATGTTAGTTACTTTAATAGGTAGGCTAGAATTTGTCTAGACTCGCAAGGAAAGTAACATCATGATATTTTTCTATGACATCAATGGTCATTATAGTCTTTTCCCAACTAAGTTGGGCTGGATTTCAGCTGACTACCAGGGGGTCTAAAATTGCCAGAATTATAATGGAACTAGAATTATAATGAACGGTTTCACCCGCTGCTCAGGTATCCTTTATCACTTAGGGCATCAAAAGACATAGTAGCAGATTCTCAGACTTACTGAATATGCATCAAAAAAAATATATAAGAATCGGTCGAGCCGTTTCGGAGGAGTATGGGAACGAACATTGTGACACGAGAATTTTATATATTAGAAGATAATAATATGAATTACGTTTAAAATGGTTGGAAAGTGACAATGCACAATATTAACTGCGTATGTGACCATTTTAAGCATTTCGACGTAATTCATTTATTATCCTATTATGATTCTGCTAAAGCAGCCATTTTAGGCCCCAGTGTGAGCTGCTCTCAGTAAGTATCACATTACATTTTAAGGACAAGTGGTTCAGCTGTAACAATTGTAGATGAATAGGTACCCTTAACTAAGCCGAAAGGCACTTAGTTTTCCCAACTTTGCGATATTTTTTTTGTTCTTAAACATACCGTTACGGAGATATTAGGGGGTCAACGTTACGGAGATATTGGGGGTCAAAATTCAATTTTTTCTGTTTTTTTTTTACGACTTTTCTTATAATACAGTTTTCAGTGCCTCACATTGAGTTCTATTGAAAAAAACTGATTATTCACCCCAAAATCATCAAAAAAAGACGTTACCCGGCACTACTTGATGTACAAAAAATGACGGTTGACGGTTTCATAACGGGTCCGCTTACACCTTCTATTTATTTAACTACTGATTTTTACCATTCTTCAAAAGCAGAGAAAATAAATTAGATCTAAATTGAATTCTAAAACACTGACAAGACAACTAAGTATTTAAAGCAAAAATTAATAAAGACAAAACAATTATTGGAACCACAGAAACTAAGAAAAAATTCTACATTTCTAAACATTTTACATAAGAAATAGAATGCAACAATAAAAACACATTACATCATTGAGAAAATAAAACTTGCTGAAAATCAACGAAAATATTGAAATTCATCGATTTTCACATTAAATCACTTTCATCAAGCGACATTTTTGGGCACTGGCAGAGCAAATAGTTAATAGAAGAAGAAAAATATGTATTATAAAAGATAACTCATAAACTACCAAAGTAATTTAGATAAAAAATATTATATATCCCCTTCGGAAGTATACCCTTTCGATTATAAAAGAAATTTTGAAAATCGGCCCATGAACAACGGAGAAATCACGAAAAAACATAGCAGAAAAAAATACAGTCCAATTGAGAATTTCCTCCTTTTTTAAAGTCGGATAAAAATGGTTCTCATTTAGCTAGCCTTTCCCATATTTTGGGATTGGCTACCAGATTAACAAGTTGTTTGTATGGGTTGCAATATCAACTGCAATCACATAATTTTATTGCCAATACTAGCTTCCGCCCGCGACTTATGTCCGTCTCCAGGGTCCCAACTATCTCTGTACCAAAATTCACCAAAATCGGTTGTCCATTAGGCGTTAGAACGTAACAAACAAACAAACTCACTTTCGCTTTTATAATATATGTATGGATTTTACTCTATTCAATGACTTTTATAGGCTAACCAGATGCAGTTGAATACTAGCATCATAGTCATCTTATTTGACTTGGAGAGACTGCATATCTGACCTCTAAAATTTCACTTTTCTTTTGTAAGTTTACCTCCAATATTCCAGCGCTGGGCTCAGAGGCATACCCCTCAAAGTGGCGCTGGTCTTCTTCATAGTCTGATGATGATGAGGAATCGTTGTCGGCGTCCCGACCAGTATGGACCGAGCATACCATCTGAGCTAAGTCCGTGAATGTGTAACTGGAATTGATAAAGAGAATTCTGTTTAGTTTATGGTCGAAGATGGGAGAAATGGGCTGATGATAATGGTCATCAATTCGTCATTCTGGCTTTTTTTAGGGATCTGTACTTTAAAAGGAAAAAGTGGAACCCTTATAGAATCAGTTTGTTGCCCGTCTGTCTGTTAAGAGCCTTTAACGCGAAGAGGAAAAGTTGTAATTAAAACAATATACCCAAGTTTGTGGTCCCTTGGAGATTTCAAGAGTACGCAGTCAAAAGATATGGCTATTTATTTACAGAACTCTGGTTATCGAGTCCAACTCTTCTGACTTGACCGGTGTTTTTTTTTCAATTTTTTTCTAAACCTTATTGTTGAAGACCAAATTTCATTTTCGCATCAACATTCGGTACGACAACGTATTACTTTAAAAAAAAAATAATAAACACTTTTTATCTCTATCAGAAATATTTCGCAGATATTTTTATCCACGCAATTTATTAAGTCATTCCTTAAACCTTCGCGCGACAAAGTGTTACGACGGGTGCAAAGTTTATCTACATTGTTACCCTACATTTTTGTAAACAATCGTGCAACGGGTTAACCAACAAATACTTGTGGAATTCAGAAAAGTTTATTTTTTTTATTCTTCATCATCTGCCTTTACTATGTTGGGGTCGGCTTCCAGTCTAACCGAATGTAGCTGAATACCTTTTTTAATTCGTTATTAAAATAAATATAAATTATGCCAAATCCAAAATGGCGGGTATTAAGGTTAGGATTTCTTGCCGTTCTGGTAATATGAACCGTATCGATAGTGAACTACTGTTATTTTAGTGCACATACTAATATGAATATTAATAAATATTTATGAAAATGAATCAAGGGAATGTTTCAACCAGGTTAGTCTTGCAATACATACACCTTTGTATCCTTATGTAGTAAACGAAGCAATTCTGTGTCAAAGAGAAGAAAATCTTAATATTCCTTACAGCAGAAGTCTTGACAGGATTCCATAAAGATGGATCAGTAAGGAAAATAGTTCTGCCAAGTTTTGTTAAAAAAGTACCAACCCACATATAATGACTTTTCTTATTCCCAAGTACTTTTAATAAAAAAAAATTGCTTATCGCCGAGTACTTGTTATAAAACATAGGTTTTGACTAAAAATTGATTATTTTTACTGAATATGTCACAATTTAAAATTAACACAGTTGGTTCTGGTTTGAGAATACTGAGTGATAGCCGTTTTGGTCTAGAAACTTTTTTGCGTATGGGGAATCATCAAATAACTTCCCCCACTCTGGGCGGAACGGGGAGAATGTCAGACTTGTACTGACTAAAACCCACCCATGTTCCTTTTATTGCCCTTTATGTAAAGTATGTACGAAAGAGATACCGCGGCCCCGGGCCGCGGTATCTCTTTCGAACAACCCGCAACCACGGCGGTGGCCCAGGCAGGCCCTTCTGCTTTGCTGACTGGTCTGACAACTTTATTCAATTTTAATTTCTCTTTCATTTAGTTTGACGTATTATGCATTGTGGGATGGTACATTTTAACATAACCAGCTCCTTATAACTTCACACTTACTCAGTAAGCGATGGTTGCGGGTGACTTTTCCTGCCATCAGTTCCGAAGGCGCTAGGCCTCCTGCTGCCACGCCGCTGACCTTCGTAGTACGTTGTCCCGTAGCGGTACCTCATAGAACAACAGAACTTTTCACTACTGCCACTCACTGCCATCCACCTTCGCCAGACCGGTTGAGACAGAACGTAACCATCCAAATGTAGACCCGGTTCAGTTAAAATGATCCAAGCTGTCAGCTACTCACTTAAAGAGTGCTGTCGTGTGTCCTTCGCCTTTGGTTTAATTTCGAAGGGACCACATGATCAAGTAAATAAATAAATAAAAAATTGGTTTCTTAATGTGATACAAATGCGTTAGCAAGCACAATAATGATTGATGGTCGAACGAATGGCATAAACAGGTGTCAATGAATTTTCGCATGCATTAATTAATGGAAGTTTTGGGCTTCGCTTGTAAACCTCAAACTCAAGAACTGTTTTACAATACACAGGTTGAGAGTTTTTTTTGTAACATTTTAGAAGTACAAGTTTGGTTAGCAAAGGCAAAAAAAAACAACGGTAAGTAAGTCCCTTGAAACAAATGATTATGGGATCCCTTCGAGACAGTCGACATCCACCACCGCTTCGTCCCAGCTCGTTCTCAAGCTCTATAAAACCAACACACTATCTCTATCTCACTCACTCGGTCAGTGACGGAGCATCGTGCCGTCTCCCTTCCGCAGCGGCAGCCCCGCTCACCCCCCCGCCGCCGCCCCTCCGCTGCCCCTCGAAGTACGCGGCGCCATGCCTGTAGCCTACTTCACGGATTTCATCGAAGGAGCCGAACTGTAAGGTCTTGTATGCGTCGATCGGAGGGCGGATGTACTCGCAGTAGTCAGATTTCTTTACCTCCTAGAGGGAGGGAATTGTGAAGATTAATACGTGATGGAGAATCATACATGACTTTGTCCTCTTTTTTTCGTATGGGAAATCGTCAAATGAGAGGAGTGAAATTGAGAACTGTTCACATTTAAATGGATAAACTGTTACAGACATTTTCAGCGTGTTTGAAGTCATTGTTATCCCAAAATCCATACATAAAATAGTTTTTGTTTTTATACCTGTTAAATCTAGAGATGATTAAAATGAGCCGTTTTATAGTACTCAGTCGAGAATCCTTACTTCCTTACTATCCTTACTAATATTATAAAAGCGAAAGTAAGTTTGTTTGTTACCTCTTCACGCTTTAATGGCTAAACCGATTTTGATGAATTTTGGTACAGAGATAGTTGGGAACCAGGAGACGGACATAGGCTATTTTTTTTTAAATAGAGTCGGATGGAGTCGGAGAAAGAGGGAAGAAACGGGAAAACTTAGCGTTGCTATTACAAATCAATCATCAACCAAGAATGATTGATTTTAATGTTATTATTTACTATGTTAAACAAAATAATTGTTCATAAAAAAATTGGTTGTTTGTAAAGTAGGTTTACGATCGAGATGTTTACGTGATAACGTCTTATTTACAAGTTTATTCAAGAATGTTAATTGTTAGTAAGTAGGCTATTTTATTTTATTCACCTTTTTTTGTTGCAATTGTTGTAACACTTCACTTGCACTTCACATTTTGTTTCACTGTTAAACATTCAACGAAAACTTAACCGCACGAGAAAATCTCCATTCGTTTGTATGCCGCTAGAGTGAGAGAGACGGAAGATCGGTCCACTCACTCGAACGCTATGCCAGCCTCCGCTCGTGAGGATTCCGCGTGACAAGTTTCACGGAATGACTGGCAGCGCTCGAGATGAGACGGGAGATCGGTCCGTCTCTCTCTCGTTATACCTGCGATCGCGCTCGTGAGGTTTTGGTGTGACACAAGTTTCTGAACATGTCACCCGACTAAAACGATTTTAAAGACGTTATCACGTCAAAAATACTATGTGCTTGATAGATTATTTAACTCGATTTTAGTGCACTCATCACCCTGTAAGTGTTATATTAGTGAGAAAAAAGTCACTCAAGTTTCGAAAGAATGGGTTTTTTGACATGTCGAGAGTAGAGTTTACATAGAAAAGGATGGTTTACCTCTAATTGTCTGTTGCACGATACATAAGCAAGTCTACTCTGTATATCCGGCAAGTTGGGGACCTTTACTGGCGTTGTGAATGGGTTCCATCTGTAAACAATACATCAACTATTTTATTCACAGCATGGCTTCTCTGTTGGGTTTAAGAATCTATTTCTATGTAAATCCTCCTTTTTAAAGTCGGTTAGGAAATCGAAACCTTTCTTAGCGGTTTCGATGACCTAAGTGTTGTTAGCAGTATTTGTTCCGTGCGGGGTTCGAACCCGCGACACGCAGCGCATTATAACCATGTTTACAAAATAACGTGAATCCATAATTTAATTGAGTCAATTTGTTTTTAAATTAAACCAGTGTAATATTTGTGTATGCAAGGTTACAGAATACTGGACTAATTCCTAACGAAGTAAGCATGTTAAAAAGTGTATAAAATAAAAGCGTTAGGATTCTACTAAGACAAAGTACATAGCTGCAATAGTTTCAACATAATACACTTCTGGACACATCTATTGGCCCACCTTAGAGTTTAGGTTTCGATGGCCCCTACCGAAATATGATTGCTAGATTGAACAAAAACTGTTGATGCAGTTTTAAACCTGATACATTTTACCATCTTTTTCGATCGTATTGTTTTAAATTTGAATTCAGAATACCATACGACATGGAGCTACGCCTAACAAGTCGGATATGCGCCTTGTTAAAGGCAATTGATTTTTGAATAAAAAACATGTTTTATCAAATAAAGGTTTAATTTAATAACGCGTGTTGCCTCCATGGGCATCTACCACAGCTCTCATACGATTAGGCATAGAGTTTATCAACCGCTCTATGAAATTTTGAGGGATCATCTCCCATTCCTCTTCTATGGCAGTTTTCAACTCCTGCATCGTCTGGGCAACTGGCTGACGAGCCCTAACACGTCTTTTTAGCTCGTCCCACATGTGCTCAATAGGGTTCATGTCTGGGCTTCTGGCTGGCCAGTCCATAACTGTGATGTTCACATCCCGAAGATATTCCCTGACGATGCCGGCCGCATGGGCTCTTGCATTATCATGCATAAAAAGGAAATTTGGGCCCACATAGTCCGCGTATGGCATCACGTGAGGTTCTAAGCACTTACGAATGTACCTTTCAGCATTTAATGTTGGCAGCCGTGGTCCTGTAACAACCTCAAGTTGAGTTTTGCCGCTCGCGGATATACCGCCCCAGACAGTCCATGAGCCACCGCCATAAGCAACCCTCTCTTCAAAGCAGCATTGTGCGAAACGCTCTCCCTTACGTCGGTAGACCTTCTTCCTTCCATCATTGCCATGTAACACAATTTTAGACTCATCAGAAAAGAGTACACGGCTCCAATCTTGCTGTGTCCAATTTAAATGACTGCGTGCGAAATGAAGGCGCGCTGTTCGGTGGGCTCGCGTTAGTTTGGGCCCATTAGCTGGCTTGTGTGGTACCATATCGCGTTCTTTTAACCTTCTCCGAACAGTTCGAGCGCTTACAGATACTCCGTGGAAGTCGCGAAGTTGGTTTTGTATCTCAATGGAGGTAAGGTGACGATTTCTCAAGCTGGTCGTCACGATGAATCGATCCTGCCTTTCAGTTGTGACCCGAGATCGTGGCCTTCCTTGGCGACGAACAAAGCCGCCAGTCTCTAGGTACCTCCGATAAACATTTCGGACCGCAGATCGACTTAAATTAAGTTGAGCACTCACGTTTCTTTGGCTGTGTCCGGCCTGAATAAGTGCCACAGCTTGGGCGGCAATTTCAGGTGAAGTATCCATAGATTATTGATAGAACCTCACCTTAATGTTAAGAATAAGTAATGTTTGTTGCAAAACCAAAGATATCAATCACTTTTTCAATAATTAAATCCAAGTAAACCAATAAAACCTGATTTTCTTAGTATTCGATTGTTTGATATCAACAAACAGGCTCCAAATTGTCTTTTGTTTCTTTAAATTCTGTGTTCGAAATTCAAAAAAAGACTATTGAATGAAATTGTGAATGTGCCAGGTTAAAAACTGCATAAAAACTTTTTGCTCGACCTAATATAAAATTTTAGCTAGGACCAAACGAAACTGAAAATACAAGGTGGGCCAATAGACGAGTCCAGAAGTGTATAATTTTAGCCACACTTTATTACAGTGAATTCTGAGGGGGACGGCGCGAACGCAGTCCCCACTACCAAAAATTACGCATCCGAGTTATCCACATTAGGGATAATCGCAGGGGTCAACCTAACCGCAGTGCAATGGAAAGGCCTCGCCCTGGGGGAACCGCCTTATTGATCACGGTATCCCCTATGCCAGGTAAGTATGAATTCACTACAGTAGCGCGGGAGGGTCGTTCAACGGCGGAGAATCTTAACACCGCGATTCAGAAACGTGACGTCACGGCACAGTGACATCTAGTGGCAAGTTTTGTGAAACTTTGAGCAGACTATATTATGAAGAACTTGATTTTGTTAAATAGTTTTATTATTTAACTTTTGTCTTTTTAAGTGTAATATCATACAATTGAAAAAAATAATATAACTGAAATCCATATAAAATTAACTAAAGAAAACATTTTCTGAACATGTACGTAGCGTCCTCTAGTGAGTCAGTGCGGCAACTCAACTGTCAACAAGCGATGACGGCATCCCGCCATTATTTAAAATTGGAATGTTATTTTAGCAAACGTCTTTTCTAACCGGTAATGCTAGTGTTGATATTGAACTAAAAGTTGTAGCTTTTCGTTTGAATTATTATATTATTTTGATAATAACGATATAATACGTTAATTGATGTCTTCGGATGTAGAAATGGAGCTATTGCAAGCTGTAGTCCGCAATATCCGTGCTACAAACGCGAAAGTAACTCGACCTCTCACGCCTCAACCACATTGCCACCTAAAATAGGACCTTACTAACTTTTCATCCATAGATACATGCAAAACAAGCCAAGTTCCACTAAATTTCTTACCTTTTCCATAGAAGCCACCAGCCAGACAGATCGTCGCCGTAATTGGTGAGATCAGTATCATCCTGAGACCCCACGTCGATAGCAAGGATATGCTTTGCGCCCAAAGACCTCATCACGTCAGCTGTAATGTAATACATATTACGTTATTGACAGTATCCTGGAGAAAGGTTTCAAATAAAATAAACAAGACTATGTAGCGGTGAGGCTAAGGAAATCGCTCATCAATAAGCCCATAATAATTAAATCATTTAGTCTTAAATGATTTTGGATCGAAGAATTGTCATTTTTGTTGGAATACTTTCAATTAATATCGCATTTGAATTGAATTAGTTAACAGAATCATTTAGATTGTAGGTTAGTTCTTTTAACAATAACTGGAATCGATTATTTGAAACGTTAAATTTCAGAAAAATCAAATTGGACTGTTGTATCTCAGATATCAAGATTAAAGTCACATCCGGGGCTTCGGGTTGTTCGAAAGAGATACCGCGACCCCGGAACACAAAGGGCAAAAGAAAGAACATGTATGGGTTTTTTACAGTAAAACTCTGACACTTCCTTCCGCTCTGCCCATAGCGGGAAATATGAAAAAAAAAACCAGCTAAGAGCGCAACGAGGGTTCTGTACAAACCTGCGACATGAACAACCATATCTTTGGACTGCGCAGACTTAGAGAGTTAATTTTTACACAGCAAAAAGGGACCACAGAGTTGAGTATATGGTTGTAATTTCAACTCGATACCTCCCAGCATTCTTTGAGATAAAGCGTCTTGACAGACAGACAGACGGCAAAGTGACCCAATAAGGGTTCAAAAAATAAGATTGATGTTACACACAGAGTTACATATTTAAGTGATTCATCAATACATTACCAGGTACATTGTTGACATAACATCCGTCGAGCAACAGATGACCATCCATTGGATCGCAGATAGGAGGGAAGATTCCAGCTATACTCATCGAAGATCTGCAGTACCTCCAAAGGACACCTGACGATACTCCCGCCATTGAACAACCGACCAACCAGGGCCGTTGCCATTACTTACCTTCCAACGCTAGACTGAGTGACAATATACGTCTCTTTTATGGCAACATTTATTTTTTACTCTATGGAATTATTTAAAAAAAGAATGTGGTTTTTTAAGTTAGTTTTTTTTTAAAATTAGTAATGAAAGAGAATTTAGACTGGTTGATAGTGAAGAGAATTTGTGAAAAGATTGTTTTATAATGTGAATGACAGAACTATACTATAGAGAATTAGTTTGCAAAAGTTTTGAATTAGAATCCCGGTTTTACAAGACTCCCACTACCGCCACGGTCAACAAGTTTCATTTTTGATATTCATTTATATTATTTTTAAAAACAGATTGTTAGACTACGGAACGAGGACTGTTTGAAAACTACCATTAGTTTGAACAACTTGTAAAAAGAACGATTGTTATTTTTTTGTTTGAATTAACTACTATTAATCTCGTTAATCGTTAACTATTATTAATCTCGTTTTTTCCCAGAGTCTTTACGACAATATTTTCACTCAGCCTAACATGTGCGAGCGAGTACAATAGCCAATCGGCGCACGCGCAACACACGCAGCTCTGTGATTGGTTTACCTGGGAGATTGTTGACGTAACCGCCGTCCAATAGGAGGTGGCCGTCTACAGGATCGCAGAGCGGCGGCATGTAGCCGCTCAGCGACATCGACGCGCGAATGTAACGCCAGAGCGAACCTACAGACATACGTACAACTGACCCATCTGCTTACTCCCCTAACATGTGTATTAGTTAAAGTTAAACAACACAGTCCATGGATAGGAAATGAACGTGATAGAAAAACGTATCTTAAACTCACAAAACCTATTTAGAAATTCAAGTATTTGAGTAATCTATGATGAAAATAGATATTTCTACAGTACATGCACCATGCTACAATGATAGAGGCAGGAACGCTGCAAACTACAGATGGAAAGTTAAAAAAGGTTAATACATAATTTAAAATAATGAGAAAATATAACTAAGAACCACACTCATGCATATACATGGAGATGAGAGAATGTATGAGTAATTTATGATGATTTAATACATACAAACTTTACATCACATCCAACCCGACATTGTATGGACGATTAATTAAAATATAAACATCTTTTTTTTAATGTATGAACTCCCAAATAATATTAGCGTTAGGTAAACCAATCACAAGCGCTTTTTAAAAAGTAATGGCAACTTCCCAAAGGCAAATGTCGGATTCGTATCGTTGTTAAAAAAAAAACGAATAGTTTTAAGAGAGAGAAAGAGAGGACAATTAAAACATAGAGTGAGACAGGGGGAGGGGGGGTTAAAAATACTATTTATACACATAAATATTGCATGTAACAAACACACTTGTAACATAATACAAACATATAAATGCAAGTGAGTGTGGTTTGTAAACTGTAGCGGACAAAATGAAACCAAAAACTGTCACCATAAATTTAGTGACAAACATAACAAAATGACACGAACATTTATTAGCACGGTGTACTTGAAACGGCTATGGCCATCATAGATATGTTGATCGTATGAAGGTATAGGCGTCCGCGTGACTATAATGGCTAAATGATAGCGAAGTGACATCATATCGATTATGGAAAAATTCTCTCGGAAATGCAACGTTCAGGTCAGCGCTGAAAGTCGAAAATTCAACAGCGCGCTACACCGTTTCAAATTTCCACAGTCGATATAGCAACATTGCATCACTAAAGCCGTGTATAGACATTTATGTAAGAGTATTAAGGTGTTCACAGACAAGAGATGCTTATGACGTCATAACTAGCTGCAATCGTTAATGCAGCTTGTTTTCATAACGTTAAAAGAAACACTAGGAAGTGGCGAAGGGCAGGGCGTTTTTGTGGGACTGTCTCTTGTAATGTGACGTTCAAAAAGTGCTGATTATCAGCCTAATTTGAATAAATGACTTTTGACTTTGACTTTGACTTTGTTTGTGAACACCCCTGTCTGTCATGACAACAAAATCTGGTCTGCAGATTATACGACAACAATTTCAACAATAATTATCATTTTTCACATGCATAACATCAATACGAATATTTTTATATGGCCGATTACACAATGGCTTATGTTGGCGCAGTTTTACGTGCATTTAAAAGTCCTTAAAAGTAGTCACGAGATTGTTTCCACTATAGAGCTACAAGGATGTTTTGACGTGCGAATGACGTTAACAAACCGTTAGTAAACAGAAAAAAAATGATTGCTATGTTAGCTACGCGCCAAAAAACTCTTGTAGGGCTCGTAACGGATCGTGAGCCATCGAAATAATGACGTGTTTACCGTCTATAGTACAACAATCTCTTTGGAACACGAAAATGAACGCAAAATGGCCACTTAGTAAAAAAAAAAGCCAGACATTTCCATTAAAAACAAAAATATTTAAAGCAAATAAATATATCTTTTGGTTAGTATAGTGCAAATAAGCTATAAATTAATTTAAAACAATAATTTAAACAGTTTCCTGTCCACGAAATGTGTTGTGTTAAATTTGTAACTAATACTACTTTTAGCTTAGTGTGATTTATTCATTTTAATGACAAATGTGCAACTTTTGTGAATTTTGCACACATAACTGTGTTTTTTTTTAAATCGCTGCACACACATAAAAGAGTTACAACATGATTGTAAAAAATAAAACCTATTTAGTTGCATTCATAGGAACCATGTAGCGACAATATTTTCGCTGTTGATAAATCAACAAAAATAATCAGTATTTTTCCTATTTTTAAAGTTTGGTTGATTATAAAACGTTTAAAATTATCTATAATATTAAATAGATTTTTGTAATAAGGTGCTGTAAGCCAGAGACACACTACGGCACATCAATCTATAAAAAACCATTTTAACCTGATCTCTGTACTACGGTGTGCAATCCGTATTAAAGAGATCAGGTTATAATAGTTTAGAATAGGTTGACCTGCCGTCGTGTGAACTATCTACTAAATAAGTTGTCTGGAACTTATCCAATATTCAAACAGGGAGACTAAATGGTCGCGTATAAGCAGAATCATAATAGATCAATAATATTAATTACATTACCATTCGTTAAATGGTCACAACCATTTTAAGAATTTTAATGTTATGCATATTGACGACACGATTGGCATCGTGGCTGAGCGATCGACTGCAGCTCTGCGTGTCGCGGGTTCGATTCCTGCACGGAACAAATATTTGTATGGCCAGCAGATAGTTGTTCCGGGTCTAGATGTTTGGTTTGTGAGTTTAAATGTTTGTAAACGCACCCACGATACAGGAGAAAATCCTAATGTAGTGCAATGTTTTAAAATAAATAAATATATATATAAGTACAGACGCCTGCACATCAAGCTACTACAATCTGTCAGATTTCTTTGATAGATTTTCGACTTTATTTCTAAAGTCTAGGGTTCAAGGTTCATTGGGAAAAATTGACAGTTTCGGGTAGCTTGACCTGCAGGCGTCTGTACATAGAATAACGCTAGTCCGTGACCGGACACATTGTATATTATGATCCTATTATAATTCTGCTAAAGCGGTCATTATAGAGTCCTTGAAGTATTTAAATTACTTAAAACACAGTTCAGTCTTCCGTAACACTGCCATTGTAGCCGAAAACACAGTAACTTCATCTAAACAGTTATTAAACACACACACATAACACCACGCCTGTTATCCTTGAAAGGTTAGGCAGAGGTGTACCTATACTAATATCATCATCAGCCTAGCCTTTTCCCAACTATGTTGGGGTCGGCTTCCAGTCTAACCGGATGCAGCTGAATATCAGTATTTTACATGGAGCGACTGCCTATCTGACCTCCACAACCCAGTTAGTACTGGGTAATACGATACCCCTTGGTAAGACTGGTTGTCAGACTTTCGGGACACTGACTACCTGTAACGACTGTCAAAGATCTACAAATGACAGCCGGGACCAACGGCTTAACGTGCTTTCCGAGGCACGGAGGAAACTCGGTATGTAACGGGTGGTCACCCATCCACAGACCAACCTAGGCAAGCGCGGCTTAACCTAAAGATCGACCCGAGCGGCTGCTATTATTTAGCCACGAGTACCTATACTAATAGTACACCCAGATTTTAATAGTTATATTAGAGTCCCATATAAAAAGGACGAGGCTATTGCCATCAAGCGGTAATTGAAGTCACTGTGTTTTCAATAACTACATAGAATAATAGCATAAAAACACTTTTCATTTAGCGTTTTATTCAAATCATCTTCACAAATCTTACCATGTCGATGGACCCTCATACACGATGAACTGATGTCTGTAGTGACAGTGAAGTATGGCAGCCACAGGTCCTCGATGTGCACGTCTCCGAAGGTGGAGTGGATGGTCGCGTTGAACTGACGCCCGGAGAACATCGAGGTGGCCGGGTACGTGAGGTCCAGGAGTTGCTTGCCCCATTGGGTCATTTTCTGGAACATTTTTAATGGTAGATTTGATGATCAGGTAATTATGACTGTGGGCCACAATTTTTCTTTCCAACCCTCATATTTTGACAGCCCTTTATTTATTTATTTAACAATTTATGTACACACAGTAGACCAGACAAGAAAAAAAACATATAACATTTGAGTACAAAGGTACTTATTTCTTATGAAATTTCTGCCATCAGACCTGCGAAAGGAGATATGAGAACGAAAAGCAGTGGTAGTGTGTGAAACACGAGAAAAATATGTGTGTGTGTGTGTGCCGTAACCTATTATAACTTACATATATAAGTAAATATTAATAAATACTTGTATAAATACACAATGCTTCAATATATCCATAAATAAATACATAAATTACGATTGAGACGACAGATATTGCTCTTTCACTGTTTTTGAATAGCCTCTTTGGGTAGCGGGTCGTAGAAGACACCTAATCTTTGAATTTCACCTGTGGGTTCTAACGGCTAGTACAACTAGCTGTGACATACGGACAGACAAACAGGCAGACGTTAGGGCGAATTTATAAGGGTTCCGTTTTAGCCAATAGACTACGGAACCCCAAAAAGTACGGGAGGAGTACCGAGTTCTCTTCCATCATGTACAGATAACAACTTAGATGTGATGTGACTTACCACTGACCACTCCCTCGCCTTCTGTGTGACAGTGGTGATGTTCCTCTCCATGCACCAGAGCGCGCCCATGAAGGCGCCGATACTGACGCCACCTACCATGTCGATCGGGATACCGGCTTCCTGGAACCGGAATTTTGAGGTTTTACGTGGGTTTTCCTTGATGAATTCTGCAGCCGCGGAATGACTTGTGTGTCTGTAGCGCGGGTGCGGCGTGTGTGTGTTCGGTGTGCGTATGTTTTGCGTGTGTGTGTGTGTGTGTGTATGTTTTGCGTGTGTGTGTGTGTGTAGCGTATGTGGTGTGTGTGTGTGGCGTATGTGGTGTGTGTGTGTGTGGCGTATGTGGTTTGTGTGTGGGTGTGTGTGTAGCGAGTGTGTGTTTGCTCCGTTAAGTCTCCAGAACGATTAAGTGAATACGTATTGCCATGAAGTTTTAAGTCAATCTTCACCAACTCTTAGCGATGCCCAATAGGGTATTTTACTCTATATGAAAGAAATTCTAAAAATATACAATTCAGATAGCTTAGGCAATAAGCAGTCGGAAAATGTTAAATTTGGTTAATAAAATAACTAAATGAATTTTAAAATTGATTTCAAAGTTTTCACTTTTTTAGTCTGTTGTTTTACTAAGCGAAACAGTGTCCGCCATGATTATTACGTCTTATGGTCATGTAAACAAAAAGTGACAACTGTCAACTGAGCAACTATTACTATTTTTGTATTAAAAAACTTTACATTTTAATTTTTATTGAAATAATAGTAATAATACCATGGAAGAAATAAATACTACCATATAATAATACCATAAACTATAGTGAAATATACAACTAAACAGACAGACTAATAACAGCGCATTTGTTTACATGACCAACTGACGTCATGACCACAGAGTAACATGGCGTCAAGCGATTTTGTGATTTTACGCGCGAAAATAGAAATTGTAAAATTGAAATGCAGTTTTATGGCACTTATCGATTGAATATTTTTTTTTTGTTTTTTTTGGTGTTTTACTAGGACCCTAGGATCAAAATGAGATACTTTTTAAAAATGGGTGTAATACCGTATTGAATGCATTTAATCGGTTTTCACCAACACTAAGCTATGGCAAACAGTTTGCCTAAAATAGGTTTAGACGTCGCTACAGCGCTACGCTACCTGTATAGCGCGCACCATGCCCACATGCGCGGCCCCCGCCCAGCACGAGCCCCACCGACGTGCGCTACATACCTGTATAGCGCGCACCATGCCCACATGCGCGGCCCCTCGCGCGCCCCCGCCGCCCAGCACGAGCCCCACCGACGTGCGCTACATACCTGTATAGCGCGCACCATGCCCACATGCGCGGCCCCTCGTGCGCCGCCCCCGCCCAGCACGAGCCCCACCGACGTGCGCTACATACCTGTATAGCGCGCACCATGCCCACATGCGCGGCCCCGCGCGCGCCCCCCCCCGCCCAGCACGAGCCCCACCGACGTGCGCTACATACCTGTATAGCGCGCACCATGCCCACATGCGCGGCCCCGCGCGCGCCCCCCCCCGCCCAGCACGAGCCCCACCGACGTGCGCTACATACCTGTATAGCGCGCACCATGCCCACATGCGCGGCCCCGCGCGCGCCCCCCCCCGCCCAGCACGAGCCCCACCGACGTGCGCTACATACCTGTATAGCGCGCACCATGCCCACATGCGCGGCCCCGCGCGCGCCCCCCCCGCCCAGCACGAGCCCCACCGACGTGCGCTACATACCTGTATAGCGCGCACCATGCCCACATGCGCGGCCCCGCGCGCGCCCCCCCCCGCCCAGCACGAGCCCCACCGACGTGCGCTACATACCTGTATAGCGCGCACCATGCCCACATGCGCGGCCCCGCGCGCGCCCCCCCCCGCCCAGCACGAGCCCCACCGACGTGCGCTACATACCTGTATAGCGCGCACCATGCCCACATGCGCGGCCCCGCGCGCCCCCCCCCCCGCCCAGCACGAGCCCCACCGACGTGCGCTACATACCTGTATAGCGCGCACCATGCCCACATGCGCGGCCCCGCGCGCGCCCCCCCCGCCCAGCACGAGCCCCACCGACGTGCGCTACATACCTGTATAGCGCGCACCATGCCCACATGCGCGGCCCCGCGCGCGCCCCCCCCCGCCCAGCACGAGCCCCACCGACGTGCGCTACATACCTGTATAGCGCGCACCATGCCCACATGCGCGGCCCCGCGCGCGCCCCCCCCCGCCCAGCACGAGCCCCACCGACGTGCGCTACATACCTGTATAGCGCGCACCATGCCCACATGCGCGGCCCCGCGCGCGCCCCCCCCCGCCCAGCACGAGCCCCACCGACGTGCCCGTCAGCCAGCGCGCCAGCCGGGAGAAGTCCGAATGCACCGACGCTTCCGACATCAGCACTTTGCTGTACAGCTCACTCTGGAACCGTAAATAAGGAAAGTGTTAATAAGAAGTCAAGTTAAGATAAATAGAAACTTTGTACTTGTATGTATGGATTATTTGGTTATCTTTTTATTTATTCTATTTACTCTTTTTTTTTACGCACTTAGTCTAGATCTCTTTTTATTAACTCTCCTTTCGCAGGTATGCTGGAAGAGATTTCTTTAGATTACCATTGTGCCTATGTTCTGTTTCTGTCTTTTTATCAGTATTCAGTGTATACCTAAATCGTAAATAACAAATAGAAAGTAAAAAGTGAAATAGTACTGACGATCCTGTACTGCGACTTCCGTGTGAACATCCGATGCGGACAGCGCACGTGGTGGTGCTGGCTGACCCAGCTGCGCATGTTGAGCCAGTGCACGGTGCCGGCCGGGTTGGCGCCGCCCTCGCGGTGCAGCAGCACCAGCTCCTTCTGCGTGCGGATGGCCAGCCTCTCGATCTCCTTCTCGATCTGCAACACCGGGATATGGATATGAGAGTACGCTGTACGAGCGAGGCGGCGAAGCGTGGCGCGAGTGCAGTCCGTAACACGTACACAATAAAAGTCGTAAACCTGTTAAATTCTATTTAAATATTAGGTCCTTACATATGAAATTGGCGTTTTGTATGGAAGGAACAAAAAGTCGAATATTTTTTAATATAATATATTTAATTAATCAAAGTATGAACCATTGTTTTCAATGCACTTTTGCCATCTTATAGGTAGTTCATTGATCCCTTTACTAAAAAAACCAGTCGGACGGGAATCAATAAAATCTTTGAAGGCGATTTGGACTGCCCCATCGGAGTTGATTTTTTTCCCTTGCAAAAAGTTATCCAAATTGCGAAAAAAATGGTAATCTGTTGGAGCAAGGTCCGGGGAGTACGGAGGATGTCTAAGACATTCCAATTCAAGCTCTTCTAATTTGGTAGCCGTCTGTTGCGCAGTGTGTGGTCTGGCGTTGTCGTGAAGCAGCAGTGGCGTGGAGCGATTGACCAGCCTTGGTTGTTTAGCCGCTAGCTTTTCCATCATGGTTTGTAATTGCTGACAATAGACATCAGCTGTAATAGTCTGGCCAGATTTGAGAAAACTGTAATGAACAATACCGGCACTAGTCCACCAAACGCTTACAAGTAACTTTTTTGGGGTTAATTTTCGCTTGGGGCAGGATTTGGCTGGCTGGCCAGGATCCAACCATTGCGCTGAGCGCTTCCGATTATCGTAAAGAATCCATTTTTCATCACAGGTAATGATTCGGTTTTATTTTAAACCTTCATTGTTGTGCCGGTTCAGTAATGTAACGCAGCAGTCGACGCGCGTTTGCCGGTTTGCTTCAGTCAATTCGTGAGGTACCCACCTTTCAAGCTTTTTAATCTTCCCAATTTGCTTCAAGTGAATTAAAACAGTTTTATCACTAACATCGAAGCCTGCAGCTAACTCGGACGTGGTTTGCGATGGGTCCGCTTCCACAATAGCCTTCAATTCTCCATTATCAACTTGGGTCTCAGGCCGTCCACGGGGCTTGTTCTGCAGGTCGAAATTTCCAGAACGAAAACGTTGGAACCAAAAACGAACTGTGTTTTCTTTTGCAACATGACCGCCATACACATCATTCACCCTTCGAGTCGTTTCCGCAGCACTAGTGCCACGGCGGAACTCGTACTCGTAAATAATGCGATATTTTAAATTTCCATTTTGTAAAATGAGTGACGCAAACAGAAAAAACAGAAGAAAAAAAACAAATGAATGACGGTCATCGAAGCACAAATACATGAGTAAATAGCTGTACAAATTTGAATTTGGAATTCCTTACCAAAGAGGAGAAATTCGTGATTAAAGTGGCCAGTACGAAAAACGCCAATTTCATATGTAAGGACATAATATACTGTTTAATAATCTTAAAGAAATGAGTTTAATTCCAAACAATATACTTGTAGAGAAAACATTTAAGCTCACATACAGAAATAGCAGACCCAGAACAAGTATCTGTAAGTCATACAAATATTTTTTCTGTGCGGGTATCGAACTCGCAACACGCAGCGCAGCAATCAACGCTTACCCACTGCGCCCCATTCCGACTCATCGTGCTGCTCAACGAGGTGGGCAAGCATTTTAAGAGTAAATGTAAAAAAAATACCACGCCAGTCATGCAGTCATTTAAAACTTGCCTCTCGAACATTATTCAAGAAGTACTAACCTTGCCAATACTTGGTTGTTTGTCTCCTAACGCCACAATAAGAATACAATCCGCCTGTCGAATACAACGCTGAGTCCACTGTGTGAGGCTCGGATCACACTGGTATAGAGCCACCTGGAAATGAAAAGAAAATTATTAACATAAAAATTCTGTGTCACAGTGTTAGTTACCATACTCCTCTGAAACGGCTTGACCGATTTTTATGAAATTTTATATGCATATTCAGAATCGTTCGAGAATCGGCTACTATCTATTTTTCATATGAAATTTTATATGCTTATTCAGAATCGTTCGAGAATCGGCTACTATCTATTTGTCATACCCCTAAGTGAGCAGCGGGTGAAACCACTGGGCACAGCTAGTAATTTATAAAATGGCATGTCTTTTCAATAGCTGTAAAAATGACTAGTGGAAGTGCGGAACTTTCTAACACAAGTATATTTTTTACTTAAATGGAAATTTCCTAATATCTCTTAAGTTAATAAACTTAAGTATTTTAAAGTTATTGAAATAAACTCTTTTTTTCCGTAGTGTATTTTTTCAAGAACAATGTTTTTTTTTATTTGTTAAAATCGCTTTTAGTATACCAATTTTAATATATTAATACCAATTTCTGCTGCAAATCTAAAGCAAAGTATAGGCCGACCGTATAAATGAGAAGCACCCGAGGTGCCCGGTACGGCCGCCAGTCGACTAATAACAGCCTTCACATCACGTCACACCCCTCCTGCAGATAGCTATCTCACGCATTAGAGTTAGACCATGCCTGAGGTAGCTGCCCAGTGCTAAGCGGTCACACTATAATGTGCTTTATTTATATATCGGTGAAGTCAATACTAGGAGAGCTGTTTTGACAACGAGACGCAAGCTTATCTATGAAGTTCCACAGAGTCTGGACTGAAGTTCGTGCGAGTGGACTGCAAGGCGACGAGAGAACAGAGTGACGCGGCCGGACTCCGGACTCTCTCTCTTTTCTTCTCTGCAGTGCCTGCCGTCTTGCGAACAACTTGTCTAGGAACTGTACTACGACTCGTTGTGATAATTTTGCTTAGTTTATTGTTATTATAACTCTATAGTAAATACACACACAATATGTTTTCTGGTAAAGGTTCTCACCTTATTAAGCCTTATTATATTATATCATATATTTACATTATATTTCATACCTTATGTTTATCCTCTTGTTGTGCTAGCCAGGAACTTAGTCTGTACTCGTTGTTAGGATCCATGATGGTCAGACCGAGGAGCTTTCTGATCACGTCTGAAGTAAGACGGACTGTGGGGCCTGAAAATGATAATTAAATACTGAATATTAATAAGAACCCTCATACCAAAACCTCAACCTTCATAGACAACGCCAATTGTCTTTTCATCGAAAAACAAGAGCGGGTCAGACTCACGCACAAACTTGCGACATATCCTTACTAATATTATAAAAGCGAAAGTGATTTTGTTTGTAACGTTTTCACGCCTAAGTACAGTCAGCATCAAAAGTTGATGATCACATTTAGATTTTCAAAATCACTGTACACCGTATTACACCTAAATCGATCAACGTCAGACAAGCGCCAGAAATAAATGATTATCATAAAAGGGCATAAGTAGGTGACTATCACTTTTCAAAAGTCACATAACAAAGTTATATTAGAAAAAGCATAACATTCTTCGTCTCTAAAGTGTCTGAACAAATTTTTGTCAAAAATAGCATACCATGGTTTATCTCTAAAGTCCCTGAACAAAATGAAATATGTTTTGGGTTTTATGTGTGTGTATTTCGGTACGTTTAATATGTGCTTGGTATATAAATTAAATAGACACATGCAAATATAAATCACCACCCTTTTACTTATTATCAAAAAAAAAATTAAATGGTTCGATAAATCAATACCGTTAATTTTTTTTGTTTAGAAAAAAAATATCTCTCCAGCACGTGTGACAGCTATCAATCCTATTTCAAACTTGACGTAATACCAACAGGAATACTTATTAAATGGCATTTTAATGTTTATTTGTCACTAAAGCGCAATTGATAACTGACACCATATTCTTCTGTCATCTTTTGTTTTTAAAACAAAAAATTAAAAGAGGCGTTGACAGCTGCCTGCCATGTTTTTTTATGGATTTTCACTCGGTCGAAGTAGGTTGGTAGAAAAGGTCTATCCATTTAACTTTTTTTTTTACATGATTTAGTTTGGATAGGACAAGATTGGTTCTAAAACTCTGAAGATAGTAACGCGCACGTTTTTAGTTTGCAATTAAGCTACTTTTGATAGTATTCGTTTTTTTTTTAACTTTGCCCCACACTAGGAACTTCTCCTGTATCGTGGGTGCGTTTACAAACATATAATAAACTCATATCCACAAACAGCCAGACCCGAAACAACTATCTGCAGTTCATACAAATATATGTTCCGTGCGGGAATCGAACCCGCGACACGCAGCGCAGCAGTCGAACCCTCAGCCACTGCGCCAACCGTGTCGTCATTCATTAGTATAAGTTTTTTTTTAAACTTTGCCCCACACATTTTCTCCTGTATCGTGGGTGCGTTTACAAACATTTAAACACACATACACAAACAGCCAGACCCGAAACAACTATCTGCAGGTCATACAAATATTTGTTCCGTGCGAGAATCGAACCCGCGACACGCAGCGCAGCAGTCGATTGCTTAGCCACTGTGCCAACCGTGCCGTCAAAGTTTACACGCTACGTATCCGAAACAAAGTAATGTTCAGTAACTTTTGTTCTTTATGATGTTAAGTTATATTTGGACGTTGCCGTGATTACACTAGAAAACCAAAACAAGTATTTTATATTGTGCAGTGACTTTTGTAAAACTGAATGTTAAGATGTTTTCGGATATTATAACGATCAGCAATTTTTGACAAAATGGTGTTCAGTGACCTTTGACGAGTAGTGTTCAGTTAATTTTGAACTTTAATGATGTTCATTCAATACTGACGCAAAATCTTGTTGAGCGAGTTATGGGTGATAAAATGCACAGTGATTTTGAAAATCTGAATGTGGTCATCGACTTTGATGCTGACTGTACCTAAACCGATTTTGATGAATTTTTGTACAGAGATATAGTTGAGACCCTGGAGACGGACATAGGCTTTACTTTTGTTAAAAACAAGTGAGAAATGAGGGAGAAAGAGGGATGAAAAGGGAAATCTTAGCTTTACTATTACAATAAATAAGACGCAAGGGCAAAAACTACAGGTAGCAGGTACCTGCAAATCAGAAAAGGGGAAATGTGTTACCCCGAATTTAACGCGAGCGAAGCCGCGGGCAAAAGCTAGTACAGCCATATATTTTGACTGCGTAGACTTAGAGGGTTGATTTTCACAGCACAAAGGCACCACATTTTTGAGTATCTAGTTTTAATTTCAACTCGATGCCTGTGGAGGTATCGAGCGCTCCCGAGATAAAAGGTGTTGACAGACAAATAAAGTGATCAAATAAGGGTTCCGTTTTTTTCCTTTTGAGATACGTAACCTTAAAAATAGATAAAAAATGTGTGCGTGTACTAGCGTACACTCGTAAGAAGTGAAACTTCTTTATGACGTTATTTTTTTTAAAAAAAATGTGAGCCGTCACGGGACGGTCGAAGGCACTTTGAATAAAACTCTATTACTGGCCCCGTGTGGTAACCCATCCATTCCCAAACCTTGGCAAGGGTTGCTTAACCTGGCCCCCTGTGGTAACCCATCCATTTCCAAACCTTGGTGAGGGTTGCTTAACCTGGCTCCGTGTGGTAACCCATCCATTTTCAAACCTCGGCAAGGGTTGCTTAACCTGGCCCCGTGTGGTAACCCATCCATTTCCAAACCTTGGTGAGGGTTGCTTAACCTGGCTCCGTGTGGTAACCCATCCATTTCCAAACCTCGGCAAGGGTTGCTTAACCTGTCCCCGTGTGGTAACCCATCCATTTCTAAACCTTGGCAAAGGTTGCTTAACCTGGCCCCCTGTGGTTACCCATCCATTTCCAAACCTTGGCAAAGGTTGCTTAACCTGGCCCCCTGTGGTAACCCATCCATTTCCAAACCTTGGTGAGGGTTGCTTAACCTGGCTCCGTGTGGTAACCCATCCATTCCCAAACCTTGGTGAGGGTTGCTTAACCTGGCCCCCTGTGGTAACCCATCCATTTCCAAACCTTGGTGAGGGTTGCTTAACCTGGCTCCGTGTGGTAACCCATCCATTTCCAAACCTCGGCAAGGGTTGCTTAACCTATCCCCGTGTGGTAACCCATCCATTTCTAAACCTTGGTAAAGGTTGCTTAACCTGGGGCCTTAGTCTGCTATTACAATGGTGTCAGAATGGTCGATCACTGAACGCATAATGGTTGATTTTGACAAGTTTAGTATGTAGTAAATGTCAAAATCAACCATTATGCGATCAGTGATCGACCATTCTGACACTATTGTAATAGCAGACTAAGGCCCCTGGCCCCCTGTGGTTACCCATCCATTTCCAAACCTCGGCAAGGGTTGCTTAACCTGGCCCCCTGTGGTAACCCATCCATTTCTAAACCTTGGCAAAGGTTGCTTAACCTGGCCCCCTGTGGTTACCCATCCATTTCCAAACCTCGGCAAGGGTTGCTTAACCTGGCCCCCTGTGGTAACCCATCCATTTCCAAAACTCGGCAAGGGTTGCTTAACCTGGCCCCCTGTGGTTACCCATCCATTTCCAAACCTTGGCAAGGATTCCTTAACCTGGCCCCCTGTGGTTACCCATCCATTTCCAAACCTCGGCAAGGGTTGCTTAACCTGGCCCCGTGTGGTAACCCATCCATTTCCAAACCTCGGCAAGGGTTGCTTAACCTGGCCCCCTGTGGTTACCCATCCATTTCCAAACCTCGGCAAGGGTTGCTTAACCTGTCCCCGTGTGGTAACCCATCCATTTCCAAACCTTGGCAAAGGTTGCTTAAACTGGCCCCCTGTTGTTACCCATCCATTTCCAAACCTCGGCAAGGGTTGCTTAACCTGGCCCCCTGTGGTAACCCATGCATTTCCAAACCTCGGCAAGGGTTGCTTAACCTGGCCCCCTGTGGTAACCCATCCATTTCCAAACCTCGGCAAGGGTTGCTTAACCTGGCCCCCTGTGACCCATCCATTTCCAAACCTTGGCAAAGGTTGCTTAACCTGGCCCCCTGTGGTAACCCATCCATTCCCAAACCTTGGTGAGGGTTGCTTAACCTGGCTCCTTGTGTTAACCCATCCATTTCCAAACCTCGGCAAGAGTTGCTTAACCTGGCCCCCTGTGGTTACCCATCCATTTCCAAACCTCGGCAAGGGTTGCTTAACCTGTCCCCGTGTGGTAACCCATCTATTTCCAAACCTTAGCAAAGGTTGCTTAACCTGGCCCCCTGTGGTTACCCATCCATTTCCAAACCTTGGCAAAGGTTGCTTAACCTGTCCCCGTGTGGTAACCCATCCATTTCCAAACCTCGGCAAGGGTTGCTTAACCTGGCCCCCTGTGGTAACCCATCCATTTCCAATCCTCGGCAAGGGTTGCTTAACCTGTCCTGACGGGCCGCAAAATACATTGGAGACATTTACCAATCCCTACTCCGCTGGAGAAAGTATACTTCGAATCACGCGTGGTAGGGATAAGAAAAAGATGGCGCGTAACTGAAAAATGTGACGCGTAACGTTACACTAAATTTTTTCCCAACCCCGATAAAGAAGTTTCACTTCAATAATACTTGTTAGTACTTCCTGCTACAACACTTACCGATAGCAGACAGAGAGTGGTACAGTTCGTATGTGAAGGCAGTGAGTGGCACGTCATCGCTGACGGGGACTACGGCCACCGTGGAAAAGTTGTGCTGCGATGGACGAGGCTCTATGGTCGCCGCGCCACCTAGACCTGCTGTTGGTTTCTGCCATGATCCTGGAGAATAGCACACAAGATTTGGATTGAGTCACTAGAGAGATGAGTCGCAATCCTTACTTCCTTACTAATATTATAAAAGCGAAAGTGACTTTGTTTGTTTGTTACCTCTTCACGCTTTAATGGCAAACCGATTTTGATGAATTTTGGTACAGAGATAGTTGGGAACCAGGAGACGGACATAGGCTATTTTTTTTTTGAAAAAAGTGGGATGTGAGAGAGAAAGAGGGAAGAAAAGGGAAAACTTAGCGTTGCTTTTACAAATCAATAAGGCGCTACCGAATTTAACGCGAGCGAAGCCGCGGGCAAAAGCTAGTATCTTCTAAAATGTGAAAACACTACCTTTTTATGTTTTTTTTTTGCAAACTATAATCTGAAGAATAGATAAATACACGTACAATATACATGCTTATAATACACATTAATTGATATACACGCTTTCTCTACAAGTCTTATAACTATACATATTTATTTTTGGTGATAAGCAAATATTAACTTTTGAAGCCAGAGAGTAAAAACACGCGCATCCACGCCATTTTATCTCATTTCTTGTTTTATTTATGTGAGGGCGTTGTAAGCGTGTGTGTATGGCGTTCATAAGGCTAAAGATCTACCCGAAAACAAGTTTAAATATTCAATATTTTTGTCAATTTGACTATGTAAATCAGCGGTATAAATTTATATTTTTCCTATAACTGCGTAAATTAATAAAAAAACAAAAAAAACACTTACCCAAAATCCTATGCCCCAACAAATTAATCAGCCGAGTAACCACAACAGGGAACCTCAGCTTAATCGCATTAAACAGTCCTTCAGGCAGTTTCGCCAGCTCAGAGTCCCTCACAGCCATGACTGTAGTACTTCGCCTCGTCTGTGTGACCATCTCCACTATCCCGACAAGGTCGCCCTTGCCGTATTCACCGACCAGCTCTTTCTTCCCGTTGGGATGGGTGATTACTGAACGAAGACGGCCGCTCAGGACTATGAATGTGGACCCGGATTCTTCGTCTTGCCGGTAGACGGCGCGACCTGATTCGAGGAAAACCTGAAGAGAAAGAGGTATTCTTAGAAAAGTTAGGATTGTGATCTATTAGGGACATGGTAAATGCAGCAATAGTTAAGAAGATGCATGAAATAGTTAACTTGCACTGAGGACATAATATCTTCTTACTATTGCTACTTGACTTTTAAAGATAATTTGGATACTTTTATTCATAAGTAAGGTTTGAAATTGCATTTTAACAGAACTACTGGCTAGAGTGGGAATTTTTTCTTTTTATCCATATCAGTATCATATATCTCCTGATGACGCGATGGATTTAATTTAACTCAACTCTCAAGAAACCTGAGATTGTATAAAACATAATATTTAAAATCTCAGTCAAGATGGAGATTTAATTTAATTATTTTCTTATAAATGTGAAAGTTCTTGATAATGTATGCAGGATTTGGATAAAATTTGGCACACAGATAATTTATATCCTGGATCAACACATGGGATACTTTTTATCCCGGAAGTGCGATCCCGTAGCACAATTACCGAACACCATGCGGGCGAAGCCGCGGGCATTAGCAAGTCAGTTCTTAAAAATGTGTGTTCACTCGAGAAACTGTTGTAAAAATCAATCTATGTCTAAAAATCAACAAGTAAGTCAACAAACTGCAAGTACAAACAATGGTCTATCAGACTAACTTACCCAGTCTAGGGCGAAGTCCACCTGCCTCACGAAGGGTGAAAGCCTCCGTACAACGGTATTGGCAATATGGAGTACCACTGAAGGACGTTCCCTCATGATGCTGTACACTGTAGTCTTGGAGAGCAGGCCGATGCGAGAGAAGTGTTTGGCACGGATGGAGAAGAAACTAGGTTCGCCTGTTAGTACGGCGAGACCACCTTCAACTTCACCTGGGAATTGAAGATAATTATGTAAATAAGGATAGTTTAAATATAAGCGACCTACACAAATGTCCCTTTTTGGTATTGTTTGTCGTGTCGTTTCTTTTTATTTATTTTTTTATTAATCGTTGCCCCCACACTAGGAATTTCTCCTTTATCGTGGGTGAGTTTACAAACATTTAAACTCACAAACATTATCAGCCAGACCCGAAACAACTATCTGCAGGTCATACAAATATTTGTTTCCGTGCGGGAATCGAACCCGCGACACGCAGCACAGCAGTCGATCGCTTAGCTACTGCGCCAACCGTGCCGTCAAGCTCCGCCGTTCAGCTTGACGGCGAGCCGTTGAGCTCTTTGAGTTTTGAGTTATACTATAACTGACAAATGCTTGCACGGACTGGACAGGTCCACTCAAATCTGTGTGGTGCTTTCTTAAAAAGACCATCTCAGGCACTGGGATATTAGAGAACGATTTAAAAAAAATATATTGCTGTCCTAAAAAAAACCGGCCAGAAGCAAGTCGGACTCAAGCACCGACGGTTCCGTACAAACTTGCGTCGTAAACAGCCATATTATCTTTTGACTGTGAAGACTTGGGGTCGTTTTTTCACAGCTACAAGGGACCACAGACTCAAGTGTATAATTTTCATTCAACTCGATACCAAGGGTCTTAACAGACAGACGGACAATAAAATGATCTTATAAGCGTTCCGTGTTTTTTTTGAGGTATGGAACGCCAAAAATCTCCTATAATATAGAAGATTTTTGGCGTTCCGTCACTCAAAATTTAAGGGCTGCTTAACATTTGAGCAGCTCCTAAACTTTAGATTTCGTATTGTCAAACGTCACTTTTGAGTATCTGGTGCTACTTAAATTTTGAGTGACGTTTCAGTATTCGGGGGTTAATAATATTATTATTAACCCCCGAATAGTATATATAATACAAAAGTGACGTTTGACAATACGAAATCTAAAGTTTAGGAGCTGCTCAAATGTTAAGCAGCCCTTAAATTTTGAGTGACGTTTCAGTATTCGTGGGTAAGTTATATAATTTATTTCGTTACCTGGGTAAGCAGTGAACATATGGACTTCTCCTTCTCCCTCCGCCACACGCTGTGAGACCAGCAGAGCTCCAGACAGTAGGTATACTAGTGCCACATCCTAAACAAAATTAATAATTTTATTTATACTGCTTAAGAAATTATTATTGCATTACACCATGCTACAGTGAAAATGGTATAACAAATGGGATCTTTTGCCACTGTAGCCGCTGGGAAGTGAGTAATAACAAATTTTGCAGTAAATCGACCAATAGAACAGAAACCGCGGGAGCGCGTCTAGGGTTTAAAATCACATAATCTGTTCGCTCTTCTGCAAATGGTAGTGCGGTCCGCGGGGTGACGGCGTAACCAATGAGAGCGCGCGCGTGCTATCCGTTCTTATTGGTCTTTGATTTTTTTGTTTATAAAAAATAAACAATTGTAATTAGAAACATAACTAAGAAAATTCTTATTAAGAAATGTATACAAAGGTACTTGAATAGTACTTAATTTTGCTGTTAAGTCAAACGAATTGACAGACCATCGTCAACAGCCACATAACGTAAAATCATTACAAATGGAGAAAGCGAATCAAATCAAATAAAATCATTTATTTCAATTAGACCATTACAGGCACTTTTGAATGTCAAGAAACAAAATGAATCTAAAGTCCCGGTCACAAGGCACAATAACTTGTGAAAGTACTGTAGTTGCCCATTCCAAAGCATTGATCTTTATGGAGAAGAATGGGCAAGAAACTCCATGGACACTCTGAATAAATGCGTAGATTAGAGAATATAACACAAAAACAAACTTTGAGATTTGAAATTACTCATTAAATAAAGATTAACACAGTTATAAAATTTGCTTCTAACTACTAACGGGGGGTTATTTATTTATGAAAATTAGATGTGGCTTCCTTCGTGCCTTGGAAAGCACAACAAAAGAAGGTATGGTTGGCATAGTGGCTGAACGATTGACTGTTGCGCTGCGTGTTGTGGGTTCGATCCTTGCATGGAACAAATATTTGCATCACCTACAGGTGCTTGTTCCGGGTCTGGCTGTTTGTGTTTGTGAGTTTAAATGTTTGCAAACGCACCCACGATACAGGAGAAATTCCTAGAGCCAACGTTTTTTTAAGAAAAAAAAATCGGTTTGCAGTGATTATGACAGTGATTTGAATGGTCTTTTCATGGTATTTAGATCTGTCAATGAATCACACTAAAACCATACCTGAGTAATTTCTGGCTCACCGGGGATACTATAATACAGCTTATGGAAGGAAATTATAAAGGAGTTTAATTATAAAAAGATTTAAATAAAAAGTTTAGTTCATAGATTCTCGATATAGATAGTATTATAGATATTTTATCACAGGCGTTTAGAATAGTAGTTGTTCAAGCTAAACACTTTTATAATATGTAATGTCGACACAGTTGACACAGTGGATAAGCGTTAGACTGTGGCGCTACGTGTCGCAGACTCGTTCCCCGCACGGAACAAATATTTGTATGACCTACAGGTAGTTGTTCCGGGTATAGCTGTTTGTGTATGTGAGTTTATGTTTGTAAACGCACCCACGATACAGGAGAAATTCCTAGTATAGAACAATTTTTGTTTAAACAAAGTTTACAGTATCGCCACCACAGTCCTCTTTTCTGTAGGAGTACACACACTCCTACTTTTTCTCAAGCAATTATCAAAGTAACCTTGATAGATTAATTTTACTACCATTCCTGTACTATCTTTTTTTTTGCGTGTGGGAATCCTCAATGGATCACATTGCGGAGGGGTCTGTCAGACTCCTACTGACTAAAACCACACGGTGTTCCTTCTCGTCACTTCTGGCTGGGGTGCGAGGACACATTCGCATTCTACACAATCACCCCAGACTATCTTTTGTCCTAAGCGAACCTATGAACATTTTTCTTCCTTTCATTAACCCAAATACTACTATTTAAAATGCCTGCAAATATTAACTTTGTTGAAGTTTCTTCATCATACCTTATGACTCTCCTCCTTCATGATATAAGTCCCGGCGGGCAGATCTCGAACTTGCACATTCCCTTGTAACACGGTATCACAATCAAGCCCTAGCTCCTTCACGAATGCTTCTGTTGCTATTTGTATTAGTGCCTGAAAAGATAAGTTTTTATTAACTTTTTGAATACCATTGTCACATATAGGTGACAAGCAAGCGCGTGCCCTGGCGCCAATGACACAAATAGGTTTTTAGGTTTAAAGATCTTTATTCTCAATAAAAACATTACATGTCACTTACTTGAGAACATTATTAATTAAATTTTATACTAAATTGGGTTCGACAACATCCGTTAAAGACTAATTATGTAATACTAACTGAAACTCCACCACCCAACGCATTCATTTCTCGGGTTATTTCCGGTTTGCGATTAAATACAAGCTAAGTTGGGTTTTGAATGCATTGAATGATGATAGGTTTCTTATGCGTGAGGGTATTTTATTATATAGCTGTGCTCCTTCAAATGTTAGCATTTTTTTGCCATAGTTAGTCCGGGTTTTTGGTAAAACTAATAAGCACAACTACGTGACAAAAATGTAGGTAAAATGAGTTTTTCAGCGTAGAGGGCACGCGCGTGCGTGATCTGGAGTTCCAAGTTTAAATAAGATTTGTTTCTTTCATGCAATAAGCAATCCGGTAATTCTGTATATCGCAAACCAAGAAAAAACTCAAACAAAAGTAATTTTTCAGTTAACGAAAAAAAAGTATTATTGTTTGCATGGGATGTAATAACCGTTATATTTATTTTAGAACGAAAATAGAATGTAAAATGTCACTTAAGTAAATTGTGATGTTAGATAGTTGGGTATGATCACTGAGCATTCGAATACAAGGGTAACTAAAAAATTATGATTTTTGAGTTGTCTCCGTTTAGACCTAGGTGTGTGTACGGGTGCGATATTATAAGTTCAGTAGACTGAATCCAGGTAGTTAGTTTGTCATTACATCAATTACATAATATACATTTTAGGTGAACTTACATTTCAGGGAAAATTTATATGGATACTTTTTGCCAAACTTTTGCAAGCGGAGTAAGAAAAAAAATCAAAGTTTACCTGTTCGTCAAGATTATCAGTGTTGTGCTTCTTGAAGGAAGATCCCTCCCGAGCCCTCTGTAAGGACGGCGTCGGCTGTACATCTGGTTGCTGCTACAAATAAACATTACAGCATAAATTTTGACGACACGGTTGGCGCAGTGGTTGAGCGATCGACTGCTGCGCTGCGTGTTGCAGGTTCGATCTTCGCACGGAACAAATATTTGTATGACCTACAGGTAGTTGTTTCGGATCTGGCTGTTTGTGTATGTGAGTTTAAGTGTTTGTAAACGCACCCACGATACAGGAGAAATCCTAGTATATGGTAAGGTTTTTTTTTTTAAAATATATAAGTGTATATATTTATATAATTCACGACCGTAACAAATATAAGTTCGGATTGCATGAACTTGTAAAGAAACATTTAAGTGAATTTTTCATCAAAAAGTTATTCAATGGGATTATATAAACTGAGAGGGTAGTATTTGTTATTTCAATTATCATATTTTTGTAAATAAATACGGTCTCAATTCATATTTATTTAAAAATAAAACCTATCACAGACCTCTAAAAGAAAACGCGGTTCACCTGAAAGTCTCGAGACGCAATGATTCCGAAGTCTCTTGTCTCAAGTATTAAAATATCAGGTAATTAGACCCTTACCTGTGGCGTGTTAGACGCGATGTCAGGTACCATGTCGGGCTTAGGTCGCCGCCCCGCTATGTGTATGGGCGACGACGTCGCGTGGCCCTCCTGCCATGCGAACACACACAATGAGTTAGTTCACACCACAGATGTACACACGATAGATAGACATATATAACGCAAGTATCACGATCTGTATGGAAACAGAGTGTGCAATTTTAAACCAAGCGTGCCTTTTCTGGACTATTATGACGTCACAAGCAATATAGTTAGTGGTGTGATGTCTATTTAGTGAACAAAAACAGTTTTCACATTTTTTTAAATATTTACTTTTATTTTTACTTTTTTTTTAATATTTTTTTTACTTTTTTATGTTTAGATTTTTTTATATATATATTTATTTATTATTTGTAACGGCGCAATTAACTAACCATTTTGAATTGGTAACTGACGTCTGACTAGCGGCACACCGATGCAGATTGAGCGCGAAAGTGACGGCTTACGATTTTTAATCGTAAGCTAGACACGCGAATTAGTAGCTCTTGCGTTATCTATGTCTATCTATATCTGTGGTTCACACACACACGCATTGATTATTCTACCTACACTAATTCAAGACAATAAAACGTTGGCCCAAATCTATAGACCGCTCTTATTCTTAGGTCAGTCGCGTTTCATCCGAAAACTTAACTTATTTACAAAAGGTTAATTTTATTTTTCGTATGATAGTACAATCACAGTAGCTTGTAGGAATATAAACATTAACTTTACACTAATAAAGTTTATTTAAGAAAGAAGCATGACTGAGCGAAGTTTGAGCCAAGACTTAGTCCGCAATATAGATCTGGATATTAGTATGCAAAATCGTCGGTCGTCAAGACCATAATCCGGATTAGAACTTTAACATCACACCAAACTTTTATTGAAAAATCATACAGAACACACAAACAAATACACATATTAATTATTATCAAATGGCTTCCTTTTTTTTCAATCTAATGTTATACACTGAACAAATCGAAGGGTTGTTATTTATTTATATTTATTTATTTAAGTATGTAAGTAAGGGTAGCGCGTTTCAGACCTTTCTTGTTGAGACTGCTTAACAATCCTTACTAATATTATAAAAGCGAAAGAGAGTTTGTTTGTTTGTTATGTCTTCACGCCTACAAGGCTAAACCGATTTTGATAAATTTTGGTACAGAGATAGATGGGACCCTGGAGACATAGGCTAACTTTTTTTGAAAAAAGTGATAAATGAGAGAGAAAGAGGGAAGAAAATGGAAAACTTAGCCCCGAATTAAACGCGAGCGAAGCCGCGGGCAAAAGCTAGTTGGACATAAAACCGGTGCGGTGTAAAGGAATTTCGAGGAATTATCCTTTACAATAATAGTGTGGTTATGGTCGGTCGTACGACAAATTGTGGTCGTAATCGCATAGTGCACGGAAGCGGTTGCGTTATCAAATTCATAAAACCGACATGCTATGTTATTTAAAAGAGGGTAGTTCCACTTACCATATGCTCAGACATAGCTCTGTCGCTGTGGTGGGGAGAGTGCATGTTGACTCCGCTGTCGACGTTATTCATCTTAGACGATTTAGCGGGAGAGGACGTCACTGTCGTCGGGCGGCGTCTGTCGCGGCCCTGTAATATTATTTTATAAATAAAATAAAAACGTTTTTTATTTCTTACAGAAGATGCTAGTTCACAAAGTTAATTAGTTTTGTTTAATACATAGTTAATAGTTACATACAGTTTTTAAAAGATTTTTTGATATGTTAATATTGTAGTGGAATTATTCTGTAGGAACCCCTCTGCAGGTAAAGGCCTCCTCCGAGTTAAGCCAGTTTTCTCTGTATATATTGTGCATAGAATGGCACTATATTCAAGCGAATTTAGTTTTCAAATGAGTATTTATTTCCGTTATATTATCAGCTTAAGAATACTAACCTTGCGTAATTTACTTTTATTTCTGTTTTATGGATTTTGTTTTCTAAAATAAATAATTTATTGTTAAGTAAAAATAGTCCGTAGAGACTTCGACCTTCATACAAGCATAAAAGCTTGGCCTACCCATATAAACTGCTACTCTTCATGACGTTACGTTAGGTTTTCTGAATAGTTTCATTTTTGCTTTGGGCTTGCCATATTGTTATATAGGCACGCCACTGATAGAGACTGCAGATAAGTGTACAGAAGACGCAAAAATAAATAAAATACAATATTTACCGGGTTGACCAACTCAGCACTCAGTCCAAGATATTGATGTAGGGCGGTAAACGTGACCCTCTGTAGCCGCACCATAATAATCTGAAAAAAAAAACCAACAAAATCATGATTATTTCGAGATAACAAGAATGCTCCTGTGTAAAGTGGACACAGTAGCCACAGTGGTGTGTGGCAGGTTGTGGTGGAGGACTTAAAACGTCATGATTTCTTCACTTCAAACATCCACACTTTAAGATATTCAATACTAGCTTTTGCCCGCGGATTCGCTCGCGTTAAGTTCGGGGTAACACAGTTCTCCTTTCCTGATTTGCAGGTACCTGCTGCCTGTAGTTTTTACCCTTGCGCCTTATTTATTGTAATAGCAAAGTTAAGTTTTCCCTTCCCATCCTTCTTTCTCCCTCATTTCTCAATTTAAAACAAAAAGGTTATAATAAACTAGCTTTTGCCCTCGCTTGCGTTAAAATTTGGGGTAACAAAGTTCCCCTTTCGTGATTTGCAGGTACCTGCTACCTGTAGTTTTTGCCCTTGCGCCTTTTTATTGTAATAGCAAAGCTAAGTTTTCCCTTTTTTCTCTTCTTCTGACTCATTTCACACTCTTTTAAAAAAAAATAGCCTATGCCCGTCTGCAGGGTCTCAATTATCTCGATGAAGACGTAACAAACAAACAAAATCACTTTCGCTATTATAATATTAAGTAAGGATTCTACACTGACCTGTATAACTCTGACAAATATATCTGGGTACTCCTTGAAAACTTCCTGGAAAGCCCTCATTGGCAACTTGATGACCTGGGAGTCTTCTAACGCTTTCGCGTTTACTGTCTTGTATGGTTGCGAATGGCCCTGGAAATAACATTAATCACATAGTTTAGTATTTGAGGATATAAAGCGCTATAGGCTCGGAAAACAGTTCACCATAGTCCCCAACATTGGTAGCAATTTTCATTTGATTTCTAAATTATTGCACAGACATTCGATAATAAATATTCTCGATCACTTTGTTGTCCGTCTGTCTGTCAAGACCCATTATCTCGGGAACGCGTGGAGTACGAATTTAAAACCATATACTGAGCTCTGTGGCCCCTTTCATCTGTGAAAAAATCAACTCTCTAAATCTACACAGTGAAAAGAGAATGGCTGTTTATGTCGCAAGCTTGTATGGAACCCTCGGTTGGCGAGTCTGACTCGCTGTTGGCCGTTTATTACATACTAGCTTTTGCCCGCGGCTTCGCTCGCGTTAAATTTGGGGGTAGCACAGTTCCCCTTTCCTGATCTTCAGGTTAGTTAGGTTAGGTACCTGCTAGGTTTTACCCTTGCGCATTATTGGTTGTGATAGCAAAGCTAAGTTTTCCCTTTTCTTCCGTCTTTCTCCCTCATTTCTCACTTAAAAAAAATAGCCAATGTCCGTCTTCAGGGTTTCAACTATATCTGTACCAAAATGCATCAAAATCGGTTTAGCCATTTAGGCGTGAAGACGTAACAAACAAACTCACTTTTATAATATTAGTAAGGGAAAACGCTACGACCCTTCCTCTTTACAGTACTTACAGTGAGCACATCAGTGAAACTAAGCAGCGAGGTGACGCTCTCTCCCGCGCGGACCACCTTCAGCGACAAACTACTGCCATCTTGGTTCGTGATGTACACGTTGACGCGCCCGTTCTGTACCACGTACACGTTCTCGTCTGTGTCTCCTGTAATAGAAAGCAATATGCTTTAATAGAAAAAAGAAAGAAAAAGTATTTATTTGACTCGCACAGGACAAACCATTAAAAAAATACGTGTGGCACTCGGGGACTGCCGCGGTAAAGCTATGGCATAGCATTTTTTATCAACTTATGCAATGAATTAAAAAAAACTTATGCAATAAATAAAAAAGGCCCGCGATAGAAGCTATGCAATAGCTTAAAAATCTACCAAGACCTGTAATGAAGTACTAGGCTTGCATAAATTCATGGTGGTAATCGTGAATTCATGCAAGTCTAGTAGTTTATCTTAACGCAGGTGGTTCTACCAAGACCTGTAATGAAGTACTAGGCTTGCATGAATTAACGGTGGCAACCGTGAATTCATACAAGCCCAAGAGGTTCTTTAATATTTTAAACGTCAGAGCATAAACGCGCCTAAAAATTAAATTGTATATTCTTCACCATACGCACTTCTCAATAGTAGGTTTTCATAGTCAAAACCACTTACCGACTTTAAACAAGAAAGCACCAGCGGGCAGGTTGAGGATCTCCGTATGTTTGCAGAGCATGAGGAACACGGGCTTCTCGAAGTGACCAAACACGCGGATGCTGTGCAGCATATACAAGGCATCTGGTGGAACCCTGTCATCACTCGTCAGGTCTTCTTCTAAGTACTCTGCTGGGGGTTCCAGTACCTTGGAAAAATGATGAGATGGTTTAATAAATTGTTTTAGTTTTGACTGATTATTAACAGCAATGATTAAACAAGTTCCATCAAATTTAGTGAGAAGAAAACGCCGTCGGATCGTTATGAAATTTCGCAAGGCGATAGATTTTAACTTGGAAAAGAAGAAAGGGTTTTATTATCACGCTAATAAATTACGAGGGTGAGCAATATGTCCATATTCCTAAACTGTTGTGTTATGTCATGCATGAGTTCATGACATGCATTAAAGAAAAAATAATACTGGAGACGCCAGGTAACGAATGGAAACAAAAATGGAATCAAGAACCTCATTACCATAAAACTAATTTCAAGCAAATCGCGTACCTTCCGCGTAAGAAGACGCGGGTAATAGCTAGTCCTTACTAATATTTTAGAAGCGACAGTGAGTTTGTTTGTTACCTCTTCACGCTTTAATGGCTACACCGATTTTGATGAATTTTGGTACAGAGATAGTTGGGAACCAGGAGACGGAAATAGGCTATTTTTTTAAAAAAAGTGGGATTTGAGGGAGAAAGAGGGAAGAAAAGTCAAAACTTAGCGTTGCTATTACAAATCAATAAGGCGCAAGGGGACCTGTGTTACCCCGAATTTAACGAGAGCGAAGCCGCGGGCAAAAGCTAGTTTATTATAATCTAGGAAGTAGTAATGCAACAGACTCCCTTGAAATACATTTCAGCGTGTGAGCAAGTGATACGCATGTGACTAAGAGTTATTTATGGATATGAATGTTGTTTGATGGAGAGGGTGAGAAAGACCAAAGAAAAAATGGTTGCAATGTGTAAGGAATGATATGAAGGAGAAAGGAGTGAATGATGCCGTGATGTTTGACAGGGGAGAATGGAAGACGAAAACGTGTTGCGCTGACCCCAAATAGAATGGGACAAGGGCAAAAAGATGATGATTAGCTATGTCCACTATCTGCCTAGTGTTTTCCCAACTATGTTGGGGTCGGCTTCCAGTCTTACCAGATTCACCTGAATACTAGTATTTTACATGAAGCTACTGCCTACCTGACCTCCACATCCCAGTTAATAACTGAGTAATAGGGCACTCCTTAGTAAGACTGCTTGTTTTGGGTTATAGTAACGAAGTTGACAAATAAAAAATCAAAGTCAAGATCAACACAAAGGTTGTATGCTTTGCACGCGTAAACATTGCGTATTTAATTTACCTTTGAAAGAACAATGCGTATTTTATAATGCACTAAAAACGCGAATAACATACCAAGGTCTTGGACATAAATATTTAAACGTAAAGATGACGTGAACAGTGCTTGTACTTTTGATTATTTGAGTAGCAATTACAGATTTCAAACAATGATACCCCCCTCCCTTAAATGCAGCGATTACCGCACTGCACAGCAGAAAAAATGTTTGGCATCGTATAATATTTTGAATTCGTGTATTTTGATATTGCTCGAAAATTAGCTTTTTTTGGAAAAAAAAAAACACGTTCTGCGGTAGAATTCAATGAGAATTATACGCGCTAAAATATTGTGGATGCATTGCACAGTTCAGGAGTCGGGGGGTACTAAAAGAAAAGTTTTCATACAAGAAAACTTGGTGAAAAAGTTGGAACTTTGACCCTCAATATCTCCATAGTTAGAAGGTATGGAACATCGTAATTACGGGAAGAACCAGTGCCTTTTGGCTTTGTTAATGGTACTTTTAAACCGACTTAAAAAAAAACAGGAAGTTCTCAATTCGACGGAATCTTTTATTTTTTATGTATGTTCACCTATTATTTAAAAGACACCTGGACCGTTTTGCAAAAACTTTTTTGTTTGGTAGGGTCCCCATCAATTTTATTTATATTGCTTAGGTAGTTTAGAGTTATCGTCTATAATACATATTCTTTTCTCTACATATGGATGATCTGCTAATATTTTAGTAACAATGGAAGAATTTGGATGAATACTCGATTAAAATTATGTGATGTATTAGTCCTTACTAATATTATAAAAGCAAAAGTGAGTTTGTTTGTTACCTCTTCACGCTTTAATGGCTAAAGCGATTTTGATGAATTTTGGTACAGAGATAGTTGGGAACCAGGAGACGGACATAGGCTATTATTTTTTTAAAAAGAGCGGGATACGAGGGAGAAAGAGGGAAGAAACGGGAAAACTTAGCGTTGCTATTACAAATCAATTAGGCGCTACCGAATTTAACGCGAGCGAAGCCGCGGGCAAAAGCTAGTATACCATAAATAAAAATGCTGAGATAAAAAACTTTGTAAGTCCAAAAAAAAAAACTAAAAAGTGTAAAATAACTGAACTTCCGGAAGTCGGTGGCAAAAAAGTCAGTTTTATTTTGTGTCCGGAAGACGGTTTTATTTTTTACAACAAAATTTTACACCCTTTATTTTGTCCAAAAAGTACCTACATTGACCGGGACATCTCTGGTATCACAGTACCACAAAAAAGATTCCTTAAGTATGGCTCACCTTCAATTGTTCAGGAGCAGTTTCCTTCTTCAGCTGCAGCAGTTTCCTAGCGAACCGCATAACAGCGCGTCTTTTGCGTCCCTGTCCTGAGTTGGAGATGGACTTGACCTTCCTCAGCATCCTCCGTCCGTAGAACAGCATCTTGTCTCGTTTGCGGAACCTCTTTACTGGGTCCCCGGTTGCGCCGATACCTCCTATGGCACCGGCTAATTCTGGAAGAAGAAGAATAAGATTTGAACATTTCAATTTTTCATGAGATCCTTGCAATAAGGTAACTGGGGTGAAGGTATTTTTAAGTGTATGGACTATTAGCAGCACTTTTTAAATTCGCGGTGTGCAGAGCTTTAAATCTTGTTTCTTTTTTGGGTTCCGTGCTTCAAAAGGAACGAACGGAACCCTGATAGGAACACTTTGTTGGCCGTCTGTCTGTCTGTCAAGACTTTATCTCGGGAACGAGTGGAGCAATCGAGTTGAAATATTTATTTAATACCATATCAGTACTCAATCTGAAAAAAAAATCAACCTTCTAAGTCTACGCAAACAAAAGATGAGGCCGTTTATGCACAAGTTTTTTACGGAACCTTCGGTGCGCGAGTCCGACTCGGACTTGACCAGTTTTTTTTTTTTAAGAATCTCGATATTCAAATGGTTTTTTTAGGTTTATAATAGGAAACTCATTTCTTTTTTCCTGTGTCTACTGTGTTAACATAAATTGTAAAATAAATAAATAATAATTGAACAAGTTTAGATATTTTGTGGATTATTAGAACAATAAACTTACCTTTCGACCTCCATCTTCTGTAATAGTAGAAAAATACGACCACTAAGGATACGAGGAGACAACCGCAAATAGACCACAGCAACTGTGAACAGGAAGAAAACTTATTTGTAAAACAGTTTAAGATCCAAATCGACAACACGGTTGACGTAGTTGCTGAGTGATCAGCTGCTGCCTGCACTGTCGCTGTGTCAGGAGTTCGATTCCCGCACGGAACATATATTTGTATAACGGCGACACACCTGTCAGTCAACAACTAGCCAGTCGTTATAGGTTTGGCTGTTTGTGTATGCCAGTTTATATGCCTGTAAACACACCCACGTCATAGAAGAAATTCCTACGTTAAAAAAAATATATTACAAGACGTGTGCCTGACAAGAGGTTTAATTAACATAAAGAAAAACCTATTTTAGTGTCACGTTTATTGTGAAAAAAAACGTAAAGTAACTGTTCCACACATAACTGCAATAGTAAAACAGTATTCGTAATAAAGAGTGTTTTGTCTCGCCTATTAATCTTGCATGTATCTAAAATTGCGGGCCAGTGGACGGTGAGCAATGGATAGCTCAACATCCATCCGTCTATTGACGACAGGCCGTGTCGACGGCGCAAAGATAATTATGTCATCAAATCTGAGAGGCGCTTACGGCCACTGCCTTAAGAGGCTGGTTGTCCGAAAGAGACACCGCAGCCACGGAACACAAAGGGCAAAAGACTTTTACTGATTAAAACTCGTTTCTTACATAGACGAGTTTTAATCAGTAAAAGTCTGCATTTGAAGACTTCCCATTCGAAAAAAACCTTGAGAGGTGTCAAGGGAGACTCGGATGGAACGAAGATATTATTTATTATGTACAAAAAACCTGTTAACACTCAACAAAAATAATCGCCGCGACACCACACTGTTCAATGCGAAATAGAAAGGCGAAACGAAAATAACTGGCTTGCTTTCTATGAGAGAGAGAGAGACAGAGAAACACGCGCACGCCGCACGGCTTATAACTATAGCAAAAAGTGTCGTTACAACTTTTGGTCTTAACTTTTCCCGTCTAGCCCCCTTTCGGAACGCGCGATAAGGAACTTCGTTCCAAAAATATACAAAATTAAGACTATAAAATGTTTCTTGTCGAAACACCTACACTATAAATATTAACTAAATAAACAAACCTTCGTTCTGTTTGTTAATTTGGCAAGTAACACATCAATTTTTCCTTGAAAAAGACGTGTGAAAACTTACGTATATGGCGTTGCATTGTTAATGACATTATGGATCTGGCTGCGAGACAACACAGTCAACCCTGGATAACATTATTAATTACTGCAGTTTTTGGCTTGGCTAAATAATAACTGCCGCTTGGGTTCGTCATTAGGTTAAGCCGCAATGGCCTAGGTTAGTTCGTGAAGTGGAGTTCCCTCCGAACCTCGAAAAGCATGTTTAGCCGTTGGTTTCGGCTGTCATTTGTATGCCTTTGCAGATAGTCAATACGCTAAAAGTCTAACCAAGAAAGAGGTATCGTATCTGCAGGGGTTGCGGGTTCTTCGAAAGAGATACTGCGGCCCCGGAACATAAAGGGCAAAATAAGAAACATAGTTTGGTTTTAATCAGTAAAATTTTGAAACTCCAACCTCAGCTAAGCCCAGAGCAGGAGAAGTAATGTGTTGATTTCCCTTCCGCTTAAAAAAGGGGGGGTATCGTTTTACCCAGTGCTAACGGGGCTGGGAGGTCAGATAAGCAGTTGCTTCATGTTAAATAGTAGTATTCAGCTGCATTCGGTTAGACTGAAAGCCGCTTCTAACATAGCTTGGGAAAGTAGGCAGATGATGAAGTTTGTGAACACTTTCTACGACATGTCCATGAAGTTAGGTGTACTCAGAATACGCCAGTTTTGACTGCACGGTTGACGCTGTGGCTAAGCGATAGGCTGCTAAGCTGCGTATCAAAGGTTCGACCCCCGCACGGAACAAATATTTGTATAACCAACAGATAGTTGTTCCGGTTATGTCTGTTTGTATGTGTGAGTTTAAATGTTTGGTGACGCAACTACAGGAGAAAGGAGAAATTCCTAGTGTGGGGTTTTTGTGAGGCGGCATAATATTATTTCATGATATCAATATTACAAACAAAAAAATATCCTGCGTTCGCAATTTAGGTTCCGGTTATGTAAGCAAAACTTAAAAAAAAACTCAAACATAAAATAAAGTTTCCACTACACATAAAATAAAGTTTTCATAGCTTTTCAATAGTTGTATCCATTCCGAAATCAACTAATTTAATCCTTACTAATATTATAAAAGCGAAAGTGAGTTTGTTTGTTTGTTACCTCTTCACGCTTTAATAGCTAAACCGATTTTGATGAATTTTGGTACAGAGATAGTTGGGAACCAGGAGACGGACATAGGCTAATTTTTATTTTAAAAAAGTGGGATATGAGGGAGAACGAGGGAAGAAAAGGGAAAACTTAGCGTTGCTATTACAAATCAATCAGGCGCAAGAGCAAAAACTGCAGGTCTGCTTAGTGTGTTATATCGAATTTAACGCGAGCGAAGCCGCGGGCGAAAGCTAGTTAAGTATAAAAGCGAAAGTGAGTTTGTTTGTTACGTCTTCACGCCTAATTGGCTAAACCGATTTTCATGAATTTTGGAACAGAGATAGTTGAGACCCTAGAGACGAACATAGGCAATTTTTTTAAAGTGAGAAATGAGGGAGAAAGAGGGAAGAAATTGGAAAACTTCGCTATGCTATTACAATAAATAAGGCGCAAGGGCAAAAACTACAGGTAGCAAGTACCTTCAAATTTACCCCGAATTCAACGCGAGCGAAGCCGCAGGCAAAAGATAGTCACACATAAAGATGATTTTTAAATCAATTGCAAACCAGGATTGATTGTATGTAGGTAGTGAATGATTGTACCTAATGATATGTGACTAAAGAATTTAAGTCGACGACAGGCTTCCTGATTTGGCTATACCACTTTACTACTTCCTGCATTCAATTAGTCCTTATTTGAATAATGCCACCACGGTAGAGAACGTAACCATCTGCAGTAATCATCATCATTCTTCTGTCCTTATCTCTCTTCTTGTGCCTTGTTCTTCCATACGCCTCTATTAGGTACTCGCCATTTCATAAGACATCTTCGTTCTTGCCATATCAGTCTTCACACAGTCCATCCATCGTTTCTTTGGCCTTCCTCTTCTCTTATACCAATCCACATTCATTCTCAAAATTTTACTCACGGTCATTACTGTCAATAGTGCGTGCCTTTATAGGGATACTAGCTGTGCCTAGCGGTTTCACCCACTGCTCAGGAGGTCTTCCACTATTCGTAAATTGGTGACAATTCACAATATTAACTGCGACTGTGACTATTTTAAGAATTTTAATGTAATTCATATTATTTTCCTATTTATTCTGCTAAAACGGACATTTGAAACCTGCTGGTGCCTCTATGAAGGGGTCCCTTTTTAGGGTTCCGTAGTCAACTAGGAACCCTTATAGTTTCGCCATGTCTGTCTGTCCGTCCGTCCGTCCGTCCTCACTTAATCTCTGTGACCGTTAGCACTAGAAAGCTGAAATTTGGTACCAATATGTATATCAATCACGCCGACAAAGTGGTAAAAATAAAAATTGGAAAAAAATGTTTTATTAGGGTAGCCACCCTATATGTAAAGTGGGAAGTGATTTTTTTTTTTATTTCAACCCTAACGTGTGATATATTGTTGAAAAGGTATTTAAAAATGAATAGGGGTTTACTAAAATCATTTTTTGATAATGTCAATAATTTCGGAAATAATCGCTCCAAAAGTAAAAAACAATGTGTCCCCCTCTAACTTTTGAACCATAAGTTTAGAAAATATGAAAAAAATCTGAAAAGTAGAACTTTATAAGGACTTTCTATGAAAATTATTTTGAACTTGATTGACACAACAGTTTTTGTACAAAAAAGACAAAAAGTTGTACAAAATAATTTCTGGACTAAGTTTGTAGTATAATCGTATATGCAAGCATTTTTTGAACTTCGTTTACATATTTTATTATCCTGAACGTATTTTTTTTCAAACAAAAAAAGAATTATTGAAATCGGTTCTCGCAATCCAAAATTACCTCCTTGCACGTCTTTGTAACCCAATTCCCCGAGAGATGGCGCTGTAGGTACTTATTACATTGGTCCGGGTATTACTGAATTGTTCGGTTGGTCTCTCCTTGGCATTGGCGGTATCTTATAACTACATAAAACTGCTATCAAGAACATGCTAAGGCAATTTAGAACAAAACTAAAATTCATTTTTTTAACACCATCAAAATGTTGAGGTAAAAACCAGTTCATAAATGGTTCGATAGATGGCGTTGCGTAATGACGTCATTTTTTTAAAAGTCGATGTTAAGATTTTCCGTGCTTTCATGACCTACCGTGGTAAAGAACACTTATTGTGACGGACGGGAAACTACGGAACCCTACACTGAGCGTGGCCCGTCACGCTCTTGGCTGGTTTTTTACTTAGTGGTATGAAAAATACCTAACCCATTTCCACACAAAATTTCATACAAAATTGGTCCAGTCGTTTTGGAGGAGTTTGTTAACAAACACCGCGACATGAGAATTTTATATATTAAATGTTGATCGCATCAGTTCATTGTTTCTGCGAATTTCAAGGTTCGTAGAACAAAATTTGTTTCGTTTCAAGGTCCGAGAGCACACACGAGGATCCTACATTTGTCATATAAATAAAGTTATCTGTGTAGGATGTACGTATCTTAATTCGTAATGTTTTTTTTTATTATTTCGTTGTCATCAATCTTACTATTATTATAAATGCGAAAGTTTGGATGATGGATGTTTGTTAATCAATCACGCCGAACGGTTTTATATTTCTGGATGTAGTTTGGCACAGAGATATACTATAGTTTGGAATAGCACATAGGCTTTTTAATTCCTGAACTCCACACGGGCAAAGTCGCATATCCTTTATACAGGGACCAGGGAAAAGATCTGGACTGGATTCCGGAACTTCACACAAAAGCAAATTATCAGTGTGATGTATACAAATAAACGTAGCAAGCAACTGGACGGCTACGTCAACAACAGTCCTAAACTAGCCCTCCTGGCGACTGGACGGTAACTTCAAGTTGCACACTACTTACTGTTCATTTAGTGTTTAATTCATCTAAACCACCAAAGTCAGACAAATTTTTAGTGAACACCACAGTCAGTAAGTACATTATCGATCAAAGTGCGGTTTGCGGAGTCGAGTCTAGTCGGGTATCTGTCCAAGGTTCTCAGACCAAGTACGCAAGCTGACTGCCAGGTTTTTAGGCAAGACCTTGAACCAATAAGGTTATACGGTCCCTTATAGAATGTTATACTCTAATCCATTACAGTCCATCATCTGCCTATCCCTTTCCCAACTATGTTGGGGTCGGCTTCCAGTCATGACCAACAACTTAACGTGCTTTCCGAGGCACGTAGGAAACACGTAGTAACAAGTGGTCACCCATCCACACACCAACCTAGGCAAGCGCGGCTTAACCTTAAGATCGACCTGAGCGGCTGCTATTATTTAGCTACGAGCTCTTAATATTAGTACGACCCTATGTACTAGGTGTTTCGTTCCATGAAAATGGATAACTCTTGATCCACGTGTTCTTGAAATTCGCGAAAAACATGGATTTTGTATATTACCTAACCACAGATTACTAAATAGCTACTACGTAGACCTAACGCGATCAGCTGATCAACATGTATGGGGAAAACTAAAAAAAGTTATTCAAATTAGTTTCAAAATCATCAAAAAGCATAGATTTTGATATAACAACTAAGTATCTAAATAAATGAAAACTAATAGATTTAAAACTAATCACTAATCATACTTCAACATAATCAATTTAATTAATTACAACAGTCTCTTACGTGCGACACTATATGTAACTTGTTGTACTTAACTTAAGTACCTAACTTATGTGGTACTTAAGTAACTTATGTTATGAATTTCCAAAACTTCTTCAGTTTCATGAGCAAAGACCACACGGAAGGTCTTTTTTTGCGGAGGGAAATCATCATATAACATCCCCGGGGGTAGTGTCGGACTTTTACTTACTAAAACCTACCTATGTTCCTTCTTTTGCCCTTTACGTGCCGGGGCCGCGGTATCTCTTTCGAACAACCCGCAACTCCGGACACGGGAGGTCTTGCGTTATGTGCGTTACATCTTGTATTATATATACAAATTTCTTTACATACGATTTATCATAGTCCGCGATAAAATATGTCAAACTACGACCTTGAGTTTTGTTATGATTATTTTAGCAACGTTTTAACTAGTTGTTGACATTGAACTAACGAGATATGAGACGGCAGACCTTACAGTAGAATTATCGTATCTTTACGCTTATTGCGTAGTGTTGGATAAACAGACTATAGAGTAATAGTAAACAAAGTCGTACAACATAAACAAATGAAATGATTTAATCCTTACTTAATATTATAAAAGCGAAAGTGAGTTTGTTTGTTACCTCTTCACGCCTTAATGGCTAAACCGATTTTGATGTATTTTGGTACAGAGATAGTTGGGACCCTGGAGACGGACATAGGCTAACGAAAAGGCTTTTTTTAAAGTGAGAAATGAGGGAGAAAGAGGGAAGAACAGGGAAAACTTAGCTTCGCTATTACAATAAACAAGGCGCAAGGGCAAGAACTCCAGGTAGCAGGTACCTGCAAATCAGGAAAGGGGAACTGTGTTACCCCGAATTTGACGCGAGCGAAGTCGCGGTCAAAAACTAGTAGTACCTAATATTATCATTATTTCTCTAGTAATGTATAATTATTAAGCCCATATGTGAGTGCTATGTATTATTATTGACTTGACGAAGCCCTGGTGGTTGATAGTGTCATGCTCACTTAAATGTCTCGCTGATGGTGGCGGGTGTGTCGGGTCATTTAGCTCCCTTCAAAATGGTCGAGCTGAATGGGGCTGATCCATACGTCATGTTCGTGAACGGGCGCTGTCAGTTGGGACTGGTCATTTTTTTAGCTACCACGGTTCATTTTTAACTTATTTAGATTTAAAATTAAATTTTGCTTTTTATTTACTCTGGACGCTCTTACTGTGCACGTCTTTCTACATCGTTCTCACATATTTGTATAATCTCAACATGAATGATGTAAATACAATTTTGTAAAAATATTATAATTTATAAGAGTGTCCATGGAGTTTCTTGCCCATTCTTCTCCATAGAGATCAACGCTTTGGAATGGGCAACTACAGTACTTTCACAAGTTATTATGCCTTGTGACCAGGACTGTAGATTAGTTTTGTTTCTTGACATTCAAAAGTGCCTGTAATGGTCTAATTGAAATAAATGGTTTTGAATTTTGAATTTTTGAATCATCCTTGGATCAAAATCATTCATCATTTTAGATCAAATCATTTAGAAGAGATCATTTTAGAAGTCATCGAGATCTTTATGTTTTTAGGAAACTAAAAAGAGGAGAGGTGTCCACATTTTGTATTTTTTTTTTTTTTGTGATGATACTTATAAAATCGCATTAGCAAACTTTATCCCAAAAAAAATGGATAAGTCAGGAGATTGATGTAATAGGGAGAGAGCCTATTGTCATCAGCGATGGCAGACTCAGTTGCTGCTACTGAGAAAATTCTGGTAAAAAAAACTCCATAGAACTTTGCCCGACCCGGGGGATCCAGGACTTTATGATCAGTAGTCGCACTTGCGTCAGTAAATAAAATCTTACTAATATTATAATCCTTCTAATATTATAAAAGCGAATGTTTATGAGAATGGATGGATGGATGTATGGATGTTTGTTACTCTTTCACGACAAAACGTCTGAACGGATCTTGATGAAATTTGCCACAGAGGTAGATAATAGTCTGGAATAACACATAGGATACTTTTTTTCGATCATCACGCGGGCGAAGCCGCGGGCGCCAGCTAGTTGTATATAACTACGAAATCAAATCAATTGAAAATAAACCCTAAGTACATAATAATTCTAAAACAAAGAAACCGTGCAATACAATTGCAAAATGACAATAATTTAAATAATTACACTCACGCGATATTGTTTGTCTCCCAGCTGGGCAGTTAAAATGACGCATACGCATGCCACAAAGAGCACCATAGTCACTATAATTCACAACACACACTTTTTATTTTTTTATTAGCCGTGAACAGTTGTTTCATACACTGCTCAGCTCCTAAATGTTGTAGCGTGATGTTTTGACTTGCTAAAAATTTTGCTTCATATTGACCAAAAATCGTTACAATCGGTCCAGTAGTTTTGGAGACTATTCGGCACAAATAAACAAACAAAAAAATCTTCTCTCTTTGTCATTTTAATATATGATCGTATAGTATAGATTTAAAATTTTCAACACACAGTTATCAATATCCTGAATTGTATGCACTACACTGTTTTAAATTAAAATACAATTAACACTAAATTATTTATTATTTTTTCGCGGTAACACGTCCGTCAATTACAAGACAGAATGGATCCACTAATCGCGAGTTTGTAAACAAGTTTAGTCCTTGCATGGGACTTTTCATTTCTGTCGTAACTTCGTAGGCGCAAGCGCAACTATAGCGCGACTAGCCGCGTTGCGACACACGAGACGTTTACGTTTCGTTTGTAACAACAGCTGATAGTAATGATGACATACGAATTCTGAACAAGTTTCCGGTTGTATTATCTACGTATTGTGACCACATTGAAACCACTACACAAATGTCCTTTTTTTGGTATTGTTCGTCGTGTCGTTGAGCTCCTTGGGTTATGAGTTGAGCTGCACGATAACTGACAAAATGCTTGCACTGACTGGACAGGTCCACTCAATCTGTGTGGTGCTTTCTTAAAAAGACCATTTCAGACACTATCTGCATAGTCCTCATTTAAGTTGACCAAGATTTTTTTGTCTGGACCTTAAGGACGCGTTTGCAAAATTGATAGGCATAGAATCGAACTACTACATTGACAAAGTCACACACACTAAAGTAGGCACGGAAATATTAGTCAAGTGAACTCATTTTGATACATTGAATAGTTTTTTTTTCGTAATTCTTCGTACTATCAAAAAATATTTCATATTTTTGAGATATTATGAGACCTTACCTCCGGACTTGACGGAGTGACTTGAAGGTGTACTTCGGTGACTGCTACTGGAACTCCTCGACGGATTGAACTAGATGTGTCGAGTTTGGGCTCATTTTGTTAGTTATGATGAGACCTTACCTCTGGACTTGATGGAGTGACCTGAATGTCTACTTTGGTGACTGCTACTGGAACTCCTCGACGGATTGAACTAGATGTGTCGAGTTTGGGCTCATTTTGTTAGTTATGATGAGACCTTACCTCTGGACTTGATGGAGTGACCTGAAGGTCTACTTCGGTGACTGCTACTGGAACTCCTCGACGGATGAAACTAGATATGTCGAGTTTGGGCTCATTTTGTTAGTTATGATGAGACCTTACCTCCGGACTTGATGGAGTGACCTGAAGGTCTACTTCGGTGACTGCTACTGGAACTCCTCGACGGATTGAACTAGATGTGTCGAGTTTGGGCTCATTTTGTTAGTTATGATGAGACCTTACCTCTGGACTTGATGGAGTGACCTGAATGTCTACTTTGGTGACTGCTACTGGAACTCCTCGACGGATTGAACTAGTTGTGTCGAGTTTGGGCTCATTTTGTTAGTTATGATGAGACCTTACCTCTGGACTTGATGGAGTGACCTGAAGGTCTACTTCGGTGACTGCTATTGGAACTCCTCGTCGGATGAAACTAGATATGTCGAGTTTGGGCTCATTTTGTTAGTTATGATGAGACCTTCCCTCCGGACTTGATGGAGTGACCTGAAGGTCTACTTCGGTGACTGCTACTGGAACTCCTCGACGGGTCGAACTAGATGTCTCGAGTTTGGGTTCGTTTTATAAGTTATGATGCGACCTTCCCTCTGGACTTGATAGAGTGACCTGAAGGTCTACTTTGGTGACTGCTACTGGAACTCCTCGACGGATTGAACTAGATGTGTCGAGTTTGGGCTCATTTTGTTAGTTATGATGAGACCTTACCTCTGGACTTGATGGAGTGACCTGAAGGTCTACTTCGGTGACTGCTACTGGAACTCTTCGACGGATCGAACTAGATGTGTCGAGTTTGGGCTCATTTTGTTAGTTATGATGAGACCTTCCCTCCGGACTTGATGGAGTGACCTGAAGGTCTACTTCACTGACTGCTACTGGAACTCCTCGACGGATTGAACTAGATGTGTAGAGATTGTGCTCGTTTTGTTAGTTATGATGAGACCTTACCTCCAGACTTGATGAAGTGACCTGAAGGTCTACTTCGGTGACGGCTACTGGAACTCCTCGACGGATTGAACTAGATGTGGGGTGTGTGTGATGTGATGTAAATGACAATATTTTATTTCGCTAAAACAAATGCTTATTCGTCAAGAACTTGTTGGAGTGATCTGAAGTTTTACTTCGGTGACTGCTACTGGAACTCTTTGACGGATCAAACTAGATGTGTCGAGTTTGGGCTCGTTTTGTTAGTTATGATGAGACCTTACCTCCGGACTTGATGAACTAGATGACAGGAACTCCTCGACGGATTGAACTAGATGTGACGAGTGTAGACTCGTTTTGTTAGTTATGATGAGACCCCATCTCCAGACTTGACGGAGTGACCGATACACTGACATGAGGATGTACAGACGCCATTATAATGATGTGTTTGCCTCTTTAGTTCGATGATAATTAAAAATAAAGAGAATTTATACCAGTTAGCAAAAGCATTCAAAACAGTACACGTTTAGACCCAGCGCACACCGCTGAGGTAAGATCACGTCATCCTTACTAATATCATAAAAGCGAAAGTGAGTTTGTTTGTTTGTTTGTTACCTCTTCACGCTTTAATGGCTAAACCGATTTTGATGAATTTTGGCACAGAGATAGTTGGGAACCAGGAGACGGACATAGGCTAATTTTTATTAAAAAAAAAAGTGGGATATGAGGGAAGAACGAGGGAAGAAAAGGGAAAACTTAGCGTTGCTATTACAAATCAATCAGGCGCAAGAGCAAAAACTACAGGTCTGCTTGGTGTGTTATACCGAATTTAACGCGAGCGAAGCCGCGGGCGAAAGCTAGTAACTTATAAAACGAGCCCAAACTTGACACATCTAGTTCGATCCGTCGAGGAGTTCCAGTAGGAGTCACCGAAGTAGACCTTCAGGTCACTTCATCAAGTCCGGAGTAAAGTCTTATCAAAACTAACAAAACGAGTCCAAACTCGACACATCTAGTTTGATCCGTCAAAGAGTTCCAGTAGCAGTCACCGAAGTAGACCTTCAGGTCACTCCATCAAGTCCGGAGGTAAGCTCTCATCATAACTAACAAAACGAGCCCAAACTCGGCACATCTAGGTCGACCCGTCGAGGAGTTCCAGTAGCAGCCACCGAAGTAGACCTTCAGGTCACTCCATCAAGTCCGGAGGTAAGGTCTCATCATAACTAACAAAACGAGCCCAATCTCGACACATCTAGTTCAATCCGTCGATGAGTTCCAGTAGCAGTCACCAAAGTAGACCTTCAGGTTACTCCATCAAGTCCGGAGGTAAGCTCTTATCATAACTAACAAAACGAGCCCAAACTCGACACATCTAGTTCGATCCGTCGAGGAGTTCCAGTAGCAGCCACCGAAGTAGACCTTCAGGTCACTCCATCAAGTCCGCAGGTAAGGTCTCATCATAAGTAACAAAACGAGCCCAATCTCAACACATCTAGTTCAATCCATTGAGGAGTTCCAGTAGCAGTCACCGAAGTAGACCTTCAGGTCACTCCATCAAGTCCGGAGGTAAGCTCTCATCATAACTAACAAAACGAGCCCAAACTCGACACATCTAGTTCGACCCGTCGAGGAGTCCCAGTAGCAGTCACCGAAGTAGACCTTCAGGTCACTCCATCAAGTCCGGAGGTAAGGTCTCATCATAAGTAACAAAACGAGCCCAAACTCGACACATCTAGTTCGACCCGTCGAGGAGTCCCAGTAGCAGTCACCGAAGTAGACCTTCAGGTCACTCCATCAAGTCCGGAGGTAAGGTCTCATCATAAGTAACAAAACGAGCCCAATTTCGACACATCTAGTTCGATCCGTCGAGGAGTTCCAGTAGCAGCCACCGAAGTAGACCTTCAGGTCACTCCATCAACTCTTGAGGTAAGCTCTCATCATAACTAACAAAACGAGCCCAAACTCGACACATCTAGTTCGATCCGTCGAGGAGTTCCAGTAGCAGCCACCGAAGTAGACCTTCAGGTCACTCCATCAAGTCCGCAGGTAAGGTCTCATCATAAGTAACAAAACGAGCCCAATCTCAACACATCTAGTTCAATCCGTTGAGGAGTTCCAGTAGCAGTCTCCGAAGTAGACCTTCAGGTTACTCCATCAAGCCCGGAGGTAAGCTCTTATCATAACTAACAAAACGAGCCCAAACTCGACACATCTAGTTCGATCCGTCGAGGAGTTCCAGTAGCAGTCACTGAAGTAGACCTTCAGGTCACTCCATCAAGTCCGGAGGTAAGGTTTCGTCATAACTAACAAAACGAGCCCAAACTCGACACATCTAGTTTGATCCGTCAAAGAGTTCTAGTAGCAGTCACCGAAGTAGAACTTCAGATCACTCCAACAAGTTCTTGACGAATAAGCATTTGTTTTAGCGAAATAAAATATTGTCATTTAGAAAAATCTTATCTTGTCAAGTATCAAATTTGATTTATCCAATATTTCGTATTTATACAGCGATCTTTTCAACACAAACTGCTTCTGACAGGCGATACAGCGTCCACTCACAACGGCAGCCGAGTGCGGATTGAGATTTCATCCGGAATGTTTGTGCAATAAATCAAAACAGGAACAAAAAATAAAATAACCCTTATTGCAATCTCTTAAGATTCACCCATAATAGCAAAATATATGGAAAAATAATTTTCTTATTTTATTTTTTGTGCGAGTATTTATTACACTGCGACATAATTTTTTTTCCTAGATTTAAAATAGACTATATTTGCCTACTTGCAGTATTTTTAGAAATCTTAAAATGTGTTTTTAGTAGAACAAAAAATGTACCTAAACACAACCCGGTATCGAAAAAATTGTGGTTAATGGCAACGGCCGATCGTTTTTACAGTATCAAAAACTGTTATTAACAAAAAAACAGTTTCCTCCGTTTAAAGCTAAAGAACCAATCTATTTGTGGTAGTTATAAGTTACATTTGATTTGGTTCAGTTTAGTCATAAAATGTACCAAAAAACAGCATAATTTCGTCCGAATTGTAAATGCGCCCTTAAAAGAGACTATGACCTTTGAGTTTGTTTCGGCTGTTTCTTCTCAGAGTAGTCGAGTACGAAACACCGGCCTCATCTAGTTTAAAAAAAAAGACGTGTAAAAGTGTTTGTGAAAACCTACTTGCAAAATAAACATCATTTATCACTGAGATTTGGTATCACTGTTTACAACGCACTAGTGGTTGCCTAGATCCAATTTTATACTTCGACCATTTTTAGGGTTCCGTACCTCTAAAAGAAAAAGCAGAACCCTTATAGGACGACTTTGTTGTCAGTCTATTTGTCTGTGCCTCAAGACCTTTTATCGCGGGAACCCGTAAAGTATCGAGCTAATATTAAAACTATAAACTCAACTCCGTGGTCCCTTTGTGCTGTGAAAAAGATCCTCTAAGTCTAAGCAGTCAAAAAAAATGGCTGTTTACTCTTGTTTTTCTAACTGTTACTATGTCAACAAATAACAAAAGAATAAGGTCTAATTTCTGTCATATAAGCGTATGCTGATGTTAGCGTGATATTGTCTAATCGGAGATTACTGTATTACGTGTGAATTTCATTAAGTGATAATAAGGTGTAAACGGGTCAAAGTTGTAACAAAGCAATGATTCACAAGTTCAAAGACAAAGGAGTGAATGTTTTAACAGCTATTTACTGTTTGAGCAAGCAGGAGCAACCTATTATACCACCCAGGGCGATTTTCTGCATTTATTTTTAACAATTAATTACGCTTTTATTTGCGAATGGGAAATCATCCAATAAGGTTTCTGACGATTGGATATCATCAAATAACTTCCCCCGGGCGGAGCAGGAAGTCTTACTTTTACTGACCAAAACCCACCCATGTTCCTTCTTTTGCCCTTTATTTTCCGGGATCGCAGTATCTTTTTCAAACAATCCGCAGCCCCGTCAGGAACTACTCGCAACCCCGGCAGGACCATTAATTATGCTAACAGATTTAAAGCGTAATAATGACCTTAAAGCTAGACCCACTTACAGCTATATCCTATAATGTAGTCAATTCTGTTCAGACTTCTGACATGTCCGCTTTGTGATCGGAATTTTTCTGCCAAAGTTATTATATCGACGGTTAACAGTTAAGACTTCCTAACTGTAAATGTCAACATTCTACAGAAGGTGCATTATACAGCAATTGTCGCCAACATTTGCAAGCACGTAGATAGATTCTCTTTAGAAGGTTTTCGTATTGAGTAGACAGAGTATTTTGGATTTTCTTAAAAAATAAAAGCATTTTGTCAAAATATGTCAGTCAGGAAGACTTGGCGATTAGCCATCGATATTCTGCTGCACTTAAGAGCACATAATAGACCAAACATCTACCCTAGAAAGCCATAGAATTCAGTCGGTGTGGCCGCTATCGGCTAAATGGCATCATCATGATCTTCTAGCTAAAACAGTGGAAAAAGAAAACATGTCGACCCCACATAGAATGGGAAAAGAGAAAGAAAAAATAACTGTTTATTAGACTCGTACATGACAAGACAATAAAACAAACATAATTAAAAAATAATGACAAAACTTAGAACCAATATAAAAAGCAGACAATTAATTAAATTAGTCCTGTACGAGGCCAAAAGGCCCCTATCTCAGCATGGCAGCCTTGCTATAGATAATAAGGTCTCGGTCGTAGGAACGTTATAAACTGAGTATGTAGCGACACGAGATGCCTTCTCCAGATTATCTCATATACCAAACAGAATAAAAGATTTGATTTAACCATTGATTAATTGCTTGCTCGCCAATAAACTCAAAGCATTTATTTCAATTAATCCATTGCAGACACAAACAAAATGATAAAGCTACAATCCCCGTCATTAAGTCACAAGGCATAATAAAAACTTGTGAGAGTACTGCAGTTCTTTTTTTTGACAATCTTGGCCCACACCAGGAATTTCTCCTGTATCGTGGGTGCGTTTACAAACATTTAAACTCACATACACAAACAACCAGACCCGAAACAACTACCTGTAGTTCATACCAATATTTGTTCCGTGCGGGAATTGAACCCGCGACACGCAGCGCAGCAGTCAATCGCTCAGCCACTGCGCCAACCGTGCCGTCAAAGCCATTGCCCATTCCAAAGAGGTACTCAAACTCGGAGTCTGAATCTGGATTTATGCCCGGTTGATAACAAAAGACTCGCCACGATTACAACGAGGTGGCGAATTGTGGGGTGTACTGTTAGGTACACCTCTGCTTAACCCTTCGTGGATTACAAGCGTGATAGTATGTTATTCAAACTCGAGAACCTACTCATTCATCATTTTCCTGCCCTTGTCCCATTCTATTTGGGGTCGGCGCAACACGTTTTCTTCTTCCATTCTCCCCAACTCCCCTATCGGACGTCACGGCATCATTCACTCCTTTCTCCTTCATATCATTCCTTACACAATCCATCCATCTTTTCTTTGGCCTTACTCTCGCTCTCCGTCCATCAACATTCAGATCAATCACTCTTTTAGTCACATGTGCTTCGACCCTCCTTATTACATGCCCATACCAAGACAAACTCCCTTTCAATTTTTCTGTAACAGGCGCAACTTTCAAACTTCCTCTAATATACTCATTCCTTACTTTATCCATTCTTATCACTCCACACATCCATCTCAACATTCTCATCACCGCTACATGCAATCGTTTTTCATCCACCTTTTTTTACGACCCAGCATTCTGACCTACCCATTATGCCTTATTAATTTGTTGTTGTTATTACTGTCAACAACGCGATTTATTCCGTTTAAGGACATGGCCATGCGCAGGCAAACGTGTTTAATACCGGAGGTGTGTCAAACATAAAAAAATATTAACTCATGCTACGTCGTTTAGTTTCAAAACATATTTAATTTACTGCCCTCAAGGTCGCATAAATAGAGAAAAACTTGAGCAAATAAGTTAATCAAATTGGCAGTCACGACGTACGACCTTGGTTGAAGAGCAAAAACTTAATAAATATGCACTATGTCCCACGTTCTAATTTATGATAGCAGGATTTAATCCTTACTAATACATATTATAAAAGCGAAAGTGAGTTTGTTTGTTACCTCTTCTCGCTTTAAGTCTTATTTTTTTTCCGTCTAACCCCCTTTCGCAACGCGCAGGTGATTTCTTATGCACTCTCATTGGATGCTGTCCAATCATTTCTGAATGCTACACTGCTGCATTAGGTCTTCGGCAATTTATAGAAGTGTAATTACTTGGACGTTACAATACTGTTTTCGCTGTAGCATGTTGCGGATGACATTAGTTCAATGAACCGTTCCTTTTCAATCTAGAACGTTGTCATGATTTACGATAATGAAAGGATCATGATAGACTTTATAACCCTGAATAGCATAATCGTAAATGACTACCCACCATAGCATTACATCGAATCACTAAACATGCCTTTTCATCTAATATCACCCGTACCATGCTACAGCGAAAACAATACAGAATCAATTTAAATCAATCAATCAATCATTTTTTATACACTAAAATAGGGCTACGTTTGGCCGCATCCCGCCTGATGTGAAGATATGATACGACCTAAGTGGATCACGGTTGCCTAGAAACAGATTCGATTCCGAGTTAAATGAACACCAAGATGTACAGACGCCAGCAGGTCAAGTTACCCGAAACTGTCAATTTTTCCCAATGAACCTTGAACCTAATAGGTACTTTAGAAATAAAGTCGAAAATCTATCAAAGAAATCTGACAGATTGTAGTAGTTTGATGTGCAGGCGTCTGTACAAGCGATCATGGTGTTATTCCCGAGCCCGATACATAATATATCTTGGCGAGACGTCTTGGATAGATTCTTCTACAATTGGCGAGAAGAAGCAAAACATCGAGAGAAGTAGAAAGAATAGGGCAGGCGGGGCCCAGGAGTGGGACATATCAAGCTAAAAAAAACTAAAGAAAACCATCATGGCCAGATGTTATTTTCGAAATGTACTTAAAATCATTCCATGAACTCGTAATAAACGAAAACAATTTTTCTACAATCACGAGAATGTCATGCGAACACGCATTGTGATAAGTGTGATAACATCAACATGACGTTAACTTCGACCACAATGTCCGTCGTCACTGATATTGTTTTACGCAAATTGGAGCAAAATATTTATGCTTTATCGGTTATTTTATTTCACTTATGATTAGATTTGGCTGAATGAAGTGCGTTGAGTACGTGAATTTATAGGTCAGTTCACAAAGATAATCAAATGTTTGTCAAATGCCCAAATTGGGCTGCTGGTATGACGCCTTTTTTTGCGGATGGAAAATCGTCAAATAACTTTCCCCGCTCTGGGCGGAGCGGGGAGGAGTGTCAGACTTGTACTGACTACAACCCACCCATGTTCCTTCTATTGCCGTTTATGTTCCGGGGCCGCGGTATATCTTTCGAACAACCCGCAACCCCGGCAGGCGGTGGCTCTGACAGGCCCCTCTGCTTTGCTAACATCTCTTTGAGGCGCGCTTGGAACACTAACGCGCCGTCGACACGACCTGCCGTCAATAGACGGAGGGACGGTGAGCTACCCATTGCTCACCGTCCACAGGCCCGCGTCTACGGTGGCCGGGAGTGGGAGTCGTCTCGCGGCGCCCGACACCCGGGGCGTCTCTCGCGGCGGCTGGGTTGGTTTGTGGTTCTCTCCCTCTGGTTTGACGCCATCAGTAGTATCCGTCAGTTCCAGTAATGAACAGACTACGGGTCACGTAGTTCGGTTCAGATGTCAAGTGTATATATGGCGTCTCTTCACAGACAATGGCCTAACTTCATTTTGCACCTGCGCACTTGATGATCTACTATGTACTGCATCAATCAGCGGAGTACGCGTGCCTGAGTTTTTGGCTAACCATATTAAAACTTTTTGCTATCGATACGCTGAGAAGGCCAAGTAGTTTGCAGAACCTTTTATCCCTTTTACCTCTCATCTCTTCCCTTTTCTTTTATCTTCTATTAGTTTTATTTTCCTTGGATTTTTTATACCACTTATCCCAATGGAAAAACACTGTTTTAAACATTTTATGTGAATTTTTTGTTCACATATTTATTTTGCGTGCGTCGGGCACCAGTTGCCCGGCATTTTTGCTGAACTGGGCCTATTTAGCGCAGCCGTGAGGCACACATTGTTGCATATTATTATTGTTAACTTATAAGTGGTTTTTTTTTTAAATTCCTTTTTTATTATTTTATACTATACTACTACTACTTTTATACTATACTATACTATGGCATGTTCCAAATAAGTACTATATTCTGATAAATAAACTCTTCTTTCTCTCGGATTTATTTAAGTACTAGCTTTTGCCCGCGGCTTCGCTCGCGTTAAATTCGGGGTAACACAGTTCCTCTTGCGCCTTATTGATTTGTAATAGCAACGCTAAGTTTTCCCTTTTCTTCACTCTTTCTCCCTCACATCCCACTTTTTTAAAATAAAAGTTAGCCTATGTCCGTCTCCTGGTTCCCAACTATCTCTGTACCAAAATTCATCAAAATCGGTGTAGCCATTAAAGCGTGAAGAGGTAACAAACAAACAAACAAACTCACTTTCGCTTTTATAATATTAGTAAGGATGGATTCGTGGTGAGTCAATTACATCAATTCAGCATAAAAGCCTTGTCCGCCGTTCTGACAAATGCATACATTTTAATGACTCATGCTTTATTGGGTAAGAGAGCAATGTCCTGTGGCAAAGGTCAGTTACAGAAACGTATTGCGAACCCGCGAAATGCATTAACAGGACGAAATAAAATTATTTTATAAATTGCTGTTATTTTTCTCGGACGCGACATCATCAAACTCAAAATAGCAAAGCATTTATTTCAATTAGACCAACCATTACAGGCACTTTTGAACGTCATAAAAAAGACTTTTTTTGACTGCGAAGTCACTAGACATAATAATGCCTATCGCATTAAGTCCGCCTCTGGACTATGTGCTTGAAATGTTAAATAAATAAATAATTTGTGAAAGTACTGTAGTTGCCCATTCCAAAGCGTAGATCTCTATGGAGTAAAATGGGCAAGAAACTTCAAGGAAACTCTTTTAAATCATCATCAAATAACTTCCCCCACTCAGGGCGTAGCGGAGGGGAGTGTGAGACTTTTACTAACCCAAAAATGATCCTTGTTTTACTACTTTTTGAAAAAAAAATTGGTGTGTGTATTTCTAATATTAAAAAAACATTATTTTTAAAAATTTTGTCTATCTGTTTGTTCCAGCCAATCTCTGTAATGGCTGGACCGATTTTAACAGGACTCACATTGACAGTTAACTGATGTAAGAAGAAGTAAGTGAGCTTAGGCCAGTTTTATTTTGCAAACACAAATAGGGTCCCACGAAAAAAAAAAACCCAATGAAAGATATCGTAAACTTTGCAAACTCAACAATTATTTTTTGTTAAATTCCAAATACACCTAGTTTATACTATGAGTAGGAAGTACGATAGTAAGATTCAAAATTAGAAATGTTTGTGAACAGATAATCCCCTTTGTTCATTAAAGTTCTTATCTATTAAAACCAATGATAGGTATTTATCAACATATTCAAAAACATCTAATACAGAATCACAGAGGTTTCACAAGTACCTACTAAGATAAGCTCTAAGTACTTGATATGTCAGTTTAAGTACATTCAATTATCACAACAAAACAGCATGAAACTGAATTTGGCTCACATTTACAGTCTTCTTTGTATTCATTATTTAATTATAATTTTTTTTTTTTTAAACAAAACGTTGCCCACACTAGGAATTTCTCCTGTATCGTGGGTGCGTTTACAAACATTGAAATTCACATACACAAACATCCAGACCCGTTAAATCAATATCATGTGTATATCATTACCCCAACATGCAAGTACTGTCACCTTCACATATTTCTGAGTAATCAAATTTAATATAATAATGGACGGAAAGGATTAAGGTTTCATTAAACAATTAGAAATTTAGTACTATGCATAAACCAAAGATGGGTTTATTCTGAAAAACTCACATTGTTTATTTAACTAATAAATACGTAACTTAGTGTATTCCAGTCTACTATTTAGTTTCTTTTTTAAGATGTGCACAATGCCAACATTGTGAATGTTCATTAGCATAAGTATGGGAATAGCAATATCTATTTAGTACAAATAATAATAAATTTGTATATTGTTTTAGTTTGAGTATTTGTTTTTATAAATGAAGCTATTCGTTCGTAAAAATGAAACACCACAGACTACCTACAGTACTGTTTCTCCTCCTTTAAATCCATCCAAAGGTTGTCTTGAAAAGATCGCTTTTAGTGATAAGACCACCCATTGTGTAACCCTATTTATAAGTTGTATACTGTTACTATTTTCATTTTTATGGTGTACATAATAAAGAATATTCTATCTTCTATCAATCTATTGGTCAAAATAAAAGTTTTTACTAGTGCTTTATGAAGTAAGTACTTATAACAAAAACAGTTTTAATAATTTCTGTCTGTCTGTTTGATCTGGGCAATGTCCAAAGATATCACTTTGAAATAATATAATTATATCAAAATGTATTATTTGTGAGTCACTCTGATGAGTATTGTGAAATTGTACTTAACTTCACTAGATTATGAGTCAATGTCAGGACAAAGTTCATAAATTACTGCGGTGGTTGACTTGTTTTTTTTTATCTAATTATGGTTTTTTTTGGGTTTTCTGTAATTTAACTCTTTTAAATTAATCAATACTACAGAGTATTGATTAATTTAAAAGAGTTAAATTCCACAGGGAAGTAGGTATTTTTTTCTTTATTGAAAAATAATGATAAATTATTGGCAAAAATGGGTACTCTCCGCTCATGATTCAATTCAATCTATCATTGATCTGAACAACAAACAGCTTTTGTGTAGTTTATCTATTCAATTTGGACGTTCTTTTCATGAGGTCTTACTTAGGTCAGTGCCATTTAAGACACATTCATGTCTAGTCAATTTTTATCAATCTTTTTGTAAGCTTATCAATTGTAGTAAGAAAACAGGCAATTTACTTGAAATTCAACATGAACCAAGATATATGTTTCCGGATGACATTGGTATGGAGGAGTACTTTGACGCCTAAGATAGTTTATGTTTAGTTTCTTATTATAAAATCAGTTTTCATTTTTTTAGTACAATAAATTTATGTAACCCACAAAGAAAATATAATAGGCTAGAAAGGCAAAAAACTTTAAAAAAATCTGTTAAAAGTATGTTTTTTAATCAAGTAACGAAGGCAAGACAACTTGGGGAAATTAACACGATAATTTTTCGTTCTTTAATTGATAACCGGACTATTTCCAAGTCTATTCTTACCGAACGCGATAACATTGAATTCAAGGATACCGATTTCTATTATTACAAATCTTTACCCTTGTAATCTAACAAAACACTTCCGGTTTGGTAATTTTGTCACACCGTATACGAATTAGTTTATTTAATCACATACTTTTCACAGCTTTACCGAAATTCGATACAACTAAAACCGAAAAATCAATACTTACTTGGTTGTCTTGAAAATTGTCTGACCACTCGGACGTCCATGTTTTCACAGCAAACATGTTCGTATTGTCGTTTATATTGTTCAGCAGTCCTACCACGTCCATATTCGTTAAGTATATCGATTTTTATTCAACTCTATTCTAGAGATTCATCGCAATTCTATGAAACAATCAGCTGTTTGACAAATAAATAACAAAAAGTGAAGCGGGGACCGCGGGGAACGGGGCATAAAGCCATAGACAATCAGACGGAACTTCCGTCTGTCGACTCGCCGATACTTCCGTCACGGAAGTATCGGCGAGTCGGCATCATAGAATCCAAAGACCACCGTACAATCTACTCTATGGCTTCTTTTCATTTACTCTGTTGTCTTTGGCATATGTTCAAATTGTTCATTCTTCCTGTCAAAATTCCTCAAATCTATAATGTGTCATTCATTCGTTTTTGTTCAATTCTTCATTCCGTTCAAGACGTTGATAGCGAAAGGGTGAAAGTTTTGTCATTTTGTGCGTTTCAAAAATTCGGTTTACCTAAGTACTAGTTAAGTTAAGTTAAGTACTTCCTCCGTTGATTTTGCTATCGAAGTGTGAAAATAAATGTAAGTTCTACTTTTATGTGTTCGACGATAAATCAAATCTGTCAAGGTCGGTAAAAATGGCGTCACATAAATGTTACACGTTGCTTTTACGCTTTCTTCCAGATGTCTCGCTACCGAGAGTGGGATCTTTCTTGCAAGGTTTATGTGGGAAATCTCGGTACAAATGCGTCCAAATATGAAATAGAGAAAGTGTTCTCTAAATATGGAAATATAAGAAATGTGTGGGTGGCCAGAAACCCGCCGGGATTTGCGTTTGTGGAATATGAGGATCCACGTGACGCTGAAGACTCCGTGCGAGGCTTGGACGGCACGTAAGTGTACCTATATCATAATTTCTTAATTAACTTCTTCCATGATAGCCCCGTCTAAATGCCTACATTTTTTGCACTCCCGATGTTCATCCGCCATTTTAGTTTCACTTGACCCATTTGATAGATGGTATTGCTGCTACCCTTGCCAAATATCTAGATAAACTAGCTATTACAGTACCTAAACATTTTACCAGTAATTACCACATGGTGTTATTACTGAATACTAGAAAGTTATTCCTTCCGTCGGAAGCATTAGATTAATAATTGATGGCCCTTATTTTTTGGCATTTTTATTTGTTTTGATGTAGATATTGGCCATTGACCATCACAATATTCCGACATAATTATAAATCGAAATAGAAAGCTAAATTCGCGTCCTTATTGAAACCTTTAATAGCCTAATGGTTGTAGCGTCTGACTGCCGATCAATAGGTTGCGAGTTCAAATCTTCGCCTGAGTTTTCTGCACGCTCCTTAGATCCGTTTCACCCTCAATGTGTAACGCTTGAGTCATAAGTGTGCTAGATCATGGTACCTCCATACTGAGACTGAAATGTGATGTTCAACATGGATAACACTTGTCTTGGAATGGGGAACATTTTGTTTTATCAATCACTAATGGAGAGAGAGGGAGGAAATAACCATGCACAGACTACAAAGTTGGAGTATCTGAAGGCTTTTAGCTTTTAAATAAATATTTTTCCGGTTCAAGCAGCCTTTAGCTAGGTGAACTTTTTGCCGATGTTTAAATCGTGTAATTGGGCGTCAAGTGGTTTTTCTTTTCCGGTTGTCTGTACACAAGTTATTGTTGTTTTTCTTGTAGGAGATCCAAATATGCTTAAATATTTTGTATTATTATTTTAGTCGATGCTGTGGTACTCGCATTCGCGTGGAAATGTCAAATGGCCGCACCAGAAGAGATCGCCGATATTCCAGGTATGTACACTACAATTTATTTATTCACTTTTTGGTGTTGTTTACCAATTTATTGATTTCAAAACAAGGAGGGATAATAATGATTGTGTTACTCAAAAGGATTTTAAATGCTTCTATATTCGTGGAAAGTAACTGTGTCAATCATTAACTATAATTGCTTTATCCTTAACAATAAGTACCTTTTTATCTTTGAAGAGGAGCAAATGGGTTTATTCTAAATGCTCATTAGTACTTGTCATTAACAATTATGTACATCATCATTATTGATCTCAAGAGTCTATGCTACAATTAGTAAATAGACTTTCAGACTACATTTCTTTGCTTTTGACACTATACTATAACAATAATTTTAAGATGTTCTTGTATATTAATCAAATCTGCTATAAAAAAGTACCTAGCTAAGTAAGTTGATCTGGAGATATTAAAAGTGGTGGGTGTTGGAACGTTTACAGGTCCATTTTATCAACCAACCACCAACACACCAACGACCTCACCACATGTCTTCACCACAACTACGGCTCGTTAACCAATCTGACATCCGCGAACGCCGCTCGCAACAACATCCCGCTCAACTTCTGCGATCGGCTCTTCAAACTTCTGCGCGCCGAAGTCTCCAACATCTGCGTCCCTATAACTTACCTCCTGACCGCCATCACCTAGTCCCCAACCGTAATTCGAACCTGGACTTGAATCAAACGCATTATAGAGGGCCACACAGTATAGGAACCTACAAACATCCTGAATGTCATTGCAACTCCTAATGCTTCACCGACTGCACACACTCGTCGTCACCGTGGCACCGAGCTAGAATACAACCTAACGGCGGTCGACTTCCCCGTGTTACCGCAATTTCTCTTGAAACTTCCACTTAATGCCACCGTTCGACGGAAGATAACATTGAAACTCGCCTCCGCCTCAGTAATATCCCTTCGGCCTCACAGCAGCCCCACAACGGTCAACCTTCGCAGGCTCACCATGTCTCGGTACTTTTTAAATCCTATACTTAGAACCTTACCTTGCCTATGCTTAGAATTAGAGAGACGTCGTGTTGGCGCTCAATGGTGTAGGTAATTAGGGATTTGTGTAATGTAGACTGTAAATATTAAATGGGCCCCCAATTAAGTTTAAATACTAAATCATACAACACAGAAGAGATGTCAATTCAACAAAGCGGTGAATAACTAAATTGATTTCTTTACAAAGAGGGATATATTAAATTCAAGCGCTGTTTAATTGAAATTACCCTTGAGGTGTAGAAGTTGTTCTGTGTTGAAGTATTGGAGAGTTTGGGCGTGTCATGACATGGTTATGTTGCTAGATCCCGCAGTCGCAGTCCGCGCAGACGTTCGTACTCGCGTGGCAGATCGGGTTCGCCGCGCCGCTCCCCGTCCGTTCGTCGCCGTTCGCCGTCAGTACGACGCTCGCGATCTCGTGACCGACGCAGCCGCTCGGACAGCAAGAGCAGGTAAGATCGTGGAGCCCAAAGAACTTAGTTTTTCCCCAATTCTATTATTTAAATTTATTATTAAAAAAAAATTGATTTAATTTTTTTAATTAAATTATTAAAAAATGTTAGGGTATTGGAGATTTTTATTTTTTTCTATGTATAAATAGTTTAATTATTTACCTCAATATTTTGTTTTGTTCCTGAAAAGGACTAATAGTAATTTAATTCACGCACCTCAAAAGCGAAATTGTGTTGTATTTTAAACTGCATTATATCATATTTTCAGAGTGTGAAAATGCTATGGCAGTTGAAGAAATAATAAAATTGGACAAATATTCTGTAATATAAGTGACGTGAAGTGAATAGAACGATTGTGTGTATGAATCTTAGTAGGTTACAAGTATATTTTCTCTCAGATTATGGTACAAGCAGCTTCATTATTTTGTCTATTGTAATGCAATTACTTTAATTCGCTGTAAGGTTGTATATTTTTTATTGCTGTAGATACCTTACAAAGTTGTATAATTTTCTTGTTTAAGAATCACTACTATATAGTTTACAAGTATATTTAAGATGACTTAATAAATGTGGGATTTAAAAGTTGTTTTTTTAATTCTTTGTATAAATATTATTAGCAATTTCAAAAAAATACATAGTTTTATAATGTACTACAACTAGTGTACAATTTAAAATACATAATCATTTTATATAAATGCAAACAGGTGTATAAAATAAAACCACAGATATAGATAATGCAAGAGCAACTACTTCTCAACTCACAATCAAAAATCGTAAACCGCCATTTTTGCGTTCACTCTGCACCGGGGTGCCACTAATCAGACGTCGATTACCAATTTAAAACAATTAATTGCGCTGTAATAAATTGTAAAACTGTTCATCACTTAATATAGTGCTTGTTAGCTAGTGTTGTTTTATAAAAACCAAGCTTGCTAAAAATAGCAAGCTTGGTATTTATACAGATCGTAATACTTTCGTCAAATTCTATGTCTATCTATATCTGTGGTTAAAACCTTAATATCCTAAAATAACATCAGATAAATTCTTAAAACTTCTAAAAGATCTAATAAAAGTCGAAATTTCATCAACAAGAATCACAATTTTGTCTCAGTAGAACTAAAATTAAAGGAATGTAAATGTTTAAAATTGGTAAAATACCTAATTCGATTTAGCTTTTAGACTGACCGGCCTTTGTGGTCTAACAGAGAAGAAATCAAAGTATACACATGTACCAGCAGCAACTAGCATTGTACCTATTACATGATAAATATTTAAATTATTCTTAAAAACTACAGTTGAGATCAAAAGAGAAGCAAACTTTCTCAAAGTTAATATAAAAGTCACTGTTACCGAAGTTTCTTTGGTTGCTAATTCATGTACTGAATGTGTACAATAGAATTGGGAAATAATGTTTAATGCAATTAGTAACCAAGCATCCAGTGGCAGATCTGATGATGTGTCTATTAATTGAGAAGAGATTCCGAAGAATACAGGCAATGGAATTGCATGGGTGTAAAACAACATCTGTAAGAAAGAGAAAACAAATTTGAATATACCTACTAATATTAAAATGCAATAAAAGACATTAATTGGCAACTGAGCACCCAGTCACGATAATTATTTCCATGCCGCATACATGATAATTACGCTACTCGGGCATTTCATTTATTTAATTCGAGAATAAAACATAAAATGGTGTTTTTGCAGTAGAAAATTATCTACATTGTTTATGCAATTAGTACAAACTTTGTAATAAATGAAAGATAATACAAATTACCCATTCTGTACTGTGATTAAATTCCTACATACATTAAATGATAAAAATATAGGTAGAATGTGTTATCTAACCCCTACATGGTCTTATTAGTTCATTATATTTAGGTAGTCACTAGTTATTTTCAATTGCACCCAAAAATTGTTCTGAGTACACAAAACAGCTTTATCTGGCAGGAAAAGTCTTTGAAAAATCTTATCTACTGCAGAATATTATCACATTTCCAACAATAGCATAGAATAGAATATACTTTATTGCACACCAAAAATCGAAAAAACAAACTGTTTTATAAAAAAAGTGCTAAATCTATGGTTACAATGGCGGTCTTATCGCTAATAGCGATATCTTCCAGACAACCTTTGGATGGACTTTACGAATATAATAATACAATGGAGGGTAGTCAATGGTGTACCTACTGCTAATACTACACAAATAATTAAAATAAAGTTACTAATTAGTTTAGTTAGTTTGCATAATTACATGTCTTACCTCATTTGGGTGTTTGCCGTACTTGGAATACAACCTCTCCTGTTGAAGACCTGTAAAGGCTCCGGTTATCAATGTAGCCAACAAAATAGTCACTCCAATGCACCAATATAGGAATGTTCCCTTATTTTCCTCATCTGTAGGGGCTCCTCCATACATGGCCAGTGCTACACCAACACTGATCAATATTGAACCAATAGCGTTGTTAACTTTTGGCATTTGTTTTTTGACGCAACAATACACAAGCATGCTGGCTGGGGACGAAGCTGACCTGAAAATATCGAATAATGAAAACTATGGTAAGTAACTCTAGTTTGTTAACAGTTGACAAAAGTATCAGCTCTAATTTTAGACTAAATATTGATTGCAAGCCAATCCAATTTGTTTTTAATTCATTTAGGGTGCCTTCTTAAAAATTCTTTTGTGCTCAACTTCAGTACAAGGAAAGCTTTTTAAATTTCCTGCTTCTAAATCGGCTGCACTAAATAAATGATATATCTTTAAGTACCTATGGGACATAATTGTAGTTCATGGCTGACTCAATTTAGATTATCATTGGGTAGACCCTGAGTCAGCTTTCCTAATTGTCCAATAAGTTATCAATTGTAAGATGATGAATGGAAATAGAAAAAATATAATTACCGTATAATCATATGCAATGTGGAAGGCACATGCAATGCATAGACATAGTTATTGGCCACAGTAGTTATGAAGAAGAGAGTGACTAGCATGATATACTGCTTGAGAGGTATCTTTGGACCTACCTGAAATAAGAAGAATAAAGAAAGTTTTAGACTGAGAATCAGCGTGGGTGAAGTGGCACACCCTATGGCTAGATCATGGTGTCCACAGGGTGAATGGTAGCAGCTGCTGGAGATTTTCTGAAAATCTAGTTAAGTCACATACCATTGAAGACCCTATATCCAGCAGTAGGCTGATCATAATGATGATTCTTAAATTGGATGATCAATCAATGGCACACATTTCAATGAAAACAAACAATAGCTTTAAGATAAGTATGGAAATATACTAATGGTAAAATAACAATTATTTCTATTAGATTAGTTTTCAATACTAGAAAACAATTGAAAACCTTCAATTGTTTGTCTGAAGTAAAATTACCTATGTAGCATTCATGTTGGTAGGTCATAAAGGTAAGTTATGGGAAAATGCCTGAAGGTCTATTCAGTCACTCAGTAGTACATGGATCTACTTGTTTCATCAGAATTAAACAAAATTATAAGTTTAAGGTTTTTCCGAACTTCGGTAAAATAAAAATATAGGTGTTTGACAAACTAAATGAGAAAACTTAGGTATCAACACTTTACAAAACGTAATATGTTGGTTATATAGTACAGCGTTTTGCCGCAACGAGAATAAAATTTATTCTATTAAAAGTAGAATAAAAGGAAAATAACAAAATTATATAGGTTGAGAAACTAGAACTGACGTAATTATTTACATGTTAATGACTCACCGTTCCAAACTTTGTAGTGACTACGAACCCATATAGAGTAATAAAGAAGAATTGTAGAAATGTAACTAAATTTGCGCTGCTTGGCTTACTAGCCATCAGAATTTCCATAAGAAAAGCGCTGGAACAGCATCCTACAAACACATTTACTGTAGTACCCGAAACACCCATGTTTAAACCTTTCAATTAACTCTCATGAAAAACCTATTGATATGTTAATTATTCACTTTCTGGTATCATCACATCTGTTATTTTATAAAATAATGAATAAATTGCGGAGAGATTTTTATTTTTCCCGGCGCCCGCGCACACAGGCGACTTGACACTTCACACTTTTGACACTGACAGTGTTTAGTTTAGCTTACCAACATTGTGACGTGCGAACAGTCACGTACAAGCTGTATATGTGTTGGTTGTTTTCGTTGTAGGGTTGCCAATCCAGCAGCTTAAAAACAACCCAAAATGGTGACTGCTAGACACATAATATTAGACATAAATATAACCACGAATAATTTAGTTACATGTTTAGCTAACATGACGAAAGCATAGCATGACATAAAATGTTACCTGCGATGAACGCTTAAAAATACTTTAGTATGATTAACAAAGTTTCAACCTCGAACGCTTTATTTAAGTGTGTGAAACAGGTTTAACTAGTCAATAATCGTTGACGCGCAAGAACACATAGGTACCATCGAAGATTTATTTTAACACAAAACTCCAAAACAAAACATCTTATTCAACAAGAACTTTCACAAAAAAGCTACTGGGGTGTTACGACAAAACTAATAGCCGCCCGAATCATTTGTAAAGTTGCCAACAATTCACGATTTAGTAGATAGTAGCAATTAATAATAATATATGAATTCTAATAAACACTATTAACTTAATTTTATCCAGCTATCCCTGTATCTGTAAATCGTATTTATCTATGTAGTCGAGTTAAAGGAAATACTTGATCCTGAGTATACGAATACGAGTAAGGTAATTACGAAGCTGCGAAGTTAAAACCATTAGACAAAGCAAAATTATTTTAAATAATGTTTGAAAGTTCGAACTTCAAGCAATTTAATACTAAACTACATAATATTTTTTTATTTAAAATGACTTTTACTCGAGTAATTAATCACTATTGACTTATTTATATTTAGAAACCCTGTTGGCAACAATGGCAACATATCTTTCAAAGTTTGCGCCTTGCGCCTCTATTCACCACATTTTACCTTTGTTGTTGTTGTTTTTTTTAACTGTACTTTTTGGTGTTACTTTGCTTATTTTGGTCGCAATAAATAATTCGATTTCGATAGCGTCACGCTCACGACTGACGAGTCGCATGTTTATGTGTAGGTAATGAGGACGTTTTCAAGAAGCACTCTATATTGCTGACGGTAATAAGCACCCACTCTTAATTATAATGGCCTTATCTAATTTCCTCTTATAACTGCACTTTGCGGCGCTCGTGGGTCGTGGATAGCCAGGACCAGGAAAATCTTAGATCTATTAGATCTTAAAAAGATTCGCTTGCCACGTTCAAACCATGATTGAGGGACCGTTTTCTTTACATACCGAGAGTACTAATATTCTCTGCTGTAACACAGATTGCTGCACCTTTACTTTATGGGGAGGTTTTACCAATTGTGAACTTTTGGAAATCCACAAATACAGGAAAAAACACTGAAAAATTATTTATTAAAGTTGACCCAACTGCTGTGTGAAAATCAAAACATGGTATAAATTAGTGGGCTCGATTAAAACAAGAATGTGACACTAACTTACGTTTTCAAACGTTTATTCTTTGAAAGGGCTTAATGAAAAAATATTTTAAGGGTTAATATTTTACCTCAAAGGGAAAGAAAACTGAACCCTTATAGGATCACTTTGTTGTCCGTCTGTCTGTTAATGTAACCATTTTTCATTTCAATCTCTGGAACTCGTGGAGGCATTGAGTTGAAATTAAAACCAAATACTCAAGTCTGTTGTCCCTTTGTGTCTTTGTCTTTTCTTACGCAGTCGAAAGATATGACCGTTTATATTGCATTTCGCAAGTTTGTACGGAACCCTCGGTGGGCGAGTCCGACTCGCACTTGCTTTTTCAAAACTGCGTTTCCGGGGCTGCGAAGTCGACATACCTACACACGACCAGTGCCCGCTGAAAAAAAAGTCGCGTTAAAAGAGGGCTATATAATAACAAGAAATCACCCCGGAAGAGTAACAGTCCTACCAGAGAGAGTTCATGCGCAGTTGAATGAAGTTGCACTGACAAACGGACCAGCAGATATCGACCCTTGCTTGTTGAGGAAATATCTGCATTTTGAGGTCAAACAAGATTGGTTATTAATTGGAAGTGATGGGGCGCTGTTTGTACGACTGCCGGGTCGCAACAGCGTCAGTTTGTCACGAGCGAGCCGCCCAAACAATCCTCGCCACCGACACCGGCCGCGTTGATAGTCGGCTATCGAGTCAATTCAAGTCTGAAGTCGGAGTCGGCAAGTCCGCCTTGCCGCGTTCAGCCGCACGGACGTGTCGTTTCGCGACAAAATGGTCGCTCCGCTCCGATTTCACGCTTCAAACGTTTAAAACATTTTCGATCGCTTTATAACTGTTATTTTCTTACTCTTATTAAAATCAACAGTTTTTTTAGTGCTGTGAGTGGTATCTTATAATTTAACAAAAGTGTGGTGACTGGTGATTGTATTTTGTTAGTTATTTCTTTTTCAAACACAATGAGAACGGTTATGGTTTTTGAGTATTTGTCAAGTGTGTATGAAATTGCACAGTTGGGAAAATGTTAACAGGATTCCTAGTGTTTTGTGTGTTCGTTTCACATATATTCCCATCGGGTAAGTTCAGTTTGTTATTTCGTTCTTTCAATTTTGATGCGACCTTCGTTAATTGAATAACTTGTTGTTTTCACGCATCTTGTACCTATCGCAATAAATATTTAACAGAATTCTTAGTTCGATCTACCTCTAAAGGACAAGTGACTGTATATTTTATAGACCAGAAACGGAGCCACCTTCTATCAGTAGGTATATTAAGCTTTAGCACAGTTTACACCCCGATAAATAGAGATAGGTAGGTACCTACCTACCTTTCTAGGCCTGCAGTTTTTGACGTGATAACGTCTTTAAAATCGTTTTAGTCGGGTGACATGTTCAGAAACTTGTGTCACACCAAAACCTCACAAGCGACATTTCATAAAGATGGTAGCGCCATCTGTTACTTGGCTCGAAAAAAAAACTTTAAATTAGTACTTAATTTCATTTTAGATGTCACTACTGGTGATAACTTATATCACCAATAAGACGTTATCACGTAAACATCTCGATCGTAAACCTACTTTACAAACAACCAATTTTATTATTGTTTGAGATCATGAGGTTGCCAACAGCTGCTTTTCTTTCAGGAGCACATCCTATCCAGTGGTTCCCATAGTTCCGTTAGGTATCTACCTACATGACGGAAGGTAATGTAGGTAGGCAGGCCACTTAACTCCCAAAATACTAACCTACCTGCATCAGCGCGTGACGATATTATTTCCATTCACACGGTTTGCTAAACTAAATTAACGTAGTTTTTGCTCTGTTGAGAATATGAATATGGGGTACAAAAAATATTAGTTTTCCAACACATGTAGCTACCGTATTAACGTAGTTATAGGTAGGTATATAGCTTCAGAAATTCTGTTAAAAATGAACTAATATGTGATTAGGTAGGCACTTTATTTTTTTCTTTGAGCTAAACTGGTGTGGCCATTAAAATTGGAAGTCTTTAGAAGACCAACGAACGACAGGTCCGATTCGTCTGACTTTCTAAACCTATTCAATAGAGGCTCCATTTCTGCAGGCTCTATTGAAAAGATTTGATTTAGAGTTCTGCTGAATACATTTTAAGACTAAATCTACTTCGGAGACGAGGAACTACTCATGTGGATAACTATCCGTCTTCCTAAATTCTTCAAGAAATTCTATTTTGGTCCTTAAAATTCCCACTGCAAAGAGTTCAAACTTTCAAACACGTAGGTTAAACAGTCAGTCAATATCATATTAAGTGGGGATGGAAAGTTATACATAAAAACAACTGTATTTTTTATAATATATCTTCGAGTCTGTAGGTTCATCGTAAGTGCTTAGAACATCTACCCTTACAATTGTATGGCTAAACCACCATGTATAAAGCTTGTTTACTACCAGGTCCAGTTGAAAACCAACGTCAGTCACTAGATGCTCGGCAATTTGCTGAACTGGGCTTATTTGGCCCACCCGTGAGACATACAACATTGTCTTTTTTTAATTTTTAGATTTTAAATGTTTATTTAATTTTTTGTTGTGTGCACTTGTGGCTAGTCCCAAATAAACATGTTTTTCTTTCTTTACTACAAGCCTATCAATTAAGGCGTGTCGTTGCGCACACGCAATGTTGTTAATCGTACTTGTTTCTTAAGATAATTATGGCAACATTGTCTATTTTACGTTCAGCCAAGGAAACCTAGATAACACGTCATTTTACGTTTACAGCATGGTCAAGCGCTAGAAGATTACCTACCTAATTAAACAAGACTGTAAAGGACTTAGAATGATGTTTACAATGAAAAAAAAAACTAGAACCCCAGTGTAAGAGTATCATCCGTTTTGGGTTTTGGGCCTAAAACAATCTCACAGACTGTCGTTATCTTAATATATCTTCTTAATATACTTATATAAATTACGTGTCCGCGATGGACTCCTAAACTACGTAACCGATTTAAAATTAAATTTGCACACCGTGTGCAGTTTGATCCTACTTGAAAGATAACATAGGTAGGGTAGGAAGGGTAGGTAGAAAGGTAGAAAACAGGCACAGCTAATAATAAGTATAAATGTAATTTTAAGATACGAATTGAATAAAGGACAGTATAAATATACCAGGGTTCTAAAATTAAGACACATAAGCAGAATCATAAGAGGTTAATATTTTTTTTTTCTTTAAAAAAAACGTTGCCCCACACTAGGAATTTCTCCTGTATAGTGGGTGCGTTTACAAACATATAAACTCACATACACAAACAGCCAGACCCGGAACAACTATCTGCAGGTCATACAAATATTTGTTCCGTGCGGGAATCGAACCCGCGACAAGCAGCGCAGCAGTCGAACCCTCAGCCACTGCGCCAACCGTGCCGTCAAATAATAAATAAAAATAATAATTATGAATCACGTTACCATTCGTCAAATGGTCACAAAACTGCGCCTGTGGCCACTTAATTTTAACGTAGGTTATTCAAATTATTTTCCTTTAATCTTTTCTGTTTAATCGGCCATTTTAGATCCCTAGATCCTTTGCTTCTGTAGAGTAAGCTAAAGATCAGGTTAATAACATGCTGTTAATTGCATAAACGATGGCTATAAGGAAAATCCATTGTTTGTAATCAATGGGATAGGAAGCATGTAAGATAAACAGCGCGAAGGTCGTGGTGATTAACAAGTTTATCGTAAGGCTACTGCACTTAAAAGCTGTTGTTATGTTGGTAGCATTTCAGTATTCATTGCACCATTACCACCACACTTAGTTCGCTCGTAAGAGTCACCTTGGTCAGAGGGGCCTGCCAGGGCCATCGCCTGCCGGGGCTGCGGGTTGTTCGAACTGTTCGCCCCGGAACGTAAAGGGCAATAGAAGGATGATGAGTGGGTTTTAGTCAGTACAAGTATGACACTCCCCCCCCTCGCTCTGCCTAGAGCGGGGGAAGTTATTTGATGATTTTCCAAGCGCAAAAAAAGTCATCTTACCAAGATGACTCTTTTTTTGTTTCACCATCATATTTTTGTCTATGTCGAAAGTTACTAGGGTAACATGCAATGTTTGGTAATTATGATTTTCTTGCAGCTTCTCTCACGTGGAGAATCCCCTTCCAAAACTAAAAAGTATTCTTTGACCCCGGAATCCGTGTACGAAATTTTATCCAAACCCTTCCAGGGCTTGCAAACGTTTACAGAATGACAAAATTTTAATAAAAGTATAAGTGTTAAATTGTGGATATACCGAATGTGCTAATGTTATGTGTGTCCAAAATTCCAAAAATACTCGACATAGATACGAAACCTATTTCGCGACAGATTTAGATTTTTATCTAGGTACAATACATTGACCCAATATCAAGCAGCAACAGAATAACGTGCGAAAATATATTAAATTGTTCCCGCGAACATAAATGTACGAAAATAAAACTGAATAACAACAATCTGTAGGTTAATCACGTAATAATGTCATGTCTTATTTAATTCAGATATAAACTAGAATCTTCATCGAGAAATATTCGACTTTCCGACTCGTAATATGTAATTCCCAAAGAAAGCTAGTCACAAATTCAGGAAAACAATTCAGATAATAATTTAAGACCAGTAACTATATCCATAAAAATGGTAAAATTAACAGAAATATGAAAAATAGGACAGAAAAGAGACTATATAAACAATTAAACATCTAAGGCGAAATTAAAAGCTGTAACGACATCATCCCATATTGAATGAAACTGTTGATTTTGAGACTCCCAACTCCCATACAAAAAAAAACCTACATACTGGTCGGTTTTATTTGCTTAAGACTTTTTGAATTGCAGATTTGATGGTCTAGCATGCAAAATATAAATTATTTATTTATATTTAACCATCAGCAGCAGTTACTCTTTGTGCGATCAACTAAGAAGTAACTGCTAATTTGAAATCGTAAATCGAATGCAATATCCCTAATTGATACTCGAGTCCATTCAAACATCTAAGACGGCCCTTTAATATAACAATAAATTTTTACCAATGTTACAACATTTTTCTTAATTTAACATCATTACGAATATCAGTTTTCAGTTTTTTTTTTCAGTTCTATGTTGAAAGAATAAGAAAACATTAGTCCCCATACTAGGATATGAACAATGGCAACACTATCAAAACTATTGAAGCGAGCAAGTGTGTTGGTAACAAATCAACTCATCACTGCCACGGCCAGTGCCACGCGCCAAATGGCACTGAAAAACGTCACATAACTCAAAATAGAAGTTGTCAGGTATTTGGCAGTACGTCATAATACAGATAGTTGAGCTGCTGTAACGATTAACGTAATGACAAAACACCAATACGATTGGGGACAAAAGCAAGAACAAAAATACTACATTTTGAATGATAAGGCAGCAACTTCTCTCCTGTTTAAATTTTAAATGACTTGATTACACAAGATATAACATTTAATCATTGGTGAAAAAAAGCGATAGAATTTATTAGAGGATAACTTTCGTTGCGGTTTGTCACACAACTTCGAAAAACCTTTTACACTTATAACAACAGTAAAACCAAAAACAATAATTTAATCAACATCAAACGCCCAGAATTCTGAAGAAAAACACAGTCAACTTGGCATCTACTCGCCAAAAAGCATTCGACACGAGTAAGCTGCATAATATGTACAAATGCACCTAATCAGAGTAAACAGTGAGGTGGGTCGGTTGTGGCAACTGCTATTTTTATTCCCAAGAGGAGTGAACTCAATGTTTTCTGCCAAGATTCAATAACAAACAACGTGTTTTGAAACTGGCCCACGTGTAGACTACATAATCTCTGTCTCAACATTGTATAACAATAATTCAATGAGAATGTTTAATATGAAATAAAGCATGGGACATATGGCGCCTATCCTAGAAATAGCTTCGGTTGTATTAGCTCTAGTCAACTTCCCGTTCTGGGCGGAGCGGAGCGGGGAGAGTGTCAGACAGTTTTTCCCTTTATGTTCCAGGGCGGTATCCCTTTCGAACAACCCGCAACCCCGACAGGCAGTGGCCCTGGCAGGCCCCTCTGCTTAGCTATCATCTCTTTGAGGCGTGCGTGAAACACTAACACTCGACACATATGCCTAAAAGAGTGATTAATATAAATCTTGATGGATGGAAGAAGATATGATGATATATTTATATGGTGACTATTAACAGGGGAGAATGGCACAAAAAACATGTTGCGCCGATCCAAACAAGAAGACGACAAATTACAAGGGCAGTAAGGGACATTAACACCCATTTTTGTCGATATTGAGTTATTGACCCATCATTAGAAAGATCTAACCTAGTTTACTAGTTTTGTTTTTTTTTGTATTAAGTTAAAGGATTTGGTGCAGAAGGCGAAGAAATCTTACATAATCGACAGATTTACTAGTGTTTGTTTATGACGAATGTTACAAAATTGTTGATAAGACTGGGTTTTTATAACTGCTAGCTTTGCCAAGGGGACAAACATGTGTTTTACGCGTGGAAATTATTCTGTTTTTGCTAATTCCTTCCGATTCGCCAGTTTTATTCTAGGACATGACTTATGCAGCACTAATGACCTAAATGTGATAGCTTGCCAAATTTCGAACGCACAAAATTACATTCATCCAAAGTTCTGAAAGTAATTACCTACCTACTTGATCTTACTGTAATACAAAAAAAAAATCCTCATAAAATATAATACCTATCTTATTGTCATTTCAATTTAAGAATACTTTAACCTTCAGTACGATTTTGTGACAAAAAATCTATGTCCTTATGTTTTGTTTGTCTGGGAATCTTCCTGAAGATTCAATCAGGGCTTCAAAATACGAGTAGCCTTGAAAAAGAGTCGAAGTCCGACAGCCAAATTAAAATAATTGACCCCAGATATATGAGGTGTCAATTGAAGACACCATGTGATTGACAAAACATCGGGTTAATGCTCTTGAACCAAATAATTAGTGAGGTACTCGTATTTTCTAAATGAGCCATAACATAACATATTTAACCTTTGAAGTTTCCACTACTCATATACAGATTACATACATAACCTGTCACCTTTTATCCCCGAAGATTTCGACTCCTCATGCTCAGCGGTCACACAAGTCCGACCATTCCACCAGCGAGGCAGACTGTGGGAAAAATGTTTTATAATTTACCATGCAGGTCCAGCGCCGTGTTAGTACACGCCAATTAAGTTACAAACAAATAAGAGTAAAAGCTTGTGTAGAAAAATATCTGTCTAACAAAACATCGGAAGCTATGGCCTTAGAAATGGCTTCAGATAATCTTATTGTGATAATATATAAAGAGCGCTGCAAATAGAATTAACTGCAGGCCAAGTAGCCACGTCACTGATCGTGTGAAGCCGTTAGAAATTGTCCCTTTCATTTATATTTAAAGAGTTTATTTATGCAAAGATTTAATCCCGATCATAATCAACATGACCTGACAAGAAAAGCGAAAACGCGTCGTTAACTAAAGAATGAAACTTCGTTTGAAACATTCCCAAGAGGACAAGTCTCACTAGTGGTAAGTTGTTAGCCAAACTTGAGTAATTGGAGAGACTTCCAAAAACAGATAATAAAACAAGTATTTTTTGTGCTTTAATAAACAGCACAAGACAAGAGTCCATTAAATTACTTGCAAACAATGGCTTTATATAAGGATATAAAGCCTAAGGTAGGGTCCATAATACCAGCCAGGGGCAAAAGAAGGAACATGGGTTTGTTTCAGTCAGTAAAAATTTTAAAGGGAAGTTCTTTGATGATTTCTCACCGGCAAAAAAAAGGCCATAGTCAGAAAATCCCCTTTGGTTAGAATAAAAGCAAACAAAGGCTTTACATAGAGAGATAAAACCTATGGCTACACAGGATAGCCATACAAGAACAAAGTACCTGCTCCCATAGACGATGGTATGCCAGATTGTATCCGTATCCAAGTGTGCCAAGAAACGGTTGACCTGACCGCATGGCGCTCCATTGCTTCGCTTGAGAATCAACACATGGGAAAAAGGCCGCAACACATATCCAACGGAGCACCGTATTGAAGCTCTGTGGTCGTTTTTACTTGTCTTGATGTGCTAATCGCAATTATACCAAAATGAAAATGATTACAGCGTTTAATGTAAATTTTTGGTTTAAGTCTTGAAGTTGATCTAAAACGAGGACGTCTTATAAATTCCATGAATGCCTCAGATGCCACGAAAATGGCGACATATTTAAATTCAATGTTGTGTCGTAATGATTTTATAAGTTGAAAGGAAATCTTTGACTGTATCTTTATGCGATAAAAAGACAGAAATCAAGAGACAAGAGGCCCATAGAAAAGATGGATTAAATTGTTAGAATGATTGCGTGCCAGTTGCCGGGAGAGTGGAAGAAGAAAGTTTGTTGGAAGAAGAACAAAATCTTAACGAATCAATGTCCACAAGGAGAAAAATATTTAATTGAATTTTCCAATACGCATTAACTGTAGTACAATACACTGAATAAACGATACTGTTTAGTTCAGTTAAGGTAAATAAAACTATCATCATGGCAGCCAAGTTGTGTTTACACGCATTTTATTTAAATAAAGTAGATATAAACGGCAGAGATAACCTCTACATCGCAGGTACATACGCGGCTTTCACTTCGGTTACCTGTTGCAATTAATTCGAAGGATATTAAATGTAACCGACTACACTTGATTTATGTTTACTTTTTGTATTTACGAGGTGATCTAGCAAAGTGAGTCAGCGTTGCCTAAATAGGCTGCATAGGATCAGCAGCCTTAGGTCAAGACAGATGGGACGTAACCAATCTCCGAACTTTGACCATCACATTTTTTAACAGGAAGTTCATAAAGTACATCTAAAAGTCTTAAGCGTCGCTCTAACAGGCAGGGATAGTACTATGACACAATATGTTCTAGTCACACGATGAGTTCATTAAAGGAAATGCAACGTGTCATCGTACAATCCTTGCCAGTTAGGACGACGCCTTATATCCTCCGAGCCTGACATTTACATAATTTTTAACTTTAGGAAACACATTAAGTAGACAGATTTTATGATCTCTAACTTCGAACAAACCCTTTTCAATTTTGGTGTACAATAAAGTTTATTCTATTCTATTTCCTAACGTAGTCACGAAGTTCACAAAGCAATAAATCTTAAATTGCATCTACCTTCTGCTGTAATACAAACGGCGATAATGTAGAAAAGGTTTTCGCACTCACTGTAAGTAAGTGCATATTTTGATAAAAATGACAAAATATGAGAAATCTGTTATACCGAAAATCGTGCGAGGAAGTTGTATCAAAACATACTAACAGACACTCACTAGACACTCACACTAGAGAAATAGAGAGTCAATGGCTGCGAATTAGTTTTGGTTCACCCATCGCACTCTCAACCTTAACGCTCTCTCGTCCAACCATTAACACAACAAAGTCAATGTCAACTTTGTTTCCAGCATTTTTTTATGTATTCAGTGACCTCTCTGTGCACGCTGTTTTGTTCGTCACCATCATGCTTCTAATTTATTTTAATCTCTAATATTTACGAGTATTTTACCCTCGAGAATTTCACCTTCTAACTAAAATAGATAAGCCGCGAGTTCGTTTGCTTCGGAAAAATACGATCTAGTGATTTATTTTAATCGATAAACAGAATAAAGACAATAAACCCTTCTCTCCTACCAATGACACATTACAATAGGTGATCTGAAAAGTAGTAGTTCTCGATAGAACAATCATCGATGTTGAATAACAAGAAGGAGAAAAGCGAACGTGACCTTTCTGAAAATAATCCTTACTAATATTATAAAAGCGAAAGTGAGTTTGTTTGTTTGTTACCTCTTCACGCTTTAATGGCTTAACCGATTTTGATGAATTTTGGTACAGAGATAGTTGGGAACCAGGAGACGGACACAGGCTTTTTATTAAAAAAAAAGTGGGATATGAGGGAGAACGAGGGAAGAAAAGGGAAAACTTAGCGTTGCTATTACAAATCAATAAGGCGCCAAAGCTAGAATTTAACGCGAGCGAAGCCGCGGACAAAAGCTAGTACTTAATATACCAGAATCTGTCAAACATAATACAATGCAGATACAATGCATTTCGGAGGAGCTGGTATTCTTGATACGACAAACAAAGATGAACGTTGACATTTCGACATTCAAACATAAAGAAGAAACTGTCCATGAAGCTGATATTACCTAGAGCATTAACTACTTGACCTAGGTAAGACTATCAACCCCCGACCTCAAGTTAATAAACGAGCATGAACCCGTATACTGGATGACACATCAACCTAGACATATTCAGTATAATTCTGGACTTGCAGTGAGAGGTCATCTTCAACTAGATATCAAAATATCATACCATATCCACTATACCTTGACCTGGCATTGCAGAGTCTTTGCCAACAATGAAAGGTTAAGTTATGATGGTAATGTATCTACAGCTTGTTTTGTCGTATTGCGTACAACGGCCTGTCCTCCACGCCGTACGTCGTACCTATCTGAAGTCTGGCATAATAGTAAACATTGTTCGCAAACAACCTGACGACTAAATATATCTTCACGGTCGTATGGTTATCATTAACGCTCTCTGATTATGTCATGCACGTATAGCTTCTGTATTGTCCATGTGTACTGTCGAAGAATCGATCATATTTCTATTGGAATACAATCGATAGCTTCAGGAGTTGGTATCATTATCATCTTTAGGTAGTGATGTGACCACAATTTCAAGCAATCCACTGCTCAATATAATATATTTATCAGTGCAGAGGTTACTGCCAAAAAAAAGAACGCGACCATACAAAAAAAAAAGAAAAAAATTGAAATCTAAACAAAAAAGACACACTGTGTCTCACGGCTGTGCCGAATATGTCCGTCCAGTTCAGCAAAATACCTCGGGTTAAACAGATACGTTTTATCCCGAAACTAAATTCTAACGGATCATTACCGACAACGACACTTTTGTCCACTTAGAAACATCAGTTTCAAGGCTTAAGGCAGAATTTTGTATCTTTTTAGAGATACATTTGTAATTGCTGCCACGCTGATTGCGTCGCCTGAAGCAACTCATAGGTTAAGTGGGTAATATGATACATGTGACATCCTGTAAAGCTTAACATAACTTAAATATTACTAGCCATATATTGAGCTGTTAACAGAGACAAATATTTGCATGAAAATTAACAGTACAAAATTCTTGGAATATACACTTTTATTGTTGATGATAACTTGGCTTTTAGTCGTTTGCGCGAAACAATGGGATGCAGTGCTTTAAAACATCTTGTAATAGTTATAAACGGCAGTCTTTATCATCATCATGATCAGCCTTTAGGCCACTGCTGGACATGGCCTCTCCAATCGCATGCCATTCCTCTTCATTCTTGTCTCATAGCCAGTGAGCCAGCTACTGCCAGCCACTGCTAAGCTCGTCGTTTCACCTGGCCTTAAGGCTTCTCACCTTGCCTTACCCGGTACGCCTTCCTGGTCTTTCATTTAATACTTGACCAAATTACCCTCAAATTGGATTGAATCAGCAATTCGATTCAAAAGTTGCACAATATATTTAACTCATATCCTATTTCGTCCACTTATAATGTTTTCAACTGCTACACGAAATCCTTTTTAAACAATTAAAAGTTTACGCTGATAACGTTTAGTCTGAGGCAGTAATCGGCAAAACGAACACAAATACGAACAATTTTTGAATCGAAAAATCGGACATAGATTGGCAGAAGCGAGGAAAACCTGTTCAGGGGATGATCCTTAACGGGGATTCATAGATGATTCTGCCCTTGAGTGTAATGTGGTGTTGCCCCCACAAACGATGGGTTTGACATTATTATTGTCCTGCCTGTCTTGTTGTTTGCACATCACAGGAACTGATGCTTCTGAAAGTCCTAAACTCGTTGCAAAATTTTGGCCTGAATCTATTTAGGTTTTCATCCACATCAAGAAGAAAATACTGGTCGAAACGTTACCTTTTTTTGAAAGTCCGATAAAAATACAATAATCCTCTAGCATTTTATTTCTAATAAATCAAGCGAGTATTTTCTTTCTTTAGTTTTGACGTGAGCGATCTCCGTCTCTCAGTATCGTGGAACTTTTTAAAAGTGTGTTGTACGCAGCAGACGCATACGTCGCAATTTTAATAGCTACTTACTAATTGACCTGCCTAATTTGAGGGTCACGGCATTTGTTTTTGTATACCCATTATGGTTTGTCATAAGAGAATGTTTGAATTGATGAATTTGTGGGTTGCCGATATCAAAATCACCCATCTTATTACAAGGGTTGATGAAAGGGAATACTCCTATTTTATATAATAAATATAATATTGAAACGTGTTTATTTAATTAACGTTCATTCAATGTGTTTGTGATTTTATTGATTTGCATATTTCTAATGGTGTTAATGATTTTGATAAAAAAATTAATGGTTTTAATAAAATAGTCTTTTTGGGTATTGGGCTTTAAATAAAACACAATTTATTTTTTTATTGTAAATACAAAAGAGGACGGCTGTAAAATTAGTGTCAAAGCAATTCTTGCAAATGAATCATGAAGTGACCTCCCCTTTTATCTTGATCTATTTCATTTTAAGTTAATCATCTTTAATATCCTGGCCTAACTTATTCCAATTGATTTTGGATCCATACTAGATATTGGTTTTCAACACTAGCGACCTTCTTTTTTGTCATATCATCACCACCCTGTCAATCCATAATGTCTTTCTTTACCTGCTCGTATAGTCATCATAACTAATGATCGAATATCACATTTAAATCCTTCAGTCTTCAGGAGTCCGAAAGCACTTTAAGCCGTTGGCCCCGACTGTCATTTGTAGATCTTTGACAGTCTTTACTGTGGCCTGAAAGTCTGACAACCAGCCTTACAAAGTAGTATCGTATTACCCAGTTTTAACTGGGTTGTGGAGGTTAGTGAGGCAGGTGCACCATGTAAAATACTGGTATTCAGGTTGGACTGGAAACCGGCCCCAACATAGTTGGGAAAAGGCTAGGCAGATGATGACTTAAGGATAGTCATCATCTGCCTAGCCTTTCCCCATCGAAAATAACCGAGTTTTTGGAAGTAATTGGTAGTTCAATCCTTACTATAATATTATAAAAGCGAAAGTGAGTTTGTTTGTTACGTCTGCACGCCTAAATGGCTGAACCGATTTTGAGGTATTTTGGTACAGAGATAGTTGGGACCCTGGAGCCGGACATAGGCTATTTTTTTTAAAAAAAGTTTAAGATATGAGGGAGAAAGAGGGAAGAAAAGGGAAAACTTAGCATTGCTATAACAATAAATAAGGCGCCAGGGCAAAACTACAGGTAGCAGGTACCTGTAAATCAAGAAAGGGGGAACTGTATTACCCCGAATTCAACGTGAGCGAAGCTGCGGGCAAAAGCTAGTCTTATATGAATTCTTGTCATATGCCACGTGAAGCTCAGCAGTCAATCCTCACTCATCAACACCGGAAAGGGTTTATGCACATTGCGATGAGTTGTCGCACGGAATATTGATGTCTGGAGTTTTTTCTCGTATTTGCTCAATGATTTACGCAGTTAATATCTTATGATTCAGACCACAAGTACCCTTATTTGCATTGAAAAAATATAAGGCTTATTTGTAATGGTGACGGCTTTAAACGTCGTTTTAAAGGCGGTTCAAGGGAGTACGTCTGCAAGATAGTGTGGGTTTGTTGAGTAATATGTCGCTGTTATGTAAATTGTGGAGATGTTTGGAGACGGCAAAACAATCTGTTTATGATCCTGCAAAGCCAAGCTTGATACAAGATTGGTATAGTGCTCCGTGGTTATTTTAGCACCAATCAGAACGAATACATTTTCTACAAACAATGTCACAAATGTTTGCCGATAGGGCTCTCCTAACAATGTTATTCAAGTCCCAAAAGAAACGTCACGCCTGTAATTCCTAAAGTGTTAGGCAGAGGTGGATAGTTCAACCTAAATTTCGTCAGTTATTTTTAAGTCCTATGTGATTAGGGGCGTACCTATAGCCATCAACCGAGAACAAATCCATACTCAGTGGCTGCCACTAAATAATTTAATAACACACACACAGGAATAAATTAATATTAAGACAGTATTTTTTTAGATACTCGAATCATGTCACTCTTTCTTTTCAAAATACTCATGGTCGTCATGGTTACAGGTTCAGTGACGTCAGCACAGGTCAATGACCGATAGAGTTACGTACACAATAGAAACGTACTCGCGGAACTCACCACGTAATTTATAAATACAGGGTTCGATTATTTGTTATGTCAGTGTTCGTGCTTTGGTATGTGATGTGAATGAACTGGCTAAACTGCTGGCCGCTATTGGGTAATTTGTGGTTTTGCTTGCAAATTTTGCGGTTGGTTTTCGAGTAACTTCGTCGATCTTCGAGTAACATCGCACTAAGCTCTTTACTGCTTCCTTTAATATACAGTCAAAGAGTGGAATTCCCTGCCTTCGTCTGTGTTCTCGAGTTCATATAGTCCGGATCAATTCAAGTCGCGAGTTAACAGGTCAGCTAGTTCCATCATCTACCTCAACTCTATCTTTTTAACAAGATTGAGGCCAAGAGTGCACACGCCCATACCACACATATTTAAAAACAAAAAAGCGTCGGACTTCCTTCGGCTAACAACGCTGTTCCTGTGGTTAACATCTTGGTTATCCTCTGGTTTCATCCCTAATGATCTTTCTGCCCTTGTTCCATTCTATTTGGGAACGGCATAACACGTTTTTTTCTTCCAGTCTCCCGTGTCAGGCTTCACGGCATCATTTACTTCTTTCTCCTTTATATCATTTCTTACACAATCCAACCATCTTTTCTTTGGCATTCTTCTCCCTCTCCATGTATCAACATTCATATCTATCACTCTTTTAGTCACATGCGTTTCGTCCGTTTTCATTACCTGTCTATAACCAGATAAACGACTCCCTTTATTTTTTTTCTGTAAAAGGTGCAACTTTCAAACTTCCTCTAATATAATCATTCCTTTATTCACTGTTGCTCTTCACTCCACACACATTCTCCATTCAACATTCTTTCTCCTCTGGTTACATCCCTGGATTGCGTATAACTTCGCTGGTATTCGATTAACATCGCTGCTTCACCTGCATTTGTTTCATGTGTAGACGGTTATTGGAACAGTGCCCGATCATTTGCAATGGTATCGCTATGAGAATGTTAAGTATTGGCCCCATTCGAAGTCACTTAGCAGAACCTACTACCTAAGCGTACGACAAAGTTAGCCATACCGGGTCTTTAGGAAATCATGCGGTGTCTTGACAACTGTATGGCTTTTGGCACGATAAACACAGTTTCCCGGAATGTCAAGACATAGCTATGTTTACAGTTATTGGTGCATTTAAGACACCTTGATGGGTTGTCAACCTTTCTGGCTGTGAAAAGGAACCATAAATTGTATAACTATGACTTTTTATTTAGGTATGGGAAATCGTCAAATAACTTCTCCGTTCTGGGCGGAGCGGGGAGTGTCAGCTTTTACTGGCTTAAACCCATCCATGTTCCTTCTCAAAAGAAGGAACATGGATGGGACGTTTGTGTTTCGGGACCACGCTATCTCTTTCGAACTACCCGGAACTTCGGCAGGCAGTGGCCCTTGCGCCCAGGCCGCGTGGAACAGGAATGCGTCGTCGATACGACCTCAGGCCTCGTCATTAGACGAACGGCCAGTGAGCTACTGATTGCACACCGTCCGGTGACCGGTAGTCGTCTCGCGTTTAACTGTCCCTAAACTCGAGTTTGTACTACGATTAGAAACTGCATAATAAGTTGAACAGAGTTTGTGCCCCTTCTTCCGTTTGGACAGAGTCTGTGAATATATTTTAGAAAACGTTTTTCTCAAACTCAAGTTCTCAAAGCCTGAAAATCTTGCATTTACCCACCCAGTTGCAGAAAACATACACAAGCAGTTACAACTTCTTTTAAGTGAAAACAAGTCTGCAGTTATCCTGTATCGATTTCTTGCAATGCAGACAGTGTGTCGTAGACGTGTTTGCAGTTAGAATCGGCTTTCTGTTAGTACGTCTTACGCAAGGTGGGTGCTGTTCTATAAATAGAATGGCTGCGAGACTTAGCATAACGAGACCTTTAGAACGGGGTTGCGTTGTCAATATTTATGGAAGAGGCTTCATTCTCCAGGTGGGCGTTTGTAGAACCATTTCGTGATTACGTATCATTAGTAGAATGTAGACACGTAAGGCTTAAGGGGCAGAAACTTTTTTTTACCGACACGGCACACCATCACAGGAACCGTAGTTTATAACCAAATATTCGTATTTGATCATTTCCCCTCCAAATTAAAACCAACGAGGTTTTCCGAAGAAGACCGATGTTACCCGAAGATACGGTAGTAAGTAGCCAGTTTTTTAATATCGTAGATCAAGCATAAAAATCACGTTTGTTATATGATCTCCCTAAGGTACATTTTTTTGTCCATCACATAGTCCCCTTAAAAAGTTATTTCATTGCTTTTTTTTGTATTTTTTGTTATAGCTGCAACAGAATTACATCATATTTTGTGAAAATTTCATGTGTCTAACTATGACAGTTCATGAGATACAGCCTTGTGACAGATGGGCAGACGGACGGACAGCGCAGTCTTAGTAATAGGGTCCCGCTTTACCCTTTAGAAACGAAACTCTAAAAAGAGAATGTCGCAAACTTTTTCTCGAATTTGAGGAACGAAGAAAGTAATTTGTTAAGGAAATTACATACATTTCAGTTGATTACATGCCACCGACAAACTTCCATATTTTTTTTTTATTTCATGCGTGAAACGGGCCGAAGTGTATTGTGTAACTGGCCACTGACGTTATTCTGACGTCAACTTATTCTGATGACGGTCAAAAATGACAGGCCGAAAGAAAAAGGGTATTGTTTATTTCGAGAATTTTCCCGAACATCTCAAGGTTGTTCTTAATTTGAAGATAATCGGTATTATGATAAGTTCGTTTGTTTTACAGCATTTTTGTGCAAATCTGAATAAGTATATTTGTTTTTGGTTTTCTTTCCTCATTTGCTGATAGATTTTTTAAAGGTCATTCTAGTATTTAAATTGAGGCAAGTTTTTTTTTAACTTAAAATACAATTTGTAAAGGCTGTTCAACATGTCCGACAGTTTGTTAGGTCTTGAATGCCAACATTAGCTTAAGAAATCTTTACATACATAGTATAAAATAAAGTCCCTTCCGCTGTCTGTTCGCTTAGATCTCTTAAACTACTCTACGGATTTAAATGCAGTTTTCTGCAATAGATAGAGTGATTCAAGAGGAATGTTTAAATGTATAATATCCCAGTCTACGCGGGGTGCAGCTAGTTAGATATACCTAACTTATTGCCCGTGATGTCACTTCTGCAATTCTACTTCCTACTTATCCTAATAATATTATAAATGCGAAAGTTTGTGAGTATGTTTGATCTTCTTTCACGAAAAAACTGCTGAATGGATCTTGATAAAATATGGCACAGAGTTAGATTATAGTCTGAAATAACTCAGGATACTTTTTTGGGTTCGATCCCCGCACAGAACAAATATTTGTTTGGCCTACAGGTAGTTGTTTCGGGTCTGGCTGTTTGTGTATGTGAGTTTACATGTTTGTAAATTCACCCACGATACAGGAAAAATTACTAGTGTGGGACAAAGTTTCTTAAAAAAAAAACTATCTGATTATCTGTGTGGTGTGTGTGAGTGGATTTTTTGGAAGTCAGTTTTTTTCGCCAAAAATGTATTTTATTTCAGGCGTTTAGTTGGTATGATTATATCTCACACAAATTCTTATCGAGAATTCAGTTTTCATTTCCACTACGAGATATTAGCAAATTATCCGTCACGAGAAGAAAAAGTATTAATTATAGAACACAAAAATATCCAAGTAATTTTTAATAAATCGATTTAAACTCAAAACATTTATTTCAAATAGACCATTACAGACACTTTTGAATGTCAATAATTTCCGATCATTAAAAAAAAAATTGAAAATCGAACCACAATCGACGCAGAAATGGCGTAAAAAATACAGTCGAATTGAGAACCTCCTCATTTTTTTTAAGTTGATTAAAAATATAATATATCTAGTTTAATTCAAGAATTTAGAAAAAACACGTAAGTCATACATATACAACAAATATCCTATTTAAAAGTTTATATTCTATTATTACATTCTTTACATAACATATCACTTAAACATAACTAAAAACGTTCTAGAAAAACCTGTTAATCTAGGAGTTAATGAGCTAAACGATTACCAAACGGACGTATGAAGGGCTATTTTTGTCGGCTTCATATGTCCATTAAAGGTATTTAATTTAATGTTTTAGTAATGAGGCTAGGAATAGCTAAGAATTTTAAATAGTCTTTATTTCTGTCTGGCTGACTGCCTGCCCTTTGGGGGCTTGCGTCTGCGCATACGCACGCTATATTGCCCTATTGCGCATTCTGATGGCGCTTGGCGGATTTCTAGTATGGCGCGTGAGACGGGTTAAGAAAATTCTTAAGTATTTCTGCTGAGATTCGAATTGTCGTAATGATTGGGGATATACATTGAAAACTCCTACTAATAATTGAATGAGAAAGTTTGAAGTAAATCTGGATACTATCTGCATACTGGTTACTCTTTCATGCAAAAAGTGCTGAACGGATTATGACGAAATTTGGCTCACAGATATAGATGACAGCTTATAACCTGGATTAACACATAGGATTCCGTGGGACAACGCGGCCGGCGTGCATGAGCTAGTAATAAATAAAACAGCTTTAAAATGATTTACATTTATGAAATAATCATAATAATCAAACGGAAGCACTCTTTTTAGTTACGCAAGTGATACTACGACTAATTGGCCCCCGATTCGTTTTTTGATCCATTTATCTTCCTATTCTTTTTGATGCTTTAGGAACAGATCAAACTTACGTATGCTGTATTCTAATGGAAAATATTCATGATCACACTAAAATTATAAATGCGAGAGTGGTTATGATAATGATTTTTGGGATTCCGCACCTCGAAAAGGAAAGAACGGAACCCATATTAGATCACTTTGTCGTCCGTCTGTCTGTTTATTTGTCTGTCAAGACCCTTAATATTGGGAAAGCGTGAAGGTATCGACCGATATTTTTTTAGGTTTTCCTACTTCAAAAGCACAAAACGGAACCCTTTTTTTTTTCGGGTGGGAAATCATCAAATGACTTCCCCCGCTCTGGGCGGAGCGAGGGGGCATGTCAGACTTTTACTGACTAAAACCCACGCATGTTCCTTCTATTGCTCTTTACGTTCCGGGGCCGCGGTACCTCTCTCGAACAACCCGCAACCCCGGCAGGCGGAGGCTCTGGCAAGCCCCTCTGCTTTGCTGACATCTTCGCGCCGTCGACACTGCCTGTCATCAATCGACGGACGGACGGTGAGCTACCCATTGCTCACCGTCCACAGGCCCGCATCTACTGTGGCCGAGAGTCGTCTCGCGGCGCCCGGCGCGTCTCCCGCGGCGGCTGGGTTGGTTTGAGGTTCTCTCCCTCAAACGCCCGTGTCCGGTGAGGACCTGCGTCAGGCGGTAGGTGAGGACGCCATGACGCTTCTCCAGCCACTCCTCAAAGAGGGGACTTACCGCCACTATTGTGGCGTGCCCTAAACGGAACCCTTATTGGATTACTTTGTTTTCCATCTGTCTGTCTATCAAGACACTTTATTTCGGAAGCACGTGGAGGTATCGAGTTGAAATTACCATTCTATATACTCAACTCTGTGGTCCTTGTTTCCTAGTGCTGTGACAAATCAACCCACAGTCAAATAGATATGGCTGTTTATGTCGCAAGTTTGCACAGAGACATCGCTGCGTGAGTCTGCCTCGCGCTTGACCGCTTTTTTACATAGATACGTAATTATTTGAATGTATGTTTGATTATGAGATGACGAGTCCACACAGTAAACAAAATTATAGATAGAATGCGTGTTGAAGCAATTGGCATTGTGACGTCAATACCGTACAAACCTGCGCAAGAGACTATATGACGGTATCGAAACAAACATCACTATTTGACAGAACCCAACTCGTTTTGATCAGTTATGTAATACTTGTTGACTGATGCTACGATCCGGTCTCCCCTAAAAAGCCTCTCAGTCAAATACAGATTCCTAACTATTATACCATTCATGTCAAACCACAATTAGCTTATTGTCACTAATTCACGATCTATGAGAATCAAATAGATTTATGAAAAATGACATCAGTATCGTAATTTTATAAACTAACTTTTTACAATAAAATCCTCCTGGCCGTATTTGGCCACGGCGGCGGTCAGAAAGCCCTTTTGTATAAAAAAAAACAGCTTTATTATTTGACTAGCTTTTACTCGCGTTAAATTCGGGGTAACACAGTTCCCCTTTCCTGATCAGCAGGTACCTGCTACCTGTAGTTTTAGCCCTTGCGTCTTATTTATTGTAACTGCAAAGCTAAGTTTTCCCTTTTCTTCCCTCTTTCTCCCTCATTTCTGTTTTTTTTTTAAATTGCCTATGTCCGTCTCCAGGGTCCCAACTATATCTGTAACAAAATTCATCAAAATCGGTTTAGCTATTTAGGTGTGAAGAGGTAACAAACAAACTCACTTTCGCTTTTATAATATTAGTAAGGATGTAACTTTCAAATATTTTTACAATTCATAATTTCATAGAAAAATGCGTTTGAAATCGTAACAAGTTGGTGACACATTCGTGTTTTTTTATCAAGCCATCTATTTTTTTAATTCATGTTTTAATTATCACACAGCCAACTTACGTTATGTTCAACTTTAATTAAGCCCAAGTTTAATTCTCATACAACTGCAATTAATTAATGTTTATCTACGAGTTGCATAGCTACCAGATGTATGAATTTACTATGATTTTAAACATGATATTTCAAGAAACAGTTTCGCTGTTTCCAGACACTGATTGCTCATATTTTCATAGTAGCTGTAACCGCTTATTTTCGTTGGATCCCAGTTTTTGATCCCACTTTAATATTTTTGGCGTTGGATCCCACAAAACATTATTATATATTTCCGTTGAATCCCAAATTTGAAAAATACTAAAAAAAATACGTTTTATTGCCACTGAATCCCAAAAACTATTTCCGTTGGATCCCAGATGTTTAAAAACATTTGAATGCGGGTACATCCAACAACAAAATCACAATAATATTTTAAGGCGAAATTTTGTATGTATGTTTGTTATTCCAACACGCTCAAACTTCTAGACTGATTTGGATGAAATTTGGGTATGTGGATAGGTTATGTTAGAATAACGGGTGCCTGCCGTTTTTCCGAAAAGATTTGGACAAAATTTCATTACCCAAACTAATTATAGGAACCGGGAACTAGGTTTGGTTAGGTTAAAACTGTGACCTCCTACGCACGAGCCGAGCGAGCGGAGCGAGCGGTGCCGCGGCAGCGGCCGGCGAGTGCCACAAACGACTTGCATTTATAGAAAAAAGAGATTGTTTTTAGTTGTTTACCCGGAACTGAACTATTTAGATTAGGATAATTACTTATTTACAAAAAAAAAAGGTTAGGTTAAAACTGCGACCTGTGTGCCAGAAACGGCCACATTATATAAAAAAAAATATGGAAAAATTATGACGGCAGTATTTTTTTTTTGAGCTTAGAGGCGCTTGTTTTGAAGGCGTTCATATTTATTTATTTATAAACATCACAAAGAAACCTGATCATTTTTAACTCATGCCAGTCTAGTACTATTTGGAGTACATCATTAGTCTCATTTATTCCCCAGTGGCAACAATCCTAAAAAATCCAAAATACACACACGGTGATTTTGAAATATTTAATAAAAGTAAATCACTTTTCTTCTGAAATGTACACATGTTGTCATAAAATGGGATTCAATGGTAATATCAAATGGGACCCATCGTTAATACCTAAAAAATGGGATCAAAAACTGGGATCCAACGGAAATAAATCGCTGTAACTACCCGTTTTGCTTGCAAATACGCAATAAAAAAACGGTTTTATGCTCATAGCCCATTTTCCTAATCTGTATGTTAATGTAACGACGTGGGTGTCGTGTAGTTGGCTGGCTTATTCACGGTACATAGAAAGAAAGGTAAGGAGTTTATTTGGCCACAAATGCACTAAACATTAAATAAAAGAAGAAAACAAAGAAAAATAAAAAAAAAACTTGAGAGGTGTCAAGGGACACCCGGATGGAACGAAGTAATTATTTATTATGTACAAAAAAATATTGTATACACTCAACAAAAACAATCGTCGCGACACCACACTGTTCAATGCGAAATAGAAAGACGAAACGAAAATCGGTTTCCCATCCATCAAGCAAGCTGGGCAAGTACGGCTTAACCCGATGATCGACCCCAGTGTCTGCTAAATAGCTACGTACTCCTCAGCATGTGTTGATGTGTCTCAGTCTGCGTAGCGACATCCATTATACAATTTTCAAATAGTAAAGTTTATCTATGTATTGTCTGCGCTTAACAACGTGAATTATTGGTGTCAATAAATTCTTAATTGCTTTATGCAGCTGTACATAAAGAATGTTGTTAGTTGATAGCAAGTTAGTTGAAGAACTCTCGTATCCATGAACTGGTGAAATTCACGCAAGTGGCTTCGGAAAAGACCTGAAAAGGGCATAATATGGCTACTTTTATATAGTTGTAAATTCCTAAATAAAAATAACGAACTGAAACACTAAATTCCTACTATGCTCAACTTAAAACACGTGGAATTGATATTAGTGTACAAATTTCCAGGGCATGTACAAATTTATTAATGAGCACTTTTCAAGGCATTTATTAGTAAGAATTTTCATTTCTAGGCATTTATTCGTGTGCAGTTTTTTTCCTTGTCTTCTAGTGTTACTATAAAATATCCTCTATTGTTTCAGGGTTGTGTTCTAGTCTGCTATGCGGGCGCACAGAGAAGCTAGAGTTGGGCAGCAACAGCGGCGCGGGGGCTGCGCTGGCGCTCGCGTTAGTGCGGCCCCCCTCCGCGCCTCGAACCCCCTGCCAGCTCAGCCTCACTGCCCCTGATGCTGCTGCCTTCGCTGTTAGGCTTATTGATGTTAAGGTAAGAACTTTAAGTTTTATTCTGTAATGGCGCATAGATGTATAGTTCAGCCAGTTATGTGTGTTTGGCAGTAGGACTGTCTGACCGGACAGCCTTTGCCTTTGAGTAATTAATAAAATACCTGCTTGTAAAGGCTCTCCTAATATATCGGCTTTCAACATAACAGGATACAATTAACTATCTCTTCCAAGTTTTAAAAATAGCCGTTTCTACCAAATTGACACAACTAAGTCGTCAAACTATAATTTCAAACTCTCATGGGACCTAAAAAAGTAAAAACTACAGGTAATATTGAACGCAGTAATATACACACAAGTCACGGTTAAATACAGTTGTTAAACCGTGAGCAATAAACACAAACTTATCAAACGATCAGATCATCGGAGTGAAACCTTTTTTTAACACCCGATCGTAACATAACTCGTAATGGCGGCTTCGGAGTTAATAGATTGCGTTACCACTTAACACTTTTATCGTATGTTTGCATTCACAATAAATCAATACTGCTGAGCGTATTGAGCTGAACTTGTTTTGTCAGGCTTAAGGGTAATAGGAGGATTTTGCCAACTTTCAAAACTGTTTAGGTATTTGTTTAACTTATTCCCGTTTTCGCGAACTGTTTTGTAGGTCACGCATTGTAATATTAAGGATTTCGTTTAAACGGTCATATCTTTTGACTGCGTATATTTAAAGATATTTATATTAGTTAATTATATTGTGCATGCTGTGGTCTTCTGTAAGTGAAGGAGTGCACCTATGTGATAATTGTCGTCCATAATTTAAGTTACATGATTTGTGTACATCTATTATTGGAGATCCTTAATAAATAAATAAAGATATGTTTTTTTTTTCACAACTCCAAGGGATTACTGACTTGAGTATTTACTTTTAATTTCAACTCCATACCTTCACGCGTTCCCGAATGCACGGTATGTCTTTCGAACAACCCGCAACCCCGGCAGGCGGTGGCCCTGGCAGGGCCCTCTGCCAAACGGAAGGCTTCGTTGAAGATTTCCATGTTCGTTCTGCATCCGGTTAGACTGGAACCTAACTCCAACATAGATAGGCAGTCGATAATACTGAGGTAAAAATAGGAAAATTTAATTGTAAATCTACATATTAGTTGAAAGAAACCCAAGCTGATGCAACATTCCTGCTGGGTTTCCCTCTGATTACTTCATTACGTTCTCCAAGGTTCCATGACCCATATAATTATAATAACTACTAGCGGACCCGACAGACGTTGTCCTGTCTACACGTCTTTAATTTGAAAATTTCAAACTTTTTTTAATAAGCTAATAAGCTGTCTAATTTGACACTGCGATGGTAGCGCCGTCTGTCGGATCCAATGTAAAACATTCCAAAATCAACAACTACTAATAAATTAAAAATTAATTAAACAAACATTGTCCAGCGGACAAAATTGTGAATCTAAACCATTCCCAGATCCCCTTGAACACACACAAAAAATTTCATCAAAATCGGTCCAGTCGTTTGAGAGAAGTTCAGTGACATACACACTCACAGAAGAATTATCTTTACTACTGTAATTAGCCAGTATGACTACACTAACTGCGGTTATTATGTTCATCTGTGGTTACCTGGTTACAAGAACGACGGAAACTTAAGTTCCATTGAAAATTGTGGTCTAATGCTCTTTAAGTTATGGCTATATTGCTTGGAAGCGATACTATAGCCGGGTCACGATTTCTATGAGGTTTTAAACGAGGTCCAACTCAGAGTAGATTATGATTTCTGAGAGGTGGAATTGCATTAGTCAGGCTTAAACAATAAAGTGTAGACAGGAGGACGGGCACAGGTATCCCTCTCCTCCTGTAAAGGCAATAATGTTAAGTGGAACGAGATGGAGTTAGAGCTACATTGCAGGTTACAATAATCCGTAGATAAATGTGATGTAGATAGTTTTAAAAGCAGCTGGGCAACCTAATCCCTTGACGACACGGTTGGCGCAGTGGTTGAGCGATCTACTGCTGCGCTGCGTGTCGCGGGTTCGATCCCCGCACGGAACAAATATTTGTATCACCTACAGGTAGTTGTTTCGGGTCTGATTGTTTGTGTATGTGAGTTTAAATGTTTGTAAAACGCACGATACAGGAGAATTTACTAGTGTGGGTCAAAATTAAAAAAAAAATTAAGTCGAATTTATACGTTTCTTTTAAGAAAAAAAAAAATACATGATCAGTCCCCTGCCCTTACACCAATTTATTTAAAGTCAGCGCAGCATTTCTTCTTTCTTGTCATCTCATCAGCCTCCTCCTTTCTTGCCATAAGATCCTTCTCACAATCCATCCATCTTTTCTTTAGTTTTTTCTCCCTGTCCATCCATCAACAATTAGTCCTTGTACTAAATTTCAACATCTATAATTATCAATTTATTACCCTAGTGTTGGTATCCTTGGTATCGACATTACATAGTTTCTGTTTGTTTCACTATAACCAGCATACGTAAAACTTTTAAAAGGTAATTGTTGAAAAATCTAAGGGTTAATTGCATTAAATAATTGAGTAGTTACATAACAAAGTAATTAACTAAATGTATTCCACTGATCATTCCAGTTTTTAGTGCAGACTTTTATTACACAATAACTAGGTCGTTTCTAATTGACAAGTGACGAGTGTTATAGTGCATTTCTTTTAAATAACTGGGTTGTTTATTCCAATCCTTGGAATTCTTTGCATGGTGTAGGTAGACAAATCAGATCTTTAAGATTTTACCGCCTGTTTTACCGAAGGTTGAGGCAGCCTGCATTTATTATTATTATTATTTATTTACTCTAAAAGGCATCAAACCCAATACAAAGACAAATAAAAATTAAAATAATTAAAAAATACATAAAAAAAAAACAAATAAGCCACACATTGTTTTGCGTGTGATTGGGGAAGATTTTTCCAGTACTGACATCGACCTGCAGGTTATTTGATAGAGATACCGCGGCCCCAGAACACAAAGGGCAGCAGAATAATCATGGATGGGTTTCACTCCCTTCTGCTTCGCCTAGAGCGGGTGAAGTCATAACCCATCCGAAAAAAATAGTACACTCATCAACGACGTTTCCGCTCTCTGTAGAAAAAAGAACCGCTCATTCTTAATTATGCAACTGTAACCACAATATAAAGGGCGTGACTTCCTCCAAGTTTCGTCACAACACGCTTGTCTAGACACCGTGACATCGGAGATCGTTACAGATGTGGTTTTCCTCAATACGACATTGACCCCTGACAAAAACAGCTATTACGGTAACATCTTTTCTTTCAAGATTTCCTTGACTTGAAACGTTTTCCTCAAAGGATGTCTTCTTTCGTTTTTCGGAAGAAAATGCTTGGAATTTTTGTGGTTCAACTCGTGGGTGTAAAAATACACGTAATATCCGTGGTTTTAACGTTGTATGAGGACCATTTTGTAGTTTAGTTATTAATTCACGATCAAAGGTAAAGTCTCTTCCGGACAGGACACCCATGAGGATTATCATACTTAAAAAGATGGAGAAAGAAGATTGATGGAGGAGAGGAAGGCAAAGAAAAATATTGATGGATAAGAGTACTGATAAGACTAGGCAATAGTGAATGATAGCTTGACGGTAGACATGGGAGAACGGAAGAAAACGTATTGAGCCGTCTCCAAGACCCATGGTACAAGAGTAGGAAGACGGTGAATTGGAGATCAAAAGACAAGAGATTCTGATATCGAAAGACAAAGTATTTTGTACTGTTGTTAATGCTGTCGTTGTCGAGAAATAGAAGGTCAAAATAGATTAATAAAATTTATAATAGTTACTTGGCGATTTATGATTTCATAATTAAATATTGTATTGCTATTATAAAAAGTCCTTGAAGAACTCGCAATTTTATAGGTTTTTTACTGAACGTTTTACATGTAAGTTGTAAAATCAATTATTTCATGGTGTTGAGTTACGGGTGAGTCACTGCACGTGTAACAAAAGCGAATAATCAATTATGCGAGTCGATCTGTTATCGAAGTTTTATCGACAACAGTCGAGCCTTTCAAGCATGAATAGTTTTCAACTTCACATGTAGGACTAGGTTGTTGCAGAGGAATGAGGAAAATGTCATTAGGATTGTTTTGGGTATGAATGTGGATGGGAATAAGAGAAGAAAAGGAAACGAAGGATAGTTTGTCTGATGGAGGATATGACAGAAGGGAAGTGTCTGAAAATATATAGAAGTATGAAAGAACAAGACATAGTGACTGATGGTGAATATGATGATGTTGTAAGACTATGTTTTGGTAAGACATTGTTTGATGCCTCGGTATGTGCTGTGTATGCTACCGTTTTTCAAACTGCGCTGAATAGAGGACTAGTTTTCGTACTCAAAAACGTTTAATCGGGAATTAAGGAAAGGAAGAGAGGTGACATTTTTGTAAAATTTTGTTATTGTGCAACACATGAGTAAGACAATACGATATTAAACTCATTTTGACATATTATAATAGTCCTCCGGACCGTTTTTACCGGTCACTGCGGCCTATTCAGCAGAAAATAGCCTTCGGCGCGGGAGATATTATAGTGCAGGCGTGTGTGCGCAGGCGCAGGTGCACTCTCTGTTCCCTCACTCTCATAGTCCGATGGGACGGCAATCTGACACGACCGGAGAGAGATCAGGCGCAGGACCAACGGCTTTTTTTTTTCCGGGTTGGAAATCATCAAATGACTTCCCCCGCTCTGGGCGGAGCGGGGGGGCATGTCAGACTTTTACTGACTAAAACCCACCCATGTTCCTTCTGTTGCCCTTTACGTTCTGGGGCCGCGGTATCTCTTTCGAACAACCCGCAACCCCGGCAGGCGGAGGCCCTGGCAAGCCCCTCTGCTTTGCTGACTCTCTTTGAGGCGCGCGTGAAACACGAACGCGCCGTCGACACGGCCTGTCGTCAATAGACGGACGGACGGTGAGCTACCCATTGCTTACCGTCCACAGGCCCGCATCTACGGTGGCCGGGAGTCGTCTCGCGGCGCGGCGCCCGGCGCCCGGGGCGTCTCCCGCTGCGGCTGGGTTGGTTCGAGGTTCTCTCCCTCAAACGCCCGGCCACCTCCTTTGCTAGCATTACTGCTTCGGCTTACCAACGGCTTAACGTGCTTTCCGAGGTACGGGGGTACCACCAACTTCCAAACTACGGGTCACAGAGGAATTCTTAATGGAAATTCCCAACAATACTAACGCAGCAGCCATATTACTAAGTGTTAAACGATGTCTGAAATGCCAATGTAATCTAGCTGGCCTTCCTTATGCCAGAATGGCTGTAATTGTGATATTCATGCCCATTTTAACTTGGTCACACATTCACGGAAGACATTTTGCGAGTCATTGCGCAAAACTTACATGTAATAGAAGGACTATTTTCGCAATAAAAAATCAGCCATGTTGGTCCACCTGCATCACTGAATCGAAAGTAATTTCAACAACAATTTGATACACATACGTCAAAAAAAAACATGTCTACAGATTGGTACACACATTGGTACATTATTCTGTGATTTTCTCGATGTTTATAGTAATGTAGGTTTACAAATCCTTCTTCATGCATTTGTCAATCATCCACAAGATCTTCCTTGTCAAATCAGTTTCCTAACACCACAACCCAATTCGTAATACATCTTACAAAATCCCGTGAAACTATGGTGCCATCCCATTGTTGGCAACACTTATGGCGGTGTAGTAACCAGGAACCCATTACGTTCATATATGGTGAACAGACGAGGCGTGGACAATGGAATATCGACCGATGTTTGGACATCGTGGCGCCTTTTATTTAGATGTGCATTATTATGGGGCTCGTTCTTGTCTATCGTAAGATTATTATTACCAATAAAAGAGCGATTGCTTGGAGTATGTCCATTTCTTTTGAAAGTTTCGTTACTTTGTCAGATTTTTAAGGTTTAAGGCGCTGTACAAAGCAAACACTTCGTAAAACGTCTAGATTTTCGTGCCAAAAAAAAAATACCGTGTATAGTTCAATACATAAAGTAAAGACTTAAACAAAATCTGTTTACAAAAGTGGTCTAGTACCACGAAAAAAAAATGTTTAAAAAGACCACGAAAAAAATTTTTTCGTCTCGAAATTCTCAATTTTTTCAGCGACAACCATCATATTTTTTATATCTATAGCAAAGGAAATGTTATAGACTAAAGAGATATCTAAAATTTTTCAAACACGGAACTGTATTTTTTTTTATATTCAATTAAAACTGCAAAATAACCTACATTTTGGCGGACATGATATTCAAATAAAATCAAACACCGAAATATTTTCGACCTTATTTCTATTCTTTCGATGCAATACTGTCGTGTACTTGTGTCAGACCATGCCCAGTATGCAGCTAGCCTCACTTACGCGAATACCTAAAGATTAGCTTGTTACCGCGCCTTAAGTCCGTTTGCACGATAAATCTGTATATGGGTTTAGTGTTAAACATTATTTTAAACATACAACAAAAGTTTTGTTTGAATGTGACAGAGGCAAAAATAAGTTATGAGGTGAACGCATTTATTGGGCTATTGCAGACGGGCCTGGTGGCTATTTGCTCTTAGTGCAAGCCAAAGGGGAATGCCCATTCGAGGCCCACAGTGGACAACAGACGTGAGAAAAAATAATTTATGCATAAATTTTAGCATATTAAAATATGTTTTTACTTTCTTCCATTTATGCGCCACTACAATCCACAACAATTCTTTTAAAAAAGTAAGTTTACTGATAAAATAAACTGTATTTTCCTATTTAACGCTAGCAAATATTGCCAGCAGCAAACAAATATTTTGAGTATTACGACTAATTAATCGATTCGAATTGATTTATGAAAAAATACTATAACCCCAATATCATACCCACGAGACTTTACAGGTATTGTAATTACTTGCTTTAATAAAACCAACTTAAGGAAATATAAAAAACCAGTTTGTACCCTCAAAAAAAAAAAGAATGAGGATAATAAATCAATAATCGGTTTAGAAAAAAATAATCGATTTCGTGGTAGTGACAACACTGAACTGAATTTGATTCTGACACTGACAGTTTGCTTGTTGCTTCTGCCAAATGTGGATGTTTTGATTTGTGAACAAAATAGCAACCTACCAAGTGAATTACTTAATGCGAACTGCTATCTTTTCTCTTAACTATAATTTGATAAAAATATATTAGGATCATCCCTCCTATTATAATTTAATTACCAAGTATTGACAAAGAGAAGTTTTCTTATTATCTCACACTCAAATACATTATTCTAAGGAAAATAAACCCCAAAATGTTATTTGTTTTTAATATTTCTAAAATAGTGGCGTCAATTTGAATATATTTTTTAGATATCTAATACAGTTAAGATTTTAAAACAATCAACTTTTATTGTAATATTTGATGTCCACCTTGGGCCTAGGACACCATGGAGCGTGGGCATTCCCCTTTGGCAGTATATGAATTAAAGATTTCGGAACGCGAAGGATGGTTACAACTTCAGCATGCTAAAACATTTTTAGTTATGCTATGATAGTATCTCTCACAAATTCTTATTTTTCATTGCCACCTTTTTAGGGTTCCGTAGTCAACTAGGAACCCTTATAGTTTCGCCATGTCTGTCTGTCCGTCCGTCCGTCCTCGCTTAATCTCTGTGACCGTTAGCACTAGAAAGCTGAAATTTGGTACCAATATGTATATCAATCACGCCGACAAAGTGGTAAAATAAAAATTGGAAAAAAATGTTTTATTAGGGTAGCCATCCTATATGTAAAGTGGGAAGTGATTTTTTTTAATTTCAACCCTAACGTGTGATATATTGTTGGAAAGGTATTTAAAATCGAATAGGGGTTTACTAAAATCATTTTTTGATAATGTCTATAATTTCGGAAATAATCGCTCCAAAAGTAAAAAACAATGTGCCCCCCCCCCCCTCTAACTTTTGAACCATAAGTTTAGAAAATATGAAAAAAATCTGAAAAGTAGAACTTTATAAGGACTTTCCAGGAAAATCATTTTGAACTTGATTGACACAACAGTTTTTGTACAAAAAAGACAAAAAGTTGTGGGAACACTTATTGTGACGGACGGGAAACTACGGAACCCTACACTGAGCGTGGCCCGACACGCTCTTGGCCGGTTTTTTTTTAATATTATAGCGGATGGAAAATTAAATTTTTGAGGAAGTTACCTGTTGTGTTGTTGAGCGGGGGAGAGTGTCGGACTTGAACTGACTAAAACCCACCCATGTTCCTTCTATTGCCCTTTATGTTCCGGGGCCGCGGTATCTCTTTCGAACAACCCGCAACCCCGGTTTCATTGACACAAAGATATATTAGCATATCGTCTAAATACATTGGTAGAAAAGAAATGTATTATAGAATATAACTCTAAAACTACCCAAGCAATATAAGTAAAATTCATAATCCCATGAATTTTTCGGAATTAATTTATTACTAGCTGTTGCCCGCGGCTTCGCTCGCGTTAAATTCGGGGTAACACAGTTCCCCTTGCGCCTTATTGATTTGTAATAGCAACGCTAAGTTTTCCCTTTTCTTCCCTCTTTCTCCCTCACATCCCACTATTGTTTTTATAAAAAAAATTAAAAAAGCCTATGTCCGTCTCCTGGTTCCCAACTATCTCTGTACCAAAATTCATCAAAATCGGTGTAGCCATTAAAGCGTGAAGAGGTAACCAACAAACAAACTCACTTTAGCTTTTATAATATTAGTAAGGATTTATAATTAGATTATAAAAAGAATTTAGAAAATCGGCCCACAATCGAATTTATAACCTCCTCCTTTTTTGAGGCCGGTTAAAAATGTTCTTCATCTCAATGCGGAGTGTAGTGTTTATCGGATAAAATTAGATGTTTTTTTGTAGTTATATAGAGTCTAGTGATATTACCTAAGTGGATAGCAAAAAATAAAGTATGGAAACTTCCCTTAGCATCTTTCACGTTAGAGGGAAATAACTACAGACAAACACAGTTCATTACTATGTAAATAAGATTTTGTTTTAACCAGAAAAAACACAGAACGAGGTCACACGGATAAACCTAACAATAGATCAATGGATTTCGCTTTAGGAAGTAATTTGAAAAACAAGGTCGCTTCCAAAATCAAAGAAAAGCGTTGAAAAGACTATTGTTTGACGTTTCAGACATATGTTTGACTTCAGTTTGTTGGGTTGAAGAAATATTAAACTGAATTAAGGTTTCGGCTCATTTTCCATTACTTTTTGTAGCAATTCAAAATCAATATAGTTTATTTCTTAAAGACCTAAATGAGCACACATAAAATGTTGAGAAAAGGGGAAGAACAGGAAAGAAACTCCATAGCTACCTTTTTTAAAATTATAACTGTTTTTCTTTTAAATACTTGTTTAATTATAGGGACTTATTCGCACAGCGTATGCAAGTCCCATCGTATACTAAACAATTGTTATACTTTCAAATAACCTGGGCTATGAATTTGAACAAATCCTTCGCATTCATTTTAGAATCTTGTGGAACATGCCCGCCCACATCATATCTGTTTTATAATATGACAGCGTTAGTAATTCAGTCTTTAAAGAAAGTGTTAATTAACGTTACCGTTATTATTATATATCAAATAAGAGATAACGAAAAAGGATATTTGTCACTAGCAACAATTCCACCATTATCCATATCATTTAAACAATTATCCGGCTCGAAGGACCAAAAAGGACCACACTTAAAATCAGTTACCCCGTTCACTTGCCTCACCTCACAGTTACATACGTTATTACCAATTAACTTAGTGTATTGTCTTAGTTACAAATTATCACGCTTTTGCTTGTAAATGATATTTTATTACCGGTTTAGTGTTATAACATCCTCTATTGATGCGTGGAAGGTACTTCATATGTTAATATGATCTTTAATAGTGTTTGTCGTTGCTAGCTGATGAATCATTAAATGTTATGGATATTTTGATGATGATTATCCGCTTGCGATTCTTCTGGTGCCTCGTTAGCTTACTACTGTCACACTCGTGAGATACAGGGCTCGTGTCTGTGTGGAGACAGGGAATGTTTCGCCCTTTGCAAAATAATTCCAGCTTAAAACTTTTTTCTGCCTCCTAAACTATTATTAGTCAGTGCAGTTTAGTGAAATCTTAGCTAGAAGAATCTTAACCACGGCTTTAACTCAATTCGGATTCTTTCGGGTGCGTCAGAAGTATTTTGACGATCTTATGACTGCATCAGCGAACGAACTTTGCAGAGCTGAATTTTGGGCGAAATATATTCAACTAGCATTTGCCCGCGGCTTCGCTCGCGTTAAATTCGGGTTTTCCTTTCCTGATTTATAGGTACCTGCTACCTGTAGTTTTTGCCCTTGCGCCTTATATATTGTAATAGCAATGCTAAGTTTTCCCTTTTCTTCCCTCTCTCATATCTCAATCTTTAAAAAAAAAAGTATATATGTAAGGATTAGAATTGCCCATCGACATGCTAAGAAAACTAAATTGCTCTATGGTCCAAAGATGCATACGAATCTTTCAATATGCTCTAAATACTGTCTGCTATGTTTTCTTTTGAGAAAATAAAATACATATTTCACTTATCTTATGGTTTGACATTTGTATGGAACAAAAACCTACGTCTGAAATGACATTAGACAGTTGAAATGGTCGACGATTTCAACTGAAAGTATTTTAGGTGTAAGTACCAAACTATTTTTCGGCATTACCCTTCAGAATTTTCAGTGACCACTGGCTGACGGTTCTACTTGTCTGTTAATCAGTATGAGAAATGTCTTTTTAATCATTATGACAAATGTCTTGTTAAGAGTTTTATCTAAATTACCTTTACGGAATAATTACCTTAATCTAGAAAGGTTACATACGTGTAAATGTCGTTAACCTGCAGTTGTCAATGACAAACGTAGATGTTATTTTTAACCGACTTTAAAAAAAAGAAGGAGGTTATCGTTTTGAGGTCAGGATATTTTTAACTTAAAATTTGGCTTGCGGATTAACGTTACATTTATGTTATTGATGCTACTGAAATAACCTGACGTTGTTTCTGACTCTACCGGCTATAACATTTTAACCCTAAGTTTGTGGCTAAATAATAACAGCCGCTCGTGTCGATCTTTAGGTTAAGCAGCGCTTGCCTAGGTTGGTCTGTTAATAGGTGACCATCCGTTACATACCGAGTTTTCTCCGTGTGTCGGAAAGCACGTTAAGCTGTTGGTCCCAGTCGTTATTTGTAGATCTTTGACTGTCGTGACAGGCAGTCAGTGTCCCGAAAGTATGACAACTAGTCTTACCAACAGGGTTTTCCACAACCTTCCAGGTCAGATAGGCAGTCGCTCCATGTAAAATACTGTTATTCAGCTGCATCCGGTAAGACTGGAAGCCGACCCCAACATAGCTGGGAAAAGGCTAGGCAGATGATGACTCTTTTCCTTTTATTATTTAACTATAAGTAGGTATTACACATATTTTTTTGACTCCTGATAAAATATCACATATTTCAACTGCATTTTTTTATAGTATGCGACTGTTATAAATGCGCCTTCAATCGATATTTGCTTTATTATGTAACAACACAGTAGCGTCGATAACACAGACCGATTCACAGCTAAACCTAGTTCTAACTGGCTCGACCTAGATTTGGCTGGCTCCAGTTACAATGGGGCTAGCCTAGTTACCAGCCAGCACATAACAGTAGTAACAAATAAAAACACTAATTAACGAATGTTTAATTCAGCATAATTACTGTTTCTAAAAAAAGTAGTCTGTATTCCCAGATTTTATGTGGTTGGTTACCTACAAAAATCATCAAATAACTTCCTCAGCTCTGGGTGAAGCGGGTGGGAGTGGCAGACTTTCACTGATTTAAACCCATCCATGTTTCTTCTTTTGCCCTTTATTGTCCGGGGCCGCGGTATGTCTTTAGAGCCTAGTTATTGGTAATCAAGCTAAACCGTAAGCTAAACTGTACCTTTGTCCCATCTCAGTGGGACAAATATTTTGGTTAGCGGAGAAGCAGTCTGAACGAAAGGTGACGGACGGTGAGTCCGTCTATTGACGACAGGCCGTGTCGACGGCGCGTTAGTGTTTCACGCGCGCCTCAAACAAATGTCAGCAAAGCAGAGGGGCTTGCCAGGGCCTCCGCCTGCCGGGGTTGCGGGTTTTTCGAAAGAGATACCACGGCCCCGGAACGTAAAGGGCAATAGAAGGAACATGGGTGGGTTTTAGTCAGTAAAAGTCTGACACTCACCCCCGCTCCGCCCAAAGCGGGGGAAGTTATTTGATGATTTCTCGTCCCAAAAAAAAAGCCTTTGACTTATGGATCTTAAAGCCAATTTATCGGCTATCGACACATCGTTCGGTCGAAAACAACGGTTTGATAACCCGAAGAAATTCAGTTTTAGTTTGGCTGAAAGTGAATAACTTAATTTTTTTTGTTCAAGTATTTTTTTATTTAAAGTTACAAATTAAAATAACTTAAAGATACTAACTTATAAATAAAGTAAAAAAAAATGCGCCAGAAAATTCCTCCTCAGCGCTGTCAATTGATAATGTCGCCGAAACTGGACGCGTTGCCACGTTGTATAGCAATGCTTAACCTCTGACCAAAGTAAATAGTCTCTGACCAGTTTTTTTTTTTTTAATTTATTATAGAAGATGTTTTAAATCGACTTGTAACTTGTCAATAAGAAGATTTCTAACGCGAATTCGTAACAGTCCATTCAGTGAACTTACTTGTTTGAAACTTCTGCTTAATTTGGTGGGTGAACTTGCCCGACGAAGATCGCCGAAGCCGAGGCTTCGGTTGGACAAGTACCATAAGCGAGAGATGACGGGGGCGGTTTTTTTCCACGCACTTGTGCATTCTGGTTATCTGAACTAATCTTTTCATTAAGAGCCGAAATCAAAGCCTTATCTGGTGTTAGTAATCACTGAATTTATGGAAATAGGCTCTCAAAGTTACGTGTATAATCGCATAGTATTTTTCTAACATCAACAACATCGTTCGCGGCGACAAACCTGTTTTAAGATTAAAAAAACAAGGACGTCTATAAATACGTCGCTTGGACGTTTTATTACATTTTCTAATGTTGGAATTTTTGTGAGACAACATGTCTGTCTGTCATAATATGGTTGGAAGTAGGGTTAAATAAAAACCAAGGAAAGTGCGAGTCGGACCGAGTGTTCCGTACAAACTTGCATCTTTTGACAGCGTAGACTTATTGATATACTTTTTCTAAAACTTTAAAGGGCCACAAACTTAAGCATATGGTTTTAATTTAAACACAGACAGATGGACAACAAAGTGATCAAATAATGGCTACGTTTTTCCTTTTGAGGTATGGAACCACAAAAATGGGCTAGAAAAATTGAGGAAAAAATACCAAGTACCAAACCAAGTAGAAGTTTTCCTGGGGACTTTTCTTTCCAGCAAAAAACATAGCTATAGGAAGGTTTTTGGAGTTTACTCCTTAAGAATCGATTTTCATATATAAGGCGCCCGGTATGAGAAAAATGTGAGGTGTAAAATCTACTGATGAATGACCTCGTTACGAGACGTACAGTTGAATATTACTAGATGGCGCTTTATGAAATTTGTCGTCCGTCAGTGATATTTTTTTTTTGTACTTAAGGAGTAAACTCCAGTCGTGCGTCTGAGCTGACACACACACTTTTTTTAAAAACGTCACTTAATAACATTTAAATAACATTTACGTAGGCGTTTATTAATATGTCTGGTTCTTTTGAAATGCCAAACTTCATCCGGGTGCAAACTTTTAACTTGTCTATATATCTTGTAGAGGAAGCATTCATCTGATTTTATTGCTGCTTGTCGATTCTTCGCCATAGAATCGACCAATATGATCTTTTCCAGTCTTTTGACGTATCATAATTGCCCATGTACAGACAACAAACCTAATGGTAAATAGGCTCGAAAATAACAGTTGAAGTTGACATAGTTGGTGCAGTGGCTGAGCGATCGACTGCTGCGCTGCGTGTTGCGGGTTTGATCCCCGGAACAAATATTTGTATGGCCTACAGATAGTTGTCCCGAGTCTGGCTGTTTGTGTATGTGTGTTTTAATGTTTGTAAACGCACCCACGATACAGGAGAAGATCCTTCTGTAGGGCGAATTAAAAAAAAAATGATTACTATTTTATGTAAGTTTCAAATGAAAACATACACCGCTGCGTGTCGCCGGTTCGATCCACGCACGGGACAAATATTTGTATGACCTACAGGCCGTTTGTGTATGTGAGTTTAAATGTTTGTAAACGCACCCACGATATAGAAAAAATCCAAGTGTCCCCACACTTGGATTTTTATATTAAAAAAAAAGGAAAATATACTGATTTAGTAATCCACTACGTGTAATATAAAGTTCTTGACCCAACTTCACCAAAGTGTCCACATATATTGGTGGAGGCATATGCCTGTTATAACTGTCAATACCAAGGGTCATATTAGGCATAGTCTACAAAATATGCACATTTGACTTAGATTTATTACTAGTCCATGCCCGCGGCTGCGATCGTCAATGTTCCACAGGATGCAATTGAATACTAGGCGAGGAGAACGGAGGGTGTGGAGGGCTGATAGGCAGTCGCTCCATGTAAAAAATGCTGAAATGCTTTTTTTTTTAAATAAAACCGCCTTCCAAAAAAAAAACTAAAAAGTGGAAAATAAGTTTACTTCCGTAAATCGGTGACTTTTGTTGGCTTCGTTGAATTTTTTGCCACCGACTTACTTACTGCAGTAAAGTTATTTTCGCCTTTTAAGTTTTTCTTTGAAAGTTGGTTTTATTTTTACGAAAAAGTTGTTTTATTTCAGCATGAAAATGATATATATCACATAATTTTTATCGAGTAAGTATTTATTTTCCATTTTTACTAAAAGATTAGCAGATCACCCATATAGACATAGAGAAAAAAAAAGTATTATAGACGATAACTCATAAACTACCAAAGCAATAAAAAAAAAAACAAAAAGTAGGAAGTATACCCTATTAAACAAAAAAAGAATTTTGCAAATCACTCCAGGCGTCTTTGAGTATTTGGTGAAAAAATATGAAATTAAAAAAGATTCCAACGAATTGGGACCTGGGACCATCCGGTTAGACTGGAAGCCGACCCCAACCAAAGGGAACGGCAAGGCAGATGATGACGTTAGTGCGATTGCCTAAGGAGGCCAAAGATCATTTCTTTGTCCTTCAATACAATTAAGTAAAATTACACCAATTAAAGAAATTGTGTGCAGAGTCCCCGTGTTGATACACGTGAGACGGTCGTCTGTGATGGTTGATCTACAGATGTTGCCCCATTCTTTATCGTTAAGGCGCCACCCCGACCAAAACGCCGCGCAAGCCGTTTTTGTACAGTTTTCTAGAGCTATCTACTTGTTATTTAAAACGAACTAAGTAACAAAAAAAATACATTAAATTTCTTTATAATCTTGATTCCATTATTGTAGATTTAGTTTTTATTTTTATTGAGTCATTATTTAGTAAATCTCCTTACAACAAAGCCCCCGAAATGAGAAAAAATATCAATTTTTATTTATTTATTTATTTATCCTTCTTACAACTATCATTACAGGCCTTAACCTAATGCGACAGTGAAGCTATCAACTAATAAAAATAAAGCTAAAAAATTAAACAATTTACATCAAATCTCTTAATTTCTAAGTACCTACCTAATTATACAAAACAAAATAACATATTTCTGCTTCCTTATGGTCTTACATAACTAACTATATTTAATAAAACTCTTGCGAAGTCACTCAAAGTGCACGAGAAAACATCCAATCGCTCGTGAAGTTCGTTTATAACGCGAATCGTTCTGCTGAGGGGTGTTTTCGCCAACAGATTGGTTCTGGCTACAGGAATGTTCAGTAGTTGCGGGCGTCGCCGCCTCCACACGTACCGGTCCGGCACGTTGAGTTTTAGGTGACGCAGCACTCCCGGGTTATGTGCTACTCCCCGCAGTAGCTTTACCACATACGTGGCGAGAGCAAATTCCCTACGCACCCTAAGCTCGTTATACCCTACCATACCCAGTACAAATAGTGTTGGGTACATTAGCGGATAAAATGGATATACTCCATACAATTTGCAAAACAAATGTCTCGTAAATTTGTTTTGAACCCGTTCCAACATGACACTGTATTTCTCTTCATGTGGATTCCAAATGACCGCACTATGTTCAAGATGGCTTCTGACTAGAGCGTCATACAGCACCTTGAGAGTGGCAATACTGGTAAACCCATTTGACTGTCTCAGCACGAAACCTAGGTTTCTGTAAGCCTTCTTACAGACCTTAACAACATGCTCGCGAAAGGTGAGTTCCGAAGTGAGGCATACACCTAGATCTCGTACTTGTGACACCCGTTGCAACGGCGCTGCTTCTACTTTGTACTGGTAGCGTATAGGCGTCCGCGCGCGAGTGAACGTTATTACCGAGCACTTGCCAACATTAAAGTAGAGTTTGTTTTTATGACTCCACTCTACCACTTTGTCAATATCCTCCTGTAAACGTTCACAATCGGACACATCTTTAACCTCGTGTAGCAATTTCAGGTCATCTGCAAACAATAAACATAAGCTATGTCTGACGACCTCCGGCATGTCGTTTATCATTATAATAAATTCGAGAGGCCCCAAATTGCTGCCTTGGCTCACTCCGGACCTTGTGAAATATAGTTCGGACTCATAACCATTGTAGTCTACATACTGCTGCAAAAACGAAGAACTGCAATAAGTGTGGTGTACAGCCGACTTATGCAAGCTTTCTTAACAAGACGTCATTGTCGACGGTATCGAATGCCTTTTTGAAATCAAAGTATGCCGCGTCTACCTGCACACCAGCATCGACTGCTGGTATTACCTTTGCCATGAAGTTGAGTAGATTGGTGGCCGTACTGCGCTCCGGCCTGAAACCGTGCTGCGCATCCGACAGTTGCGCTCGCACCTGTCGATGTACACAACGCTGGATGGCGGACTCGAACACTTTTGCTGGCGTTGACAGTACAGCCACTGGTCTATAGCCACTGACATCTGGACCTGCTTTACCCTTAGGGACCGGAATGACACGCGTGATCTTCCACCGAGCCGGAAATGTCGCTTGTTTTAAACAGGAGTTAAAAATATGATGCAGTGGTTCTGCTAACACCCGGCCACAGTCTCTGAACAGAAACGCTGGAATTCCGTCAGGGCCAGATGACCGCTTCGGCTTGAGATTTACCAGCGCTTCGCTTACTTCTCGAAGGTTTAGAGTCCCTACATGTACCTACTCTTGCGCTGGTCGCTCCGACCTCCTCCGCTGCAGCCCGCGCGTCTAGTCGAGGAGCTTCCTTATTGTACACAGACTCAAAAAATTCCGCGAATTGCCTCGCACACTCCACCTCGGTAAGATGTTGACCGTCCTTTATGATACTCTGCCTATTTACTGTACTTCTTTTTGATTTTATGTATTGCCAGAATGATCAATAAATGCATCTCCTCGTAAAGTAAACATTGTTTAATTTTGCTACTGACACTAATGGATACACAATTCTATAATGAACATTTTGGTAGAAATATTTTTTCCAAAAACCCAATACTTAATTTTATATAGATTTTATTCCAAAAAATTGGCATTATTCACTACTGCTCTCGCTCGCTCACTCCTGCGCGGAAAAGAGGGAAGCGAATACTCAAGGTTATTTGCGTAGGGTACGGCCTTAACAGACGTTATCTTATATTTGTCTTTATTCAAGTTAATTGTTTATTCATTTGGTTTGAATTTCAATATTCATTTGTTTATATTTTTCGAAGATCTGCGTTCTTCTTTTCATTCAATTTGTTATTGCTCGCGGTTTCGATCCTGTAGAGTGTAGGGAAATAAACCCAGGAAAACGTTTTCGCTTCCCGTTAATTAAATTATTTTTGATTTCGGAATGGTAGTTTCGTATATTAACCCTGTACATAAAACTTACAAACACACTTTAGCTCTAAATATTATTTATACGATTGACTAGCTGTGCCTAGTGGTTTTACCCGCTGCTCAAGTCTTTTTCTGGAGAGACACCCTTATCATTTATGGGTATGAAAAATAGATGTCTATCCGATATATCGATCTACCCGATATGCACACTAAATTTCAAACGTCCAGCCGTTTGGGAGGAGTTTTGTAACAAACTCCGCCATACGAAAATTTTATATTAGGAGATTAAACTTGATTTATTTTTCGTCTAAAAGATCAAGACATGTTTTCTTAATCAAAAGAATGAATTTTGAAAAAAATCGTTTGAGCAAACCAGTCGCTGCATTGGATTGATCGGAATTTTTATTATGTTACCCATTAAGAAATATAACGTTAAAACACTTGACATCCAAATCTTTTAAAGGTGAAATAAGCTTGATTTTGGGTAGGTAAACAAAGATATAAAAATCTAGTCTAGTTTTATAAAATGTATATAATGTATATTAATAAAAGAGCACTAAGGCCCAGGCCACACTAGTACACCGAGAAAACAAATAAATTTCGCTTGTCGTTTATGCAACCATAGACATGTTTTTAACCGATTTCAAAAAAAGGAGAATGTTCGCATTTGATTGTCCTTTTATGTATGTTTGTTACGCGATTTCTCCGTTGATTGAGGATCGATTTTCAAAATTCTTATTATGATCGAATCCATCAGTTTTTCGCCCGAAGGGTTTTCTATATCAGTTTTTCTATTTTGATTTTATAGTTTATCTTCTATAATACATAGTTTTCTTCTCACGTTTGTGGATTAGCTTTTAGTAGCGATGGAAAAAGAATACTCAAAAAGGATTTGTATGATATACCACTATACTACAACTAGAATTAAGGCTGAAATGAAAATCTTTTTTGCAAAAAAAAAAAGCTTACACACGTCATCATCATCTGCCTAGCCTTTTCTCAACTATGTTGGGGTCGGCTTCCAGTCTAACCGGATGCAGCTGAATATCAGTATTTTACATGGAGCGACTGCCTATCTGACCTCCACAACCCAGTTAATACTGGGTAATACGATACCCCTTGGTAAGACTGGTACAAAGCTTACAAATACAAAAAGCTTACACACGTACGTACACTTATTTTCCTCTTTTTAGTGTTTTTTGGAAGTCGGTATTTTTATGGGTTGTCTTTTCACAAAATCGCCGACACGTCGCAGTCGTTTTAGTAGTGCGGCCCCGGCCTAACAACGCGTAAGCATGCACTGCCCACGTCTTGAATAATATTTTAAATAATTATGATAAAATCTCGTGTTGACTTTAACGAATCAATTCATTCTTTTGTACTAATTATTAACATAAAAAGTACAATTAAGAAAATCCTGGCATATGGCCAGTATCATATTCTCCTACAAGTTTCTGGCCTGCAAGGATAGGCCAGGGTTTTTTTTTTTTCAAAAAAAAAAACAACTTCCTAGTATTTTAGCTGGGTTAATAAGATATGAACAAACTTCCCAGTAACAAACCTGTCTGGAAACATAAATTGGTAACTACGCTGTTAATATTACAAATACGTATGATTACGAGGATGTATTGATGTCTTGATATTTTGTTACTCTCTTACACAATACTGCTGAACAGATTTTAATGAAATTTTAACAGATAGTTTATAACTTGGCTTAACACGAAGGATACTTTTTATCCGGGTTGTACGCCTCGTGGGAAAATTAACAAAATCTAAGTAGACGACGCCGCGGTCTTCAGCTAATCCTTACTAATATTATAAAAGCGAAAGTGAGTTTATTTGTTTGTTTGTTACGACTTCACTCCTAAATGTCCAAACCGATTTTAATGAATTTTGGTACAGATATAGTTGGGTCCCTGAACACACATAGGCTATTTTTTTTAAGTGAGAAAAGTGGAGAAAGAGGGAAGAAAAGGGCAGAGAAAGATTTTTTTTCGATCATCACGCGGGTTAAAGTTAGCGTTAGCCCAAAGTAAATATGCCACGCGGACGAAGTCGCGGGCGGAAGCTAGTACCATCATATTCTTGAAATCAAAGTTTGACACGAATGAGACCATCGCACGCGCACGATACATGATACAGTGCTTGAACTCTCCTCAATTTGCAACGGCCAGTGTGATGATTGCAATTGTATGCATTCACGATTGATCAATGTCAATTGGCGAGGTCCACAGAATTGGCACACTTTTGAATAAACACTTGAACTCTGATCCTTCGAAATTGTATGCGAAGAGCGTACATAGCAGAGCCTTGCAATTTTTCCATAATGAAGGGTCATGGCTGATTTTAATTGTAAAAGTTTGCTTCATGCAGTTGTAAATCAGTGTCCAAAATATTTTTGTGACGGTTGTTTGATTAAGGAACCCGAAAAAGTCAGTTTATCCAACAACTTTTGTTGGGAGTCAAGTATTCAGCTGAATTCGGTTAAGCGGAAATCGACCCCAATTATCATGAAAAAAAAAAAGAAGTTACGCAGATGGTGATGAAAGTTGATCTAACGGGTTTCTGCATCACCGTGTCCTTTACTGTCAGGACACACTAACTGATAATATAATCATTTGAGATTTTGTCGCATTTTTTTCGGCTGTTTAGCTGTATACGACCTTTGTTTCCCCTTCAGTCTGAGAAGACAAAGCGCAGGGAAAAGAACAATACTTCTCCGTAAGTGTATTGAAAAAAGTCGTTTGTCACGTGAGAATTTGTCAATGCTGTTCTCGGCTCTATAATACCCTCGCCTAGCGGCTCTGGCGTTAAGTCCGCCTCGGCCACAATGACAAAGTTTTCTCACTCGAATCAAACTGAACTATAAATCATTAAAGTTTTTCTAGATATAACTTTAATATCTATCTAGTCGTTATTTGGGCTTCCTCTCAAAACAGGTTTTTGCGATTAACTAAACTATAATGATCGTTAAGGTCCTCTATGCCATTCTCGGAGATTTCCACGACAGCGAAGGTCGATGTAATTACAGAGCAAATAACGAACAATGAGATATTCCCTTCCAGAACGAGAATCAGAACGACAAGTGGGACGAAATTGATGCACCGTTGATCGAGGTTAAATAATATCACTTGTATTCATCATTGCTTATTTTGCATTACTTAGTTTGTTGGACGGTACCTACTGGTATATTTCCCACTACTTGGCCAAAGTCTCCTCCATGTCAACTATGTATTCAACCATCTCCGATCAATCGGGGAAAAAAACATGTTCAGATCGCCACGCTATCATAGGCCAACATCCAAGCTTATCACAAGTTGGGAAATCATCAAATAACTTTCTCCGCTTACGGGGGTAGTGTCAGACGTGTACTAACCAAAACTACCTATGTTCCTTCATTCGCCCTTAATGTTCCGGGGCCGCGGTACCCCTTTCGAACAAACCGCAACCCGGAGCTTATCACAAGTCTTAACTTGCGTTTAATTTTGTCATGTCGGTCTTTCTTTTTCGTGTGGTAAGTGCTTAAGAAAACTCGACCTTCCAGAAACAGTATTACACTATTTCCTTTGTCCCTTTAACTAGCTATTCTTGGAAAGCCTAACTTTAACTGTGTTGTTTATTATCTGGGTCATGGTCGCTTGCCTCTACACCCTTCGTCGCCAACGTCGTAGGTAGGGCTTTGAATTATTTAGTTTGCCTTACTTCCGCCATATTCTTTACGCATTATTTATAATTATCAAAAACCGGTAAAACAAGTTTTATGTGAAACCAAACCTTTTTTAAGTTTATTAAATTGCCGCTAGTTTGAAAATACGAAGGAGATCATTCGAATTGAGCTAATCTATTTTTGCTGGCCGACTAAAAAAACTTATTTTTTTAATTGAGTATAACTTAATAATCATTTTATTAATTGACTTCCAACTTAGGTGAGTAGGAAGTCAATTCATTGAGAAGACGATTATTCACGAAAAAACTAACATGACCCAAAAGGGGCCAATATTTTTTGTGTACTTTTGATAATAGTCAGAAAATTTATGAAGGTTTTTTTGACTCTCTTGGCTTCACATAAAAATCCTCTTAATATATAGCATTGGCTGAAGATTGTTAATTATTTAGCGACAAGATAGTTTTTAAGGACCTCAAACATTAAAATGTCATGAGTCATACCAGAAATGATTAAATTACGAAAACCATAGCGGTCGGCAGCAGTAGGCGTCAAACTTGGGCCGTATAAATATTTTGTTGGTCCTTCAATCCGGAACATTGCAGTTGATTTTTTTATAGATCGCGACGTTACGTGGGTTACCATAGACACCAGCAAGTAAACAAAGTAAAGTAAACAGACATCTACTTTAATACAAGTCAATTAAGTTCAATATGCGCTGCTTAGAAATTTGCCGAAAGCAGGAATTTTTTAATGAAATCGTTAAATTGTATCAAAACAAAAATGCCAGTAAGGCATTAATAAATTATCGAATAATTTAATCGTTTTTCTTATCACGATTGTTTTTGTTTCAGGTACTTATGCCGTCATTGTTATTTCATAATTAGAACCAATTAAGACCGAAGTACTATGTTCTCGTAATCATGTAAGTATTAAAAAAAGCTGTGTAGTTGGTCCTTTGTGCCGGATTGGTTTACTCTCAGTTTGGTTTCAAATTTGGGTTTTGTGGTGCGTCACGTAAGTCGTTTTTTCCTTTGTTATTAATTTACTAGTGTATAATATTACAACAATAAGTCATAGGTTATCAGTTAGATTCTCAGTATTACTAAATAACTTTCCTTATTTTTATCATCTGTCAATTATCATAATTCCATTGTTGGATATTGGGCTTTCCCGACATCCAGATGAAATAGATTTTCCTTGACTTATCTTTAAATCTATATCTTAATCTCACGTGGAGTTTCTAGAATACAAAATGGCGTTTCTAATGTCACATTCTTAACTCTAAGACATACCGCGCTGACCCTTACTAAGTTTGGGTAGTCACAAGATAATACCGAATATGAATAAATATAAATATTTCTGAATGTGATGGCCCAAAGGTTGACCGCCACGCCTCTCAACCCTGAGGTTGTGGGTTCAAATTCGGGCAATAACTAATTTGGCTTTTTCAATTCTAATTTATATTCTAATGTAGTTTCTAAAGTCATCACAGATATGTCTGTGATATCTTAGATAAACTGTGAAGGGAAAACATCGTGAGGAAACCTGTATAATATAGATAGCAACATCTGTGTGACTCGTCTCTTAGTTATTATTTTGTTTTTGCAATATTTATTTTTTTACTCTTGTATAGATACTTTTCTACCAATTCGTTGTGAATGAGTGGACATGGTTGGCCTTGTAGATTCTTAGACGCTTGTTAACTTATGTTAACGTATTATTTTATTTTACTTTTTGTAAAGTAAGCAATGTCTTATTGTCGGGCCTACGCTGTCCTCTCATACTTAAGTGCTAACGCTGTAACAACAACATTGTAAAACTAAATGATTTTAAAAGAGTAACCATGGAGTCTTGCCGGTTCTTCTCCATAGGAAATGACCAACCCGAACTGTGCATCTTTTCTCGACGTTTTATAAGTGCCCATGTAGGCCTATGTATTGATTGAATATAAGTCTGTAATCAACAACCCGTCTTGAGCAAGCGTGGTGATTAATGCTCGTGTCTACTCTGCATGAGAAGAGGCATATGCCCAGCAGTGGGACAGTTATAGGCTGGTATTATTCATCATCATAATTTTCCTGCTCTTGTCCCGTTCTATTTGGGGTCGGCGCAACACGTTTTCTTCTTCCATTCTCCCCTATCAGACGTCACGGCATCATTTACTCTTTTCTCCTTCATATTGTTCCTTACACAATCCATCCATCTTTTCTTTGGCCTTCCTCTCGCTCTCCGTCCATCAACATTCAGATCCATCACTCTTTTAGTCACATGTGCTTCGTCCCTCCATTATAATGAATATGAAGTAGCTTATATAAGGTTTTTTTTTTGTTGAGGAAAACGAAATCATTAACTGACTAAAGAGAAAATATTATTTTAGTGAACTTTGCCAAGTGAAATCAGTAACGAGGTGTCATTTCGTGTCTGCATGACAATATGCTATTAGTGAATCAGCAGATAATGTTCTCTCAGTTTTTAGGTTACTTTCTAATAATATTGTATAGTGTCTGGTGTCTGTAGACTCATTAATTTTCATGCAGAATGTTGCCATAACCTCATTCTATGCGTCATACCAATGAAGGATATGGATATTTCAGTGTGTTTACTGAAAAGTTTTATTTCGACATTCGATATTTAAATACATACCGAGCTTCAAGCACGTTCAGCCGTTGATCCCGACTGTCAATTGTAGGTCTTTGACAGTCTCGAAAGTCTGACAGTAAGTCTTACTAAGGGTATAATTTGAACATCTGCCCAAACCAGCCGCCGCGGGAGACGCCCAGGGCGCCGGGCGCCGCGAGACGACTTCCGGCCACCGTAGATGCGGGCCTGTGGACGGTGAGCAATGGGTAGCTCACCGTCCGTCCGTCGATTGACGACAGGCCGTGTCGACGGCGCGTTCGTGTTTCACGCGCGCCTCAAAGAGAGTCAGCAAAGCAGAGGGGCTTGCCAGAGCCTCCGCCTGCCGGGGTTGCGGGTTGTTCGAAAGAGATACCGCGGCCCCGGAACGTAAAGGGCAATAGAAGGAACATGGGTGGGTTTTAGTCAGTACAAGTCTGACATGCCCCCCCGCTCCACCCAGAGCGGGGGAAGTCATAGGATGATTTCCCACCCGAAAAAAAAAAAAAAAATGGTATAATTTTACCCAGTAGGTACTTACTGGGTTTTGGAGGTCAGATAGCCGGTCGTTTAATGTGACATACTAGTATTCAGCTGCATCCGGTTATACTGGAAGCCGACCCCGACATATATGGGAAAAGACAAGACAGATGATGATGAAGCAACAAGATCAATTACAATCCTAATACTAAACCAGTGCAAATCGGACTTCCACGAAATTAGAAAGAGATTCTCGAATAATGAAATAAAATAAAAATATATCTGTGATCCTTTAAACAAAGACATCAAGGTATAACGCTATCCCGAGAGCATCGGATTCTTGTAACGGTTGGATTGGCATGCTTTATTCGCATTCTTGACTTATGATCAGGAAAGCCCTTACCGGGTCATAACTTAAGAATATTTTCTTTTTTATATAGTCAGTAACTGACCTCCGGAATCCTTGTAAGCAGTTGTTATCAAAGCATTCTTCATTTGTTTTTGGACTTGTTTTGCGTGTTTTTTTTTTGACGGTGTCCAGAACTTTTCTGTCCTTCAGCATAAACTATTCAGCGCTCTGATCGCCGAACAATATAGATAAGTGATCTACCTAGCCTTTTCCAACTATGTTAGGGTCGGCTTCCAGTCTAACTGGATACTTTTTTAATACCAGTAATTTACATGAAGGGACTGCCTATCTGACCTCCACAAGCCAGTTAGTACTGGGTAAAATTACACCCCTTAGTAAGTCTGGCTGTTACATTTTCAAAGATCTGCAATTGACAGCCGGAACCAACAGCTTAACGTGCTTTCTGAGGTACGGAGGAAACTCGGTATGTAACGGGTTGTCGCATATCCACAAACCAACCTAGGCAAGCGCGGCTTATCCGAAAAATCGACCCGAGCGGCTGCCAATTTTAACCACTATCTCCTCACAACACAATTTAAACAACCGTTGAACTGATAATTGCATATATACATAGTAGATCACTTATCACTTATGATCAAATCAAGCTAAAATTGGCTTAACTCGACCGAACAGCCGAGAAGGCTGTAAAACCCGCCGGAGACCCGCCAATCAGGTTCTAAGATCCAAAAATAGCTCGACCAGCAGCCATTAACGGTGCGTACGCGCACCGCAACACGTACATTTCTCCTTTCACTCGCAGAGTAATTTGTACCTTAAGAGATGACCGCTACACATTGTATTTGTGTGCAAAAAATATTTCTTTACTTTCTGAACTGAGTATGTGCGATTTTTTTGTCTGCGTTTGCTGCAGTTTGTATTGTTCTGTGGATATTCCATCAATTGGAATATATTTGCCTGACGAGCTTGGTTAAAAACCCCAATGTTCAGGGTTTTTTATGAATTTAGCAAATCTTATTTGGCTAATTCTAAAAGAATTGCAATCATGATTATTGTTAGTTCAGCCTTTATGCACGTTCGTGTACCGCGCCTCAAAGAGATGTCAACAAAGCAGACGGACCTGCCAGGGCCGCCGCCTGCCGGGGTTGCCGGTAGTTCGAAAGAGATACCGCGGCCCCGGAACATAAAGGGCAAAAAAAGGAACATGGGTGGATTCTAGTCAGTAAAGGTCTGACACTCCCCACCGCACCGCCCAGAGCGGGAAATTATCAATTAACTTCCTTGTTTGATGATTTCCCATCCGCGAAAAAGTGTTTATGAAATGAAAAGTTTCTAACTGCTGTTTTAACTTAGTGGGAATTTAGGAACTGCATTTAACTTCGTCCCATTAAAATCTAAAACCCAATAAATAATGGTCGTAAAACTGTTGAATGATTTTCAACGCGTTATATTCTAACTTATGCAATGTTTTCTCAAAAGACCGGCTGGTCGACGTTGTTAAGCCCACGTAGGTATCTATACGAATAAAATATTAAATGCGAAACTTACTCCGTCTGTCTGTCGGTTTGTCTGTTACCTTTACACGTCTTAACAGCTGAACTGATTTTTAACCGACTTCAAAAACGTAGGAAGTTCTATGTTCGACCGGTTTTTTTTATATGTGTTCCGGGTTGTGTTTTTTTTTATTTAGAATGAACTCACTCTTCACCTCGATCTCGCCTGATGGTTAGGCGACGCGCCTAACGCGCCCGCGCCCCGACTGCGCCTCGACTGTTGGTCGTGTGGGCGACGCGCCTAAGAGATGGTCGACTCTGCAGTACTGCGTATAAAAAATATCGACCAACTGCGAGTCACACTCGCGCAACGGTCCCGTAAAAAGTTGAGACATATCTTTTGTCTGCGTAGACTTAGAGACCACACACTAAGTATATGGTTTTAATTTCAATTCGATACCTGAATGCGTTTCCGAGATAAAGGGTCTTAGCAGACTGAAAGACAGACGGACAACGAATTGAGTAAGAATTCCGTTTTTACCTTTTTAGGTACGGAACCCTAATAGTCATTCCGGATCAGTATTTTTCCGGCTACTAGTTTAATAGTCAGTCGATTTTCTCGCGGAAAGGTAGTGTCATAAATTGACATGGTTAATAAATTTTAACTTTGCCGAGGCTGCGGGTAGTTCGAAAGAGATACCGCGGCCCCGGAACGTAAAGGGCAAAAGTGGATGGGTTTTAGTCACTCTTCCCCGCTCCGCCCCGAACGGAGGAATTTCCCGTATGATTTCTCATCCGAAAAAAAAAACGGACGAACCAATCATTCGACATAAAGAACATATCGTAACAGGGAACACACACGTTGGGTCATACAGTCAGGCTGTTTGCCCGACCGTGTCGGCCGTCCGTTGGGCAAACAGTCCAGCCAATTAACTGTTACTAACAAAAGGTGAAGGTAACGTATTGATGACATGGACGAATGGACGCACACACGTTTGGTTATTTACGAGGTAGTTTATTAGAATGGAGATTTTGTAGATTGTCAATGTGATTATTGATGTCTTTGTTGCGAAAGTAACTGAGCGCCGGAAAACACCGATGTTAACATCGACTACCAAAAAACACTAAAAAAAAGACGGAATATAAATTGATTTCCGAAAGTCGGTGACTTTTGTTTTATTTATAAATTTTTTGCCACCGACTTCCAGAAGTAAAACCTTTTTTTTTTATTATTTTTGTTTTGGCAAATTTTTTTTTTGCTACTAACAGATATTAATGTATCGTCCATATACATAACAAAAAAAAATGTTATATACTCATCATAATTATGAGCGATCGATAAAATTGATAAAGGGAGAATACCCTTTCGATTATAAAAAGATTTTTGAAAATTGACCCACAATCGACGTAGATATCGCGTAACAAACATACAAAAAACGAAATACACGATTTGAGAACCTCATCCTTTTTTTGAAGTCGATTATAAATGTATATTGCCTAGGAAACGATGTGAATTTAGTATAACAATTCGATGAAAGAGAGAATCCGAGAATCAGGTGATATTATCGCCAGCTTCTCAGTGACTCGTCCTTCAATATCAATATTGTGGTGAAGGACGAGTGATCTTGGCATTTTGACAGCTAGTAAATGCGTTATGCTTGACCTGCGAAAATGCCCTGTATGATATTTAGTCGTAAATATCAAGTCAGAAATAGCAATAACACTAAATATTAATCTATCGAGCGGGCGTCGACCTTTCTTGTTACTTATCATCAACTGCCTTTATTTTTATTTTTTTTGCGGATGGGAAATCATCAAATAACTTCCCCCGCTCTGGGCGGAGCGGGGGGGAGTGTCAGACTTGTACTGTCTAAAACCCACCCATGTTCCTTCTATTGCCCTTTATGTTCCGGGGCCGCGGTATCTCTTTCGAACAACCCGCAACCCCGAGGCGGTGGCGGTCCAGTCGACCAGATTCAGCTGAAAACCAGTATTTTACGAGAACGTGAAGCGGCTGCCTATCTGACCTCCACAACCCAGTTACTATTGGGTGATACCGTATACGGTCCCGGCTGTCATTTGTAGATCTTTGACAGTCGTTACAGATAGCCAGTGTCCCGAAAGTCTGACAACCAGTCTTAGTCAAGGGCATATTACCGAGTACTAACTAGGTTCTGGAGGTCAGATAGGCAGTCGTTCCGTGTAAAATACTGGTATTCAGCTGCTTTTAGTTAAATTTGAAGCCGGGCTAACAAAATTGGGAAAAGGCTAGGCAGATGATGAGACGTGAATAAGAACAGTGCTGAGCTGGACTCCTATATGTGTAATCTTGAGACACACACCGCCTAGTAGTAGTGGTCGACCGTTATAAATATATGTATCTAAATGTCTATGGGTCAATCTAAATAATTCTACCTTACTTTGTTTTTTTTTAATCTATTTCTTATTTTTCTTAGTTGATATTTTTTATATTGCGTCTTTAGTTGCATCAAATAAATGATTTATGTAAGAAATCATTTTACATCTTAAATAAACATGACGTATGTTCTGAGATGTTACAAATACATGACGTGCTCACGGAACGGTTAAATCCTGATTATCACCTTATAAGTCCAAAACATAAACCAGTACTTAAAATCGATCGATGTTCTGAGAAAATCTTGCGCAAGAGCGGATCCATCGCCATTTTTTGGAAGCTCACGATATTCGCCGAAATCTTTCAATTAATGATTCATTTTCCTGTTTCTTTTTACCCTGATGTTTTTTAAGCTAAGTATTGCATAGCTTCTATCGGGGGCCTTGAGCGCGGGGACCGAATCCAGAAATTCCGTAACGAAGAAAATCATGACGCTCCCCACTCCGACGGGCACGGAGCGGAGGTGTGGCTTGAAGGCCGTGCATTGTCTAACGTCGTTCACACAATACGGTCAGTTATTTCAAGAGAGAGAGCGAGAGAGAGAGAGAGAGAGAGAGAGAGATTATATGCTGTTTATTGCATGAACTATTGAAGGAAAAATAGATATTGTGATTCTTGTAGTGTTTTTATTTATTGTCTAAGTTGATTAAAAATGTTTCTTTTTGCGACTTCTTTTCATTGGAAGTACTTTTTAAATATTTTATTTAGATTGTTTTTATTTATTGCATAAGTTGATAAAAATGCTATGCAATAGCTTTACCGCGGCAGTCCCCGAGTGCCACACGTATTTTTTGTAAAATTGTGTCCTTGATAAAATAAGTTATCGTGAATTCGTCGCCAAGCTTTTGCAATGTCAGACTTTTACTAACTAAAACTCACCCATGTTTCTTCTTTTGCCCTTTACGTTTCGGGGCCGCGGTATCTCATTCAAACAACCCGCACCCCAGCAGGCAGTAGTGGCCCTGGCTGCCCCCTTGGTTTTGCTGACATTGGTGCGCCCTTTAGAAATCATGACCCAAAAGATGGATCAATCAGTTACACGATTTACTGTTTTTTTTTATAGGATTCTAAATCTAGGATTTGTCCTGTATCCTGGGCGCGTTTTACAAACGTTTAAACTCACAAACACAAACAGCCAGACCCGGAACAATTATCCAATACAAATATTTGATTTGAGAAATCGTACTTACGACACGCAGTGCAACGGCCAACGGCTCAGTCACTGCACCAGCTGTGCCGTCAAATTCAATCAAAAAACTTTTGTAAAATCGAAGGTATTTGATCCACAACGTTAATGAACTTAACTAGAATAAATAAACGACATGCTTTCTACTAGACATCCTGGAATCTCTCCATGAGTATTCTTGATAACCATCATTTGTATTTACAGTCTCCGTTTGTCCGGCTTTCTCAAGACAGAGGTATCCAAGAGGCGACCTTACACTTTGCTTTGTAAATTATTATTTCAACTAATAAGTCCAGCATATTTTTGTTAACTGGCTTTACAGTTGGTACTGTATACATTAATCGATAACAAAGCACTTTGATTGACATCTTGTGAACAAAACAAGCGATGGATGTTGAAGTGTTTCTGTCAAATAACAATGTCGTGCATAATAATTTCATGAAGTCCGTGTGATCGTGTATGTGTCATTATTTTGCTAGGAAGTTTGCACTTCAAATTTAGCACTATTTTGCTGCTTTTTACAAAAATAATTGCAAAGCCTGATTTTAGATTCTGAAAAGTACTGGTTGCTAATGGCAACCATGTTGTCTTAAACCAGCATTGTTTTATTGTCATTCCAGTGTGAGAAAGAGACAGAGCTATACAAGATGTCTAGCGCCATCTCTTTCGCACACTCGAATAAAATTGAAACAATACTGCCATAAGATTTCAAGGTAACCCCACTCCCAGCCCTTGCGGGAGATACACCGGGCGTCGGGTGCCGCGAGACGACTCCCGGCCACCGTAGACGCGGGTCTGTGGACGGTAAGCAATGGCTAGCTCATCGTTCGTCCGTCTAGTGATGACAGGCCGTGTCGACGGCGCGTTCGTGTTCCACGCGTGCCTCAAAGAGATGTCAGTAAAGCAGAGGGGTCGGAAACAAAGGGACAAGGATGAGTTTTAGTCAGTAAAAGTCTGACCCTCCCTCCCACTCCGCCCAGAGCGAGAGAAGTATTTGATGATATCCTATGAGAAAAAAAATAGGATAAACCCCACTGAGTAGTTTGAAAGGAAGTATTATTACTCCTAAACTTCCGTACTTGAACTTAATGGTTCCGTGTTATAGTTAAATTAATAGTTGTTGGTTAATTGCTAAAGCAATATATTAATTTTATTAATTTGTGTATCGACCCGGAAAGGATTTATTGATTTCAAAAATGGAACCTACACGCTACAGAAGGATACTTGTTTTTGACCTCAATAAATGTATTTATTAATTATCGTAGCGTATTTAAAAACAAACCGGACAAGTTCGAAACGAATTCGCACACCGACGGTTCCGTACAAACTTGCGACATAAATGGTTATATCTTTTGATTGCGTAGACTCTGATGTTGATTTTTTCACAGTACTAAGGGACCCCAGATTTATATGGTTTTCAGCTCGATACCTGCACGCGTTCTCGAGATTAAAGGTCTTGACAGATAACGAAGTGACCCAATAAGGGTTCCGTATTTTCCGTTTGAGGTACTCTAAAATTAATATTTTATTGCTTGGAATCAATTCATATTTTCGAGTTCCTTGCGCTTAAAAATGCAATAGTTGTTTGTAGTTTTCAGTGACCAACATATGTATAGATGTAGTTACGCATATACTAACATACGGAAATAAACTTAAAAAAATTAGCATCAGTCCAAAACTGCTCTAACTTCATTAATATTCACTCAAACTTGGAGAGCCGTTCTTGTTGTGTTACATAAAGATTATGAAACCATTTAAAGATTCTTACGATTCTTGTCATGCTACCTATGTATTGATTGACATAGGTGGTGATCAGGGCTGACAATCTTGCTGGTGGCTAGATGAATTAAAGGAGTATCATTCAAAACAGCATTTTTGTAACCCGGCCCAACCATACAAAAAAAAAACATTTGAATTGAGAATCTCTTGCTTTTTGTAGCAGTCTGTTAGAAACATGCGGATGGCGCTACGTCTACTACACTCAAGGGGCAGACCTAACTGCCGGGGTTGCGGGTTTTTCAAAAGAGATACCGCAGCCCAGGAACACAAAGGGCAATAGAAGGAACATGGATGGTTTGTCAGTAAAAGTCTGACACATTCTTCCGCTCCACCCAGAGCGAGATGAGTCTTTTCATAATCCGGAAGAAAAGAAGAATGATAAAAAAGGTGTATACTAGACTCGCACAGGACTAAAAAATAAAACAAAATTATTTAAAAAAGAGCAACACCTCAAAAAAAATATATTCAAACAAAAAAAAACAAAATCCTTACTAATCGTATAAAAGCGAAAGTAGCGAGAGTTTGTTACGTCTTCACGCCTAAATGGCCAAACCGATTTTGATTAATTTTGGTACAGAGTTACGGACCGGGACCACGGAAACGGATATAGGCTAAAAAAAGTCAGAAAAGGCGGGAGAAAGAGGAAAAAAAAGGGAGAGAAAGTTATATTTTTTTCGATCATCACGCTGGTAAAAGTTAGCGTTAGCCCAAAGTAACTATGCCACGCGGACGAAATCGTGGGCGGAAGCTAGTATAAGATAAAATAAATCAAGTTGATCCTGTACGAGGCCAAAAGGCCTCCATCAAAAAGGGGCAGCCCTAATGAGTTCTCGGTATGTATTCAGGCCGCGTCTAGTGACTCGCGTTACATAAGAGTAGTTAGTACCAGTAATTATGTCACACAGGACCTTCAATGTGAACCGTGAATATATGCGATATCAACCAGTGGCTTCAGACGAGGTAAGACCAACTTACAAGACTAAGAAACGATGGATGGACTGGGTCAAAGATGATATAGAGGTAGGTTGTCAACGAACTCTTCATTAAACTGTCAACCAAGCATTTTGAACATCCAAAACAGGTACTACGCAAAAAATATTGCTATAAACAGTTTTTTGTTTTCAGTTTTTTTTTTTAAGTTAATAATCAGGTTTCACTTCAGAACTGAAAAAATTGTGCTGATGGATCATTTGAATTAAAAAGTACGGGGTCGGTGACGTATTTAAAGGAATTTATAAGTTACTAGCTTTAGCCCGCAGCTTCGCTCGCGTTAAATTCGGGGTAACATGGTTCCCCTTTCCTGATTTGCAGGTACCTGCTACCTGTAGTTTTTGCCCTTGCGCCTTATTTATTGCAATGGCAAAGCTAAGTTTTCCTTTTTCTTACTTCTTTCTCAATCTTTTTTTAAAAAAAATAGCCTTTGTCCGTCTCCAGGATCCCAACTGTCTCTGTACCAAAATTCATCAAAATTGGTTTAGCCATTTCGGCGTGAAGACGTAGACGTAACAAACAAACAAACTACTTTCGCTTTTATAACATTAGTAAGGACTAGCTTTTGCACGCGGCTTCTCTCGCGTTAAATTTGGGGTAACACAGTTCCCCTTTCCTGATTTGTGTGTAGGTACCTGTAGTTTTTCCCGTTGCGCCTTATTTATTGTAATAGCAAAACTGAGTTTTCCTTTTTCTTCCCCCTTCTCCCTCATTAACCACTTGAAAAAAAATTGCCTATGTCCGTCTCCAGGGTCTCAATATGGATGGGTTTTAGTCAGTTAAAGTCTGACACTCCCTTCCACTCCGCCCAGAACGGGGGAAGTTATTTGATTTCCCATGCGTAAATAAAGCCTTACAAAACCGGTTTATGCGGATCTCTGTACGAGAAATCTATAATAAGCGAGGCTATGTTACACTGGAAAATTGCAATGATATGTTGCCGTATGTACCATTGTACAACAGCTTGCACTTCGAAGAGAATAGTCGTGAGGTTATATAAGGTTTATTAGATCGCTTGATAATATCGTGCTATTTAACACGCACGAATCTGTCGGAACTATAATTATATGCTGATTTTAATCTTCTAGCCTATGGTTGTGTAATGCAGTTATTATTTATTAATCATATCGGGCTAATCATTTTCTTATGACGTTGGGAGTTCCCACGTAATGTTAGGTGATAGACATTATAATTCATTGTCTATGTTTTTCTTTGCAAAATGAAAAAAACAGAAAGTAGAATATAGTAAATACTTTCATTTCCTAAAATCTACTTTTTTATTTATCATCTTAGGAACCTTTCCAGAGTTCCATCGACGAGTAAACTGCCTCCATGAATCCAGCAAAAAAGATGAACAATTTCAATTTTGGAGGATATAGTCTTGTGCTGAAATAACATAGTTTTACAGTTAATAAAAACGTTGCCTCACACTAGGACTTTCTCCTGTATCGTGGGTGAGTTTACAAACATTTAAACTCACATACACAAACATCCAAACCCGGAACAACTACCTACCGATCACACAAATATTTGTTCTGTACGGGGATCGAACCCGTGCCACGAGGCGTAACAACCAAAGGCTTAACAACTGCGCCAACCGTGCCATTATAGGTCGATGTACTTGTCCCCCTGTATAAACTACATTATCATCATCAAAATGTCTACGAACCTATATTAACTTGTCATACATTATTTATAATGGCAAGCATGTCCACTGCAATGATTGTCTGTCGAGTGCATTATGTCGCATTTTCTAATGACGTACCACTAAATCATACGGTCATGACATATTTACCTCGCCGCTGTCAGTTTTGCCTTCATCGGCAACCATTTTATGCAATTAAACGAGTTAATTCAATTGGAATGAACGGAGGCGGGACAATTTACTAAGGCAATGTACGGAACTGATAATAGAAGTCTCATATCTTAGAAAAAAAACTGATCCAGAGTATTTTTATGGTACTTGGTAGCATGAGTCTGATTTCGGTTGTCCTTATTATTGCGAAAGGGAAATCATCGAATAACTTCCTCCGCTCTGGGTTGCCGGGGGGGAGTGGCAGACTTTTATCAACTAAAACTCACCCATGTTCCCTCTTTTGCTCCTTATGTTTCGGGGCTGCAGTATCTCTTTCGAACAATCCACAGCATGTTTTGAACTTAGCACACTTTGAAATTTTGCCCAGAAAAAGAATTTTTGACAATCATCCCCTTAAAGTTGTGGGATTTAAATCCGGGCAAGTACCGATATGACTTTTTTAATTTATACATATGTGAAGTACATAATGAATTTAAAATGTCATATTAGTACTAAAAAGTACTCTAAAGTTTATCTAAGACCTCACAGGCATGGTTGAAGAAAACATGTACTATGAACCTAATATAAGTCTGAAATTGCCAACCCGTCTTGAGCAAGCGTGATGCTCGTACCTTCTTTGTGTGAAAAGAGACATTGCCTACCAGTGGGACAGTTATAGGCCGGTATTATTATTATCCCCTAAGTTATAAACAACAATACAAGTTTGATGAAAACTTAATTTACGTATTTCCAGTAGGCACAGGGCTTCCGAAGAATGAATTACTAGCTTCCGCCCGTGACTTCGTCCGCTTGGCATAGTGACTTTGGGCTAACGCTAACTTTAACCCGCATGATGATCGAAAAATAAATATCTTTCTCTCCCCTTTCCTTCCTCTTTCTCCCCATAACCTCTTTTTTTTTAAATAGCCTATGTCCGTTTCCAGGGTCCCAAGTATCTCTGTACCAAAATTCATCAAAATCGTTGGACCATTTAGGCGTGAAGACGTAACAAACAAACTCACTTTCGCTTTTAAAATGTTAGTAAGGATAATAATGGTTATAAGAACAGAGGAGGAAGACCAGAGAAACGATGGATGTACTGTCTAAAGGAAGATATGGCAAGAAAGAAGTGTCTGATACAACGTGTAATAAAGGAATATGGACGACGAAAACATGCTGCGCCGGCGCCGATTTAATGATGATGACGAACTTAGTGCATTCAAAACAAATACCGGTGTTCCCCACACACCTTGTAAGTCAAAGCATAATTAATACCCGTATCCAAATACACGACCTTAAAGCTATTGTTTGTTGTTTACTACATTTGCACAAATACATTAGCAGTGAGCACAAACTGCAACAAAACACACAGTATTTAATATGCACAGTAGCACAGTGCATGGGTTGTCGTTCGGAAGGTAGGCAAACAAACTGCGCATTGTAATGAGAATGATCATTTATTTTAATTATATTTACGTTGTCTTTATACAAATTGACATGCTTTAGACAGATTATCTGTGGACAGGCAGATTTACGTTGATTGACGTTAAATAGATTACTTACAAAGATATGGACAGATGTCAACATGACAAGAAAGACAGGACACGACAGGAGAAATTCCTAGTGTGGAACAACGTTTTTTTTAAAGAAAAAAAAGCCATTGCGCCAATTGTTTCGTCAATGAAACCACCTGCTTGTGTTCTTACGTTCATCGTCATGGTTTGCACTGCCTTTACTTGCAATGGGGACGGAGTTCCCCGTCAACCGTTGCGGTATCATTTACTCCTTTTCCTGTCTTATCATTCCACACACAAACCATTCATTATTTCTCTGGCCTTTCTCTCTCTCTATCTACAGTAACATTTATGTATACACTAGCTTTTGCTCGCGGCATCGCTCGCGTTAAATTCGGGGTAACACAGTTCCCCTTTCCTGATTTGCAGGTACCTGCTACCTGTAGTTTTTGCCCTTGCGCCTAATATTTTGTAATAGCAAAGCTAAGTTTTCCCTTTTCTTCGCTCTTTCTCCCTCATTTCTCACTTAAAAAAAATGCCTATGTCCGTCTCCAGGGTCTACTACTCTATCTCTATCTCTAACTATCTCTGTACGAAAATGCATCAGAAATCGGTTAAGCCATTTAGGCGTGAAGACGTAACAAACAAACTCATTTTCGCTTTTATAATGTTAGTAAGGATTTATTCTTCTGAGGCTAACGGCTGCCCGTAAAACTTATGCTAAAACCTTGTAACAACCCACCTGCTCATAAGCACTTGGGCAAACAATTCGTTCTTATATGTTTCAGTCCAGTGAAAACATCTCATGATAATTATTTTCACGCAACAGAAAATAAAATGTTGACCTTATTTCCAATAGACCGTGAAAATTGTCTATCACAATGGCATACATACATCCGTTTAAAATATATCACGTATCGTTAAATCGTGGCTAAATAATATCGAGCTCGTGGCTAAATAATAGCAGCGGCTCGGGTCGATCTTTAGGTTAAGCCGCGCCTAGGTTGGTCTGTGGATGGGTGACCACCCGTTACATACCGAGTTTCCTCCGTGCCTCGGAAAGCACGTTAAGCCGTTGGTCCCGGCTGTCATTTGTAGATCTTTGACAGTCGTTACAGGGAGTCAGTGTTCCGAAAGTCTGACTACCAGTCTTACCAAGGGGTATCGTGTTACCCAGTACTAACTGGGTTGTGAAGGTCAGATAGTCAGGCGCTCCATGTAAAATACTGATGTTCAGCTGCATCCGGTTACACTGGAAGCCGACCCCAACATAGTTGGGAAAAGGCTAGGCAGAAGAAGACGTATCGTAACAAGTGATAATACAGCAGAGATAACACTTGATAGGGTGCGTAATTAGAGCACAAAATGGCTGTCTTGTGCTCTTGTTCTCCAAAGACGACTAAGGGACTATCTTCCTGCTCTAAGTGCGTATTACTTGGGATCGCCACAACACGTCTTCTTTTATTCTCCTCTGTCAACCGTCACACTATCGTTTACTCTTTTTTCTTTCAAACCATTCCTCAAACTATCTGTCCATCTTCACTTAAGTCTTCCTTTTTCTCTTCAACACTTTTTTTTTTCAAAAAGACAAAAAGTTCAACGTTTGGTTTTCTGATCACAACTCAGCTGCGATGGTGATATCGATGGCTACTCAGGCGATTACTGTGTTGGTGATAAATGACCTTGCGTATAATCGACACTTGCAATAACATGCCCGGATTATACTCAATTATGTAGCATAATGTGTTTATCGTCGCTGTTGGACCTTGTAAAACACCCTTGTTCACAAGAGAAGGCAAAAATCGCTTCAAATTTCAACTTGCGTGCAGACTAGCTATCTATCTAACGTTTTGTTTTGTTCATTAATGCATTTTGTTAAAAAAAATCGTAGGTATTCCGCCAGTTTTTGTTTTAAGAGACGTTGCCCACACTGAGAATTTCTTCTGTATTGTGGGTTAAACATTAAAACCCACATACTCAAAGAGCCAGATAGTAAACAACTACCTGAATGTCATAGAAATATTTATTTGCGGGGATCGAACCTACTACACACAGCGGTCAATCACTCAGCCACTGCGAGAACCGTGCTGTCTAAAACATTGAAATACTAGCTTTTGCCCGCAGCTTCGCTCGCATTAAATTCGAGGTAACACAGTTCCCCTTTTCTGATTTGCAGGTACTTACTACCTGTAGTTTTTGCCCTTGCGCCTTATTTATTGTAATAGCAAAGCTACGTTTTCTCTTTTCTTCCATCTTTCTCCCTCATATCTCAATATTTAAAAAAAAAAGTCTCCAGGGTCCCTACTATCTCTGTACCAAAATTCATCAAAATCGGTTAAGCCATTTAGGCGACAAGACGTAACAAATAAATAAACAAACTCACTCTTTTATATATAATATTAGTAAGGATACATAAACACAAGACATACGTCAATGTGACGTCAAAGTAAGACCTTTTGTCTAAATTGTTTGGTAACCCAAAAAAATATTAATTTAATAGTTACTCGTGCATGACAAAACATCTCTTAATTGTTTAAAATAAATATAAAGTTCGCGTTTTTCAAAAACATTTTTTAATAACAGTTTTATTACTAGAAATTCATATTAATCATATTTTATAATCCTTCACCTTGTTCTACTCGTATACCTGCACAAAGATCTGTTGGAGAAAATAATAAATCGGAAATCATTCCGATTTATGATTATCACCGCCATTTTCCTTTTTTAACGATCTTTAAAAAAATCACCGTCTGTCAGCGAAATTCGAGCTTTAAAAGATCCTTAAATCATATTTCTTAAATTCTTAGTATTAATTTTTATTAATATTTTAGGATATATGATTTATTAGCTGTCCAGTCTTTTAACAATAATCCGACAAGTCTTATGCACATCGCCAATTCTCTCGCTGAATGTTTTTCCATCAATCTTATAGTTATTAAAGTTTACTTCCAAAACATTATCATACCCAAATTTGACGCTTAATATTTGCGAATATTTCGAAGTTGCCTGTGCAGTTATTATACTTGGAATAGCATCAGTATTTGTAATCCCTCCATCGGCAGTATCTACGGGAGTTTTAACATTTTCTCCATTGCATAGAAGCTGTCCAATTTTATGAGAACATTCAGCCATTAGTCCAGCAACATTTCTTTGATTGTAATCCGGCAATGTTGCTATAGACATTATTTCCATCAAACAGTCTGTTTTGTAGCGTTTAAATAAATCAGCTTTTGTTCCAACATCAATTGTAAAATCATAAAAAGCTTTTACAGATTTGTGTTTGCAAGTTTTTCTCATTTTCTCGTAGTATGTTTCACCTTTTGGTGCTAATATCTGAGTAAAGACAAATTACATTATTAATTTATCGCCATTATTCTGCCTTAATGGGCGGCGGCGCGACAAGTTTTCTTCTTCCATTCTCCCCTGTCACGTTATCATTTTCTTCCTTCTCTTTCATATCATCTTTCACAATTGTACTATTAAAATTATAATCTTAACAGTTGGATATGGTATTGGAATACTTACGTCTATCTTGTTAAACATGATGCCAATTACCTCATTGGCTCTTGTATCTATTGCCACAATACTGACACCATCTTTGGCAGCATCATAACACGTTTGCAGAAGTTCTTCTTCAGCTCCGGGCTCTTCAAGTATACCAACGGCTTTGCAAAGGGGCTCGTTCCTTATGAATGCTTCCCGAAACACTTTCAAAGCTCCATCCATTGAGTTTTTCGTCAATGGCTGACATTTCACTACTCCATCTTTAGACGCCGCCACCCAGGTTTTGTTATACGGTAATTTCTTGTATGTCCTGAAATTATAAAAAAAAATAAGTTAATTATTGACTTATACATTTTTAAGGTATTTTTCAATAAGGTATATTTCTTATCAATTTATTTTAAATAATCGTGCACCTGAAGAATTTTCGAAACATGTTTATTAGAACCCAAAGTTGCACTTAACACTGTTCGTGGCACTACACGAATGAACCTTTTTAAATCCGAACCGATTAAAGTTTCTGGAAATTGTTATTGTAAATGTAGTTCTCACATAAATCCTAAATAAACGTCAAGTGTCTAAAGTAGTCGTTTTTCTTACATGGTTTACATAAAACATAAAAAAAACAAAGAAAAACAAAATAAATAATGGAAACTTAATTGCTCATACTTCAGATATTTGAAGAATTATAATTAGTTTTGGAGATCTGTTATTTTAAGAATAAGACGAGATGCTAAATGGGGTCCCGTACCTAACCTTACATATTTTATAATATTGATATTATTGGCTCACCTGAAGTTGAAATGTATATGTTACTGTAAAAGCTCGAATTACGGTAAATCTTAAGATTGACTCGACATGAGTTAGTAAATGTAAGTATTTATTATAAAGGGACGACTTTTTCGGACTTTTGCCATTCCACTTCAGAACATGCTAGGTTTTACCAATGTGGACTGGTAAATGTTAGTTTTAGGAATAATAAGGCGTAAAAATGATTTGATATAATTATCGTTTGGTTGTTTAAAACTCCGAATTTACAATGGCATACTTTTAAGATGGCAGAATGAAATTTAGTATAATTACGTTTGGCAGAGTTCAAATTTAGCATTATATCGTTTAGCATAATGTTCATTTAGAGCGATGATTATTTGGTAAAATTTCACTTTTCATATTATACAGATGGCAGAATTTCATTAAGAATAATTTTAAAAGGCATATAAGTCTTTAAACTGACATGGTCACTAACATTATTATTAACGGTTAAAACGGGGTATTTACCATGTTTGTTATTTATTTTGAGTTTCCAATATTTTGGCGTGAACGTATACAGTGAGTTACAATTATACAAAAAATATTAAGGCCAAAATAAGATTTTTTGGGAATAATATAGAAAAAAAGATATTTTTTTTAGTAGGTTACCCGGAACTCAACTATTTAGATTAGGTTAATTCCTTTAAAAAAAAGAAATGGTTAGGTTAAAACTGTGAACCCCTACGCACGAGCCGAGCGGGCGAGTGGCAGAAACGACTTGCATTAATAGAAAAAAGAGATTGTTTATAGTAGGTTACTCAGAACTGAACTATTTAGATTAGGAAAATTACTTATTATATTAAATGACATTATTTCCAAGAAATAAATAATTAAAATATTTGACAACAAATAATGACAAAGATGATTCTAACTATAAACTTTCTGCTATATGACAATTCTGCCGTTTAATAATTATTGGTATGAAATATTTATATGCCAAAAGACGATTCTGACTGTGAACTTTCTGCGCTATGATATTTCTACTTTTAAATATTATGGATATGAAATTTATGTCTAGAGATAATTCTGACTTACAAAATTATGAGTTTTGAATGTATGTTAAATGAGTGTCTGCCAAACAATTTTCTGCGAAATGAAGTTTATGCAATCTGTTGTTATGCAAAATAAATTATGACATAAAAAGTTCTGCTATAAAGGGTGGACCCGATTTTATTCGACATTTACCGTTCCTTTAATGTAAATCCTAAGATTTACCAAGTAAATGATGGTAAAAGTTCGAATCCCAAACTTATATGGACATTTACCATTCATAATCGGTAAATTTTTGGTTGACTTGAAAATGTAAAGATTTACCGTAGTTCAGGCTTTTACAGTAACAAATACACTACAACGGAAACCTATTTTTGAATATTTGACAGTATTTCAGTTATCTTCTACGCTCTTGGCTTAACAACAAACATAATAAATAAATAAAGTAGGTACTAGTACCTCTTCCGATAGTAATGTAGCAGAGTAACTAAGGTCAATTGTAGAGCCTATTGTGGCAATGGTTTTAATCGACATTTTAACCGTTATCCACGCATGACAACACACCTGTTCCAATGGCCTTTGTAGCGTATGAAATGATAAAGTAAAAACTCTATTATTACACACTGCAACAAATAAGGTCGTAAATGGAGTATCCTTATCCTTACTAATATTATAAAAGCGAAAGTGAGTTTGTTTGTTTGTTACCTCTTCACGATTTAATGGCTAAACCGATTTTCATGAATTTTGGTACAGAGATAGCTGGGAACCAGGAGACGGACATAGGCTTTTTTTATTAAAAAAGTGGGATGTGAGGCTGAAAGAGGGAAGAAAAGGGAAAACTCAGCGTTGCTATTACAATACAATAAGGCGCAAGGGTAACTGTGTTACCCCGAATTTAACGCGAGCGAAGCCGCGGGCAAAAGCTAGTTGTGTTATATTTGAAAAATGTCAGAAACTTTGCGATTTGGCTCGAAGGACCAAAGATATTTTGTTTTTTTTTTCGGAATGGAGCCCGAAAGTGCAAACGTTGTGCTATTCTAGAAACGACGAGAGAATAAATATCGTGTCCTCCGTATACTGCACGTCTTTGATTAAATTATTATTACCATTGGAAGCCTTGTTTCTTTGCGAAGCATAAACCTACTCCCTTTTTTTGCGAATGGGAAATCATCAAATAACTTTTTCCACTCTGGGCGGAGCGGGCGGGAGTGTCACACTTTTACTGACGAAAACCCACCCATGTTCTTTCTATTAACCTTTATGTTCCGGGGCCGCGGTATCTCTTTCGAACAAACCGCAACTCCGGCAACCGGTGGCCCTGGCAGGCCCCTCTGCTTTGCTGACATCTCTTTGAGGTGGGCCTTCTCTCTTGAGTACTATTCTTTCCTGATCTGTAAGAATCACAACCAGGACTTAACCGAGATCTGTAAGATGTTTTAAATCGGTTAGAACCATAAATTAGATAACAATCTCTTTGCTACATGTTTGTATTGCGAGAAAGTGGCGCCTACGCAGCCTACGGCGTTTTGACGGTGAAATCTGATGACGTATGGTATGTTGATGTTGGCGATTAGGGCTGCTCCTTCTAAACTTATTTTGATGGAGTAGTGTCGATAGTCTTGATTTTTTTGAGACACCTAATCATACTATTGGCCAAACATGCTGGGTTTTTTGTAGTTTTACCTGAATTACAATAATTAATCGAATATATTCTCATTGATTCAAAAATATAGCCATCTATCGAAAGATTGAACAATATATATCTCTATGTAGCTTCTAGTTCATTGAGCCCTATGAACAGCCGCCGCTTTTTTCCTATTCGTTGATTCAATCGCAAAAAACTTACCGAGCAAGGTTTTTCTATACTACTTCGTAGGTACAGGTATATTATATGTGTGATAGTTTAATGACGGCAATTCCGTAGACCATCGACTCTGTTACGCAAGCAAGTGAAAATTAATAAAACAGTTGATTTCTTTCGAGTTTTAGTTAAACCAAGAACTATTAATAAATAACTGGTTGACGACACGGTTGGCGCAGTGGCTAAGCGTTTGATTGCTGCGCTACGTGTCGCGGGCTCGATCCTCGCACGGAACTAATATTTGTATGACCTTAAAGGTAGTTGTTCCGGGTCTAGCTGTTTTGTATGTGAGTTTAAATGTTTATAAAGGCACTGACAATAGAGTGGGGCAACGTTTTATCTGGCAAGTTGGTCTAATGCTCACAAGTAGAACTGCTGAGGACGAAAGTTTTATATTTTTAGCTCGAGTAAAATGCTCTAACGATTTCCTAAAGGCCATTTCTCAGTAGCCGGGTTTGTTTCCGGTTAATGGCAATACGCCTTATCCGTATCACTTGGGACTTAAGCATGTCTTGTGATCCGTGGATGAAATATATGTGCACTTCTGTCTACTCCTTTGGAAATAGCTGATAATGCCATGTCGACGGCGCGTTAGTGTTCCACGCGCGCCTCAAAGAGATGTCAGCAAAGCAGAGGGGCCTGCCAGGGTTGCGGGTTGTTTGAAAGAGATACCGCGGCCCCGGAACGTAAAGGACAATAGAAGGACCATGGGTGGATTTAGTCAGTACAAGTCTGACACTCCCCCCCGCTCCGGGGAAGTTATTTGATGATTTCCCACCCCAAAAAAAGTATTGCTGTATGTCTTACTCTAAGATTTAACGGCAAATACTCGTATCAATAAATTGAGATAGGAAAATCAAAAGACTCTACACTGAAAGTACATCGTTTAAAATCAAACGCATTTGATGTTAATGCCTCAAGCACGATTTTGTTATAAATTCTATGGAGTCGTGTCATATCAATTTGTTAGTAAGTGGAAAATAGTTTGTGCGGTCGGCGTTAAATATTATTATCAACTATTTTTATTGTAGGTAATTCTATTTTCAGCTTCTATGTCACAAAGTATCTACATGTAAAATTTCCTGTGTTTATAAAAAGAGTTAAATTGAGAGTCAGTCAATCATTAAATGGACCTTGAAGTGACACTTCTCTTATCTAGGGCAGTAGGAACCGTTCGTTCGTTAACTAATAAGATACAAACACTTCCTTAACGTAAGTAAAGATACACTTAACAATATAACGGGAAAGTTCTAGAATTACCTTGGTAAGGAAAGGAACCTAACAGGAAATGGAAATTTTTAAGGGATTCCTATCCGGCTCGAAGGACCAAATTTTTGTGCGACTAATCTTGTATCAACAACCACTTATTTATACCTAATCTTTTTTAAAACGTACGTGCGGCATGCTAATTAACATGAATTTGCATTATTATTATTAAATAGTGAATAAATAAAAAAATCCGCTTATCAAGCAAAACGTAACAAACATCACGGATCCTCTGAACTTGACCGACTTATTAACTGTTGCAGCAATTCCGTTTCTGATTAATACAACCTTTAAAACCTTATAGAAACTGTCACGTATGACTTATTCTCTATGTAGCTTTAATAATAAATCTACTTTAATTTTTATCTGTCGCCATTCATCCTTAGAAACTCACAGACACAATGGGTTGCTGCCTCTGATGAGTCTATTAAAAATGACTTAGATCTTTATTGACGTTATAATTATTGGTAGGTTCCTGTTTAGTAACTTTAAAGCTTCGTCTGATTTTCATCAGCAGATTTTAGCGTTAACCATTTCAAAATCAAAGCGATATAATTTGCTCTTTGGCCCAGAAACTTCATCCAAAAGAGGTTTCTTCGCACCAGTGAACAAATTAAAAGGACCTTGACAGGCCAGCCTGCAAGCTGAACCGCAATTCACATGATATGTTGCAAGCGAAACATTCATTACTTGCAAGCAATTTGCAAGTGACTTGTGAAAGAACATGCGAATTGTTTCGTCAGTGCATCTTCTAGAAACAAAGATGGGTGTTGTTATACTTTTGATTGCTACCTTTTTGGTTGTTTGGTACGTGACGTTTTTCGCACTTCAAGTAAAGGGATGAAAATAAGATGTAGAAACCTCCTTGTCTTGAATTTTGATAGGATTCATTTTGCTCTTGTTCTTTTTCAAGAGGTTTTGCCTTCAGCTTTGCCCGGGTAAAGATCTGTAATTATTCTGTGGATCATAGGACAGGGATAAATAACATAAATGTCAGGACATGGTCTACCTGATTGAAGACCTTCGAAGTACTAACTATGGCATAAAAATAACAGGCAGACAGACAGTTCTTATCTTATTTCATGTTTGTACAGATAATGAGAAAAATAAATATTTGAGTACTTACTTAACAATTGTGTAGGTTTTTCTGCGGTAGGAGCATCATTAATTTGGGTTTCCCCAGCTACTTAAGTTATCATTTGCATATTAGTTTTCCTTTTAAATAAATGCTGCGGTTACAAGAATATACTCTCAAAGGTCTACGGCTTAACTACATCAAACATTTAACTTATTACGAGTAAGTACATCTAGCTATTCGCTTAGCGACCGTGTAACTGTGAGGCATTGTCCTAACTGGACGGTGTCCAATGGGTAGCCATCCCACCTTCTAATGTCGACATGCCGTGTCGGTCGCCGGCGCGTTTGTGTTCCACGCGCGCCCCAAAGAGATTTCAGCAAATTTGAGGGACTCGTCAGGGCCACTACCTACCGGGGCTGCGCGTTGTTTGAAAGAGATACCGTGGCCCCGGAACACAAAAGGGTAAAAGAAGGAACATGGGTTTTATTCAGTACAAGTCTGACATTCCCTCCCCCCCCCCCCCCCGCTCCGCCCAGAGCGGGGGAAGTAATTCGATGATTTCCTGAGGGAAGCCTTTTAGATGATTTCACAAAAAGCACCTCAAATGTGCCGTTGGGGGAAGTTATAAGAAGAAGCACAGTAGCTCACTTTTGCCCTCACAACAATCACCTTAACCTACATTACTATTTTCTATTTATTATGTACTTATATATAATCTGTGCGCAACCAAGCACTCGCTATCTCCTAAAAGGATTAAAGGCTATCTGTCCCTCCCCTGTCATGAGACTCATTTAGATAAGCTGGGCCAGTGGCCGCAAAACAGAGTGGCAAGCCTCTAGATAAGGGGTCAGGGAATTATTATTGCTTTCGTTGGAGTTTAAAAAAAGATAGAAGTTAAATCATACCTTGGGTACCAGAGTTCATTAATTCACTACTTACCAAATGAAGTTATGACTATCGGCACAATGATCGATCCACATCTCACATATCAACCACCTCGCATTTTTTTTATTATTATTATAGAGATCAATTATTGTCCCAAATAATAACCCGACCCGGCCCCTTTCATAGTCGATTCAATCATGACCCCCTAACCCGAGCCTCGTACCACACAGGGGGTGCCCTATGAGTGCGGTCATCGAAATTCTAGTAGCTTTTAGCCCTGGCCTGGGGCCTTAAATTCATTAAGGTCACCACAAGATAGTCCGGTTGAACAGTCAAAAAAAAATACGTGTGGCACTCGGGGACTGCCGCGGTAAAGCTATTGCATAGCATTTTTTATCAACTTATGCAATAAATAAAAACAATCTAAATAAAATATTTAAAAAGTACTTCCAATGAAAAGAAGTCGCAAAAAGAAACATTTTTTTATCAACTTAGACAATAAATAAAAATCTAAATATAATATTTAAAAAGTACTTCCAATGAAAAGAAGTCGCAAAAAGAAAAACAAGACCTTGGGATTGATCCAGCGTAATGTCGATTGACTATCCGATTCTCTACCAAACACGCGATTAGAACATTAGAATCGAGATTGAAATAACTGACCGTATTGTGTAAACGACGTTAGACAATGCACGGCCTTGAAGCCACACCTCCGTGCCCGTCGGAGTGGGGAGCGTCAGGTTTATTTTCGTTACGGAATTTCTGGATTCGGTCCCCGCGCTCAAGGCCCGTGATAGAAGCTATGCAATAGCTTAAAAACCATACCAGACTATTGTTATGTCTCGTGTGGGGGGAATAAATTAGTTTCATGATTAAGATAACGTACTTTTTATAACATGATTTGTGTTATCTATAGGGTTGTATACCGAGTCTGATCTCTCTCTGGTTGTGTGGATTGCCGTCCCATCGGACTATGAGAGTGAGGGAACAGATAGTGCACCTGTGCCTGCGCCACACACGCCTACACTATAATATCTCCCGCGCCGATGGCTAATCTCCGCTGAGATCATCGTGGCTGAAAACGGTCAGGACCATATACAGACTGCAACATGGTAAACGACAAAACAAGAGCTTCGAACATCAATTGTTGTACTTCTTGAGAAAAAATTTCAAGTACAACAAAGCTTTGAAATGAGAACTGGAGGCTTACCATCAACTGTTATTGCGATTCAATTGATGGCCTAAAATAAACTGTTTTGCTATTTCATACCACAATATCCTTAATATGATCCAGTTTAGGCAACGCCAAATCAAGTCAACAATTGCTTCGAAACTGTTTTCGTTCATTCATTTTTCATACCATGACGTGACCTATCAACCTGAAAAGGATAGCTTATGTGTCAAACTAACTAATTCAAAAAAAGTTGCTATTTATTGGCGTGAAATGAGTCGTTTTGTTAATAACTTTATAAAAATTGTGATAATATACGTAATTCAAGGTATTTCAGCCATTATTCCGTCCCAACATTAAATCAATTAATATACTGATTTTTATTACGGATTCTTGTCATAAAAAATAATTATGTAAGATCAACGTTTTGTTCAACTACGTATAACAGAACGTCATTTGCCATCGACAGGTTACTTAGTCTGTGGAGGTGCGTTCCTAACTCGTCTTAATCAATTTATTTTAACAACAACACTAAGCAAACCTTTTATATTTCTTAATTAAATAATTATATAAACTACTATTATTTAATGAGTACTAAATATGGCGTAATGGTATATAATTTGAAGCTAGAAAACGTAATTTGAAAATGTTTTTGTTGTAATATTTATACAGATTGAGCTTCGAAACGCAACGCATATGGTGTGAGTAAAAGAGACAGACTTATGCAACGTCTGTATAGCGTCATCTCTTTCTCACACCGCGGACCACAGACAAATTTCGATCTTTCATTCAGTCTGTGAAGATTCAAACTCCTGTCAGCTAAAGGCACTTCATGGTACGAATCTGCGCGATTTAGTTTAGGTACTTATACTGGATTACATCGGAAGTGAATGGTTAACTAAAAGTTGATAAAAAGAAAGGCCTACTGACGCATTTAACTGATCTAATAAAAGTTACATCCAAAAGTCGTAGAAAATAGTTGCTTGTGGTTGTTAATTGATGAATTACTTTTTATATATTAACTAGCTTTTGCCCGCGGCTTCGCTCGCGTTAAATTCGGGGTAATACAGTTCTCCTTTGCTGATTTGCAGGTACCTGATACCTGTAGTTCTTGCCCTTACGCCTTATTGATTGTAATAGCAAAGTTAAGTTTTCCCTTTTCTTCCTACTTCATCCCTCATTTTTCACTTTAAAAAAAATCGCCTATTTCCGTCTCCAGGGTCCCAACTATCTCTGTACCAAAATTCATCAAAATCGTTTAGCCATTAAGGCGTGAAGACGTAACAAACTCACTTTCGCTTTTATAATATTAGTAAGAATTTATTGGAGCAAGTCTGCAAGTTATATATTTATTTATGTAGTATAACAAAGAGTGATTCAGCAGTTCAGCCCCCTCTCATCAAGTGAACAGTCAATTAGAGGAAATGGGTAAATTGGTCTTGCATGCAACGAACTCGCTGTCATTTGTAGCTTTATGTACTCCGTGAAATAGTATCGTTATGTATGTACAAGATGACACATCAAATTATATAAAACCAGTTTATGCGAATATATATTATCGTGAGCCTCAAAGGTTTGTTAATTTCTTCACAGTAGGAATTTCTCCTATATCGTGGGTGCGTTTACAAACATTTAAACTTACATATACAAACAGCCAGACCCGGAACAACTATTTGTTCCGTGCGAAGATTGAACCCGCATCACACGGCGTAGCAGCCAGTCACTTAGCCACTGCGCTAACCGTACCGTCAATAGGGTAGTTGACACCACCAATCAATTGACATACTTTTTATGAGCTGTCAAAACGCGATTCCCCCATAGATTTTATATGAGACTCGCAACCGATGACGTCAATAAGTTGTCAAGTCAATGACGCAACTATTTATTAATTTAAAAGCAACTAAAAATCGAATTTTAAAGTTATTTTGAAATGAATGGAGTTCTCAGGTCTAGAATAACGTGTTCTTTCAGAGAAATTGTGTCTTTAAATTATTGGTTAATGGTGTCAACTACCCAATTGCAATAAACTCGCCCCTATTACACTTAAACATAACTTGTGAAATGTAAGTTGCTATGGGTACACATTACGCTTTGTTATCTATGTCCGGAGTGGTCTTCAATTTATCCGAAGCGATTTAAAAATAATAATAAATAATAGAAATATAAACAAATCAAGTATTTTGTCTTGGCTTGCGAGGTTGTCGACATGTGGTACGTGGACTCAGCGATCATTGTGCCTATAGTTGTTACAATCAATGGCCAATGGCCAATACCTGAGGAGTCTCTCGTTAAGCAGTTGGATCAAGGGCTTGATACAGAAAGCGGTACAAAGCGGTACTCCTGGACACGGCTCGTATTGTTAGGAGGTTTCTTTCTCTGGAGCCCTGACCTGGACCCTGTTCCCGATACCAGTGGGCTAATATTTTTTATGTTTTTATTAAGTAATACTTAAAAATGTAAAATTATATGTGGTGTATAAATCAATAAACGAGTTAAAATATGATAATAGATAAGCCTTCACAAAATGAATCTTACCAAGGTAAATGAAGTATGAGTGTCGTAATCGTATTTGGTCCTACGCCGCTATGGTCACGTACCGTGCCGGCTCACAATTGGTCATATTTAATTAACATCGAGTTTCGCTAATGAGGTTTTAAAAACATGTTATTCTGATCTCTTGTCTTAGGTCATATGTTTTTTTTGTAATATTTAGTGTTTATTAACACTTCGGTGTCGTTTTCCCTCTTTACTTTTTAGGAGAATTTTACAAAGAAACATATACGATCATCTGGTTTTAACCGACTTTTAAAAAAAGGAGGTGTGTTTTTGTGCCATTTCTAAAGCGAAACACAAATAAATGGAAATAACTTAGTTTTGGAAGTCAGTGGCAAAGAAGTTAATAATTTACCTGAACGTATCTAATATATAAAATTCTCGTGTCACAGTTTTCGTTCCCATACTCCTCCGAAACGGCTGGACCGATTTAAACGAAATTTTGTGTACATATCGGGTAGGTCTGAGAATCGGCCAACATCTATTTTTCATACCCCTAAGTGAGCAGCGGGTGAAACCGCTGGGCACAGCTAGTATCTATATAACTACATATAAAAATGAATCCCCATTTCCCTTGGTCGCGGGATCACGCGTGAACGGCTGGACCAATTAGGTTTATTCTTTTTTTGTTGTGTTGGTTAATGTCAGGAGAGGGTTCTTATGAAAAAAATAATAGGTAAGTAGGGTAGGTAGGTAGGTAGAGCTAGAAAAATTGCATTGCAACGCATGCCAGGCACAGCTAGTTTATTTATTTATACAAAATCCATACATAGCCTCTGTATATGTCTGCGGACAGCATATCCGCGATATCTTCGTTAGAGGCTCACCATGTACGCTATGGTCAACCGGGAGATATTGCTTGAAGTCCGTTTGATCCGACAGGCAGCATGGGCGGGCCCAGTTGTAGCGTAAGGGCCCCTTCTGAGTCCTGAGAGGGTCGTACTCTGGACTCGGCGGAGCAAGGTTCGATGCCCGCTCGACGTCGTACTCGCGACCACAGGCAGCACGAGGAGCTTAGCTCAGAACGAAGTCAATGAAACAATAAAAGTCACTAGATTTCGAAACAGAAAAATCTTGTGTACTTTTTATTTACTTTATAATACTAGCCTATAACTGTTCCACTGCTGGGCTTAGGCCTCTTCTCATACAGAGTAGGCACGCTTGCTCAAGACGGTTTGGCGATTTCAGACTTATATTAATTTACTAGCTTTTGCCCGCGGCTTCGCTCGCGTTAAATTCGTGGTAACACAGTTCCCCTTTAAAAAAAAAATAGTAAATTAGTGCGATAGAATTTAATTAAGTAACCACATTTCCGAACAAACGATGCTCTTTCAACATAGTCTATTACGCGCGTTTTTTAAAATATGCAAAATTAAATGTATGTTTTCAATTTTTCTAAAACCTTTTTTTAATATTTTTTTCCGTAAGAACCTTCTACAGAGTATTAGAAAACTACAAAAAAATAATCAGCCAAATCGGTCTAGCCGTTCTCAAGTTATGGCGTGACAACGGGAAACGGGTTTCATTTTTATATATATATATATAGATATAGATAGACTAGCGGACCCGACAGACGTTGTCCTGTCTACACGTCTTTAATTTGAAAATTTCAAACTTTTTTTAATAAGCTAATAAGCTGTCTACTTTGACACTGCGATGGTAGCGCCGTCTGTCGGATCCAATGTAAAACATTCCAAAATCAACAACTACTAATAAATTAAAAATTAATTAAAAAAACATTGTCCAGCGGACAAAATTGTGAATCTAAACCATTCCCAGATCCCCTTGAACACACACAAAAAATTTTATCAAAATCGGTCCAGTCGTTTGAGAGAAGTTCAGTGACATACACACTCACAGAAGAATTATATTATAAAGATAAGTCCAGGTTTCCTCATGATGCTTTTCTTCACACATGCCTGTGATGTCTTTTTTTGCGGATGGGAAATCATCAAATAACTTCCCCCGGAATCCCCCGCTCTGGGTGGAGCGGGGGGGAGTGTCAGACTTGTACTGACTAAGCCACCCATGTTCCTTCTATTGCCCTTTACGTTCCGGGGCCGCGGTATCTCTTTCGAACAACCCGCAACTCCGGCAGGGCAGGCGGAGGCCCTGGCAGGCCCCTCTACTTTGCTGACATCTCTTTGAGGCGCGCGTGGAACACTAATGCGCCGTCGACTCGGCCTGTCGTCAAAAGACGGACGGACGGTGAGCTACCCATTGCTCACCGTCCACAGGCCCACAGGTCCGGGGCGTCTCCCGCGGCAGCTGTGTTGGTTTGAGGTTCTCTCCCTCAAACGCCCGGCCACCTCCTTCGCTAGCATGAGTGCTTCGCAGAAGGAGGTGACCGCTTCCCATTCCCTCTCGCTCCGGACCATGGACTGAACCAAGGCCGGACGCAAGAGATCGCCGCTGCCAATCGCCTCTATGCCTGTGATGTCTTAGATAAACGTAAGAAAGTACTTACATATGAATTGAAAAGTTACATTGGTACTTGCCCAGATTTGAACCCACAGCCTCACCCATGAGAGGCGAGGTGCTTAACCTCTTATTTATAAGCTTAACTTTTTTTTTGGCCTTTAGTTTTATTACTTGAATCTTAATCTGTTTGAATACATTGTTTGTTACAAACAAATGAACAAAAATAAAAAGTTATTTCTTTGTTTCAGGTATGTGAACGTGACAATGCTCAATTTGCTCACTTCGTGAGGAACAAACGCAAAGCGATGTATGTACAGCCATTTATTGGTCCTTTTAATTGACGACATGGTTGGCGCAGTGGCTGAGCGATCGACTGCTGCGCTGCGTGTCGCGGGTTCGATTCCCGCACGGAACAAATATTTGTATGGCCTACAGGTAGTTGTTTCGGGTCTGGCTGTATGTGTATGTGAATTTAAATGTATGTAAACGCACCCACGATACAGGAGAAATTCCTAGTGTGCGGAAACGTTTTTAAAAAAAAAATCATTATATTAAAGAAATTGTATTCGCTAAGAAGTAATAATCGTAATAAAACCCGTTTTCACCAACACGAGGCGACACCTAAGTTTTTCCGCTAAGCGAAGCTACAAATATGAGTGTTTATTTTACTCATTAAAACGTTCTGAAAATCATGAATAATTGCTAAGATTACTTCAGATTACACATTATCTTTCGTCTTCCCAAAGCGCAAAAAAGGAGATCAAATTAATACGTCACTCATCCGAGCAATTAATTTCTTGTGCATTCAGTTCTTTGGGATTCTATTGTTGTTTTGTTTCGTTCATAAAAATGACAGATGAAATATTAATTTGATTTATGAACTTATGCAAAAGATCTCAAGTCAGGATAACGTAATTCCAAGGAAAATGTACATAAATTCAAAAAAATAAATGTATGTATGTATATAAATAAATTCATACACAAATTATTTTAGAACGACTGTCCGAGTTACGGAGGAAACTCGTTATGTAATGGATGGTCACCCATCCACGGATCGACCTAAGCAAACACGGTTTAACCTCAAAATCGACGGCAGTTATTATTTAGCTAAGAGCTCCTCATATTTACGTCTATCGCATTAAAAAATTATTAACAATAGGCTCTCTACAATGTTGCAACAGTTAGCAAAAAAAAACCGGCAAAGTGTGAGTCGGGACTCGCGCACCAAAGTACCATTCATTTCATCTAAAAAAACAACAATATAATCATGTTTTTTGTATTTCTTTGTTATAGCGGCAACAGAAATACATCTCGTCTGTGATGTATTTCTGTTGCCACTATTTCAACTGTCTAACTATCACGGTTTATGAGATGTAGGCTGGTGACAAACGGACAGTCTTAGTAACGGGGTCCCGATTTACTCTTTGGGTAGAGAACCCTAAAAATTTAAGTAGGTGAAACGTTGGTTTCTAACTTTCTCTATTGTTTCTTTAAACGACATTTGTTGTTATGTTAATTAGCTACAACTGGTTATACCATTTGGGGGTACAACTTTTGTTTTTCTTATGGTTTGTCATCAAATGACTCCCTCCTCCCGCTCTGGACGGAAAAGAGTGCTAGCCAATTGTCTACGGTACCCTAAAAAAACCATATAAATTCACTAAATGATGGCCCCACAAGTGGGATTCAGTCCTGGCTTCTATAGAGGTGGTGGGATAGTCCGTCACACGGGCTTCTGTGTGTTTCTCATGTCGCCAAATTAGTACTTGGCATCCGAGCATAACCGTAGAGGGTCGCTAGTTATCTATAACTAATAGTATGTCTGTTTGTATCGAAAAGGCTCCAAAACTACTGGACCGATTTACCATTTTCACTAATAGGAAGCTACATTATCACGAAGTAACATAAGCCAAACAACATCACGCTACCACGGGAGCGGGGCAGCAACTAAAGATGCGGGTGAAACCACGCAAGATAGCTAGTTATCTATAATTATATGCAACACATCTTCAGAGTCAATAGGCTGCAGACGTCATCACATGTCTCTCACAAGTGGCTTGTTGTACACTGATAAGACTGCAATTGATCTCGTTGACGGTTGATCAGTGGTTTGCATGTGAAAATCACGCTGATAGTAGCTGATGACTTCAATTAGACATGATTGATGATTTGAAGCAACGATGTAGGTCAAAATGCATTTATTCGTGAAAATGCTGACCGATCTTCTGAGCTTTTAAAGATTCAGGAATTGGCACTTTTTGAATATGTGAAGACTGCAAGGGCTTGGTCGTAACAGTCTTCAAACATACTGAAAATGTCCCCATTCTATCTTGTATCGTATGGTGCCACTTGACGATGTTATGCCTGCATCAGTGAGCGGTACGCACGTAAATATTATTTGGCCCAAAATTTAGCTATCTAAGTTTTGGGCCAAATAATATTTAATTGGAAATTGCCATCGACAAACCAAGAAGAGAGCCTATCATCAATTTCATCAAAATCTATTCAGCTGTCCTAACAGTTTTTATGCACAGAAATTGTCCCCATTCCATCTTGAATCGCATGGTGTCACTTGATGACCTTTGAATTGCATCAGAGATGCTCGAGCCGAACCCAACATAGTTGGGAAAAGACTAGGCAGATGATGATGAGGTTGTTTGTTCAGGACGATGTACTAAACACTTGGTTACCGTTTTCGCTTTGGGCGGAGCGGGGGGGACTGACAGAGTTTTACTGACTAAAACCCATGTTCCTTCTTTTACCCTTTATTTTCCGGAGCTGGGGTATCTCTTTCGAACAACCTGCTTCCCCGGCAGGCGGTGGCTCTGGCGGGCCTCTCGGCTTTGTTGACTTCTCTTTGAGGCGCGCGTGGAACACGAACGCGCCGTCGACACGGCCTTCGTCACTAGACGGACGGACGGTGAGTTACCCATTGCTCACCATCCAGGGTGCTGGTTCCTTCCACACCGTATTTTTCAACAACGTCAATTTTACATCAAGATTATTTTAACTTGTAACGACTAAAAGCACATTGACGTAGTTAATTGTTTCCAATTACCATTGTCATTATTATAAGTATCCATTGATTTTTATAAAGTCTTACTTTATTATCTACTCGTTTTCCTTTCAACATTACGATAAACAGTTAATTATTCATAATTTACGACTAAAATGTTTATTGATTCCTGCGTCTGAAAATCAACAAAGAAAATCCAACGATCTCGTAAAAAAAGTCGTTGTCTTTATTCATTTATCCGCCAGTTTGTGCCGGATCTCTGTTCCCTGAACATTAAGTATGATCTTTTGAAAGTTCGAGTGAAGCTGTTTATTTTAAGTAAGCGTGCTCCACCCTAGGCCGCATCATCGCTTCACATCAGTCAGACGAATAGCGGCCAAACCTAAGTCAAAGCCTATTTAGTATCTACTTAAATAAAAAAACAATGTTTTTTCTTGAATTTTGTAGATACTTAAATAGTTATTTCCCTCAGCATTTTTAAAGGTTACCGTATTACAAATAATAAAATACTACGCATTTCAATTAACACGTTCGACCGGTAATCCTAAGAAATCGTCACCGAAAAAATATTCTCATTGTTATTTCTTATCCTTTAGAATAAATATCAAGAACGTGACTTATGTATAAAAACCACAATATTCTTTAATATTCTATACAAATATTAAATCTAAATGGCTGCGTAAATACGTTGGCATTCTTTGTCAGGCTTAATAGCCGACCAACTTTAAAAGAGTTCAATATCTACGGTGCTTTCAGGAGTTACGAGTATTTTGTATACGGTTGGTTAGTCTTTGGCCGTCTACCATTGCCTCCTACGATCGAAACCAGTTTTGTTCTGAGTCAACAGAACACAAAAGGATTGACGCCATGTTTGTGCCATGGAAACGTAAATTAACGCTGTCAGACTTGTGTGAGTTTTGCATATCAGTTTGTCGTTCATTTGCGTAGATTGGTTCAAATAGTTTTCGTCTTTTTAATACTACTTATTTTGTTTTTAAAACGTTGCCCCACACTAGGAATTTCTCCTGTATCGTGGGTGCGTTTACAAACATTTAAACTCACATACACAAACAGCCAGACCCGAAACAACTACCTGTAAGTCATACAAATATTTGTTCCGGGCGGGGATCGAACCCCCGAAATACTTATTTTTAGACTGCTCGTTAGACTGCTGAGCATGGATCCTGGACCCTGGTTTCGGATCCCGGATCCGGATCGGGTTTTTCTATGAGGAATTTCACAGTAGTAGCCCGGTGTTCGGAAGTTGTTGGCGGTAAGATGCACCTCGGAAAGCACGTTAAGCCGTCCTGCTCCTGATTTCTCCGGTCGTGTTGGATTCCCGTCCCATCGGACTATGAGAGTGAGGGAACAGAGAGTGCACCTGTACTTGCGCACACACCTGTCTGCTATAATATCTCCCGCGCCGATGGCTAATCTCTAATCGAAAACGCTCAGGAGGACTAAACAAACGGACTATTTCGGCTTTTAAACAACAGTAGCTTAAGTACCAGCATAGACCGTTTGTTCTTCCCTAATCCTCTGATATTATTTTCTGATTTTATCCGTTGCGGGATACATTATAGTTAAATGGTTTCTATGGAATTAAATAATCCGATACAGTCCATTTCTCGCTGCCCTTCCTCTTTGACGTACTAAGCTGAGGCGTGTACCGCCGAGGCCCGTACCACACCCCTTGTGGGGTACATGCACTTAGCGAGCAGTCATTTAGTTTACATAGTAGTTTGAGACCCTGGCTGGGTGTCCGAAATTCCGGTTATGTAGTTAAACAACCTTATTTAGATGAACCAAGAGGAGCACTATAAAACAAAACTGGTATTCAGCTGCAGCTGGTTAGACTGGAAGCCAAACCCTGGGAAAAGGTAAAACAGAAGATTACTTGCTTCTAGTGTTCCTTTTGATGTATGTCTTGGTTCTCACTGCAAAACCGCTGGAGATATACAATTCACGGACTGTTTTTTGCTCAAGTTTCTGGGAATACTTTAGGATGTCCATTGTCAATAATACTAAGTCAATTAATTTTAGTTCTAGATGACCTTTGGATATTGACCGATGAGTTCACAGTACAATATTAGGCAGACGGTAGAAAAAACTGTCGGATATGATCGCTAGACTTTGCACAATTGGTGCTGAACAAATATCTGTGGTTCCGTCTTATGATATCACCTTTTTTCCAGAAACTTATCAGTTTTAGTCTGAAGCGTCACCGAATTCTTTATTCAGTCAATTATGTTTAGAATACAATGGTATTTGTATATTATGCAAAAATTGTGCCTGCTACTAAGGTGGTACTACAGAGGCATCAACATCACCGCCCTGGCAGGATTCGTACGGTGAGACGATGGGTTTTCGTCGTACGATGAGTTCAAACATACACATTGCTACGTGTCCTAATGACGCTCGCAAGTCGCATGCCATCGTGCGAGCACAGGAAATGTTTATTTTTCTTTCTTTTTTTTAAAAAGCTTAGCGTCATCAGGACGTGTTAGTCGAGGCTCTTGGCAATTAAGCCATTGGCTGTAATATTATTATAATCGATATATTATTATTATTTATAGCATTTAAAACATTCTTGAAACAATTATCATTCTGCATAAAATACATAAAAAACGCATAAGTTATGATTTCTCATAAATTAATATTTTTTTATTTAATACACACACGTCAATTTGTTTCTGAGAAGTCTTGATTGCTTTCCGATTGGCTTCATCATAATATGTTATTTTGTTACTAATTAAGTTAACACAGTTTAGTAGTTCCCCTTTAAAAGTAAATAACAGTTATATTTTAAAACTATATTTGATTTAAGAGTTATTTAATGTAGGTGTTCTGATAACCTAATGGTTTTCTGGATTTACCTTAGCTGGGAAATTCATATTTAAATGCAAAACGATTATAGCAGTTGACTTATTCGTCCTAACCTTTGAAAGGAGGTATATAATCATCTATTCAAGTAAATAAATTAAATGAAAGCATATGCGTACGGTTACATATAACAAAAAAAGACCATTAATTAAAATTTTGCCCCCTGCCGAGTGAACACCAATTATTATTTTTTTTCATAGAAAACTACATCTTAATCAGTCTAGCCGTTTCGGAGCTACTTAAATGGGAACATTGGATTGCACACAAACAAACAACCTCTCCCTACACGCATAAATAAATGCTCCGTTCCGTCCATATAAATATTAGAAACAAACTCCGTTCTGATATCTATGGTTCAGTCGTAAGTAAAGAAATAAGAATTGTTATTTCCTTACAAATTCCACTAATCAGCTATGGTAATTCAAGTTTCGTTTGAACAGCTAAGTATGCAACTTGCAATAATTTCTAAATAAACTTATCAATTGTTGCTAAATGATTACATAAACTAAACTAACCGGTTTGTTAGCCAAATGAATTAGTTTTCACACAAGTTAAGCATTAAATAAATTCATTAGTGATCGGAAAAATAGAGGTACGAGTAAAGCTAAACTAAAATAATTTAATTTAAAAACACAGTTAACATGGGCTATCATCACATCTCCCGTTCTAGGCGGAGCGGAAGGGAGTGTCAGAGTTTTACTGACTTAAAACCAACCAAGTTCCTTCTTTTGTCTTTTGTGTCCCGGCAAGCACGCATGAAATTGACTTGGACTTGTTTTTTGGCGCTTTGTGGTCTTTGCCTACATCCATGTCAAAAAGGCGTGAGTTTATAATGTTTTTATCTGTTTCAAAGCAAATTTAGTGGCAAGAAGTAATATGACATTTTGTGAAGGGGCTCGCCCGGAGGAGTACTTTGAAGTTTGGTAGTTGTTCGTACTCAAGCCATGCATAACCAGTATATGCTTATTTCTCATTGTTTGGGAAAGTCATACAATGCGAGATCAGGTTACACTGGATATGTAAACCATACACACTTAGATTTTTGACTTAAGCAGAGTTGCTGTATTCCAGTTTGACAGTAATAGCAGATACCAGTGTAATTTTTTGAGGCTTCTAGCATTGCCACTTTGTGCTGGCAACGAACTTCCATCAGGTCTGAAGCAAACCTTTTAGCTATCCATCGTCATCATTCTCCTACCTTCAACTCAATTCTCGGTACAGAATATATTCTCCTTCAATACTTATATTACTCTTCATTTTAGCAGTCGCTATAATTTCTTCAACCTTCCAAATTTAAATTAAAACCATTCCTAACAAAATTTTCCTTATTCCTCTACATACCATGACAACAGATAAAACTTACAGACAAACAAATAAATCACGCCGACTCAATTAAAAACGGGGTTGTGACGTCAGAACGGTAAAGGCTTTAGCAAAAGATTGTCCGTACGTTATGTCACCTTCAAGGTTGTGGGTGTGTCTTTATCGTCACAGATACATAGTTTTAAATGCGTAGTAATATGTTGTAAAATAGCAAAATTCTGTATAAATGCGACGGAGGATCAGGGTGTCATGGTTTGTCCTAGTTTTCTATTACTACGAGTAAACTTTTGTTGCAATATCTGTTACTTTAGAAAATAGTTAGTTTTTTTTTTTTTTAAATTCGCTTCCTCAAAAGGTAAAAAAGGAAGCCTTATAGAAACACGTTGTCCGTCTGTCTACTTGTCTGTAAAGACCCTTTATCTCGGCAACGCGTATAAGTATCGAGTTGAAATTAAAACAATATACTTAAATCTGTGGTCCGGTAGCGCAGCAGTCAAACGCTTAGCCACTGCGCCAATCATGTCGTCAATATTTGCGCACTCCAGAACTTGAATGAGGCAAGCGATAGCGCGTTCAGGAGGCTTACCATCAACTGTTATTGCGATTCAATTGATGGCCTAAAATAAACTGTTTTGCTATTTCATACCACAATATCCTTAATATGATCCAGTTTAGGCAACGCCAAATCAAGTCGACAATTGCTTCGAAACTGTTTTCGTTCATTCATTTTTCATACCATGACGTGACCTATCAACCTGAAAAGGATAGCTTATGTGTCAAAGTAACTAATTCATAAAAAGTTGCTATTTATTGGCGTGAAATGAGTCGTTTTGTTAATAACTTTATAAAAATTGTGATAATATACGTAATTCAAGGTATTTCAGCCATTATTCCGTCCCAACATTAAATCAATTAATATACTGATTTTTATTACGGATTCTTGTCATAAAAATAATTATGTAAGATCAACGTTTTGTTCAACTACGTATAACAGAACGTCATTTGTCATCGACAGGTTACTTAGTCTGTGGAGTTGCGTTCCTAACTCGTCTTAATAAATTTATTTTAACAACAACACTAAGCAAACCTTTTATATTTCTTAATTAAATAATTATATTAACTACTATTATTTAATAAGTACTAAATATGGCGTAATGGTATATAATTTGAAGCTAGAAAACGTAATTTGAAAATGTTTTTGTTGTAATATTTATACAGATTGAGCTTCGAAACGCAACGCATATGGTGTGAGTAAAAGAGACAGACTTATGCAACGTCTGTATAGCGTCATCTCTTTCTCACATCGCGGACCACAGACAAATTTCGATCTTTCATTCAGTCTGTGAAGATTCAAACTCCTGTCAGCTAAAGGCACTTCATGGTACGAATCTGCGCGATTTAGTTTAGGTACTTATACTGGATTACATCGGAAGTGAATGGTTAACTAAAAGTTGATGGTAGGCCTACAGGTCGCTATACCTCGCTAGGCTGTACGGTCGGACAAGATCTGAGTCAAATCTCGGATTTAAAATCAAAGTCGAGAAGCAGGGTAACGATGAGTATTGAGGCTTATCTTATTGTAGATGATGTCTTCATCAGACAATCTGGCCGCCAAATAAATCACTTTACCGTCTCTTGACATATTTAAATAATAACCTACAGTAACTTGTAGATTGTGGCTTCTTGTTAAAGGCCGCAATCAATCATCCAAATAATTATTTAACCGCTAAAGTTACATACAACTTACACAAGTCATCATTATTTTAATATTTCAAACTAACTGTCTTCACTAAGTGGCATGCATTGCACAAAAGTGTAAAATCTTTAACTTCGCTCATTTCATTGAATTGCAGGTGACCTAATTTATACCTCGGTACCTAATTTATTTAAATTAGGTACCTAAGTATGTAAAATAATTTTCAGGTGAAAGTTAAATCTTTGGCTAAATTATTTGGTGAAAAACTGACCGCGATCCGGCTCGAAGGACCAGCTTATGTTTTGCTTAACCACATCAAATGGCTAATTTGCGTTAAAACGTTATGTTAAATTATTCATAATATCAAAATAGAAATACTCAGTTCTGATGTAATCCTATTTGTTAACAATTTACAGTCATCCGTCACTTATCTGTTTCTTGACATTTTCCTTTTAGCAGACGTGCAGGCATTTCAATGAATATTTCTATTCAAAGGTACACAGAAGTTGGTCACAGAAGTTATTATATGTAAAAGTTTGTGTATTTAGATAGGTTATAATATTTTTCTATTATATTATTTGAACTATTACATCTAAATGTGGGGGATAATTTTTGGAACTGCTGTTCCGAATTCACTTACGGAAAGCTACATTATTCCCGAAGTGTCATAGGCTATATTTATAACGTTCCAGGTGGTATAAGTTCTACCATAACGCAAGCGAAAGCGTGGTCAAAACCTAGTTTAATGAAAATTGGAAAGACTTTACAAATGGTTGATTTACCTGCTTTGATGACAAGTCGAGAGAAATGAGGAAGAACTTAGTTATTTCCAGTTGATTAGCATACAAAGGCATCGTTATAAAATTTTCCTTCGCGTGCAATTAAAAAATAATTTGTTTACAATTAATCTTATAGACATTTAGTAGTTATAAAATAATCACATCTACACAGGCTTTAAACTTAGTCTATGCGAGCTACTTCAAATTCGTAACCACAAAATTTGTTTCTTCGCGACCTCCTTTTACTTCACACCAAAACAAATACCATCTTCAGTATCATTTAAACGACTCGCTAATTTGCACCTTTTGATAAAGATAACAATCATGACTGCCGACCCCTATCTTTGTCGTTATCACTTTATACATATAAATGCACAGCTCCTTGAGGTATCCCTCCTAGCTATTCGTCGTATATGCGTACGTGACAGACTCATTTCGTGACTTAAGTAGGTCACCAATCCTAAATTAGAGCGGTAATTCTATAGCTTATTTTGTGTGTGACCAGCAATAGTTAGAAGGTTTATTTGTCAGGAATCTGAAATCAAAGGTTTTTATTCCTAACAACTTAATATGTTTCTGCGAAAGCTGCGCTTAGCTTTACATTTTCCTTGTTATTAATCGATAATATATTTATCCTGTAGCCAAGATCTAGTTTTGATAGCAGTTTGTTAAGTAAGATCGTTTACATTACCTTCCGCAGCCAGATTGGATAAGCTAATCATTATCAAACTTATAGATTTGACTCTAGCGTTTGATTGACATACGCACGCAATTACTCTAATCTGTCGCAGCAATGGACGTAGCCACAGCGTTCGACTATTTTCAACTATTCTTCTGGATTAATATTCATCATTATTGAAAGTTTTATTGATTTAACACTCTTCCGACTGTCATCCAGGTCTTCGCCGCGATCTTTGTCTTGATCCATCGTCCTCTATTCCTCAATTATTTTTAAGTCCTTCATTGTTAGTATTATTACTACCTTGACCATTATGCTAAGTTACAACACAACCACAGAAACCTTATAAACGTGCAACCCTACAAGTCATGTCACATTATTTATGTCACGTTGCAGGTTTTTTCTACCATAAACACGGAGGTCGCTTGATTGCCTGTTATTCTTAACTAAGTATATAACGCTGGTATCACAGTTAACTGCAGGGTTAATAGCCTTGGATTGTACGGTTCTAGATTCTAGATATAGCAAATACCTTTGTAACGAGTTATGTAAGTTGTTTCTTGTTTGTTACTTTGTAAAAGATAAACTAGAAATAGTTCACTTAGGGGACCCGTGGAATTCCAAAACTGTTTTAAGCTTTCATGGTTTGTAACTATTTTTAAACTGTAATTTATGACATATCTTCTGTCATTAGTTATTAATACGATCGTATCGTAGGATTCAATTTCGAAATTTTCTAGTCGGATAAAAAGTTGTTGTGTTAAAAAGAAACATGTTTTGTCAAATTCATGTCACTTAAATCAATTTAGATGATTAAATTAACTACTTAAACAAAGTTCTGTGAATCTAGTTTTACGGAAATCCAATCAACGTCACGCCAACTAACCATTCGATTAATTAAAAGCACCAAGTCGTTTATAATTCAAACGCCAATCTAAAAGCTCATCGCCATGATCCTAAGGTACTTACCACACCTGCGTTCATTCCTAAAAACGGATGCCACATCACACATACATTATTCAACGCTTACTCAATCCACAGAAACACTTGTATGTACACAATGCAGAGAGAAATGTGTAAGACAATGCAGAGTAACAAGAAACACTGCATACAGTTTTTACATTGAATCCAAGTCTATATAAAAACTTACCAGTCCGTGACATCATTCGCAACTTCTGTGGGATCATTTTTACCCTACATTGCGATAGAAAATATTGTATGTCCTAAATTTAATTGCCGACCATCCGCCCTGACGTGAAATGCTGACTGATCTTCAAACTTATCTTCTTTTGTTTTTAACGATTGAGTAATTGGTCCTTTTGTAATATGTGAAGACTGCAAGGGTCTTGGTCCTAACAGTCTTCATACGTACAGAAATATCCCCATTCTATCTTGTATCGTATGGTGCCACTTGACGATGTTATGCCTGCTTCAGTGAGTGGTACGCACATAGCAAAATTTTGGGTAAAAATAATATTTCATTGGAAATTACCATCGACAAGCCAAGAAAAAAAGCCTATCATTCATTTCATCAAAATCTATTCAGCCAGTTAGACGTGAAAAAGTAACAAACAAACCAACAGACAGACAAACTGATTTACATTTTATTAACAAGAAATAATAATGCATACAACACAGTTTTTACAAGTAACCTAAGTTTAAACAGAAATGCAAACGTCATGTATTTGAGCTCAAGGTTTCTTGGATCACGTCCATTTAGACCTTGCAGTCGCCTTGGCGTAGGCAGGCTTTAGGATAGATATGCACCTAAATCATACCTAGATTTGTACCAATATCTTGAATAATGAGACAGATTATTAGAAGGTTTTTGAATGGCTAATCAAGGTATGAAATAAAAAATATTTATTTGTTGCAAGCACACAAAAAACGCATAGTAAATATTTACATATACATCATAATGGAACAATACAACATGCACGTGGTGATTGCGACGAGCAGTTCACAGCTGCTGAGCTATGGGGGCATCGGGGTCCCATAACACAACGCTGGATTGCAGTGGTCACCCGAGAAAACACGCTAGAAAAAGATAAGGTAGGAATTCTTATACCACAGTTAAATCAGTAGTCCGGGGTTGCGGGCTGTTCGAAAGAGATACCGCGGCCCCGGAACATAAAGAGCAAAAGAAGGAACATGGGTGGGTTTTAGTCTGGCATTTTCTATAGAGAGTTCGAAGAAAAACAACTCCCAACATGTACTGTTCAATTAAATTGCTTTTTATTTGTCTAAGTTTCATTGTCCTCTTGTTTCTGGTTGTTATGTAATGTTATGCAACGATTTATTATTGTTTATTAAGTGTTAAAGACTCAATTAGTTAAATTACTACTGGTTATAAATCATATTTCACGGATGCTAGTAATTACGAACAATGAATGTCAAATAACTTAGATTTTCTAATAGATTAACAATACACATGTTAGTAGACATGCGTGTTTTCTCAGATTTTCCTACCAGGAAAGTTTATAATTATGTAATATGATATTATTATCTATTGTGTAAACAAAGGACAATAGGAATGTTAATTATTATGGAATTTTGTCACGATAACCTAAACTAAATAATGTACAAACTATGTGCAGTCATGTGTCAAGTCAAGCAAGTACGAAATTACATTCCTGTCAAGACAAAATGTTTCTATTTATGACATTTGATACTGCCGCATTGACAAGTGATAAGTAATCGCTTTTATGACGTTTCACATTTCTGCAACGACTGTCAAAGATTGACATTTAACTTTTCGGTAGCTTATGTCAGTTGTTCATAAATTTCCATCATCATTAGCACCGTTAGAATGTCACTTATCATTTGATGATAGTGGTGAAGTTCGATCAGGGGGGAGAGGTTCATGTGGGTCTTCTATTTTACAAGAATCGCAATTTTTCTGTTCTGCAACTGAAAAGGCTGATCTTCATGAAACTTTTCTTCTCAAAAAAATATTAAACAATCATACTTACAACATCAATGTATCAACTAGTTAGTCTTTTTACATTAGTCATACATAGTAATTAGATCAGCCTAGATCTGAGGCTAGAAACTGTGTCTAGGTGAAGGGCTGAAGGTCGGACGGAAGGCATGACGGTACCATTAACTTTTATGATATGTGCTGCCACCATTTTACTGTGAACTTAAGTAATTGTAATGATTCTGATTACAATAGGTTTTTCTGTAGTTCCGCTTGACTTCATAACTAGCTAACGAAACCCACAGACGTTAATATACTTCACAATTAGAAAATAAGGTTTTTTTACGGATGGGAAATCATCAAATAACTCGAGGGGGAGTGTCAGACTTGTACTGACTAAAACCCACTCACCACCAATACCGCCGCAGTATCTCTTTCGAACAACCCGCAACCCCGGCAGGCGGTGGCCCTGGCGCTTCTGCTTTGCTGAGATTTCTTTGAGGCGCGCGTGGAACACGAACGCGCCTTCGACACGGCAATTACTATACCCTGCAGACACATACAATACCCTAACAATTTTCAGTTATATAAACTTTTCACTTCCTACAATTTCACTTTTAGACATCATAGACAATTTATGATTGTCTATGAACAGGAAGTGCTTAGCTGTAGCTAGCTCGTGCCCAACCGGAACACATCTGGCCAATTAATCTTTATGATTGTTAATGAATTACTACTTTATGAAATAAATGTAGGAATTATTATTGAAGACTTCGAAAGGTCCCTGTGAAGGTGAAAACGAGATTTTAATCTGTATGGTTTGTGTAAGGTTGGTTTATGCTTGTCTGAAAGATATCGCTATCAACGATAAGATCGCCATTGTAACCATAGAATTATTACCAATTTAAAATTTGGTGTACATTAAGTTTCTCCTTCTTTCAAAGGTGAATTCCAAAACATGTACCTACCTACTTTAAATTAATTGAAATATCACTTTTATTATCACTGCAGGGCAAAGGCATCCATTCCCTCTTTTCACTTTTCGTCTTTCTCCTTCTGGGCCTGCAGCGTTGTCGGTTTATGCCAGTTGGTAGCCACTGAGTGGTGAGTTTAGCCCATTGCTCCTCCGACATGCCGCAGATGTGACCAAAACAGTTCCAAGAAACCTTGCACCTAGAAGACTTATCGTTTATTATGGTAAACACGACGACAGGTCAACCTATTCTGAACTATTATAACCTGATCTCTCTACTACGGATCGCACACCGTAGGAGAGAGATCAGGTTAAAATGGTTTTGTGTAGGTTGATGTGCCGTCGTGTGTACAGCCAGTATTTTCTTTCTTATTCTTAATTTCGCTGGCTGAACAAAACTTAATTGCCTACATAACATCGTTCTAATGTAACAGCGTCATATACTTCCTGCACGTAACGTAACGTGTATCACTGATGCAACTGCACACACATTTACTGTTCCTTTGTCTTCCACGCCATGTTCGTGTCACAAAAGATAAGCAGTAATTCAGTTTAGAGCGAAACATGGAACAGCTGACGCCGTTTGGAAGAAAGGCGACTGCACTGTGGAAGGACAAGCGAATGCTTTTAAAGAAATCCGGAGTTAAAGAACGAAAATGAAAAAGGTAGTTTGGGAAACTATGATAAAACATGGGACAACAGAATCCTTACTTCCTTACTAATATTATAAAAGCGAAAGTGAGTTTGTTTGTTTGTTACCTCTTCACGCTTTAATGGCTAAACCGATTTTATGAATTTTGGTACAGAGATAGTTGGGAACCAGGAGACGGACATAGGCTATTTTTTTTTAAAAAGAGCGGGATATCAGGGAGAAAGAGGGAAGAAACGGGAAAACTTAGCGTTGCTATTACAAATCAATAAGGCGCTACCGAATTTAACGCGAGCGAAGCCGCGGGCAATAGCTAGTATGGTTATAATTTCAACTCAATAAAGGGTATTGACAGACAGACTAACAGGCAGACAGACAGCCAGACAAACGGACAGCGAAACGATCCTATAAGGGTGCCGCGTTTTTCTTTTGAGGTACAGAACCTTAAAAATGTTTTAAACCAAATGTTTGTTATGCATTTTTACTAACGTCGCTTACGACAGCGATAAAATCATTTTGTAGCTGGAGGAGCGAACATTCCATGGAAAATATGTACACAAAACAATAAGTTTCGTTTGTACTATTTCTATTCGCTTTTGTCAATGCAGCATTTACTAATTTTCTCCTGATCGCTTATTCAAGGCTTTCCACAGTTATCTCCATCTTGTTCGCATGTCAATCGGTAATCAAAAATGTGCAGCCCAAAAATTTGCCTCAAGTTTGGCGGCTTCAGTAGCATCCACAAGTTCCTGCAATGAACAAATAGCGCAGGACACAAGATTAAATGCCTCATCGTTTAGTAAAACATCATCTCCAGTATCTTATGCGGTTGCTCGGTCCTCTATTTTCTTTTCTGATATCCTTTGATGATCTTTCGTAACATCCTTTTGCTCAAAGATCTTATCAAAAATTTCGTCTTCACAACTTTCAAATTCTCAGATTTTCAGTTCAGGAACTAAAGACAATAGGTTTAATTGTTGGCTTACTAGTTACTAAGTCATGTGCAACACACTGGTTACCCGACCAGTTGGGTAAGACATCCCATTGTTAGGATTTTCATAACACCTATTGTTTAGCGTTTCAAATTTTTTTATCATTTTAGTTCGATGATTTGAATCACTGTGTAATGCTTTTGGCGGAGTTATGGCGAAAAAGTTAAAATTCATGTTATATTGTTTCTTAGATAAGATTTAATTTACTCTGTCAATCACAGGCCCAGCAGATTTATCACGGGGACTATAGTAGATATACAAAAATACGACTACGTTTTTAAATCCATAATCCATATAAGAGGTATGAGAAACATTCATTCGCAGCGTCCTTAGAGGATTTGAATGTTTTAGAATATTCTATGAGTAGATAGTAGTCATCTACAGTGCTCTTAGAAGGTTTGAAGATTTGGATATTTATGATCCTATGAGTAGATAGTCATTCCAGTCCATTCTAACTTAGTTTTTGTCCATAATAAATGCATTGCCGTAAACATACATAACATTGCATTTAATGATCAGATCTTGAAGCCGGATTTCTTACTTCAATATATTTTTTAAATCGACAAAGCTAACCAAAACCCATTATTTTATACATTATTTAAAGGAAACAGATTCATTGTCCGTGATTACGCTACAAATGCCGAAGCTGGTGCAAAAAATATGTGCAATTTTAACGAATCGTAAATTCTTGCATTATACGACCTTGCTTGCACATGGAATACCAAATAATTTATCTGTACTATTCCAACTTGCGTTAATATTGATTCTTTACCATCTTTTGGAGTATTAATTGGATCTTCCTTTAATTACACCGATTTTTATCACCATCAAAGTCATTCAGCAACCAGCAAGCCCTCACAGTTTATTTGCTGAATCTGGCGCGAAGATAATTTTAGGCAAGTGAGCTCCATATTTGACCACATCATCCTTTACTATTATTATAATTAAAGAGAACTCTTTAATTATGGCTCATAACATAAGGCATTGCATTGTCCGCCTTTGTACAATGTTTTTGTTACTTGTGCATGAAGTTTTAATAAATAAATAACTTCATGGAGCTGAACATTTTTCCTATGCCGAGTAGTGGCTTAGATTATTTGGGATCTTGATAACTCTTGCTATAGCTGGCAGTGCAAATCTAGATAGAACCTTTTTGGCATTACAAACGTAGAACTGACCTTATTGGCAATGTACAACGTCAACAATTTCGAAACAATAGTTTTTAACAATTCAGCCTACGTACACTTGCTATAAATATTTAGATCTCAACCAAATTGGGCAAAGTTGTAGAATACGTTAAAAGAATATCTGAAACAGGCTGATTTATGTAGTCGTTAATAAATCTATTGTCTTACATTTCGATTTTATAGTCCTGATTGGTATTCCAGGCATGGAATTTTCCATTCCTGTTACGTTCTCTGTGTTTAAGCTAGGGTATTTTTTTAGGAATGCACGTTGTATAAACTTGCCCAGTATGATTAAGTAAAAATATATCTTCAAAACCGTGAGCTACACGTTGCTATAGCTCGCGGTATTTTATTTACAAACGCTTGCTGACGATTCTTAAGTTTGTCTACTTTAATTATAAGTCGATTTAATGCCAATTTCCTCCGACCAATAAATAGCCACCTAACAAAAGCTTACATTAAATCCGGGAGGATGCAGGTATTTGTGCAGGATGGGAAGAAAGGAGATAGAACATATCCTGCAAGTAGGCTCCACGTCCAAGGCAGAGTGCCATGCCTTGGACGGGTCAGATTTGACTTAATCACTGCATTCCATATCGTGTCCCGGCAGATGTTTTGCCGGATTGATAAATAGCAGATGGGTGTCTGACTTAAATGCTTTATAATCCTTTCGTCATCACATTCCTGCCCTATTTGCTTTACCATTTTATTCGGGGTCGGCCGGCAACACGTTTTCTTCTTCCATTCTCCCCTGTCAAACGTCACAGCTTCATTTACTCCATCTATTGTGGCTCATCGTTATTATGAAGCCAATTACTGATGGTGTTATCGCGTCATTGCCAGAATGACCGTTAAGCAACAACGGACTAATACACAAAACTCAATCATCATCTTCGTAATCACTATGACTATTATGTTGCTTAATCGCCTGCTCGAGTCTGAAATTACTTTAATAGTAACAATTATTGAGCCTTTTGAAACAATCGCTTTAGTTTATTACTTAATTTTCTGAGTAAGACCAGTCTAATTAGCTTGTCCTTTAAAATTATGAGTTGGCTTCTCAAACTGTAAATGGAAGAACTTGGGATTCTGCAATGTTCTGGTCGTCGTAGAAGTTAACTCCTTTAACGTTATCAGATATCGTTAAAGACATTTGAATGATCTCTTAGTGTTTCTGTAATGCCTACAATTAAATAGGCTAGTTTCCAAAAAAAATAATTAGTCCGTCTTTTAGATTATTCAAAAATAAGGGACACGCATTTTTTTATTTGTAAATTAGAATAAAAATGAGAAAGATAGATGTGACGTCACGCGTTGCTGCATTTTTTCGCGACGAGTGACGTCACACCTAACTTTAATGGGCTATATCTTTGTCATTTTTATTCTAATTATTTTAATAAATACGTGTCCCTTATTTTTGGATAATCTAAGAGACGGATTAAATAGAATGTAATCACTTTGACCCTGGAAACTACCCTGTTATCTGATGATGTCGATGGATAAATATTACATCAATTTTGGTGGCACTCTCGGTTAACTACTTCTTCTAATCGAATCGGACCCGTAAGTAAATACGTACGTTGTTCAAGAGTTTTTAGTTCGTAATATCATTGATTACCTCCTAAATAAAACACTGGTTCCCGGAAAACTTTCATCAAGATACACTAGTCACTTTCAGTATTTGTCCCATAGGTCACAAAATAAATAACAGCCTTGACGCGAGTTATTTACGTACTCATTCAACTTTTGGCAAGAAATTGTGTACCTGTCAAAATTTTTGACACTTGTGACGTCAGACGATCGGAAGACCATTTTTTGTTACCTCGAACAAATACTTCTTGTGTTTATATTTAACTACATTGTGGCAATGTTAGGGTTGGTTTCTGCAGTTAATTAAGTGAGCTAAGACAGCATGATGAGTTAACATTCCCATGACGACTGAGTTCGTCGTGGGCCATTGCCCATTTCTACATGGTTTTAAATACACTTAGGTCACCTTATTGTCATAAAATCTTGTTTTTTTTATTTGTTTTGCCAAACAGAAATAACGTATGGAGTTAAACATGAATGATGCTGGTACTGTCATCCAAGGAGATAACTACTAGGTTCATCAGATACAGTTGAATTATTTCTTAAAAATCCATGAAAGTTTTAGGATAAAGTTACATATATTTGATATAAAACAAACAGTTATACTAATACTAATTAAATTTGAGTTGAACATATCCATCTGTTTCTACGAAAGAAAAAAACTATACCTGTCTGACGACGACTGTACATCCACATTTCGTCGGTGTTTTTAAGCTGTATAAATAGCGCTAAAACCAATTACCTTTACCAGACACAAATACAGACTTCCTGTTGTGCTGGGAAATTTCTTACTAAACCCAAGGCCTCAAGCTTGCTCGTTGTTCGAGAAAGATTCCTTGGCCCCGGAACACAAAGGGCAAACGGAGGAGCATGGGGCCCAGAGGACCACGGGAAAAGTTATTTGATGATTTCCCATCGCAAAAAAAGCCTTCATGCTTGACAGCGTTTCATCGTGTTAAAAACATCTATTAACTTTTATGAAAATTATAAATAAATAAATCTAACTCTATTCCTCTCTTCCATTTCAGGAGTCGCTATCAGAATGGGAGCGAGGCATCGCTGGCATGACAGATGTACAGGTGCCACCAGTAGCAGGGGCGCTAAACCGCAAGTGGAGCGCAAGGACAGCGGCGCACGCGCAGGACACCGCCACCGACCAATCAGCGCCCGTTAATAATAGTACAGATGCTTGCAAGCTGCTTATTGTGAGTATATCAGATATTATGTTCCTTGGACTCTTCTGCACAAGAAAGCGATAGGAAAGCTAGTACACTTCGTAAAAACAAATTAATACAGACCGCTGTCTTTCGGTCCTCGCCGTCGAGGACCGTCCCGACGTCCGATTAAAAGCCCTACACCCAGTCCCTTTGCTCGACCCAGCCTGCGATGCTGAGCCACTAAATCAAAATCCCCCAATTAATGGAACTCAGATCCAGCCTCCTATCCCTTTGCTGTCTTCCCCCAGCGACGACCTAAGCTGAGGCCTGTACTCCCCAGGGGTGCCCTTAGCGTGCAGTCGCTTAGTGTATAAGTTTCATGCTCCTGGCTGGAGGAATTAAATGTAAAGCTCCCGGCTGTCATTTGTAGATCTTTGACAGTCGTTACAGATAGTCAATGTCCCGATTGTGTGACAACCAGTCCCAGCCGGTATCCTATTACCCAGTACTAACTGGGTTGTGGAGGTCAGATAGTCAGTCGCTCCTTGTAAAATACTGGTATTCAGCTGGTTACGGTAACAATGGAAACCGACCACAACACAGTAAGAAAAACTCTGCGTATTATGATGACAAAACTTAATTACGTTACCATTCGTTAATTGGACACAAAGTGACAATATTAACAGCGTAATTCATTTCATTACTACGATTCTGCTAAAGTGGCCAAGTTAGAGCCCCTGCACCTCATTAATTTTTTTTTTTTTTTTTAAATGTTGCCCCACACTCGGAATTTCTCCTGTATCGTGGGTGCGTTTACAAACATTTAAACTCACATACACAAACAGCCAGACTCGAAACAACTATCTGGAGGTCATACAAATATTTGTTCCGGGCGGGAATCGAACCCGCGAACCGCAGCGCAGCAGTCGATGGCTCAGCCACTGCGCCAACCGTGCCGTCAAATCAAAAATTCATTGTTGACATATTCGTGTAATGTAACAGTAGTCCTGACAATTGTGGATTGAGACACATTCAAAATACACCACGACTTCCAAATGTATTTTGAGCATTATCAAAAGACTCCTCACGATCATTTGCGTCGCAATTCAACCAATTCGGGTTTTGTGTGACTAATTAAACTGTTATTCGTTTTCCTGACCTTCAGGTCGTCATTAACATTTCTAAGTTTTGAAAAATGAGGTCCAAACAATCTTTTTCTGTTGTCTTTGGAACGAAAACTTTCGAAACTTCACTTGGGATCTAAATCTCATTGTTTTGGTAAGCAGTTCTAACAACAAATATATTTAATTGAGTGCTTAAGAGCCTGTAATGTTTTCTCATGACTATGTCAGACATTGTCAATGGACATCACATTATAATCCTACTAATATTTTAAATATGAATGTTTGTATGTGTTTGTGTGTATGTTTGTTACTCCTTTACACTCAATCGACTTAACGATTTGCATTAAGTTTCGTTTGTAGTTTGTAAGATAACTAATTTCCTGGATTAACACATAGGCTACTTTCTACCGCAGCTAGTTATCATAAAAATTCCTATCACAATTCTTTTACTTCTGACTGCGAATGTTTCTGACAATAAACAAAGAATGCAATTTTGACAGATTGTTTTAATCACTGCCAACTATCAGCAACTTTGTTTAATTTATGGTCTCTCTGGAAAGACCTCTTTCTGCACACACTCTACCAGAAAAGGCTGTAATACAATAATAGTTCGTGTGAAGGGAGGGATTTCCATTAAGGTGAAAGCTCCAACCTACCCGCGAAATTCAAATTTTCTTACGTTTTTTGCAATTTTCAGGCCAGTGCTAGGTTGTATGTTGATTAAAAAATATTATTCGCGGCTGTAAGACGTATGTAATTATAGAATTATAATCATCAAAATCACCAATACAGCATACCAATATAAGCTGTAGGAAAGACTTTTTCTGTTTTTTTTTTGTTCCTACGCCTTTATGAACTTGGAGGGTTGTATTGGTGATTTTGATGATTATAATTCTATAATTACATACGTCTTACAGCCGCGAATAATATTTTAATCAACATACAACCTAGCACTGGCCTGAAAATTGCAAAAAACGTAAGAAAATTTGAATTTCGCGGGTAGGTTGGAGCTTTCACCTTAAAGCGCGGGTGTCGTTCAACCAGATGCATTAAAAACCACATCGCGTCTCTCGTCTCTCCTATGATTGGTCGAATCTTACTCGTCTCCTCTCCGCACTGCTCATCTTCGCACCGCTCCGCTCTTCTCCGTTTTGAAACCGCTCCTTAAGTATAGCATGGTAGTACGCTTATTGTATTGCAAGAATACCCGGGTTAATTGGAGTTAAATGTCCTCAATTATATCTGCAAGTACTATGTGTTTGTTGTTTTCTGCCTTGGGGACCTGTTGTTAATGGAGCCCACACGCTGTGGGACGAAAAACCCATCAGGCTTATTGAGGTTGCATTCATTGCACGGTTCTCTTTGGAGTTTTTACATTTTTCTATTCATCATTAACCAGTATACAACGTGTAAAATTTGAACCGAGGTGATAATCAGATTTTGTGCATTGTCCCAGGTTCTGAAATATTTTACTTTTAGAGCAAAATATAGCTTGTTTTTGCATTGCATATCTCATCACATTGACAATAGGCAAATAGTGATCACGAAAATACAAAAAAGTACATTAGTTACTTTAAAAATGTACCATCGAGGACACTTGGGTTTGTCCACTTTTCACCCTTATGGTCTAAGGTAGAAAGTAATCAGGTGTCGGCGTTGGTATCCTCCATGTGTACATTCTTAAAGTAACTAAACTAATAAAGTAAGATTCTATAGGGATCTTGTAGCAACAAACTTAAAGGACATCCCAGTTTAAATATGATATAAGTATAGCAATACAGTTACGTCTCTTGAGTATTTAAAATCATGCTTAGTTTAACACATTTCTTTTCTATCCTATTCCAGTACATCGCAGACGCCAAAACCCCGATGTGGCGCTTAAACCTCTGCGGAGGAAACGCGGCAGGAGTGGCAGCGAGGGCCGGCACCAAGCTGCTGCCGTCAAAGCTGAGGATCGTCTGGAACCCCCCTACCTCCCCATACCAGCATACTGAGAAGTTGCGGCTGGTCGTCACTGCGGTTAATAGTGGTAAGTTCCATTAACTTTTCCATCACGAGCTCCACAGCCTAAAACATTATAGGACGCCTTAAGGAACGTCGGTGCTCACGCGAAAGAAACAAATGAAGCAAGTGACGTTGTTTAACCAAACTTTTTTGTGAACGGCATTTTGCACGTCCATAATATGTTAAGGCTGACGTAGTTTGGACGGGCCGCACCGAATTGCTAAAATAATCCAACAGCGCTATAATGACATAGTTTATACACAAGATGTAAAACATTAACGTAAGACCTCCTGTGTGAACCAACCCAGCCGCTGCCGGAGACGCTCCGGGCGTCAAGCACCTAGAGACGATTGCCGGCCACCTTAAATTCAAATTCAAAACCATTTATTTCAATAAGACCATTACAGGCACTTTTGAATGTCAAGAAACAAAACTAATCTACAGTCCCGGTAACAAGGCATAATAACTTGTGAAAGTACTGTAGTTGCCCATTCCAAAGCGTTGATCTCTATGGAGAAGAATGGGCAAGAAACTCCATGGACACTCTTTTAAATTATATTTTTTTTACAAAATCGTATTTACGTCATTCGTGTTGAGATTATACAAATATGTGAAAACGATGTAGAAAGACGTTCACAGTAAGAGCGTCCAGAGTAAATAAAAAGCATAATTTAATTTTAAATCTAAATAATTAAAAAATGAACGAAAAATGCGGGTCTGTGGTCGTTGAACAATGGGTAGCTCACTGTCCGTACGTCTAGTGACCTCAAGCCGTGTCGATGGCGCCTTCGGGTTCCACGCGCGCCTCAAAAAGATGCCAGCAAAGCAGAGGGGCCTGCCAGGGCCTGCCCGGGTTGCAGGTTGTTTGAAAGAGATACCGCAGCCCCGGAACATAAAGGGCAACAGAAGGAACATGGGTGGGTTTTAGTAAATACAAGTCTGGTACTCCCCACCGCTCCTCCCAAAGCGGGGGAAGTTATTTAATGATATCCCTTAAGCAAAAACATAAAAAAGGTTCTGTAAAAGAGGTCTCGCGTTTATTATGTTCTACTTTGGATGATTTCCGTCAATAGTGCAGTTGTATTTTTTATTTAAAATGCGAAGCTCTACGGCTGTAATGTACTTACCTTTACCATGCATTTGCCAACGGTTTCAACAGCGGTAGCGGTGTCTCAAACGAATGCGTGACATGTTTTAATGATTGAGTGTCCTAATGCGTTGCGAATATAAGTTGAGCTACTTGTCTATCTAATGATAGTAATCTTTGAGATTAACAGGGTGGAATAATTGGCACACAGTTGTGACTGCATGGAGATATGTCAATTCATTACGGAATGCGGGCCGCTCGTAGTACATTAGAAATTAGACACCATTTTGATTGATTGACTCCTTTGTAGGACAGACATTGGGTGGTCCTTTAACCATAATTTTATCGTTTCTGTTAGAAAATTTAACTTGCGTTTGTAACACTATTAATAATTCACTAGCTTCCGCCCGCGACTTCGTTCGCGTGGCATAGTTACTTTGGGCTAACGCTAACTTTAACCCGCGTGATGATCGAAAAATAAAATATCTTTCTCTCCCTTTTTCTTCCCTCTTTCTCCTCCTTAGCTCACTTTTTTTTTTAAATTAGCCTATTTCTGTTTCCATAATCCCAACTATCTCTGTGCCAAAATTCATCAAAATCAGTTGGGCCATTTAGGCGTGAAGACGTAACAAACTCACTTTCGCTTTTGTATTATTAGTCAGGATTTGTTGTACATAAGTCCATGACACATCCCACAATAAACTTCCTATCAGCCCGCATAGGCATGCATTTGTATTTTTACCAATATTAGTACTTCCTTCCTCAATTGCAGCATATTTAACACGGTTTTAGACAATGCGCATTTTTTTCCGATGGGAAATTATCAAATAACTTCTCCCGTTCTGGTTGGAGTGGCGGAAGGGGTAGGACTTTTACTGACTAAAACTTAAAGAGACTTTTAGAGCGGACAGAAGAAATATTTTCATACAAAAATTTTGATGCCGTTCATTTTCGATTTTGACCGAAGAATGCTACCTAACAAGCAGTGTTACCAACCCTATGGTTTTAACAGTAGATTTACTGTTTTCACATTGATGTCCATGTTTATCTGTTTTTCTGTTTCATTCCTATTTTTTACTGTTTTTCAACTAGGGTTGAGCGCCACCTATGAAATCCCAGTTTATAAATGACGATGACATGATTATGAGCTATAGGTCTATTGTATTGTGTAATAAATGATAAATGATAAATGATGTTTATTTTGCAAGTAGGTTTTCACAAACACTTTTACACGTCATTTTTTTTTAAACTAGATGAGGCCGGTGTTTCATACCCGACTACTCTGAGAAGAAACAGCCGAAACAAACTCAGAGGTCATAGTCTCTTTTAAGGTCCAGACAAAATAATCTTGGTCAACTTACATGAGGACCATGCAGATAGTGTCTGAAATGGTCTTTTTAAGAAAGCACCACACAGATTGAGTGGACCTGTCCAGTCAGTGCAAGCATTTGTCAGTTATCGTGTAGCTCAACTCATAACCCAAGGAGCTCAACGACACGACGAACAATACCAAAAAAAGGACATTTGTGTAGGTCGCTTATAGTACTCAAACTGCCAGACTATCGTCAAAAAACAAAGTAAATAAAAGAAATAATCCACATGGTCTTCACATTCACAATAAACAAATAAAAATAAAAAAAAAATACAAAATTAAATTAATGAGATCATAATGAAATCATAAAATGTCATAAATTAAAATAATAAGGAAAATAAAATGTCACAAATAATAATAATAAAAAGAAATGTAAAAATAAAAAAATAAACAAAGTAATGTCAAATTGTATAAAATAAAGGAATAAACAATAAATAGGTGAAACAAAGGAAAATCTTGACACTCACAGAGCAAATTAAATTGGAGCAGCTTAATCCCAAGCCTTTTTATCTTCAAGGTAATGATTCATATTATAGTAAGCTTTCAGACATAGCTTACGTTTTATAAAAGATTTAAATTTATTGAGGCTTAGTGTTTGAATATCGCTTGGTAGTTTATTATAATAACGTATACATTGGCATGTGAACGTACCTCCTATTTTTTTGAGCCTCGTTGCAGGAACAACAAATTTGTGTTTGTTCCTTGTATTTATGTCGTGGATATCACTGTATTTTTTAAACAATTTTATATTTTTATGCGCGTACAAAAGGTTTTCGTAAATAAACTGAGAGGGCACAGTTAGTATGTTAATCTCTTTAAATTTTTCTCTGAGGGAGTGTCTAGGACTTAATTTATACATTGAACGAATTGCCCTCTTTTGCAAAATAAAAATTGTCTGAATATCGGCGGCATGGCCCCACAAGAGAATACCATACGACATCACACTGTGGAAATAACTAAAATAAACTAAACGGGCTGTCCCCAAATCAGTCAAATCACGAATTTTTTTAACGGCGTATGCTGCAGAGCTAAGCTTTTTTGACAACTTATCTATATGAGGGCCCCACTGAAGCTTAGCATCCAAAGTTAAGCCTAAGAACACTGTGTTATCTTCCGGTTTTAACTCTTCATCCTTGATTAGTACACTAGTTTCCACTTGTCTAACATGAGGTAACGTAAACTTAATGCATTTGGTCTTTTTCTCATTTAGAAGTAAATTATTAACGTTAAACCAATTAACGACCTTTGCCAGAGCGCTATTAACATCGTCACTAGCTAGCTGCTGACGTTTTAGTTTAAATAAAAGAGAAGTGTCGTCTGCAAACAACACTACATCATGATTATCCTTTATGAGGTAAGGCAAGTCATTAATATAAATAAGAAACAAAAAAGGGCCAAGAATGGAGCCTTGAGGTACTCCCATGCTTACTACAGATCCGGGAGATCTTTTCCCGTTAACATCAACTCTCTGAATCTTACCACTCAAATATGACGTAAGAAGATTCAGAGAGGCGTTCCGGATTCCGTAGTGGTGTAGTTTTCTGATTAATGTTTTATGGAGAACGCAATCGAAAGCCTTGGACAAATCGCAAAAAATCCCCAAAGCATCGCATTTATCTTCCCAGGCATTATAAATGTGTCCTAGAAGTTCAACACCGGCATCAGTAGTTGAACGACCCTTTGTAAAACCGAACTGTTTATGATGCAATAACTTATGTTTATTGAAAAATCTTTGCAATTGATCTAAAATTATTTTTTCAAAAATTTTACTAAATGTTGGTAGCACTGAAATTGGTCTATAGTTAGTAGGGTCTGATGTACTACCCGATTTAAACAATGGTATTATTTTACTATTTTTCATTAGATCAGGAAACTCACCACGGTCAATACAATCATTAAATATAACAGCTAATGAAGGAGCTACAATGGTTATAATGGACTTAGCAACGTCCACAGAATGACCCCATAGATCAGCGGTCTTCTTAGCATTTAACATATGAAATGTTTTAATTACATCATTACAGTTAACATATTGAAAATTAAATTCGGAATCATTAAATGGAACGTTTTCCTTTAGTAAAGCATCTGCAGCAGCAGGCGACGAGTTTAGCGATTTAGTAGTCGATACAGGAATATCCGCAAAGAAATTTTCAAAAGCTGTAGCAACTTGAGTATCTGATTTTATGATATTATCGCCGATAGCAAGGCTGTAGTCACTATTTCTCTTGCAAGACCTTCCTGCTTCGCTATTAATAATGTTCCAAGTCGTTTTAATTACGTTACTACTATTTTTAATTTTTGAACTCAAATAATGTGACTTAGCTATAGCACATACTTTTTTAAAAACTTTAGAATAATTCTTAACATACAAATTAAATTCTACAGTATTAATACAAATTCGCTCTTCATAGAGCTCATAAAGCCGTTTTCTACTTTTATGAATACCAATGGTGGCCCAGTCATTGAAAGAAGCGTTATTATTAACCGAGATAGTCTTAGGAACAAACGTGGTATTAAACTGTGTGCAATACATACTAAAAAAATTGTTATATTGTTGATTCATTGATTGGGGTCATCACTAGTTGACAAAAGTGGTAATTTAGTTGAGAGTTTAATTTTAAAAGTTTCTAGGCGACTTTTAGTTTTTGGGTTGACAATGATATCCATTTTAACTACTTTTTTCTTTACATTTGGAATTGTGATCAGTTGCCCACAATGATCTGAATCTAATAAGTTAATAATTACTTTGTGGGTTGGTATAACATCTGTATAAATATTATCTAGGCAAGTGGCACTAGTCTGGGTTATTCTAGTGGGCTCCAAAAATTTGTTTTCAAGGTTGTATGACTGAAACAGGTTTGTAATTTTAGTACTTAACACAGATTTTTCTAGCAAATTAATATTAAAATCACCACAAGTGATTATAGATTTCTTTGAGCTACAGATTTTATGCAACACTTCATCCATTACCTTTTCAAAACAATCATACAAACCTGAAGGGGGCCTATACACACTTAAGATGATAAACTGCTCCAATTCTATACAGGCTATTTCAATTGTTCTCTCAACAGACAGGTTTACAATATCCTTGCGTTCTTTAAATTTGAGCTGATTATTTACTAAGATTAATGCGCCGCCATGTATAGCATTTACTCTACTGAATGAACTACCAACCTGGTGATTACTAAAATTAAAAATTAATTGATGACTTTTGAGCCAATGCTCTGTGATACAAAGAATATCTATGTTGTTACAGTTCAGGAAAAGCCCTACTTCTAATTCTTTGTTCAAAAATCCTTGAATATTTTGATGCACCAGGTTGATACAATCAAAATTCCCAATTCTTTCACCTGATTTACTATCTGGCTTCCTTACATTATTGCAAGAGGTTGCCTCTATTGTCTCAATCTCTAATTTAAATGATGATCGGATTCATTAATTGTAAGCAAACTATTGGCTGAGTAACTTGACTGAGTATTGCAATGTTCAATAGAGGCAACTCGCTTAGCCAAATTCTTGGCTGTAATAGTAAAAAAATATGATAGCGACACAGCTACTTGTCTTCTACAATAGTTTGAAAGATAGTACCGATCCACAAAAAATCTATCTTTTGTCAAATAAAAATAGTTACCAACAAAGTTATTGGTGTCAATCAAATGGAATACATTACTATCAAATGTCAAATTATGTAATGTCTTATTCATATTAAATCGAATGTAATTTTCTTCCTGTGGCAAACTTGTACTATAAGGAAATGTAAACAATACAATTTGTCTTAAATTCAAGCTGGATAAGGTTCTATGATATTGGAGCAATTCCCCTTTGTTCACATTTCCTCTATTACCTATCAAAATGACTAATACAGTGTCCTTATTAAATTTGCATTTAATTATTTCCTTCATTATATAATATAATGAACATCCTGGCATACAGTTGTTTATAACTGAGTGCCCTGGATATTCATCTTTTAACAAACTACCTAGGTCTTTTCCAATCTCATCACAATATATTACTATTTCATTATTTACACTTGGTTTGCAGAGATTTTTATAACTATTTCTAGGAATATGCAAGTTAACACATGGCTGCGGTAAGGTGGCATTACATGTTGTCATTGAATGGTCTGGCGTAAGTACATGTGAAGTTGGTTGACAGTGCTCACAGCTATTGGTTTGTGAGTTCACCAGATCATTCATCGCCAACACATATTCCCTCATTAGATGTTCAGAGGTATTATATTTTGTAGTCATTGAACTTAACTTCTCTTGTAGGTGGTCAAGTTTGGATTGCAAGTGTTCGGTGTCAATTTTGTACTTCCTAGTGCTTTGTTCCAAATTAAATGAGTAAATATCTAATTGTTTTAATACATTCAATCTTTCTCTATTTAATTTAACATTTTTAATGAAAAACTTTTGCCTTTTAACCATTCTCTGTGTTTTGACAATGTATTTATTGATTTTAATGTATTTTTTAATTTTATTTTTACTAGTGACTGCCCTTACTGAGTGAGATATCTTAGAATCATCCTCACCTGTCAAATCTATGGTATAGGTGGGATTAATGGCAGAAACTATTGACGGGGCAATAGGCACCAATTCACTGAACAGACTTTGATTCAGCGAGGCAGTGATGTTGAAATTGGTAGTCTCAAGTTCTGTTATTTGACTTCTAGCCTCGTGTAGCTGCTGTTGTAAAAAATTTTTGTGATCCAGAGCTTGTTCATACTCTGTGCTACACTGGCTGAACCCGTCCACAATAACTTGGAGCCTATCCCGGTCTTCTATGGCGACAGTGAATTGAGTGTATAACTGAACCATTTCTTTTTTTAATTTCCTATTTGTTTCATTATTAATAATATGGAATGTGAAAATACTGAGGATAAGGCAATGAAACTAAAAAAAAAATTGGTTGTTTGTAAAGTAGGTTTACGATCGAGATGTTTACGTGATAACGTCTTATTGGTGATATAAGTTATCACCAGTAGTGACATCTAAAATGAAATTAAGTACTAATTTAAAGTTTTTTTTTCGAGCCAAGTAACAGATGGCGCTACCATCTTTATGAAATGTCGCTTGTGAGGTTTTGGTGTGACACAAGTTTCTGAACATGTCACCCGACTAAAACGATTTTAAAGACGTTATCACGTCAAAAATTACTTTAATTTTAGTTTTTTGTTGTTGTCATTATTAATATACCAATGTATGTGCGTTCTGGTAACTAAGATTTTTTTTTATTGTTTAATTAAATAAGCAAAAGTATGAAATCTGCCTTTTTTACTTTACCTACTATTTTCTACTGTTTCCTTTCTGGCGAGTTATTGTGTTTTAGTTTTTTGGGGTTGGCAACACTGCTAACAAGAGTGCGTGGGACACTAGATTGAACGATTTGTTTCCAAGTAGTAACAATTATTATATTACATGTTTTGTCCCGTCTTTTACTCAAATATTTGAAAATCTTTGTAAAAAGCATCCATATACCTTCTTTTGCCCTTTGTGTTCCGGGGTCGTGGGATATTTTTTAACAACCCGCAAGCCCGGTAGAGGACAATGGACATAAGGCCATTTTCATGGCAGACGCTCATCGGTAAGGCGCGTAGGTTTAGGAATTCCTATAAGTATCAAAAACACAAAAATTAGTTTCGTTCAACAATCTCTGTCTCTAATTCCAGGTTCAATCTGCAATAACGACTCCCAGTTCATCTGCGGGGTGACTAGCCTCTGCATATCGTCATACCTGGTCTGCGATGGCGTGCGTCACTGCCCTGGGGGAGAAGACGAGGAACCTGGTGCCTGCTCCCATCGCCACGACCCCCCGCTTCTGGAGCTGCTGAGGAGGTTCGCAGCAAGGAACCAGGAGTTGTTAGGCTTGGATCAGCCTGATGGGATGACGAAGCCTTCTGTTATAAGTGAGTATTTATTAGGAAAGTTATACAATGTATTTATCTTTTTTACTAACTGATCGACTCCTTGGCAAGGTAGTTTAGTTTCCTATTTTTTTTTTATTAGTCCGTCTTTTATATTATTCAAAAATAAGGGACACTTATTTAAACGTCACGCGTTGCTACAGTTTTTCGCAACAAGTGACGTCACACGTAAACTTTAATGGTCTATATCTTTGTCATTTTTGGTCTTATTTACAAATAAAAAAATACGTGTCCCTTATTTTTGAAAAATCTAAAAGACGGACTAAATAGAATGTAATTACTTTGACCCTGGAAACTATCCTATTTAAAAGTGACTGACCTGGCTTTACATGCCGTTGATAAAAATCTTTCGTTACGATGTTTTCTGTCACCTAAACCAATATCTGTATTGACTGTTTTCGTGTTATTATCATACGTCATTCAGAGTAATCTTTTTAATAACGCGGGAATGTCCTCATCATTATCAATATTCTCAAAACAAATCACACCATATTAATATCGTAATTAGTTTCCTTATTCATTGCAATAAATGACAAAAAGTCCATCAGTATGTATTCTGTATTATTTCCCCGCTATTGTTGAATGGGAATATTGGTTCGTCACCATTCATATATTGTGAACAAAAGGGATGTATTGATCATTACGCCAATAAGGGAAAACCCCACAACAATCTTCGTAGTTTTTGCATATGATTATGTACGTACGTAGCTATGCATTTATATATTAGGGAAAACGGTTTTCTGATTGAGCTTTCAAATGATTTAATTAAAAAAATGTACTACGATCTACGTGAAACCTAGACCCAATATGACACTATTAGCGGCATACTTGATGAAAAAAAACGACCAAGTTCGAGTCAAACTTACGAAATAACCGGAGGAACCATATCTTTGGTATTTGAACTCGATACCTCCACGCGTTCCCGAGGTAAAGGTCTTGACAGACAGACAAACGGACAACTAAGTGATCATATAAGTACGGGTTCCTTTTTCCTTTTGACGTAAGGAACTCTAAAAAGTATTGGATTACTGAAAGCAGAAACTTTATATAGATTTACATAAAAAAAAACTTTCTCCAACTGCTACAATTCTACTGAAAGTAGTGGTAGAGATACAAACTCACTTTGCAAATGATTTTTGCAGTAGGTAGCGATTTTTTTTTCTACCTTTTGAACGCCATTATCACATATATGTGACGCCAACAACACAAAGATGTAAAAAAAAATAGTTTAGATTAAATGAGTTTCTTGGTGTGGGGTGGGGAGCACGCGTTTGCGTTGCTCTAGCGTTCAAAAGGTTAGGATCCCACAAGATTAGACAGCCATAATCACCATGAGCCTATTTTCGCTTACATCACATTACACCTGTAACCAAAATCAAAGTTTACCTAATAGTACCTACTCCCACTATTCGCCAGTTTTGTTTAAATACCTGATTGACATAATTATTTTTAAATTGAGACATTTTAAGCTAATAAACTAACTTCCTAAATTTATGTTATTTTCCATGGTTTCATTATTTGCCTTAATTTTGCACGCTATCTATTGGCAAAACATATCTAGTGTTTTTTTTCTGATTACTTCCTGTAACGCCACCTATGTTTTACAAAATAAAAATAAATGATTGATTGATTGTACGTGATACAGCGGCGAGCCTTTTGCCATCAATGGGGCCAAATATTCACCCTGTGTTGAGAAATTCCTTTTTTTTTACTTTGCCCCACACTTGGAATTTTTCCTATATTGTAGATGCGTTTACAAATATTCAAACACATATACACAAACAGGCCAGCCAGACCCTAAATAACTACCTGTAGATCATATAAATATTTGTTCCGTGCGGGGATCGAACGCGCGACACACAGCGCAGTCAATCGCTCAGCCATTGCGCCAACCGTGTCGTCTGTCATTAAAAATAACTCTTGGCCCAAACCAAGGACGTCAAGACCAGCAGTCGCGCTTGTGACAACGAGACAATTTTCGATTCTATCTCCAAAACATTAATGCTTTTACTCCAGCAGCAGATGAACCTAACTAATAACAGGCGACTTGACTCTTTCAGTGAAGATCAGCGAGGGTGAGAAGTCTTCGAACGCTTTCATGGAGTTCGCAGCCGCTCTGAAGCCGTACGGACCCTGGAGCTACCTGGTTGTGGGCATGCTGGTCTGCGCTACTATACTCATGTTCTGTTTGGCTTGGGGTGAGTAGAAAAGAGTATTTACTCCATTTTTACTGGCAGTATCCTAGAGGGCAATATGCGGCTTTATCTAAAAACTAATGGGCATGCTGAGTAGTTGTTTTATGGCCGTAATTAACAGTTTTGGATGTATGGAAACTTGTTCAAAGACTTCGAATTTAAATCTAATATAAAAAATCTTGTGTCGCGGTGTTTGTTACCAAACTCCTCCGAAACGGTTAGACCAATTTGAATGTTTTATTTTTTGTGCATTACGGTGCATATCATACCAACATCTATTTTTCATACCCCTCTCCAGAAAAGGAGCTGAGCAACGGGTGAAACCGCTGAGCAAAGCTAGTAGCATTTAAAAATTATTAATACCCACACACTAAACAACCAGGTAGCCGCTTCAAACTTTTTACAGCAACTAAAACATGTTCTGCCCTTTTTTTCCAGAATGCTGCTGCAAGCGCTCCAAGCCATCAGACACACCAGTCAACATCCCACCATCTTGCATGGACCTCTCCCCCACAGTCACAGTCACGGCAGCTTCGCAGCAACTCTTCACACAACCCCTACCCCCCTCCCCACCAGAGTACGAGCCACCCCCCTCATACTCGTCTCTATTCCCCAGAGCCTTCAAGTCTTCCCCCACCCCGGTACCACACTGCTCTCACCAGGAACCCCCAGATTGAAGCCCCTGACTTTAAGCTTAGTTCTTATCTTTAGGTAGACTGTTACAATTTTAGGTTAAGTGTAGTGGTGACGTAAAGGCAGTGTTTGACACAGGACAATATTTTTAGTTAAGACAGTAAAAAAGGCAGACTATGTATGTGATTCAACAAAATCATTAACTAAATTTAATAAAAATACTTTATTTAGAATATTGGGCTTTTTACACAAAAAATCAGTCAAAACTAAGACGCAGTCAGAACTTTTAAAGTAAGTTCAAAAGCCCTATGTCAAAATTCTACAGCAATGATGCCACATATGAGCTGTGCAATATGTTCAGCACACTTCCAATGTGCTGATCGCAGTATTTCTATGATAAAAATCGCTATACCCATGTTGGAATGTGGACTGTTTAGAATGCACTAAGATGGCCGTTTCGCTTCGTCACCAAGTATTATTATGTAAAGTCTTTGTCTATGATTTTGTGTGCTTAAGACATGTTATGACGTAATATTTTTCTATTAAAAATGTCTCGACACCGACGATCTGAATAAAGGACACTGTAGGTACTCTGACGGATACATTATCTGTCCGGGACTGCGTCCGCAATATGTCCGCTCTAGTTTGAACGATCCTTATGAGTAATTAATTAACTGTTGACATAATAACCACTATACTAGACAACCAATGAACCATTACATTTGGAATTCACGAAGAGGTTGACGCATTTCCTAAGTCATACTAGATGGAACCATTGTTTATACTTTGTAATTCCAAATGTAATAAACTCTTCGCATTCCATTAATAAAGGTCATTTTACTGTGAACTAATAAATCTGACTTAAATTTGCCCATGTTACGTTTTAGACCTTGTTTTCCTTGAATGAGGAATGTTGTAATTAAACCTTAGAAACTAGAGGAGCTATAATGCCACAGACACACAGATACCTACCCACTTCAAACTTATAACACCTCCTTTTTTGGCCGGGTTCAAAACCATTATCAAACTTTGATTTTTATTAAGAATACATGCTAATAATTTGAACTCAAGTAAATTGGCCTTTTAAGTTATAAAACTATGATTACTGGAATGCAAGATTTCATAATAGGTATAATTATTCTAAATAGGTAGATTAGGTGCCTATGGGTTAAATAAAAATGAACACACATTGTAATAAACTAATTAGTATATTAGATGTTAGGAGTTAGTTCTACCAAAATGAGCCAATCCACTATCTGTTATTAATCCAATTAAAACGGCAAATTAATCTAAAATTTTAATTTTGGTTGAGGTATGTTACTATCCAATAAAAGCAGTTCCACAGATTTTAAAGTACTCAGCGTTTACTACCCAATCTGAAAACTAGGACTATACTACAAGTTGATGTGGATTGGTACATTTTTAGTACAAATCAACTCTTTTTGAAATCATTTAAAGTACAGACGGTAGCTAATACAAAAGCCATGTAGTTACAAGTAGTCAAGTACAATAAGTTAAATGTTAATTTGTAGTATTTTTTCACGTTATTTCACTTAAAGTTGGCATTATAATAAAGTACTAGTGCATTATGTTTAATAAAAAAAAACTTTAATGTTATTGGGACCAAATACCTACGTTCTTACGTGAGACTTACTCATTAAAAACTCTTCAAATATACAAAAATACCTAGTTTTTGACAAAAAAGTGCCTTAGTATTTGTAGTCCCCAAATCAAAGTTGATATTTGTAAAATAAAACTTAGGCTAAAATTATGAAACATGGCGTATTTAAATGATGGGCGGGAAACGAAACCATAAACTTTATTATTTACAATCTGTGTTGCTTAGTTTAATATTTTGTGGATGATGTGTTGTGTAACTTCAGCCTACCTACTTAATGATTTTTGCCATTATCAGAAAAAAATACAAAGTTAAAAAGGTATAGCCCAGTTAATTTTGTAGCTCCTAATAATTATGTCTGGCAACAATTTTAATTTCGAAAGTTCAAATTTTGCTTCATCTGCTTAATTTTACTGGGCGCTTATAGTATTTGACTAACTGATTGAATGGAACTAGAAACTTTCTTCAAATTATTGACTGTCTTTCTGTTTATGTGCTTAGTTCGAAATTTGAATTTCAACAAAGTAAAAAGTTGGTAAAAATCGTTATCTCTATTTCGTTCGTTGTTACAGTCTGTTGTGAAATATTGCATTCAAATAAGTCTTTATTCTATAAGTCATTTTAAACATTCATTATTTGATATTTTTGTTAATTTTCATCTTTGCAAGAATGTTTTCTTAAAAATATAGGAAAGCGTGTCTGTGCTCCATAAAGTTTTGCTAGTCTTCTTAGTTTCTTTATAACTTTCAATATTATTAGTATTTTACTTTAATACCTATATTAATTAGTTGTGTTAAATATTAGTAAGTAAAACTGAATTCCATTGTATGAAAAGAAAGTGATATGTATTATAGTAAAATATTAATACACAAAAAGGTAAAAAATATTTATTTTACACTTTGCGTTTTATTTCTCGCTTATAGTGAATACCCCCTTTTCTATGACTTCTTTCGCTCTAGGCTGAGCGGAAGGGATTGTCATTCTTGTATTGACCAAAACCCATCCTGGGTCCTTCTTTTGCCCTTTGTGTTCCGGGCCCGCGGTATCTCTTCAAACAACCTGCAACCCCGGCAGGCCACTGCCTGCAAATATCTGCAAAGCACCCTCTGCTTTGCAGATATTTCGTAAGAACAGTGGCTCTTACGGGCCCTTCTGCTTTGATATCTCTGAAGCGGGCGTGGAACACGACCGCGTCGTCAACACGGCCTGTCGCTGTCGTCCTACTAGTCGGATGGACGATGTGCTACCTATTACTCACCGTCCACAGACCCGCGTATACGGCGGAGTAAATATATTTCTGCGATTTCTATCTGACGACGTTTAGTTATCCAATAAACATGATGCAAAGCTAATCTCAGATTTTAATTCCTACCAAACGATAATAGCCAAAGCGCCTGCCTAACCGCCATTTTAAAATTGGAGTCACGGATCAAATCAATAGCCGGTAGTAATTAAATAATAAGTTTTATGTAAGAAGTAATCTTAAATAAATCAATCGGCCATCAAATCAACATTAAAATTATTGTCATCATCAACACATCTTGACAGCTTATATTTTGAAAATGTTACGCTTTAGAAGATTTCATAAAATTCAATACCTTGCTTGTATTGATGCCAATTATTGATTGCCCCATCATTAGCCACGGCTAATGATATTAAAGATGTATTGCTGATGCAGCGTGAAAATATTCTAACAATTAAAAGCTTTTATCGCGATAACGTGACATTTTAGAAGAGTGCATCTCCTACAAATCTTATTTGCATTGTTATATTAGGCCACGATTCATACAAACATCTTCCAAATTATTCACCTCTAAAATGAATTCACAATAAATTATTAGTCAAAACCTATAGAAAAATAGCTTTTCTAGATTTGAATTGGTTTACCTTCTATTGAAGCCCGTTTAGCCAAGCCAACTATACTCATATTGGATTTTACCTCCCACTTCTTAAAAAAAATGCCTGTACTAAACAAAATAAATTGCGTTGCCAGAGAACGAGTCATTCTTTTCTGGATTAAAGCACAAGCGTGCATTAAAGCGCACAGAGTAGTACGTCTTGTAGTTCCATGAGTGTGATCTTGGCATTTCTGAACGTGGTCCCAACCTGACAGAAGAGTTTGCGACGTCAGCCTTATGTCAATGTCAATTGTCACCGTCGTTTCAAAGTGTCATTCTGCAAAATCGACTTGTTTTATGTAAAATTATTTTACAAAAATAAGATTTTGCGCTTATTCCAGTGTTTATAATCGTCAAATTTTTATTTAGTATAAATACTAGAACGAAATATCTGTTTATTTAATACGTGAATGATTAAAGGTCATCAATTTATTGAAATTTTCCTAACAAGAAATTGAACAACAAACTTGTGATACCTTGGAAATTGACGTTATTTAGTGATGATGTGAACAAACAAACACAAATAATGACCGAACAGAAGAAAAATATTAACTGTCGAGTTTGTTTACGGTGTGATTTAGAAAGTTCTCAGAAATGTTTGTCTTTGTTTGAAAAATACAACCATTCATTAATATCAGAAAAAATCAAGTTTATAGCAAATGTTGAGATTGAAGCAAATGACGGACTACCAAGTAAAATATGTCCAGACTGCTTATTACAACTTGAAACAGCCATACTCTTTAAACAGAAGTGTGAAACATCTAACAAGATTTTACTAAGCGGTGTTCAGCAATCATCAAATATTCGTGAAGTAACCTTTCTAGTTCCGATCAAGAAGGAAGTGGATGAGGAAATTGAAAATACAACTGATGAATATTCAAGCAAACATACAGAAACAACAAAGTTTGAAATATCTAAAGAAGAAACTCAAATTGAAAAAACCAATAACGCCAATGAAAAATCAGCTGATAAAGTATCTCATACCGGAAAACGGGTGTCGAATAATAAAGAAAAACTGAAGAAAAAGGAACCTGTTAGTGTCTTACCCAATAATGTACTACTTAAAAATGAGGAACCTGAATATGAAATATTTGACAATGAAGGACTTCTAAGTGATACACAAGAAAATTATAAAATTGGAAAACTTGAGAAAGAAGAGGAAAATCGTTCATCTAAAGATACAGGAAACACAGCAGCAGGTAAACCAAGCAGGGCAATTGATTTAAAATTGATATGTGATGAATGTGGTGGATCCTTTAAAAGTAAGTGTAAGATTGCTGTCCACTGGAAGAAAGTTCATCTACCCACCAAGCTAATTTGTCCAAACTGCAAAAGAATGTTCAAAACATACAAAGCTTTCCATATCCACAAGAAAAAGAAAACAAGAAGCTGTCAAGCTGCCTCCAATGTCCGCATTGAAGGTATGGGCAAAAAAAGAGTATTTCACTGCAAGGATTGTGTCTACAGCACCAAAAGAATCAAGGATATGGATGCTCACTTAGTAATCCACAGTGGAGTCAGGCGGTATCAATGTAAGGACTGTTTGAAATATTTCACTCAGCATGCCTCACTACAAGGACATCGGGAGTCAAAACACAAAGAATATCGCAGAATTGCAACATGCCACTTTTGTGGGAAACTTATTAAAGGCCGTAACAGATTCTACAAACATTTGTTACAACATAAACCTAAGTCGGTTCAATGTGAGGTCTGCAAAAAAATATTAAAGAGTAAAGCAATTTTAATCAATCATATGCGAAGACACGATGAAGTCAAAAGTTACACCTGCGAAATATGTTCAGCAAACTTTTTCACAATGGGTGAACTTTGTAATCACCGCAAGAAGGTTCATTTTAAGACTAAATCATTTAAATGTGACATTTGTGAATACACAGCTTACACAGCAGGCTTGTTGAAAAGACATAAATCTCGGCACAATCGAAGTAATGTAGCATGTTTGCAGTGTGGCATGTTTTTGGAAAATCCTGAGAAATTGGCTATACACCAGAAAAGGCATGCTGAAAAGAATTTCTGCTGTCCTGAATGTGGGAAAAGCTTCTTTCGTAGAGATACACTTCGCAGGCATATATCGAAAAAGCATTCTGAACCAAAAAAAATTGCAAATTTTCTCATAACTTTAAATCCTATATTATCATAATCATTTAACTGTGTTTCTTGTTCATTTTTTATTCATTTATATATTAACAATATTGAAGGAGAAATGTTTATTTTAAAATATCTTCCGTGAAGATAACGCACAGTAATACAGAAATATACAAAAAAGATGATAGTTTGTGGAATCCTGTTTTTCAAGATGTTCCAAGAATACATTATTTACTCATGAATTTTTCATAATTTGGTTTAATGATTTGCAATGTAGAAATATTATTTACACATTTATTTTATGAAGAACATATAATTATATTTAACTAAGGCAAGTTATGTTAAGACAGGCTAAAAGAGACTGAGATTTGTTTATTGCTGGTTTATATATTTACTGTTGTAATGTTATATTTAATGTTGCAAAAGTATTGTTTGTGTTGCAATAAACCTAACACACAAATATAATTAAGTATATTGTATTAAAGATTCTATGTAGGGATTATCTATGTAGGTACATTAGCTATTGAATGTGTGGGGTAGATAGTATGTTGCAGAACAATCTTAATATATTATGTTTTGCAATGAACAAAATTTTATATCTAAACTGGTGGCTTCAGACACCTTTCTTTATTTGTGATAAAAACCAGCGCCTGTAATTTCCCATCTCGAGATAAATAAACATTTATGACAATGATAAAATCAGTAAGTAAGATGAATATGTGAATTAAAAAAGCCACAAATTTTAATGCAATGTATGTATACAATTGAGTACCATACTTTTAAATAATATTCAAATACCTTCTTTATGTAATTAGCTTCTTTTCAGTAATTCTGGCTACTAGATAGCTAGTGGTGGGGAACTGTATGAGGATTTCACACTAAGATCTAAGTTCAGGACTTTGATACAAAGTCCTAGGTAAAGTAAAAGGAAACTTATACTTAGCTAATGTGCATATTCCCGTAAATGACTGGTTGGGTCTGGTACCTACATTCAAGTTTACTTATTGTCAACTTAAAACTGGAGAGAAATATACTTTGAAGAATAAAAAATTACGAAAAACAAAAATTTTAATTATGTACATAATGAGAAAAACATGTGAAATAAAATTACGTATTATTTAATATTGTTGCATTTTATTTTATTTGCGCAACCTAGCAAATTCGCCAAGTGCCAAAAATGGAGTTTTCCTGCGACATTAAGACCAAGAGCGGGTATCAGTTCCGAACGTCCTGTTAAATAAAGGCGGCAGTAGCGTCGGGTAGTCGTCGAAAATATAAATATTTTAACGTGACCGTAACCGCGTAACGAAAGTCATTTTTGCGACAAATAAACATAGAAACTTGTATTGTTGATTTCAATTATTATAATGCTGTAAATCCAACCGTGTGAGTTTCACACTGACCTACAAACTGCAAAAGAATAAAAGAAAACTTAAGCTTCGTGGGCTACCTTGGCGCTTCTAGAAAATTCTCGTTTAACGCACCCGCGCCATTTACCACTGCTTATCACTATTATACTATTTTGAATGCAGGCCCGCCAGCATGCCCCATGTTTTTTCGTATGCAAAGGTCCATTTCCCATAAAAAGAATCCTCCGACCAGACGGGTCTTGTGTGTACTAGGCCCGAGATTTATTGAACTTTTCTATTTAAATATATTCTAAGTCCCGAATAATTTTACTTGCGCGATGTAGGATTTTGATGTTATCATTTGCGCCATAGATGGCGCTATAGCACATATTGTAGCCGATACACCACCTCACCATGCGGAAAAATCCTCGCGAACTTTTTTGTCACTGAATAAAGGACTTTTAATCATTCATCAAATAACTTCCCCCGCTTTGGGTGGAGCGGGAGGGAGTGTCAGACTTGCACTGACTGAACACAACCCTGGCAGGCCTCTCTGTTTTCAAGACATCTCTTTGAGATGCGCGTGGAACACTAACGCGGCGTTTACACGGCCTGTCGTCAATAGACGGACGGACGGTGAGCTACCCATTGCGCACCGTCCACAGGCCCGCATCTACGGTGGCCGGGACTCGTCTCCCAGCGTCCGACGGCCGGGGCGTCTCCCGCGGCGGCTGGGTTGGTTTGAGGTTTGCTCCCTCAGAAGCCCGGCCATCTCATTCGTTAGCATGACTGCTTACGAAGAGGGGGCAGAGGGCAGACCGCCACTGTGTGCTCCACTGTGTCCTCCGGGCGATTGTCACAATGGTTAAAGAATTAAAATTGACCGCTTGTAAGAAATGTGGAAGCATAGCGCTTTGAGTTGTACCGAACACAGAGCGCTACCCATCCACATTTATTGTGCGAACCGTTCAGAAGTTATTATAAAAACTTCACTCTGACATCTATGGAACCGGTAGTCTGTGGAATTCACTGCCGACTTCTCTGTTCTCGTATCATTTTATTCCGGATCTTTTCGAAGTTTCAGTGAATCGGTTTCTTTTAGACAAGTGTACTCCACCCTAGGCCGCTTCATCGCTTCATATTAGGCGAGTTGCGGCGACGAATGTTGAGTTAAATATTACAAATGTCCCTGAGATAGTACAGTCAAAACCTGACCGCAATTTGCTAATCATCTTGGGAAAGAGCCTGAGAGTCGAAAGGTCGTCTTAACAAAAAAAATATAAATAAAAATCCGAGTAAAACTCATTACGATACGTCTAGAGAAAAAGTATGTCTGACAAAAGTAACATTTGACCAACTAACATTCAGCTACGAATTTTTACGAAGTTCGTTCGTTTCAAACGATTTGGGTTCAACCTTAGACATTTCTGATATCCATGGGTTCAACTAAACTGACCCAAACTTTATCGATAATCAATTTGGTATTAGAATGAGAAGTTTTTTAGCATCGGTTTTATTGCGATGTTCAAACAATGTAACGGCACGGTTCGCGTAGTGGTTGAGCAAACGACGGCTGCGCTTCGTGTCGCGGGTTCCATTACCGCACGGAACAAATATTAAATTTGTTTGACCTGCAGATAGTTGTTTCGGGTCTGGCTGTTTGTGTATGTGAATTTAAATGTTTCTAAACGCACCTACGAAACAGGTGAAATTCCTAGTGTGGGGCAACGTTTCCTAAAAACAAAAAAAAAATGTTATTAGTAGAATTTAATAGTAATACGGCATTGGAAATCAAAACCAACAGGAGGCCGTATTGTTTTGATAGCAGTAACGTATTCCTGATTAATCCCGACAGCAATCCACACATAAAACTAAGTGTGGAAGCAGCACTGATCAGGCCCCTTTGTTCGGAACTTTTATTAAAATCGATACACACTGTCTGTGGCTCGCTTTATTAAAATATAAAACTATAGGTACAGTAGCTTTTGCCCGCGGCTTCGCTCGCGTTATATTCGGGGTAACACAGTTCCCCTTTCCAGATTTACAGGTACCTGTTGCGTGTAGTTTTTGCCCTTGCGCCTTATTTATTGTAATAGCAATGCTAAGTTTTCCCTTTTTCTCCCTCATTACCCAATTTTTTTCAAAGAAAAATTAGCCTACGTCCAGGGTCCTTACTATCTCTGTACCAAAATTCATCAAAATCGGTTCGTCCATTTAGGCGTGAAGGTGTAACAAACAAACAAACTCACTTTCGCTTTTATAATATTAGTAAGGATAATGATGCCTAGTTGCTAGGTAGGCTTTTAGAAACTTTAATGCCTGGAATTAAGCCTTGAAGAACTCGATATTTTTAACGTGGCGTGGTAGTTACTTTGTAAAGTTTATTAACAAAGATTGTCTTTCAGTTTTGGAATAAAAATCGAACGTTAAAAAAGGTTGCCTAAAAACAGATGAACTACCTAGATACCGAATGTACCAACCTACTTACGAAAGTTTAATTGTTTTCTAGTGTGTATTGTGTAATGTGTAGGCGTTTGTTTAGGCAACAGTTGGATTCCTAGTCCATGATTTATCAGAAATATACTCCCATCAGAGGCTGTATTAGTACGGGCGTGCGGTGTAAACGTAAAGTATGTTAATACGCTAACGAAGGAGGTGGCGGTCGGGGTTGCGGGCTGTTCGAAAGAGATACCGCGGCTCCGGAACGTAAAGGGCAATAGAAGGAACATGGGTGGGTTTTAGTCAGTACAAGTCTGTCACTCCCCTCGCTCCGCCCAGAGCGGGGGAAGTTATTTGATGATTTCCCATCCGCAAAAAAAGTAGGTGGCGGTGGTCGGGCGTTTGAGGGAAAGACCCTCAAACCAACCCAGCCGCCGCGGGAGACGCTCTGGGCGTCGGGCGCCGCGAGGCGACTTCCGGCCACCGTAGATGCTGGTCTGTAGATGGTGAGCCGTCCGGTGACGACAGGCCGTGTCGACGACGCGTTAGTGTTCCACGCGTGCTCATAGAGCATGTCAGCAAAGCAGAGCGGCCTGCCAGGGCCTCCGCCTGTTATTTGATGATTTCCCAGCCGTTTAAAAAGTATGCAAATAGGCCGGCCGATCTTAGAATCCTTACTAATATTATAAAAGCGAAAGTGAGTTTGTTTGTTACGTCTTAACGCCAAAATGGCAAAACCGATTTTGATGAATTTTGGTGCAGAGATAGTTGGGACCCTGGAAACAGACAGGCTATTTTTTTAAGTGAGAAAAGGGGGAGAAAGAGGGAAGAAAAGGGAAAACATAGCTTTGCTATTACAATAAATAAGGAGCAAGGGCAAACACTACAGCTAGCAGCGTATTTAACGCCAGCGAAGCCTCGGGCAAAAGCTAGTTGATAATAAAATATCCTGTAGCATTTTTGGTATTATCTTAATAAATATACCAAATTCTAAAATCGATTCGATCTATAATTTATGTTACGTTTACCTACACCGCGCACTCGTTCTAATGCCTACAATCTGTCAAAACTCACGTTTGTTTTATGAAATATGGGTCAGAGCCCATTCGTCCCCTAAAATTCGTCCCCCAGCATAAAAGTTGTGGATTCGGCCCCTATATAGGTGCCCATTGGTCTCCTGGTAGGGGACCAATTAATATTTTAATAAAAATTTTATTTTTAAGGTACCCATTCGTCCCCTCTAAGATATATACAATATAAGTTAAAGATTCGGCACCTATTCAGGTGCCTATTGGTCCCCTGAGATAAAATTAGCTATGTTTTACATAAGAAACGGTTAACATAGTACACTTGTGAACAGTTTATTAACGGAATTAATTTAATAAATCATAACAGATCATTGAAAAAAGAGCTACGATGAATGATAAAATGATAATCCGTCATGATAATAATATAACCTGTCGATAGGCTTACGATGTAATATTTGTCTCTCTACGAATGGCTTGTTAAAAAAACGGGTTACAAAATAGACAAGGTGTTTTGTTTGTATGTTATGGCTGCCTCGGTGACATATTGGTTCTTGAAAGTGACTGCGAATACGAGACTGTTCAATGTGTCTTTGGTCTTTTATTAAATGAAGTTCGCCTAACGAAATAAACAATCTCACTGTTAATATTATAATAATAATATTTTTAACATAATTGAATCGAATTATCTTATTTGAATCCTGGAATATGATTAGTATTATTATTGATGGTAATTCACTTTATGGTGTTATATTGGTATTGATATTTGGTTATTTGTTTTTACACTGGATGTAAATTAATCTAAAATTCAGTTATTACTAGGATTGGATTAGATTTGATTTTATCATATATTTTGCTAAATATTTACAAATGTCCAAGAAACCAAAAGTTGATTAATTATTTTGAAGACTGACTTAATGCCTAGAGCCTAGAGGCATTTTATTAAACTTAATCTTATTTGAAATAAAAATGATATCTACCGAATTACTATGCGACTGTACCAGGACTACCAAGTTGCAGTATACACATATACATGTACTTATATTAGAAGAATGAATAAAAATTAATATTCTTCAGGGGACGAATGGGCCCCTCAAAAGTTCTAGGGGACGAGTGGGCACAGGGTGCGAATCTTAGGGGACGAATGGGCTCTGACCCATATTTATTTGCATCTGACGAAAAAATATATAGGAAAAAAGGCAAGAAAAATATTTGCAATGAATCAGATAGATCGCCTTTATAACCAAACCAATCCGTTCCGTTCCGGTTTCGACCTACATTTGAACCGTGAATTAAAAATATCGGACTGAGAAATATTTCAGATTTTCGGCCTACTTCAGATCAGTTACCGAGGTGACTGAGGTAGTAATTTTTTTCTTTTGTGGCCTTAGAGTAAATAGCCTTCGCAGGCCTGTAGATGGTGAGTAATGGGTAGCTCACCGTCTGTCTGGTTGGCGACGACAGTTGTGTCGAAGACGGGTTGCGGATTGTTCGAACGTGATACACGGCCCCGGATCACAAAGGGCAAAAGCAGGATCATAGATGGGTTTAAGTAATTAAAAGCTTGACTCCCTTTCAGTCGGCCCCGAGCGAGAGAAGCTTTTTATGTAAAATCTGAAAAAAAAGAGTAAACAGCCTTTTTTTTCCGGGTGGGAAATCATCAAATAACTTCCCCGCTCTGGGCGGAGCGGCGGGGCGTGTCAGACTTTTACTGACTAAAACCCACCCATGTTCCTTCTCATGGCCTTTACGTTCCGGGGCCGCGGTATCTCTTTCGAACAACCCGCAACGAGTAAACAGCCTAACGCAATATTTGTAACGGTCTAGCCAGAGCACAAAGAGAGATAATTATGGAAGGTCACATCCAGGACCATTCCCATTGCCCATGCAATCACCCACTGCTGCAAGTAGGCCCATAAACCCAACGAGCTTTTGGACGGCCCTGGTTTCTTTGGCCTAACTTCTGCCTGGCTAGATGGGAGAGATGTAAATGTTTATTTTGACAATAAATACTTACTACTTACTTTAAAAAAATAAAACAACAATTAACCACTTACTTACGGGATATCTTCCGTGAATTCCACTTGTTACTACGTGTTGAACACCCATAATTACAACAAAAACAAAAATCCGATGATCCGACCCATCCTGACAAGATGTTTAAAAAATGTTTTGACGCCACGATTAGCAGGCCTACATACTGGCCCTAAGTCATTTAAAAAGACTTACCATTTATTCGAAAAACAAGAAAACCAACTAAGTATTGTAACCAACAAAAATTTCTGTGGGTCAGTTTCGCTGTCTAGATCCGCTCCAAAGTTTCGAGCTGACCAATCGCTGGAACATAGTCTGTCGGTTTGGCTCGCTCGTTAAAAGTTTGTAAAAGTGATTGTTTGGAAAGCACAAGTTAATTAAGTTTAGGTCCGTGTTTTTTATTTTTTAGCTATCGGATAATTATGTTATCCTAAAATAAATATCTACTTGCATTTTGCAGTCTTATAAGTACTTTTATGTTTTCAAAAAACCGGTTTTTACACCGCGGTAGCACTGCACTGTTGCTTGCATCATAGATTAAGCTAGGCAATGCAGAGACGCGTCAAGGACGTCTACTCTCTAGCTAGTTTAACTCAGCGTTTTTTGAGATTTAAATAATGAATAGGTCAGAGGACTCACTTTTGAAACTTAAAAGCATTATTTCTTTAATAAGATTAATGCTGCGCTTATCGCAATTAATTTTATCTGCAGAAGCAGGATAAGCAACGTACGGGGCTCCACAAAGAAAATCGACTGGCAAATTTTATATAAAATAGGTAGTGGTAGAAACCGCAGGATAGGTATGTACCTACTCAAAATTGACTGTCTAGCTAGATAGACGACGCATTTATATCAACAACTAGCTGTTCCCCGCGGTTTCACCCTCGCTGCTCAGCACCTGTTGGTCGTAGCGTGATGTTATATAGCCTATAGTCTACCCCAAGAAATGGACTATCCAACACTAAAAGAATTTTCCAACTCCAACCAGTAGTCCCTGAGATTAGCGCGTTCAAATAAACAAACTCTTCAGCCTTATTCAGCTATATATTATATAGTAATATAGTATAGATTAGCATGATAGGTACAAAATAAGATATGCTTTCTGCATTTTCTACTTTCATGCAAATAATCGGACTATCAACGATTGCATCAGCCGCATGAAGCACATGCGGCTAATCAAATTTACCCGTATCATTAATCTACCTGTACATAAATTCACTCACCTGTGCACTGCACGCATGATCTTTGTCTTTGACTGCGCGGCGCCGCGCCGCTCGTCGCCAGTCGACCGGCCAGCCAGCCACCGCCATTTTTGCTTCAGTCCAGTTATACCAGCGCCGCGTGAACACGTGTCAGTGCCGATTTTGCCGCCGAAAACGATCGTCAACAAAGATGAATCTGTTTAAAAGTGTACATATTTAAATATTCCCACGTCCTTAATTGTGTAATAGTGTTAGAAATAAACTTAATGTGTGTTAAAAGTAGTTGAATGTTCAGATTTTATGCTAAAAAGTAGTGTTGCAATTTCTTTTTCGTCTAAAACTTTTCGATTGGAAGATTGTTTGTATCGCTGTTGTGATTCGATAAGTGTTGTAAACAGTGATTTAATCGTATAATCAGTGTCGTGTTGGATTCTAATTGGAGCTGTACCGGTCGGGAGCTGATATTTCGCCGTTCCCAGGCGTTCTTTGGCAACAGGTTAGTGTGTGTGAACACTGTGAACCCGCATGAATTCGGTTGCATGTAAACTGTTTATAAATAACGGTGATTATTACACCTACGATTGTTCATTTCTGCGTATTTTCACGTATACATATTTGTCGGTTTTGATATAAAGACCAGTCTTATAAAGTTATGATCGTAAAGACTTGCCAACATAAAATTATATTACATAATTAAATACCGTAGGACCCATTCATAACATAGCCTACTGTGTAGATAAGGACCTACCTCATCTAAATCCTTTTCCCATCCACCTCCACAACCCAGTTAGTACTGGATAATACGGTACTCCTTTCGGGACACTGACTATCAGAATCTGTAACGACTGATCAAAATCTACAAGCCGAGACCAACAGCACAACGTGGACTTCTTCCGACGCATGGAGAAAACTCGGTATGTAACGCGAGCTCACCCATCCACACCAACCTAGGCAAGCGTGGCCCCAAGCGGCAGCTATTATTTAGCCACGAGCTCACCTACCTGTTTAAAATGTCACAAAATAAATAATGAAGCACTTACAGATGCACCTTACTATAGAATAACCGTTTTATGCCAAAACAATAACAAACATACACACAAACTGTAACTAAGAACCTACTAAGGCATCTACAGATGAAAGATGAACGTCAAAACTCTGATAAAAGAAACAACGGTCTTGTACTGAAACAAGAGTTAATAGGCATCTTCTGGGCTCGCTCGCTACATCGTAGACCTCATCTGTCGCTTACCATCAGGCGAGATCGAGGTCAAGAGTGAGTTCATTATAAATAAAAAAAAAAGACTACTTCTATTTTTTTTGGGGATGGAAAATCATCAAATAATTTCCCCCCGGGAGCGGGTGGGGAGTGTCAGACTTGTACTGACTAAAACCCACCCATGTTCCTTCTATTGCCCTTTATGTTCCGGGGACGCGGTATCTCTTTCGAACAACCCGCAACCCCGGCAAAGACTACTCCTACGGCAAAGGTTTCGTTTTCACCCGCATCCAAACAATCTTGCCTGCCATTTATTAGATAAATATTCAAATTGTTACCATTAAAATAATATTATGATGTTGGAAGATTGATAAGATAATGGAAAAGGGACTGAATGATATCGTGATGGTTGACAGCGGGAGATGGAAGAAAGAAACGTGTTGCGCCGACCCCAAATGGACAATGGCAGGAAGATGAGGACTCGAAATTCTTAACGTTCTTGATTTTCAGACATTCGGTAGACCATAGATTATATCAAAAAGAATATTTCTATGGTAGATACTCTTTGTTTGGCAGTACGCAGCAAATGTCAAACTTAGTTAACTATATTGTTTTCTTTAGATTAAATGTATACTCGCGGGCCGACTACCACAATTTTATGTAGCGGATATCTAGAAGCCATTACGTAGAGTTAAAACATTACAATGTAAATAATACTTACTTTTCTAAAAGTAAACACGAAGTCTTGAAGATTTACTTTTCTAAAAAATCATTCGTGTGAGTATTTAATTTCAGTCACAGTCAATACTTGTAGGCAAGATAATTACAATCTATCTCCAAGTCCTTGTCAAAACTGTATTGAACTAAACAGTAAACAACTGCATGTACGTATTTGCAGCAAGTGAGCAACATTCCGTTTGCTCATTTGTACTAGCTATTGTTCTACATTGTATACAGATTGCTTTCAACAGGATTGGCTATGACATCTTACGACAATTTAATACATTTTTGACCTTTACATCATTGTGAGCCTAACTGTATTGAACTAAACAGTAAACAACTGCATGTACGTATTTGCAGCAAGTGAGCAACATTCCGTTTGCTCATTTGTACTAGCTATTGTTCTACATTGTATACAGATTGCTTTCAACAAGATTGGCTATGACATCTTACGACAATTTAATACATTTTTGACCTTTACATCATTGTGAGCCTAAGAAATTAATTACATTACACTACAATTATATTAACTACAATTATATTACATAAATTAATTATTATTTACGAGGTTATCACTGATATTCTAGTTACTTTGTTTATGCTCTGTTGGTTTGTAACAATTACGAACAATCTACGATGTCTATGGTAGTGTGGTGAGAAACGGTAAAAGATGTCGTCCAATTGGCCCAATATCCTAAGCAAAGCACAACTGGGAGGCAAAATTTCGATAAAACATCGAAATTACGTGGTTTTCCTTGGGTTAGCTCTGAGCCTCCTGAGACTGATATAGTAAGTATATATCGCGGCTTTTTTTGGATGGGAAATCATCAGATCGTGTCATACTTTTCCAGACTAAACCCATCCGTGATCTTTCTTTTGCCCCTTATGTTCCGGGGTCGTGGACTCGCGGTATTTCTTTCGAACCAACGCGCAGGCAGTGACTCTGACGGACCAGTCAGCTTTGCTTACATCTCTGTATATCCCAGCTATAACATCGACCAAACAAGCCAAAATCTGCGAAAATATCGTGATATATGGATTACGAAGACTCTTTATTTTACACCTTTATTGCAAAGAGATAAAGTTTGTACCAAAGAGGTCAACTTAATGCCCGAAACTCATCCATTTTCAAAAAGTCTTCCACTTTTAAAATGCCACATTATTTGCGAGAACCATAAACAAGATACTTCACGCGAGTAATCTTGGTCGTTGCTAGTTTTTGTTTATAATCTATGTAATTCCAGGAACAGCAAACTCAAACAAAACGTACATCTGTTATGTATTAAACTCTAGAACTTGTCTAGCTTATGTACAAACTTGTTATAAACTTAGGAACTCAACGTCTCAGCTTATGAGTTTCAAGTTTTTGAAAGTAATTCCAACATTTCCAATTAAAGTTAGAATGCAATTCTTGAGATTTCTTTTATAGACTTGTATTCTCTACTCTTTCAAGGGCCTTCATAGATTTTTTCAAGGTTATCGTGGGTTACAAGAACGAACAGTTATTTTACAAGTTTAATTATATGAGGCAGGATTAAAAATGCCAAGATTTATCAAATAACACTTGATAAACTGTGCATTTTCTTTGACATACTGCAAGAACCTGCATTGTTTCCTTAAATTCGCAAAATAGTGGGGACCTATGTGCTATAAAGATCTATTGCTCATCAATAAATCACTACAAATACTTCAAAAACCATATTTTTTTAAACTGACATAATCACTAACATTATTAATACAATTGATACATGTGGGAAATTTACCATGTTTATTTTTATTGTGTTTTCAATCGAAAACTAGCTATAAATAAAAAACATGGTGAATATCCCGTTTCAAATGTTACTAATTAATTAAAAACAGATGTTTCTGACGATGTAATTGCTATACCTAAGATACTTATCCATAATCAATGGATCCATCGACAATTTTTCTACCGTTTTTAAGTCTTCTCCGTTCGTTACTTTTTATATTGCTTGCCAGTTCTTTTTTTTATTCTTCGTTAAAACTACTCGTTTACTGCGGAAATGTGAGGGTACTATTGTGTACCACTGCCTAACTAACAGGCGTGATATTTTATAGATAGGCTCATTAGTATTTGCCGCCAATGTTATTTCGAACACAATTTTAAAAGCCAGACATGCTTCTCGGAAGTCATTAACGCTGCTAAGAACAGGAATATTGAGCAGTCAGCTGGCGGTCCGTTATATCCGAATCACGCGTTGATACATGGACTTATAATGTAGTTGACCGACATTATCGATTATCGAGATATCGATAGTTTCGCAGCACTATGATTATTTTTCATTATATGTAGAGTGTAGGGTTTTAAGATGCCTGGTTCTGAAGTATGGGAAAAGGGAATTTCTTCCGTTCCGTGCGGGGATCGAACCCGCAACACGCAGCGCAGCAGTCGATCGCTCAGCCACTGCACCAACCGTGTCGTCAAATTAGAGGTGCATCCCCTGGGTTCAAACTCCAGACCTATGAGCGGACAGTCCGACGGTCACACCACCAGCCGATCCCATTGCCGTGCTAAAACATCCATACTTACAAACTTTATCATGTAACGTACGATAAAGCGCTATAGGCATAACCGTTCTCAATATTACCGGTATTAATCGATCCGGTTAATTACATGTCGCGAACAATACGGGAATATCACCTGGGAAATAATATACTACATCAACAATCGGGATTACAATAACATATGGTGGAACAACAGTCAATGTTTATTTAGGTACAATGTGATTGATTGTGGATGGAGAGGGAGATGAAGGCCTAAGAAAAGATGGATGGTTTGTGTAAGGAATTATATGAAGGAGAATGGAGTAAATGATGCCGTGAAGTCTGACAGGGGAGAAAGGAAGAAGAAAACGTGTTGCGGTTTTAAGACGGGCCTGTGGACGGTGAGCAATGGGTAGCTCACATATTCACGACAGGCCGTGTCGACAGCGCGTTACTGTTCCACGCGCGCCTCAAAGAGATGTCAGCAAAGTAGAGGGGCCTGCCAGGGCCAACAGAACATAAAGGGCAAAAGAAGGATGGGTGGGTTTAAGTCAGTAAAATTCTGACATTCTCCCCCGCTCTGCCCCTAGTGCGGCAAGTTGTATGAATTTTTCTCATCCGTTAAAAAAGGACTTGCAGAAGTCGATCTCAAAATAATGGGGAAAGTTAAATCAGCAGAAAATGATTTAAGTGACGGAAATGAAGAGAATAGTGTTTTGTTTTGTTGGTTTAAGAAGTGACGATTTCTTAACTTCATGTTACTTAAGTAATACTTCGTCAAACATATAACACATGTTTGACGAAGTATTACTTAAGTGACGAAACTGTAACAGAGAGAGGTGACAAACACCTAACAGTAAAGATCAGCTGGGTTACCATGACATCTTAAAGCAGTTCTTATTCCTGTGTGAGAAAGAGATGGTGCTAGACACCCTGTATAGGTCTGTCTCTTTCCCTCAGTGGAATAAGTTCTGATTTAAGACGTCACGGTAGGGTAACTGAACCACTTTACAATCCAATGAACAAAAGTGAAGTTGTGATGGTAATCCGCTATTATTCTGCTGTATGAAACATCTTTCCAACATAGGACTTTGAGGGCTTTTTTTAGGGAAATCATCAAATAACTTCTCCCGCTCCAGGCGGACCGGAAGGGAGTCTGTCTTTTACTAACTAAAGCCCATCCATGTTCTTTTTTTTGCCCTTTGTGTATCGGGACCACGGTATCTCTAACCCTGGCAGGCAGTGATCCTGGCGGGCACCTCAGGTTTTCCGACAACTCTTTGAGGTGGTCGTAGAATAGGAACGTTCCATGGGCGCGGCCTATCGACACTAGACGGACGGACGATGAGGTCACATTGCTCCGCACACAGGCCCGCCTCTATGGTGACTCTGAGGGCTTAGAAGTTAACGGGAACCGTGATACTTTCAAAAAACTTAACGTAATTTCTGTTCAAAGTCGTAGAGTAACAAAACGCTTTGAAGGCAACCTCTGCAACTTGTCTAAGTACTCTGGTCTATATATCTATACATGGTACTAACAGCTCGAAAGGTGCTGGACCATAAACCTTACGTCAGCGCGAACATTTACTTTGAGGATTTAATCTAGCGTAGTATGTAGTTTCGATGGAACTACGAACTAGCTTGTACTGATTTTGTTACTTAGAAACGTGTCCCATACTGTGCTTTCATGTGTATTTACTAAGACTGTATTTTTATTTATTTATAGCTTCCGCCCGCGGCTTCGTCCGCGTGGCATAGTTAATTTGGGATGACGGAACTTTAACCCGCGTGATGATCGAAAAAAAAATATCTTTCTGATCCCGTTTCTTCTCTCTTACTCCCCCTTTTCACTTTTTTAGCCTATATCCGTCTCCAGAGTCCCAACTATCTCTGTACCAAAATTTATCAAAATCAGTTGGGCCATTAAGGCGTGAAAACGTAACAAACAAACTCACTTTCGCTTTTATAATATTAGTAAGGATTTATTTACGTACACACAAAACACATATAATGCAAAAAATACGTACAGATAAAAGAGCACCACCAAGGTACCGCTTATTTCATTTGCAAATACCAAACTACCCGCAATCACTTGTGAAGTTTCCGACTCATCATGACACAAATGAATCGTTAAAATGTTACTTCCTACACCAATTAACTTTGTTTGCTTCGCTTGTGTAGTGGTCTGACGTGACTGCTTGAACTTGAGGTCCTGGTTTGATTCCCAGGTAAAGTATTAGGGGTGTTCATTAGGAATTTTTAAATGGCGGCCTCTAAGTCTGGGTTTGAGCCTTCTTTTTTTTTTTTTTTTGTAAATAGCCCCACGTGGGCGCACGTGGGTGCTTTTACAAACATTTAAACTCACATACACAAACAGCTAGACCCGAAACAACTATTTGTAGGTCAAACAAACATTTGTTCCGGGCGGGATCGAACCCTCAACACGCAACGCAGCAGTCGGTCGTTATAACATAGGTCTTAAACATAACTAGTGATATGTGGTACATCTCTACCTAATTCTTCTGAGATAATGCATCTAGAGTTTTTTTGGTTGTACACGCTAATTTCGAGGACTAATAGCTGGAATTGAAAAAATTGTGTAGGATAGCCCATTTTTTGAGCAAGGGTGTTATGAGGAGTTGAACGGGTGAAACCGCTAGGCACAGCCAGTGTTTCAATAACCGTTTACTAACAGACGAGAACCGATAGTACCCGAAGTAAACTCGTACTTCGTGTTGTCCAAAGTCGTGATTTTAATTCCGCGCTCCCAGTGAAAATAGGTACGGAACCGTTCGATAGTATAGTAGGGTCGTGACTGGCTGCCTTTATATTTTATACCAGCTCTCGATTGACGAGCAAAGGTCTGACATTTCAAAAGAGGGGAAAATTCTATTCCACTATTTTACGAAATACGGTACTCGATTTTCGCGTGCGGCTTTTGTGACCTCATCTTCAAACGGTGATCATTATCTTTATGAATTCTAGTACCTATGTTATATGTAGGAGTATACATTTATATTACGACTAGCTTCCGCCCGCGACTTCGTCCGCGTGGCATAGTTACTTTTGGCTAACGCTAATTTTAACCCGAGCGATGATCGAAAAAAAAATTTTTTCTCCCCTCTTTCTCCCCCTTTTGTCACTTCTTTTTTAAATTATATGTCCGTCTTTAGGGTCCCAACTATCTCTGTACCAAAATTCATCAAAATCGGTTTGGCCATTTAGGCGTGAAGACGTAACAAAACAAACAAACTCACTTTCGCTTTTATAATATTAGTAAGGTAGGTTGTTGTTGGTAGGTTGTCCAACTTTCAGGCCACTGTAACGATTATTAAAAATCCGTCTTTGCAGTTTTATTGGAATTACTTTAGCTGTCACACTGTTTAAGTGCATAAGTCCATTGTTATCAATTTGTCAGTCATCATCTGCCCAGCATTTTCCCAACCATGTTGGGGTCGGCTTCCAGTCTTACCGGAATCAGCTACCAGTATTTTACATGGAACAGTCGTTCCATGTTAAATACTTAATAATTAAAATAGTTCTGGACGTCAGATAGGCAGTCGCATATCTGACGTCTAGATCGCATTTAACAACTAAAAAGGTTGGCTTGAAAACATCGCTTTTAGAGATAAGACCGCCCAATGAGTCACCCTATTTATAAGTTGTACTCTGTTATTCTTGTAATTTGTATGGTGTACATAATAAAGAATATTCTATCTATCTAACAACTGGGTAACACGATACTCCATGGTATGACTAGTTGTCAAACTTTCGAGTCACTGACTAGCTGTAACGACTGTCGAAAATCTACAAATGACAACCGGGACCAACGGCTTAACGTGCTTTCCGAGGCACGGAGGAAACTCGGTGTGTCTGTGGTCACCCATCCACAGACCAACCTAGGCAAGTAGCTTAACCTCAACATCGACCCGAGCCGCAGTTTTTATCCTCACGAGCTCCTTATCACTTTGACAGTAATCTGAAATATTCTCAGTATGCGACGTAGATGCTCCAGAACTTATATCAACTTTCTCTCTTGTATTCAAAGTTTATACAAACAGGAACATTCACAAGTTCGCAACGCAATACATGTAATATGATTTCTGGTGTTTCCTTTGACATAGAGAACATACATATCTACCCAGTTCAAAAGCACATTGATATCACTTTTAACTGACACACGACATTTGATTTCTAGGAATGCCTTTGACACGGGATAAACCGGGATATATACTTTTCCTTTTGCGCAAAAAACATCGTTGCATCACAAATACCTCGACACATTTCCGAAGTTTCCCGAAACATTCCGAACTAACCGTATTTTATTTTTGTTTCAGGTAAATTGCAGATTTGGAGGTCAGATTCAAGGCCTATTTTAAGTTCACAAGTGAAATATATTCATGGGCGAACCGTGAAGGGTATTGTTGGTACAGTAATAACGAGAAAAAGGGTTTATGTGAAGAATACGGGATTTTTTGTACGTTTTTTTGTGTGAAAGTTCTGGTTTATCTACGGGTAAATGGTTTATTGTAGTGAGACGAAATAAAATGGCCGCTCTAACATAATAATTATACATAGAAATATGATAAAACTTAGTTGTATTTACATACATATCTACAGTTTAAACGCTTTATAAAACTGATTGTATGACAACGCTTATAATTTTCTTAATGAAGTTATATAAAAACCATATTTCATTTTAATTAATTATAAGTAGACAGTTTACTTTAAACTTGACATTTAATTGCACATTAATTTATGATTACAGAAAATAAACAAAATAACTAAATCAAAATATGAACTCGAGGCCACGGGTTCATGACATGCAAACGGCCTAGACAGGTTGAATTAAGAGTTATGGAAATTAAACAAAATAAACAACCTAGTGGTAAACGCATAATTTTATTTATTTATTCAATAACCAATTTCACAAAAATGATAATGTTTTTCAGACGCCAAAAGATCCTTGTAGCCTTGTAAGTAACTCTACAACTTGACATTAAGGAGCAAGCGCCAATGCAGTTCAGTCTAAATTTCTTTTGTTTTTTTTTTTTGCAATTTGCTGACTAATGCCAGGTTGAACGTTGCTTGAAATATGAATTACGAGCTTAACAAATATAGTTTTACAGAGATATCGTAATTAAAATCATCAATACACCTCTGTACGTTCATTCCACCCCAATAAGTAACTATTTCATGAAAAACTCACTTAATTGGGCGTTCGTTTTCTATAGAGTTGTGAGCAAAGCAGAGGGGTCTACCAGGGCTTCTATCTGCCGGGGTTGCGGGTTGTTCGAAAGAGATACCGCGGCCCCGGAACATAAAGGACAAAAGAACGAACATGTATCGGTTTTAGTCATTAAAAGTTTGACACTTTCTCCCGCTCCGCCCTGAGGAAGTTATCAGATGATTTCCCATATAAAAAAAATGTTTAAACAAACTTAAAAAGGCTGGAGGATTGATGATTGTATTTCAGTAAACCCTTGTCACAAATGGTCGCAATTCATATTTCAATCAACATACTACCCGACACTGAGCCGAAAAAAACTAAAAAAAATTGCTGCCCACCGTGACGCTTACCTTAAACTATTAGAACCTTATATTACTGTAAAATTAGAAAAAAAAACCAATATCAATTATCATCTTACAATATATCTGAATTCCTTCAATCTAATTATCCAGATTTCATTCAAACCATTTACAACCTAATTACAGATTCGCTAATTAATACAATCAATAATACATTCACACCAGGAAGATATCCACCACGCTCTATTTTGTATGATCATCGTGTACGAGTTAATCATTATGTTGTGACATTAGGCTTACATTACACAGCCGCGATTACGCGCGATAAATCTACCCAAAGACTGTTTGTTTACTATGTCAACCGTTGTCACCATCACGTCGCGCGTAAACTAACCCATGAGTAGTTTATAGAGGGGGACAAGCAGTGGCGGATTAAGCAACCGTGGAGCCCATAGCAAATTTTATCGAGGGGTCCTTGATCTATCAGAGAGGCTACATCGCTATTTATTGCGGTGTGCTCGGAACTAACTTTTAAAAACAAGTTAAAAATTATAGTTATTGTTGTGTAGTTTTAGATACTATCACTGAATATCGTGTATAATATATACCATTTACCGGTTATCCATTGTAGTGACAGGCGGTAGGTTAATTAGGTTCACTTAAAAAATGACGCGCAAATTGAAGTGGGCTGGTTGGGACACGTGGGGCCCAATTTTGCTCGGGGCCCGTAGCAATTGTGGGGACAAGCGGCTGCTTTTCGCTTATTCGTGTCTAAACAAACTTGCTGCTTAAAAATCGACAGTGGCTTTGGTGGAAACAAATAAACAAGTTGTTTAGAGCACGCCACGAGCGCACGAGTCACTGGCGCGACTTGAGCCACAGCAATCACACGCGAAAGAAAGAAATAACGCGCGTTTGTATCGTTTGACGTGTTAACTCAAGTCGTGACAAGTCGCAAAGTAGCGCGTCACCGCTACTATCCGAACTTAGCCTTATATTAATAAATCGCTAAGCAGTGAATAAAGTAATATAGCGTGTTGTCTACTATATGTCTTGTCACGCGATCGATCGGGTTTAACTACGCATATTTACAAACATTTTCTTTGTTTTGTACATTTCGAAAGATAAATTATGCAATTGTGGTTAGATCCATGTAACTAGATATACAATTTGTGCAAGACCCTCAACTCGAAATATTTTTTTTATGAGACAGAATATCGTCACTGGTTTTTTTTATAAAATCTCAAAATACAGCCAGACAAGGAACCCTTAAACCCTTACAAATATTTGTTTGATGCTAAATCAAACCCGCAACTTGCAGCACAAGAAAACCGCTCAGACACTGCGCTGTGCCGTCATAAGTTTAAAAACCTGCATGATATCTTGAGTTTGATTCCCATGTGGTAAAAGTGTTTTACTAGAAGGTTCCCAACTAATATTTGAGACTTCAACATAACTGTGACATAAAGGGGACTGCACTGGGACAGGTATAACTTGACTCGACCATGGAGTTTCTTGCCCATTGTTCTCCATAGAGATCTACGGTTTGAAATACTTTACTTACTTTTTTTTTAAAAAACCTTGCCCCTCCAAGGAATTTCTCCTGTATCGTGGGTGCATTTAGAAACATTTAAACTCACATACACAAACAGACAGACCCGGAACAACTATCTGTAGGCCATACAAATATTTGTTCCGTGCGGGAATCGAACCCGCGACACGCAGCGCAGCAGTCGATCGCTCAGCCACTGCGCCAACCGTGTCGTCAAAGGGACAACCACAGCACTTTCACAAGTTTGCTTTATGCTGTGACTGTAGCTTCATTTTATTTAACCGACTTAAAAACATGAGAAGGTTTTCAATTCGACTGTATTCTTTTAATGTTTGTTATGTTTTTGATATTCAAAAGTGCCTGTAACGGTCCAATTGAAATAAATACTTAGATTTTGAGATAACACGATGTGTAGTTATGTATCGTCATCAGACTTCAAGTAATTTTTGTTAGCAATGCAATTTATTAAGAATGACGCTATTATTTATAATGTAAACTTAATACAGCCTTGGCACATTAGAGAACGCAACACAACCTCTGAACATTTTGTGTTTAATGTCAAATTCGTTCACAATAGTGACGCAAGCGCAGCTTAAGGTCGACACACATAACGCAGCGTTTAACCGCAAACTTGCACTTAATGTGAGAACTATTTCTATGAATGGTATTAACAATTCATGTGTTGCTTTAGTAATTTATTGTGTATTAGCCACCCGCCCAGCGGTTTAACCCGCTGCTTACCTCCTAAGAGTCATAGCGTGAAGTATTATACATATAAACCTTCCTCTTGAATCACTCTACCTGTTAAAAAACCGCATCAACATCCGTTGCGTAGTGTAGAGATTTAGAGGTATGAAGAACAGGGTGTAAAGTTCTCCATCCTCTAAGGAAAAGGGAGGATCCTCCGACCAGACGGGTGTTGTGTCTGGTGGGCCACTGCCCGATAGTTACTTGTCGGGCGCTCGTATATATGCTAACTGCATGCACAACTTTACTTGCGCGATGTAGGATTTTGCCGTTTAGTACTTCAGTGGCTGGATAGATGGCGCTGTAGTAATTATCGCCACTTGCATCTTTGTGTCGCTACATCACTCCCCCCGCAGCCCAAGGTCGAGTCGTGGCTGACTGCCGGCGTCGACCGGGAGAGGATCTGCGTCGACTCTCAACCGTCGGGAGTGCAGTGTGCTGGCGCCATGGTCACCGATCGGGAGCTGGAGGGAGTGATCACGTCGGGGTCACCAATGTAGAGATTTAGAGGTATGAAGAACAGGGTGTAAAGTTCTTCATCCTCTAAGGAAAAGGGAGGATCCTCCGACCAGACGGGTGTCGTGGTGGGCCACTGCCCGATAGTTACTTGTCGGGCGCTCGTATATATGCTAACTGCATGCACAACTTTACTTGCGCGATGTAGGATTTTGCCGTTTAGTACTTCAGTGGCTGGATAGATGGCGCTGTAGTAATTATCGCCACTTGCATCTTTGTGTCGCTACACAAAGACCGCGACCGCACAGCGGCAGTTATTGCAGTGTAAGCATTCTCATAGAAAATGCGCAGGCGACGCGGGCAAGCCAGTCGTTCGGTGAGCCCCACTCGGGATAGTGTTATCGTGACGCGGACTGACTTTATGTAACAATTAAGTGTAATCGTGTTGCTGTTGTATAATCAAATAAAACCACAAGTGAACTCTCAGTTGGTATACTCATTTAATCATCCTGCAACCCAGAACACACCATAAGAGAGTTACACGTAGTTTTAAAGATTTAAGCATACATACAACATAGCAACAGACAGACAGCGACAGCGACTTTGTTTTAGACTATGTATGTAGTGATGATTAATTTATTGTGTCGCTTTTCAAGGCGCATTTATTTGTGGTTTAGGGGAAGTATGAGATCTTTGTTAGATACATGCACTCAGTCAAAATCAAAAGCTATTTATTCAAAAGATGATGATCAGCACTTTTTGAACGTCATTACACAAGACAGTCTCCTTAAACGCCCACCCTTCGGCACTTCCTAGTGTTTTAGCTGGGAAGAAGAAGTGGAGAAACAAACTGCCCAGCTACACAACTGTTTGATGAACCATATTTTATACAGTAACTAGCTTTTGCCCGCGGCTTCGCTCGCGTTAAATTCGGGGTAACACAGTTCCCCTTTCCTGATTTACAGGTACCTTGTACTTGTACTTGTAGTTTTTGCCCTAGCGCCTTATTTATTGTAATAAAAGAAAGAAAGAAAAACTTTTATTTGGGACTCGCACAAAACAAGTAAAACAATAAAAAAAATGAAATAAAATAGTACAGACAAGGTTATTGTCTGTGCGAGGCCAAAAAGGTCCCTGTCTCAGCATAAGCTGCGATATTTTAGTAATAGCAATGCTAAGGTTTCCCTTTTCTTCCCTCTTTCTCCCTCATATCTCATTTTTAACCTATCCGTCTCCAGGGTCCCAACTATCTCTGTACCAAAAGAAAAGACGTAACAAACAAACTCACTTTCGCTTTTATAATATTAGTAAGAATATCCAAGGTACACATTAATTGCATTGACAAATGTTCGCTAGCACACATCAATATACTAAAATAAAAGGTAAATAAACATTGACAATATTCTCAAGCGAAATAAAAAATATCTAAATTAAAGCCCCCACGCATAATGATTTATTTCCGTTGGATCCCAGTTTTTGATCCCATTTTTTAGGTATTAACGATGGGTCCCATTTGATATTACCATTGAATCCCATTTTATGACAACATGTGTACATTTCAGAAGAAAAGTGATTTACTTTTATTAAATATTTCAAAAACACCGTGTGTGTATTTTGGATTTTTTAGGATTGTTGCCACTGGGGAATAAATGAGACAAATGATGTACTCCAAATAGTACTAGACTGGCATGAGTTAAAAATGATCAGGTTTATTTGTGATGTTTATAAATAAATAAATATGAACGCCTTCAAAACAAGCGCCTCTAAGCTCAAAAAAAAATACTGCCGTCATAATTTTTCCATATTTTTTTTTATATAATGTGGCCGTTTCTTGCACACAGGTCACAGTTTTAACCTAACCTTTTTTTTGTAAATAAGTAATTATCCTAATCTTATACTATGCTAAATAGTTCAGTTCCGGGTAAACAACTAAAAACAATCTCTTTTTTCTATAAATGCAAGTCGTTTGTGGCACTCCCCGGCCGCTACCGCGGCACCGCTCGCTCCGCTCGCTCGGCTCGTGCGTAGGAGGTCACAGTTTTAACCTAACCAAACCTAGTTCCCGGTTTCTATAATTTGTTTGGGTAACGAAATTTTGTCCAAATCTTTTCGGAAAAACGGCAGGCACCCGTTATTCTAACATAACCTATCCACATACCCAAATTTCATCCAAATCAGTCTAGAAGTTTGAGCGTGTTGGAATAACAAACATACATACAAAATTTCGCCTTAAAATATTATTGTGATTTTGTTGTTGGATGTACCCGCATTCAGATGTTTTTAAACATCTGGGATCCAACGGAAATAGTTTTTGGGATTCAGTGGCAATAAAACGTATTTTTTTAGTATTTTTCAAATTTGGGATTCAACGGAAATATATAATAATGTTTTGTGGGATCCAACGCCAAAAATATTAAAGTGGGATCAAAAACTGGGATCCAACGCCAAAAATATTAAAGTGGGATCAAAAACTGGGATCCAACGAAAATAAGCGCGCATAATGAGTGAACCCGCGTACATGTGCAGTGTTGGAAGTTTTCGCCAAGTCCAATGAAACTGCTAAAATAACCGGTCATTGACACTGTTACTGTTTATTTTGTCAGTTTTGACATTCCCCTGGTACGTATTATATAGAAATGTTAAAAAAATATAATTATATAAAACTAACTTTGCCCAGCGGTATCACCCGCTGCTCACTTAGGGGTATAAAAATAGATGTTGGCCGATTCTCAGACTTACTGAATATGCATAAAAAAAATCATAAGAATCGGTCGAGCCGTTTCGGAGGAGTATGGGGGGTTCGAACATTTTGACAAATAATTTAATTTGAATTTTATATATTAGACGAGAATTTTATATATTAGATTATCTGTTACCACTAAATGAACTTTTACTACCCAATAAAAATAAAAAAAAAACGTCTGTGGTCTTAACTGCAAGATCTTGCTCTTTGCATTAAATCGTGACCTTGCAAATTATCACGGTAAAATCGTTATAAAACTCAAGAACTCACGGCAAAAGTACACTTTTAAAAGTCACTCCCATAGAGGTAGGAGACATAAATTAAGTTTTAACGACTTTTTGCGACGGGTTGGAAACATAAATAAGAAGATATTTTCATCCATTAATGTTTTCAGTGCTTGTTACCTTCATTTTCATTTGCTGTCACCGGACTGTAATGCGCGGAATCTGACAAGTATTGCTATCTATATCCCCAAGGATATTACCATAACTTGGGCGCCATTTTGAATTCTTGCTACAGATATTATTCTTGACGTCATCAACTGGCCCCACACTAGGAATTTCTCCTGTATCGTGGGTGCGTTTACAAACATTTAAACTCACATACACAAACAGCCAGACCCGGAGCAACTATCTGTAGGTCATACAAATATTTGTTCCGTGACCCATCCACGGACCAATCTAGGCAAGCGCGGCTTAACTTGGAGATCCCGCGTGGCTGTTAAACGAGCTCCTTCTTCTTTTTGACGTCAGGAGATAACTTCGTACCGTCTTTTATGCATCTCATGAAGCCCCATGCGGTGTGTTACGAAATAGTCAGCGTTGACCTTTCATGCAGTTGATGGTTGATTGATGTGTATTTGAGTGGGTTTATCCTTTTAAGATTAATTAGATAGTTGCTAAGATAATGCTGCTCTACTGTAGCACTTGCCGGGGTTGCGGGTTGTTCGAAAGAAATACCGCGGCCCCGCGGCGGAAAATAAAGGGCAAAAGTAGAAACATGGGTGGGTTTTAGTCAATACAAGTCTGATACTTCCTTCTGCCCCGCCCAGAACTTATTTGATGATTTCCCATCTGCGTTCTTTTGTTTCTGACGTCCCCCAATATTACATATACTGCCCTTGTCCCATTCTATTTGGGGCGCAACACGTTTTCTTCTTCCATTCTCCCCTGTCAGAGGTCACAGCATTATCTTCTACTGTCTCTTTCATATCATTCCTTATGCAATCCATCCATCTTTTCTTATGCCTTCCATCAACATTTATATCCATCACTCTTTTAGTCACAAGCGTTTCATTAATGTTATGGAATTCGCTCGTATGTAGTTAAACTCTGCCAAGAAACTACACAACTTACTTTTACTACACAATACCAACAAACACTTTCGCCAAGTGAAAAAAACAATTAGGTACACATTCACAACATAAACAATATGTTTTGACGTTTTCATTTTTTAAACGAACATTCTCACACTATCCGAACTTACTCGAACTGTCACCTTTCGACCCGGACACCGGCATAATGGCCTAAACTTCCAAAGACAATAGTTATGGTTACCACCATAACCTTTCATGCTTCACAAATCACCGTAATTATAGTTTTTAGTTTTTCGACGCCAGTGAAAGTAGCTGGTAATGTCGGACGAGTCATGTCTTCCCGCCATTTTGTTTTTTTTCGTGCGTTATGTCTGTGACGTAACGACATTGTTTTATTGTCTGTGGTAGTGTTTATGGTTAATTTACTGTGAAGGGAATGTATGTACGGCAATTAAACTGTTGGAGGCATTTACTTGTGATAGAAATAATAGATTTGGAAGATCGTTGTTGCATCCTAGCCTTTTCTCGACTATGGCTTCTAGTCTAAATAGATACAGCTTAATTACATAAAGCGTCTGTAAATCTGAGCTCAACTCTCTTGGTGTTTTGTCCAAGCGGAAATAAGGAACGTGTCCAAATGTCACACATTCTTTTTGTGCTATTATCGGTTACCATAGTTAATTGATAACAAAAACTCTCCCCTTTCATATGGTTAGTGGATTTATAGTCCAGGGTTGCGGGTTGTTCGAAAGAGATATAAAGGTTGGGCAAAAGAAGGAACATGGGTGGGTTTTAGTCAGTACAAGTCTGACACTCCCCGCGATACATCCAGATCGGGGAAAGATATTTGATGGTATCCAATCCGCAAAAAAATTTAGAACTATAGAACTCCACATACAGAAATGCTTTTCTAGTGTTCTAAGTAGTGAATGATGTCATTTTGAATCCTACTTAGATAACATTGCATTGCATGCTTCTCCCACATATGACATACGTGCATTTATTCAAATCACTCACCTGCCCTTGCACTCCAAAAACACACCTTACTCTATTATTAAATACGGCTCTCATTGTCCCAACAACCTTACCTCCCAAATATGGGTGCAGACTAAATTCAGCGCGACAAAGGCACTTATTACGTAGGTAGTAAGGTTTAGTTTCCAATGACAATCGAAATGTCGTTCAGATGCATTGTTACGGTTTACGAATCGTTTCCGGTTAATTTTATACGGCTTTACCGGTTGCATTAAAGTTGGATGGGTTGGACTGTATGGTATGGTGCGACGATGACTTCCGTAGGGAAATGGCTTTTGTAGATAACTTGTTGGGGGCTATTCTCTTCCATTTGTATTAAGTAAAGCCAAATGAGACTTTCCTACTTCGGGTTGGAAGATTTTCAATTTATATTGTACTAGCTGGCGCCCGCGGCCTCGCCCGCGTGATATTGAAAAAAAAAAGGATACTATGTGTTGTTCCAGACTAAAATCTACCTCTGTGCCAAATTTCACCAATATCCATTCAGCCGTTTTGACGTGAAAGAGAAACAAACATTCATACATCTTCAAAAAACATTCGCATTTATAACATTAGTAGGATTGAACCTTGACCCTCCTTAATCAAGATATTGTACAAAAAGTGTAGAAAAACACTTAACAATTTGTAATTGTTTGTGTAGTATTAGCAGTACGTACACAATGGTGTACGTACAAAATAAAATAAAATACGGGGGGTAGTCAATGGACTACCCCCCGTTATAATTTAATTTTCGCACAGTCCATCCAAAGGTTGTCTGGAAGATATCGCTATCACCGATAAGACCGCCAGTGTAATCATAGAGTTAGAAATTTCCGTAAAACAGTTACGTTGAACTTTTGGTGTGCAATAAAGTATATTATGTTCTACTGAACATCCATTTTTATATATTTTTACATACATTACATAGACTTTATAACAGTCAATATACTTTCTATAAGTATACTTGTTTCTCTGAAAAAAAAATAAACAAAATTTATGCAGGATACTCGAAAACAGTGCATAATAACAAGAAGGACATCTATTGTGAAAGGTACACTTGCTGCCAAAATATTAATAAACTGAAAATAGCAATAATATAAGTGGTATCACGTCACTTCGTCGCCGCAATGTGAAGATAGCGTGATTGTTGTGACAATTCTACTAGTAGTACTGTCGAGGGCAGAAGGTTTTTGTTTTTCAACGACAACTGTATGTAATATTGTTGGAATCGTACACTATTAATACATGTTAGTCTATATGAGCTTCTAAACACTGCGTAAATATGTTTGTGTGTCTACTTTTTTCTCAGGAAGTAGAGATTGAATTTCAATGTATTTTTTTTGCTGTTTTGTTGAGGATCCTTACCTCAAAAAGAAAAAACGGAACCGTTGTCCCTCTGTCTGTCTGTCAGTCAAGACCCTTTATCTCGGGAAAGCGTGAAGGTATCGAGTTGAAATTAAAACCATGTACCTACTCAAGTCTGTGGTCCCTAGGGGCTATGAAAATCAACTCTCTAAGTCTACGCAGTTAAAAGATATGGCCGTTTATGTCGCAAGTTTGTACGGAACCCTTGGTTCCCCTTGCCCGGTTTTGTAACTTTTGGAGGCTTACCATAATTGAATAGTAGGTCGATATTTGACGAAAAATGAAGGTGTTTACCTATGTGTCATACAATTATGATGATTGAATGCCCTCTGAACTTTCTACGAATTTGGAATTAGTCAACAAATATTATATGGAAACTGTGTTTCAGTCAATCAATTTTCAATTTCATTATTGAATGTCAAATTCCATAGCTTATTGTATCTTGAGCACATCTGGCATCTTATTCAATTTCACACTTAATTTCCGTTGAATCGATTCTACAATAGTTAAATTGCTGTATACAGTATTCACTGACCTACCTCCTTCATCCTATCATCAGGAATATCCAAATTGTCCTTGGAGTTTAGTAAGAGCTGCCGTCTCCTGCTCTGTAACAGTAGTAAAATAAACAAACAGATGTATGTATGTATTTTAGGAGTACGTGTTTAGGAGTCGTGCTTATGACCGCAAGACCAACGGAACAGTTAGATATACAGTAGGCCTACCATGACGTCTTACCTATTCCACTGAGGGAAAGAGACAGAGCTTTACAGGGTGTCTAGCAACATCTCTTTCTCACACAGGAATAAGAACTGCTATAAGATGTCATGGTAACCCTACAGTACTAGAAAAAATTAAGGGATCAAAAAAAACAACAAATTTTTGGTAAAATTTCAACAGACTGTAACTTCGGGGGAAATGGTCGTACGGGAAATAAAAATATAACTAAATTGTAGCTCCAAGTGTCTGGTTTTTGGATTAGAACTTTGTAGCCTTCGCGGTTTTTAAGCAATCTTAGAAAAACCAGCAACAGTAGTTTTTTGCGTCTTTTTTTTGATCCCTTGTTTTTTTTCCAGTAGTGTACTTACATACTTACATGAAAAACATAACCCTCCTTTTCACAGCCGTTTTACGCTTCTTGTAACAAACTCGCTAGCTCATTCAGAGTTGTCAGATACAATTTTACGACAAGCAAAATACATTATTCGGACTACAAGGTTTCAGTGGCCATTTTAAAAAAGCTGTTATGCTATCTAAGTGTACCCAGACCACCTACGGGATCCTCCGCAATGCGGTACTTATATATTTTTAAAAATTAGCTGAAGTTATGTCCAAAATTTTCAGTTAAATGTTAATGTTATGTAGATTTCGCTCTGAAGTTTTCTGCAGTAAACTAACCAACTGATAGTTAAAGTTGTAGGAAGCACAAAGTTTAAACTGCTTACTTGTAAGTTTTCTTCATAGTTTATCGCATAATATACACCTTTTTAAAGAAAGTTCAACCTAGCTGCGTTTACCAATTATTATAAAAGATGTAGAAATTGTAAAGGACAATAATACCAGCCAGATCCACAGGAAATACAAATGTTATGTTATTGCTGTATTTACAAGCAATTCAAGCCTTTGTTTTTGATCTTCTAGCAAATATTTCCGCAAAAATGGGTCCATTCTCGTCTAAAACGGTCCTCATTACACTAAGCACCATAAAACTTCACCCCTCAAAAATAATCAAACAAAAAGTTTTCATTTACTTAAAGAACTGCCTTTGACAAATGACTTCTGCGCAACGAACATGCCTCAAAAGGTCGTGGACTCGCGGTTATCTTAAAGACCAAAAAAACAAAAAGTAAATTACTAAGATGGCGTTTACTCAAAGAACAAGAGCACTTACTTTAATGTTTTTGTCACGTTTCCTCGAGACGCTGGTTTTTGACATCCATAATAGTCATTTATCTTTAAGAGCTAGGTTTCCTGTCGTGAATCGGTGACATACACGAGTGGTTTTGGGTATATTGCTGGCAAAAGTTGAGGAAGAACAGAGTAGGTATTCCTGTGAAACGTTATAATGAGGGGTACTGTCCAAGTGCCTCATACAAGACATTTGAACCTAAACGGCTCCATCCATGGTCATCAAAGTCATAATGATGATGAGTCTGATGATGGTATTCTGGAGAAAACGAGAGAATCAGTGATCTTTACTAATATAATAAAATCGAAAATGAGTTTGTTTGTTACGTCTTCACGCCTTAATGGCTGAACCGATTTTGATGAATTTTGGTACAGAGATAGTTGGGACCCTGGAGACGGACATAGGCTAACTTTTTTTTTAAATGAGGGAGAAAGAGGGAAGAAAAGTGAAAACTTAGCATTGCTATTACAATAAATAAGGCGCAAGGGCAAAAACTACAGGTAGCAGGTACGTGCAAATCAGGAAAAGAGATCTGTGTTATCCCGAAATAACGCGAGCAAACCCGCGGGCAAAAGCTAGTATTCTATACTCGATAGAAAAAGGCAACAGTTGAGTTCCTGTAGTCAAACTACAAAACTGAACGCTATTGAAAAGTGTAAAAGAAGGCTTTAAAAAAAACTGTTTTGTGAAAACACCTGATCTTACAAAACTCCAGCACAATTTATTGTTACGACTTCTGTGCTCGCCAGTACACGGCATCTATGATCGTGTCACGTGTGTAACGGGTTACTGCTAACGTTTTAACGACTACCCGCACGCGACACACTGATATTTTAACGTAATTACATTGCTTACTGTACATAACTGATTTTTGTAAGCGTTTTACTGGGGATTTTTTAAAGAGACAATTTTTACGCAGAACGGTAATGGTGGCGAATGGAGATATGTTTGTTAAGCATAAATCAGCGTTGCGGGTTGATCGAAAGAGATACCGCGGCCCTAGAACACAAAGGACAAAAAAGGAAACTTGAATGGGTTTTAGTCAGTCAAAGTCTGACACTACCTTCCGCTCCACCCAGAATGGGGGAAGTTATTTGATCATCCGAAAAAACGGGGACCGGGACTCGTCTTTCGGCTCCCGAAGCCCGGGACGTCTCCTGCCTACCTTTTACCCCGGATTAACACATAGACTACTTTTTAATACAGTCTCCGTGCTTGACACCGCGGGGCGCAGCTCGTACAGACGCCTGCACATCAAGCTACCACAATCTATCAGATTTCTTTGATAGATTTTCGACTTTATTTCTAAAGTATTAGGTTCAAGGTTCATTGGGAAAAATTGACAGTTTCGGGTAGCTTGACCTGCAGGCGTCTGTACATCGTCTTCGGACATCACCGGTAGTCAGAAGCCGTAAAGTCTGACAACTAGAGCAGAACCTTCAGCCATTAATGTTGGCAACTGCTGAGTCACCGTGTCCGGGTGCTGTACGAGTAGACTGGCAGTCTCTCCATATAAAACACCAGTATTAGGCTAGATCCAGTTAGACTGGAAGCCGACCTCAACATAGCTAGAAAAGGCTACACAGATGATGATGATACATCGGCACTCGGCAGTATCCTCTTAGACTGTCATCGTTACGTGATTACAAACACTTTCAAATCTATGAAAGGCAAAATATAATTGATGTTTTGTATCTGTGTACTTCCGTATCGTTTATAAAACATGAAGTCAAAGTTGAATGTCTCAGATCCATGTAAGAACACTGTGTAGCCTCAGGGGTAGATTATCACTATCATATTCGATACTAGCTTATACTTGTGGAGTTGCCTGCGTGAAGTTCAGATAATTTACTCTCTGCTTCGGCACGGCCACCGATGTACGCCCGTCAGCGTATCGAATGCTACCTTTTATCCTTGTCCCTCCTAGATGTGATTTTTAGGGTTCCTTACTTCGAAAGGAACAAAAGAAATCACTATGTTGTCCGTTTGTCTGTCAAGATCCTTTAACTCAGCAACGCGTGGAGGTATCAAGTTGAAATTAAAACCATATTCTTAAATCTGTGTTAATCAATTCCTTGGAGCTGTGAACAATTCAACTTACTAAGTCTACGCAGTCAAAGGATAAGGCAGGTAGGCAGGAAAGGTTTATGTCGCAAGTTTGGAACCCTTGGTGCGCGATTCCGACTCGCTCTTGACCCGTTTTGCTTGTTCTAAAATATGATTGACTAGCTTTCGCCCGCGGCTTCGCTCGCGTTAAATTCGGTAGCGCCTTATGGATTTGTAATAGCAACGCTAAGCTTTCCCGTTTCTTCCCTCTTTCTCCCTCGTATCCCACTCTTTTTTAATAAAAAATAGCCTATGTCCGTCTCCTGGTTCCCAACTATCTCTGTACCAAAATTCATCAAAATCGGTTTAGCCATTAAAGCGTGAAGAGGTAACAAACAAACAAACAAACAAACAAACTCACTTTCGCTTTTATAATATTAGTAAGGATTTAAGCAAGATTTTATAATATCTATGATTATGATGCACGCTGAAACTCCAATGAGTTTATGATTTGCATATCTGTAATTAAAAATGTATGTTAAACTAGCAAATAAATAAAAATAATTGTCCCACGTCTTAAAAATACCGTTTCAGACACTAATCTGCATAGTCCTCATAAAAAAATAAAAAACCTCATAAACCTCATAAAAAAAATCTTGGTCAATTTACGTTGACCAAGATTTTTTTCTGGACCTTAAAAGAGACTATACCCTCTGAGTTTGTTTCGGCTGTTTCTTGTCAGAGTAGTCGGTACGAAACACCGGCCTCATCTAGTTTTTTATTAAAACAAAAAGCGACGTGTATATGTGATTGTAAAACCTATTTGCAAAATAAACATCATTTATCTAGTATTATCATAATTTTCAGCCAAATCCGTTCAGTCGTTTGAGCGTGAAGGAGTAACAAACACAGATACCGCGGGCCCGAAACATTAAAGGCAAAAGTCATGGGTGGGTTTTAATCAGTAAAAGTCTGAGACTCTACCCTGTTCCCCCCAGAGTGGAGGAAATTATTTGATTACTAGCTTTCGCTCGCGTTAAATTCGGTATAACACACCAAGCAGACCTGCAGTTTTTGCTCTTGCGCCTGACTGATTTGTAATAGCAACGCTAAGTTTTCTCTTTTCTTCCCTCGTTCTCCCTCATATCCCACTTTTTTTTTTAATAAAAGTTAGCCTATGTCCGTCTCCTGGTTCCCAACTACCTCTGTACCAAAATTCATCAAAATCGGTTTAGCCATTAAAGCGTGAAGAGGTAACAAACAAACAAACAAACAAACTCACTTTCGCTTTTATAATATTAGTAAGGAAGTAAGGATTTCCCATCCGCAAAAAAGGAGTAACAAACATACACACGTAAATACAAACTTTCGCCTTCTAACTACAAACACACATACTACCATTACAAATCTTTCTATTGCCCCAAAAATTAAAATTCCGCCACCAATCCGGGCCAATGTAGCGAATTCAACAATGTCACTGTTGCCCTACATTTTAATTATTTAATCCATCTTATGTAACGACGCCATTTTAAATCCGTCGTTATGTATTTGTTATGTAAGTTCAATTTAAGATGGTGATTGATTATGGTGAGTATTAATTTTTGATTTATTCGTATTTGATTGCATATGATTGCTTGTTGAGATTTTATGTAGTTATGCGATGTTTAGCGCCATTTTGATAGTTGTGTTTACCGTACCTACCTAAAAAGGGAAATACGGAACCCTTTTTTTTGGGGTGGTAAATCATCAAATAACTTCCCCCGCTCTGGGCTGGGAGTTTCAGACTTGTACTGACTAAAACCCACCCATGTTCCTTCCATTGCCGTTTATGTTCCGGGGCCGCGGTATCTCTTTCGAACAACCAGCAAACCCCGGCAGGCGGTGGCCCTGGCAGGCCCCTCTGCTCTGCTGACATCTCTTTGAGGCGCGCGTGGAACATTAACGCGCCGTCGACACACGAAACCCTTATAGGATTATTTTGTTGAGCGTCTCTCTATTTGTCAAGAACCTTTAACGGGAACGCGTGGAGGTATCGACTGAAATTAAAACCATGTTTACAGGTCTGTGGTCCCTTGGAGCTGTCAAAAAATCAACCTTCTAAGTCTACGCAGTCAAAAGTTTATTTTTTATCATGAAACGTTGCCCCATACTAGGACTTTCTCCTGTATCGTGGGTGCGTTTACAAACATTTAAACTCATATACACAAACAGCCTGACCCGGTAGAACTATCTGTAGGCCATACAAATATTTGTTCCGTGCGGGAATCTAACCCGCGACACCGCGTTGTCGCAGACATGACCGTTTATGTCGCAAGTTTGTACGGAACCCTCGCGAGTCCGAGTCAGACTTGACCGGTTTTTTAAATAATATCTAATATAATATTTTACGTAATTGTAAATTTATTGAATCATTCCACTTCGGAAACCTACAAACCAATTGAGGTACTAACAAATTTAAAATTTTATCATGTTTATGGAAATTTTACTATTTTGAAAGTTGCGCCTGTTACAGAAAAATGGAAAGGGAGTCGTTTGTCTTGGTATGGACATGTAGTGAGGAGGGACGAAGCACATGTGACTAAAAGAGTGATGGATCTGAATGTTGATGGACGTAGAGCGAGAGGACGGCCAAAGAAAAGATGGATGGATTGTGTAAGGAATGAAATGAAGGAGAAAGGAGTAAACGATGCCGTGACGTGATAAGAAAACGTGTTGCATCGACCACAAACAGAATGGGACAAGAGATGGAAAATGATGATGATGGAAATTTTACTATTTGTACTCTGTAAAATAAAATAAAGGAATATATCAAATCGGTATATATGTTTGTTCAGTAAGGACAGTACAAACACTACACAGTGGCCTAGTTTGCTAGCGATCACAAATTAAATATGTATAGCGTACCGCAATCTATCAAAATGAATAAATAACTTGTGGTTTCCTCTCCAAGGATCCACTTCATCATTTAATTTTCCAGGATAAATCCCTTAATATATAATTATGTTGTTTACTGAGAAGTAAAATAATATCCTTGGAGAAAATATATGAAGTAAATTGAATCACTTAAGTGTGATTTGATGGTGAAATAAAAAGAAATGAACTAATTTGGTTTTTAGGGCTCTTTTTTCGGTTGAGAAATCATCAAATAACTCCCCCCGCTCTGGGCGGAGCGGGGGGCATGTCAGACTTTTACTGACTAAAACCCACCCATGTTCCTTCTATTGCCCTTTACGTTCCGGGGCCGCGGTATCTCTTTCGAACAACCCGCAACCCCGGCAGGCGGAGGCTCTGGCAAGCCCCTCTGCTTTGCTAATATCTCTTTGAGGCGTGCGTGAAACACGAACGCGCCGTCGACACGGCCTGTCGTCAATAGACGAACGGACGGTGAGCTACCCATTGCTCACCGTCCACAGGCCCGCATCTACGGTGGCCGGGAGTCGTCTCTCGGCGCCCGGGGCGTCTCCCGCGGCGGCTGGGTTGGTTTGAGGTTCTCTCCCTCAAACGCCCGGCCACCTCCTTCGCTAGCATGACTGCTTCGCAGAAGGAGGTGACCGCTTCCCATTCCCGTTTTTAAGGGTCATAGTGATTAACAAGGAAATGAGAAAAAACCGGCCATGAGCGAATCAGACTCGCGCACCGAAGGTTCCGTACAAACTTACGACATAAACGGTCATATCTTTCGACTGCTTAGACTTAGAGGGTTGATTTTTAATTTCAACTCGATACCATCACGCGTTCAAGAGATTAAGGGTTTTGACAGACAGGCAGACAGACAGATAGAAAACAAAGTGATCCAATATATATTTATATATTTTTATCTTTATTTATTTACGGGGATTTTTCTATTAAGAATACGTCACCTCGATGATTCAATACAATAAAATTACATAAACTAATACTAGACTAGCCTACCCGCAAACTAAAGTGATCCAATATGGTTCTGATCCAATATATTTCCGTTTTTTCCTTTTGAGGTACCTACACACGACGACACATCAACCTATATACAAAACCAGTTTATGCGGATATCTCGTCGTACGGGAAATCTACGGCGTACGATTCGTAGTTGAGAGATCAGCATAAACTGGTTTTGTATAGGTTGATGTGTCGTCGTGTGTACGCAACCCTAAAAACACATAAACAATACATCACGCTTGTAAGCCCCAAGTGTAGAGCAGACGCGTAACTAATAGTACACGTACATTTCGCTAGTTATTGTTTAATGTATCATAGGCAAGCCTTTTGCCTAAAACAGGGCTCAAATCCAGACTCCGTAGCTGCTTGCTACTGAGAAATACTAATACATCGGAAAACCTAATAACACTTCGCTTGACCTGGGAATCGAGGAGCGAATCCAGGACCTCACGCTTAACAGTCCCACGATCCACCACTCGACCGATTAAGCAGTTAAATAGAAAATAATTACGTATTTAATTAATTTTATATAGGAAACTAGCTTTTGCCCGCGGCTTCGCTCGCGTTTAATTCGGGGTAACACAGTTCCCCTTTTGCTGATTTGCAGGTACCTGCTACCTGTAGTTTTTGCCGTAGCGCCTTATTTATTGCAATAGCAATGCTAAGATTTCCCTTTTCTTCCCTCTTTCTCCCTCATATCTCAATTTTTTTTAAAATAGCCTGTGTCCGTCTCCAGGGTCCCAACTATCTCTGTACCAAAATTCATCAAAATCGGTTTGGCCATGTAGGCGTGAAGACGTAGCAAACAAACTCACTTTCGCTTTATAATATTAGTAAGGATTATTCCGGATTGTAATTCAAGTTTTGTTTGTAAATCTGAACACCTTAATGGATAGTTCAAACCTTTGATAAAAGAAACGAGTACAAAAATAATGTAGATGGGCGGGCGAGTTCCCTGAATAATGTGAAAGCAGCAAATTCAATTTCCTTAAAAAGTAATTTGGCGACTGGAAAGTTTCAATATTCCAATAAAAATATTGATATTGTACACAATTTTACACGTATTTCGAACCTCACGGGTAACTTTAAATAACCCTAAAAGTTTCTGAAACCGGGACAAAAGTCTCCTCACTTTCGTCATTAGTCTAGCCCCGGGTTTGCAGGTAATCAAACAATTCCAACCCTTTAAGGGTCCTGCCGGGGTTGCGGGTTATTCGAAAGAGATACCGCGGCCTCGGAACGTAAAGGGCAATAGAAGGAACATGGGTGGGTTTTAGTCAGTACAAGTCTGACATGCCCCCCCGCTCCACCCAGAGCGGGGGAAGTCATAGGATGATTTCCCACCCGAAAAAAAAAAAAAAAAACCCTTTAAGGGTCTCAAGGGTTTAAAATCAATGTTCTACGGGCTTCGTGTTAAATAAGAATTTTGTATTAGAATAAAAAGGTATCTACCTACCTATCTTTGAGGTTCGTGATAAACGACCAAAGAAGTGGTCCCTAAATGTCCTTACTAATATTATAAAAGGGACAGTGAGTTTGTTTGTTTGTTTGTTACCTCTTCACGCTTTAATGGCTAAACCGATTTTGATGAATTTTGGTACAGACATAGTTGGGAACCAGGAGACGGACATAGGCTATTTTTTTTTTAAAGTGGGATGTGAGGTAGAAAGAGGGAATAAAAGGGAAAACTTAGCGTTGCTATTACAAATCAATAAGGCGCAAGGTGAACTGTATTACCCCGAATTAACCGCGAGCGAAGCCGCGGGCAAAAGCTAGTCTTGATATAAAACTCATAATATTGGAAGTTTTATTAGGCAACTAGCTTTTGCCCGCGGCTTCGCTCGCGTTAAATTCGGGGTAACACAGTTCCCCTTTCCTGACTTTTTTAAGGGGTTGCGGGCGGACTTCCAAAAAAAATGATGCACGATGTTTTTTTTAGTGACAAATAGTCCGCATACCAATTCTTTGCTTCCTTCCTTGAAAATTGCGGAATACTCCATACAAAATTACACCACACACAAAAGTAGCCTTAGTCCGTCTCCAGGGTCCCAACTATCTCTGTACTAAAATTAATCAAAATCGGTTTAACCATTTAGGCGTGAAGACGTAACAAACTCACTTTCTCTCTTATAATAGTAGGTAGTAAGGATTAATATTTATAACATTATGCCTAGTATTCTTGAAATGTTTAGAGGCGTAGCTAATAGTACACCCACCAGTTATGCTTTAAATCTTATACGGGCGAGCCTTATTATCTTCCCGGGGTTGCGGGATGCTCGAAAGAAATACCGCGGCCCCGGAATACAAAGGGCAAAAGAACAAACATGGGTGGGTCAAGTCTGACACTTTCATCTGCCACGACCTCAGCGGGAGAAGTTATTTGATGATTTTCCATCCAAAAAAATAGCATCATCATATTCCTACCCTTGTTCCATTTAATGGGTTGGCACAACACGTTTTCTTAAATTCAACCCTGTCAACTGTCACTATCATTCCCTCCCACGTTCACTTCGTTCGTGTCACTTCCCAACAACCCTCACACAATCCATCCACCGTTTCCTTGGTCTTCCTCTGCCTCTTCATCCCTCATCACATGCACATACCGAGACAGTTGATTTTCTTTCAACTGTGTTGTATCTGGCGCAACTAATGTAGCAGGAGATGGCGAATATAAATCAGTTTTAGCACAATCTTGGTTTAATAACGAAAAATCTTTTCACAGAGCGTGCATCAAATCGTAATTCCGCCATTCCCAAAACTACAGACCTCGTGCTCGCCTTCGTTCTCTCTGTCCCATCCAGACATGCGTTCGGATACTCCACTTGGAAAAACTCAGTAATATAAAATGATTGGATACACTTATTCATGGTTCCTACACTCATACGGGTAAGCATATTAAAAGTATTTAATTCTTTCTCGCGAACAGGAGAAATTACGCATACTTTGTACAGCTAGTTTCGTTCACTTATGGTCATGCAAATAACATAATAATTATATGCACATATGAAATAAGTCTAGTTATAAATACAGGTTTAATAAAAAAAAAACGCCCGTGGGCCAGGATACCGTTATCAGAAAGACTAAGATGCAATCACTCAGTTTCAGACCAAAACCAGTCTGAACTAGTTCATAGCCCAGTTAAGTCCAGTTTTTTTGTCGCGTAATCATTATTGTGAGCTTAATTTAATCGATTATTGTTTTTTTTTTCATTTTGACACCAGGATTACGTGTCTGTAAGAACAAGTATTTGAGTGGAATTATTTTTTTTTTGTTTAAAAAATAACGATGCCCACACTAGGAATTTCTCCTGTATCATGGGTGCGTTCACAAACATTTAAACTCACGTACATAAACAGCCAGACCCGGAACAACTATCTGTAGGCCATACAAATATTAGTTCCGTGCGGGTTTGAGCCCGCGACACGCAGCGCAGCAGTCAATCGCTCAGCCACTGCGCCAACCGTGTCGTTAAAGACAATAAACAGAGTTATACCATTAAAACTGGCGAAGTGCGAGTCGGAATCTTGCACCGAGAGTTCCTTACAATGTAAGTAGTAACTAATGACTCTAACGAGAGGATAAACTGTATTGAAGGACAAACATAACTTTGACATAGGTCGCGCTTAGTTTACAAAAAAAGTGTGTGTATCAGCTCCGACGCACGACTGGAGTTTACTCCATAAGTACAAATATATATATATATATTATATATATCACTGACGGACGATAAATTTCATAAAGCGCCATCTAGTAATATTTAACGTAACGAGGTCATTCATCAGTAGATTTTACACCTCACATTTTTCTCATACCGGGCGCCTTATATATGAAAATCGATTCTTAAGGAGTAAACTCCAATAATTTGCCCAAATGTTGAGCTGCTTTGAGCTATCACTACGAGCTTGTTTTGTGGAGACAGACATGAATTATAACACGATTGTTCTCAGCAACGCGGTTTTGCACTTAACTTTTTTTTTGTCTCTGCTTATAAACATCTGTCACTAAAAATTAGGACAATAAATCCTTACTAATATTATAAAAGCGAAAGTGGATTTGTTTGTTTGTTACGCCTTCACGCTTAAATGGTTGAACCGATTTTGATGAATTTTGGTACAGAGATAGTTGCGACCCTGGATAGTAGATACGGATATAGGCAATTTTTTTTAAAGTGATATGTGAGGGAGAAAGAGGAAATAAAAGGGAAAACTTAGCTTTGCTATTACAATAATTAAGGCGCAAAGACAAAAACTACAGGTAGCAGATACCTGCAAATCAGGAAAGGGGAACTGTGGTACTGAACTGTGAAATTTGCGAGATAAACGGCCTTATCTTTGACTGCGTAAACTTAGAGGGTTGATTTTTCACAGCTGCAGGGGAACACAGGTTTAAATTTCAATTCTTGACCGACATACACGCACAACAAAGTGATTCTATAATATTTTTCCTTCTGAGGTACGGAACCCTTATTGGATCATTTTGTTGACGGTATGTCAGTCTCTCTGTTAATACCCTCGCGGTGGTCCCTTGGAGCTGTGAAAAGATCAACCGACTAAGTATACGCAGTCCAAAAATATGGCCGTTTGGGTAGCAAGCTAGTACGGAACCCTTGGTGCGCGAGTCCGACTCGCACTTGACCATTTTTTTATCACTTATTACCACTGTTAGCTCACAAAGTAGGTTAATTAAAAATATAACTTCGAACGTCAATGTTTGCTAAAGCCCCATAATAAATCATTTTCTCTCAACAACGCACCCGAGAGAATTTCAAGTAGTCATAATTTCGTCAACATTTGACGATCCGAAATGGTTTTGTAATAAAATAAGCTTCCCAAGTATTATTCAATTGAAACTTGAAAGAGATTTGGAGCCGTCGAATATAAGCGTTTTATTACTGGGAGCTTAAGGGCGTTTGCCCACCGATACTTCTCTCAGCGATGTAAACGCAAAACGACCGCGTACGGTCGCTGGCTATGCATCCTTACTTCCTTACTAATATTATAAAAGCGAAAGTGAGTTTGTTACCTCTGCACGCTTTAATGGCTAAACCGATTTTGATGAATTTTGGTACAGAGATAGTTGGGAACCAGGAGACGGACATAGGCCATTTTTTTTAAAGTGGGATATGAGGGAGAACGAGGGAAGAAAAGGAAAACTTAGAGTTGCTATTACAAATCAATAAGGCGCAAGAGCAAAAACTGCAGGTAGCAGGTCCTGTGTTATACCGAAACTAACGCGAGCGACGCCGCGGGCAAAAGCTAGTCTTCGATAAACCATAATTCTGTATCAATAATATTGCGATACCGTCAGTGTTACCAACCCTACTGTTTTAACAGAAGATTTGCTGTTTTCACATTGATGTCCATGTTTTCTGTTTCATTCCTGATTTTTACTGTTTTTCAACTAGCGTTCAGCGCCACCTATGAAATCCCAGTTTATGAATATCAGCTACTACAGGCCTATTGTATTGTGTAATAATAATGCGTGTGAAAATACTGAAGATGTTAGATGAGGCAATTGACAATGAAACTGAAAAATATTTTTACTTTAATTTTACGTTTTTTGTTGTTGTCGTTATTAATATAACAATGTATGTGCATTCTGGTAACTAAGAAAATCGTTTATTGTTTAATTATATAAGCAAAAGTATGAAATCTGCCTTTTTTACTTTACCTACTGTTTTCTACTGTTCTTTTTCTGGCGAGTTATTGTTTTTTAGTTTTTTGGGGTTGGCAACACTGGATACCGTACACTTCAGATGCTATGAAATCGCGACACCGCGCGGTTACGATGCAAAAGCGCGTACCCTTGGCTTCCTCCGCTCTCCATATTTCATTTCCCCGTTGTGCTTAAAAAGTTTAAAATGTGGTTATCCCAAAAATTAACAACGTGAACTCAGCTCATGCAGCAGTAAACAGATCATCAAGTGCGTAGGTGATCGGATATGCGGTGCAAGCTGAAAGGTGGGTAGTTCACTGTGGGGAGACACTGTATACGGACTTAAGATCAGAGCCGTCCATGTACCCTGGATGGCTCTGATCTGATCTGATCGGTAAAGATTGTCTTTGATTGATTTGATTTCTAAAAATTAAAACAATTGTTTTGTAACATTTAAATAGCACCACTATCGCGTTACTCGCATATGCAGCGCACGACAGAACAAATATAAACGCGCGACAAAGCGATAAAAAGTCACCGTGTGTGAAGGGCCTTAGAGCTTAAACGTATATTATTAATATCGATAACCGTATACCTCTATCGATATTACGAAACAGCTATAACACTCTGTATCGGATTGATATCGTTTGCGAAACCATTAGCTTATGGTAGTTGTAAATATTTATGGCAGTTTGGACTCGAAGTTAATATGCTCTAATATGTAGCCGGTTTATGTTATCTGTATATCTTTATCTAGTAGTTAGCTGTTATGTTCATGATAGGTCTTTTTTGTTGTTTGTATCTTCCATAGTTAATCTTAATTTGAGAGTAAGTGTTGTGACCTGAGATATTTGTATTTATCTATGGTTTACTATCCTTGTATTTATTAGGATTCTTTTGAATGTTTGTCTTTATGGTCGACATAACAAAATTAAATACTAAAGGGCTTTTACACAAAACTGCGAATCGGTGCGATAGGAATTTGCAACACTGAAAACTGCGACACGAATTGCATTTCCTGCCTCTTGCGGCAAGGCGTCTCTTCCACGATTCGGATGACCATTCCTTCGACGACCGTTAACCGTACTAAATGTATTTTGTAAACTAGGCCGTAACATGTATCGTGAAAAGAAGTGCGCACCTCTGTTACTGAAAGTGAGTATGGGACTCAAGTCGCAAGTTCATGCGAACTCGTAAATGTTTACAATACGACGTCGCATTGCAGTTTTGTGTACAAGATAAAATTTAAGTCAAGTCTACCGTCCAAGTCTACAGCTAATTGATTTTTCAAGCCAGATAGCTGACCAGAATACATACAATCTGTAGGTCAACTTAGAGTATGTAGCCTGCGGTCAACGGACTCTAAATTTAAACTTCGAATATTACGAAGACCAGTAAATTCCTTAGAACACAATATTGTGGCCAGTTGACATACTACACACAGAAAAGTCATTCATTTCATGAAATTCGGCCCCCAATCCCGAAACTAAAACGATCTTAGATTCTCTGAAACAATTTCGATTCAAATCTAAGTTAGAAGTTTAGAACTGAATTTATTACTGTTATGTGAGTCATGTGGAACCCAAAATTCCTAGTAACTACGTCTTGACAACATGTATGGATTCAGTAAGACCGAATGTGATATGTAAAAAAAAAAAACAAAATATTTTTATTTTATATAGGCCTACATGGGCACTTATAAAACTTCGAGAAAAGATGCACGGTTCGGGTTGGTCGTTTCCTATGGAGAAGAACCGGCAAGAAACTCCATGGTTACTCTTTTAAAATCATTTAGTTTTACAATGTTGTTGTTACAGCGTTAGCACTTAAGTATGAGAGGACAGCGTAGGCCCGACAGTAAGTCATTGCTTACTTTACAAAAAGTAAAATAAAATAATACGTTAACAAAAGTTAACAAGCGTCTAAGAATCTACAAGGCCAAAGATTTAAAAGTAAGAAAGATTTCCGTTCTTTTTCTGAACTTACGTTTTTTTTTTAGTGATTTGGCATTCCACTTTTCAATATTAATAGCTGTTATGAACCCCAAAGTCGAGATGAGTTCGTCCCGCCATCTCCTTGGGCCTCCTGCGTTCCTGTTCACTGCTGTTTGGGGCTCACTGTCTGGTTATAAGCCCATAGATAGATCCTCTGGCATGAACAGATGTGGTGGCTGCGATTTGAGGTTTTATTAGCGAACTGTTGCATCATAGCAACCACAAAATATGTATACACTGCTAGACCCTCAAGCGTCGTCTGGTCCTGATATGCTTTTCACATCCAATGAAAATTACGAGAATATGATCTTAAATACATAAAAATGAATGCCTATTATATTTCCCGTGGTCATCACGCGCGAATGGCTGGACTTGGAATTCTGCTATTTTTTGTTGTTGTGTTGGTTAATCTTAGGAGAGGGTTATATGAAAAAAGTAGGGTAGGTATGTAGTTAAAAACACAAGGAGATAGCAGTAAAAAAAATGCATTGCAACGCATGCTGCATGCATTCGTAATAAAATGAAGACTTTATTTTTTAGACGCAAGACTGTGAGATGATTCACTGACTTTAATTGACGTGTCACAGTGCGAGTTCAAAATCAACATTCTGCCATTATAAAACCTTGCTTAATTTAATTCTAGGCTGACCATTAGAACCACAGCGGATAAGCAGATAGACAGCAAACGAGTCTAGATCGAATAGAAAGTTAGACAAAACAATGGGCCGTTTAGTCAAGTACTTTCTCCTGGTCTGAAACAATGAGTTTAGTGTTAATGTAAGTAGGTATGTACCTAAGTGGTGTTACGTATACCCTGGTTAGATAAATGTGATCTGTGTACATCCCACCACTTTCACAGGCTTGTGGTACATAGTTTGTTAAAAGGAGATTAGTGTATTTTGATAAGGAAGTTGGTTGTTGCCAGAATAGAATAGAATATTCATTAATCTGCTCAGAATGTAGGTATTTACAATAAGGTGGTAACAATAATTTTGAGGAATCTTTGCATGCAAACATTAGCAGTTCATCATCAAAACATATTTAATTATAAACATAGATCTTACACAACTAAAATTTATCAGCCAGAAAATCCGATACGGAGTAGTAACTTTGCTTAATAGGAGTGCGGTTAGTTTTTTTTTAAACGTTGCCCCACAATAGTATTTTCTCCTGCATCGTGGGTGCGTTTACAAACATTTAAACTCACATACACAAACAGCCAGACCCGAAAAAACTAATTGTAGGCCATACAAATGTTTGTTCCGTGCGGGAATCGAACCTGCGACACGCTGCGCAGCAGCCGATAGCTCAGCCACTGCGCCAACCGTGCCGTGCCGTGCCGGGCGTTACTGGTTCCTCTTTTATAGAATTAGGAATGTGGTTATAAATAGCCAGTGCCATACCAAAGATACTTTTTCTTAACAACGCTGTCTTATATCGATCAGAGAACGACTTATAGGGCTTTTCATTAATATATGCAGATGTTATGAAAGGGATTTCGTGTAGAGGTTGGTTTATAACATCCCACTGTCTAATAAATATTTCTATCTGACAGACAAAGGAGCTAAAATGGTTATTGGGTTATTAGTAAACTTACTAAACACACACGCATTTCGACGAGTGAATGTGTGTACAAACATACTTAAAACTCGTCGAAATTCCTGGCTGAATCATAACAGCCGCTTCGGTCGATTTTAAGTTTAAATCGTACTTGCCTAGTTTGGTCCGTAGATGGGTGACCATCCATTAAATACCGAGTAACATCCGTGCCTCTTAAAGATCGGCCGTTGGTCCTGGCTGTTGTTTGTACATATATGGACACTCGTTACACAGGCCGAAAAAATATAAAAAACTAGCGGACCCGACAGACGTTGTCCTGTCTACACGTCTTTTAATTAAATATTTGATCCAGCACATGGTCTACAATAACACAATGATAACAAAACTTTTTTTTAATTTGATCGCAGCGCTAACTGTCGGGACAGACTAAAATTAAAATTCGAATATTATTTAAAATTTGACACTGCGATGGTAGCGCCGTCTGTCGGATCCAATGTAAAACATTCCAAAATCAACAACTACTAATAAATTAAAAATGAATTAAAAAACATTGTCCAGCGGACAAAATTGTGAATCTAAACCATTCCCAGATCCCCTTGAACACACACAAAAAATTCATCAAAATCGGTCCAGTCGTTTGAGAGAAGTTCAGTGACATACACACTCACAGAAGAATTATATATATAAAGATATATCTGTCGGGCAGTGGCCCACAAGACACGACCGTCTGATCGGTGGATCCTCCCCTTTCCATAGTGGATCCCTGTTCTTCTGTCCTCTAAAAGTCTGAAAACCAGTCTTACTAAGTGGTATCGTATTACAAAGTATTAGTTGGGTTGGGGAAGCCAACATTCTGGTATTCAGTTGCATGTAAAAAGGAAACCGTCCCCAAAATAGTTGGGAAAAGATTAAGCAGATCATGACACTTTTTGGAACTTTGCAGACTTCCTCAGAGTTGTTTAGATTCTAAGAATTTGCTAACATAAGTTTGTTAAAAGAATCCATTTGTTTTGTACCAATAAATCTTAAGATTTTTGGGTCTACCTAGAATCATTTAATATGCATAGATCTTAATGTAATGTATGTAAGCGAAATTTTATAAAATCATCCTTAGAGAAGTAAGATTAAAAGTTCCTATTTTTGTCTATATGACCGATCGGAAAAAATCTTAGTCATCAATTCCAGAACTAAACACATTTCATAATTACGCCCGCAATCCCCGAAGGGGTAAGTAGAGGTGTACCTAATGAAACAACCACAATTCTGGCACATATTTAAATTCTGTGGCCAGCTACTAAAAGTAATCCTGAAGAAAAAACCCAAAAACACTTTGCCTGGTCCGGAAATCGTACTCAGGTCCTCATGCTCAGCAGTCGAGGTTGCGACTACTCGACCAACTAAGCACTTGAGAGGAAAAGTACTATTCACCATCTGCCTAGCCTTTTCCCAACTATGCTGAGGTTAACTTCCAGTCTTACCGGATGCAGCTGAAGACCATTATTACATTTTTACTGACTATCTGACCACAACACAGTTAGTACTGCCTATTACAATACCCCTTGTTAAGACTGGTTGTCAAACTTTCGGGACAATGACTACCTGTAACGACTGTCAAAGATCTATAAATGACAGCCGTTACCAATAGCTTAACGTACTTTGCGAGGCACGGAGGAAACTCGGTATGTAATGTGTGGTCATCCATCCACAGACCAACCTAGGCAAGCGCAGCTTAACGTAAAGATCGAACGAGCGGCCTGCCTTTATTTAGCGACGACTTCTTCAAGAAGAAACATACTATTAAAAATTAAAATATCACTCTCAAGTTAATGCTACAGTAATTTTAACACCAAATAGCAAATATATATCAAGTCCCAATACAATCTTAGCTAAGAGCAAATATGTCTTCAAAAGAGATTAGCACAGCTTCCTATATACTCCCGGGAAGTTGCTAAAGCAAATACATGTTATACTGAGCTTTGTTCGTTATCCCTAGGAGAATAGCTATGTTGGACGCTGTGTGATGTTCTATACAATTCGTTCTTGTTCACGCTCTTTCAATGGAATAGTTTCTTTGGTCGACGGTGACATTTCAATTGTGAATAAAACGTTAATTCAAATGAGATTTTACTTTTATAATTATTTTGTTAGTTTACTCTTAACAATTAAACTCAATATGACTTGGCTCGCAAGGTTGTCGACATGTGGGATGTGGACTCGGCGATCATTGTGCCGATAGTCATATCTGCCAATAGCTTAATTGCAAAGAGCCTCGACCAAAACCTGAGGAGGCTCTCGTTAGGCAGCTGGATCAAGGGCTTGATATAGAAAGCGGTATTCCTGGACACGGCTCGTATTGTTAGGAGGTTCGTTTCTCTGGAGCCCTGACGCCGGTAGCTTGGACCCTGTTCCCGATACCGGTGGGCTACTATTTTTTATATTCTTCAACTGAATGAAACGAAATTTAAATCTTGTATTAAACGCACACTATGTAGGCAAGCATATTATAAGTTGGGGGATTATATTGATGATAAAAATGCTTGGCTCAATGCTGGTCCTGCTCCTCAAGCTTAGGGGTAAACTCATTGATAAGTATCCGAAGCTATAGTGGAAGCTGCAGAAGATTGTAAGACTATCTTTGCAATGTATAGAATCAATTCTCTAGTATTGTATAATTATTAAGCCCATATGTGAGTGCTATGTATTATCATTGACTTGACGAAGCCCTGGTGGTTAATAGTGTCATGCTCACTTAAATGTCTCGCTGATAGTGGCGGGTGTGTCGGGTCATTTAGCTCCCTTCAAAATGGTCGAGCTGAATGGGGCTGATCCATACGTCATGTTCGTGAACGGGCGCTGTCAGTTGGGACTGGTCATTTTTTAACTACCACGGTCATTTTTTTTAACTTATTTAGATTTTAAATTGAATTTTGCTTTTTATTTACTCTGGACGCTCTTACTGTGCACGTCTTTCTACATCGTTCTCACATATTTGTATAATCTCAACACGAATGATGTAAATACGATTTTGTAAAAATATTATAATTTAAAAGAGTGTCCATGGAGTTTCTTGCCCATTCTTCTCCATAGAGATCAACGCTTTGGAATGGGCAACTACAGTACTTTCACAAGTTATTATGCCTTGTGACCGGGATTGTAGCAGCATCATTTTTTTGTTCTTGTTTTTTTTGACATTCAAAAGTGCCTGTAATGGTCTAATTGAAATAAATGCTTTGAGTTTGAGTTTGAGTTTATTTTAAATGTTTTTTTTATTATTAAGAAGTATTTAAAAATGTAAACTTATACGTAAATAAATCAATATTAATAAACCTACATTAAATAATAAGGTTAGTTTAAGTACACTATACGCTGATCTCTCAACTTTGAATCTTACACCAAGATATCCCGTACGATCAGGAATTCTGGAGATACGCATTAACTGGTTGATGTGTGTACTACCTAATATTTTGCAATTCTTTGGTACTTATCGTCTCTGGTAGCTTTGACTACAGCATTCAAACACCAGCATTCTTTTGATAACCCATTTTACCTACAAACTGTAGCTCTTAGTTCAGGAGGTCTATTCTCAATACCCGAAATCGTTTCCTGCTCTGTATCACTTGTCTCCAACAACGACAAGTGATACTTATTAGTTAGAGGCCCGAACTAAAAATTAATGATTACACGATTGAACAGTTGCCCCTACTCCTGGTCTTTACTGGAGGCTTTATTTATGCTTGGATATATTTTTATTTTATTGGTGTTTGTCAGTTAACATGTGACAATAATGTGGAGAATGGATTATAACCACGTAAAAAATTAAATTATATAAAATCTGGTTCTTCTAAATTGAAAGACAGATGTGTTGCTGGAGAGTTTTTACCGCTACTTCTTCTTCCCAGCTAAAACACTAGGAAGTGGCGAAGGGCCGGCGTTTTGGGAGACTTTCTTTTGTAATGTTATCAGCCTAATTTGAATAAATGACTTTTGATTACCCGATATTTTTTGATAACATTGGGAGTAGGGTTCCTTCGTTCGAACGGGTCCGTATTTTCGTTAACTGACTTAGAGAATAGACCCCCAGTTGTCACCAAAATATCGCATGCATTCGGATAGACACCAGTAACTAACATCTCGACGTTTTCAAATACATAGAAACCTTGGAACAAAGACAAACCATCGCAACTCTCATCCAATCTGCCCAACTAACCGGGTCATAAACCAGGATAAAGTTCGACAAGGTTTATTAGCAACTTTGTCGCCCCTTTTTAGTCACAGCTGGGTATTTGTAATCCATGTCATTGATTCAGATCTCATTGGGCATTCTGCGTATGTACTGATAAACAGTCGGACGACTAAGTGTTGTGTATATAGCTTGTATATAGCGGTTAATGTGGTGGAGTCGTAAGCTTGCTGACGATTCGGATCCTTAATCCTTACTATCCTTACTAATATTATAAAAGCGAAAGTGAGTTTGTTTGTTACCTCTTCACGCTCTATTGGCTAAACCGATTTTGATGAATTTTGGTACAGAGATAGTTGGGAATCAGGAGACGGAAATAGGCTAATTTTTAAAAAAAAAAGTGGGATGTGAGGGAGAAAGAGGGATGAAAAGGGAAAATTTAGCGTTGCTATTACAAATCAATAAGGCGCAAGGGGAACTGTGTTACCCCGAATTTAACGCGAGCGAAGCCGCGGGCAAAAGCTAGTAATATTATAAAAGCGAAAGTGAGTTTGTTTGTTACGTCTTCACGCCGAAATGGCCAAACCGATTTTGATGATTTTTTGATACAGTGATAGTTGGAACGATGGAGACGAACATAGGCTATATATAGATAGCGGAGAGAAAGGGGGAAGAAAAGGGGATTTTTTTTTTCGATCATCACGCGGTTTAAGTTAGCGTTAGCCCAAAGTAACTATGCCACGCGGACGAAGTCGTGGGAGGAAGGTAGTACAATATATTCGGACAGGGTCCGAATTCACACATTTTAAGTTAATTTTTTTTTCACTTAACTTTCGCCTTTTCTTACGGATGGGAAATCATCAAATAACTTTCCCCACTCTGAGCGGAGCGAGAAAGGGTGTCAGACTTTTACTGACTAAAACCCACCCATGTTCCTACTTTTGCCTTTTATGTTCCGGGGCCGCAGTATCTTTTTCGAACAACCTGCAAGCCCGGCAGGCGGTGTCCTTAGCAGGCACCTCTATTTTGCTGACATCTCTTTGAAGCGCGCGTGGAACACGAAGACGCGACACGGCTTTGGCCTACCATCAAATTACAAAAACCAGTAAACATGAATAGAAGCGGTAATTTCTGTCTGGCAGGCGAAAACTCCTTGTCCTTGTCTCTACGTTTTCAAATACATAGCAACCTTGGAACAAAGAAAAACCATCGCAACTCTCATCCAATCTGCCCAACTAACCGGGTCATAAACCAGGATAAAGTTCGACAAGATTTATTAGCAACTTTGTCGCCCCTTTTTAGTCACAGCTGGGTATTTGTAATCTATGTCATTGATTCAGACCTCATTGGGTATTCTCCACGAGGACAACGACGACGACGACGTTCCGGAGGTGACTGGGGTAGATCTGAGAGCGGCGGTGGGCAGGCTGAAAGCCAAAAACACCGCCCCGGGACCCGATGGCTTGCATGGCAAAGCCTGGGTCCTGGCCCTGGAGGCTCTCGGGCCCCGACTACTAGGGCTCCTAAGCGCATGCTTGGAGAGAGGCCAGTTCCCACTTCGTTGGAAGACGGGGAAGCTGGTCCTCATACAGAAGCCGGGGCGCCCTGCGGACTCTCCGTCCGCATTCCGGCCCATTGTGCTGCTCGACGAGGTGGGCAAGCTCTTTGAAAGAGTAATTGCAAACCGCCTCGTCGGGCACCTTGTGGGGACGGGGCCGGATCTTGCGGATCACCAGTATGGTTTCCGCAAGGGGCGCTCGACGGTGGACGCCATCATGCGCGTGAGAGCCCTCACGACGGGGGCTGCAGTGTCCAGGGGTGGGGTGTCTCTCGACATCGCCAACGCGTTTAACACCATGCCTTGGGGCTGGAGGCACTCCAATACCACCGGATGCCGACCTATCTTCGTCGTGTGGTCGGGGCATATCTGACGGACAGGGCCGTCATATACCCCGGTCGCTCTGGAGAGTGGAACCGGCGAGAGATGTCGTGCGGTGTCCCACAGGGATCGGTTTTGGGGCCGCTCCTGTGGGACATCGGTTACGACTGGGTGCTGCGCGCCGACCTCCCCAGCGGCGTCAGTGTAGTTTGCTACGCTGACGACACGCTCGTCCTGGCTCAGGGGGGGTCGCACCAGGCGGCGGCCGACAATATGACACGCGGGGTTGCGATAGTCGCGGAGAGGATCCGGCTACTGGGTCTCGAGGTGGCCTTGCACAAATCCGAGGCCATGGTTTTTCATGGCCGCGGAAACACGCCACCGTCGGGATCCCAGTTGACGGTAGGAGGGGTTTGCATCGGCGTCGGGTCGACGATGAAGTACCTGGGAATCGTCCTCGACAGCCGGTGGAACTTCGTCGAACACTTCCGACGTTTGGCTCCCAAGCTCGAGCGGACGGGGGCTGCTTTCAAGCGGCTCCTGCCCAATCTGAAGGGGCCAAACGCCTCCTGCCGTAGGCTCTATGCCGGAGTCGTGCGGTCCATGGCCCTTTACGGGGCCCCGGTATGGGCGCGTTCTTTAGGGCGGCGCGCCGCCCACTACCTGAACGCGCCCCAAAAGGTGGTGGCCATACGGCTTGTCCGGGGCTACCGCACGATCTCCGGCGAGGCAGCGAGCCTCCTTGCCGGACTGCCACCGTGGGATCTGGAGGCGATAGTCCTCGCGCGCCTGTTTGAGTGGCGCGCGGAGGCACTACACCGGGGGGAAAACCCGCTGCCACGGCAAGTTGCCGCTCGGCGGGCAGACCTCCGGTGCGATCTCATGGTGGCATGGAGAGAGCGACTGTCGCAACCCCGTGCAGGGCACGCCACAATAGCGGCGGTAAGTCCCCTCTTTGAGGAGTGGCTGGAGAGGCGTCATGGCGTCCTCACCTACCGCCTGACGCAGGTCCTCACCGGACACGGAAGTTTCGGGAGGTTCCTGCACATCATCGGGCGGGAGGAAGCGCCCGGGTGTCACCATTGTGACGATCGCCCGGAGGACACGGTGGAGCACACAGTGGCGGTCTGCCCAGCTTGGGCGGAGCACCGCCGTGCCCTCGTGGAGGCGATCGGCGGCGGCGATCTCTCGCGTCCGGCCCTGGTTCAGGCCATGGTCCGGAGCGAGAGGGAATGGGAAGCGGTCACCACCTTCTGCGAAGCAGTAATGCTAGCAAAGGAAGTGGCCGGGCGTTTGAGGGAGAGAACATCTGCCCAACCCAGCCGCCGCGGGAGACGCCCATGGCGCCGGGCGCCGCGAGACGACTTCCGGCCACCGTAGATGCGGGCCTGTGGGCGGTGAGCAATGGGTAGTTCACCGTCCGTCCGTCGATTGACGACAGGCCGTGTCGACGGCGCGTTCGTGTTTCACGCGCGCCTCAAAGAGAGTCAGCAAAGCAGAGGGGCTTGCCAGAGCCTCCGCCTGCCGGGGTTGCGGGTTGTTCGAAAGAGATACCGCGGCCCCGGAACGTAAAGGGCAATAGAAGGAACATGGGTGGGTTTTAGTCAGTACAAGTCTGACATGCCCAGGGAAGTCATTGCATGATTTCCCACCCGAAAAAAAAAAAAAAAAAAAATTGGGTATTCTGCGTATGTACTGATAAACAGTGGGACGACTAAGTGTTGTGTATAAAGCTTATATAGTATATATATAGCGGTTAATGTGGTAGAGTCGTAAGCTTGCTGACGATTCGAATACAATATATTCGAAAAGTGTCCGAATTGACACATGTTAAATTAATATAATTATTTTCACTGAATTATCGCCTTTTTTACGGATTACTTTCCCCACTCTGGGCGGAGCGAGGGGTAGTGCCATACTTTTACTGACTAAAACCCACCCATGTTCCTACTTTTGCCTTTTATGTTCCGGGTTCGGTGGCCCTAGCAGGCCCCTCTGCTTTGCTGACATTTCTTTGAGGCGCGCGTGAAACACGAAGACGCGCCACGGCTGAATTTTTGCCTACCATCAAATTACAAAAACCAGTAAACATGAATAGAAGAGGTAATTTCTGTCTGGCAGACGAATCCTCCTTGGGGATACGGGTTGGTTTGAAAGAGATACCGCGGCCCCTGAACACAAACGGCAATAGAAGGAACATGGGTGGGTTTTAGTCAGTACAACCCTGAGAGAATCCCTTCTGTTCCGCCCAAAGCAAAAGGAGTCATTTCATTATTTCTCATCTGAAAAAAAGAATCGTCCATCGCGTGCTAAGTTCTCCTAGGTTGTTGAGAATAATAAGAACAAAGATAGTCCAACTACAACTTAAGTTTGATAAACAGCGTATACAGGACCATGGACGTCTGCACCAAAAGACTATAAATCAAAACTTTACCGTTTTGACACATAGGCGTGTCTCTGAGTTATTTGATTAATAGCCTATATATTTACCCCAAAAATTGCCATAGCCGAATGATAGGTCTGCAGAAATATCAATTTTATTGATCAATGTTTTAGGAGACCCCTGTCTTCGCAATTCATTGAGAAAGTTGTTGAAGTATTTAGAAACTATAGCTGTATTAAATAAAAGCTTGAAAATATCTTTGAACAATACATAACATACACATATATAGCATATTGTGAATAATTCATGAATCGTCATAGACCACTCACATCGCAAAAGATGAATTGAGAATATCAAACACAATACGTAGAAAACTTTATGTTTTGGTTTAAATTAAATCATATTCTTTGACAACATTCTCATACACTGAAAGAAATACTATTAACACCATTTTATTCTATCGCTATCGTAAAGTTCCTTATATGTATCTATAGACTTGGCACAACGTATTTTACTTCACTATTTTTTGCCATCGGTTTCACGTGGTGGGTTTTCTCTTCGATCTCTTTTTGAGGACAGAGGTAAGATCAACTATGGGACGGACCCATAAGAAGCTTATTGTTAGAATGTATTTACATATATTATGTATGTGAGCGCTAAGCCAGCGGACGGGCTGCGACCCGCCCCGCCCCGCGCCGGTTACTTACCTCTTTAGCCAGCCATTAAACAGTGTCCAACGACCTAGCGAGTTTGATTGACGTGTACCACTACCCCTCCACCTGAATACCTAGTCTCGTATTTAACACTTATTAAGGCGAGGTTTAATTTTAAACTTTTTTTAGCTTCTGGAAATAAATAAATATAACAGAAAGAGCCTATTAAACCCAGCTTTTACGTATTTCGAACTTTTTAAACCTCTGGATTGAATTTATTATTTGTTAAAGTTTAACATTATGAGGAACCGCCGATTTCAATTTATTGGTTTGAAGCAAAAAAACGAATTCGTCACTAACTTATATCACTAACTTGTATTTCTATATGAAATGATATCTCGGAAAAATATTTTTAAAGTTCTAAAAAAAAGATTGATGAAAATATACCTAATTACGAAATGGACAAGTTTTCTCTTTCAGCAGACCTCCGATAGGACAGATTTATAGCACACGGTAGACACAGTGTGTGAAAATAATAAATTAAGCACTAACTTAATAAACATAATTATATCCAATTATAAAAAAAAATACATACTAAGAAATAATAAATGTGTGGGTCAGAATGTTATTCCGTAAAAAGTGGATTAAAAACGATTGCATGTAGCGGATATGAGAATGTTGAGATTGATAAAGAATGTACATTAGAGGAAGTTTGTAAGTTGTGCCTAAAATGAAAGGGAGTCCTTTGTATTGGTATGGACATGTAATGAGGACGGACGAAGCACATGTGACTAAAAGAGTGATGGATCTGAATGTTGATGGACGGAGAGCGAGAGGAAGGCCAAAGAAAAGATGTTTGGATTGTGTAAGGAATGATATGAAGGTGAAAGGAGTAAATGATGCGACCCCGAATAGAATCGGTCAAGGGCAGCAAAATGATGATGTGTATACTTTATGTTAGCTTATCTGTTTAAATACTTATATCAAGTACAAGTCCCCAAAACTATAAAATTACAATCTTTTCCCACGTCGTTAAAACCATTTGGTCGGACATGTTTCCGCGGCCACCTCCTCATAATAATGACGACAAAAATTACAAAACATGTTCCCACGCAGACATGTAATTACAAAAGTTTTGGTGATAATATATCTAAATATGTTTATAGTAAATCGACGATCTGTTAAGAATTGAGATCGTGTGGTTCTAAATACATATATGACTATTATTTGTGATGGAATTACTTGGTCTTTTGAATGATGAAAACAAAATTCTTCCAATGGGTAAACTATATTTTTTAGGGTGTCGTACCCAAAAGATGGCATGGTTGGCGCAGTGGCTGAGCGACTAGGTAGCCTCTAGCAATAGTCTAGTCAACAAGTGCTTTTTAGTCAAAACTTTTTAAAAGTCTCGGAAAAATATGGTTGAGGGCTCATTCGATTCGGGATCGCATCTAGAAAGTTTTTGAAAAAATTCAAGACCCGCTCGAAAAAATTGCAAAAGTTATTAACAAATTAGTAAACAAAAACAAAGGGGTTTAGTTTTTTTGATATATCCCGAAAACTATTTGAAATATTTTGATTTTAAAAAAAGATTCAAAAAGAGGAGGAAATATCCTAAAAAAACTCTCTACTTCCGAAATTGTAGGACCAATATTAATCATTTTTACAGGGAGCTGAAAATACGCCCGAAAACGGGTACTCGGGTTTCCGCAAGCCACGCCCCCTTCGAGCGCTTTAATGAAAAATATATTTTAAACATACTAAATGTTGGTATTAAAATTTGAAAAAATTCAGACATATACAAGACAAATTAAAGAATCAAATGCCGTAGAAAAAATATTTTTATCCCGATTTCATAAAATGTTATCCATTAATTAAATATTAATTTCTTCCGACTGGGCTATAAACATTGCAAGTTGCATAATTGTTAAACCAGAAATCTCAATTTTATTCCTCTCGTGGAGCTATTCTTCAAAGATTAAAGAAAGGATTTCCGTCGAGTAAATTAAAAAATTGATAATTTTCGATTTGTTATTAACAAATTACCTAGGCGGCAAATTCAATATTTAAATAAATTAAAAAAAAAATTTTTTTTTCTAATATCGATGATCATTCGTTTTTCTATAAATAAAAACTACCTAAAAATTATTTTTTATAAATTTTATCTCTTTTTGTTTATAAAATTGTTATAAACAAATAGATTATTTATAAGATAATTGAATTTTTTTTTTTGGAAATAGATTTCTCGTAAAAAAATATGAATTTTAAGATAAAATACGATCCTTAAAAAAAATATTTATTGCTAAAAACCCGTTTTGTTAATTAAAATTTATTTTTTACCACTTTTTAATAATATTAAGGTACGCTTTTTTTTAAAAATATCATTATTTATTATCCTCCTTAATAATAAAAAAAAAAATTTCGTTTTTTTATAAATTTTCATTGTTTATTAAATAAACAATTTGTTATAAACAATTATTTTTTTTTTGTACAATTTTTTTAGAATTCTTTGCACTAAAATAAAACCGACTAATTACCTTTTTGCAAAAAAAAATATATTTATATTTATTATCGAATTAATTTTTTTTTCCGCAAAAAGGTAATTGGTCGGTTCGAAGTTATTTGATGTTTACCCACCCCAAAAAAAAGACTTTATGTTCTGTAGTAGCGTTTGCAACTGCTAGACCAACAATGCTGCTACGAGGCTTTAAACGAATTTATAAAGATTTAATTAAATAAGCTACATTCGCCCACATCGATTGTAAATGACACATGAATAAAAAAGAGTTGATTGGAAAAAATATCAATAATGAATTAAATCTTTTGTCGTTATATGAGTGGGAGATATTATGAAATAGTATCATCATTCTTTATATCTGAGATATGGGGTAGGCAGGTGTGTAGGTGTCTGTCAGACAATGTCTTGTTGATTAACTTCAACTTTTAATCTTCGGACAGATTAATTGCTTCGTTTCAGGTTATGTAACTTCATTAAAATAGTCATCGGTCTTAACAAAATTATGTGAAGGTCTTGTTTCAGTCTAAACTGATGCAGCTGGGATTTCACCATAAATATGAAGAAGTATCTGTTGCCTTCCAAGGTCACGCTTAAAAGGGTTTGCAGACAATTGGAATGAAGATGGACCTTTTTTCTTGCGGATGGGGGAAATCGTCAAATAATTTTCCCCGCTCTGGGCAGAGCGGGGTGTCAGACTTAGTGACTAAAGCCCACCTATGTTCCTTCTTTTACCCTTTATGTTCCGGGGCCGCGGTATCTCTCTCAACAACCCGGCCACTCCGGCAGGAAATAATAATTGCTTGCACCAAGTCAAAACAACTTCGAGTCCTTTTTTCTGATAGGTACCATCTGTTCTTCGGAGAAAAAAGAAAGTCTTAAGAATATTTTTACTTTGGAAAAGAAAGCCTTTGTTTTTGTAAGAGTAAAATATAGCCTTCCCGTCGCATACCGATGTTTTTGGTTGTAAATCACGTCTGGAAGGACCAACGCAACAGCTAGACAAAAAATTTGACCCGTTAGGTATTTTAGTTAACGAACTGCCTTGTTGGTCGAGTAGTCGCAAGCGCAACTGCTGAGCATGAGGTTGTGGGTTCAATTTCCGGGTCGAACAAATAGTTATTGGGTTTTTCTATCCGGGGTTATTCAGTAGCAGCCTTGGAGACCTCGGTTGGTGGCAATAGGCTTACCCCATATAACAAGAGACTTATCATATCAAGCGGAATGTGGTACTACTATAATTGGATACACCTGTGCCTTTCCCTTAAGGAATAACACGCGTGAAGTTGTGTATTTTAATAACCCTGTTTAGTCCTATTGGCGAAAAATTCAGATCGGGATCATACAAAGAATCCCTGGTCCCATAATATGTGTGCCTTCTACGCTGATAGCTTTCAAAATAATAGCCAATTTCCACAGACAAATAGATGTTCATAATATCAATTTCCAACAAATAATATTTGTAGAAAACAATGCCAATATTATGCTCAACATCCATACATAAAATTGGGAACACAAACTATGTAGGTAGGTGTACTTTCAAGACAAAAGGAAGATCCAATTTGACGCAAATTTATGCCGAGACTCAAACCGTAAGAACCATTAATATTAGGAGAATACTTTTAAGAAAATGAAATGAAACATGTGACGACATTCCATGAAAGAAACTAGCTCCGTATTCCCTGATAAATTCAATTTATCATAGCAATTTGCAGACCGGAATGAGACTTGTGCAGATCAGCATGAGGTTCTTCCCGTTGAATGTCGTTAAGTTCCTACGGGGGAACAAAAGATAAAATGCCACAAGTGTCTTAAGTACCCACGGGGGAACTTTATTCGGAGCACAGTGTAGCTATCGTTTTAACGGTAAAATCATCGTTTTTCTAAAGGCCTACCTCGCTAAAACGTTACTCATAAATTTGACGATTTTGGGAACGTTTTCGTGCGTTTTTTGCAACATTCAACAGGCAGGTTTGGCGTCACGGTTGGCGTAGTGGGGTGAGCGATCAACTGCTGCGCTGCGTGTCGCGGGTTTAATCCCCGCACGGAACAAATATTTGTATACTGATAGTTGTTCCGAGTTTGGCTGTTTGTGTATGTGAGTTTTAATGTTTGTAAACGCACCCACGATACAGGAGAAATTCCTAGTGTGGGGCAACGTTTTTTTTTTTAAAAAAATGGTAGTGTCATATAACATCACGTCCACAATCCTTGAAGGGATCGGCAGAAGTGTATTCAATAGTACACACATGTTTTGGAAGTCAAATATAATAGGGTGCGAGCCTATCAACCGAACAGAAATCCAGCACTTCGTGGCTTATATTGAGAAATTTCTAAAGGAAAAATCCAACAACCAAATGCTTAAATACTATAAGACTAATAGTCATTATGACTATTAATATTATGCGAACGAAAATTATGCCAAAACAAATACCTAAGCCTAAAGTAACACAAATAAATATTTCATAACAAAATAAATTGTGTTGAAAATATAAACAAATAAATAAAAAATGACAATCAAATTAACATTCATAAAAATACATTCAGAATTTCAATAAAAACAATGACAGTGAATGAAGGTACAACCAATATAAACGCGAAAGTTTCTATGGTGTTTGTTACTCTTTCACGTAAAAACTTTTGAATGGATTTTAATGAAACTTTACAATAATATAGCTTATGCATCAGAATAACACGTTGGCTACAATTCATAAAGATTTATTATATATTCTATCACCAGGCGAGTGAAACCGCGGTACGCAGCTAGCTAGTAAATAAATAAACAATACTGCCCGACCCGCAAATCGAACCAAGTACCTCACGCTCAGTAGTCGTGCTCGCGACCACTATACTAAGGGTCTTATAAATACGTGAAAGTCAAGGACGAAATCTGGAAAATAATAAAACGATTTCTTTTAAGCTTTTTGAAGTTTACAAGGAGCTTTTAATTAGCATAAAAGGACCAACAGACATTGCTTTCAAATATCAACGTTTAGCGATAAAAATGGGAATTTACTTTGAAATGAAAATAAACCTCGAGAGCAAATGAATATTTAAGCAAGATGATGATAAACTGTCTCTGAAAATTGTTGTTGTCTTTGCTGTTACGTTTTATTGGAAGTGTGTCGTAAGAAGTCAATCACGAAGAAAAGGAATCTGTTTTCTTTCTTTGGTATTTGAAATAGAAGACAGACTCCATAAAAAACCCATATATCCCACCCCAAAAAAAAACTCCCCAGCATGTAACAATAAAAAGCAAAAATTCGATAAAAAAAAATTGTTTGAGATATTATTGTATATAGGTACATATATGTTATATGTGGGTGACCACCCGTTACATACCGAGTTTCCTCCGTGCCTCGGAAAGCACGTTAAGCCGTTGGTCCCGGCTGTCATTTGTAGATCTTTGACAGTCGTTACAGGTAGTCAGTGTCCCGAAAGTCTGACAACCAGTCTTACCAAGGGGTATCGTATTACCCAGTACTAACTGGGTTGTGGAGGTCAGATAGGCAGTCGCTCCGTGTAAAATACTGATATTCAGCTGCATCCGGTTAGACTGGAAGCCGACCCCAACATAGTTGGGAAAAGGCTAGGCAGATGATGTACATATATGTTATATACCATACCTAAAAATGCTGAAAGGAAAAACTTACAAAAAAAAAAAACAAAGAAACAAATAAAAGTTACCAACTTCTGGAAACAAAGTTTTATTTTGTTTAGAATTCGGTAATTTTTTTGCAAAAAAGTTTTTCATGGTCTAATCTGTGCAGTAGTTTTAATTAACTTACACCCTCTTAAACTTGCCTTTATAATATTATAGTGTGAAAGAAAAAAAAAGAAAGATAGTGAACTTCATTTCAGCATTCATATCACAATATAGCTATGCCTCAAACACAACCTCACAGATGTGCAGCCTCTTTGTCATTCAGCCTGTGTATAGTCCGCCATATTGTCCCGGAGGCGGGCTCCGGCTAGCTATTATATTAGCTCGTGCTTCTATTGCCCACTGAGATAGATGTAACTGCATTATATTGTGGAAGGAATTTCTCCTGTGTCGTGAGTGCGTTTACAAACATTTAAACTTACATACACAAACAGCCAGACCCGGAACAACTGCCTGTAGGTCATACAAAAATTTGTTCCGTGTGGGGATCGAAACCACGACACGCAGCGATCGACTGCTAGTCGATCGCTCAACCACTGCGCTAACCGTGCCGTCAAATCTAATACGTATAATCTTCTATGTTAAACTACAAACACATTGTATTTAAATGTCAATAATACGCTAGTTTTCAAACACAGAAAGAATCTCACAGATTGTAAGCCGATATGCTGCAGCCTTGATTCCATTCAGCCCATAAACGATCCGCCATATTGTCCCTGAGGCGGCCCTCAGTTAACTATTATTCTCTTAGCACGTTCTACTCTAACCAGCTGTTACATTTAACTGTGTGTGTATTTATATTGTGGAACCTTGGTCTTTGTAGCCGAGTTAGATGTGATTTGTGTCGGTCGATAGGTTTCCGTATTTCCTGGAATTATTGAATCTCACTAATTAGTCAATGTCTTTGTTTCAGGTATGTCTACGTACATCTATAAGTGCTTTGACTTAAAATGTGTAAGTGTAAGTGAAATTTCCTCTTGCAGATTTGCCGGAAGTAATTTCTAATTATTACATTTGCGCTATGGTTTTTTTTTAAATTAAGTTTGATTTTAAGCTATAAGTCCTCCATACTGTAATCCTTATCCTTACTAATATTATAAAACCGAAAGTGAGTTTGTTTCGTCTTCACGCCTAAATGGCTAAACCGAACATGAATTTTGATACAGAAATAGTTGGGACCCTGGTGACGGACATAGGCTATTTTTTTAATGTGATTAATGAGGGAGAAAGAGGGAAGAAAAGGGAAGAAAAACTAAGCTTTGCTATTACAATAAATAAGGCGCAAGGGCAAAAACTACAGGAAGCAGGTACCTGTAAATCAGGAAAGGGGAACTGTTACCCCGAATTTAACGCGAGCGAAGCCGCGGGCAAAAGGTAGTAAATAAATAAATATTCATACTCAAAAGTGAGGAAAGCCTCACGACATTTTTCTCATTCCACCGCACATAATTATGTGAATATACATAAATTCATAAATAAAATTGTTTCTCTCAAGAAGCAAAAAGCGATGCAGGTTGTAAGACGAGAGACAAATACAAAGTTTAGCAATGTTTTACAATACAAACATCGAAACTGGAAACGTAACTCATGTTTATGTTACCACAAATACCATTTCTGGCACGATTCCACCATACAGTACCTACATACTTAGTCAACTGTAATACCATCTTTAAAAACAAAATGGCGCTTTATGTTCCTGTTATTCTTGCCTCCGGAAGCGAATAAGTCGAGTTCTCTCCAAATAATAAAACTTTTGAAGACGTAAATTGACGGCGAATTGTTTCCTCTTAAATTTTCAAACGGAATCGTAAAATAAACAGCGATTTTAACTTCCGGTAACACAAGTATGTAGGTAGGCGAATATCGATTCTTTTTTTCACCATTATTGGCTGTGCTGCAGCCTTTTAAACTTGTACATTTTGATTCAAGTGAGAAAACTTTGCCATTGCGGCCGAGGTGGATTTAACGCATGAGCCGCTATGCGAGGGTGTTATAGAGCCGAAAACAGCAGTAACAAATTCTCAAGTCAATCGAACGACGTTTTTCAATAAACTTAGGCAGAAATTAAAGAACAGAACAAAAAGAGCATTTGTCATTAATTTCTCAAACTGAAGGAGAAGAATAAAAGTAACAGAAAGGAAGGATTCACGATTGTTACAACAAATACTACTTGCCACGTAAGCAAATACACTGTGCAATGCAATAAATTAATTGAGAATTGCAACAAAATTACCTATGCCTAGGTCTCATACTTTAAACTTAAAGGATTCCTAAGCATAGGCCTAATATAAAAAAAAACAATTATTCTCAAATAAATGTCAATTTGTTGTTCTAAGCAAATCCTTACTAATATTATAAAAGCAAAAGTAAGTTTGTTTGTTACGTCTTCACGCCTAAATGGCTAAAACGATTTTGAAGAATTTTGGTACAGAGATAGTTGGGACCCTGGAGACGAACATAGGATATTTAAAAAAAAATTAGATATGAGGGAGAAAGAGGGGAGAAAAGGGAAAACTTAGCATTGCTATTACAATAAATAGTAATGCAAGGGCAAAAACTACAGGTATTGTATTGTATAACGGGCTGGTGTCCGCAACTCCACGTCTGAGGCGCGTATTTTGCGTCATAAAAAAAACTACAGGTAGCAGGTACCTGTAAATCAGGAAAGAGGAACTGTGTTACCCCGATTGAACGCAAGCGAAGCCGCGAGCAAAAGCTAATTATTTTATAAATGATCATGCTCTTTTGTGATATTCTGATTTCTCACAATAATTTTTTTTATAAAATATTTGGTCTTAAAAAATGCGCCTCCTTGCTTTAAAAAATATCACCGCTGGATATAGGGATATATTTATTGTTATCAGTGATGAACTCAGAAAAAAAATTAAACCCCTCGTTGCGATTAATGACAAAAAAAGTACGCGTCTAAAATGCATTGCATATTGAACCTATTCGTGGTGCAATAACATCTAGTTTTTGAAAGTGTATTGAAAAAAGAAGTGGATTTTACGCAGATGTGATTACAATTTTCAAAACTAGTCAAATCAAATGTGTTTACTTTCCAAATGCAACACAAACAAAACGTCACGTGTGTAATCATCAAATAATTTCCCCCGCTTTGGGCAAAGTGGGGGAAGTGTCAGACTTGTACTAACTAAAACCCACACATGTTCCTTCTATTGCCCTTTACGTTCCGGGGCCGCGGTATCTCTTTCGAACAACCCGCAACAAACTATACCCTTTCGAACACGAAAAGAATAATGAATTCGGTCTACAGAGTAATCGATGAACATACATAAAAAAAGGTCGAACATGAACCTCCACTATTTTTAAGTCGGTTAAAAAGTAAAATTATTCGGCCTTTGAAAATTACTAGGAGTGCAAGCACAATACTCGATCGAGGGACAAGTTGCATCTTTATTCTAGTGCCAAAAAGTGAGGTACTGGATGAACTTCCTCTACATGCGATCAGAAAGGATACATAAAGAAGATGAGCTCAATATCCAGCTCTGAGTCATTTAGGGGCTCAACTCAATCGACTCAATTCGATTGTTTTTTTTTGTATTTTGTTACGCTATTTCTCCGTCAAAATTTGGGCTGATTTTCCAAATTCTTTGCATAATCGAAAGGTTAAACTACCGAGGTTGGCCCCATATAATTTATTTATATTGCTCGATAAGAATTCATGTTACTTACCATCATACCATAATTAAAAAGGCGAAACAAAAAAGTCACTGAGACAAACAAAAGTCACCGATTTCCAGAAATAAACCCATTTCCACTTTTCAGTGTAATTTTGGAACTCGTTTTTTTTTGCAAAAATCGTTTTTGCTTTCCAACAGCTACATTTCTGCAAAAAAATCAAGTCAATGACAAATATAAAACATCATTGAAATTCACAGTCTTCCGTCATTAATGTCTTGATTTCTTAGATAAGTAATACCACTGCTGATTGCATGTTTCACGCATATCGGCGACACTGTTCACGCTCTTACTTTCGAAGCGTTATAACAGCTCCACACGTAACGATATACGATAGTAACTGTCCGCCATTTTGTTTATCTAGAATCCTAGATCTAATTAGCATGAGCTCGAATTATAGTTAGATATATTTTTAGGTAGATACTTACGTAAAATGTGATGTCATCTTAGATAATGTTAGCGTATCAAATAGATTAAACAAATGTGCAGTTTTGACTTGAAATATTATCGTGCTTAATGCAGTTTTTTTTTAAATGATTGATATAATGTTGTAGTGTTTGTCTCGCAATCAAGTTATTTGTAGCATTATGCGAAGTAATGGAACAAACAAACTTTCAGGGTTATAACTATAAGTTTAGAAATGATTTTGTCCATGCCACTATTCGATTTGATCCTTACTTACAGGGACAGCCTGTATATGACGTGATATTCACGAGGCATGTGTGCACTCGTAGACAATGAAAAACTAATGACAATGATCTTGTTTTTTTAATGGGACATCATCAAATAACTTAACACCCTGCACTTAGCGGAGCCAGGTGGAATACCACTTTTCCTTACTTGTTTGAAAAAACAGATAAAAGTGTGGCTATAATTAATTAGCAGTCATTTAACCATCCTGTCTTGCCAAACAGTCAGACTCACGTTAGCATTCATACTGTGAGATAGATAGAGCAGCCATTCCACGCTCTCCTCACCCCCAGAGCAATCACAAACGAGCCGTGAGTAGCAAGTGACACAGCAGTCCTTTGACAAGGCATTAGGGGTGCAACACTGTTTTGTTTAATCTATTCATTTTATGCACACACAGTATACATGACAGGACATTACATTAAGACAGAAGAGCACAAAGGTACAGCTTATTTCATTAAAAATTTCTTCCAGCAGACCTGCGAGAGGACAGTTGGATGAGATGTAGACACAGTGTGTGGAAAAGATAAAAACAGAAAATTTAAAATTATCAATCATGTAATAAACATACTTACATAAAAATAATGCACATACAAATAAATACTGAGTAAATAGTACAGGTTTTTTGTACATTATAAATAATAACTTCGTTCCATCGGGTGTCCCTTGACACCTCTCAAGTTTTTTTTTTAATACTTTGGAAAAGGCTAGGCAAATGTTGTTGGTGGTATCTTATATGGGTTGGTTCTGCTTAGTCGTCAGAATGTCGACAGAATACGCGTAGCAGCCCTAACAAGTGACAGCGACAGACGCAGTCCTTTGATACGCATAACGGAATCGATTCAATGCGAGTGAGCGTTCGAGCATCGATGCATCGGTGAGGGTTCGAGTACGTGTTCATCTCACAGCGACACGAAGCGACGACTGTGCTTCCTGACATGTTGAATGGAAAATGGTGATAGAATGTTTTAAATGGGTAGTGTGTTGAATTCGACGACACGGTTGACGCAGTAGCTGAGCGATCGACTGCTGCGCTGCGTGTCGGGGGTTCGATCCCCGCTCGTAACATATATTCGTATGACCTGTAGGTCCCAAAGGCACTACCTGTAGGTAGTGGTTTTGGGTCTGGCTGCTTGTGTATGTAAGTACAAACATACAAAACAATTTATATGGCTCAAGATTGTTAGTCTTTTGGTTGCAGTTTATTAGTAAATTCATGAAGCGAAGTTCATGAAAGATTTCATGCTTTGATGAATTCTGACCTAATTCATGACCGTGTCCAAACTAGTAAATTTTGACAGTCAAAGTGAAGCTAGTACATTTTGACATTAATTTTGCACCGTAGGGTAACTGCTCCGTTAGTATTGCGGTCGCAAGCGCGACTGCTGAGCACGGAGTCCTAGGTTCGATTCCCGGGTGGGGCAAAAAGTGTTATTGGATTTTTCAGTAGGAATTTCACAGTAACAGCCCGGAGTTTGAAAGCTGGTGGTAAGATACCCCCGTGCGTCGGAAAGCACGTTAAGGCTTTGGTCCTGATCTCTCTCCGGTCGTGTCGGATTGCCGTCCCATCGGACTATGAGAGTGAGGGAACAGAGAGTGCTCCTGTGCCTGCGCACACACGCCTGCACCATAATATCTCCTGCGCCGATGGCTAATCTCCGCTGAGATTGGCTGCTGTGCCCGAAAACTATCAAGAGGACTATACACTGTAGGGACTTTGCAATGCTCAATCGAATCCAACAGAACCATAGCTACTATAGCCAGTGTACCATAAATGGCGAACCTTTTTTTTTGGGGTGAGAAATCATCAAATAACTTCCCCCGCTCTGGGCGGAGCGGGGGGAGTGACAGACTTGTACTGACTAAAACCCACCCATGTTCCTTCCGTTGCCCTTTATGTTCCGGGGCCGCGGTATCTCTTTCGAACAACCCGCAACATAATGGTGAACCTTAGAAATTAATATGAACAACTTTTTCTTTCGAAAGCAACTTAGTTCTAAAACCGCTTCAGTTGTCTAGTACTCCAGTGTTATCCACTTTAAACTCCAACAAACTCTTCGTAGTTGACCCATTTCGTAGTTGGCTGAAAAGTTCTGTTTATTTGGATTTCTGTTTAATTGCTGCCGTGTTAATTAACGTATTTCGGTCAAGTGGGAGTAGGTACAGATGCTGAAATCATTCTAGCTTTTTTCAGGAATGTGTGTTATTTGGTTTGAATATTTTATATATTTTAAATAGTACCATCCTCAACACTTAAGCATAGGTGTTCTTAACAGTCAAACTCAAAGCATTTATTTATTTATTCTTATATATATATATATTTTTTTTTGCATTTATTTCAATTAGACCATTACAGCCACTTTTGAATGTCATGAAAACAAAAAAGATGCGGCTACAGTCCCAGTCACAGACATAATAACTTGTGAAAGTACTGTAGTTGTTCATTCCAAAGCGTAGATCACTATGGAGAATAATGGGCAAGAAACTCCATGGACACTCTTTTAAATCATAATATTTTTACAAAATCATGGATACATCATTCATGTTGAGATTATACATATATGTGATAACGATGTAGAAAAACGAGCACATTAAGAGCGTCCAGAGTAAAAGCAAAAACAACAGTTTAAGTAAAATAAACCGTGGCGGCTAAGAGTTACATAATACGACGACTATAATCCCCAAAGCCTTAGACACAGGTGTTATTAACAGTACATCCACATTTTGCTAGTTAGGTATATTTGAATCACAGCTAATAGGGGATGAGCTTATTGCCATCAAATGGACACAAATCGGGAACACGGATAAGGACCAGCTAATTAAATGGTTGAAAAAAAAAACACAAAAAAGACGGAAAATAAATTTACTTACGGAAGTCGGTGACATTTGTGTGATTCTTGTTTTTTTTTGCCCACAATAGGGGATATTACTGCAAAATTCTGGCGCAAGGGCGCAGCACTAGCGTAAGCAGTAAAAAGTTTTTTGCCGAGACGTAAATGGCCGTAGGACGCCATAATATATATAATTAAAGTACAGATAGGTAAGTTATACCAAAATAATTAACACTTTGACATATTTTCACAGAATATCTGGATACGCGATTGCACACATAACGGTTTGTTTACTGCATGTGCTAGTGGCGCCCTCTGCGCCGAGGTTTGCGTAATATTCCCTATTGGCTCCATGTAAAATACTGATATTCAGCTGCATCCGGTTAGACTGGAAGCCGACCCCAACATAGTTGGGAAAAGGCTAGGCAGATGATGAATTGGTGGAGACATCGCGTAACATACATACAAAAAAACCCTTTTTTTTTAAACTTTGCCCCTACACTAGGAATTTCTCCAGTATCGTTGGTGCGTTTACAAACAAACAAACAGCCAGACCCGGAACAAGTACCTGCAGGTCATACAAATATTTGTTGAACCCGCGACACGCAGTGCAGCAGTCTGCAGCACTGCGCCAACCGTGCCGTCAATGAGAACCTCCTCCTTTTTAAAGTCGGTTAAAAATAGTGTGGTGTTGTCGATCTGGTGCAGTGCTGTTGGTACTGTATGAGATTCAACAGTGACCTGTAATGGACTTTTTATTGATTACTGATTGATGGAGAGGAAAACGTTATTGCTTCCTCCATTACCGATATTATATGAATACATAAAGAGATGTGATTTAAAATTGCATTTATGTTGTCGTTGTTATGTAAGTGTGTTTATGTACGAATCATTGCTGTATATAACGGAAGTGTATGAAGTTTCTTCCGATTACCTATTCGTATAAATCAACCTTGATTGCTGTATCGTAATCCTTATTAATATTATAAAAGCGAAAGTGAGTTTGTTACGTCTTCACGCCTAAATGGCAAAACCGATGTTGATGAATTTTAGTTCAGAGATAGTTGGGATACGTACATAGGATATTTAAAAAAAAAGTTAGAAAAGGGGGAGAAAGAGGGAAAAAAGAGGGAGAGAAGGAAGCTAGTTAAGTTATAATGACTGTTCATGTAACATATCATTAAAGTTTCCATAGAAACGTCGTTTTTCCTGTCGTAAATATTTCGTTTTGATAATATCTCAAAGTCAACTTTCTTGTCCAGTCTTTCTCCAACAATCATTCCAATAAACAGTTAATTTCGTAACAAACATTTATACTTACTTACGATTTAAAACGCGTTATCGTAAATAACGTTTACGACACGCTGTCGAGACCCGGAACTCGTACGATTACGAAGTGATAACGTGTGAGTCCTTTTGTGACCCTAATACGTTGTACCCTTGCTTATTTGGAGGTGTATTGTCCCCTAATTAAGATTGCATGAATTACATTGTCTAACTAGCGTACTTACTACGTAAATGGAAGTGGGCAGGACATGTCGCGAGATTAAAGGACAAGCGTTAGACTAAAGCGTAGTGTAGGACGCCCTCCGACCAGGTGGGATGACGATCTAAGAAAGACTGCAGGCAGATGCTGGATGCGGCAAGCTGAAGACAGGGCGCTATGGCGCTCATTAGGGGAGGGCTATGTCCAGCAGTGGACTAATATAGCCTGATGATGATAGACTAAAAGAATGACATCATGGAAAGGTCCAAAAGTAAAGCGCTGTAGAGGAAGACCTCTGACGAAATGGGCAGAAGACATCATAAAAACGGCTGGCTTCGACTGGATGAATTTAGCTCAAGATAGAGATAATTGGGCTTCTTTGGAGGAGGCCTTTACCCGCGGAGGGGTTCTTGTAAATTAAATTAATACATACATAGATATTAAGATAAGTTATTTTGTATTTTTTTTTACTAGAAATATAGGCTTTTTATTTTATTTATTTATAACTAGCTTACTACGTATATGTCGGAAGTCTGATCACCAGTCTTACCAAGACGTATTTATTTAACGATTTATATACACATTGAATACAGAAATAGAAAAGACAGGAACAGAAAATAGGTACAAAGGTAATGCTGGGTTGCGGAACATAAAGGACAGAAGAAGGAACATGGGTGGATTTTAGTCAGTAAAATTCTGACACTCCCTCACGCTCCGTCCAGATCGGGGGAATTTATTTGACGATTACACACCAAAAAAAAAAATAGATAAAGGCTAGGTATGTAGATGACTAGGTAAACATACATTTATGTTGCTAAGTTGGGATAAGTTATGCCAAGAATTTTTGGCGCTTAATGTGCGGGTCAAATTCCGACCGGGGTGAGTATTTACCTACAACTTTGGGGTGAATTTACTTTCCTTAGAGTATTGATACTAAGTTGTTGCTGTTTCTCAAGTAAGATCCATTAGTTTCTTGTAATTAAATAACTTGAAACAAGAAGGGTGACGAAAGTTCTCCTAATTACAATTGTTGTTCATCTCTGCTATACAATTGTTGTTCATCTCTGCTAGTACAGACGACGGCACATCAAGCTACACAAAACCATTTTAACCTGATCTTTCTACTACGGTGTGCGATTCGTAGTAGAGAGATCAGGTTATAATAGTTTGGTATAGGTTGACCTGCCGTCGTCTGGACAAAACAAGCGTTTTTTAAAACCGGTCAAGAGCGAGTCAGACTGGCGCACAGAGGGTTCTGTACAAAATTGCGACATAAACAGCCATATCTTTGGACTGCGTAGACTTAGAGAGTTGGTTTTTTCACAGTACAAAAGGACCACAGACTTGAATATTTGGTTTTAATTTCAACTCGTTACCGCCAAGTGTTCCCGATATAAAGGGTCTTGACAGACAGACAGAAAGACAAACAGATAGGCGGACAGCGGTGATCTAAAAAGGGGTTCCCGTTTTTCCTTACGAAGTATGAAACCCTAAAAATAATGATTTTGTTTTGAAAATGGCAGGTCAAGGAGACGGATATCTTCAAACAATTACTTACAGAAATATAAAGAAAGATAAACTGTTTATTAGACTCCCACAGGACAAAACAATAAAACAAAAGCAATTTATTAAAAACGGTCAAGTTCGAGACTGACTCGCAAACGAAGGGTTCCGTATCCGGTATCATTATCTATAAAAAAAAGGCAAAAATATCATGTTTATTCTATAGGAGGATGGAGGATGTATAACCCTTAATTTTTTTTCTGTTTTTAGTATCTACTCACATACCCAAACAGCCAGACCCGAAAAAACTACCTGTAGGTCATACAAATATTTGTTCGGTGCGGGGAGCGAACCCGCGACACGCAGCGCAGCAGTCGATCGCTCAGCCACTGCGCTAACCGTCCCGACTATTTCTCACATTCTTTCTATCAGACCCAAAAAGAAATATGATATTAAAATGCATGCCTGTTTGAGTGCTTTGTGATTTAAATAAACCCCAAACGATCGCAGTTAGCCCTATAATAAATTATCCTTACTAATATTATAAAAGCGAAAGTGACTTTGTTTGTTTGTTTGTTTGAATTTTGGTACAGAGAAATTTTGAATTTTGGTACAGAGATAGTTGGGAACCAGGAGACGGACATAGGCTAACTTTTATTAAAAAAAAGTGGGATATGAGGGAGAACGAGGGAAGGAAAGAGAAAACTTAGCGATGCTATTACAAATCCATCAGGCGCAAGAGCAAAAACTGCAGGTCTGTTTGGTGTGTTATACCGAATTTAACGCGAGCGAAGCCGCGGGCGAAAGCTAGTAATTAATAAAAGCCGAGACTGTTTTAATTGACTTTAAAATTTGGTTTAGTAAGCCGAAATTACATATTACGGTACCATAATTTCTGATAGAGGCGGGTTTAGCTTTGGTTTGTGAAAAATTTTTCCTCTGGGAAGTCTAATGCGTTAAATTGGTTTCGGGGATTCGTTTTAAGTGGTTCCGTACCTCAAAAGGAAATAACGGAACCCTTATTGGATCACGTTGTTGTCCGTCTGTCTGTCTGTCAAGACCCTTTATCTCGGGAACGCGTGAAGGAATCGAATTAAAATCCTTACTAATATTTTAAAAGCGAAAGTGAGTTTGTTTGTTTGTTACGTCTTCACGCCTAATTTCCTAAACCGATTTGGATGAATTTTGGTATAGAGATAGTTTGGACCCTGGAGACGGACATAGGCAAATTCTATTTTAAAAAAGAAATTGAGAAAAGTGGAGAGAATGATTTTTTTTCGGTCATCACGCGGGTTAAAGTTAGCGGTAGCCCAAAGTAACTATGCCAAGCGGACGAAGTCGCAGGTGGAAGCTAGTTAAAATCATATACTCAAGACAGCGCAGTCCCTTGAAGCTGTGAAAAAATCAACCCTCTAAGTTCACGCAGTCTAAAGATATGGCCAATTAAGTCACAAGCCTGTACGGGACACTGGATGCGTCAGCCCGACTCGCACTTGTTTTTTTTATGTTTTCTGCTCAGTCGTTAGGACGTTTTTCTCCGCCCCGAGTCTGCTTTGATTAAAGAGATTTTACGCTCATTAGCAGGTTGGTAGTGTTTTTGGATTTTTTACGGTACGTTTTTAATGAAAGTAGAGGTGGGATGTTTTATTGATGAATGGATGTGTTATAGGTATATTTTATTATTATTTATTTATTTTAAGTAACATAAAGACTCATTTTAGGTAACATTAAACACAAGCATTCCAATTTCAATTAAATATAATAACGTGAGAAACCAATAAAATTACATCAATCAAACAAATTACACAACAATAAAAAATTAAATTATTAATATTAAAATAAAATGCAATAAATTATAATTAGATTAAATGTCAGCAGATTCAAATGTAATAAAAAAAGTCAAAATTTAATTTTGTCAAGTAAAAATAAGTAAATAACATACATAATTATACCGCAGACAAACGAAATTGTAATGTCTGGCACAACCATGTCAGATATAAGGACAGTCTAACCTGTCGGCGATCATTGCCAGAATGGCGTTGGGGCTGGCCCACACCCGGCGCACCAGGGACGCGCACCTCTAGCGCATTGTGGAGTGAAAACAGTCCGAGCGCACCACCGAAAGTTAGATAGGACGTTCTTGATCTCGGTGAAAATCTGAAGTCTTTGTTTCTAGTAGGCCAGTTTCAGGCTTTTAAGAATCGCCAAAAAAAAACAAAAAAAAAAGATAATGCTACAGTCCCTGTCACAAGGCATAATAACTTGTGAAAGTACTGAAGGAACTGGTAGTTATATTAATTATGTCATTAAAAGTAGCATAAAACACTTTAAGACTATGTTCTATCACTCTCCTATTCGATATTTATTATTTCTTTATTTAAACAGCCAGAGTATTCGAACCTCATTGCAAACCAGCCTGCCTTGTTGAAGGTTTGATCCACGTTATTAAACCTCTTCAGTACCCAGTTGCCCATTCCAAAGCGTAGATATCTATGTAAAAAAAAGGAGTAGGAAACATTGAAATCAGAATATTGTAACAATACCTTGGTTACCGCCTTCATGTTAAGAATGTACATAACGTGAGAACGATGTAGCAAGACGTGCTCACAAATTGTTCATAGATCTTAGCGTAAGTAGCCCAGGATCGAGATTAACGGCTTTCAATTAAAGAGATATCAATCCATCTCCGTCTGACTAGGAACTAACGGCACGATTGGCGCAGTGGCTGATATCGACTGCTGCGCAGCGTGCCACGGGTTCGATCCTCGCACGAAACAAATTTTTGAATGACCTACAGGTTGTTGTTTCGGGTCTGGCTGTTTGTGTATGTGAGTTTAAATGTTTGTAAACGCACCCACAATACAGAAAAAAATCCTAGGGTGGGGCAACGTTTAAAAAAAAACACATACCTGCTCACAAAAATAAACATTATCTACAAGAAATGCATTTCCTAGCGTACGTGCGGCAGTAACAGTTCCACAAATCTACATATAGAACCTTCCTTAGGTAATAAAGCCTTATGAGTAACATCTGTGATCCCAGTAAGGGTGCTACCCTTTGTAAAGAAAATGATTTGTTCCATAATAACCACAACCTAGAAGATAAACAGTATTCCGGCCATGTTTGTTCGACTTGTCTCTGGCGCCAAACGATAACGGAAAACATGAGTGGAATGTAGTAGTATTTCTGATAGTAAGTGCCATTTTATTCTTTGATATACCGCCTCATTGGTTGGCTATTTAAGTGTTAGTTGTGACAATACGGAAGGAGGAAAGTGATTTCTTTCCGTACCGTATGGGGATTATGGCGACAAGCTTTTTTTGTATTTGAATTTTAATGTCATGGGTTTCCATAAAGTAACGCCTGTTTCGATAACTCAATTAATAATATCTACCAAGTAGAATAGTAAGCCATCTCTATACTTTTATCGCTCTGTGCACTTCCATTGTTGTGGCGTATGCGCATCGAACGATTTGTTTTCCTCCATTGAATGTTATGACTTGTAATAAAGTGGAGAGAGCTATGGTTTTACATTAATAAATTTTTGTTTTTTATTGTTATTTTGATACTCAATATGACGTTTAAGAAACATGAACAAAATTAACTGCTTTTATAGTCAAGGATGTTGTGGAAGGTTATCAATTCTTAGGACAAGTCTAAAACGTTTTTATGGTTCCGCAGTTCCGTACCTCATAAGGAAAAAACGTCATCAATCAACATCATTTATCTCGGAAACGCATAGAGGTATCGGGTTAAAATTAAAACCATATAGGACTGTGGTCCTTTGGAGCTGTGAAAAAAATCAACACAATACACAGTTGAATAATATGGCCGTTTATGTCGCAAGTTTGTACGCAAGCCGCGATGCGCGAATCCGATTCGGACTTGCCCTGTTTTTTGTAATTGGCTGATAAATTTTAACATTCGAGCAATGCTTATTTGTTAGGAGACACTACTACATCATCATTTTCATGTATTTCTCAGTTGGGGTCGGCGCAACACGGCATTTCCTTCTATTCTCCCCCTTTAAAGACACCACGTAAATAAAGATAATTAAAACTTTAGGTGAGATCATACATGCCGGGGTAAAATACTGGTATTCAGCTGCATCCGGTTGGATTGGAAGCTGACCCCAATATTGTTGGGATTGGGAAGAAGCCATTCAGATGATCATAGAAACCTGATAAAAACCATAGGAATAAAAAAATCATACCAAATTAGGAAAACTTGAGGAAGAACATAATCGTTTCAAAAGATGTCCAGGAGATTGTCATTAAGATTGTACTTTTAGAGGAAGCATTTCTTGTACCTTTTTCTACGTATACAAATGTCTGTCATGTTTCCTACTTTGTTGTTCAAAGATTTTCACGTGATTGTACTGAGTTTTCTAGGGTGAGAATTTCCTATTACTAATTACTAATTATCTAACTTGAGACACAGTCTCCGTAAATGACTGAGATTCCGAGACAAATCGTGGTATTTCTTTGTGTCTAAAGGAAGCTTATGTAATGGTTTATTTATCGGGAAGAAAAGTTTTATCGCTTTATTTTGATATATGAAATAGCTAGTCGTTAGGGCCTTCATGCAAATTCCAATTTTCCACGAAAGAGTTTTAGTATCTTGAAGAACTCTTTATGTCATTATTCTGCTAGGGTTGCCTGTACCCTATTCCTTACTAATATTATAAAAGCGAAAGTGAGTTTGTTTTATGTTTGTTACGTGTTCACACCTAAATGGCCAAACCGATTTTGATGAATTTTGGTACGGAGATAATTGGGACCCTAGAGACGGACATGGCTATTTTTTTTAAATGAAATAGGGGGAGAAAAGGGAAGAAAAGAGGAGAGAAAGATAATTTTTTTTCGATCATCACGCGGGCTTAAGTTAGCGGTAACCCAAAGTAACTATGCCACCCGGACGAAGTCGCGGGCGGAAGCTAGTAGGTATATAATAAAATTATTCTAAAAAGCCTCCAACTTCTGTTAATAGCGTCGGGAGAATATGAAATACTACAGAATAAATAATACACTCTTTAATGTTATTGGTTAATGTCAAACCTGATGTTAGTCATAATATGTTTGAGGAGTGGCTGGAGAGGCGTCATGGCGTCCTCACCTACCGCCTGACGCAGCTCCTCACCGGACACGGAAGTTTCGGGAGGTTCCTGCACATAATCGGGCGGGAGGAAACGCCCGGGTGTCACCATTGTGACGATCGCCCGGAGGACACGGCGGAACACACAGTGGCGGTCTGCCCAGCTTGGGCGAAGCACCGCCGTGCCCTCGTGGAGGCGATCTCTCGCGTCCGGCCCTGGTTCAGTCCATGGTCCGGAACGAGAGGGAATGGGAAGCGGTCACCTCCTTCTGCGAAGCAGTAATGCTAGCAAAGGAGGTGGCCGGGCGTTTGAGGGAGAGAACATCTAGCCAACCCAGCCGCCGCGAGAGACGCCCCGGGCTCCGGGCGCCGCGAGACGACTCCCGGCCACCGTAGATGCGGGCCTGTGGACGGTGAGCAATGGGTAGCTCACCGTCCGTCCGTCGATTGACGACAGGCCGTGTCGACGGCGCGTTCGCGTTTCACGCGCGCCTCAAAGAGATGTCAGCAAAGCAGAGGGGCTTGCCAGAGCCTCCGCCTGCCGGGGTTGCGGTTTGTTCGAAAGAGATACCGCGGCCCCGGAACGTAAAGGGCAATACAAGGAACATGGGTGGGTTTTAGTCAGTAAAAGTCTGACATGCCCCCTCGCTCCGCCCAGAGCGGGGGAAGTTATTTGATAATTTTCCACCCGAAAAAAAAAAGTCATAAAATGTCGCTTATGGGCCTCTGACATAGCTTTACATGCCATCGAGAATTATCTCTCAGGCATGCTGGTATCCTCGCGATGATTTCCCTTATCGCAGCACGTTATACAATACCCACATGCTTTTGGAGATAAATCCAGAGGTACGTGCCTTTAGCCCACCGCGTCCGTCCGTCTATTGACGACAGGCCGTGTCGACGGCGCGTTAGTGTTCCACGCGCGCGTCAAAGAGATGTCAGCAAAGCAGAAGGGCCTGCCAGGGCCACCGCTTGCCGGGGTTGCGGGTTGTTTGAAAGAGATACCGCGGCCCCGGAACGTAATGGGCAATATAAGGAAAATGGATGGGTTTAGACTTCCCATCTACAAAAAAAAAACGTACGTGCCTGGGGCTCGATATGGCAAACAACAAAACGTCGCTGAAGCAAATAAAGTACTTTCCAAGCTGAAAATATGAATACTCCAAGATAAAATCAACTGGTTCTCTTTTACAAATAAATCTAGATAAGAAACATTTGTAACCTCTTTTGTGGCAGTATTCGTTCAGCTTTCTCTTCAGGCCATTTATCAACCCGTGAATTTATCGCCTAGGTCGATACCTAGACGTAATTATTGTTATAATCTAGCTCGGAATAAATCGTGGGATATTTGAACGGATGTCGGAAGATAAGATCGGTGTGATTTATTTAAGGCGAGGTTTTACGAATTTTGAACTTTTAAAAATCTTTGATAGTCCACACAAATATAAGAAAGAACAGTATGAAAAAATATTTGATTAAAGTTTAACGTATGACGTGAGAATGTGTGAAAATCAAAACATGTTATAAATTAGTTGGCAAAAACACGAATGTGACACTAGCTTACGAGGTATTTATATAAAACTAGCTGTGCCTAGTGGTTTCACCCGCTGCTCACTTAGGGGTATGAAAAATAGATGTTGGCCGATTCTCAGACCTACCCAATATGTACCCAAAATTTCATAAGAATCGGTCGAGCCGTTTCGGAGGAGTACGGTAACTAACATTGTGACACGGAAATTTTATATATTAAATGATGTATCGAAAAAGTATTTCAAACTTACTTAAAATAGTAAAGCTTGTGTTTTAAAAGGACTTGGTGAAAAATAATTGTTAAACATATACTAATTCGTTTTTAATTACAACAAATCCTTTTTCAGGGCTGCGCAGTCGTCATACATCCGATCAATCGACCAATAGGCGCTAAAAAAAAGTCGCGATAAAAGAGGGCCTTAAATTACCGTGTCGATTGAAACGAAACGGGCATATCGATAGAGATTCAACTTGATTAACCTGCGATGGTTGGTCTTTCCCCCGGTATGAAACCAACTTTTATTTTTTTGTGCGGATCGGAAATCATCAAATAACTGCTTACTCACCCATGTTCTTTCTATTGCCCTTTTTGTGCCGGGGCCGCGGTATCTCTTTCGAACAACCCGCAACCCCGGGAGGCGGTGGCCCTGGCAGGCCCGCTGCTGTATGAAACCAACTTGTAATGAAGATTCACACGTCCACATTCCCGTACCCTTCTATTTATATTTATTTTGTTTCCACTTTCCACTGAATCACAATGAACAAACTAAGTAAGTACATCCTGCATTTACAAAGACAGCTTTATTAAACTCATTTGTTTATTATAAAAGCTTTGTTTTAGAGGGATTCCATTTCCTTAGTCTCTGACGTTTGTCTCTGAACAAGGTAAACGTATTTCACAATGGACACGGCTTTGTTTGTTCTAGAAATATTGTTGAAAATAGCTTCAACATGTTAGATTTTAATTAAATGTTGTATGTTATTTAATTAACACTAAAGTTAATTGAAGTTTTCAACAGGTTGAGTTTTAAGAGGATTATAAAATTCTGAATAATAAATGTATTATAAAATTTTTGGATAGGCAGTTTTAGGATTTGTTAAAACACCGGATACTTAGCTACTCATACTGAAGAACCAATTAAGTTATAACAACTAAGCTTAAGGGCTGAAACTGCGTTATCATATCATATCGGTTCCATAAAACGTACACTGTCGCGGGGGCACGCGCTCGTCCCGCTAACGGACTTGTTCAGTCAGTTACGCTTGGCGGCAGGCGCCTTCGCGTACAGAACCAACACGCGTAGACACGCGGCGGGAGCCCGTCGCGGGCGGCCGTTTAACACAGTTTTAGTCTTTAGGACTAAGAGTTTCAGCAAGCTGTTGTTGTAGATTTTGTCATATAAGGCACTTTTGAACTTCATTTGTAAAGTGAACAAAGGTTTTTATAAACTTTAATAAGTAATAGGAAACGTATATAATAGGAACGTGTATATAATCAAGGCATAATATATCTACATTATGCCTTTTTTTTTTTTTCGGGTGGGAAATCATCCAATGACTTCCCCCGCTCTCTGGGCGGAGCGGGGGGGGGGCATGTCAGACTTGTACTGACTAAAACCCACCCATGTTCCTTCTATTGCCCTTTACGTTCCGAGGCCGCGGTATCTCTTTCGAACAACCCGCAACCCCGGCAGGCGGAGGCTCTGGCAAGCCCCTCTGCTTTGCTGACTCTCTTTGAGGCGCGCGTGAAACACGAACGCGCCGTCGACACGGCATCTACATTATGCCTTCGATTCTACTATTTACTCTGTGTTTATACTTATATATAAATTTAGCATTTACTTTAACCCCTCAAAGGTTTGGGAATCCCGATACGTCACTCTCAACCCCTAACGTAAACTCAACCCCTGTCACACTATGTTTATACAAAATATCGACAAAATACGGCAAATACACCTTTTATATTTGACACAGTGCGACAACAAAAATAATACCTTAAATCATTGCGCAGTTTGATTTTCACCTTTAGTCTCAATACCGAGACTTTAAATTCCTACAGCGCAATAATATTTAGGAATTTCTTTAGGAGTCGCTTAGCGTTAGTAAAAACAGGCATAAGTTCCATAGACAAACCGCAATGATTGACAACCGACTTAGGTATGTTTACTGTTAACCCGCAAAAGGGTTGAATTTCGGCTTTCCAAATTAAATTTAGCATAAAATGACATAATTTCGTACATTATTTAGTTGAGTTTGCTGAGATTGGATTAGTTTGTCTCAAACGGGTCGTTTTAATCAGGTTTTAGGATTGTTACAAAATTAAGTAACTTATTTTCGTATAGTTTATAAATTTATATAAACATATATAATGTTTCCGTCAACATTAACAAATATTAGATGTTGGGAGTTAACATTGCAATACCGGTCATTGCCCTTACAATTTTTTTTTTTAAAGAAAAGACGTTGCTACACACTAGGAATTTCTCCTGTATCGTGGGTGCCTTTACAAACACTTAAACTCACATACAAAAACAGCCAGACCCGGACCAACTATCTGTAGGTCATACAAATATTTGTTCCGTGCGGGGATCGAACCCGCGACGCCCAACGCAGCAGTCGATCGCTCAGCCACTGCGCCAACCGTGACGTCAAACTTATACAGAAAACTATGTGAACCAGGAATGTTTATTTAACTCTTATTGTTTGTTTTTTTTCAGTGGTACTACTGGTTTTGGGTCTACTTGAAATAATTTCTGTTTTAGCGTTTTGTCTCTAATATTCATCATGTCAATGTCATGCGTACCTGTTATTTACATGGTTACTGAAATGCCTTTATTTACCGTATGTAACAGCGTTGGTACTCGGAGGAGCTCGTGGCTAAATAATAGCAGCCGCTCGGGTCGATCTTTAGGTTAAGCCGCGCTTGCCTAGGTTGGTCTGTTGATGGGTGACCACCCGTTACATACCGAGTTTCCTCCGTGCCTCGAAAAGCACGTTGAGCCGTTGGTCCCGGCTGTTATTTGTAGATCTTTGACAGTCGTTACAGGTAGTCAGTGTCCCGAAAGTTTGACAACCAGTCTTACCAAGGGGTATCGTATTACCCAGTACTAACTGGGTTGTGGAGGTCAGATAGGCAGTCGCTCCATGTAAAATACTGATATTCAGCTGCATCCGGTTAGACTGGAAGCCGACCCCAACATAGTTGGGAAAAGGCTAGGCAGATGATGATGAACAGCGTTGGTACTTCACATCGGTAAAAGACAGATGCGCAAACGCTGCCATATTGAAAAAAAAACAATAAGAATATGTTTTATTCCCTCCCCACTTTCAATATGTATGAATTATTATTTATTTATTTAATGTGCCCATCTAATTCTGCACACTCAAGAATAACACATTTGCGGATGAGAAATCATCAAATAACTTCCCCCGCTCTGGGCCGAGCGGGGGGGACTGTTCGTCTTGTCCTGACTAAAACCCAACCAATTTCCTTCTTTTGCCCTTTACGTTCTGGGGCCGCGGTATCTCTTTCGAACAACCCGCAACCCCGGCAGGCGGTGACCCTGGCAGGCCCTCTGCTTTGCTGACATCTCTTGGGGCGCGCGGAACACTCACGCGCCGTTGACACGGGCTGTCGTCAATAGACGGATGGACGGTGAGCTACATAGGTTTAGCTTAGACTTATTTTCCTGGCACTTTAAATCGAATCTAAAAAAAATCTTAATTGAAAAGGCATACTATTCTATTAATGAATTTTTAGAGGATAAAAACATAAAATAAAACTGTCCGATTTACGTGTTATTCTATTTGAAACGGTTTTACCCTACTATGTTTCACAAATAAATAACTTTGACTTTGAAATTAGTCAACGCGGGTGTAACCGCGCAGCTAGCAATAAAGTATAAGAAAAATAATGTGTCTACATAATTTTATTCCCTGCCATAAGTCCCAGGCTTCATCAAATAAAAGTAGACAATACAAGAACCTATTAGTCTGCGGCGCCGTAATCAAGCGGTATTGTGTTGATTCCAAGCAAACGTAATGCGAATGAAATTCTAAATAGATATTAACAAGAAAATAAGAAAAAACTGGCTAGAGCGAGTCAAACTCACGCACCGGTTCCGTACAAACTTGCGACATAAACAGCCATGTCTTTTAAATTAACACTTCAAACGGGATATTTACCGCATTAAACGTGGCGTAAAATGGCGTTCCGAAATATCGGAAACTCGATAAAAATAACAAACATGGTAAATAGCCCGTTTCTAATTCGTTTTTAATTATAATATTAGTAACCATGTCAGTTTAAACAGCCATATCTTTTGACTGCGTAGACTTAGAGGGTTATTTTTTTCACAGCACAAAGGGACGACAAAGTTAAGTATACGGTTTTAATTTCAACTCGATACCTCCACGCGTTCCCGAGATAAAGGGTCTTGACAGACAGACGGACAACAAAGTGATCCTATAAGGGATCCGTGTTAAAACAAAAAAACCGGCCTCCGCTTTGTAATATGTTTTTTTTAATGATGCATCTATAAATTAACGGTTTTCAGATCTTTCCTCTTTACGATATTGCTTTGACGAATTTGTCGAGACCAAATTCTGTAATTAGGACAACAAGAAGTCCTTACTGTCTTATACTTATATACTTATTTTATTTTAATATATATATATATAAATATATATTTGTCGCAGAATCAACAAAGAGAAATGATTGAAATCGTTATTTTAGAACAACGCCATCTATTATCGGTTGTCGGAAACGTCAAGCAGTATGTTTGGGTGAGGTCGGTACAAGGTGGCAAGTCTGGTTTGAAAGCTGTCAGTTGTCATTTTGTGGGCATTAGAGGAATGAGATTGAAAAGACTTTACTTTTTGGATGGACACGAGCGTGAGAGGTCGTTTTGCCAGCCTGTACCGAACTCACCGCGTTTCTGATTTAAATCTGTATCGATCATTAGCATCTTTAGTTGTTTTGTTTTATTGATTTTGTGAAAGGACAATACAAGTGTTAACAAAAGTTTTGCGAGTATCATTTCGTGTCCTCCGCCATGATGTCTCGACCATCCGACGACGAATCTCCGTCATATTATATTATATATATTATATTATAAAAGCGAAAGTGAGTTTGTTTGTTTGTTACCTCTTCACGCTTTAATGGCTAAACCGATTTTGATGAATTTTGGTACAGAGATAGTTGGGAACCAGGGAAAAAAAAGTGGGATATGAGGGAGAACGAGGGAAGAAAAGGGAAAACTTAGCGATGATATTACAAATCAATCAGGCGCAAGAGCAAAAACTGCAGGTACTGTGTTATACCGAATTTAACGCGAGCGAAGCCGCGGGCGAAAGCTAGTACACTATAAATTTCGATCTTATAAGGGTTCCGTTTATTTTTCTTTTGAGGTAGAGAACCCTAAAATAGCTTTTTTTCAATTGACTGTGCAGCCACGATTCGCTCTGTTAGAAAATTAAATAGTGCTTCAAATCCATTCTTGAGTTCATTGAATATTTAAATATTTACTCAGTACTGGAAAATAACGTTTTTTTTTGCTATTTCTTTCTACAAAATCATTGGATTGTAAAACGCTTTGATGTTTAGCAAACATTGGTTTTAAGATTTTAACCCTAAAACAAATACACTCATTAAAAATCATTGTTCTTTTAAAAATTCTAGCTGTTTTTTTGCCGTTTCCGCTATTTAAATGTCCATTTTTTCCTGTTAGTTTAGCTAGTTAGCCTACATCATCCTATAGCTGGGTAAATCACCCTACCCAATGATTTAGATCCAGGGCTAATGACTCAGCAATCGCGCCTGAAAAGCCCTTGCTATAATAGCCAACCCGCGAGATGAGCTAGTAGTTTTAAAAGTCCCAAATAATATATATACACACATCAAAAGTATCTAGGGATCAACATATATTTTTGCAATAACTTTTCTCCTGATTGATATTAATTAAAATTTTCTTTAAGGATTCATCAAATAAAGTGTTTTCGTTTGTCACAGTAACGATAAACCAAGTCACCTTTGCATTAATGAAGAAATTTGCCATTTTCCTAATAAAGGGATTTTTGACATTTGAACCACTAACATTAAAGTTCGAAAAAAAGACTGAAATAACAGTTTTCTTTAAAATTTTATTGGGTAACTTAAACAATTAATAATCCGTGTTTCTACCGCGAACACTAACAACACAAGAACATCGGTTTGGCATACTCAAAATAAGTTCATCCAAATCACGCTGTGGAATGGCCGCCCATGTTCGTTGCAACAACAAAAAAAGGTCTTCTTGCGACTGGATACCCTCCATATTCGGCAGAGCTCTTCTCTGTAGCATATCCCATGCATGCTCAATCGGGTTCAAGTCTGGCGACTGAGCAGGCCAGGGCAGGACATTGATGTTAGCTGCGGCGAGAGTCTGTCTTACAACTCTTGCGGTGTGCGGTCGTGCATTATCATGCATTAACTGAAATAAGGGACCGATTTGCACTTGTAGAGGAACGATGACGTCTGATACAATCGTCTCAGCATAAATTTGAGCGTTGAGGTTGCCTCTGATCCAAATCAACTCAGTTCTTCCGCTGATCCAAATACCCGCCCATACCATGATGGTTCCACCACTATAAGGATGGACTTCCTGGCAGGATTTTAATCGCTGTTGGCGTCCAGGGGTTCTCCAGTGTCGTATACGTCTTGTATCCGGTCTCATACCAAAACGAGACTCATCAGAAAAGCACACGAAACGCCATTGTTCTTCTGCCCAATTTCTGTGTTCAAGAGCCCATTGATATCGAATCCTACGATTGTGCATTGCTATAGGTGGTACCCGTAGCGGTCTTCGGGAATGAAGGTTCACTTCATGCAAGCGGTTTCTGACTGTTTGGTCGCTAATTAAGTTCCCTGAAGAGTGATGAAGCCTCACGGCTAACATCATGGCGGTTATTGTTGGAGCTCTTCGAGTTAAGATTTGAATGTATCGATCTTGTCTCCGTGTGGTGCAGCGATACCGTCCTCCATGGCGCTCAGCCACGGTACCAGTGCTTCGGTAACGTGTCCAAAGTCGACTCATAACACTCTGACTTGTATTCAGAGCTAAAGCTACAGTACGTTGCCGGGAACCAGCTTCTATCATTCCCACGGCTCTGAGCATTTCTTCCCTGCTTAAATGACGTCGCCGCTCCATAATAACGTTGGTTTTAATCAGTAGTAGGGAAACAGTAGCACTAATAATGTCTTCAATGCGTTGTATGTTTTTATAGGGAAAATATTGACAGCTTATTTTCATCTTTTACTCGAATTTTATTGAGAGTTCCTGATTCAAATTATGAAATGCACCAAAAAGGATCCATATAAATTTATAAAATCATAAATTTATTACAAAGCCACATCTCAATCTCAAGAAATCCGCATAAAAATGCTTGATCCCTAGACACTTTTGATGTGTGTATTTTTAATGGCATTTCCCAGTTCGACCTATGAAGTCGTTATCTGCTTAACCGGTCCATCCTGTGCATCCTGTGGATGCCTTGCATTTAAGGCCTCCAGCCAGGGGCAAAAAACTTATTAACGGTCCTCGGCTTAGGTCGTCGCTCGGAGAAGACAGCAAAGGGACAGGCTGGATCTGGGTTCCATTAATTGGGGCATTTTAAATTACTGGCTCAGGATCGCGGGCTGGCTCGAGCAAAGGGACGGAAAGCCCCAAATAATAACCCGACCCGGCCCTTTTTATATTCGTTTCCATCATGACGCCCTAAGCCGAGGCTCGTCCCCACAGGGGGTGCCCTAAGCGTTTGGCCATCTACATTAGAGTAGCTTTTAGCCCTGCCCGGGGGCCTTAAATTCATAAGTTTATGCAGAACTTCGATCAGACTTGAGACATGAAAACCAATTCAGAATTTCAATCCTGTGATTAATTGGAAATCGGTCGGATCTTAGATATTGGTAATCCATTTAATTAACTAACAGACACGATCCGTTCTGCTGTGGACCCAAATCTGTCACGTGGAAGTGTCAAAGTGGATCTGGATACTTCATCCATAACGGACCATAATTTAGGTAGCACGTAATTTAGTTTTTTTTTTAAAGCAAAGTATTTTAAATCATGGTATATGTATAAGGTGCAGCAAAATAATTGATATCAATGTTTGGTTTTGTCATGCAACCTTAACACGTTTGCTGTGTCAACGGCACGTTCGTGTTCCACACGCCCCTCAAAGAAATGTCAGCAAAGCAAAAGGGCCTGCCGTGGTTGCGGATTGTTCGAACTTGTTGAGTGTTAGATTTTTACTGTCTAAAAACCCATCCATGTTCTTTCTTCTGCTCTTTATGTTCCGGGGCCGCGGTATCTCTTATGACAAACCGCAATCCAGGATAACTGTAGTCTTTGTTCAAGTTCTATAATCCTTACTAATATTATAAAAGCGGAAGTGAGTTTGTTTGTTACGTCTTCACGTCTAAATGGCTTAACCGATTTTGATGAATTTTGGTACAGAGATAGTTGAGACCCTGGAGACGGACATAAGCTATTTTTTATGGGACGTTTTAAAAAAATACACTGAGAAATGAGGGAGAAAGAGGGAAGAAAAGGGAAAACTTAGCTTTGCTATTACAATAAATAAGGCGCAAAGGCAAAAACTACAGGTAGCAGGTTCCTGCAAATCAGGAAAGGGGAACTGTATTACCCCGAATTTAACGCGAGCGAAGCCGCGGGCAAAAGCTACTACCACATAAAGTTGCCTATTCTTAATATAAGTCCGTTGGTAATAATGAAGCCTGGTAAAATCTGACGTTAAATTCTCCACACATAATGTTTACTGCGGCTTACATCTGCGGTTTTATCCTCTGTGTGTGACTGTGTGTATCGACTCGCACCGGCTCTTTCAGAGGCTGTGTGTGAATGTGAATGCATTCTGTTGTACAAACGTATGTTGACATACGATACGTAGGTATAGCAGGTGCTTTATTTACATGGTTATCTATTAATTTGTTTATTTTTAGGGATCGGTAGCTTATAAGGACAAACACGTAACCCTTATATTACGTAACGTAACCCTTTGACGGGCCTGTTGGTCTAGTGGTTAGTGGCCCTGACTGCTGAGCTCCGAGGTCGTGGGTTCGATTCTCACCCAGGACAAACTTTGTGTGATGAGCATGATTGTTTGTTCTGTGTCTGGGTGTGATTTATCTATAATATGTATATATTTATAAATTATATAAGTATGTATATCAGTTGTCTGGTTACCATAACACAAGCTCTGCTTAGCTTGGGATCAGATAGCCGTGTGTGAGTTGTTCCAAGATATTTATTTATTTATATACGACACATGGACACACATCTCCCGCAAAGCGAGAAAGAAAGTTGGTGAAATCCTACTTCCTACTAATATCCTATAACTATAGTAATATTATAAATGCGAATGTTTGTGAGGATGGATAGATGGATTTATGAATGTTTGTAACTCTTTCACGTCAAAACGGCTGAACGCATCTTGATGAAATTTGGCACAGAGGTAGATTATAGTTTTTTTTTTTTCGATATCACGCGGGCGAAGCCGCGGGGTCCAGTTAGTAAATTATTCATTTACTGTAAAATGTCCTTTATATTTTTCTCCTGAAACAAGGATTAATGGCTAAAATTAGAACGTATTAGCCACACGAGTCGATCTTCCAGAGGCCCTAACAGTTGTAAATGTCTCTTTATGCGTGTTGACCTTGTTTTGTTCTTTCTCCTGCTTACCAAAATCAAAAAATCAAAATCAAAATATTTTTATTTTACATAGGCCTACATGGGCACTTATAAAACGTCGAGAAAAGAACCACTATTATACCGCTATTCTTTACTGACTCGTTCGTTTCATCATGCGATCACTTTGTTGTCCGTCTGCCCGTAAACGAACGCGTGAAGGTTTCTACTTGACATTAAAACCGTATAGCCAAGTCTGTGGTCCCTTGAAACTTTGAAAAAATCAACCCTTTAAGTCTACGCCTTCAAAAGATATGGCCGATAATGTCATAAGTTTGTACGGAACACTCGGTGCGCGATATCGACTCCCACTAGGCCGGTTTTTTATAAAGGGTACCGTTTAGAGAACTCTTGGAATACAACACCTCGGCTATCGCACTCAGACAAGGACTAAATTTGCGGGTTGTTTGAAAGAGATACCGCGGCCCCGGAACATAAAGGGCAATAGAAGGAACATGGGTGGGTTTTAGTGAGTACAACTCTCACACTCCCCCTCGCTTCGCCCAGAGAGGGGGACGTTATTTGATGATTTCCCATCCGCAAAAAAAAGACAAGGACTAAAGAACCTCTTTGTTTGTCCAAATGCATATGGCCTTAATAAGTGTCATGGCGGCATGTTGATTAGATTCTATTGGCTTTTAAGTTTTTTTGGGTTGAATCTTACTTCCAATTTGCTTATAACCTACAAATAAACATAAACGTAGTCATTGTTTTGAGCTCAAACCTCATCTATTCAGTTCAGATTACCTTTGCCTTTTATGGTTCGGTATTCAACATCATTATTTCCAGAATGGCTGGGTAATATCGGGTTTGTTCTCTCTGTTCACTGACAATTATTAAGGCAAATGAGAACACAGAATCTAAAGACAGTTTTCTGAAAATAAATATTATAGTTTATGAAGAAACCTGAAAAACCACGATTAAGTTAGGGTATAGATTTTTATTTATACTAGTAACCTTATTTCAATTTGATTGACGTGATTTGAATGTGTTTTGTTTTATTTCAGTCATTCCAAAACTATATCCTATAAATATTTATATTATTTTTGTCCCGGCCCGTTTGTTCCGCGTAATACTTCAGGTTAAAAGACGCACGTTTTTATTTTGCTAATATTTTTGAAGATATTTGTTTAAACTGTATAGAGTACAAATATTTCATTAAATTTCCGTTCTAACAAACATATTTATATAGATACTAGCTGTGCCCAGCGGTTTCACCCGCTGCTCACTTAGGGGTATGAAAAATAGATGTTGGCCGATTCTCAGACCTACCCGATATGTACACAAAATTTCGTTTAAATCGGTCCAGCCGTTTCGGAGGAGTATGGGAACGAAAACTGTGACACGAGAATTTTATATATTAGATAGATTAATGCCATACGGGCGAAATAAGCTTCACAAAAATTAATTATTTTTAATACAAAATTTGGACAGTAAAACAGTTATTCTGAGTTATTCTTAGGAGATCGGTATATGCTATCGCTGACTTTTTTTTACAGATTTTGATACGTTCTTTAATATTGTAGTACATTGTTTTGTTCTATCCTCAATAGTTTTCGCAGCGCACGCGATGAAAGCATTTTTTTACAACTTGAAGTACGTTGTTCAAGTTTAAGTAAACATGCATAAATAATTTTGGAAATTACTTTTTTTAGCCTATGTCCGTTTCCAGGGTCCGAACTATCTCTGTACCAAAAATCATCAAAATCGGTTTGGCCATTTAGGCGTGAAGACGTAACAAACAAACTCACTTTCGCTTTTATAATATTAGTAAGGATGCATGGTTGACGGCTTCGTGAGTGGTTCATTTACACCCTGTATAAACAGCTGAGTAGCCAACCCCTGTAACCTTGACCCTTGACATGAACAGTGCCTAAGGAGACGAACTTTCTGACAACAACTCGCTATTGAAAACCGAATCAGTCTGATCTGAAATTATGTACATCTTTAAGAACTTTATTTCGAGGAATAGTCATGAATTATTCGTCTATCGACTTTTTAAGGTAAGTGATGGATTACTTATGTTCGTTTTCACTAAGACTGGGCGACACCTAAACAAAACCTTTCCAATATTATAAAAGCGAAAGTGAGTTTGTTTGTTTGTTACGTCTTCACGCCTTAGTGGCTAAATCGATTTTGATGAATATTGGTACAGAGAAAGTTACCCTGGAGACGGACATAGGCTAAAAAAAAGTAATTTCCAAAATTATTTATGCATGTTTACTTAAACTTGAACAATGAACAAGTTGTAAAAAATGCTTTCATCGCGTGCGCTGCGAAAACTATTGAGGATAGAACAAAACAATGTATCTACTACAATATTAAAGAACGTATCAAAATCCGTAAAAAAAAGTCAGCGATAGCATATGCCTATCTCCTACGAATAACTCAGAATAACTGCTTTTACTGTCCAAATTTTGTATTAAAAACAATTAATTTTTGTGAAGCTTATTTCGCCCGTATGGCATTAATCTATTTTCTAAAGTCGGATATGAGGTAGAAAGTGGGAAGAAAAGGGAAAACTTAGCTTTGCTATTACAATCAACAAGGCGCAAGGGCAAAAACTACAGGTAGCAGGTACTTGTAAATCAGGAAAGGGGAACTGTGTTACTCCGAATTTAACGCGAGCGAAGCCGCGGGCAAAAGCTAGTGCTATAATAAAGTAGCGCTGTTGGATGTTGAGCTGTCGGTTAAAAATTCGACAGTGCAGTTTAGGTATTACATTTCGTCGTATCAATTCTTAACTAAAAACAGACATTGTCATACAGATTGGTGACTAAAAGAAGAATTATTTATGTATCGTTGTTTGGACACGGTCTACTTACCTATATGACTTAGGAAGGTGTCAAAGTCTACCACAGTCTAAAAAACGGGCGCGAATCGGACTTGTACACAAAAGGCTCTGTCCAAACTTGCGATATGTTTATATCGCAAGTTTGGACGGAGCCTTTGGTTTCGGCTATATCTTTTGACTGCGTAGACTAAGAGGGCTTGAGTTTTTCATACCTCCACACGTTCCCCAAATAAAGGTTCTTGACAGACAGACGGACAACTATATAAGGGTTCCGTGATTTTCTTTTGAGGTACGGAATCCCAAATAATGAAGTTGTGACAATACCTTTGATATTTTAACAACTGTGTCAAGTTTACATAAGACGGGTCAGTTATTCTCAGAAAGATCTACATAAAGAAGAGATATTTAGGTTGAAAGTCTTGAAAACTTCAATATCCTAATTCATACTCGCAGACATCTTGTTATAACTGTACTCAAAATACGCTATGGTTAGTTCTTTGTTATAGAAAAATACCATAGGTACATGTCATGTCTCTTACTAATAAAATCTAGTTATCTCTGGTTTCCCTTCAAAACGCATAAATCTGTTTAGTTTCCTGTTTCTGTCATTCAACCAGACACGTTGTTTTATTTTTCACACCTTAATTAAATAATTATTACTTTTCTCTATATCTTATTTGTCGACGCAAACATTTCATTCATAAACGTATCATTTCCAAACACATCCAGCACATAAACACACGTTAACAACCTATTTCAAAGAAAACTGCTTCAAGTCAACATCACGTCTCAGGAACACACGATTTTCCATATAATGGTGGCCAAACAGGCCTGTATCGGGGCCATTCGGGGCCAAAGCTTGTTTATTCCAAAGCGGCCTTTATCGATCCTTGTTTAGGCACGGTAATGGCGCTGAGTATATATTTCCAAAAACAGACAGGGCTAAATCGGAAAGGTCTGTGTAGACTGTAGTTGCGACACTAAGGTTTTGACATTAGATACTGGAGCCGGTTGAGACATGTTGTGTTTGGAGACATGTATTCGTATCTACATCGTCATTGTCACAGAATGCAGCTTTTGTTTTAAAAAGGGCTTTATAATGTGACCACTTTAAGTGTGCCTTTGCCATTCTAAGTGGCGTTTGTGTTTGTCAAGAAGATCTTTGACAGTCATTACAGATAGTCAGTATCCGGAAAGTTTGACAACCAGTTTTTACCAAGTTTTATCGTATTACCCAGTACTAACTGGGTTGTGGAGTTAAGACGCTTCGTGTAAAATACAGGTGTTCAGCTGCATCCGGTAAGATAGGAAGCCGACACCAACATAGTTAATAATAATAAGGAAATATTGTATTTACATATCTGTTTATATATTTTAGTGTTATGTACTTCTATTTAGGTTAAGACAATCATTTTTTTGATGCTATTCTCTTCCTGTTCTCACACACTACTGTCTACGTTTGTTTTCTTCATATTTCCTCCTATGTTTTGAAATAAGCTGTGCCTTGTACTCTATGATTATATGATGTTTCCTTGTTTTTTCTCCTGTAATTAAATAAATAAATAGTTGTGAAAAATCTAGGCAGATGATGATGTGGTCAAACTTGTACATCTTATTTAGTTCTGTGTTTTCCTGCCTGTGGTGTATGTAAAGGTTGATTAAAATGTAAAATGCACACCTTTTTTAAAAAAAATTGAGGCTTTAGGCAAAGTGGTATTCTACCAGCAAAAACTTTGATGAAAAGTAAAAAAAAATAATTCTGTTGTACTTCGTAGAAAAACGAAAGGCTCCAAAAAGCGAAAAAGTCGAATCTCTTTAGTTCCAAGTTTATAAAGGAAACTAAAGTTCTTATTATTTTATCACTACTGAATATATAACTATTATTTTTCCTCTGAAAATTTATACCACTAAATTACAAAGAGGTCGTCGGTCGTCACCGAAAAAAAAAGATAAAGAAAAAAGTAAAAAGCCAAGATAAAAGGACAGTCAACTCAAATTTCAATAGACGGATATTGACCAAAATTAAATTTCTGGTACGATAAATCATTTTCTCTAGAACTTTCTTTGGTGTCAAAATATTGGGAAAAAAATGTCTATGGCATATTAGATACATACTTCCAGATTTTTTTCTGAAAATATTTAAGGGTTTTTAAAGTTAATAATTAACAGCATTACAACGTTTATTTTGCGATTACTTTTGCAGGTTCATTAGTACAATTTTATTCACATTATTTACAGACACCAAAGACAAACTAATAATAAAAATATGTAAGGGTTTGATTAGGAAAGTGGTACCTACTCCTGGACACGACTCGTATCGTTAGGAGGTTCCTCTCTCTGGAGACCCCTGACCTCCGGTCGTTTGGACCCTGTTCCATCGGGAACAGAATAGAAGAAAAATAGTAGTCCACTGGTATCGACCAGTGGACTACTATTTTTAAATATGTTTAATCGTTTTTTCTTTTTAAGAAATCTGTATAAGTAAATATATATTTAAAAATGAAAAAAAAAAACGAATACAATAATAATAAAGGGGAAAATGTATGCATTTAAATCACTATTTCGTTACGCACCCAATCATCTTAGAGGAAAGATCTTTTGTGGTAGTCTGAACAGCCAGGGTTCTGCGGGGTAGCTTGGGAGAAGCCTACCAGTCTAGCAGACTGTAATAAGTTCAGCAGTTGATCATTTGAGACATAAAAGTACCCAAAAATAGAGAGAAAGAGTCTATTCTGTTTATTTGTGGTGAACAAATAGAACCAAATATTGACGACATGGTTGGCGCAGTGGCTGAGCGATCGACTGCTGCGCTGCGTGTGGCGGGTTCGATCCCCGCACGGAAAAAATATTTGTATGACCTACAGGTAGTTGTTTCGGGTCTGGCTGTTTGTATAATTGAGTTTAAATGTTTGTAATTACGCACCCACGATACAGGAGAAATTCCTAGTGTAGGGCAACGTTTTTTTTAAATATATATATATCATCGGTCATAACCACATGAAGCCCTAGAAATGCTATTTGGCAACATGAAAACCACAACAAAACATCGTTAGCGTTTAGTTACAAACACAATCCACTTGAAGCCCCACTAACGTGCCGTATCATATTAAAACATTACAATAACAGGCCCAAATAATAATTCATTTACATACAATTACTGTCAGTAGCATTTGGCGACCGAAAAAGACGCATAATTTGCATTGATGCTTTGTATGTCTACTGATTTGCATTTGAATTTTGAACCAGTGAATTACCGACTGGAGTAGTGCCGCCATTCATGTGTCTAGAAAATCACGGTCTGGTTGACAACCTTAAGTTACGCCTTAGTCACGACCTCAAGCGACGCGATTTGCGTCAAGTAGCGAGTGTAAGCCACTTAAGAGTGTCCAATTAAAGATAGATCACAGATTTGCGTCAAGCTATATCTATAATGCGTGTAAATACATTCAGTCAAAAAAGTATCGGGAATGGATGATTTGTTTATGGTTCCAAATTAAAATTTTTGTTTTTTTTGTAGTTGTTAGATTGGCACAACTGTTTTCCATTTTGGCGCGGAGTTTGAGTTGCATCTGTTATTTATATTAAATACAGTGCTGGTTTTAGTAATATCATATATAGTGTGTATTGCGAATTTCATAATGGACAAAAATATCGAACAAAGAGTTTGTCTTAAATTTTGCATCGCCAATGGAATTTCGTGTTCGGAGTCACTGAAAATGTTACAGAAGGCTTACGGTGAATCGACTTTATCAAAAACTCGTGCTTATGAGTGGTTCAAAGCGTTCAAAAGCGGTCGAGATGTGATGGAAGATTTGCCTCGCTCTGGTAGGCCGTCAACGTCTACAACTGAAGTTAACATCGCAAAAGTGAAGAAAATAGTGACTGAAAATCCCCATTCAACTCTGAGAGAGATAGCCGCCGAACTTTCTGTATCTCACGAGTCGATCCGTACCATTGTAACTAATCATTTGGGTATGAAACATGTTGCTGCTCGGCTAGTCCCAAAAGATCTGAATTTTCTCCAAAAACTCAATCGCATGAAAGTCGCTGAGGACATGCTAGAACGAGTCAGTTCGGACCCAACATTCATGAAACGCATTGTTACTGGTGACGAGACGTGGGTTTACGAGTTTGACATGCAAACCAGTCAACAAGCTTCGGAGTGGCGCCTTCCAACTGAACCGAAACCGAAAAAACCACGCCAAAGTCGATCAAAAGTCAAAGTCATGTTGACTGTTTTCTTTGACTATCGCGGTGTTGTGCACTCTGAATTCTTACCGGAAGGTCTAACGGTAAATAAAGAATATTATTTGAGCGTTATGCGGCGTTTAAGAGAGCAAATTCGACGAAAAAGGCCAGATTTGTGGAAAGAAAATTCTTGGATTTTGCAGCACGACAATGCGCCTTCGCACAAGGCTATCATTGTGAACGAATTTTTGACCAAACACTCAACAAATACCATCCAGCAACCACCATATTCACCAGATATGGCTCCTGCTGACTTTTTTCTTTTTCCTAAACTCAAATTACCACTTCGTGGCACCCGTTTTCAATCGATAGAAGACATAAAGGAGAATTCGCGGCGAGAACTGAACTCAATTCCGGAAGCAGCGTTTAAAAAATGTTTTGATGAATGGATTATTCGTTGGCGCAAGTGTGTCGTTTCTAAAGGAGCATACTTTGAAGGTGATAAAATAAATTTGGATGAATAACAGACATTTTGTGTATTATTGATCTTTTCCCGGTACTTTCTTGACAGAGTAGTATATCCTAATGAAGCAGAAATACACTTGTTCTCTCCGTCATTGCTACGAAGATGTTAGGATCAAAGTTCCAACTTTTTTTTAAATTACAAAGTTTAAATAGGGTAGTATTTATTGTATATCGTACTTTTAATTGCATTAAATCAGCACATTGTTTAAGTGTCTCACACCGAGTGAGTCCTACTATAAAATAATAATAATAAAAAAAAAACATGTACAGAAGCTTCGTTGGCGATGACACGTTGGACATGTATATCCTTAGATTATAAAATTCATAATCTAAGTGTAAATCATCTCTCTCTGACGTCGCCTCAAAAATCGAGTCGCAACGATTGTATTGTGGTTGTTCTTTTAAATGTCGATATGGAATATTCGGATGCATATTTAGCTAAAGTTGAGATATTATGGAAGGCACTTATTTGTTGAAAAAAAAACCCGCGATCCCGAGAAATTAACACTGTCGCAAGTCGATCATGTGGTTCGTAGCCAATTCATTAGCAGCACTTAAAAAAAAAGTAACTTTAAAACCTTGTAGTTAACGAAATAAGGCACGTTTTCCTTTGCCTTTTCCACCTGATTTCTCCCAAACTTCAAATCTCAAGTGACCTTTGTTTTCAAATGAAAATTTGAGTAAACTTAACTTATTTCTTTCTATTGGATCGTTTTGATTCACTGAACTAGAAATGAAATACATTTTCTTGATTTTCATTGTAAAAGTATTTTTTGTGCCTAATTTATTTTTAAGTCAATATGTTTAAGTTTGAAGGTCACAGGACGTAACGTTTTCCAATAGACTTAAAAGAGGTTGTCTAAGTTAATTTCCTAAAGAGTTTTTCTTTTAAATAGCTTTCTCGGGAAGTCGTGCCTCATGACCGATAGCGGGCCTTTTAATGTATTTAAGCGGAAGGATTTATAAATAAAACCTTGTTTTTTTCTAAAAGCCTTGAATTCATGTAGGTAGGTAATTTATTAATAACTAGCTTTTGCCCGCGGCTTCGCTCGCGTTAAATTCGGGGTAACACAGATCCCCTTTCCTGATTTACAAGTACCTGCTACCTGTAGTATTTGTCCTTGCGCCTTATTTATTGTAATAGCAAAGCTAAGTTTTCCCTTTTCTTCCCTCTTTTTCCCTCATTTCCCATTTTTTTTAAGTTTTTAAAATAAAATTGAGAAAATATGTGAGCAAGACAATCTCTCAACCACCAGGGCAACGTCGATTCGATGAAAATACATAGTACTCACACTTTTACATGAAATCCTTAATATTATAAAAGTGCAAGTGAGTTTCTTAATTTGTTTGTTTGTTATGTCTTCACGCCTCAATGGCTAAACCGATTTTAATGAATTTGGTACAGAGATAGTTGGGACCCTGGAGACGGACATAGGCTAACTTTTTTTAAAACAAAAACAAATGCGCGAAAAAGAGGGAAGAAAAGGGAAAACTTAGCAGTGCTATTACAATAAATAAGGCGCTGAGGCAAAAACTACAAGTAGCAGGTACCTGCAAATCAGGAAAGAGGAACTGTGTTACCCCGAATTAAACGCGAGCAAAGCCGCGGGCAAAAGCTAGTATTTCAATATAACTCGGTCTAATCCACAAAAGTACTTCCAATTCAACAACTACATCTTACCTGATAGAATATCGACGATAAATAAATAAATATCTTGGGACAACTCACACACGGCTATCTGATCCCAAGCTAAGCAGAGCTTGTGTTATGGTAACCAGACAACTGATATACATACTTATATAATTTATAAATACATACATATTTTAGATAAATCACACCCAGACACAGAACAAACAATCATGCTCATCACACAAAGTTTGTCCTGAGTGGGAATCGAACCCACGACCTCCGGCTCAGCAGTCAGGGCCACTAACCACTAGACCAACAGGCCCGTCGACGTCGACGATGCAATCTCATTCGCTAGTTCCCTGGCATGCTGCCACGTACGTTCAATCTTACTAGAATTGCATTTTATTTCGAATCAGACTAGTTTTCCATCTCCATTCAATAAAAAACAAAATAAAAGTTGGTACGTTTTCGAAACGGGGCTTGTTTCATTTCCTTGTAGGAGCACATCTAGCCTTTTTTAGAGTTCGAAACTGACTTTTTTAGGGTCGCGGGTTGTTCGAAAGAGATACCGCGTCCCCGAAACATAAGGGGCAAAAGGAAGAACATGGGAGGGGTTTTAGTCAGTACAAGTCTGACACTACCTTCCGCTGGTACTCAGCTGCATCCGATTAGTCTGGAAACTGACCCCAACAAAGATGGGAAAAAGCTAGGTAAATGATAATGACATCCTAATGTACTGATTGTCTTTTATTTGTGGCAGTAAATATCCCATCGCTGTGGTGCGGTTGAGTTTTGTAGATCTATGTCAATCGTTTTTTTTTAAACCTTGCCCCATACTAGGACATCATTTTTTTAGGTTTTTACAAAAGGTCTTTTTTAAACTAGATGAGGCTGGTATTTCTTACCTAACTACTTTGAAAAGCAACAACTGAAACAAACTCAGAGGTCATAGCATCTTTTAAGGTCCAGACAAAAATCGTGGATATTTTTTTTAAATTTTGTCAACGCATCAAACGCACCCACGATAATGGAGAAATTCCTACTGTGGAGTAGGAATTTCTCCTGTGTCGTGGTTGCTTTTACAAACATTTAAACTCACATACACAAACAGCCAGACCCGAAGCAACTACCTGTAGGTTATACAAATATTTGTTCCGTGCGGGGATCAAACCCGGGACACGCAGCGCAGCAGTCGATAGCTCAGCCACTGCGCTAACTGTGTCGGTACATGTAGTCAGTGGCTTGAAACTCGGACAGCCAGTCTTATCGAGAGGTATGGTATTACTCAGTACTATCTAGGTTGCGGATTTCAGATGGGTAGTCGCTCCATGCAAAATATGCTGTTAGACTGGAATTCAGCTGCAGTTAAACTGGAAGCCGACCCTAACTATGTTGGGGTTTTGTGTTTCGTGTGGACAAACCCTACAGGCTACGCGTCGTAATGATTTCCCCATGAAATACCCAACATATTGGCTATCAACGTTTTTTTGATTCTATTTCCGTGCTAGCACATTTGTATTCAAATGTTTTCCTTCCATCTATCTTGTATTTACATAGGAGACATGGTTTTATATGGAAATTGCTATAAATAACCGGTTATGACTTGTTTGCGTAGTACGAAACGTTGTCGAAACGTATTTTTAGTGAGCAGGAATGAGGGTGAAATAATGTTCGATTCTTTTAAAGTGTAAGCCTGTAACTCGCCTTTATTACCAACTAGCTGGCGCCCGCGGCTCCGCCCGCATGATAACGAAAAGAAAATTATCCTATGTGTTATTCCAGACTATAAACTACCTCTGTGCTCAATTTCATCAAGATCCCTTCAGCCGTTTTGACGTGAAAGAGTAACAAAGATACATCCATCCATTCTCACAAACATTTGCATTTATAATATTAAGTAGGATATAGTAGGACTCCACGAACTGCAAAATAATACTATATATATATATATATATATGTATATATTGCCAAGAGCGAGTTAGACTCGCGCAACGGTGGTTCCGTACAAACTTGCGACATGAACAGCTATATCATTTGACAGCGTAGACATAGAGGGTTGATTTTCACATACTCCATGCATTCTCGAGATAAAGGGTCTTGACAGACTTACAACAAAGTGATCCTATAAGAGTTCCGTTTCCCTTTTGAGGTACGGAAATTTAAAAAATAGTTATAAGAACTCTTTGCGTAAACGACAAGTTCTGGCACAAAACATTTTTGTTCGACTTGCGGCTTGGTCTCCACTAGATTTGCCTCTGGGCCGAATAATTGCCTCTGCCCGAGGCTGCCCCCAATTGGATACGCAGTTTATTTTTAATAAATTCATCTATAATATAAAAATGAATCGCAAAATGTGTTGGTAAGCGCATAATGACAACGCCTGGACTAATTTTACCAATTCTTTTTTTAAACATGTCCTAGGTTTGTACGACATGGTTTTTACGACGAAAAAAAAAAGGAAAAAAAAAGCTAAAGGCAGCATAGGTTTTTGTGTAGTTTAGGTTAGATTAGGAGAGTTGGTAGGGTTCGGAGGAGACCTGTCGCTGCCGAATGTCGTTCGATCGATGGTTGGCAGCACAGAGTCCTGGGACGCGGTGGTGTCCTTCTGCGAAACCGTCATGTCGCAGAAGGAAGCTGCGGAAAGGGAAAGGGAGATGACCAGCTCTCGCCCATCCCGCAGCAAACGCACTGGGCGTCGGCATAGAGCGGACAACGCCCTCTTCCAGCCCCCATAAATGGGTCCAGGGGCGGCGGATTCGGGGACATCCGTCGCCCCCATCACATTGGACCCGAGACGGTGGCGTGATGTGTTTCACGCGCGCCTCTCAGAAGTAGCGGGGGGAGTCTGACACCTCACTCCCCCCCTTAGGGACGAGGCCCGCACAGGTCAAGCGGGCCACACTAGTCCGGGGCAGCGGAAGTCGCACTTGTTCCCGCTGCCCCCTGACGCAAGTGTTAGAAGGAACACCGGTGTGGTTTTAGTCAGTAGATTCTGACAGACCCCCCCATCCTCCCCAAGGACGGGGGACATCCATGAGGATTTCCACATCGACAACAAAAAAAAAAAGGAGAGTTGGTAGGTTAGGTAGAAAGGTAGAAAAATTGCATTGCAACGCCGGGGCACAGCTAGATTAAAATATTTATGTATGCTGTCTTGACTTCCGTACATTTTATTCACGGGTTGATCATTGAAAGCCAGCGCTGTGCTGTGGACTCGCATAGCACAGCATCATGCTGAGTCGTGACTCGTGATCTATTTGTCGCAGTCCGTGTCAGTGGCATATTTGTTCTATATCCTTACTAATGTTATAAAAGCGAAAGTGAGTTTGTTTGTTACCTCTTCACGCCCTAATGGCTAAACCGATTCTTTGAGGAGTGGCTGGAGAGGCGTCATGGCGTCCTCACATACCGCCTGACGCAGGTCCTCACCGGACACGGAAGTTTCGGGAGGTTCCTGCACATCATCGGGCGGGAGGATGCGCCCGGGTGTCACCATTGTGACGATCGCCCTGAGGACACGGTGGAGCACACAGTGGCGATCTGCCCAGCGTGGGCGGAGCACCGCCGTGCCCTCGTAGAGGCGATCGGCGGCGGCGATCTCTCGCGTCCGGCCCTGGTTCAGGCCATGGTCCGGAGCGAGAGGGAATGGGAAGCGGTCACCACCTTCTGCGAAGCAGTAATGCTAGCAAAGGAGGTGGCCGGGCGTTTGAGGGAGAGAACATCTGCCCAACCCAGCCGCCGCGGGAGACGCCCAGGGCGCCGGGCGCCGCGAGACGACTTCCGGCCACCGTAGATCCGTCGATTGACGACAGGCCGTGTCGACGGCGCGTTCGTGTTTCACGCGCGCCTCAAAGAGAGTCAGCCAAGCAGAGGGGCTTGCCAGAGCCTCCGCCTGCCGGGGTTGCGGGTTGTTCGAAAGAGATACCGCGGCCTCGGAACGTAAAGGGCAATAGAAGGAACATGGGTGGGTTTTAATCAGTACAAGTCTGACATGCCCCCCCGCTCCGCCCAGAGCGGGGGAAGTCATAGGATGATTTCCCACCCGAAAAAAAAAATAAAATGGCTAAACCGATTTTGAAGAATTTTGTTACAGAGATAGTTGGGACTTTGGGACCCTGGAGACGGACACAGGCTTTTTTTTTTAAACTAAAAAATGAGGCAGAAAGAGGGAAGAAAAGGGAAAACAACTCATAAGACGCAAGGGCAAAAACTACAGGTAGTAGTTACCTGAAAATCGAAAGGGGAACTGTGTTACTCCGAATTTAACGCGAGCGAAGCCACGGGCAAAAGCTAGTATATTTATAAATGTTTGTGATGCTTTGTATATTCAATGTTTTTTTTTGTTTGCTCGTCGTCATTGCGACTAATAAATATTTGTTTTTATTTTAATTTTCTTTCTTAAAAGTCTTGGATCTTAAATACAAACCTACTTTTAGATATCTCTGGCCTGCGTAGTCGTAATTTCTGGGACCACTCTACCTCACCTTGTTTGTGTCTTGATTAAATTACATTGTAGTAGATAGATTGTCTTCAACGTTCACATGGACACTTATAATACTATACACAAGGAGATTTGCTTTGTGTAAACATGTACAGAATACATTACTTGATGAATGCCTCAAAGGAAATTGTCTGTGCTTTTGTACAGTTACCAAAAGAGATAAGTAGCCAGACTCAACTGATATATGGTTGACTAGCTTTTGCCCGCGGCTTCGCTCGCGTTAAATTCGGGGTAACACAGTTCCCCTTGCGCCTTATTGATTTGTAATAGCAACGCTAAGTTTTCCCTTTTCTACCCTCTTTCTCCCTAACATCCCACTTCTTAAAAAAAAAATATATGCCTATGTCCGTCTCCTGGTTCCCATCTATCTCTGTACCAAAATTCATCATAATCGGTGTAGCCATTAAAGCGTGAAGAGGTAACAAACAAACTCACTTTCGCTTTTATAATATTAGTAAGGATTTTTAGGGTTCCGTACCAAAAGGAAGAACGGAACCCATAAAGGATCACTTTGTTGTCCGTCTGTCTGTCTATCAAGACCCTTTATCTGTGGAGGTATCGAATTTATATTAAAAACCATGTACCTATTTAAAAATCAACCCTTTAAGTCTATGCAGTCATAAGATATGGCCGTTTCTGTCCGGAACCTTCGGTGAGCGAGTCTGATTCACTCTTGGCCGGTTTTTCTGATTTTCTTTTCTAGAATTCGATGATGATAAAAGTCCAATATTTTATTAATTTCTTAACTAAGCGTCCAACCGATCAAAAACTGAATACTGATCAACTTCACATAATCAAAAATGTTCTACTTGATCCTTTATTAATACTAAAACTTTAACAATAACATGATTTTACCACAAAACCCGTAAAATATAATCAAGAAATATTTCAAAGAAAAGCGATTTTCATTAAAATTACGATTTTAGATACTCATTCCTTTGCCGTGAAAGCCCTTGATTGATATTGGTTATTTTACAGCTTGTAACAGATACCACAGAATCCATTATACGAAAGAGTGATGACACCCGATCCGTTTTACTTTTAATAACGGATCGTCATTTAAAACGACCTTCATTCGTGGGGTTTATTGAAGAACCGTTATTTGGTTTTATGCAGGGAAATTGTAATAGGGTTTTTCTTTGTGGTTCTTTTGTTAATGGCTTTTTATGTTGTCCATGGCTAACATTGTCTGCCTAGCCTTTTCCCAACTATGCTGGTGTCGGCTACCAGTCTAACCGGATGCAGATACCAGTATTTTATATGTAGCAGTTGCCTGTCTGTCCTCCACAACCCAGTTAGTACTGGGTAATACGATAGCCATTATAAAACTGGCCTGTCAGAGTTTCTAATACCTGAAACGGCTGTCAGAGATCTACAAATGACACGGAGGAAACAGGATATGTTATGGGCGGTCACCCATCCGAAGACTAACCTAGGCCAGCGTAGCTTAACTTAAAGTTCGGTGCAAGCTGCTGTATTTATTTAGCCACGTTCTCTGTCCATGTCAACAAATCATGTTTTAAAAAGATCAATTTCTTTGTTACAGGTAAGCAAAAGATGAACCACATTTGAGCCACGAATACTCCTTCCTCCTGACTACATCTCGCCGCCTGAACATAAAAAGCATTACAAACAAATATTAGCTTGCACGCCGTGTCTTCGACTAGTAGGTATGGAAGAGTAGAACCAAGAGGATACTGTTGTGCAAAACAGAAAATGCAGATTGATTTCAACTTTTAGGCTATGAAACCTGGAGTCACTCTTCAAAATTGACGACACGGTTGGCGCAGTGGCTGTGCGATCGTGTCGCGGGTTCGATCCCCGCACGGAACAGATATTTTTATGGCCTACAGATAGTTGTTCCGGGTCTGGTTGTTTGTGTATGTGAGTTTAAATTTTTGTAAACGCACTCACGATACTGAATAAATTCCTAGTGTGGGGCAACGTATTTTTTTAAAGAAAAATATATATAAATTAATACAGTAAAAGCAAGTTAAGAGTACTTTAGAGCCTTATTTGAGGACTTACAATTCCCTTTCCTGAACTGTACAAACTTTAATATTTGTCAGATGTGATTGTTTTCACAAGTTCCCCGGACAGAAATAGAAGCAATTGTTGAATGTCTCCCACGCAAGGCGTTCAAACTTATTGTACGGTCAACCACATCAAAGTAGCCCATATGAAGTGCCAAAACTGCCGTTACTGTTACGATATATACGTTAAGCCGGTTTCAATTGCAAACTGCTTCTAGGACATCTTGTTGACTGTACTTACGTTATGGTCTCAGTTTGTCAGTGGGTGTCGGAGTAGATATTAAATGATTTATCAATACTGCTTAATAATTGACAAGAACAGCTGTCAACGTTTGGCCATAGCTGTCTTTATATTGTACGAAATTTATATGGCTTATTTAAGAGTGTGATGAAGGGCCTGTGGACGGTGAGCAATGGGTAGCTCACCGTCCGTCCATCTATCGATCCGGCACGTGGCAGAGGGGCTTACCAGGGCCACCGCCTGCTGGGGTTGCGGGTTGTTCGTATGAGATACTGCGGCCCCGAAACACAAAGGACAAAAGAAGGAACATGGGTAGGTTTTAGTCAGTAAAAAGCTGACACTACCCTCCTGGTCCGCCCAGAGCGAGGGAAGTTATTGGATGATTACTCATCCGAAACTTACACAACAATCGGAGTACTGACTGACGGGTTTAAAAGCGGGTCTCAAATTAGATACAGCCAGTATCTTAATATCTTTAAGTTTCGTCCAATTTATTTTCAAACTTATTTAATTTAAGAACAAGTATAAGACATGTAGGTACTGAAGTTATTTTATATAAAAATGCAGCAACGAGTGACGTCACACCTAACTTTAATGGGCTATATCTTTGTCATTTTTGGTCTAATTTACAAATAAAAAAATACGTGTCCCTTATTTTTGAATAATCTAAAAGACGGACTAAATATGATGTAATTACTTTGACCCTGGAAACTACCCTATTGTTGTCAAAAATGGTACAAGTTACGAAATGATGCAAAATAAGAAACCTAAAAATGATGAAGAATTAACCCTGTACCACCTCCACGTAATAAAAATGCACAAAAAGGCCTCGTGAATGAAACCTTTCATCCATATTGATGGATGACTTGTTACTTCGACAGCTTCCGAGATTGGAAGATTTAGGTTGTCAAACATTTTATTTATTGGTATTGCTGTTAGGGAATTTATGGTAGGTATAATAAAAATGTTAATGTTGTGTGCTATATTTTGTGAATAAATCGGAACGGCATGCGGCAGTTTTAGATTCGTATTTTTTTTCTTTTAAATTTTGACCCACACAAATAATTTCTCCCGTCTCGTTTTATAACGTTTAACTCACATACACAAATAGCCGAACCCGGAACAACTATCTGTAAGTCATACAAATATTTGTTCCATGCGAGGATCGAACTAGCGACACGCAGCGCAGCAGTCGATTGCTCAGCCACTGCGCCAACTGTGCCGTCGACTATGATTACACAGATCGTCATCTAGCTAGTCTTTTCCTGGCTAGGTTGTGGTCAGCTTTCAGTCGAACCGAATGCAGTTAAACACCAGCATTTTACATGAAGCGACTACCTATTTGACCTCCATTACCCAGTTAGTACCTACTGGCTAATACGGAATCCCTTGGTTGTCAGACTTATAGTATATAACAACTAGCTGTGCCAATACAATTTTCTGCCTTTCTACCTACCCTACCTACCCTATCTTTCAAGTTGGATCAAACTGCACACGGTGATTGACTCGGGTTTTGAGTTTGAGTTTTGACTTTTAAGACCCTACTTACGCCAATTTCCTACACAAAAACAAACTTCAAACTGACAACATCTCAAACTCTCAAAGATTATATTCAAATTGAAGCTAAGTCCTTTCTTAATTCCTTCCAAATTGAGTGCTTCTAACTTAATCAATAAATACTTTACGTCATTCGTTCGGTATAGCAATAATAAATCCATTGCCACCCGCAGCCCCCAGGTGGAGCGCCACTTTTTTTGCAGATCGGAAATCATCAAATAACTTCCCCCACTCTAGGCGGAGCGGGGGGAGTGTCAGACTTGTACTGTCTAAAACCCACCCATGTTCCTTCTATTGCGGTTTATGTTCCGGGGCCGCGGTGTTTCTTTCGAACAACCCGCAACCCCGGCAGGCGGTGGCCCTGGCAGGCCCCTCTGCTTTGCCGACATCTCTTTGAGGCGTGCGTGAAACAATAACGCGCCGTCGACACGGCCTGCCGTCAATAGACGGACGGACGGTGAGCTACGCATTGCTCACCGCCGACCGGTACCCGATCTACCGTGGCCGGGAGTCGTCTCGCAACGCCCGACTGGGTTGGTTTGAGGTTCTCTCCCTCAAACGCCCGGCCACCTCCTTCGCTAGCATGACTGCTTCGCAGAAGGAAGTGACCGCTTCCCATTCCGTGGAGCATCTCTAAGGTGTACACAGTACACACGTGTAGCATATCTATAAACTATAAATATACTGAAACAAACTTGACAGCAGTTTTAATTACATTGTCGGCAGCAGCTTCCCTAGAGGTGAGACTAGTTAATAATTATAATCTTATCCTTTGTTCACCAGATGTGAATGACCTTGAGATAGGGGAGAGAAAAATCTTCATTATTTTACCTGAACTAGCGTTTGGACAAGGGGTGACTAGGAATGTGTTTTTTTGTGGGAATACCTAAATTTTAATATGACTTTGTTTTCATCAATCAATTATATTTTAACAAATAATGTGTATTTATTTGATGAGGGATTTCCATTAGTATGTGATATAAGTTCCAGATAATTTTAGTTTGAAATATTGTTTAGACTTTAGCAAAGGTTTGTTTACGGTCTTATTCTAAAATAAGTAATCGTATTTTTTATATCATTTAAATATATGTAGATAAAATTTTGGCGGCTTATTCGTCAACTCACGCCTCATAAACTATAAAAATAATTTTGAAACTCAGTCAAGTCAGAGAAATCACGTGAAGAATGGAGACTCTCCTCCTTTTTTTGAAGTAGGTTAAAAATATACCGCAAAGATCCCAGTTATTCCTTTTGAAATATGGTGCGCGTTTTAATGTGCTCGGAGCAACATTAGCAATTTCGAACAGGTGGCGCCAACTATTCATATTCAAGAAAACACAGATGGGTCTGCAACAGGTCCATTCTTGAGGTTGGAACATTCACTCCACAGCCAAAATTCTAAGCTGAATTTCAGCTAAATGATAAATAAATTACAGGTGCTTCGAGTTGTTGTAAATAAAGAAAGAAAAAAGATTAATTTAGCAATATAGAGGTACACAATAGTAATGCAATTACTGTGTCTAGCACAGGTTTCTGAAAGATAGATAGATAGATAGAAGATAGAATATTCTTTATTATGTACACCATACAAGTAACAAGAATAACACTAGACAAACTTATAAATAGGGTGACACAATGGGCGGTCTTATCGCTAAAAGCGATCTTTTCAAGACAACCTTTGGATGGATTTAAGAAGAGGAGAAACAGTACTGTAGGTAGTCTGTGGCGTAACATTTTTCAAAATTAATTTTCAAACAATTTTTAAAAAAAATTACAAAAACAAATACTTATATAAATACATATAATATACATATAAAATAATAATCATGAAGAGCAAAGAAATATTTCATGTTGTTGTTTAAGGAGAGAGGTAGTGCTTTTTGACCATAGTTTTAAAAATAGACAAGGTTTGAGCGCTCCTTACAGACACGGGCAGGGCATTCCATAGCCGTACGGCTTGAACTGTAAAGGATTTATCATACATGAAAGCATGATTATAGATCACTTTGTTGTCCGTCCGTCTGTCTGTCTGTCTGTCAAGACCATTTATCTCGGGATGGATTTTAGGCTTAATGTTATTTTATGTGTAAACTATCTTTTGCCCGCGACTTCGTCCGCGTGGCATAGTTACTTTGGGCGAGGTCCATTGGAGATTATATATTGCCTTATACTGTTATACTAGCTTTTGCCCGCGGCTTCGCTCGCGTTAATTTCGGTAGCGCCTTATTGATTTGTAATAACAAGGCTATGTTTTCCCGTTTCGTCCCTGTTTCTCCCTCATATACCATTCTTTTTTTTTTTTTAAATAGCCTATGTCCGTCTCCTGGTTCCCAACTATCTCTGTACCAAAATTCATCTGAATCGGTTTAGCCATTAAAGCGTGAAGAGGTAACAAACAAACAAACTCACTTTCGCTTTTATAATATTAGTAAGGATAATGTCCGACCACCACTTGCAAGCGCCAATGAGGATGTCCATTACCCGCAGACCCCCCAGCGAAAACTAACGGGGTAGCAGAATTAGCCTCTATAAAAAATAACCTTTTAAAATCAAAGCACCAGGGGACCAATAATGGCTGCTTTAGCAGAATCATAATAATATAAATTACGTTACAATTCATAAAATGGACACAAAGTCTGTGACAATTTTTTTTTTTTACTTGAATGGGTAGTGAAATTAAACGGTTCAGCGTTCCAGTAGTCTTTTCAAATAAAATATTGATTGACTATCTTTCTATTCTATCTAAGGTCTATATATTCTTTTGTCCATAGTCAATATTTTATTTCTACCGTTCAATATTTATATGAAAGTGTGAAATCGATTAGAAGTGACAGACGGTTCTATCGTAAAATGATAATGAAAACGATTGCGAATGTATAAACGGTAGTTTAATGGGTAATACTTTTCCTTATGAAAATCGAGTTTTAGCTGTTATGAAAGCTTTTGAACGCCACTGTCAGAGCATAAACGGACACGCGTGCCCTCCACTCATTTTACCTCAATTTTAGTCACATCCTTACTAATATTATAAAAGCGAAAGTGAGTTTGTTTGTTACCTCTTCACGCTTTAATGGCTACACTGATTTTGATGAATTTTGGTACAGAGATAGTTGGGAACCAGGAGACGGACATAGGCAATTTTTATTTAAAAAAAGTGGGATGTGAGGGAGAAAGAGGGAAGAAAAGGGAAAACTTAGCGTTGCTATTACAAATCAATAAGGCGCAAGGGGAACTGTGTTACCCCGAATTTAACGCGAGCGAAGCCGCGGGCAAAAGCTAGTATCTCTATAAATATACTAGCTGTGCCCAGCGGTTGCACCCGCTAGCTGTTTCACCCGCTGCTTAGCTCCTTTTCTAGAGAAGGGTAGGAAAAATAGATGTTGGTCGATTCTCAGACCTACCCGATATGCACACAAAATTTCGTTCAAATCGGTCCAGCCGTTTCGGAGGAGTATTGTAACTAACACTGTGACACGAGAATTTTAAATATTAGAAGATTAGATTAGATATATATTTAAAGAAGCGTTTCCCCACACTAGAAGTTTATCTTGTATCGTGGATGTGTTTACAAACATTTAAACTCTCATACCCAAACAGCCAGACCAGCCAGACATTTACCTGTCGGTCACACAAATATTTGTTCCGTGCAGGGATCGAACTAAGAACACGCAGCGCAGCAGTCAATCGGTCAGCCACTACGCCAACCGTGCCGTCAGAACCATTTATAACACCACGAAGGTTTTATCAGTATCTGAGAAACTGTTGTTAATGGTTTTTTTAGGATCATCACGGCACGAAACATCAGGTGGTAAACAGACTTGTCTTGTCTGTCCTTATTATAAAAATTGTTCATAACTAATTCAAATACTGTTTCACTTCAACATAATTTTATTAACAATACACACACAGTGAGTTATACACAACAATAATAACTAGCTCACTTCGTAGCTCAGAGATGACTCCCCTTGAATAACTTGTGGGGCTTATTTATAGGCATAAGCAAGTTATTGGAAGTACCCACTCATCTGATAACCAACGTCATTTTACCGCCATTACCTTACCGGAACTCAAAATTGAGCCACGAATTTAAGTAACATTAACAATAATATTAAAATGAAATATAAGATAGTTTTTAAAAATACAAGTAAAAATCAACATAACTTATAGAACACTGAACAATAATGAATGTTATAGTTAAATACAAACTTCCGTAATTCAACAGGTTTAGAGAAACAATTCACTACTTATTTATAATGAATTTGGCAAAAGTATTTTAAAAATACACAGAATTTAATAGAAACTCGAACATGAATTTTAAGTAAGCTAACAATTCGTCCATCCTGATAAATTTCGCGTCCTCGCGAATGACTGCATTAAGCAAAAAGCAACTATTTTAAAACAATAATTGCAAAATATTTATTATTGTATCGATGATGATATGAAGAACAAAATAAACCCAGGAAAAAAATATACGTAATGGATTTCCAAAGGTATTAAAATATCAACTAATTCAAAAGAAACTTACAGTTTAAATATTACTTTTCATCTGACAAAGACAGTAAACAGAAATACTTAAAATATAATAAATGGCTTAGAAGGTGTATGCAAAAAGCGCAAAAACATTTTAAACACAAATAATGTTTAAATTCAGGAGTCAAATATTAAGAAGATAAAAAGTTAAACCGCACTTTTATCAAACCCCACGGACATTGTCAATTATGCAAATGACTATTGTATAAATTTGACCAACAAAAATTTTGACATTAACACAGTAATTATGATATTGATTCTATTAATTCTAGTATTTTTTTTTTAAATTCTCTCTGACAAAAGCGAATTACAAAAAGTTATAATATCACTCAGGAATGCAAACTTAACGGGTTATGGTGAATACTCACAAAAATAAAAAAATAATAGGCCCTATTATTATTCCAGTACCAACGCATCTAATAAACCTATCATTATTGATGGGAGTGTTTCCCGAAAAATTGAAAATAACAACATAAAGAACGATAATAAAGTTTTCTTTTGACAATTATATACCGATAGTTTTATTGCCTTTTTTAGTGAAATTAATACTAGATACAGTAACACTTATTTTTTTCTAATATAAAAACGCTGTTATATAGGCGAAGCTGCGATCCTATATAAGATACCAATAAGATTCATAAACAAATTAGCTTTATCTATTTAGCTTCCAATAGTTCGCTTCAGAACGGCTTTACGTTGGTGGTCAATTGAGAATTCCTTCTATACAAATTATAACAATTAAAATAACATCTTAAATTTGCAAAAAATCCTTCAATACAAATTACAAACATATCTTAAATTTGCAAAATATCCTTCAATACAAATTATAACAATTAAAACATATCTTAAATTTGCAAAAATTCCTTCAGTACAAATTATAACAATTAATAACATATCTTAAATTTGCAAGAAATCCTTCAATACAAATTATAACAATTAAAAACATATCTTAAATTTGCACGAATTCCTTCAATACAAATTATAACAATTAAAATAACATCTTAAATTTGCAAAAAATCCTTCAATACAGATTACAACAATTACAAACATATCTTAAATTTGCAAAATATCCTTCAATACAAGTTACAACAATATCTTAAATTTGCAAAATATCCTTCAATACAAATTATAACAATTAAAATAACATCTTAAATTTGCAAAAAATCCTTCAATACAGATTACAACAATTACAAACATATCTTAAATTTGCAAAATATCCTTCAATACAAGTTACAACAATATCTTAAATTTGCAAAATATCCTTCAATACAAATTATAACAATTAAAAACAAATCTTAAATTTGCAAAAAATCCTTCAATACAAATTATAACAATTAAAACATATCTTAAATTTGCATGTCATTCATTATGTTACCATTAATTATGTTCAGCCACTATTATACGACTTTTGTAACCATATTTACCTGCAAATAAATATTTGCCTTTGACTATGCCTATTTTTGTTTATACTTGAACAATTTTCATTACATAACAATAAAAATACCATACACATTACATTGTATTTTATAGTACATGCTTATTATTACAGAATGACCATGTTGTTTACACACTGCACTTGAAAAGTGGCCTTTCGCTCATTGCGGCCTCTATCGTTGTTTACACATTGCACTTTCATAGCTGTTGTTTACACATTGCACTTCAAAGTGGCCTTTCGCTCATAGCGGCCTTATTTACACATTGCACTTCAAAGTGGCCTTTCGCTCATAGCGGCCTTATTTACACATTGCACTTGAAAATTGGCCTTTCGCTCATAGCGGCCTTATTTACACATTGCACTCGAAAATTGGCCTTTCGCTCATAGCGGCCTCTATGTTGTGTGCACATTGCACTTAAAAAGTGGCCTTTCGCTCATAGCGGCCTCTATGGTTGTGTGCACATTGCACTTAAAAAGTGGCCTTTCGTTCATAGCGGCCTTTATAGTTGTGTGCACATTGCACTTAAAAAGTGGCCTTTCGCTCATAGCGGCCTCTATGGTTGTGTGCACATTGCACTTAAAAAATGGCGGCATAGATTTAGTGAATGATTCTACAATCACCCAAATTTTCACAAATTGACCAAGATGACCAACATGAATGGTGTAAAAGGGTGTGTTTATTTTAGGGTGCAAGAAACCCTGTTTTTTTTTTTTACAACCCTTTGGAACCACCCATCCACCTTAATCCATCTTCAGTTATTCACGATAAAACCCTATTACGATTTAGCACAAAATTCTTTTGCGTTGCTCTACAGAGTTCGCTAGCTGTACGGTCGAGCGGTCGTTAGCCAATGATCAGTTATCTTCATGATGTCGAAAATAACAATAACTTCAATTATATCTGAATTTTCCATAGTTGGATTTCTACTTTTAACATTGAACATTTATTTACATACATATCTAATAAAAATTCTCGTGTCACAGTTTTCGTTCCCATACTCCTCCGAAACGGCTGGACCGATTTAAACGAAATTTTGTGTATTTCGGGTAGGTCTGAGAATCGGCCAACATCTATTTTTCATACCCCTAAACCTCAGCGGGTGAAACCGCTGGGCACAGCTAGTTTTTTTTTTATATTTATTTAATATCACATTATGATTTCATTATGATCCCATTAATTGAATTTCGTGAATATTTTATTTGCTTTAGTTGTGTATTGTGAATGTGAAGACCATGTCGATTATTATTGTTATTTAATCTGTTTGTTTTTGACGATTATCTGGCAGTTTGAGACTTACACAATGTCCTTTTTTTGGAATTGTTCGTCGAGGCGTTGAGCTCCTTGAGTTATGAGTCGAGCTATACGATAACTGACAAATCCTGGCACTGATTAGACAGGTCCACTCAATTTGTGTGGTGCTTTCTTAAAATGACTATTTCAGACACTAGATCTGCACAGTCCCCATGTAAACTGACCAAGATTTTTTTTGTTCGGACCTTATAAGCGACTATGATCTCTCAGTGTTTCGGCTGTTTCTCCACCTAGTTTTTTTTTTAAACTAGACGTGTGTAAGTGTTTGTAAAAACCTATTTGCAAAATAAACATCATTTAACATTTACTCAATACATCAACGTGAATCATGCCTCTGCCGAATTTATATACGACGTTACAGTCATATTCCTGAATCAAACTCTACACTCGTGCAACTCAGGGCATCTGTGTGTATTTGAGTTTCAAGGTTAGAATTATATATTGCCAGTACCTACGACCCTAGAAATCAGTGGTTATTTTTCTTCTTCAATCTCAATACCGGTTCAAATTATTGAATAATTTAAAGAAGGATGGTCATTTCGTACCAGACTATGAAACGGTGGCGTCCGAATACGCCATATATATGAAAAATACCGTTATTTTTTTTTAAGGTCTTATACAAGAATTATCTTTTTAAGTAGCCACAAAAAAGTTATCTTTATTTTAGTTTTCACAACATTTTCGAATTTATAAGGAATAATAGTTTCGGATAAACGTTAAAATGGCTTTTTAATAAAAGACTATAATTATTCATGATTTTTTGAATAGTTGACTGCAATTGAATACAATATTAATATTACGAATTCTTGTCATAAAAAATAATTATGTAACTTCATGGTAATATAAGCGTTTTGTTCAACTACGTATAACAGAACATCATTTGTCATCGACAGGTTACTTAATCTGTGGACATCGACCCGCACCATTGATTGACACCCGGGGATCATTCCACTTGTGAATTGTTATATATATATATATATACATACTGTGCTATTTTGGATTTCCTTCTGTCTATTTGACCTTGGCATTGTCTTACGGACTGATAACTACCACTTGTAACGATTATTCTGTGCTTTTCATTTGATTCTAACCTCAAAGTATTGACGAGGTAATTATAAAAAAAAATGTGGCTATTTAGATATGATTTACTAACTGGATGGTGTATAACATAAAAACAAACCAAACTTACTATAGTTTATTTTGGGACATGAAAAACAAAAGTCAAGTCCAGCTCCTATAGTTTGGCCATTGTTATTTCAGATGTTTTATTTTTAGTTTAGGATAGTTAATTAGCCACCACCGTTTTGAATACTATAACAACCGATTGCTACACTATAGTTTAAGCGATGACTATTTTCAACGAAAATAATTCCACTAAATTTGAAATCAGTAAATACTTTTACTGACAACAGAAATACAACCTTAAGCCTTGACAGCTTCGTAAGATTTTAAAACTAGTCGCTCGTCATTTTGTTCCCGTTTATCATTAAGGCCGTACCCTAACCAAATAACCTTGAGCATTCGTTTCCTCTTTGGCGCGCCGGAGTAAAATAGTAGTGAATTATGTTTTTTTTTTGGAATAAAATCTATATAAAATAACGTTTTGGAAAAAATATTTGTACCAAAATGTTCATTATAAAATTGTGTATCCATTAGTGTCGGTAGCAAAATTAAACAATGTTTATTTTACGAGGGGATGCCTGTAATTCATCATTATTTCTCATTTCTGGTCAATTTAATGTATTTTTTTAGTTTTAAATAACAAGTAGATAGCTCCAGAAAACTGCACAAAAACGGCTTGCGCGGCGTTATGGTCGGGATGGCGCATTAATCACCAAATTTATATCAGATTTAAATACCCACATTTGGGGTCGTTCCGTAACAGTTTGACCACTATGCAATCCATAGTACTGCTCATTCATTTTTTTTTCATTGTTATATTGGCATTTGTGATTATTATTTTATTTCATTATTAATGTATTGACATTCAAGTCAATAATAGGTACAATGTTAAATTTTAATGGGATTGACTGTTTGATGACAGCATGATTATAATTGGTTCATTTAAGGCAACATAATCCTGTTGTTAATTTGCACGCCGAAATTAAAGGCAGAATAAGAGATCAATTTGGTCTACTTTTCAACCTTCGGTACCTTATTTATGCAGATAAATGATTTTGGTTTGATTTGATTTTGATTTAAATAAGTTTCAGGTATTACGATTGCATCAACAGAAATTTTAGCATTGTCAATCATTAATTAAATTTTAGTCTTACCCACTGTTTTTGTTTTCTTGCCTGCAACTCCACAAGCAGAGGGAGCAATGCTTATCCCTGCGGGGTGCTGCTGACGGGCGACAAGTCGGTCTTGGGGCTCTGGCACGTGTCGAAGAAAGCGCCTTGAAGAACCTCCCAGCATGACGCTGTGATGACTTCTACTGGACTTGTGTCTCTTCTTGGATCAGTACAATGTCCAATAACCTGAAATTTATTTTAAAACAACGAGTATCTATTTCGTATAAATAGTATCCTATGGACCAAACACGTTATTCAAATGTTAACCAAATAATTGGATAAATGAGGTTGTGTGTACAAAAAACAAAAATCCCAACGACATACAGGAATAAACCCCGGTTAATTGGTCGTTTCAGCCTATTTAAGCAATAACTTAGGTAACTACCACTTGGCGTTTTACACGATCACACTAGTAGCCAAGCTATAGGATATTTTAAGGAGAAATACAAAATACAATTTTTAATAATGAAATAAAACTGGAACTTTGACATTCACTCACCAGAATGTTCCCAAGTTCAGTCCAATACATATAATAAATAGTATTTTCCGGGAAGGCAAGAGACTTGGTCTTTTTAACACCCGACGCAAAAAGAGGTGTTAAACACCAGTTATATGCACAATTCCAATTAATAATTAATCTACCCGCAGTATTACGGATATTTTTTTCCGTTATGGCTTCAGCGAAAAATATTTTACACATCATTTTATTCAATAATTAAAAAATATCTTAATAACATACCTTATTGTAGGCGTATGCTGACACCAGGGTGGTAGCAGTATGCTCACCTGAATCCTTGGTGTAATCCCACTTCTGATTTATAAAAATTGTTCATAACTAATTCAAATACTGTTTCACTTCAACATAATTTTATTAACAATACACACACAGTGAGTTATACACAACAATAATAACTAGCTCACTTCGTAGCTCAGAGATGACTCCCCTTGAATAACTTGTGGGGCTTATTTATAGGCATAAGCAAGTTATTGGAAGTACCCACTCATCTGATAACCAACGTCATTTTACCGCCATTACCTTACCGGAACTCAAAATTGAGCCACGAATTTAAGTAACATTAACAATAATATTAAAATGAAATATAAGATAGTTTTTAAAAATACAAGTAAAAATCAACATAACTTATAGAACACTGAACAATAATGAATGTTATAGTTAAATACAAACTTCCGTAATTCAACAGGTTTAGAGAAACAATTCACTACTTATTTATAATGAATTTGGCAAAAGTATTTTAAAAATGCACAGAATTTAATAGAAACTCGAACATGAATTTTAAGTAAGCTAACATTATGTATCTTGTCTTACGATTTAGACATATGGGGTAGGTACCCATAGCTGACAATGGTACTTTAAACATACCCTAAAATTTTGACACGATAACAGAACAGATACTTAATTCTATTCCCGTAAAATAAATCGGTGCCAGTAAGTCTACATGATCCTGAACACTTTCAACTCAAAACGTTTTACTGCAGTTTAATATCCGTTTAACTTTGTCTACATAGCTGGTACTAATGTAATTACTATTCCGGTTAACTGCGGCTATTTCAATAGACTAACTGAATAGGGAATAGTTTGAGGATAGTTTTGTAGAGTTTCGAAAACTAATGAGCAACAACGTGAAAACTGCTTGAACTCTGACTACGGACGTAAATTCAAGGGAAATGTGAAGTATGAAGGTACAATTCTGGAGGCAACAGCCACCGCATACTGCAACAACAACCACATACTGCAACATCCACCGCATACTGCAACATCCACCGCATACTGCAACATCCATCGCATACTGCAAAATCCACGGCATACTGCAACATCCATCGTATACTGCAACATCCACCGCATACTGCTACAACAACCGCATACTCTCTTTGAAGATTCATAACTTATGTACTTTCACAAATCCGACTTATACCTAAGCACCCTTTAGTGCTACTCAAGTACATTATATTCTAGCAAGGTTAGACTTTGTTTTGCTGTACTGAGAACCTGTACATCAAGGCACCATTTCGATACTCTTTTACTCGTATGATCAGATACTTAAGTACTAAGTACCTTCCTGCCTTTTTTTTCGGATGGGAATTCATCAAATAACTTCTCCCTTTCTGGGCGGAGCGGAAGGGTTGTCAGAATCTATCTTTCAAACCCGAAACCCCGACAGTCAGTAGTCCTGGCAGGACTCCCCCTCCCCCTAATGTACCTTCCTCCGAATCTCTCTCCAATCCAATCTCCTTCCTAAAGCAACCTACCAACCTTCCTAACCAAACATCGCAACAAAAAGCTGTTCGACAGAGCAGCTCGATGCTATAAGCTAATTATATCGCCATCAAAGCTATCAAAAGCGATAGTTTCAATCTGTGGCGGCCATTAAGGGAAGCTCCCACGCGTCCGCTTTGACTAAACCTATTATCGATAATGGGTTATATTGATGGTAACATATATGTAGATAAGTTATTTTGATCGTTACATAGATGGTAGTGTTAGTATCGGTAAACGGATAGGAGGTTGGTAGGTAGTTGCTGATCATGAATGGGGCTACTATATCACAAAGAGGATGAGGGTTTGAATGCATAAATAGTTGATACGTAGGTCTTGGTTGCAAAACGTGACTGCTGACCATGAGGTCCACTTTTTTTGAGGATTGAACTTGATTAAGGATTGTTCGAAGGAGATACCGCGGCCCCGGAAACAAAAGGCAAAAGAAGATACATGGATAAGTATTGATCAGTAGAAGTCTGCTACTCCCCCCACTGAGCCTAGAGCAAGAGACTATATTTAATGGTTGCCTACCCATAAGAAAAAAAGGATCGTACTAGGTGATTTCTGTCTACCCCTATTGGAAAAAAGGTCTGGTGTGAGTTTATGTATGTTTGTATAAATGTTTATAACAAAAACCTAGCTACCTAATGTATCAGGCTAAAAGCAAAGAATTATTGCTAGCCGCGCGACGGTACAGGAGGCTTCTATGCTAAATAGCCAATTACGTTTAGAGTTTATTTATTACAAAACTGTAAATTAATGGTACAGTTACTGACAGATGGTGTTATCACGTTCCCAGTATCTTAAAATAAAGAAACAAAAGTCACAATATTCTACTTAATATTCGACTTATAAATGCGAATGTTTGTGAGGATAGATAGATGGATGGATGGATGTATGGATGTTTATTACTCTTTCACGTCCAAACGGCTGAACGGATCTTGATGAAATTTGACACAGAGGTAGATTATAGTCTGGAATAACACAAAGGATAAGTACTTTTCTTTCGATATCATGCGGGCAAAACCGCGGGCGCCAGTTAGTTACTAATAAACGAATGACGAACTGGCTTTTTCGTGCATTAATCAATGTTTTCTCGACAGTTACTGCCTTACGGTACGTTCACAACAGTCTATTTTACAGGCCCGTTTTATCGTATACGTGTTTATTCGGCGATTCTTTAGGTAAAGCACAGCTTGTCTAGGTCGGTCTGTGGATGTGCGACCAGCCGTTACATACCGAGTTTCCTCCGTGCCTCAGAAAGCACGTTAAGCCGTTGGTCCCGGCTGTTATTTGTAGATCTTTGACAGTCGATACAGGTAGTCTAGAGTCCCGAAAGTCTGACAACCAGTCTTACCAAGGGATATCGTTTTACCCAGTACTAACTGGGTTGTTGAGGTCAGATAGGCAGTCGCTCCATGTAAAATACGACCCCAACATAGTTGGGAAAAGGTTAGGCAGTTGATGAGTGGTGAGTTGTATGACGGAGATCACTCACATGTCAAGACTGATCCGTTTTATCGGATCGAGGATGCTCGTGCTGGCGATCATTGCATCCATCATCATCATCAGCGACACAGTTGGCGCAGTGGCTAAGTGTTTGACTACGCTGCGTGTCGCGGTTCCAATATCCGCACGTAACAAATATTTGTATGACCTTCTGATAGTTGTTCCGGGTCTGGCTGTTTGCGTATGTGAGTTTAAATGTTTGTAAACGCACCCACGGTCCGGAGATAATCTTAGTGTAGGGAATAAAAAAATAACATAGGATCCGTTAAAACGATCTTGTAAAAACGGACTCCTGTGTGACGTTCCCTTAGGTTTCATTTTCGTTCCCAATCAACATGGAGAGGTACGAGGTTAATAACGAATTTTCAACTGAAAAATATTGTTCCCTGGTGTTCATTTATCACAATACTAGCTTTCGTCCGCGACTTTGTCCGCGTGGCATAGTTACTTTTGGCTAACGCTAACTTTAACCCGCGTGATGATCGAAAAAGAAAATATCTATCTCTCTCCTTTTTACTGCCCCGAAAAAGGATAACACTCCTTTTTTGGGGCAGTAAAAAGGAGAGAGATAGATATTTTCTTATTTTTTTATCCTATGTCCGTCTCCAGGGTCCCAACTATCTCTGTACCAAAATTCATCAAAATCGGTTTAGTCATTTAGGCGTGAAAACGTAACAAACGAACTCAATTTCGCTTTTATAATATTAGTAAGGAAGTAAGGATATTAGAAGTAATTACTTTGTGTATATACTCTACGAACTGTAACAATAGGGCTGATTTGCTAGCAGGTGTCATCATTTGCTTTAGTGGTTAAGGTCTGTGTACCTAAAACCATATACCCAAGTCTATTGTCATGGAGCTGTGAAAAAATCAACCCTCTAAGTCTAGGCAGGCAAAAGATATAGCTGTTTATGTCGCAAGTTTCTACGGAGTCGTAGGTGTACCGCGATCCGTCTTCCGACCTCGCCGCCGAGGCCCGTCGCGAAACCCCCAGTAACGAAACCGTCCCTTGGTCTACAAGCCAGCCCGCGATGCTGAGCAGTAAATCTTAAAGTCCCTAATTAATCGACCCAGCCACCCTTGTTGCCCTCCCTCAGTGACGCCCTAAGCCGAGGTCCGTACCCCACAGGGGGTGCCCTTAGCGAGCGAGCACTTAGTATACTAGTAGTCTTTGTAGCCCTGGCTGGGGGCCTTAATTTATTGAGGTCACACAGGATAGTCCGGTTAAGCAGTCTAACAACTCAAGCGAGTTTAACTGCGAGTGGCCCAACCTAAAAAAAAAAAAAAAAAAAAAAAGAGTCGTAGGTGTGCGCGGGACCGACTCGTACTTGTTTAAAAAAAAAAACATCAGTAATACCATGACATCTTATATCATTAATATTAAGACGGCACGGTTGGCGCAGTGACTGAGCGATTGACTGCTGCGCTGCGTTTCTCGGGTTCGATTCCCGCACGGAACAAATATTTGCATGACCTGCAGATAGTTGTTCCGGGTCTGGCTGTTTGTGTATGTGAGTTTAAATGTTTGTAAACGCACCCACGATACAAGAGATATTCCTAGTGTGAGGCAATGTGTTGACTTTGGAACACTGACTACCTGTAACGACTGTGAATGACCTACAATTGACAGCCGGGACCAAGCGCTAACTTAGTGTGGACAGTCAGGCGGAAATTTAAAACAAGTTTAGTGACAATGTATGTAAAAAAAAGGATATTAATAAGCGCTATAATATTAATAATAACTTAAGTTTTAAAGACTTCCTTAGACTATAGTGCTTAAAGACCGGCAAATTAATATTTTATTGGTAAAGGAAATAGTATTTTAATTAAATTATTTCTTAATCGTTAAAATGCGGAAATGGATTGTAACTTGGGTATTGTGATTAATTGATACAACAACAAAGTAAAAGTAATATCAGATTTTTGCAGGTTTTTTTAAATTGATTTGATATTTCTTTATTTTAAATAAACAGACATTCAGATATTATTCTAAAAGCATTAAAAACATATTATTCGGTATTTTGTGCAGGCTATGGCGCCTTTATAAAACATTTAAAATACAAACAATATGTAATGTATAAAACTTTATTTTTGTAATCAGCGGTATCTTACATTACATACGCAGTTTATTACACTTAATAACTGCCTAATTTTTACAAGATTGTTACAAGTACATTAATGAATTCAATTTAGTTTTGACAGAATAATAATAAGTATCCCAAGTGCTAATGAGATAAGTAAACTAAGTGAGTGATTCGTTGTAAATCTACCTACATTCCAAACGAACGTCAAAAAAGAAAGTTCGATCGTGTAGTCACTTCGCAAATTTTTTTTTTATTTCAAATGACATTTCCCAATTAAGTTGGGGTCGGGTTCCTGATTATATTTAGATAGTTATTACATCCTTGAAAATAAAAGGCTTTCGTTCTCAAGTTGAAACGTTCCAAACGAGCCTAACACCTTAATTTTGAGTGTGTGTAATTAAGTTGTAGGTACGAAATCGTCCCGGGCGCGAAACTTGGCACAAACTCACACGTTCGCACACCGCGTCCAAACGCTTCAGTTTCTGCGGTCCGACGTTCATTTAACTTGTTCTAACTTTTGGGTCTATATTTTTAGGCTGAAATTATGGCAGGGGTGGTTTTCTGTCTTGTAGACCAGGCTATTTATTTCTAGTATATCGTGGAATCACTTTGTATTGATTTCCCGCTCATTGACAGATTTTATGTATATCTTGATTGATCACCGTGCATACCTGCGTTTGTAAGGTACTGCTGCGTAGCACTGTTACTCTAACGTGCTCGGGAAGATTGACTGACAAACTGCCTCAAAAAAACACTAAAAAGATGGAAAATTAATTTGCTTCCGGAAATCGGTGACTTTTGTTTTTGTTTTGCCACTGACTTTTACGTCTTTTTAGTGTTTTTTTGAAGTTGATTTCTTCTTGTCTGATAACCTATCCGTGCACTTTCCGTTAACTTTTGATCCCGGTACTAAGTTTCCTTGGGATACATTTCAACATCCACGCGAGTTAGTTATTTCATCTCTGGCCAACTTTTACTTACCTTAGCATGTGCAAAACCAAGATTACTTTTCCTTTACAAACAAAAGTTCCATATATCTTAAGAAGGCGTGAATTTAACGGTTCTTGAGTACCAAGCGATGCAAAAAGATCGACTTTGGATAACCGTGTCCGCGTTTAACATTGTTGAGTTAAGATGTCATATATTCACTATTCTCTCTGCATCTAAAAACAAGTATTTATTATGTTAAAAGTAAAAGTCTCTGCTTTTACTTTAATATAATAATTGATTGTTATCTCTAGCAGTTTCTTTATTTGGATCACGCGCGCCTCAAAGAGTTTTCAGTAAAGCAGAGGAGATCGTAAAAACCACTATCTGCCGGGGTTGTTCTAAAGAGATACCGTCATCAAATAACTTCTCCCGCTCTGGGCGGAGCGGGGGAGAGTGTCAGACTTGTACTGACAAAAACCCACCCTTGTTCCTTCTATTGCCCTTTATGTTCCGGGGCTGCGGTATCTCTTTCGAACAACCCGCAACCCCGGCAGGCGGTGGCCCTGGCAGGCCCCTCTGCTTAGCTGGCGGCATCTCTTTGAGGCGCGCGTGGAACACTAACGCGCCGTCGACACGGCCTGTCGTCAATAGACAGACGGACGGTGAGCTAGGAAATATAACCCTTAATAGACCTTATTAAGGGCTTCATAATTTTTTTACAGATTTCAAAAAAGGGAGAGGTTCCATGATCGATTGTATTTCTTTTTTTTATGTATAAATAAATAAATAAATAAATATCTTGGGACAACTCACACACGGCTATCTGATCCCAAGCTAAGCAGAGCTTGTGTTATGGTAACCAGACAACTGATATACATACTTATATAATTTATAAATACATACATATTATAGATAAATCACACCCAGACACAGAACAAACAATCATGCTCATCACACAAAGTTTGTCCTGGGTGGGAATCGAACCCACGACCTCCGGCTCAGCAGTCAGAGCCACTAACCACTAGACCAACAGGCCCGTCAGTATGTTTACCGATTACTCCGCCAACTGTGGACTGATTTTCATAATTCTTAAGAATTCTTAGAAATCCTTATCCTTACTAATATTATAAAAGCGAAAGTGAGTTTGTTTGTTTGTTACGTCTTCACGCCTAAATGGCTAAACCGATTTTGATGAATTTTGGTACAGAGATAGTTGGGACCCTGGAGACGGACATAGACTATTTTTTTTTTAAAAGATTGAGGTATGAGGGAGAAAGAGGGAAGAAAAGGGAAAACTTAGCATCGCTATTAAAATAAATAAGGCGCAAGGGCAAAAACTACAGGTAGCAGGTACCTGTAAATCAGGAAAGGGGAACTGTGTTACCCCGAATTTATCGCGAGCGAAGCCGCGGGCAAAAGCTAGTATGAAATAATGAAGCCCTTAATAAGGTCTAGTTATGGTTTGTTTGAGATAATCCAAAATCCTCAGGAACAATAAAGCAATAACTTTTACACATAATATAACCTGTCACCCAGAATAGAGGATTCAATCTTCATTACTCGACTAGACAATGACAGCGGTACGACAGTCATTTGTTTGTCGAAACGAGCGTTTGTGGTTTCGACAATTGGAGAAACGGGGTAAATAAACCCAATTTCAGGATTAATATCTGAAGAGGATATTGATTACTTGGCAATGTTACCACAGATGGGTCCGGAGTGTGGAGTTACCCTTGAGGACACGGTCACGTAAATTCTCAACAATTTAGAGGCAATTTGGGATTAGGTTTTCAGAACATAAAATATCTGGGTCTAGACACACCTGCTTGTATTTTCTTTGATTCCCTATAGTAGTTTATAATGCAATATTATCTTTATTTTTAAGGCTCTGTACCTTAAAATCATAAAAACGGAACCCTTATAGGATCCCTTGGTTTTAGTCTGTCTGTCAAAACCTTTAGTCTCGGGAACGCGTGTTGTTTTTTGGATCTGTAAAAACTCAACCTTCTAAGTCTACGCAGTCAAAAGATATGTTGTAAATTTGTACGGAACCTTCGGTACGTGAATCCGTCTCGCACTTAGCTGGTGTTTCTCGGCTTCGCGTGATTTCCTAGGAAACGAAATGATAAAATACTGACATAAAAGAAAAAACAGACATTTTCAAGTAGCGTTCAATTTCAAACAATTCTTTAATCAATACGATCCCCAATGGAAGACGGGAAATGCTCCCAAATTACGAGCTACTAAACAAACGTTACAGAACAAACATTCTCAGAGGATATTGATCACTTCTACCAAATGTCTGACATAAAGTAAGTACGTACAGAAGGTTACATTCATTGTAATGCCATGCCACGACTCGCCAGAAGCGACGGCGACATGTCAGATCATAGATATTTTGCGCTCTGAAGCATCTCGCAGCGTAATGGACACATGTTTCCGTGTTTCAGCATCCCGCTGACTCGTGGCACGTTCTAAACATACTTTCATTTGTTTTTTCCATAGTCAAGACGCGAATGGCGTGTGGCTTGTGGCCAATTGCAATTGACGTTCAAGTTAAAATTAGCTAACATAAAATTATCAAAAAATGAAAAACATAAATAAAAAACGTAGCTTCAATTTACAACAAATATTGTAATCGTTTTGCCGATGCATTCGCTTTATTTAAAATTTCTGATAGGCCATTTTATACATTTGGCTAATGGATTTTAAAGACTTCGCTTTATATTATTGCAAGTAGTATAAATCAGTGCGTGCGCATGTTTACAATCGTACGAAGCTATCCTTCTGCCTCCTGTCTTCATACCATGTTCGTTTACCGTCGAAGCATGAACTGAACGATCCAATCATACAAATTGATCCCCTGCTCAGGATTCCCGGAGTTATTTTGAAGATGTATGAATGGGAGCCTATTACGAGTACATTGGGTCTATAGAAGGATCCGTGTGTATTAGAAGAGATAGTTTTGGGATGACGTGATCGGAATGGTGATAGGATTAGATAGATAAGAAGTTTGTTATGAAATGTCGTTGAGATGAGGGCGGAAAAGGTGGCGACTAGGAAAGGACGAGTGAGTTCTACGTATATTTTGTTTTTTATCTCAACGATTTTTATTAGAAAGCAATGACTTATTGTCTGGCCTACGCTGTCCTCTCATACTTTTTTTTTGCGGATGGAAATCATCAAATAACTTCCCCCGCTCTGGGCGGAGCGGGGGGGAGTGTAAGACTTGCACTGACTAAAACTCACCGATGTTCCTTCTATTGCCCTTTATGTTCCGGGGCCGCGGTATCTCTTTCGAACAACCCGCAACCCCGGGTCCTCTCAAACTTAAGTACTAACGCTGGAACAACAACATTGCAAAACCAAATGATTTTAAAAGAGAAACCATGGAGTTTCTTGCTGGTTCTTCTCCATAGAAAACGACCAACCCGAACCCTGCACCTTTTCTCGACGTTTTATAAGTGCCCATGTAGGCCTATGTGAAATAAAAATATTTTGAATAAGATTCGTGAATTTAGTATCTCTTTGAATTGTGACAAAGTCAGTAAAAAAATCATCCTGCTAATATTATGAATGCTAATGTTTGTGAGGATAGATGTATTGATGTTTGTTACTCTTTCACGTCAAAACGGCTGAACGGATCTTGATGAAATTTGGCACAGAGTTAGATTATAGCCTGGAATACCACATAGGATACTTTTTTCGATCATCACGCGGGCGAAGCCGCGGGAGCCTGCTAGTCTTTTATATTTCTGGTATTCAATTTTAGTCTCGAACTGTATTGTACGGTCTGACATTTTGAAATCCCTCAAAAGCCACTCTTCTAGCCCACATCTATAGTGAATTAGCGTGGGATTCACAAACGGATCTATTTTCAGTCGTGCTAGCTTTCAGGTCTATTTCAGTTCAAATAACGTCTGAAAGTAAACACTCTTTATAATATTATATCTACAAAATGCCACTGTAATGGCTATTATGTGCCTAAAATGTGGGCATTTTTGAAAAAAATAAATAAAATTTGTCAAAACTGAAAATATTTTAAGAGACTTAAAAGCTCGTTTCTAGTACTTAACGCTACGTTTGCTCGGCTTTAGAATTTACCTAAATGCCACCTTATATACTAGGTGGCTTTTATGTACTGAAACGGAGCGCGATGAATAGGCTAACGTGTAGCCACTAATGTGGCCACAATTTACTCTTTTCAATGGGACTTTTGGTGTTGAATTTTAAATGGAAAGTGTGGATTATTCAGTCCGTTTTAAAACCTTTTTCGAGTGTTTTGGGATAGGCTTTACAGTACCAGAGCTAACAGAATTTCAGCGTATAATATTGAATTATCAAATCGTTTTTGTGTAGGATGGATATACAATAGGACACCTACTTACAAAACCTCATAGGGATAAGCGTAAATTGAACTTATAAATTATTTTTCAACTAGCTTTTGCCCGCGGCTTCGCTCGCGTTAAATTCGGGGTAACACAGTGCCCCTTTACCCTGTAACGGCTACCTGCCGTTTTTGCCCTTGCGCCTTATTAATTTGTAATAGCAAAGCTAAGTTTTCCCTTTTCTTCCCTCTTTCTCCCCGATATCTCATTTTTTAGCCTATTTCGGTCTCCTGGGTCCCAACTATCTCTGTACCAAAATTCATCTAAATCGGTTTAGCCATTAAGACGTGAAGAGGTAACAAACAAACTTTTATAATATTAGTAAGGATATCTACACTAAGTCGAAAACTGGCTCGTTTTCACACGCGTGTGTAATGAAAATCGTTGTGTGTGTGTGCCAGGTGCCTGTAATGAAAAACGTTTCATTCACGTGTGAATTTGTCATTGCTGTTCATCGGCTCTATAACACCCTCGCTTGGTGGCTTGGGCGTTAAATCCGCCTCGGTCGCAATGGCAAAGTTTCCTCACTTGCTTCAAAATGACTACTACTTACTATTCATGAGTAATTCGAGCACTATTTTTTGTGGGATCACTTAATCTATAACTTATCTGCAAGGATTATCCTACTGTCTAAGAGACACTTAGTCATACGACAAAATGAGGGTATCATGACACCCTCTAGTCGCCGCGTAGTACACACTCTTGTAATGATACGTTTTGTCCCCTAGACATTGAATGCCGACTTAGACATCTGAAATCTGAACAGTAAGCTGTATTCTGATCGAAAATAATATAACAAAGCCAATATTAAATTTAAACACAGATTCCATCTTAATAAGCTTAGAAAATCGACTAAAATACCTTTTAAAATCCTCAATAGGATTTCAGGCGATGTTTTTCCAATTTTGATCCTATGAAAATACACAAATATAACAAAATACTCCATGAAAAATCATTTTATTAAAGTTGAACATGTGTGTGTGATTAGTTGTCTCAATAAAAAAAAAACATATATGTGACGCCAACTTACGATTTTAAACGTTCTATGAAATGATGCCCTGGAAAATTATTTAAAAGTTACATTAAATAAAAAAGCTTGGTTTTTAAAGGGCGAAGCACATGTGACTAAAAGAGTGATGGATCTGAATGTTGATGGACGGAGAGCGAGAGGAAGGCCAAAGAAAAGACGGATGAATTGTGTAAGGAATGATGTGAAGGAGAAAGGAGTAAATGATGCCATGACGTATGATAGGGGAGAATGGAAGAAGCAAACGTGTAGCAACCGCCGTACCCAAATAGAATGGGACCAGGGCAGGAAAATGATGATAGTTTATAAAAGGGCTTGATGTTTTGGTTTTAACTTAAACAAAATAGTATTTCTTCGCTGCGAATTCGACAAACACCTGACCAATGAACGCTGAGAAAAATCTCCGCGGAAAAATAGGTCCTTAAGGAAACACTCTCCCAGATTAAGAAAGTCAGATATTCATCCCGACACTGGAATGAGCTCAATATTTTTTAAAAAGACTTCAATGGCGGTACCAAAGAGGTTGAATATCTTGCGTTTGAGGCGGTCGGGAAGTTATAGAAACGACGTTCTTACTTAAAGGCTGGCTTGATTAAGAGAATACTTCGTTTTAATGTTATCATTTGGTTTTTAATTGAGAGTTGAACTGAACAGACTTTTGCTTAATTTTAAACATTTTTTTTTTAGATTCATCTTAACTATGTAATCGCTGTATATGTTTGCCCTGGTGGTTGAAAGATTGTCATGCTCACTTAAATGTCTCGCTGATGGTGGCGTGTGTGTCGGGTCAGTTAGTTCCCTTCAAAATGGTTGAGCTGAATGGGGCTGATAAATGGCGCTGTCAGTCGTGACTGGTCATCTCTTAGCCGCCTCGGTTTGTTTTAATTCATCTATTAAACTTTGTTTTTGCATTTACTCTGGATGCTCTTAATGTGCTTGTTTTTCTACATCGTTCTCACATGTATGTATAATCTCAACATGAACGATGTATCCATGATTTTGTAAAAATAAGATTTAAAAGAGTGTCCATGGAGTTTCTTGCCCATTCTTCTCCATAGAGATCTACGCTTTGGAATGGGCAACTACAGTACTCTTACAAGTTAATATGCCTTGTGACTGAGACTGTAGCAGCATCTTTTTTGTTTTCATGACATTCAACAGTGCCTGTAATGGTCTAATTGAAATAAATGCTTTGAGTTTGAGTTTGAAATCTTAGAAGTTAAATATTGCGGGCTCCCAAAGATGGCGGATTATTATGTGTTCCCATGATATGGGTATCAAATGAAAGCGAGAAGAAGTAAAATTTTAGTTTATTTTTTTAAATATTATTAATTTGTTGCATCTACAAGAAACCAAAATCTATCTTTGCGCCACCTTAAAACTACCAGGCAGACATAAAATCTCAGAAGATCTACAAGCTCTCTAGTCAAAGCTCAGCTAGTAATTAAACACCGTTACTCGGATGCAGCTCGCAATTAAACAGAATCTGTCGTCCAAGTTACTGTGAGATTGATAATGTTATGATTGGAGACACGCGATTTTTGTATTAATTGCCATACTAGTAGGCGTGAATAGAGATGGGAATTCCTTGGTTTGATATGAAGGTTTGACACGCAAGGCAAGACGAAGACTGGTCTCACAAGTACTCCCGTTCAATTCGTATTCGTCAAATTTGAATTTGTCTTTGGTATCGATTCTGCTGTCACGATCTAAACTAAAACTAGTCTAAAAATCTCTAAAATGTAGTTTATTCCTGTCAAACGACGTTTCCTATACTGAAATTTAATAAAGAGATACAACTTAACTATAATTTATTATTCAATCAATTTAGAGAAAATCGCAATCTCATTATTCTGAAATCCGGGGTCGCGGGTTGTTCGAAAGAGATACCGCGGCCCCGGAACATAAAGGGCAATAGAAGAAACATGGGTGGGTTTCAGCCAGTACAAGTCTGACATTCCCCCCCGCTCCGCCCAGAGCGGGGGAAGTTATTTGATGATTTCCCACCACCAAAAAAAAACTGAAATTGACGTTTTTTCAAGAAAAATAGTGGATTTCAAGCTAAGTCGGACTATCTTTAATGGCGACTAAAATGGTGTGGAATAAAATTAAATGTAATTAGGTATGTCATTTTAGTCTTAGTCTAGTTTAATCCGATTTATTTTCGTTGGATCCCAGTTTTTGATCCCATTTTTTAGGTATTAACGATGGGTCCCATTTGATATTACCATTGAATCCCATTTTATGACAACATGTGTACATTTCAGAAGAAAAGTGATTTACTTTTATTAAATATTTCAAAAACACCGTGTGTGTATTTTGGATTTTTTAGGATTGTTGCCACTGGGGAATAAATGAGACAAATGATGTACTCCAAATAGTACTAGACTGGCATGAGTTAAAAATGATCAGGTTTATTTGTGATGTTTATAAATAAATAAATATGAACGCCTTCAAAACAAGCGCCTCTAAGCTCAAAAAAAATATACTGCCGTCATAATTTTTCCATATTTTTTTTATATAATGTGGCCGTTTCTGGCACACAGGTCACAGTTTTAACCTAACCTTTTTTTTGTAAATAAGTAATTATCCTAATCTAAATAGTTCAGTTCCGGGTAAACAACTAAAAACAATCTCTTTTTTCTATAAATGCAAGTCGTTTGTGGCACTCGCCGGCCGCTGCCGCGGCACCGCTCGCTCCGCTCGCTCGGCTCGTGCGTAGGAGGTCACAGTTTTAACCTAACCAAACCTAGTTCCCGGTTCCTATAATTTGTTTGGGTAATGAAATTTTGTCCAAATCTTTTCGGAAAAACGGCAGGCACCCGTTATTCTAACATAACCTATCCACATACCCAAATTTCATCCAAATCAGTCTAGAAGTTTGAGCGTGTTGGAATAACAAACATACATACAAAATTTCGCCCTAAAATATTATTGTGATTTTGTTGTTGGATGTACCCGCATTCAGATGTTTTTAAACATCTGGGATCCAACGGAAATAGTTTTTGGGATTCAGTGGCAATAAAACGTATTTTTTTAGTATTTTTCAAATTTGGGATTCAACGGAAATATATAATAATGTTTTGTGGGATCCAACGCCAAAAATATTAAAGTGGGATCAAAAACTGGGATCCAACGAAAATAAGCGTTTAATCCGAGGGTTCATCACAATCGGCACAAAAATCGCACTTTCGAATTGCCAAAAAAAAGCAAAAATCTTAAGCCCGCCACAAAGCATTATGACTGAAAGATGTTTAGTTGCCCATGTCCATGTGTGATCGACAATTCCATGCCGTAATATCATGTGCGAAGATAACATGATTTTCATTACTTTAGTTGTTGCAGGAAATCTAATCCGTATTTCCTGGAAACGATGAGGTTTCTGCAGAAAGTATTTGCTTTATTATACAGAGTGCTTCAGTCTGTTTGATTTCATGCGTAACTGCTAACAAATTCTTGTTACTGATGAATGATGAATAGATCTTGACATTCATATGAAAACTATGAATAAATACAGACAACATGAAACATGTTTTTCTTTTATTTATAAACATTGAATCGATTGTGTTAAAAATCGGCCAAAGAAATCGCGGAGCAAACATACATACAAAAAACAATCGAATTGAAAACCTCTTCCTTTTTTTGAAGTTCGTTAGTTAATAAACGGTAGATAGATCTTTATTTTTCGGATATGAAATTATCAAATGTTTCCTATCGCTTTGGGCGGGGCAGAAGAAGCATAAGACTTGTACTGACTAAACCTCATCATTTTCCTTCTTTTGCCCTTTTTGTTCCGGGGGTCGCGGTATCTCTTACGAACCAACCCGCAGTCCCAGAGATAAGTATAGCCTGAAACCAACTACACGTAGGTGAAGTCGCAGGAAACAGCTAGACTTTATAAATACACTAGCTTCCGCCCGCGACTTCGTCCGCGTAGCAAAGCTACTTTGGGCTAACGCTATCTATAACCCGCGTGATGATCGAAAAAGAAACATCTTTCTCTCCCCTTTCTCCCCTTTTTCTCACTTTTTTAGCCTATGGCCGTCTCCAGGGTCCCAACTATCTCTGTAGCAATATTCATCAAAATCGGTTCGGCCATTTAGTCGTGAAAACGTAACAAACTCACTTTCGGTTTTATAATATTACTAGCTTCCGCCCGCGACTTCGTCCGCGTGGCATAGTTACTTTGGGCTAACGCAAACTTTAACCCGCGTGATGATCGAAAATTGATGATGATTGTCATAGTAGCTATATGCATGCAAAGTCTCAGCCCGATCGGTTTAAAATTGACAAAGTTTCATGCAAACTTTCATCCCCTATTTTATCCCCTTGGGGGAATTTATCAAAATCCTTTCTTAGCGGATGCAGGGCCTACGTCATAACATCTACCTGCATGCCAAATTTCAGGCCGAACCCTCCAGTGGTTTGGGCTGTGCCGGTGCGTTGATAGATCACTATGTCAGTCAGTCAGTCACCTTTGAGTTTTATATATTTAGACTAGCTGTGCCCAGCGGTTTCACCCGCTGCTCACTTAGGGGTTTGAAAAATAGATGTTGGCCGATTCTCAGACCTACCCGATATGTACACAAAATTTCGTTTAAATCGGTCCAGCCGTTTCAGAGGAGTATGGGAACGAAAATTGTGACACGAGAATTTTATATATTAGATTGATAGTAAAGATACAACTACTATATAAATATATTTGCAGTGTGTACAAGCACATAGGTACATGTTATTAAAAGACACGTTAATGTAAGTGCACGACACATATTGCGGTGCACCGCGCACCTGTGTGCCGAGAGTGCAATTTGTTCCGCACTACACATTTGAAAAGAAATGAAAGATGCGAACCTCGTCCCAGTAAATGTAGGACACTGATTCATTACTGCTGTGCAGAGAAACGGGAATACAGTAATTAAATGCTTGGTACAAATCATACATCAACAAAACTGCTGGGGGTTTTAAATGACTGCTTTAGCAGAATCATGATAGGAAAATAGTAATTATAAATTACGTTAAATTTCTTAAAATTGTCACAAACGCAGTTAATATTGTGAATAGGCTAGTTTCCAAAATAAAATACTGGTCCGTCTTTTAGATTATTCAAAAATAAGGGATATTAATTTTTTATTTGTAAATTAGACCAAAAATGACAAAGATATAGCTCATTAAAGATACGTGTGACATAGCCTTGCTGCATTTTGTTTTTTAGTATTATTGTGATTTGTTTTTTTAATTTTTCTTTTTTTTTGCCAATGTTATTAATACTTTATAACTGTAATATTTAAACAGAAAATTTATAATTGTAAATTTTACTTTGACTTCACGTTTTATAATATAAGCAATTTTCATTTTAATAGACATAATTATTTGTATTTTTTTTTGTAATTTTATTGGCTTCTTATTATGTTTTTATTCCAATTTGTATGTCATTATAACAAGAAATAGCAAGATCGAGCACTACTTGTAAGATCCGTAATGTAACTACTAATGTCTAACAAATAAGTAAAAGATTATGATAAAACTAGAACAGGATGAAATTATGCAACATTTTTGGCTGCCGATCATCATCAAGTAACAATAATTAAGCAAAGAAAAGCGGTTGATAAATGAACGGAACCCTTGATTAGCAGCCACGCCTACCACATCTATCTATCTACATTATCAGTCATTAACTAAATATTTTATATCCTGCGATAGATGGCGTAATTACTGGAGAAACGTTTCCGACAAGCTGACGGGAATTTCTAGCGGTTATATCGTAATTAATCTTGGGAGATAAACGGTCATATTTCTGATAGTTAAATGTACTGGCTGTCGCGGATATCTTGACAGTTAAAAAGGTCAAATTATCATTTCGCGGAACTAATAAGGGGTTCGGAAGAAAGTATAGAATTAACCTTTTAGAATTAACCTGAACGATTGTGTGAGTGTCGGGGGTTCGATTCCCGCTCGGAACAAATATTTGTATAGCCAACAAATAGTTGTTTCGGGTCTGGCTGTTTGTGTATGAGTGTGATTGTTTGTAAACGCACCCACGATACAGGAGAAATTCCTAGTGTGGGGAAAAGTTAAAAAAAAAAACTTAAAACCTTGTTTCCACACAGGTACCTTCAGAAGCCTACCTTCAGCTACCTTCAGAAGCTTATTGTTTTCTGACGATAATATTACGAGACCTTCACATATTTTAGGAACATATTCAGCGGCTTTAAAGAAAATGTTTGCTCGTGAATAAATAATACCAGCCTTTAACTGTCCCACTGCTGGGCAAACGCTTGCTCAAGACGTATTATGTATTCTTCTCAGAAAACCTTTTCATTTGATACCCATATCATGACTATGCTTAAAAAATACTAGTCCGCCATGTTTGGGAGTCCGCCATTTTGGATTTAGAATGACGTCACTCAGCTGACGATGTTTTGATATCCAAACTAAACATGTATGCAAAGTTTCAGCTCAATTGGAAACTGAAATCGGTCAAAATTAACTTCTAAGATTTTTGTACATACTTAGTTTCAGATGAAACTAAAAAATAAAAGTTTGACAATAAAAAGGTTTAAGTTAAGGCTTTCTACTTGTTTCCTGAACTATTATAGAAACGATATTCTTGGTAGTCTAGATCTCTCTAATTATAATTGATATTTCTGAAGCATAAACAAAGGCACCACAAAGTCAAACGTCGAATCAATGTTCATACTCGTACATATCATATTCAAAAAGAGAACGCACTCCAAAGGAAACAATGCAAGCGTTATGATTGGCTGTGACAGCACGGCGAGATCGAGTTGTGAAGGAGTGCATTGTGTTTATTTGAATTTAGAATATTATGGAGATGTTGTACGTGTTTATGGTGTTGTGTATAGATGCTTTTGTTTTCTTAATTGTGTTTTCTCAGTCAGTTTGAAGTGCGAAGCTACAAGGATCTCTTGAAGAATCGCTGAAATGACATTGACATAAGAGAAGGTTATTTCATCATCATCATCATCATCAGGCTATATTAGTCCACTGCTGGACATAGCCCTCCCCTAATGAGCGCCATAGCGCCCTGTCTTCAGCTTGCCGCATCCAGCATCTGCCTGCAGTCTTTCTGAGATCGTCATCCCACCTGGTCGGAGGGCGTCCTACACTACGCTTGCCGAGTCGCGGTCTCCACTCAAGAACACGTTTACCCCAACGGTTGTCGGTTCTTCGTGAGATATGGCCAGCCCACTGCCACTTCAGCTTGCTGATTCTTTGAGCTATGTCGATAACTTTGGTTCTCTGTCGGAGGTTATTTCGCCTGCTTGGTTTGTTTGCGAGAAACTGTGTTGAAGAAACAATGAATTATTGTTTACTAGCTTTTGCACGCGGCTTCGCTCGTTTAATTCGGGGTAACACAGTTCTCCTTTACTGATTTGCAGGTACCTGCTACTTGTAGTTTTTGCTCTAGCGCCTTATTTATTGTAATAGCAAGTTTTCCCTCTTTCTCCCTCATATCTCACTTTTTTTTTAAGTTAGCGTATGCCCGTGTCCAGGTTCCCAACTATCTCTGTACCAAAATTCATTAAAATCGGAAATCGGTTTAGCCATTTAGGCGTGAAGACGTAACAAACAAACAAACTCACTTTCGCTTTTATAATATTAATAAGGATGTACTTAGGTACTGTCTTTTTTACGAATAGGAAATCATCAAATAACTTCTCCCGCTCTTATTCCTTCTTTTGCTCTTATGTTTTGGGACCGCGGTATCTCTTTTGAACAACCCGCAACCCCGGCAGGCAGTGGTCATGGCAGGCCCGTCTGCTTTGCCGACATCTCTTTGAGAAGCGCGTGGACCACTCGCACTGTCGTTACTAGACGGACGGATGTTGGGCTACCTATTGCTCACCGGCCACAGACCCGCATCTACGGTGGCCGGCGCCCGGAGTTAAATCATAGGCCAAAACTTTGACACCAAATTAGACAATAATCACACATCATCATCATCATTTTCCTGGGTCGGCGCAACACGCTTTCTTCTTCCATTCCCCCCTATCAGACGTCACGGTATCATTCACGCCTTTCTCCTTCATATCATTCCTTACACAATCCATCCATCTTTTCTTTGGCCTTTCTCTCGCTCTCCGTCCATCAACATTCAGATCCATCACTCTTTTAGTCACATGTGCTTCATCCCTCCTCATTACATGTCCATACCAAGACAAACGACTCCCTTTAAATTTTTCTGTAACAGGCGCAACTTTCAAACTTCCTCTAATATACTCATTCCTTACTGTTTCCATTCTTGTCACTCCACACATCCATTTCAACATTCTCATCTCCGCTACATGCAATCGTTATTCATCCACCTTTTTACGGCCCAGCATTCTGACCCATACAGTACAACAGGTCTAATCACGGACTTGTATATTTCCCCCTTTAACTAGGCAATAATCACACGATATAAGAAATAATAAATTCATGGTGTTTCACACCCACGTATTTGCTTTTTTACTATAAAAGCAGTATGAAAAAAAAATCGTTGATTAAATCAACAAGGGGAAAAGTTAACAACGCAATCATGTAGCAGACTGTACGATTGTTCATCAAACTGAACTCGTGAACACCAACCACGCGTTTTCCAGCTTTTAATTGAATTTTTAACATCGGCTTTTCTTACCGTTTTGTTGTACACCTCTATCAGATGGATATGGAGACTGAAACACTGTAATGCTGTCGTGCATTACATCCTTACTAATATTATAAAAGCGAAAGTGAGTTTGTTTGTTTGTTACCTCTTCACGCCTAAATGGCCCAACTGATTTTGATGAATTTTGGTACAGAGATAGTTGGGACCCCGGAGACGGACATAGGCTTATTTAAAAAAGGGGGCGACTGTCAGACTTTTACCGACTAAAACCTACCCATTATCCTTCTTTTGCCCTTTATGTTCTGGGGCCGCGGTATCCAACCCTGCAACCCTGGCAGGCGGTGGACCTGGCAGGCCCCTCTGCATTAGGTAGTCCCGCTGATGAAGATATGAATAATATATCAATATTAAACCTAATTATTGTGTAACCGGAAACTGACCACAGAAACTCGAAACTCCATTATCTCGAATTCTCGAAATATCTCACGAAACAGCTCCTTTCGACATTGACGTGGAACTGTCGAAGTTTCAACTTCGGATTCCGTTTCTATACGGTTTAAACTTTACGAAGTTCGTTTGGACGTCAAAGTATCTGTTACTTGTGTTTCGTACGATTTGAAGCAGCTTTTGAAAAGGTATTGATTACAGGACATAAAAGCCAGCGTTCAGGGAATTCGAGTATGTCCGGAGTTCATTACGCGAGCTTTAATTTCTACACGAAAACCGCTGTGCAAACAAATGGTTATTTATAATATTTGAAACCGGAAATTTTCCATGCTAACTGTTATTTTTTTAATACAACGGCTGAAGCCAATTACACTATTTAAATATATAATTTATACAATGCAGTCATGCGATTTTCTCACAGAAATTCCAAACGTCAGAAAGAAGTAGTTCTCACCTTCTATTTATCCACAACCATGTCAAAACCTCTGTTTGAGTTCAGGAGAGCGTTAATAGCGGCTAATGTACGAGGAATAGGCGACTTAGAGTGTGAGTTTCCGATTATTTAAATGGTAAATTTCTCGATGCCAATGTTATATGTCCGCACCATGTCAGTTTAAAAACCTAAATAAATGGTTGATACATGATTTCCGCAGTTGAGGAGCTCGTGGTTGATTAATAACATTCGCTCACGTCAAACTTTAGGTTAAGCCGCGTCGGCCTTGGTTGGTTCGTGGATGGGTGACCATCCATTACATACCGAGTTTCATTGGTATATTAGGTACTTACCTAGTTAATTGGCTCGCAAGTTTGACAACCAGTCTTACTACGTATTCAGTTGCCTACCCCGATATAGTTGGGAAAAGGCTAGGCAGACGATGAGAGTTATACTTAATAGTTAAAACCATCAATTCAACCCTGTACGTTCACTTCACCCCAATAGAATAGGGGTCAGAAGAACTTATAGGGTTGTATTAATGGAATATCAGACTTTTACTGACTGAAACCGACCCATATCCCTTCTTCATTATTTACTAGCTTTCGCCCGCGACTTCGTCCGCCTGGCATAGTTACTTTGGGCTAACGCTAACTTAAACCCGCGTGGTGATCGAATTTCGCGGGCTTCCTTGACGTTTTCACCTTAAAGGAATATAAGGTCTGTAAAATTGTGGTAAGTATATTACAGCGGCGAAGGCCTTTCCACCCTGTAAGTATAGTGAAAGCTAAAACGACAAACGTTTGAACATTTTGACCTTAGACATTAAAGAGGGCATCAAAGATAAAAAAGTTCTAAAGAAAAAAGAGCGACAATACTTTTGAATGCGTAAAGAAATTGGAGTTAAACTGCCATCGACCTTACACGTCATTATTTGGTTCTATCTGCCGTTTCAAAGGTTTGAATATTTGAATAAAAGTATAGTTTTGCTTATTAATGCTTTCAATCAAAAGTTTTTTTATTTCAGCCTTTTAGCTACGGTAAGATGGTATCTCACAAAAAATCTTATAGAGTAGGTATTCATTTTCTATTTCTACTAAAAATATATATATGAGCATTGAGCATATACAATGTGTCCGGTCACGGACTAGCGATATTCTATGTACTTATATAACAAATATACTAGTACACAAATTTATTGATTTAAAAAAAAATAACATTTTTTTTCACAAAAAAGTTAACAAAACTTTTGTTGATTTGCATATTTTTTGGACATTAATTTTGTTTTCTAAAGTCACGAAAATGTAAGCTCATGATTTCTTAATTTAAACGATAGACAATATTGTTGCCCTCTGAATAAACCTATTTTCGTCTCAGTAAGGCCAAAACTTTAAGAGATATGATTATTTTTTGTACACGCATAGAGAATATCTCAAAATGGCTGCCAAAAAAGCGGGGAAGTGAATTAGACCCAAGTGTGTATCGTAATAGTATATTAAAACACTAGTTACATAGGTATCAATAATATCGCTAGTCCATGACCGGACACATCGTAAATCATCTACATAAAGTGGAAGAAAAAATATGTGTAAGAAATAGTTACGAAAATCGACCCAAAATAGACGAAAAAATCGAGTAACAAACAATCAAAAATAAAAACTTACTCTATTTATTATTGAAGTCGTTTTAAAAACCGAATATCACGTTGTTTATGATAGGTAGTCATTAAAACCTTAAACAGTGCATATCAGTTCTACCATGACGAGCATGAACGCCCTCATTTTCTGGATCACCTTTCATTTCTATCACACTTGTATTGTGATCGCCATCTTCCCTGCTTTGCGCCTCGACAGTGATGCCTAAAAATAAACTAATGGCTAGCGCAATCAAAATCGAATAGATTTATCTTGTAACAATATAAAACATAAATCACAAATAAGAAACAAACTTTTTCAGTTCAATTAACACTAATAACGAAGTTACCAGACTGAAAATCCGACTTTTCAGTGAGCACATCGGATGCAAGACTTATAGTTTGAACTTAAATGGATGCACTTCGCACTGAACTTCGGATATGGCATCAAAGTTTTTGAGAAATGTGCGAAGGTTTTAGGTCGAAGCAAAAATAAGCCATTTAGTAAATAGAAAACCAAATGAAACTATTTCATTCAAACAAGCTTATGACCTCGGGTTTGCCCGCATATAAATTGGTAATTGTCCCAAGGGATCGTGCCACCGGAATAAACAGTATTCTATGTGTTATTAATTATCTGTGTGGCAAATTCCATTGGAAACTGTTTAGCAGTTTTCGCGTGATGGAGTAAGAAACATCCAGACATCTATCCATTTATATCCTCACATTCCTCACGAACTTTTGCATTTATAATATTAGTAGAAAATCTATAAAATAAACAGCGTCATCGCCATCATTTCTTAAGTATTGCAAAACGTATTTTGTATCGCCAAGTTAAAGTAATTATTTGCTATTTTTTTTGCTTATGGGATCTTCATTTATGGGCGGAGCTGGAGGAATTGTCAGACGTTTTCTGACTAAAACCCATCCATGTTCCTACTTTTGCCCTTTCTGTTCCGGGGCCGCGGTATCTCTTACGAACAACCCGCAAACCTGAAATGTGGAAGCATAGCACTTTGAAACGGGGTTTTTTAGAAACGGATGTTAGCGTTTATTATTTTGATTACCCTTGCTGCTTACTCTTACTTGGGTCGGTTTTTCTTGGAAATATCAGTACCTGCCTATGACAGCGCAATCGGGGTTCGATGCTCAACTTGTGAACTTAATGAAAACTGCGGAAATTGTTCTGGAACCACATAATTGTTCTGTCGGTTTTCCTTCGCGCGTGTTTAGTGGTTAGAATTTATCTTGAGTGAAACTTTATGGTAGCGACGTGTGTTGCAAACGTTGTAGTACTTACTAATAGGTGATGATTTCGCGATTAAGGCGCGGTAAGAAGCTAATTTTTAGGTATTCGCGGAGGTGAGGCTAGCTGCAGACTGGGCGTGGTCAGACACAAGTATACGACAGTAGTGCATGGAAAAAATAGAAATAATGTCGAAAATATTTCGGCGTTTGATTTTATTTGAATATCATGTTCTTTTGCTTTTTATTTTCCGGGCACGCGGTATATCTTTCGAAAAACCCGCAACCCCGGTAATTAGGAATACCTCTGTCTAATTCTTGGGGAATTACATACATACGTGATAACTTTGCAGTTGGATTTGAAGATGGCGGATGATTACTCCAGGTCATGTTAGAGATTTGATTCAAGTATCATTATCTTCCTATTGGGTGAACGTCATCGAGAAACCGAAGTGGACTTACAAGTAGACATGGTCGTTGATTGAAGCTGTGTAAGCACTGCTTGAATCAATGGCCATTGAGGTGGGCTCAGGTAGTCATGTCACCGATGAAGCGAAGGGCGGGCGTTTTTGTGGGACTGTCTCTTTTAATGTGACGTTCAAAAAGTGCTGATTATCAGCCTAATTTGAATAAATGACTTTTGATTTTTGATTTTGATAGTATTATCGTACTGTTCATACATAACTTCACGCCTGAATTTACAAAATGGGCTCACAGTTACTAACAGAACGCATTCGTCACTAATGAAATTGAGGGAAGAACTTAATTAAATACTGAACATTATTTATACAAGATTTTATTTATCTTAACAAACGCACAACCTCTTTTGTGGTGTTTTGGACTATAAAACTGAACATCTTTGGTTTTACCAGATCTTTTTTAGGGTTCCGTAGTCAACTAGGAACCCTTATAGTTTCGCCATGTCTGTCTGTCCGTCCGTCCGTCCGTCCTCGCTTAATCTCTGTGACCGTTAGCACTAGAAAGCTGAAATTTGGTACCAATATGTATATCAATCACGCCGACAAAGTGGTAAAATAAAAATTGGAAAAAAATGTTTTATTAGGGTAGCCACCCTATATGTAAAGTGGGAAGTGTTTTTTTTTTTTAATTTCAACCCTAACGTGTGATATATTGTTGGAAAGGTATTTAAAAATGAATAGGGGTTTACTAAAATCATTTTTTGATAATGTCTATATTTTCGGAAATAATCGCTCCAAAAGTAAAAAACAATGTGTGCCCCCCCTCTAACTTTTGAACCATAAGTTTAGAAAATATGAAAAAAATCTGAAAAGTAGAACTTTATAAGGACTTTCTAGGAAAATCATTTTGAACTTGATTGACACAACAGTTTTTGTACAAAAAAGACAAAAAGTTGTACAAAATAATTTCCTCCTCCACCTTTAAACTCATAAGTGGGAACACTTATTGTGACGGACGGGAAACTACGGAACCCTACACTGAGCGTGGCCCGACACGCTCTTGGCCGGTTTTTTTTAATGAGAAAACGTTTTAATTGCAAAGTTATATAATAATAATTTAAACTTTTATGTCCGTCTGTCTGTATTTGTGTCTGTTTGACCCTTTATCTCCGGAATAACAACTCTCGAAGTCTACGCATTCAAAAGATATGGCTGTTTATGTCGCAATTTTATACGGAACCCTTAGTGCGCGAGTCTGACTCGCTCTTGTTTTTTGTACAATATGGGCGCTAATGGATGGATTTTCTCCTCATTTTTTTATTTTTCCTCTGCACATCCATTTTGCGAGACCTAAACTTCTTTTTATTTAATGTCCGTTTGCACGTTCCCGCCTTTTTGTTTTTAACACGCTTTTATAAGCTTAAACTGTAACGAAATAAGTAAAAAAAAAACATAACTTTTTTTGACGGCATAGTTGGCGCAGTGGCTGAACGATTGACTGATGCGCTGCGTGTCGCAGGTTCGATTCCCGCACGGAACAAATATTTGTATGGCCTACAAATACCTAGTTGTTTCGGGTCTGGCTGTAGAATTTCTGGGTTACCGATTGAGCTGCTAGTTCCTCTAACAATTATTTATTTCCGATTCAAGCTATATACAATACATATTTTTGCGGATGGGAAATCTTTAAATAACCCCGCGGTATCTCTTTCGCTGCAACAACCCGTGACCCTGGCAGGCGGCGGCCCTGGCAGGTCCCTCTGCATCTATATACAATTCTTACATCATATTTTGCAGGTTACACATCTACCTAACGTTTAATTCCAGACAGGCAAACATTTTCCAGATAGAACTAATCTAAACGGTATGCGCTGCTAGTAGGAAATTGAACTGAAATTGCTCGGGAAAAATGCACACGGCATTACGACTATATGGAAGCTGGAATCGTGCTCCAAATGAGATCTCAGTGGAGGACATTCTCGTTAGGTTAGGTTAAAAATAAATGCACAGGTTTCTCAAGGTGGTTACTCCTGTTTTTTCCAGCAACCTGTCTGATATCGTCATCGCTTCTTTTTTTTTCTTTGCTGGAAAATCATGGAGTAGAGTAAGTAGCTCAAGAGAGATTAAAATGGAGTAGGTTGGAGGCCTTTGCCAACTGGCTAACGGACTTACAAGAAATTAAGAAGCACTAAATATGCTTCAATTTTTAATTGTATAAAATAATAGTGTAGTGTAAAAAGAATAAAAAAAACTTATTGCATTTGTTGTCCGAATACAAAGGCTTACTGGAACAAAGATCCTTATCGCGCGTTGCGAAAAGGGGCTAGACGGAATAAGATAAGACCAAAAGCTGTAACGACACTTTTTGCTATATTTGTAAGCCGTGCGGCGTGCGCGTGTTCCTCTGTCTGTCTCTCTCATAAAAAGCAAGCCAGTTATTTTCGTTTCGTCTTTCTATTTCACATTGAACAGTGTGGTGTCGCGACGATTATTTTTGTTGAGTGTATACAGGTTTTTTTTACATAATAAATAATAACTTCGTTCCATCCGGGTGTCCCTTGACACCTCTTAAGTTTTTTTTGTTTATGGTTACTTCCGGGCTAAGTGTTAATGGGTCCTTCCATTAAGAATTCCTCAGTAGCAGCCGCCTGTGGCAATAGGCTCCACTGTTACATAGGACTTAACATAACTAGCAAAATGTTGGTGTGTAATTAGGTACACCATTTTTTTTGTGGTGGGAAATCATCAAATAACTTCCCTTGCTCTGGGTGGAGCGGGGGGAGTGTCAGACTTGTACTGACTAAAACCCACCCATGTTGCTTCTATTGCCCTTTACGTTCCGGGGCCGCGGTATCTCTTTCGACCAAGCCCGGCAGGCCCCTCTGCTTTGCTGACATCACTTTGAGGCGCGCTTGAAACACGAACGCGCCGTCGACACGGCAATTACTATGCTACTATTGCTGACACATACTTACAATACCCTATCAACTTTCAGTTATATAAACTTTTCACTTCCCACAATTTCACTTTTAGACACTTTTAGGTTCACCACTGCTCAACCATTCGGAGATAACAAGGCGTGATGTTATGTTATGTAACTAACTGAAAACCTACCTCATTTAAGCAACTCGTAACCGACATCATTTGGTAGCATCTGTTCCACGTCTTGAATGAAGAGATACTATACGATGTACTTAACTTAATTGTCATCTTAACTCTTAAGTGAAAGACCAACTGTTGCAGTTTTATTGTAGGTAAGTAAGCACTTAAGTACCTTTACCGCTGAACCGTAATACGAATTAACGGCCCCAGCCATCTGGTGGTGTTTGGTTGTGTTAGTGTATAATTGGTGTTTGCTAGCTGATTGATTTGATTCTTAAAACCTTGTGAAAAATATTTATTTATTTATTATGAGCCAGATGTGTTCCACTGCTGAGCAAAGGCCTCCCTTCCTTCCTCCCATTTTTTTTCTGCTGTTTGCTGTTGTGGCCCAATCCTTTTCGTGGAAGTCTAGCTCGTCACGCCATCTCCTTCTGGGTCTACCGCGTCGCCGGGTCCTGTTGTTCGGAATCCAATCGGTTGTTACTTTGGCCCAATTTTGTTGCGACATGCGGCAGATGTGGCCAGCCCAGTTCCACTTTAATTTTGCGGCTGTATTGCCAACGTCTGGTATTTGGGTCTTGGAGCGAAGCATACTGTTCCTTATACGGTCAGAAAGGACATTGCCACGGGGCAGGTCCCTTTTGTGCAATCGTGTGCCTGATTGGAATAATAACCAAAAAATATTATTTATTTTTTTGTGTGCAAATTATTTTTTATATGAAGGCGTGTCTCTGGTGCCAACCAGTAGTAGAGATTGAAAACCTCATTTTGATTTGACGAGAAGGACAACACAGTTGTCATTCTGGCGGAACGTCGAAGAAACGTCAGTCAACCACGGTACCGAGACAGTTTTGGATGGAACGGTAGCGTGGACTAGATGGTGACGACGGATCGCTTACGTCCCAAATCGAAATCCATTTTCATCTGAGTTAAATTATGTGATTATTGTAATTTAAGTTGTGGATCGTGATTATAAGGCTGCTGGTCGAAAACCTGTCTACTGACTTCTAATATACCTCGTGCGATTACCCAATTTAAGATGAGTGATTCTGATACAGGTACCCACGTGCCTTTATCAGAAGTGGGATACGAAAAACAGTCGGATAAAGATACTCTGCCCCATTAATCAACCTAACAATAGTGGATTACTCACCAATATGGAAGCCCTGCCAACCCGTTTGTTAGCAATGCTGCAGCAAACATCGCAGTCTGTAGCAAACACAAAACGCGGTTCAGTTAATCAAGTTCGACCCAGATGATGAAGATGTTAAGGGCTGGTGCCGTGTTTCCAAGTTGATTATTAACAGCAAGAATTTGAGTGGCGTGGAACTTTTAGTTGCTCTGACAACTGCACTAAAGGGACGAGCGGCATCTGTTCTGACTAAGTTGCGTTTGGAAGACTTAACCTGGGAAGTTGTGAAGCAAACATTGCTGGCGCAATTTGCAGAACCCAAATTGATACGGGACTATTTTGAAGACGTTTTGCGCTTTCAGATCGGAATAAAGGAGACTGCTAGTGAATCGGCTATTCGGTTATGGCCACTAATCGAGCGAATCCCCAAAGTCGATATGTCAGAAGAAGCACTGGGTTCGTTATTTCTGTTCTGAGCTCGAATGACCACATGATTCGTCGTGAACTGACCTCCTACGTTATTGGGATTTCTTTAAAGCGTCGTACTGAAGATAATGATGGTAATGACAATAAGGCAAAAAGACTACGCCTGTCAGACTCGAAGTTCAATGGAAAATGTCATCGGTGTGGAGATCCTAGACACAAAATAGCGTGTAAAAGGCGACGTGACGACTCAGCTAATCGAGCTGATGGTTCGAACAAGGATCAGGTCAAGGACAAGTCGACACCAATCACCTGTTTCACGTGTGGGAAACCTGGCCACGTATCTACGTCATGCCCTGAGAAGAGACGCAGCGCAGCGGTCAGGGAAGTCAACACTTGCGTGCGAAAGACTTCGAGAGGTAAACTGACGACGGCATCTGGTGAGCATATCTGTTTCCTTTTTGATAGTGGTTTAGTTTAGCCGCCGCACGACTGAGGTAGAGTCTCGTTATCATTCGTATGAACTAGAGACTGGCAGTCGTGCGAGCGGTCGAACATTTCCGTCACTGTTTGCACGGCCGGAAGTTCTCGTGTATACAGACTGTAACTCGTTGAAGGCGTCTAAATCAAAGGTCGATTTGACACCCCGCGTTCATAGGTAGGCCATGCTTCAAGCGTACGATTTTAATATTGTCTATCGTGAAGGGAAAAGCATGGAACACGCCGATTATCTATCGCGTAATCACCTACCTGAGATCGCAACTGTAGAACATTGTTCAGATAAGTTTGAAGCTTTTCCTAGCTCTACTACTGCAAATAAAATAATTAAATTTATAGAGTTGCATGCTGGTTAGTTATCTGTCGAGCAAAAGCGCGACGCTGAAATTCAAGACATTATACAGAAAATTTATGACTGTGATTTATCGGAGAATGTAGCACAAACTTATGACGTTACGAATGGTGTTTTTTATCGGTAAAATTAACCGCAATAAAACAGTTTATTTGGATACCTATAGTACCTCGCTCATTAGTATGGACTCTGATCAGTCACATTCATTCGGAAATTCAACATTTAGGCCCCGATAAGACCCTTGATCCGCACAATATGGCGCGATGAGTTAGGCAACGAAAGGTCTACTGTTACGAAATATACCCAGACTGAATTAGTGTTTGGATTTCAATCGTACTCGTTAGGAATTTCTAAGCTTTCAACAGGAGGTGCTCCACACGAGCGCTTAAATTTAGAAGCGATACGTTTAAATGCATCTTAGAATATAGAGAAAGCTGCTAACGCTGAGACTATTCGTTTTAATCGCGTAAGAGCTACAGTAAAGCCATTTAATAAAGGTGATTACGTTTTCGTAAAGAGTTCGGAACGCAATCAAACGAAACTTGACCGAAAGTTTAGAGGGCCTTTCGTGATCACTAATGTTGAAAATGAGCACTATTAATTAAAAAGTGTAGGTGGTCGTTGCCGTACGTTAAAGTATTCGCACGAAAATTTGCGTTTGGTGCCGGGAGGTCGCGAGGGTTTAATGGAATTAGCTGAAGGCATTATGAATGACGAGGAAGCCGTGAAGGCGGTAGATATGCAGTCAGATGGCATTCTTGATGCCGATTTTGAGACTATGTCGGCTCGCAAACAGCTATTGCTGCTTCGGAGGATGAGGGACCTTTTATGTAAAAGTAAACATACACCGAGCATTGTGTGCAGAACCTAAGATAAGTTCAGATTATGTGATGTGATTATGATTTGTCCGGGCTGCGCATCATGAGAGAGCCGATGGCTAGTCGAAGGGACGGTGTTGTCCGGTCTTGCACGTGGGGCAAGTCGAAAGGACGCATTTGTCTGGGCTACGCATCGTATGAGGAAATAGAGCGGTGCAAGTTGCGAGAGTGAGTTTGAAAAAGGCTGTGGCCTAAAATAAGAGGTACTGGCTCATGTCAGGGTGGACGAGCATGGCGGCTCGGATAACAGGATGGTAAGTACCTTCTTGTTGCAGGAATACATATTCGCCCGAGGACGGGCGATTGTCAGTCCGGCCGTGAAGGCGTGTCTCTGGTGCCAACCAGTAGTAGAGATTGAAAACCTCATTTTGATTTGACGAGAAGGACAACACAGTTGTCATTCTGGCGGAACGTCGAAGAAACGTCAGTCAACCACGGTACCGAGACAGTTTTGGATGGAACGGTAGCGTGGACTAGATGGTGACGACGGATCGCTTACGTCCCAAATCGAAATCCATTTTCATCTGAGTTAAATTATGTGATTATTGTAATTTAAGTTGTGGATCGTGATTATAAGGCTGCTGGTCGAAAACCTGTCTACTGACTTCTAATATACCTCGTGCGATTACCCAATTTAAGATGAGTGATTCTGATACAGGTACCCACGTGCCTTTATATACAATTTCATTCACCCTGGGAATAAAGTTAATTATTATTAATAGTTAAACATTACATCGACATCCGTTTGATAGGTGTATAATAAAAAGTTGCCAGAAATCAAATAACTATCGAAAATGACGTATAGTTGGATCAATGGAGTAATCAATATCAAAACAACGATAATTAAATAAATATTTATAACAATAATTATTAAAGCTAGTTTACGTCTCAACATTTAAATGTAAGTCTCCATATTTGACAACTTCAAAGCTACTACTAATGCCAAATCATGGCATTATGTTTTCTCGACAATGAGTTAGAATGGTATAAATCCTGTTTTTTTCATAGGTACTTATTATTGTAGCGTATTATATCTGGAATGCACGAAGACAGGTGTAGTCCAAGTATGAGTTTAATTATGTAAAATATTTAATGACGTAAACTAGTGGATATAACTACTGCTTATAGTCTATGCGAGTGATAGCGATGGAATATGACAACAATAGTTTGCTTATTTTCTATAAGTCTATATTGTTGATTAGATGTTCATAAAAGCGATTTACAAAAACATAAAAGCCTTACGTATTTTGGAAACGCCGAATTAACAAGAGTTTTAATCGATAAAAAAAACTGAAATCGATTTACAAATGGATTAAAAATAATTAATCTGGCAACATTTACTTGCGCATGTCACAGCACTTTGTTCTGAGATTCGTTTCGTTCGTGATTGCTTCGTTTAGATACCTACGTTGAGTTTTGAATTCCGTATTTACGTAGTTACTTTATTATTTACGATACGTGCTCGTGTTTTCTGCTACCACCGAGTTGAGCCAATAAGTTCCTCTCGTACTTTATGTACAAAAGTGCTGAAGTTGTGAACTAATTATACGTATTTTGTCATAAAACGTTATTATTCTACACAACAGATGACCACCTATCTACTTTTAATAATTTGCTAAATAGCAGTACAGTATACCTAATTATGTCTTCATTACTTTGTGCATAAACATGCTTATAGTATGGAAATCTGCATATGGTAATAGTGATGTATACCTAGTCTATGTCAATTTGTAATTATAACCTAGATTTTTAAAACAAAAAATTAATGATATCTCCTGAACCAGGGTGAATAAATGAAAAAAGGTTTCTGATTATGAAAATGCCATGTTTTTACTATTAGGTAAAATAAAAAATTTCAGGGCACAAGCATTTTCCACTGGGACCGAACTTCCTTTACAAAACGGGCAATCTCCTTTTGACGTTTAGTATGTGAAAAATAAAATTGTATAAAATCTGGTTTTTCTAATCAGACTGTTAGAACCATAAACCATACAATGTAAATTGTCTATGCCACGTTCTGTCATTCTGTTCGGTTGTTTCTGACTTCTCTCTATCTTGTGTCAACTGCTGTACTGTGTAACTCAACGACCGTAACTACAACCTTACTAATATTATAAAAGCGAAAGCGAGTTTGTTTGTTTTCTTTGTTACCTCTTCACGCCTTAATGGCTAAACCGATTTTGATGAATTTTGGTACAGATATAGTTGGGACCCAGGAGACGGATATAAGCTATTTTTTAAAAAAGGGATATGAGGGAGAAAGAGCGAAGAAAAGGAAAAACGTAGCTTTGTTATTACAAATCAATGAGGTGCAAGGGCATAAACTGCAGGTAGCGTGTACCTACCTGCGAAATAGGAAAGGGGAATTGTGTTATCCCAAATTAAACGCGAGCAAGCCGCGGGCAAAAGCTAGTTATAAATAAATCTCAGTTTATCCATTTAATCCTCTGTTATTTTCGCCCAATCCCATCACATACAGATGTGTTACTGTTAAGTGGCGAAGGGCGGAGCGTTTGTGGGACTGTCTCTTGTAATTTGACGTTCAAGAAGTGCTGATTATCAACCTAATTTGAGTAAATTACTTTTGATTTTGATATAAGCGGTATAGAAACTCTGCCTTGGCATATCATGCCGTCCAGAAATATCTCTCAGGCACGCCGGTTTTCTCACATATTACGCTCACCGAAACAAATGATAGTAATTATACAATACGCACAAGAATTCGAAAAATCAAAGGTACCTATGACTTCGTATTCATATTAATTTGCATTTGAAAGGATGTTACATGAGTCTTAATTATAGCTGAAGTACAATTATGGACCCTGTAAGGGCACAACATAGTATTTCATAAAATTCATGAATAAAAAATACAACTAACAATTCAAATTCCATTATTAATAAATTATAACTACAGTACTTTCACAAGTTATATTATGTCGTGTGACTGGGACTGTAAAAGCATCTTTTTTTTTTGTTTTTTATGACATTCAAAAGTGCCTGTAATGGTCTATTTGAAATTAATGCTTTGGGTTTGAGTTTGATAAAATAAAAACCAAATAATTAGTAGAAACAAAATAAAGTCAAATTAAATTAGATAATTAAAAATTAAAGTAAGATCACAACATATTATTGCTAAGCACTACGATCACTGTCAATATTTTCATCAGAGAGTAGACTTGGCAGTCCGACGGTACGCTAGGCTATCATGAGGGCAGTAGAATGAAGAGTTAACCAAAAGATACAGAACACGTCGTTATATTTTTATACATCCTACTAATATATTATAATAGCGAATGTTTGTGAGGATGGATGGATGTATGGACGTTTGTTACTCTTTCACGTCAAAACGGCTGAACGGATTTTGATGAAATTTGGCCAGAGGTAGATTATGGTCTGGAAAAACACATAGGATACTTTTTTTCGATATGACGCGGGCGAACCCGCGGGCGCCAGCTCCAGCTATCTTACTAATATTATGTTACTCTTTCAAGTCAAAACGGATGAACGGATCTTGATGAAATTTGGCCAGACGTAGATTATGGTCTGGAATAACACATAGGATCCTATTTTTTTCGATATGACGCGGGCGAAGCCGCGGGTGCCAGCTAGTTTAGTATATATTAAAACCGCAGTGAGAAAAGAGCTGAATTTTGCAAAATCTAAATTGGACGCGTGTGTCGGAATAAAAAAGACTCATAAATTGTCTGCCTGTCTACATAATATGACTTAGGAATGTATATTTGTTAAGGTTCTGTACTCAAAGGGTAAGACGGGACCCTATAAGACTCCGCAGTCCGTCAGTCTGTCCGTCTATCACCAGGCTGTATCTCATAAACTGTGATAGTTACAAGAAATACTGAAAATCTGAATAAAATCAATATTTAAAGGGGTCTCGTACAACAAACATGTTTTTTTTATAAACAATGGTACGACTTATGGACTCGATAGTCGTATCTGCCAATGGCTTAATTGCCAAAAGCCTCCACCAATATCTGAGGGCCTCCTCAGTTCAACGAGAGCCTTCTCGTTAGACGGCTGGATCAAGGGCTTGCTACAAAAAGCGATACTTCTGAAGCCCTGACTGCCAGTAGTTTGGACCCTGTTCCCGATTCCGGTGGGCTAAAATTTTTTGTAGCTTTAAATCTTTTTGTTTTTTTAAAAAAAAAGGAAATACGTAAAAATATTAAAAAAAAATGTGTAAAAATAAATAAACGTTTAAAATTGGTACGAAACCCGTCATGCGCGAGTCCGACTCGCACTTGGCCAGTTTTGTATCACTATGTCTCCGACGTGGTTTGGGATATAAAGCTGAATTTTTTGCTTATTTTACACGCATGTAATGGCTTGGGGTGACGTCTTGCGAATATGCTGTAGGTAATATTACGGGGCTTCGCTCGCGTTAAATTCGGGGTAACAGTTTGAAAAGTTTTGCCTTTAGTTTTACATAGTTTAATAAAGTGTTTTTTGCATTACGATGTCTGTTTATATGAAAAGTTTAAAAAATTTGAAGGCCTGACCATGTAACGGGCAAAAAGAAATCGAATATACTTATATCCGATTGGATTCACAGGGTACTTAATATGAAACTTATATACATATACCCTGTCCAAAATTTAGCAAAACTATCCGTCGCTCGGGTCATAATCAAATTTCGAAAGTGCTCGCTAGCACGTCAGAATTTAGTTAGTTACACGTCAAAATTTCATTCGTGCGTCCTAATGAACTTCTCACAGGCGAGAATTTCACTGCAGTGTAGTATTTGCCTGCCAAATATAAATAATTACCGCCAAAACTTGGTAGTAAGCCAGAAATGTAGTGTGTACAATGCTAAGTATTCGTGTGAACTGCGCCCATTTGGCAGCTACATTGAAATTAATTTCTCGCACAAGTGGTGTGTGCAGAATCAATTTTACTTTTCCAGTACTACTAACATTTCCAAGAATTGTAGATGAAAGGTTCTGAAATAATTCTGTTTCATTTTTCTTCTTCTTTCGTATTTTTTTTTAAACGTTGCTCCACACTAGGAATTTCTCCTGTATCGTGGGTGCGTTTACAAACATTTTTACTCACATACTCAAACAGCCAGACCCGAAACAACTACCTGTAGGTCATACAAATATTTGTTGCGTGCGGGGATCGAACCCGCGACACGCAGCGCAGCAGTCGATCGCTCAACCACTGCTCCAACCGTGCCGTCAAAATTCTTCACATACTTGGGCCCAGGAGGTAGCCCCAATTACCACGGTATTAGGCGGTGTTCTAACCTACTTCCACTATTCTCTTCTTTAGGTATGGAACCCTAAAAATGATGATCAGCTACGTACAATTGATTGATGGATGGCAGCTTAACTAAATACCCGATTACGATGTCTCACTACAGACAGGGCTTACAAAATAGAACTGAATATACTAGGTATATACAGGTTTATTTTGTATAGAATATCTCTTTATCAATCTTTTCAAAATGGCAGACGTGTAAGCCTATTATAGAGTTTAATCGAGTGTCAATCATTTCAGTGAAGCTCGCGGCTTGATAAAACGTTTCAGAATTAGTCTCACCCCAGATATACTGCAATATTGTATCACTTACTTTGAAAAGTAATAAATACTGTGGCAGTTGCTGGTAATGAAACCACATAAATTGGAATTAAAATGGACTGTATTTAAAATTATGCACAAGGTAATGCTAGGCAATGTGTTACACCGACAGTTTGCGAATGGCGACTGACATAGATTCGTTCACCTGAACGGAACGAGTGAATTATTATGTTTGTTTCATACAAGTACTAATATTCGAAATTAGGTGTTTATTGGTCTTGTGACCCACAGATGCCCCTCAAGTTAAAGGGGAAAATATACAAGTCCGTGATTAGACCTGTTCTACTGTATGGGTCAGAATGCGGGGCCGTAAAAAAGGTAGATGAAAAACGATAGCATGTAGCGGAGATGAGAATGTTGAGATGGACGTGTGGAGTGACAAGAATGGATAAAGTAAGGAATGAGTATATTAGAGGAAGTTTGAAAATTGCGCCTGTTACAGAAAAAATTAAAGGGAGTCGTTTGTCTTGAATTGAATGTTGATGGACGGAGAGCGAGAGGAAAGCCAAAGAAAAGATGGATGGATTGTGTAAGGAATGATATGAAGGAGAAAGGAGTGATTGATGCCTTGACGTTTGATAGGAGAGAATGAAAGAGGAAAACGTGTTGCGCCGACCCCAAACAGAATGGGATAAGGGCAGGAAAATTATGAGGTGTTTATCGGTCTGATTGTCTGTTACATTTGTATGTGCATGGCGCAGGTCTATGATCAGATCATTGAGGGTTATACCTTTCATTCTAGCAGCATGTCAATGATGAATGATATCATCATATGGTGTGGCTGAAATGCTGGCAGAAAAGGCAACGAAACAAACAAGTCACCGACTTCCGGTGATTGATGAACTTCAAAAAAAGGAGGAGGTTCTCAATTCGTAGGAATCTTTTTTTATGTGTGTTCACCGTCTACTCAAAGACGCCTGTACCGATTTGCAAAATTCTTTTTTTGTTTGTTTGGGTATACTTCAGGTGGTCCTATATCAATTTTATTTATATTGCTTAGTTAGTTTATGAGTTATCATGTATAATACTTATTTCTCTCTTTGTCTAGATGGGTGACATGCTAATCTTTTAGTAACAATGGAAAATGAATACCTATTCGATAAAAATTATGTGATACTAACTGGCGCCCGCAGCTTCGCCCGCTGATCGAAAAAAAAGTATCCTATGTGTTATTCCAGACTATAATCTAACTTTATCCCAAATTTTATCACGATCCGTTTTGACGTGAAAGAGTAACAAACATCCATACATCCATCCATCCATCCTCACAAACATTCTCATTTATAATATAAGTAGGAAGGATATCATTATACCATAACTAAAATCTATCTCAAGAATGCATATTGAGTTGAAATTAAAACCATATAATCAAGTGTGTGGTCCCTTGTATCTATGTAAAAATCAACCCAAGACTTAGAAGTCTACGCAGTCAAAAGATATGGCTGTGTAGTGTAACCCTGGGTGCGCAAGCCGGACTTGCATTTGGTAGGATTTTTTCCAACTAGAAAATCGCTTTTGATATTTGGAAATTCAATGGATAAATGACGTCAATGATAATAATTAATTAATACCTAACATAAGTACACAGATGGATCTTTGAGTAAAAGTGCTTTAACTTGACCCATTGAATTCATAATTTAAGATTTCATTGTTTTCCTTTCATTTAATTTTGAAGTTTGTTAAAGAGATTTCATCCCTATTGACCCTAACGATCTATGCAATATAAGTACAGGGTGCAACTTTTACAGATTTTAGTCGGTTCGATTACCGTGTGCGACAAGCGAATTTTTAAAAATCTTTGATTGCCGTTTCTTTTCTTTTCAAAAATAAAGGAATGTTTTCTTTGAGTAAAATTTTCTATCTAAAGTATTAAGAGCACTTCCCCTTCAGGTGGCATTACAAAATACCATCCTGATATCGTGATATGATGATGATGATATCGGTCGTGACGTCGTATTAGGTACAATTATGTGGTTTATCTTCTTTTTTTTAACACAATACACAGTCACATTTAAGTACATACTAGTAAACATTTAAAACTGTTTTACGTCCGTCACATCACCATATCAGGTCCAGTTGAAAACCAGCGTCGGGCACTTGCTGCTCGGCAGTTTGCTGAACTGGACCTATTTGGCGCAGCCGTGAGACACACATTATTTTTATTTTATTTGTGTTTAGAATTAAGTTTCATAATTTTTTATTAGTGTGTGCATTTATGGCTTGAGCCAAATAAACTTGTTTTCTTTCTTTTCTTACACCTCTGTCTGTCCCTTTAGAGATGACGGCTTTAATGTTATGTCAATATTTAAATTTCCGTTTTCACAGTGGCTCATTATATTTATCCTTAAATTCTGCAAGGTAAAGGAAGTAATATCTCTCGACATAATTTCCTTTAATCACACCATTCCCCAAGAGTCCGGTCTGTTAACTAATTTGACCAACTTTAAAAAAAGGAGGATGTTCTCAATTCGACTGTATATTTGTTATGTGATTTCTCCGTCATTGGTGGGCCGATTTTCAAAATTCTTTTTTTAATTGAAAGGAGTATACACTCCTGAAGAAGTCTCATATCAATTGTATTTATTTATATTCTTATATTATGTATATTATTAGCTTCGGTAGCCTATGAGTTATCCTAACTAATATTATAAAAGCGAAAGTGAGTTTGTTTGTTACGTCTTTACGCCTAAATGTCCCAACCGATGTTGATGAATTTTGGTACAGAGATAGTTGAGACCCTGGAGACGGACGTAGGATTTTTAAAGTGAGATAAGTGGGAGAAAGAGGAAGACAAGTGGAGAGAAAGATACGCGGGTTAAAGTAAGCGTTAGCTCAAAGTAACTGAGCCATGCGGACGAAGTCGCGGCCGGATTCTAGTCTTCTATATTAAACATTAATGCATGTGGATGATTTGCTTACAACTTTTAGGAAGTAGTAGCTATAGAAAATGAATACTTACTCGATAAGAATGCAACAAAAAACCGACTTCTTAAAAAACTCAAAAAATCGGGAAATTACTTATTATTTCTTTACGTAACGGTCATTTTTGCCCGGTCCTATTCAGTCCGCATAATTTACCCCTTTGAATGCTTTTACCCACTTAAATGAAATTCCGACATCTTTATTTTTTCTTTTTCAACTTTCCGCTATAGTAGTGAAAAATCGTAGTCGTTTTGTCAGAACAGAAAATAATTTAAATTCTAAATAAGATTGGTTTTGTATTATATTATGTAAGTAATATTTTTGTCCAGAAGTAATTTGTTAGGCTCTGCTTAAATCATAACAGAGATCTAAAAATTGTTGTCAGTAACTTTTATTTCGTACCTATTAAGTCAATATTATATAGTCCCCTTGACCGTTTTTGGCTACGGTGGACAATCTCAGCGGACATTAGCCATCGGCGCAGGAGATATTATAGTGCAGGCGTGTGCGCAGGCACAGGTGCACTCTCTCCCTCACTCTCATAGTCCGATGGGACGGCAATCTGACACGACCGGAGAGAGATCAGGCGCAGGACCAACGGCTTAACGTGCTTTCCGAGGTATGGGGTATCTTACCGCTAGCTTCCAAACTCCAGGCTGCTACTGTGAAATTCCTTATGGAAAAACCCAATAACTCTTTTTGTCCGACCTAGGAATCGAACCCAGGACTCAGTCTTCAGCAGTCGCGCTTGCGACCGCGAGACCAATGGAGCAGTTAATAGTAAATATATATCATGGTCATTTTCCTGCCCTTGTCCCATTCTATTTAGGGCCATCCATAAAGTACGTCACATGTAAAGGGGGGGGAGGGGGTCGACGAAATGTGACATGGTGTGACAAGGGGTGGGGGGGTCCTAGTTTTGTGACATCACATTTCAAATTTAATAAATTGAATCGCGTTTGAAATATTAAATTATTTTTTAGTGTTCTCTATAAATTAGGTATTTTTATATGTAAAATTGCAAATTCGTGACGTCACTCTAGGGAGGGGGGGGGTCTCACAAATGTGACCACCTGTGACAAGGAGGGGGGAGGGGCCTAAAAATCATGAAATTCGCGTTACGTACTTTATGGATGGGGGACCCCTATTGGGGTCGGCGCAACACGTTTTTTTCTTCCATGCTCCCCTATCAGACGTCACGGCATCATTTACTCCTTTCTCCTTAATATCATTCCTTACACAATCCATCCATCTTTTCTTTGGCCTTCCTTTCGCTCTCCGTCCTTCAACATTCAGATCCATCACTCTTTTAGTCACATGTGCTCTAATGTGCGTCAATATATATAATGTAGTAAATAGTTAGTCAATATGACACAGTCTTCATTTCGAAAAGCAGTTTCATTTATTTGAGACCACCAGCATCACAACTGGAGCTTGATACTCACACTATGTTTTTGTATATCTGATTTATAACCCGCTTTTCAGGATTTTGACGTGATAACGTCTTTAAAATCGTTTTAGTCGGGTGACATGTTCAGAAACTTGTAAACCTCACGAGCGACATTTCATAAAGATGGTAGCGCCATCTGTTACTTGGCTCGAAAAAAAAACTTTAAATTAGTACTTAATTTCATTTTAGATGTCACTACTGGTGATAACTTATATCACCACTAAGACGTTATCACGTAAACATCTCGATCGTAAACCTACTTTACAAACAACCAATTTTTAAGAAATAATAAATACCGTGTTACTGCTATAACATACAACAACTATAACAACCTAACTTCTACCCGTTGGGGAAACCAACAATAATAATTTTGAACTTAATGTAAATTACTCTCGAAAGAAAGTATTTCTGCCATTCTCAAAGGATTCATCCTTACTAATATTATAAAAGCGAAAGTGAGTTTGTTTGTTTGTTACCTCTTCACGCTTTAATGGCTTAACCGATTTTGATGAATTTTGGTACAGAGATAGTTGGGAACCAGGAGACGGACATAGGCTATTTTTTTTTATAAAAAGAGTGTGATATGAGGGAGAAAGAGGGAAGAAACGGGAAAACTTAGCGTTGCTATTACAAATCAATTAGGCGCTACCGAATTTAACGCGAGCAAAGCCGCGGGCAAAAGCTAGTATAAAATAAAACTTTGAAAGTCTCTCGATACTAAATTCGCAGAATTCGCATTTAAGATTGATGTTAAATGACGAATATTTTCAAGTCATTTCCTACTAATTTTATAAATGCGAATGTTTGTGAATATGGATGTTTTATACTCTTTCACGTCAAAACGGCTGAACGGATCTTGATGAAATTTGGCACAGAGGTAGATTATAATCTGAAATAACTCATAGGATTTTTTTTTCAATCATCACGCGGGCGAAGCCGCGGGAGCCAGCTACTTCATAGTATTTAACAACAATACCAAGGCGAAGGACAGTGTGCTGTGGGACTGTTTAGAAAAGGAAAATGTCCAGGGATGGACTGCGATAGATAGAAAGAAAAGAAAGAAAAATCATTTATTTGGCCCATGCCACAAGTGCACACAAAATGAGATAAAGACTTAAAACTAAACGATACAAAATACAAATACGTAATTGTGTGTCTCACGGCTGCGCCAAATAGGCCCAGTTCAGCAAACTGCCGAGCAGCTAGTGCCCAGAGTGCTAGTGAGATCAGATCCAGCCTGTTCATTTGCTGTCCTCCCCCAGCGACGCCCTAAGCAGAGGCCTGTACCACGCAGAGGGTGTCCTTAGCATGCAGTCGCATAGGATATAACTTTTTGCCCCTGGTGCGAGACCTTACTCTCAATGCACCTACAGGATAGTCTGGTTACCACAGGGCCAGGGCCACCGCCTGTCGGGGTGGCGGGTTGTTAGAAAGAGATACCGCGGCCCCGGAACATAAAGGCAATAGAAGGAACATGGGTGGGTTTTAGTCAGTACAAGTCTGACACTCCCTCCCGCTCCGCCCAAAGCGGGGTAAGTTATTTTCAGTAATCTATAAGTCATCATTCTCCTACCCTTATCCCAATTTATTTGCGGTCGGCAACATTTCTTCCATTCTTCTGTTTAACTTATCATTTGTTAACATACCTCCTTCTATGCCATATCCTCCTTCACACAGTTCATCCATCGTTTTTTTGGTCTTTCTCAACTCCTTATCCATCCACATTAATACTCAAGACTTTCCTTACGACATTGTCCCCATTCAGTAATATTATACTTTATTTATGTTTAAAAAGCGCTTTAACTCTCCTCTTTAAAAGCGAAAGTGAGTTAGTTTGTTTGTTACGTCTTTACGCCTAAATGGCTTAACCGATTTTGATGAATTTTGGTACAAAGATAGACGGATATAGGCTATTTTTTCAAAAAAAAAAAATATCAATCTTTTTTTAAAAAAATGCCTATGTCCGGCTCCAGGGTTCCAACTATCTCTCATTTAGGCGTGAAGACGTAACAAACACACAAACAAACCTACTCACTTTCGCTTTTATAATATTAGTAAGGATTATTTGTATGTATTTATGTTTATTAAATGATTGATAATTTTAAATTTTCCTGCTTTGTTTTTTCCATACAATGTGTCTACATTATCTCATCCAACTTTCCTCTCGCAGTTTGCTGAAAGAAATTTCTAAAGAAATAAGCTGTACCTTTGTGCTCTTCTGTCTTAATGTAATGTCCCGTCATGTGTTTTGTGTGTGTATAAATAAATAACAGAATCTAACTAAAATACTCGTGAACGTGACCAAACTTCTAAAATGAAATCCACGATGCATCTTGTAAGCACTTGAAATTTTACGAACTTTTCCCTTAAGGGGAGAAAGTTTCCCCTCACTTTACTGTCACCACCTAAGTTAAGAGACGCTTAGACGTTCACTTGGTGTGCTTAAGTTATTTGGAGAGGATGAGTAGACTATTTCCTGGAAAATTTACATATTGAAGGGCTTTGAGGCACTTTCTAACTGCATCTATGATCTAGTGTGATGCTAAGTATGAGGTTTCTGGGTTCTTTCTTAGGTCGGAGTGTTGTTGGATTTTACATTTAAAAAACACGGTAAAAGTGAAAAATTTTCACATTATAGACATTTAGACGTCCCTACTCCGCGGCCGACAGTCACGCGACATGCAACACACAGACGAAAAAGTTTGAGACGATGTAATAAAAGTTTCACTTTAAAAAAAAACGTTGTTTCACACTAGGAATTTCTCCTGTGTCGTGAGTGCGTTTACAAACATTTAAACTCACATACACAAACAGTCAGACTCGAAACAACTATCTGCAGGTCATACAAATATTTGTTCCGTGCGGGAATCGAACCCGCGACACGCAGCGCAGCAGTCGATCGCTCAGACATTGCGCCAACCGTGTCTTCATTTCACAGTAGCAACCATTGAGTTTGGATATATGTCCGGTTGATGGTATTAGACGCCCACCATCATATAGGACTTGAACGTAGCTGGCTAGATGTGTGTCTGTACAGCTCTGCATAACCTTTTAGGGGTTGCAAACGTGATGTTAAGTTTTTAGACCAAGAAAATCTTCAAAATACACCAATTGGTTGTCTCGAAAAGATCGCTTTTAGCGATAAGACCACCCATTGTGTCACCCTATTTATAAATAGTTTAATGTTATTCTTGTTATTTGTATGGTGTACATAATAATAAAGAATATTCTATCTATCTATCTATTGGTCTTGGAAACATATATCTGGTATCTTAGTGACATAACCAGGGTTTGTTTTTGGCTCTTCAACGACAGAAGTATTATCACTTAAGACTAATATTTTTTTCTTTCTCTTTGCAGGTACTTAAAAACACTGCTTTTCTCCTGAACAATGAAACAGACGCAAGTGTTGCAGTTTTAACACCTTCATAAAATATGTAAGTTTGCACGATAAAATTGTCCTCATGGGAATTCGTCTCAGTGTCGTCCTTTCGCCTGCTGGGGCTGCGGGTTGTTCGAAAAAGATAACCGCGGCCCCGGAACACAAAGGGCAAAAGAAGGAACCTGGATTGTTTTAAGTCAGTACTAGTCTGATACTCCCCCTCGCTCCGAACAAAGACATAAAGTAAAAGAGGGGGAAGGTTTTTGAAAATTTTCCATCCGCAATAATAAAAAAAACCGCTCGGGAGGTTCAGATTTGTACTGTGTAAAACCAATCCAAGTTCCTTCTTTTGCTCTTTATGTTCCGGGGCCGCGGTATCACTTTCGAACAACCCGCAACCCTGGCAGGTGGTGGCCTTTGCAGGCCATTCTGCTTTGCTGACATCTCTTTGAGGCGCGCGTGGAACACTAACGCGCTGTCGACACGGCCTGTCGTCACTGGCCGGACGGACGGTGAGCTACCTATTGCTCACGGCGGCCGGGAGTCGTCTCGCTCTTAAAGAGTAATTTAATGATATACCATCTGAAAAAAATAGTGTAAATCTTTACCCATTCTCAAAACTTTCCAACTAAAATATTCTTCATAGCTATTGCAATTCCCCGTAAACTATAATCAAGATACGAAACAGAAATACGATCTCTGATTCAATTAGTCTCGGATAACAGCATCGCGATACAACTCAATTTACCTAGTAATTTCTGACTACCCTCTAATCTTTCGTACCGTAATCTTCGATTCAATAATCGGAGCCATATTCAGGTCATTTCGCTTTTAGATTTCGTCACGTGTAGAAGTGTAATGTGTTCTTTTGTAAGTGTTGATAAAATGTTTCAAATGATAGTTCCGTCTGATATTAAAATCGAGTGCTACAAAATGAGCAATACTTGTTTAAAGAAACACAAATAACATTATTTAATTTTATCTGTACTGATTAAATTAAGAGGAAAGTCAACTTTATCAAAATGTATGTCAAGATAATTTCAATTTTGAATTCAACGATTAGTTTATCTATGCTCTTACTATTATTTCCAAACTACAAATGACATTAATTTTATTAAAAATATGTACAAGAATTAAAATGGTCAAATAATAATAGGGTGTTAAAAAATTCGTCCGCATTGCTGTCAACAGGAAAAGTGCCCAGAAGGCTGGCAGATTAAAACTATTAAATATCCTGAAGTAGCTACCCTAAATAATATTCCTGCCCTTATCCAAATTTATTTGGAGGCATGCCTTCTCTTATCATAAGTACTTTTCTGTTAATCGCCATCTCAGCAGAAATTATTTTTTCACACAAGTATTTAGTTTCATGTAAAATATGACATCGATCAAAATCAAAAAATCTAAATATTTTTATTTCACATAGGCCTACATGGGCACTTGTAGAACGTCGAGAAAAGGTGCACGGTTTGGGTTTTGGTCGTTTCCTATGGAGAAAATCCGGCAAGAAACTCCATGGTTTTTCTTTTAAAATAATTTGGTTTTACAATGTTGTTGTTACAAATATATTCTTACACATCGCTGTCTACTGGTTATGTGCTCAAGAGACTGGCGGTATTGCCACGTTGTATGGCAATAACCTTACCTCTGGCAAATTAACACCCAGCTTTTGAATGACCGCAAGTACGATAGTGCACACAAGTAGTGTCAATTAGTAGAACGATATGTTGAAAAAAAAAATGATTACTGAAATAATTAAATTCCCTACTCTTAGTTGGTAATTAGTTTGAATGGTAGGAAGTCTTAGAATTCTGTTTGCCTGTCTTATATTTCACAAATATTCGCCGTAAAGAAATTCCAAAGCACTTATTTCAAGCGTCGAATTCCTTGAAAGGACCCAATAAATGTAAGAAAACATATTCGCCCCTTTGAAGATCAAGGGAAGCAAATTCTCGCCCACTGTTGACTTCAAACAATAGCTATTGGTCCCAAAAGGCCTGTTCCAATAAAATATTAAAGGCCCACTTTTCCTGCGATAAATAAACCTTTATCATCACACTTTACGTGTGCGTGTTGGGGCCAAAGATTTGTATTTTTAGATTGGCCGACATTGTTGATCGTGGCCAATGGCTTTTTAAATTATGTTTGTATTGTCTTATTTATAGAAATGACTTTAAATGAGAATATTCCTTTAAGAATTAACACTGAAATTCTGATATTTTTTATATTGAAATGTCGAGGTCGATATTGGCAAAGGTGGTGTGACGATTCGGCCATGTTCGCTGGGAAAACGTGGACAGAAATTATACAAAACAGAGGTTTGGAAGAAGAAAGGGGCTTTTGGTTTGCTCAGCAAAAAGATACAATGTAGGCTACAAAAAATGATTTAAAATGATAATAAAAATGTTTGCGAACATCAAAATGAGAAAAGAATTACAGGGCGTCAGAAAATTGACCACAGCGCTGTCGATAAAATAACCCAAATTCTTTGGCCAAAAAAGGTTAGCCCTCTGGTAACATGAAGAGTCAGCCAACCGCTTGGCGATATCCCGAACTGCTAGATTAGCACTTAGACCCCATGGCTCTATTGTTTCAACCCCAAATGGCTTGAATATATTGCAACTACCATATAGGTTAATGGTACGTGACAATTATAAACACCAATTATATTATCTAATCCATGGTTTCATTGATTTTGCATGCTAGATTTTAGCTAACTGTTTTAGGGACTGTAAACAACTTGATCATCAGTAATGTTGCAAATAATAATATTTCATTTCGCTCATTCATACTGAAGAGATGAGTTCACTCATACCGGGGTGGACACCTTTTCGTACGCCTAAGTACGGGAAGACAACTAATGATTTAAATCTTCGCTCTCAACTTTTGATCTGGATGAAATCCTTAGCGATATAAGGAAAGGCTGTTATTGTCATATCACAATAGGGCTGAACCCTTTATCAGTTCGAAGCACGAAGTCTCAAAGGCACAGAGGAGAGGTGAACGGTATTTGGGGTCACCACCTAAGTTAAGAGACGCTTAGACGTTCACTTGGTGTGCTTAAGTTATTTGGAGAGGATGAGTAGACTATTTCCTGGAAAATTTACATATTGAAGGGCTTTGAGGCACTTTCTAACTGCATCTATGATCTAGTGTGATGCTAAGTATGAGGTTTCTGGGTTCTTTCTTAGGTCGGAGTGTTGTTGGATTTTACATTTAAAAAACACGGTAAAAGTGAAAAATTTTCACATTATAGACATTTAGACGTCCCTACTCCGCGGCCGACAGTCACGCGACATGCAACACACAGACGAAAAAGTTTGAGACGATGTAATAAAAGTTTCACTTTAAAAAAAAACGTTGTTTCACACTAGGAATTTCTCCTGTGTCGTGAGTGCGTTTACAAACATTTAAACTCACATACACAAACAGTCAGACTCGAAACAACTATCTGCAGGTCATACAAATATTTGTTCCGTGCGGGAATCGAACCCGCGACACGCAGCGCAGCAGTCGATCGCTCAGACATTGCGCCAACCGTGTCTTCATTTCACAGTAGCAACCATTGAGTTTGGATATATGTCCGGTTGATGGTATTAGACGCCCACCATCATATAGGACTTGAACGTAGCTGGCTAGATGTGTGTCTGTACAGCTCTGCATAACCTTTTAGGGGTTGCAAACGTGATGTTAAGTTTTTAGACCAAGAAAATCTTCAAAATACACCAATTGGTTGTCTCGAAAAGATCGCTTTTAGCGATAAGACCACCCATTGTGTCACCCTATTTATAAATAGTTTAATGTTATTCTTGTTATTTGTATGGTGTACATAATAATAAAGAATATTCTATCTATCTATCTATTGGTCTTGGAAACATATATCTGGTATCTTAGTGACATAACCAGGGTTTGTTTTTGGCTCTTCAACGACAGAAGTATTATCACTTAAGACTAATATTTTTTTCTTTCTCTTTGCAGGTACTTAAAAACACTGCTTTTCTCCTGAACAATGAAACAGACGCAAGTGTTGCAGTTTTAACACCTTCATAAAATATGTAAGTTTGCACGATAAAATTGTCCTCATGGGAATTCGTCTCAGTGTCGTCCTTTCGCCTGCTGGGGCTGCGGGTTGTTCGAAAAAGATAACCGCGGCCCCGGAACACAAAGGGCAAAAGAAGGAACCTGGATTGTTTTAAGTCAGTACTAGTCTGATACTCCCCCTCGCTCCGAACAAAGACATAAAGTGAAAGAGGGGGAAGGTTTTTGAAAATTTTCCATCCGCAATAATAAAAAAAACCGCTCGGGAGGTTCAGATTTGTACTGTGTAAAACCAATCCAAGTTCCTTCTTTTGCTCTTTATGTTCCGGGGCCGCGGTATCACTTTCGAACAACCCGCAACCCTGGCAGGTGGTGGCCTTTGCAGGCCATTCTGCTTTGCTGACATCTCTTTGAGGCGCGCGTGGAACACTAACGCGCTGTCGACACGGCCTGTCGTCACTGGCCGGACGGACGGTGAGCTACCTATTGCTCACGGCGGCCGGGAGTCGTCTCGCTCTTAAAGAGTAATTTAATGATACTTATACCATCTGAAAAAAATAGTGTAAATCTTTACCCATTCTCAAAACTTTCCAACTAAAATATTCTTCATAGCTATTGCAATTCCCCGTAAACTATAATCAAGATACGAAACAGAAATACGATCTCTGATTCAATTAGTCTCGGATAACAGCATCGCGATACAACTCAATTTACCTAGTAATTTCTGATTTATTTTCGTTGGATCCCAGTTTTTGATCCCATTTTATAGGTATTAACGATGGGTCCCATTTGATATTACCATTGAATCCCATTTTATGACAACATGTGTACATTTCAGAAGAAAAGTGATTTACTTTTATTAAATATAATATTTTAAAAACACCGTGTGTGTATTTAGGATTTTTTAGGATTGTTGCCACTGGGGAATAAACAAGCGCCTCTTAGCTCAAAAAAAAAATACTGCCGTCATGATTTTTCCATATTTTTTTTTTATATAATGTGGTCGTTTCTGGCACACAGGTCACAGTTTTAACCTAACCTTTTTTTTGTAAATTAGTAATTATCCTAATCTAAATAGTTCAGTTCCGGGTAACCAACTAAAAACAATCGCTTTTTTCTATAAATGCAGGTCGTTTGTGGCACTCACCGGCCGCTGCCGCGGCACCGCTCGCTCCGCTCGCTCGGCTCGTGCGTAGGAGGTCACAGTTTTAACCTAACCTAACCTAGTTACCGGTTCCTATAATTTGTTTGGGTAATGAAATTTTGTCAAAATCTTTTCGGAAAAACGGCAGGCACCCGTTATTCTAACATAACCTATCCACATACCCAAATTTCATCCAAATCAGTCTAGAAGTTTGAGCGTGTTGGAATAACAAACATACATAGGTACAAAGTTTCGCCTTAAAATATTATTGTGATTTTGTTGTTGGATGTACCCGCATTCAGATGTTTTTAAACATCTGGGATCCAACGGAAATAGTTTTTGGGATTCAATGGCAATAAAACGTATTTTTTTAGTATTTTTCAAATTTGGGATTCAACGGAAATATATAATAATGTTTTGTGGGATCCAACGCCAAAAATATTAAAGTGGGATCAAAAACCGGGATCCAACGAAAATAAACGTAATTTCTGACTACCCTCTAATCTTTCGTACCGTAATCTTCGATTCAATAATCGGAGCCATATTCAGGTCATTTCGCTTTTAGATTTCGTCACGTGTAGAAGTGTAATGTGTTCTTTTGTAAGTGTTGATAAAATGTTTCAAATGATAGTTCCGTCTGATATTAAAATCGAGTGCTACAAAATGAGCAATACTTGTTTAAAGAAACACAAATAACATTATTTAATTTTATCTGTACTGATTAAATTAAGAGGAAAGTCAACTTTATCAAAATGTATGTCAAGATAATTTCAATTTTGAATTCAACGATTAGTTTATCTATGCTCTTACTATTATTTCCAAACTACAAATGACATTAATTTTATTAAAAATATGTACAAGAATTAAAATGGTCAAATAATAATAGGGTGTTAAAAAATTCGTCCGCATTGCTGTCAACAGGAAAAGTGCCCAGAAGGCTGGCAGATTAAAACTATTAAATATCCTGAAGTAGCTACCCTAAATAATATTCCTGCCCTTATCCAAATTTATTTGGAGGCATGCCTTCTCTTATCATAAGTACTTTTCTGTTAATCGCCATCTCAGCAGAAATTATTTTTTCACACAAGTATTTAGTTTCATGTAAAATATGACATCGATCAAAATCAAAAAATCTAAATATTTTTATTTCACATAGGCCTACATGGGCACTTGTAGAACGTCGAGAAAAGGTGCACGGTTTGGGTTTTGGTCGTTTCCTATGGAGAAAATCCGGCAAGAAACTCCATGGTTTTTCTTTTAAAATAATTTGGTTTTACAATGTTGTTGTTACAAATATATTCTTACACATCGCTGTCTACTGGTTATGTGCTCAAGAGACTGGCGGTATTGCCACGTTGTATGGCAATAACCTTACCTCTGGCAAATTAACACCCAGCTTTTGAATGACCGCAAGTACGATAGTGCACACAAGTAGTGTCAATTAGTAGAACGATATGTTGAAAAAAAAAATGATTACTGAAATAATTAAATTCCCTACTCTTAGTTGGTAATTAGTTTGAATGGTAGGAAGTCTTAGAATTCTGTTTGCCTGTCTTATATTTCACAAATATTCGCCGTAAAGAAATTCCAAAGCACTTATTTCAAGCGTCGAATTCCTTGAAAGGACCCAATAAATGTAAGAAAACATATTCGCCCCTTTGAAGATCAAGGGAAGCAAATTCTCGCCCACTGTTGACTTCAAACAATAGCTATTGGTCCCAAAAGGCCTGTTCCAATAAAATATTAAAGGCCCACTTTTCCTGCGATAAATAAACCTTTATCATCACACTTTACGTGTGCGTGTTGGGGCCAAAGATTTGTATTTTTAGATTGGCCGACATTGTTGATCGTGGCCAATGGCTTTTTAAATTATGTTTGTTTTGTCTTATTTATAGAAATGACTTTAAATGAGAATATTCCTTTAAGAATTAACACTGAAATTCTGATATTTTTTATATTGAAATGTCGAGGTCGATATTGGCAAAGGTGGTGTGACGATTCGGCCATGTTCGCTGGGAAAACGTGGACAGAAATTATACAAAACAGAGGTTTGGAAGAAGAAAGGGGCTTTTGGTTTGCTCAGCAAAAAGATACAATGTAGGCTACAAAAAATGATTTAAAATGATAATAAAAATGTTTGCGAACATCAAAATGAGAAAAGAATTACAGGGCGTCAGAAAATTGACCACAGCGCTGTCGATAAAATAACCCAAATTCTTTGGCCAAAAAAGGTTAGCCCTCTGGTAACATGAAGAGTCAGCCAACCGCTTGGCGATATCCCGAACTGCTAGATTAGCACTTAGACCCCATGGCTCTATTGTTTCAACCCCAAATGGCTTGAATATATTGCAACTACCATATAGGTTAATGGTACGTGACAATTATAAACACCAATTATATTATCTAATCCATGGTTTCATTGATTTTGCATGCTAGATTTTAGCTAACTGTTTTAGGGACTGTAAACAACTTGATCATCAGTAATGTTGCAAATAATAATATTTCATTTCGCTCATTCATACTGAAGAGATGAGTTCACTCATACCGGGGTGGACACCTTTTCGTACGCCTAAGTACGGGAAGACAACTAATGATTTAAATCTTCGCTCTCAACTTTTGATCTGGATGAAATCCTTAGCGATATAAGGAAAGGCTGTTATTGTCATATCACAATAGGGCTGAACCCTTTATCAGTTCGAAGCACGAAGTCTCAAAGGCACAGAGGAGAGGTGAACGGTATTTGGGGCAACCCTAAATATAAAGGCGTTAATACACGGTTATCCTCTGGGAACGTGCATTGTTTACCCTGTTATTAGAGGATGGCGGGCATTGTTGGGTTGAATGTTTAAGTGGGCATTTATGTCCGATTTCACCGACACTAGGTGGCATCTAAGTGAACGGACACTTAGCTTGTTGTTTCTATGGGGTTTAAGGATAGACGATTTTACTTTATTAATTAATTAGAATAAGAAGACACAAAGAGATAGAATAGAAAGTATAGAAAGTGGAACCGTTCAATCATTGTTAAACAACAGATAATATCAACCTGCCGTGGAGGTGTAGTGCGTCTGGCATGTTGCTGAGAACAGGGTGGATAATTTTTATGCAGTAATGAGGAAATGGGCCGCCTCCTTCATGTCCCGACTAAAAGCCACTACAAATGTAATTGTCAAGGCTGTGTATGACTGCTGCAAAGTTGACATATTGTGATTTATAATTGTTTAATTGATGATACGAACTGATGAATCTTAAATAGTAATAATAGTGTTTAAGTCCTGTATATTTTCTATTGGATTATGTAATTTATAATTTTATTGTAATTATGGGTGTATTACCTGAAATAAATGTTGTTTTTTTTTAATATCTTCTAACTCATGTTTTCTTATAACTACGACGAAGAACAATTCCGCTACACGTTGCCAATCTTTCACATCAAAAGCCACGCATGTCAATACCAATCAAAATTAATGAATCTTGACCTTATTAACCAAAAGCTCAGCCATTAAACAACCCGTTAGCATGTGCAGAAACCACCCACATACCATGTTTTTGCACCTGTCAACCGGAAGTCACCAGTTCATTATTACAGTTTTGATGTAACCGCAACTCAATCAAAAAGCAACCTTAAAATTATCATGTTAAGATCTGCAGTGATTAAACAGTAATTACACCTGATCGGACAGGTCGTTGACCCTGCGCAAGAGCAATCTTTAGTTCATTCACGTGTTCCGCACCTGCTTAGTTGTAAACCAATGATTTTCGTTTCTGGTACTGTCGTGAACAATGGTGGTTGATTGAAATTGATTTCGTTATAATGCTCCAAGTGTGATAAACGGTATTTTTTTTTTTTCGAGAATACGGTTAACTTCGTGCGATGTTGCAATTGATATTGTAGAGTCATTGTTTTTGGTGATTCTTTGATTTTAAAATTTGATATCAGGAAAAGATGTTTTTTTTTTTAATTTTGCTATGAATAGTCCATTCGTCATTTGTTTTTTTTTATTATTATTTAGGTTATACCTACGGTATTGTGTTCTCTTATCTGCTCCGTTGGGCTTGCGGTCGCAACCGCGACTGCTGAGCACTGAGTTCTGGGTTCGATTCTCGCGTCGGTCATAAAGTAATATTGGGTTTTGCCATTATGAATTTCACACTAGCAGCCCGGAGTTTGGAAATTGGCGGTAAGATACCCCATGCCTCGATAACCACGTTAAGCCTTTGGTCCTGCGCCTGATCTCTCCGGTGGTGTCGGATTGCCGTCCCATCGGACTATGAGAGTGAGGGAACAGAGAGTGCACCTGTGCCTGCGCACACACGCCTGCACTATAATATCTATAACAGAGAGTTAAAATAGGTGCTTATACCAGTGACGAGGCAGATGTATCGTTTGGCGTTCCGCAGGGAAGCATTTTAGGCCCTACATTATTTCTGACGTATATAAATGATCTGTGTAACCTTAAAGTCGATAATGCTAACATCTTTTCTTACGCCGATGATACAGCTGTGGTTTTCTCTGGAAATGATTGGTCTGACGTGAAACTTAAAGCCGAGTTGGGTATGGCCCAAATTGTCGACTGGCTTAATGATAATGTACTAACACTAAACACAAAGAAAACAAACTATATTTGTTTTACAATCTCAAACCAATCACAACCAGATGATAATTTTTATATTAAAATACATTCTTGTGAAGGAACCGAATTAGTTTGTACATGTCCCATAATCAATAAAGTACCCCAAACAAAATATTTAGGCGTAATAATTGACCAAAGATTGACTTGGTACTCTCACCTCGAGCACGTAACCGATAGAGTACGAAAATTAGGCTGGATGTTCAAAACTTTGAGACATGTGGTCCCGACAACATATGTTGCTAAACCAGGAAGCCCAAACAGGAATCTGTTAAATGAAATTTATACTGCCATTGCACAATCGGTTATAGTTTACTGTATACCTGTTTGGGGCGGGGCGGCAAAATCAAAATTTATAGATGTAGAACGAGGCCAAAGGGCTCTCATAAAAATAATGTATTTTAAAAGACGCAGATTTTCAACTAAAACTCTTTACGAGATCAGTGGCCTGCTTAGTGTTAGAAAGTTGTATATCACTGCCACACTCCTAAAGAAACACAAGACACTTATTTTTGATAAAGATATAATAGTAAAAAGACGAAAAGATATTATTGCACAAATCCCGCAAACAAAAACAAAATTTGCAGCCATGCAGTATAACATACGCTCAGCTCAGCTTTACAACAGAGTTAACAGAAACATATACATATACACCAAACAACTACATGATTGTAAAAAAATTATACTAGAATGGATAAAACCACTTTCGTATGAAGACACCGAAGCACTCTTGTAACATGATAACGTACACACATCAAACACGTGCAGTTTAACACCCACACACACACACACACACACACTCACACACACTCACACACACATACACAAATCATCATCCCTTATACACCACTCAACTTTTACCATTAGCCTCTCATACATTCATAACATATTAGGAGAATATTAGGATTATATTGTTAAGAAAATAAAATAGAATTATGGAAGAGCGGTGTCTCCTACTACAGGCATTATTTGCTTAAAAGGAGACTCCAATCATCAACTAATGTAAGAAATATTGTTTTACGGAAATAAATATTTTGTATTTTGTATTTTTTTGTATTTGTATATCTCCCGCGCCGATGGCTAATCTCCGCTGAGATTGGCCAAAAACGGTCAGGAGGACTATATGGCGTTCTCTAGCATTTCAAATCAGATCCTATATTTAAAAAAAAGCAGTTGCCCCATTTGCCAAACTTCTTGGCAGTATATGATTAGATATAAATGAGACAAAAGATGTAGTATAGTCTGGTTATAATTATCCAAAGGTGCATCTTATATACTAATGACTTCGTGTTGATAACAGATAGTAGAAACATTTAATAGATATTGAACGTGCGATAAAGAACATAAGATTGCGATGTAGATTGTAGATACAGCACAAAGATATTGTACTGTAACAGTACACCCCCCTTTAAAAAAAAAAAAAAAAAATATTATGGTAATAGTGTTTACAATATAAATTTGATCTAGACCTTACTAGTTATTTGCTGATGTATATAAATAATAATGCTATTGTACGCGGTGGAATTTGATGACGCCTGTTGTGGTGTGATTTGCTGACGTCTGTAATTTTGACTTAGCTGTTGCACGAGTGTTTATTATTTTTTTCCGTTAAACTCTTCATTCTTCTGTCCAGTGTTTTCATTATGCCGTAAATTAGGATCGCACCGATTGTTAAAATAATCTGTCCCATTGCAACATTTCTTGTCCACCGTAAGTCCTCCTGGATCAGGTTACGGAGTTTGTCCGCTTCGTTTTGATTGAGGCAACTGTCCGTATTGTATGTTATCTGGTCCTTAGAACTTTGATTTCCCATTTTAGATGTCTTGTTGTCACGAGTAGTTGTGAATTAATGGTATATGTTAAGATCTATGTTAATATATATACGAATAGCTTGCTTCTATCAGCGATTTTTTATAGACGTACTACTGGCTTTACTTTACGTCCCGATCGTGTAGTGTACGTGTGTGAATGTCTGTCGCAATCCTTTGAATCTGGCACGTAGTTTGATTCGTCATTGATCATGAATGCTGGTTTCAATCTATCAATTGATATCACTGTCTCTTTATCCCTAATTCTAATGCAAAATGTTTTATCTGTTTTACTAATTACTGGGTAGGGTCCTTCATACGGCGGTGTCAGGGCTTTCTTAATTCTATCACACCGAACAAATACGTGTGAGCATTCTTTGAGTTCGGGATGCACAAATATAGCTTGGTTATGGTTTTTTCTTTTCGGAATTGATGTCATTTGTGTGATGTCCTTTTGAATTTGTTTTACAAATTCTTCGTACGTTGATAACTGTGCTGCTGATGACTCAAAAAATCCTCCAGGGAGTCGTATTGGCGTTCCATATGTCATCTCTGCTGAACTATAACCTGTGTCTTCTCGCAAGCTACTCCGCAACCCGAGTAAAACTGTTGGGATTTCTTTTAACCAATTTTCGTTGGATTCTCTTGTCATTAACGCTACCTTTAAAGTTCTATGAAATCTCTCTATCATTCCATTGGATTGCGGATGATAAGGTGTTGTCCTAATTTTATGTATTCCCAAAAATTGTGAGAGTGACTCAAATATTCTTGATTCAAACTGTCGGCCTTGATCCGTAGTAATGCGCAATGGACATCCAAAACGAGTAATCCATCCTTCGAAAAGTGTCTTGGCTACTGTTTCTGCAGTTATATCTTCTACCGGAAATACTTCGGGCCATGACGTACAACGATCTATGATTGTGATTAAATATCTCTTCCCTTGTGAAATCGGAAGTGGTCCGACGATGTCAATATGTAAATGTTCAAAACGTTGCGCTGTCATAAATGTACCAGGAGGTGATATCGTATGTCGTTGTATTTTTGATTTTTGGCAGGCTATACATGATCTACACCAATTATTGATATCTTTGTTCATATACGGCCATAAATACCTTTGGGTTATCATTTTTCTCGTAGTTCTTTTTCCTGGATGGCTCATACCATGAATGGTATCGAAAATTTTTTTGCGAAAATGCTTTGGTAAGTAGGGGCGGCTTTTTCCAGTAGACGTGTCGCAGGTGATGTTTATTGTGGAACCCGGAAGCGTAATGTTTTTGAATTTTAATCTTTTATTGTCATGTAATTTACTTAGTTCATTATCTGTTGATTGACATTTTTCCAATTCAGCGTAATCGATAGGTGATGGCACGTATATTTCCTCTATTCGAGATAAGGCATCGGCGGTAATATTGTCACGTCCGTTTATGTGTTGGATGTTGGTACTGTATTGTGAAATGAAATCTAACTGCCGGACCCGTCGCGGTGTATCGTTTGATGATGGTTTTTGGGAGAATGCGTATGTCAAAGGTCGGTGATCCGTAAATATTGTAAATTCTCTTCCCTCGATTAATCTGTGAAAATGTTTGACGGCCATGTATATTCCTAACAGCTCTCTGTCAAACGTAGAATATTTTTGTTGAGTTTCGCTCAATTTTTGTGAAAAAAATCCTAATGGTTCCCAATTGCGTCCGGATTTTTGTTGTAAAACTCTACCAACGCAAGTAGCACTAGCGTCGGTCATGAGCGCTAGTGATGCGTTGCGGGAAGGATGCGCTGTTAATACTGCGTTTTTCATGCTTTCCTTGCATTTTTCGTAAGCTTTTTCTGCTTCCGTTGTCCAAGGAACAGGTGAATTATCGTTCTTTTTTGAACCATGTAGATATTCGTTTAAAATTCTTTGATTTTCCGCTGCGCGTGGAATATTACTTCTGTAGAAATTGACCATGCCCAAAAATCTTCTTAATTCTTGAATTGTTTTCGGTTTGGGAAATTCCATGATTGCTTTGTAATTTTCTTCGGTAGGTTGTATTCCTTGGCTCGTTATATGATAACCTAAGAAATCTATTTCCCTTCTGAGAAATTCGCATTTTTCGAGATTAATGGTTATTCCATTCTCGTGTAAACGTTTGAAAACCGTTTCTAAATGCTGATAATGCAAATCTTCGTTGTCCGATGCGATGAGACAGTCGTCTACAAATATAAATACGAAGTTTAAATCTCTAAATAAGGAATCCATGAATCGTTGAAATGTTTGTGCCGCATTGCGTAATCCGAAAGGCATTCTTAAGTACTCAAAAAGTCCGAAAGGTGTGATGATGGCTGTTTTTTCTATATCTTTAACAGGAATACAGTGGTATGCTTTGCGTATATCTATCTTGCTTAGTATCTTCTTATTTTCTAATATGTATGTAAAGTCAGTTAATCTTGGTAGTGGGTATTTGTCCGGTACTGTCGTGCTATTGAGCATTCGATAGTCTCCGCACGGTCTCCATTCGCCATTTTTCTTTTTTACCATATGTAATGGGCTTGCCCATGGGCTATCTGACGGTCGGCAAATTCCGAGTTCTATCATATTTTGAAATTCCTTTTTGGCTATGTCGTATTTTTCTGGAGGTAATGGTCTTGCCCGAGCTGCGACGGGTGGTCCTGTAGTGATAATGTGGTGTTCAATCTTATGTTTGGGCGCATTGCGTAGAGAGGACCCTTTCGTGATGTCTTCGTATTTGTTTAAAAGTTGCGTAATACGTGGATTCGCTCCCACTGCGATAGTACGAATTGTTTGTTGTGTCGCTTTTTCTGAAGTTACATGCGTTGTCAGCTCTGTAACTTTGTCGATAAGTTTGCGACCTGCTATGTCGACTAATAGTTTATAGTGCTCTAGAAAATCTGCTCCAATTATTGGTTGTGTAACATCGGCGATTATAAAATTCCATTTATAACATCGTTGTAGTCCTAAATTCAAGGTAAGCGTTTTCTCGCCGTAAGTCCTAATTTTAGTCCCATTTGCAGCGTATAGTGTGTATTGTTCATTTTGTAAAATTGAATATCTCTGTTGCTTGCTAATGACTGAGATATTTGCGCCCGTGTCAATCAAAAACTTCATACCACTTTTTCGGTCGGTAATGGTGAGGCGATTGGATGGGTGGATTGCACAGAGTTTCGCCGTTGTCTGTGCTCTTATTCGTTTCCCTGGTTCCGTACGTAAGTCATTGGTTTCCAACCGCATGGTTTAATGCAGTTCCTTGCATATTTTCCGAATCTTTCGTGGTAGTAACAAAATCGATTTGCTCCTCTATAGTTTGTTCTCGGCCTCATAATCGGGAATTGTTGACGTTTCTTGAAATGATTGTGCGTGTTGGGTCGATAGCCATATTGACCTTGCTGAATTGCGTCAATATCTATCTGTAATTTTGCTAGCTGGGTTAAAATGCATGCTGTATTGTTGTCGTTTGAAGTGTCGTTGCTAACAGCTGATATTAATTTTTGAAACTGTCGCTGTTCTGTTTCTTCGTAACAATCAATTAAACGTTCCTTGATGTTTTTGTATTTATCTGTAGTCGGTGGTGAAGTGATTAGGTCACTAACTTGTAGTATTTCTTCCTTGGATAACTTTGCTATTACTGTACAGTATTTGTATTCGTCTCCTTGCTTCTGTGGTGCTAATATGGCTTCTAGTTGCGTGAACCATAATCTTGGTTGGTCTTTCCAAAATTCCGGAATGCGGGATAAAACCGAGGTGCCAGCAGCTACTTCAAGTGTTCCTTGCTGATTTATGTTCGCCTTGCACGGTGATTGTGCCATGTTTCTTGCTGCGTATTCGTTCGTCGGGGTCACCAATTTGCCAAACTTCTTGGCAGTATATGATTAGGTATAAATGAGACAAAAGATGTAGTATAGTCTGGTTATAATTATCCAAAGGTGCATCTTATATACTAATGACTTCGTGTTGATAACAGATAGTAGAAACATTTAATAGATATTGAACGTGCGATAAAGAACATAAGATTGCGATGTAGATTGTAGATACAGCACAAAGATATTGTACTGTAACACCCCACACTAGGAATTTCTCCTGTATCATGGGTGTGTTTACAAACATTTAAACTCACATACATAAACAGCCAGACCCGAAACAACTATCAGCAAGTCATACAAATATTTGTTCCGTGCAGAAATCGAACTCGCGACACGCAGCGCAGCAGTCAATCGTTCAGCCACTGCGCCAACCGTGCCGTCAAATCAAGTCAAGTCGTCAATCTGTGTGTGATGTCTTTGTCTCACCGACATTCTTCGTCATCTCCTCATCACAAAGTACCTGTATGTTTTGACCCAAGAACAGGAAAATACTTCTCTTAAACATTTCACTCGCCTTTAGCTTCCTTTTGAGTTTATATAAAATTATTCAAATCACGATTTTAGGGCTTGCCAAACAATCAGCGAAGTAGCTTTGAAATGATATGATATGCAAAAGCCGTACTTACAATAAGTAACAGTAAGTGCAAATTGCGTTGTAAAAACAAAAGAGTGTTCCGAATGGCCAATCCTTCGTTTCAGCCAATTGACCTTGTTGATATATGCTATGTTTTGAAATTCAAAGTACGTAATATTTGATAAGTAAGTGTTTCTAGACAACAAGTACTTTGGTTACAACCATAAATCCTTACTAATTTATTATAAAGGCTATTTAAAAAAAAAGTGAGAAAAGGGGGAGAAAGAGGGAAGAAAAGGGGAGAGAAAGTTATTTTTTATTCGATCATCACGCGGGTTAAAGTTAGCGTTAGCCCAAAGTAACTATGCCACGCGGACGAAGTCACGGGCGGAAGCTAGTAAACCCTATAATTTTGTTTTTGCATGACATACTTATTAACTTGACATACCTAATATGTTCATATAGTCATTTATCTCTTTACTCACTCAAATCGCTGTATGGTCTGCGCAAATAACTTATACCTAAGTAGTTATATACATGTGGAAGCTTGTAATTAGCAAAATTATTAAATTATGCATGATATTTACGTTATTTTCCTTCATTCACTTTATAGCTTAAAATTACATTTTTAAATTTTCTTAGAAACTAAATAAAAAAAAAACATTTCAAAATGTAAAATAGGTTTCCGCAGGTAACGGGAGCAGGGTCCTCGAGCAGGAACCTCCTCACAATGCGAGCCGTATCGAGGAGTACTTCCTTCTGAATCAATAATAAAAACATATAATATTGGGAATATTTACGTTTATTATATAGTCTGTAAGCTTTCTTTAAAATAAAATAAAGGAGGATGGCGGGGACACATGTACAATGGGACCCACTCTTAGGAGTACCGTACCGTATAGAAACTTGTGCCTAGTTGTAGAACTATATAAAAATAGAAAAAAAGCAAATGGGCAGTAAGTCGTAGAGAAAGGGAGAAAAAAGAAATTCAAGGTAGAAGATTATAACCTAAAACGAATCCCAGATTGCGTATTTAACAGTACAATATTATCTTTTTTATGTTATACGTTGTTTCAAAAAGGTGTTCAATCAGATAATAATTATTTACCAACAGCATCATCGTGGTTCTGTATCTTTTTAGCCAAATATAGGTACTTACTTAGTTCTAGGACATTTGTTGTCAATTAAGGGAATTCTATTTGAGTGTGAAGGTAACATTTTGAGCATAGTATGTCTCATATTCAAACGCAAAGCCAAGTCGTCAATCCTTACTTTAATTATAATATTATAAAAGCGAAAGTGAGTTTGTTTGTTTGTTTGTTTGTTTGTTTGTTACCTCTTCACGCTTTAATGGCTAAACCGATTTTGATGAATTTTGGTACAGAGATACTTGGGAACCAGGAGACGGACATAGGCTATATTTTTTTTAAAAAGAGTGGGATATGAGGGAGAAAGAGGGAAGAAAAGGGAAAACTTAGCGTTGCTATTACAAATCAATAAGGCGCAAGGGGAACTGTGTTACCTCGAATTTAACGCGAGCGAAGCCGCGGGCAAAAGCTAGTAATCCATAAAATCACACAGAAAATATTAAACATTCCACGTTAGCCGTTGAAAACAAACAATGAAATAATACGAAGTAGTTTTGACACTAACAGTCAGCTCATAATGACAGCATGACGTTTCATCCTACGTTATCATAGATAATCGTAATTATTTTAACATTGTGCATTTTTGTAATAAAAAAATGTGAAGGCTTGTTTAATATTAACGTTTGTATATTTTTTTTTATATTTTACAAGTTTCATTTATTAAAAAAAAATTACAACCGTAAATATCTACTAGTGTGAGAACGTAAATCATATAAAGAGTAGGTTGGAATGTAATTCGAAATACGGTGCGTTCAATAACTGCATGATGACTTATTTATAAGAAAATAAAAATCTTTTCTAACTTTTAATTCCCATAATCTAGTCATTCAATATTTTTTAGATAATCTTCTTATAAACTCTTAGTTATAATAAACATTAACTCGCAAGTGAATGATACTTCGTTAATTTATAAATAATGTGGGTCCAATCTCGCCCTGGTCCTTTCATGATTTTGAAATAAATTATAATAAGATAGGGTTTACTCTGACTTGCTCAGAAGTTTTATTGAATTAAATTTTCTGCGTTAGGTATACATAAAAATATTATGAAACCTCATTTAACAATAAACACATAATATTTAACTTAAAGCAATAACTGCCACATAAAACTTGATTTTATAATTGAAATATAATTAAAAAGCTTTGTGATCTCATAGCCTGGAGCTTTCAATAACTTAAGAACTATTTAACTGTAAGTAATTAAGTATTCATTAAGTTATAATTTTATAACTTAAGCACTTTTAAAGTCAAATAAGTTGAAGTCAGAAGTTTTTAATTGAAATATTTAATTATTAGGGTTCCATCCACGAAATTAAAAATCGGTACCTGTCGGTCTGTCTGTCTGTCAAGGTCCTATATCGCGGGAACTTGTGAAGGTATCGAGTTGAAATTTGAACCTTAATATACAGAAATCTGTAATCGTTTTGTGCTGTGAAAAAATCAACCCTCTAAGTCGACCCAGTCAAAAGATATGGCTGTTTAGTAAGTTTGTACGGAACCCTCGGTTGAGTCTGACTCGCTCTTGGCCTGTTTTTTTTTTAAGTTTAACAGTTTCGAAAAGTTGTCGAGTGACGTTTCGAACTCATTTGATTCTAAAGTTTAATTTCATTTAATTTTAATGGGTGGGTTATTATATGTATAGTTTATTTAAAGGTCAATGAACCACCGAATAGCAATGAGATACGCATATTAAGTTGTCAAAATAATTATAGTTATTAAGTATAAGTTTGAGATTTATGTGTCATAATTATAGTAATTTCTGCTAAATGTTTTAGCAGTGTGCCTTAAGGAATGGATTGAAACAAAAGCTCGTTATTTTTGGCGTTCAGACCAATGACGTCAGTAAGACTAAGATCACCGGGACTATTACTTCGCCTTTGAACTATTAAACGACGCAAGGGTTGGGCACCCAAAAACGACAGTCGAAAAATCTTTGTGAATTATCGTAAAAGGTTACCGGAATTCATCAAGATTTTATTAGGCAGCTACTAATTAAATTTATTAGAAACTAAAAGGGTTGGTTTTCCATCTTCTTTCTATCTTTCAATTTTCTGCTATACAAAAAACCGATATTCCTATAATACAAAAATCGAATCACTTTTGCCACGAACAGTACTTTCTTTCAAATATTTATTCAGTACTGTCGGGTAGAATATGTGTTCTGTGTTTGTTCACATAGCACGTCATGTGTGACACCCGCCACAGCCAGTGTCGGGGCTTTGAGTTCGATTCCCGTGTACGGATTTTGTTTGCTTATTGCAATAAACAAACATTTGTATTGCCTTGTATGTTTGCTTGGAATTTTGTATTGTTTGGTTGTTAAACGAGTTTTGAAGGTGTTCTAATGTTGTTAGTGCTTATGCACTTACTTCGGTCGGTAAATACCTAAATACCATTTTGGTAATGTACTGCAAGCTTTGCTCAAGACACTGTTGACATGGTGTCAAGTATCTTCACAGAAATTTATAGGAAACTGACGGGAAACCAGAGCTCTTATTGCGTGGGCTATTCCACGCGTAAGCTGAAGTGGCTATATATGCTGTAGAACCGACGATCTTTGTGGCAGACATGTTCCTGAGTGGAGACCAGGAATTGGAAATCCAGGTGGAATGCCATCAGCCGACTGCTTGCTGATTGATTCTCGCTCAACCAAAGAGTCGGTTGAGCGAGGATGTTCGCAGGCTGGCTGGTAGCAACTAGATGAAAATTGGCGGGAGTTGAATTAAGCTGAAGTGCCCTGTGCCAAAAGTGCCTGCAATGTGGGCTAAAGCCAATTCTATTAGAGTTCCAGAAAACACTGCCCTTAAAAGACATTACTCGAGTCCATCTTAGTTCTTCATGGTACAAAACTGTTTTCTGATGCCCTTTATACGCTGCGGAAGACGCTCCGGACGTCGGGCGCTGCGAGACGACTCCCGGCCACCGTAGATGCGGATCTGTGAACGGTGAGCAATGGTTAGCTCAAACTCCATCCCTCTAGGGACTACAGGCAGTGTCGACGGTGCGTTCGTGTTCCTCGCGCGCCTCAAAGAAGTCAGCAAAGCAGAGGAACCTGCCAGGTCACCGCCTGCCGGGGTTGCGGGTTGTTCGAAAGAGATACCGCGGCCCCGGAACATAAAGGGTAAAAAGAGGAACATGGGTGGGTTTTAGTCAGTAAAAGTCTCCGCTCTGAACGGGGAAATTATTTGATTTTGAAATAAAATATCCTTTACATTGTGTTTATTTAGATACAAATGATCGAGAAGTGATGTCATATTATGTAATCTGTTCAAGGAATACTAATCTGTTCAAGCAATTAACAGGTAATTAACAATTAATTAGGCGCAGATTCCGACCTATATCAATCGACTGCCTAGTTGTAACTATTAGACAAACACATGTATCTATAGATTTCAATCAGGGCACTTTGCATGGCTAAGCAAAAGGAGTATACAGGGTGGAAACCAACCGTCGGGAAACCTTCAGCCATGCATTTTGTACGTCAAACTAAGCATCTCTATGCAAATTATTGCTAGGAAACGATTTTTCTTTTGGGTAAGAAAATCACGTTTTCCGTACAACACAAAGCACTCAAAATATTGCGCTTATTTAAAAAAAAAAGATTGCCCTACACTAGCAATTTCTCCTGTATCGTGGTAACAAACACTTAAACTCACATACACAAACAGCCAGACCCGAAACAACTACCTGTAGGTCATATAAATATTTGTTCCGTGCGGGGATCGAACCCGCCACACGCAGCGCAGCAGTCGATCGCTCCACCACTGCGCCAACCGTGCCGTCTAATGTGCAATGATTAGTACGGGGCCAACCCCCGTACTAATCATTGCACATTAGACGTCACATTAAAGTACTAAAGTGGAATTTCATAAAAAAAATGATACTTTGACCCCTTATTTTTATTATTATTATTCATTTATTTACAGACTACAAGGTCCAGTGTGTTAGTAATAAAATGACTTAGCCTATGTTAGTACTTAATAACTAGAAGAGATCGAGTGCGATAAGTGCTTATATCTCCGTAATAGAAGTTAGGTTAGGTTTTCAGGTATGGTAGAACAGTGATGGCCAACTAGTCGATCGACTAATGGCATACAGATTTTAGTAGATCGCACCGGATTTTGTCCGTAAAAAGTAGATCTTGGGTGTATTCAAGTCGGCCATCCCTGGTCTAGAACCAAAAAAAAATATCGCCATGATGACAACACGTACCTATCAGCTTCAATTAGGGTACTATTACATCGCTTTATAATTGATTCGAGTTATCGATTCGATAAGGTTATTTCTGAAAGGGCAAAGCTAGACAGATAAATCTGTTCTGACCTATTATTCTTTATCCTAAGTAATTATATTAATGATTTATCTATTCTAATCACCCATTCAGTACGCGTATCGCATCTTCGAATAGTATCTACGTGACCAATCAAACACCAATTGGGATAATAGCTAATTAGTTTATAGCCTACTTTTGCTTCGGGTTCTATTAGCCTGATCAGGGTTCTGATTAGTAAATCCCAAAGGAACTTCCATGATTGTTCCAGAAAGATGTAACAACTTCTTTTTAGTTTAGTAAAAGACAAACTGTTAATTAGACTCGCATAGAACAAAATTATTATAAAAATAAAGTAAAAGCCAAGTGTGAGTTGGACTTGCTCACCGAGGGTTACGAAAAATTTGCGACATATTATAAACTAGCTTTTGCACGCGGCTTCGCTCGCGTTAAATTTAGGGTAACACAGTTCCCCTTTCTGGATTTGCAGGTACCTTCTACCTGTAGTATTTGCCCTCACGCTTATTTATTGTAAAAGCAAAGCTAAGTTTTCCTCTCTTTCTCCCTCATTAGCACTTAAAAAAAAGCCTGTGTCCGTCTCCAAGATCCCAACTATCTTTGTACGAAAATTCATCAAAATCGGTTTAGCCATTATGGCGTGAAGACGTAACAAAGAAACAAACTCACTCTCGCTTTTATAGTATTAGTAAGGATGGCCATATATTTTAATTTTTAAACTTGAGGGTTCATTTTCACGGCTCCAAGGGGCCACATATTTGAGTATATGGTTTTAATTTCTACTCGGTGTTGACAGACAGACAGACAGACAGACGGACAACAGTGATATTATAATGGTTCCGTTTTCTCCTTTTGAAGTACGAAAGACTAAACATTAAATAACGTCCATGAAATATCTTTATATATATAATTCTTCTGTGAGTGTGTATGTCACTGAACTTCTCTCAAACGACTGGACCGATTTTGATGAAATTTTTTGTGTGTGTTCAAGGGGATCTGGGAATGGTTTAGATTCACAATTTTGTCCGCTGGACAATGTTTTTTTAATGAATTTTTAATTTATTAGTAGTTGTTGATTTTGGAATGTTTTACATTGGATCCGACAGACGGCGCTACCATCGCAGTGTCAAATTAGACAGCTTATTAGCTTATTAAAAAAAGTTTGAAATTTTCAAATTAAAGACGTGTAGACAGGACAACGTCTGTTGGGTCCGCTAGTTTCTTATATTTCAAAAAGGTAAAAAGACTAAACGAGAGTTATTTCTTATATCTGTGAAACTTTGGAGGAATCTACGATATTAAGCTTCTTCTCCTAACTTAGTTTCACCAATTCCACACAAAAGTCTGCTTCTCCGATATTGTTTACTAGTTTCTGAACCAGATTTAGAAGTCTCTAAACCTCGCTGAACTCAGTTCACAATGTTCCTTCCTAATTTTAATTAATTTAATCAGAATTACAAACATCTGAAACAGGCACCTAATACAATTATGAGATTAAAGAAACAATCCGAACAATTGAGTTTTGGTATCGGATTAAAACGTCTGTTTTAAGCTGGTTCCTTGCTAATTAAATATGGATGAACATTATCTGATTATCTCGCTTTCAGTCCGCATGAAAAAGGGACGGAAATTGCGAAAATACTGAGTCAATTAGGTCCATAAATTTCATTAGGCAATAATGGCGTTTTTCCCCTTTTTCGACACCCCTTCTCCCCTTTTTTTTTGCGAATGGGCAATCATCATATAACTTTGAGGGGGAGTGCCAGACTTGTACTGACTAAAACCCACCCATGTTCTTTCTTTTGTTAAAAATAGCCTATGTCCTTCTCCAGGGTCCCAACTATCTCTGTTCCAAAAATTCATCAAAATCAGTTTAGCCATATAGGCGTGACGACATAACAAAAAAAAACACACAAACTTACTTTCGCTTTTATAATATTAGTAAGGATTTTACATCAAACAAACTTGCTTTTAATGTTCTGAAATGGTTTTTGGAAACATTTCAACTGACCTAACAGATGAAATGTTAAAAAATCCGTCTCACATGTAAAAGTAACTCTTTTCCATCCAAAAATGCGTGAAATAATCTTCTAGCTAACGTAACAGCTACGCAAAATATTTCTCTTGAATTTTAAAGCGTTTACGGCACGCTTCAAGAACTTATAATATAAGTACTTTGGTGTACATAAACTTGGTAATATTCTCCTCAAGAGGCTTGTAAACGCTCAATTTAACATCATTAGGGTACAGTGACTGGTGGTAGACTGAAATGTGCACAGCTGTAGTCGTCACTCCTTTCAGATTCGTTCGTCCTCGTTGGTGGAGTGCTCGTAATTGTGACTGCTAAACATGAAAGCCTTTTTTTTCGAAATGGCATCTCGCAGTTCAACTTAGGAGGTTGTCGTCTGCTTAGCCGGGCGATTCCTGTGGATGCCTTAAAGTTAAGACCTTCAGGGGAAAAAACTTACAAACTAAGCGACTACACGTTATGGCACCACCTGTGGTGTACGAGCCTCGACTTAGGGCGTCGCTAGGGAGGGCAGCAAAGGGACAGGCTGGATCTGAGTGATATTATTTGGGGACTGATTTGAACTTATTGGCTCGGCAGCGCGGGCTGGCTCTAGCAAGGGACGGGTGGAGCATGAAGGCCTGGGCTTTTACTTCCTAAATAGGCTTGCGCCGCAACTCGCCTGTTGTGAAGCGATAGTGCTGCTAGGGGTGGAGTGCGTAAAAGAAAGATAAAGAGATAAAGATATTTTATTTAGCAAATATGGGTGCAGTACATGTTGGTAAATAAAGGAAAACAGGGTCAGCCATATTTTATGCGTGGCATGCAAAACTTTGGCACAAACTAAAAAATAAATAAATAAAATGCACAAACAAAACACCTTTTGAAAAAACGAGGTGATTACTTACATCGACTTAATATTCTTTTTCAGTAAAAAAATCATTTACATTGTAATATGCTTTAAGGGCTAGAAATTTACGAAGCGTTTTTCGTTTCGTAAACTGTTTGACTCGTACTATGAAGACTTCTAGATTATTGATGGTTCTCTAGTTTTTCTTATCACGAATTTCTCAGTAGCAGTTACAAAGTCTGGAGTCCTGCTTCCTCCCATTATATGGAACTTACACATAACAGACGGACAGTAGGTGTACTACCAATTTAACAACTACATTCTGCCAGTGTTTTTATACATATAAATATATGTGTGCTGCAATATTTTGACATAATCTCCTCTTCGCGTCAAATTCCTCATTATGAGGGTCGTGATCCCACCCAACGCTAAACTATTTCGTGTTTGATGTTGCTTCGCCATCGTAGTCTATGCTTGTGTAGCGCGTTGTAGAGTTTTGTGCCCAGCACCATCAAAATTTAAACAAATGATAAATGATGTTTATTTTGCAAGTAGGTTTTTACAAACACTTTACACGTCTTTTTTAAACGTCTCGTACCCGACTACTCTGAGAAGAAACAGCCGAAACAAACTCAGAGGTCATAGTCTCTTTTAAGGTCCAGACAAAAATCTTGATCAACTTAAATGAGGACTATGCAGATTAGTGTCTGAAATGGTCTTTTTAAGAAAGCACTACACAGATTGAGTGGACCTGTCCAGACAGTGCAAGCATTTGTCAGTTATCGTGTTGCTCGACTTATAACCCGAGGAGCTCAACGACACGACGAACAATACCAAAAAAAGGACATTTGTATAGTTAATAAACATATATAAAGAGACTTTATTTTAGCCCAGGAACCCAAGTGGAATAGGAGAGGTTTTTGCCCAGCTTTGGGATGTCTCAAGCTAACAGTATCAGTAAGTAAACTTTGTTGGCTAAACGTCTAGATGTTCAAAATAAACAGTTTTTGTTTAGTTTTCATTTCAACGTTCTGTTTAGTCTTTTAAGGAGACAATAACATTGTCTAGTTTGCATTTAGAAAGTAATTTGGCGTCAGTAAACTGGACGAAAAGGTTAGAACAATTAATTGTTGAATGTAAATATTGACACTTAACTTTCTTTTACAAATAAACGCTAGTGTTTTCCTTAATTTCACTACAATTTCCCTTACAATAAATGATTAGTTTAAATAGTCTTTTCTCTAATTAATTACCACCTGGTCGTTTGAGAAAAAGTGCCAATAACTTAAGCACCTGTATTGGCATTGATAAATGCCAAGACAAACTATTGTAGTTACTTTTTTGGGGTCACCGCAACACGTTTTCTTCTTGCATTCTCCCCTATCAGACGTCACGGCATCATTTACTCCTTTCTCCTTCATATCATTCCTTACTCAATTCATTCATCTTTTTTTTGGCCTTCCTCTCGCTCTCCGTCCATCAACATTCAGATCCATCACTCTTTTAGTCACATGTGCTTCATCCCTCCTCTTTACATGTCCATACCAAGACAAATGATATGACATGACATGATAAAAATCATACATATTTAAAAAAAAAACCGAGTAAGTTGGAAGTTTGACCTTCACTGTCTCCGCGCAACAGAACAAAAATAAACCGGTCAAGCGCGAATCGGACACGCGATTTCGCATAAACGGCCACATTTTTGACTGCCTAGACTTGGAGGGCTGATTTTGTCACAGCTCCAAGGTACCACATACCTGAGTATGTGGTTAATTTCAACTCGATACCTACAAGCGTCCCCTATATGACAGACGGCAGATGGACAACAAATCCTTACTAATATTATAAAAGCGAAAGTGAGTTTGTTTGTCAGTTTGTTTGTTACGTCTGCACGCCTAAATGGCCAAACCGATTTTGATGAATTTTGGTTCAGAGATAGTTGGGAACCTGGAGACGGGCATAGGCTTAAAAAAAGGTGGGATAAGGTTAATAAAGGGGAAGAAAAGGGCACAGAAAGATATTTTCTTTTCGATTATCACGCGGGTTTAAGTTAGCATTAGCCCAAAGTTACTACGCCACGCGGACGAAGTCGCGGGTTGAAGCTAGTTGACCTTATAAGAGCTCTGTTTTTTGCTTTTAAGGTACAGAACTAACAAAAAATGATGGCAATGGTTTCCACCATTGCCATCATTTTTAAAGACGTGTATTACAACTCCGTAAAGTGCATTTTCAAACCTTTTATTAAGATCATAAACTTTATAAACTAACATAGCTATATCATAAAGTTTAACTGGTATTTCTAGAACATATAAAACTAAAAAGTTTACGAGCCTGCGCAAGAGCATATAACATTGTATGATAATAATGAAATGAAAAGCGCCGCAGATCGTATCGTAAACTACGATACGATCTGCGGCGCTTTTCATCAGTTTTATAGTTTACAATCTTATCAACCGTTCGGATCGGAGGACCAATAAATATTAATGTGCTATCGATCTCCTAAGTGCGCAGGAGTTTTTAGGGCCCTTAATATAAGCTATGTTGCAAGTGCAAATACTTGTGTATCAAAGTAAGGAAGCAAGCAAAAAACCGAATTACAAAAAAACACTGGAAAAAACTTTACTTCCGAAATTCGGTGACTCTTGTTTTGTTTCGTTGACTTGTTTCCCACCGACATCGTAGTTCATTTTCCATTGTTACTTAAATATATTAGCAGATCATCCATCCATATAGATGTATTATAGAAATTATAGATGCTTGTGAGACATTTATCTTAGTACAGGTTTAAACTTACCAATTAACACTACCAATTTAAACTTTAGAACAGATTTATTATTCTATATATTTTTTAGGAAGACTTCAAATTAGTCCTCAGGCCCACAACGCACTTGCGGGGTTGCAGGTGGCCGTGGTTGCGGGTTGTTCGAAAGTAATACCAGGACCCCGGAACACAAAGGGCAAAAGAAGGTACATAGGTGGGTTCAACTCAGTAAAAGTCTGACACTCCTCCCCGCTTAGCCTAGAGCGGGCGAAGTTATTTGATGATTTCCCATCTGCAAAAAAGGTCCACAACGCACTTACAAATTTACAATCGCCTGCATCTATAACCATCTCGCATATCCACCCACCCACTCAATCACTGCTCTGTGTCAATTCAGGTGATCTAGCCTTATTAAGTCCACTATCGGAGGCCACCATCTCCCAAGCTGGCGAATTTGCCAAGCCAAATCCTTTTACTGAAAATGTTCCACCCTGGCATCTACCAGAAATATTTTCACCTCAAATATTATATTCAAACGCAACAGGTCTACCCTCTACGTGTTGCGCCTGAACTTTGATATTAAAACTTGCCAGAGTGAATATTATATCGAATACGTCATATATTGAGCGACGCATCCATCACTACGGGTGACACTCCATTTAATAGTTTCTCCTTGCCTTTTGAATAACAGTGAACTTTCTGACAAAAAAAAATGGGCTTGAAAAGTTGCTTAAACTTTTCAGCCAATAAGCCAAGTTTTTTTTGAAGAAGAATGGGTCATTAGAACAGTTCTGATTTGCTTCTGCTGGTACGTGTTTTAGATATCTATTATTTAAAACTACCTTTTGCCCGCGGATTCGCTCGTAATAATTTTGAATGTGACAATCAATTCGGGTTGTTTCTTATCCTTACTTAATATTATAAAAGCGAAAGTGAGTTTGTTTGTTTGTTTGTTACCTCTTCACGCTTTAATGGCTAATCCGATTTTGATAAATTTTGGTACAGAGATAGTTGGGAACCAGGAGACGGACATAGGCTAATTTTTATTAAAAAAAAGTGGGATATGAGGAAGAACAAGGGAAGAAAAGGGAAAACTTAGCGTTGCTATTACAAATCAATAAGGCGCAAGAGCAAAAACTGCAGGTAACAGGTACTGTGTTATACCGAATTTAACGCGAGCGAAGCCGCGGGCAAAAGCTAGTAATAATATAATTCAATCTTGATTCGAAAGGCAGGTGGCGACATCTACTTTAATAACAACGTTTTTGTAGTTTCCCTAGAGAACAGTGATTGTTTCGGGATTCATAGTTGACACACGGATTAGTGTTTTTTTTTTCAACTACCTTGTTTCTTTGAGACCTCTGTCGACGGCGCGTTCGTGTTTCACGCGCGCCTCAAAGAGAGTCAGCTAAGCAGAGGGGCTTGCCAGAGCCTCCGCCTGCCGGGGTTGCGGGTTGTTCGAAAGAGATACCGCGGCCCCGGAACGTAAAGGGCAATAGAAGGAACATGGGTGGGTTTTAGTCAGTACAAGTCTGACATGCCCCCCCGCTCCACCCAGAGCGGGGGAAGTCATAGGATGATTTCCCACCCGAAAAAAAAAAAAAAAAAAAAAAAAACCTGCGCGTGGGCATCTCACCAAAGCAAGCGCAAATAAAAAGCATCACAAGTTACAATTAACATCAATTAACTAAATCCCACTGACACGGTAAGTGAAGATTTTATTACGACAAAATGGAGGCAAAGCAATGTATTTGAATTAAAGGGACCTATGTAGGCGTGTCTTGCACGATTACTTGGTTTTGTGTTCCTAATATGGATAAGACAGATGAATTGACTGTCTGTCTACAGTAGGGCTATTCTCTCCGGGGTTGCGGGTTGTTCGGTAGATAAACCGCGGCCCCGGAACCTAAAGGGCAAAAGAAGGAACATGGGTGGGCTTTAGTCAGTAAAAGATTGACACTCCCCCCCTCCGCCCTGAGCGGGGGAAGTTATTTGACGATTTCCCATTCGCATAAAAAGGGCTATTCTCTAAGAATACAGCGTCAAGCGCAGCACTGACCCTAGACGACTATGAAACTTTACGCTGCTTAAGCCCGATGCTGTATTTTTAGAGAATAGCCCTAAGACAGATAATCAATTCATCTGGACAGGAATTATTTTTAGAATGCAATAAAGTGGGGAATCTTTAGTTTATTGAGGAGACGTCTGTTCAATGTTTCTTAAAGCAGTACGGATCTACATGTCATAGTAGTGTGACCACATGTCAATCAGGTTCAACCAATCTGTGCAACTTTACTTGAATAAACCGCAAGTAACATTATAGTTTTTAAAAAAAACGTATTCTTCGATGCAAAAACTTTCACTACACTATCATAGGAATGCATAAATAATTACTAGGCGACCATCTTTGGTAGGCCGCCATATTGCATTAAGAATGAAGTATAGCAATGTCATCCAAAAAAAAAAAAAATTGCAAAATTTCTCTACTTAATATTTTTTAAATCGTATATGTAAAGCTGCTAAAAGTATGTTAAAGCTATCGTATCGCACAGTACCACTGCTTGCCGGTGTTGCGGGATGTTCGAAATAGATACCGCGGCCCTGGAACACAAAGTGCAAAAGATGGAACATGGATGGGTTTTAGAGTAAAGGAAAAACACTTCCTCTCCGCCTAATGTGGAAAATGTCATGTGATAATTTTGCATCCGAAAACGAATAAAAAGATTCAAAACTATCTCCTTGTCACAAAATTAAACAAGATAAAAAAGATGTAAGTACCCAAAAAAATACCAAAGAAAAACTTTTATAAACATATTTGACGGGCCTGTTGGTCTAGTGGTTAGTGGCCCTGACTGCTGAGCCGGAGGTCGTGGGTTCGATTCCCACCCAGGACAAACTTTGTGTGATGAGCATGATTGTTTGTTCTGTGTCTGGGTGTGATTTATCTATAATATGTATGTATTTATAAATTATATAAGTATGTATATCAGTTGTCTGGTTACCATAACACAAGCTCTGCTTAGCTTGGGATCAGATAGCCGTGTGTGAGTTGTCCCAAGATATTTATTTATTATTATTTATTTGACATAGTAGCGGAAACAAGCACATCCGTGTTCAACTGTTGGTTGAACACCCTTTAGTGAGGGGAACAGCCGTACAGTCCCGGGAATGTCCGGAATGGATGGTAGCCCGTCAAGTGAGACTTCCGCAGGGCACCGGGAACCGTGGCCAACCCGGTATGGACCGGTCACGATCACTATTAAATAGGGAGTGGTCCAAGGTACACGAGTAAGCGAGTTGACGAATTAATTTGATGGCATTATTGACAAAAACGAAATAATAAAAAAAATATCTGGTTCTGAGAAACTGTTAGGACGGTTGTAAATAAAACACTTGACTGAACACCTTGCAAATATCCTGGTGTACAGGGATGCTCGCTTAAACGGTAACTGGTGCCATACCTACATCTTTCGAAATGCTCCTATTTTTTGATTTATCGTAATTTGTAGGTAAGTAAGAGAAAGAAGGAAAAACTATTTATTAAACTTGCACAGAACAAAACAACAAAGTTAAGAACAATAGAAACTGAAATATAATCCTTACTTCCTTACTAATATTATAAAAGCGAAAGTGAGTTTGTTACCTCTTCAAGCTTTAATGGCTAAACCGATTTTAATGAATTTTGGTACAGATATAGTTGGGAACCAGGAGACGGACACAGGCTATTTTTTTTAAAGTGGGATATGAGGGAGAAAGAGGGAAGGAAAGGGAAAACTTAGCGTTGCTATTACAAATCAATAAAGCGCTAGGGCAAAAACTGCAGGTAGCAGGTACTGTGTTATACCGTATTTAACACGAGCGAAGCCGCGGGTAAAAGCTAGTAATAAAAAAGCGAAGTTAATTGAAAAAAGAACAACAAAAACTGATATATAAAAATAAAAAAAAAAAACAAATCCCGTACGAGGGCAAAACGCCTCTATGTCAGCATGGTGCTGCAACATGGCAAGTAAATATGTTCAGTGATTATATATTTATTACTTCAAACATTCAAAAAATTCTTTCATGACTGTCAATTTCCAAACAATAAATAAAAGCAGTGTGACAAAAACTTTTCATAACTCAAAAAAAAATTTGCCTCTCCAGATTCTTCTTTGTTCTCTTGTGACTTGTACCAAACAAAACTGACTCTTTTGTGTTGTTTACACTATCGCCCACGGTCACACAGACCGACAGACAAAGGTCAATATTGGATATCTGATATCTGTACAGAAATAAATCGATTTATTTCTATAGATGCCTATTCCGATTACTGTCTAGCTGAGGTAACTGTGGGTCGTGATTTTCAAGGTATGCTGTTTATTATCAACTCGATCAATGGGTATATAGCTAGAGTGCCTCAGTTACCCTATTTCCTTACTGATTCCTACAATCTATAATCACAACGGCACTTATGAAAGTCTTGTGTGGGTGTGGGGTTATGTCGCAAACTGTCCCTCCCTGCCCCAATGAATACAGTCAAAATATACACTTTCCTCCTAGAATGTACAGGAATTACCCAATTCCGGAAAACGACACTGACATCCGGAGTCACTTGCCGCCCTCAGAAACCCGGTAAGATTGATCTTCTTTTGGAAGGAGATGGGCTTAGCGGCCACTAAGATGTACGGCATACGCACTTTGGTCCAACAGGAAGGGCTAAGTGCGGAAACCGGACCCTCTCGAGAAGCGGGGTCCACATGAAGAAGATTACTTTACACTGCCACCGAAGACGCCATTATTTCAGTGGCTGTAATTTTGGGCCTACTGAATAATGAGTTCTATAAGAAGCTAGTGACTTCTTTTTAGAATAGGCACACTCTGCAATATTTTAAACTAATTTATCTTTATCGTCTTACTTCCGCGGCCCGTAATCCGTGTCTATATTTAGGGAGATATTGTTCCGTTTACTTTATGATGTAATTATATACAGGGGCGATTTATCAGTGTCACTCAAGGGGAGACGTCCCGAGAGTGACATAAGAGATGGGTATCCCATGGAGGTAAGCGACAAAACATCCTTTTAAAATAATAACGCCATTAAAGAAAATTTTGAATTTGGAACGTTTGTATACTTGTTTTAAAAGATTTCTTTTTATATTATTATTCTAAAAACATGGAGTAGATTTACAAACAGAGGGCCTGCCTTTCTAGACAGTAACATTCTGTCTGCTATAAAGTAGAATAGAGAAGTCAAAAAAGAGTTTTCTAAAACGGAATACAATTTTGTTGCTTTTCTAATACCGTTTGTCTAGATCTTCAGACAAAGCACATTTTTAGCAAGTGTGGGTTTGGCTTAAGTTTACTCCATGTTGTTTGATTAGAGATTAATTAAGATTCGAGATCAGGCAACCCGTAGCCATTATGCTTCGAAAAACATCATACTAATCCTTACTCATCTGCCTAGCCTTTTCCCAACTATGTTGGGGTTGGCTTCCAGTCTAACCGGATGCAGCTAAATATCAGTATTTTACATGGAGCGACTGCCTATCTGACCTCCACAACCCAGTTAATACTGGGTAATACGATACCCCTTGGTAAGACTGGTTGTCAGACTTTCGGAACACTGACTACCTGGAACGACTGTCAAAGATCTACAAATGACAGCCGGGACCAACGGCTTAACTTTCCGAGGCACGGAGGAAACTCGGTATGTAACGGGTGGTCACCCATCCACAAACCAACCTAGGCAAGCGCGGCTTAACCTAAAGATCGACCCGAGCGGCTACTATTTATTTAGCCACAAGCTCCTCCTCCATACTAATCCTTACTAAGTCTTGTTAAATCGGATGCACTAAAAGCGAATAAATCCTAAAGCCACAGTCTGACTGAGATTTATTAGCAACCGGGCTTGAGATAGGACGTGCCTAATGGATCCCAATGCTTTTGCCCTTTTTCTATTTCGGAGAGGTTTTACCGTTAGGCCACACGGCATAAGCGATAAAGATTGAAATAACGTTTTAGAGATCAATCTTATTAATTATGAAATAGTAGTAATTATGTTATATCTACTACTACGCATCACACTTGACGTAACTGTGAGATTAAGATAAACACAACAAAAGTAACCTGACAACAGCAAAGGGCAGTGAACCTACAAAAAAACAAGAAAACGTCTAGAAAGAGACCTCATTTCTTTCCCAATAGAGTTTTAGTCCCACAAAAGACGACTGAGGCATCTTTTCTTAAACTAAATCTATTGCAGCACCATCATATCCCCCTTTCGTTTGCTAATCCCGATCTGGGCGTCTTAATAAATAAATTATTTGTGGCCATATCTCAACTTATAATATTTCTATAACATGCATCACAACTGCACAACAAACGCACAATAAAAGCAAAGCTTTAGAAGAGAGAGGCGGCCCCTTAACTAGTCATCTGTCACTACAGCAATTTCTTCCAGCTGTATTAGACCTATTCATCACTCAAGACAAACGGAATCTTCGCGTATATTTCATTTACGCTTCTTGCCTCTACCGGCTTAGTTAAATTACACCGAGGAGTTACAAATGGAGTGCTAAGACGATTTTATATGCCTCAGATTACAGTGTTGGCCTTGGGGCAAAATTACTGTCATTATACGATAAATTCGTATTGTTTCTTGGTGGTTTCTTCTGCATAAGATACAAAGGGACCGAAATGGTTAACGGTACCTATAGGCGGTTTAAACCGGGTTAATCACCTAATAATAATTAGTCGCACAGAGTTCATTTTCGAACATTAAAAATATTAATAAAAGTGTCCTTATTTAGCACGCGCTCGGTGCTTTGTTTTTATCATTCTGGTTCATCAGCTATATTTAAATAATCATTAAACTCATAAGCATGATATAGGTCAATTAATCTTTTAACCCCATAAATCGGATCCAGGATAGGTACCAACGACATTTTATAAAAGCGACAGACAATTTAGATTCGATTTGTTACTTGAAGAAACGTGTTTACGTCATTCTAAAGGTCTATAGCGTGACTTCAGTGACTCCTTTGGTATTGCAGCTCTTCAACTTCATGGGTGGCGCCGGTTACCTTGCCATTTGACACGGAGGTTTTATATAACTACATCAGGTTTCCGATTTATCAATCTGAAATGTGACAAAATAATAAGCTCACATTTTTATGCTAAATATGGTTTTGTTTATGATTGTATTCATCTATTTCATTTTCATTGCTCGACGCACTCAAGAAGCCAATGCATTCATTTAAATTAGACCATTGAATGTCAAAATAATAAACCGAAAGATGAAGCTACAGTTCGTCACAATACATAATAATTAGTGAAAGTACTTTAGTTGCCCATTCCAAAAAGTAAAGTAGTATTAAGTCTCTATGGAGAAGATTTGGCAAGAAACCCTCTTTTAAATCAAAATATCGGTACAAAATTGGTTGCAAGTACAATATTTATGTTGAGATATCAAGGCGACGACAAATTAGCGACAAAGTTGCTCATTCCATTTGGATACTCTCAGTGTCATACGGGTACCTTAAACCAACTTCCCACATCGCCACTCCATTTGTTAACCAATCCGTGTCAAAATTGCCACACTTTCTACTTAAAATAGTTAAGTAAACTATAGTAATTCTTCTAAAATGTAATAAAAAACGTTCTCACAATATATCAGAATGTGCCAATGGTGCAATGGTGTTAATGAATGATAGCACTACGATAGAAACCGTTCGGTTCCCATCGAACACTATTGTTGGCGTGATAGACATCTGGTCTAGTTCGCTTTGAAGGTAGACAGTTGATCGTCTGGGATCGGTTTCTTTGATATTGTGTTGTAAGGAAATTGTTTTGTACTTTATGAGTTAGAGATTGTTGATTAATACTTTCAAAATTGTTTTTCTTTTAAGATATGAGTACCGTACTCAAAGTGTGCCATCGGAGCCCTGTCTCGGCTTTCTGTTCATCTGTCCGTATAATTTGGTTGGAGTGTGTATTATAATGGCCACGTAGTACGAATATACACGGAAATGTGGGTACTGATCGTCACTCGCTGGACACCTGATGTAGGAAATCGCCAGCAACGTAGACCACGGCGGAGGTGGTGTGCCGTCCTTATCTTTTTTACGGAGCGAGCTGCAGAGAGAGGGTTGAAAGGGTGTGTTTAATCAGTTGTGGGACACTTAACAGGCTAGCAAAAAATAAAGTGGAACGCACTAGGTATATTTTTTCATTACCGTATCATAGTACAGATCTAGTTTATATTCTTGCTATGCAGCCATCATCATCATCTGCCTAACCTATTCCCAACTGTGTTGGAGTCGGCTTCCAGTCTTACCAGAAGCAGCTGAATACTAGTATTTTATGTAGGACATCTGCATATCTGACCTGCACAACCCAGTTAGTACTACAATACCCCTTGGTAAGGCTTGTCCAGATCTTCCTATGCATTCATAATCATGCTAAACTAGTAGTCCCGGCTATGTCCGTTATCACTCAGGAACTGAATTCTATCTACAAAAAAATAAGGTTTCAATTGAATCCAAACTAAACAGAAAGAAACATTGTTCATTCAAATAACAAACCAAGAAAAGATGAATAAGTAGGGCACAGCTATTCATTTCACAATTCCGCTCACATACAAATTAACATCGGAAATTGAAAATACAAACTTCTTCCAATGGGGAAAAAAGTCCTTTCAAACATTCTTCATAATATTGCTAAGAAGCTTGAATGAATCGAATGTAAAAAAATGAAGTTTTAAAGTTGAGTCGGGAACATTTAAGTTCTTCCAATCCACTTTGTAGTCCTAGATTCCACTTCCCCGCATGGTTTTGGTGCAAGGTATAGGAATAGTTAACTTTACTTTATTATTAAATCAGGGAATTGAAATAATTATAACACTCGTTGTACCACAGAATCATAAAGAATATATTATAGAGAAAACAACCATAGAGTATAAACTTAATACTAAGAGTAAACAATCATGGAAAGGAGAGAAAGGAGATAGCCAGAATTGGGCTAAAATATGTACAGAAACGATATGTATTTAAAAAAAACTAGATTTTTTGATTAAAAATAACATGTAACAATAATAACTTTCTACTGGAATGAGCTACAAATTATAATTTTAAAAATGGTTTTTAATTTAATGTTTGTCTAAAACTAGCTCCGTAAACAAGCTGTCAGGTCATTTTAAGATCGTTCTAAAACTCGTAGATCTAAAGAATTCATTAAAAAAACGATATCTATTTTGTTTTAGCATCTGTCAAGGGCATTATAAACGAAAAAGGACATTTGATGAAATTATTTTTGTTTTAGTAATAGTTATTTATTTATTTAACAAAAACTTCGTTCAAAATCGTGTATCGGGAAACTGTTTCAAAACGAAAAAATATCGATGTTTGTCAAAATGTCAATGTCACGTCATTCCCATCAAGTCCCGTCATTTGTTTTCGTACTCGTGCCTAATTCCTTTTTTGTGCTATGCAATAATATGCTAATAGTAACATCGGTACTATGTTTTAAATCAATGTGTCTATTTGATTATGGTGTTTAAAATACATTTTGGCATTATAAATACAATTCTTACCATTTGCATTATACCACCTAACCTAGTGACCCAAAAACTTATTTTCTTCCTAATTCCCATAGAATTTTGAAAAAAATCGTTCTGACATTAATATGTACGTGTTTTATCTATTAAACAACACATAAATGGTTACTGTTCACATTTGGCCCAACGATGTATGGATTTCTGGCGATCTCCTTTAATTATTAGTTTAACATGTAAGTAAGATATGTAACAGTTAAATTCACTTATATAAAGTTGGCTGTCATTTATTTCATTGGCAATTTTTATAATTCAAATTAGTCTGAATTGGCCGAAACGTATTCTCAAACGGTTCTTTTTTAATAACAACCGTATTTAAATTGCCAATGAAACAATCTAATTATTGATAATAATAACAACAGACAAACATTTTTACATATCTTTATGAAATCTTATTCCTATAACTTGCACAAACTTACAAAATAAAGTACTACTTACTAAAATATAAACAACAAGGTGCTTAGGTGTCGAAATACTTCTCGACGTCGCTATCATATTCAGAAACGTGCCCAGATAACTGGCAGCATTGCCATGTGGAATGGCAATGCTAATTCTTTGCCCTAAAAAAGCCCAGCCAGTAACCAGTAGAAGTATTTACATTTTAACAATTATAAAAAGTAATATATTCTCCTCGATTCGGCCCACATTGTGGGGGGGTTCCTGTCTCTGGAGCCCTAACCGCCGGTAGCTTGGACCCTGCTCCCGATACCGTCGGAAACCTATTTATAAATGTTTTTTTTTTAATCCAGCTTGCGCCCGCGGCTTAGCCAGCGTGATGATCGAAAAAAAAGTATTCTATGTGTAATTCCAGACTATAATCTACCTCTGTGCCAAATTTCATTAAGATCCGTTCATACGTTTTGACGTGAAAGAATCAAATCAAATCAAGAAATAAATAAATAAACATGTGTAAACCGCTCTCATTTACATTTTGGACCAAACACCGGTACTGAACAAAATCGTATTTCCCATACAAACGAGCCACTTGTTTAGTTACGCTCGTTTAGAAAATTGCATTCTACTTCAATTGCTGTTTGCATTTATTGCACGATTACGGAAACATGTTGAGATGAGTTGCTTGTTGCTGTCGTAAGAGGAGGCAGTCTTTTAAACCCAGGGTTATTTGTGTGGGTTTTATTTAGAACGTTAGTTTGTTGGCCCATTTAAATACACGACAAGTGGCAGTTGTTAATTTAAAGTTGACCAAACCCGTCTGTAAAATGCAGAGTATTACTTTTTTGCTTTTGTAAAATCATCAAATATCTTCCCCTGCTCTGAGCGGAGCGACGGGGAGTATCTCACTAAAACCCACCTATGTTCCCTCTCTTGCCCTTTATCATCCGGGGCATAGGATATAATAATATAATAATAATAGTCATAATCAGGATAGTTAATCCTTACTATACACTTTCGTTTTTATAATATACCTAATATTATAAAAGCGAAAGTGAGTTTGTTTGTTTGTTACGTCTTCACGCCTAAATGGCCAAACAGATTTTGATGAATTTTGGTACAGAGATAGTTGGGACCCTGGAGACGGACATAGGGTATTTTTGTAAAAGTGTGAAGTGAGGGAGAAAGAGGTAAGAAAAGGGAAAACTTAGCTTTGCTATTACATTAAATAAGGCGCAAAGGCAAAAACTACCGGTAGCAGGTACCTGCAAATCAGGAAAGGGGAACTGTGTTACCCTGAAGTCGCGGGTAAAAGCTAGTTATTCAATTAGTAAACACTCAGTCAAATTGCTGTGTTAGCCATCATTGTCAAACAATGTCAAATTGGTAAACAATAACTCTGACATAATCCTCAAGCGTTGGCAACCTTTTTTTTTGGGGTGGGACATTTTCAAATAACTTCCCCCGCTCTGGGCGAAGCGGGGGGGAGTGTCAGACTTGTACTGACTATAACCCACCCATGTTTCTTCTATTGCCCTTTACGTTCCGGGGCCGCGGTATCTCTTTCGAACAACCCGCAACCCTGGAGCGTTGGCAACCTTTCAATCAAGTTTACAGTCCATATTTAAAGTGTCAGCGTAAATTGTAACTAAATATACATCATCCGTGATGGCCCAAAGGTTAAGGTCTCTCCTCTCATGTACGAAGTTACGGGTTTAAGCCCGGGCAAATACCATTGTGACTTTTTCAATTCATATTTATTTTCTAACATTTCGAGGAAACCTGGACTTGTCTTTTATCTAGCTGGCGCCTGCGGCTTAGCTCGCTTAATATCGAAAAAAAAAGTATCCTATGTGTTATTCCAGACCATAATCTACCTATTTACCAAATTTTATCAAGATCCGTTCAGCCGTTTTGACGTGAAAGAGTAACAAACATTCATACATCCATCCATACATCCTTACAAACATTCGCTTTTATAATATTACTAGCTTTTGCCCGCGGCTTCGCTCGCGTTAAATTCGGGGTAACACATTTCCCCTTGCGCCTTATTGATTTGTAATAGCAACGCTAAGTTTTCCCTTTTCTTCCCTCTTTCTCCCTCACATCCCACTTTTTTTAAAAAAAAGTAGCCTATGTCCGTCTCCTGGTTCCCAACTATCTGTGTACCAAAATTCATCAAAATCGGTTTAGCCATTAAAGCGTGAAGAGGTAACAAACAAACAAACAAACTCACTTTCGCTTTTATAATATTAGTAAGGAAGTAAGGATAAAGTAAGATGAGTCTGAAATCACCAACCTATCTTGAGCAGCGTGGTTATTAATGCTCGTGTCTTCTCCGTATGTGTAGAGGCTTTTGCGCTGCAGAGACAGCTGGTATTAGATACATTAAATTCTATATGCCGTATGTACAAATAGTAATATGTTAGATGTTTATATAACAACATTATAAAAAAAACCCTCGAGTGAAAGTAGTAAATTCTCCACATTCCTGCGCAGCTTTTCCTTAGAGCGATCGGAATGACCAGTTCCACTGAACACTAACTGGAATGCTCAATTTGCTTAGATTTACATTTAGATGGCCTAGGCTTGCCTTTTTTGCCGCTTAGTCGTGACAACAAATACAATGGTTTAGTAAATCACTTCACAAGAAACAATCCAGACTCCGTTGTCGTTCTTTTCGGTTATCTACACAGAGTTCTGTTCTTACGGCATGGTTGGCGCAGTGGTTGAGCGATCGACTGCTGCGCTGCGTGTCACGGGTTCGATTCCCGCACGGAACAAATATTTGTATGACCTGCAGATAGTTTTTTCGGGTCTGGCCGTTTGTGTATTTGAGTTTAAATGTTTGTAAACGCACCCACGATACAGGAGAAATTCCTAGTGTAGGGCAACGTTTTTCTAAAAAAAAAAAAGTTCAATGATACACTAAAAAAAACTAAAAAAACACATTAAACACAACGCATTAAAAATTACAAATTTCAAATAGCCTGTCCGCCATCTTGGACGTCCACCATATTGGATTTAAATCACGTGACTATTTTTTTTGTATTGCTGACGGCAAACCCTTTCATTTCACCCATATCTTGGGGGTGGATTTCAAACAGCCAGTCCGCCATCTTGTAGAGGCCGCCATCATGGGGAGGCCGCCATATTGGATTTGTAATGACGTTTCTTAGCTAGTCATGTATTGTCATCAGAACTCAGAGTGTGCAAAATTTCATCCTAATCGAAGACCGGAAAGTGGGTCAGATTAAGATTCCAAGATTTTCTTATATCATAGTTACAAGTGAACCTAATAAAAACTAAAGGCGTGTTAATAAAAACTAAATCCATCAGCCTAAAGTTTATGTTTAGTGATTGGGCAACTAAGGGTATAAGAAAAAGTACTACTCACCACCTACTACAACTGAATGAGACGAAAGCTTCTATAAAACGCACACTATGTAGGCAAGCAAATTATAAGTTGGAGACTATATTGAAGATAAAAATACTTTGCTCAATGCTGGTCCTGCTCCAAAACCATAGGGGTAAACTCATTGATTAGCATGTAAAGTATTGTGGAAGCTGCAGAAGATTGTTAGACTATCTTTGCATTGTTTAGAATCAATTTCCTAGTATAATTATAAAGCCCATATGTGAGTGCTATGTAGGTACTGTCATTGACCTAACGATGCCCTGGAGGTTCAGAGAATTTCATGCTCTCTTAAATGTCGAGCTGGTGGTGTTGGGCATTTAGTTCCCTTTAAAATGGTTGAGCTGACTGAAGCCCCACTCAGCTCTATTTTAAAGGGAACTAAATGCCCAACATCCATGCGTCATGTTCGTGAACGGGCGCTGTCAGTTGGGACTAGCCATCTCTTAGCTGCCACGGTCTATTTTAATTAATTATTTATTTATTATCATTTTTGGTTTTACTCTGGATGCTCTTAATGTTCACGTCTTACTACACCGTCCTCACATCCTTACTAATATTATAAAAGCGAAAGTGAGTTTGTTTGTTACCTCTTCACGCTTTAATGGCTAAACCGATTTTGATGAATTTTGGTACAGAGATAGTTGGGAACCAGGAGACGGACATAGGCTATTTTTATTAAAAAAAAATTGGGATATGAGGGAAAACGAGGGAAGAAAGGAAGAGAAAACTTAGCGTTGCTATTACAAATCAATCAGGCGCAAGAGCAAAAACTCAGCACAGCTCTGCTTGGTGTGTTATACCGAATTTTACGCGAGCGAAGCCGCGGGCGAAAGCTAGTATTTGTATAATCTCAACATGAATGATGTAACCATGACCTTGTAAAATTATTATGATTTAAAAGGCTGTCCATGTATATTCAATTGCCTGCTTTGTTCTACTGTAGGGCAAAATCCTCCCTCCCTTTTTAACCGACTTAAAAAATGGAGCGAGGTTCTCAATTCGCCGGAATCTTTTTTTTTATGTATGTTCACCGATTACTCAAAGACGCCTGGACCGATTTGTAAAATTCTTTTTTTGTTTTCTAGGTTACCCAGATGGTCCCATATCAGTTTTATTTATATTGCTTAGGTAGTATATGAATTATCGTCTATAACACATTTTTTTTTTCTCTACGTCAATTATATGGATGATCTGTAATCTATTAGTTATAATGTAAAATGAATACTCGATAAAAATTATGTGATATATTATTATACCATAACTAAAAATGCTGAAATAAAAAACTTTCCTTTTTAATAAAAAAAAGAGTAACCATGAAGTTTCTTCCCGGTTCTTCTCCATAGGAAACGACCAACCCAAACCGTGCACCTTTTCTCGACGTTTTATAAGTGTTTACAAAAAAAACATGGCCTGCCCAATTTCATTTTACCTTGGCAACACATAAAGTTGCAGAATTAAATTGAAAATAAACAAGCATTTCACAGTATTACTATAAACATCGTATTCAAAACAAATCAAGTTTCGAATATTTTGAACTCGATTCAACGAATTCGTTAACGTTTCACGTTCCAGTTCGTACCCAATTAACAAAAATATGAAGTTGCAATTTTTTGTTTGTTCCAGTTTCACGGAGCGTTATCAAAATTCGTCAAAACTGGATACCATCTGAAAACATCAGCATCATGGATTCCGAGAGGTATGTTGTAGCGGGATGTTAATATAACATTTTCAATTATTTGTTTTACGCTATAAATGCTGTTTTAGGACAAGAATATAATACCAGGTTTCTAGAAATTAGCAGTTAGAGGTATAAGATAGAGTTTATTCAGTAATTCTAAATATTCCTTTATACTAGCATGTTATCTAACGATTTAGGGTTTGAAGATAAATCATGAATCCTACTAATATTATGAACGTGAAAGTTTGTATGGATATATGGATTTTTGTTATTCTTTCACGCAAAATCTTCTGAATGGATTTTAATAAAACTTTACAATTATATAGCTTAAACATCAGTATAACACAAAGGCCACATAATAACTAATTTCTTTTATTAATTTTTACACATTTTTTGAATAATTTTATTTAAAATCCAAAAAGTAGTAGCCCATCGGTATCGGAACAGGGCTCCAAAAAAGAATCTCCTATAAATACGAGCATCCATAGGTATCGGTCGCGGCTCTTGGCAATTAAGCCATTGGCAAATACGACTATCGGCACAATGATCGCTAAGCCCACATCCCACATGTCGATAAACTCGCGAGCCGAAGTAATTTATTATATATATATTTCATGAACTAACTCATCAATCACCGTCCTAATGTTTTATATGAAAACTTCAGTAATAAATAACTCCCAACAAATAAAATCTTTCACCGCCAAAACTAAGGGTCTACATTTATATCAGGGAACAGTTCTATCATCCCCACTTGTTACCCTAATGTACCCTCGTCATGTGGGGTACGAAAGTACGAATGGTACAATTTATGTAGTACTTACTCTGAAATTTTATATCTACGGAAATTTTATTGTATCTGCAGTGTTTTCATGTAAAATAGATTCATATAGCTTGTACCAGAAAGGTAAGGTAGGAAGCTAAGGAATGATATGAAGGAGATAGAAGTAAATGATGCCGTGACGTCTGACAGGAGAGAATGGAAGAAGAAAACGTGTTGCGCTGACCCCGAATAGAGTGGGACATGGCAGGAAAATGATGATGTACCAGAAAAGTGTTTACAGTGTATTCATATTTCATGGTGTGATTCTAACCGTCAAAGTAAACCACTTAGCCACCATTGAAATCGCGAAAAACCAGTCGACAGCTGTTTTTTTGGCTTTTTCGGTTTTGGTTCCATTGAGAAAGTTAAGCATGAAGGTTTGAAATATGAACACACTTTTTGGTATATGCACGCTGTATATTATGTACTGTCAGACGAAATATTTGATATACAGGCATTATCGGCAACATTCCCATTCCGGGGAGGGGGACATAGCACTTCACTTCGAGGGACAAGTCGATTTGGTATACAGGTATCTGATATGCAACTTATTTTTAAAAACATTGTTCTCTTGAAAGTATAATTATCACCATCTTAAGGCGAAGTTTTACCAATTTTGAACTTTTCGGGACCTATGGGAATCGACAAATGTAACACTGAACATAATTAATTTTATTAAAGTTTAACATAAGAGTAACCGCTGTTGCTCGATTAAAAAAAACTCGTATATTTTTTCGGCTTACTAATTTGTATGTTTGGATTTTTTTATGTTTTTAAAGTGGTTTTCTATGAAAATCTGGATAAGTATTTGAAAGTTACATAGAATAATAAAACTTGTTTTTATTAAAGAACTTTGTGAAAGTAAAATAAAAATGCTATTTCGAGGCTGCGAAGTCGACATACACCCGACCAATCGACCAATGAGCGCTGAAAAAACCTCGCGGAAAAGCGAAGCGTTTAAAGAATATCGGAAGTGTAGTAGAATGTTTAACATGCTTCCCCGTGTACTAAATTGCTTGTTTGATAGTACTTTCCTTTAGGAACGCGTCCTTACTTTTATAATAATTACATTTGGGAGGTAATGTCCCTTGTCAGCGCAAAAATGCGACCTTTTTTGGAAGGTACATTAGGGAAGAGCATTATTTATAACGCATGCTCCTACTACATGTTGGCATTTTCGAATATAACACCTCGCGATTTCTTTAACCATGATTCACCACTGAGGTTAAGAGATGAGGTGGGGCAGTCGGCATAGCTGCCATACAGGAACACCCTGGATGAGGCTAGCATAAGAACGTGGAGCTTGGCACAAGGAAAGAGAGGTCTATACCCAGCGGTGGGTGAAGTCCGGATGGGATGATGATGAGAGAAAGAAAATTCAAAATGGCGGCATTGAAAAGGTCCCTACTAAGACGCCATTGAAGAACTATATTTATACTAACTGGCGCCCATGGCTTTGCCCGCGTGATGATCGAAAAAATGTATTATTCCAGACTATAACCTACATCTGTGCCAAATTTCATTAAGTTCCGTTCAGTAGTTTTTTCGTGAAAGAGTAACAAACATCAATACCTTCATCCGCACAAACATTCGCATTTATAATATTAGTAGGATTAATACCACTTATAAAAAACGAAAGTGTGCGATTATCCTGAAATTTGCATAATTACGTTGTCAAATGTACAGAAACGGACATGGAGTACCGAAAAAAGGTACTGCTCCCGAGGGGAACAACAATAACGTTCTTAAGACATCAGATGGCGCAACCTGTCTTTCAAATCATAATTGAATTATATTATTACAACCCAAAATAGTATCACAACCTGAATTTGCTGTCGCTAAATTAACGAAAACGACACCGCGGTGAAAAGCTAGTTCATCCTTACTAATATTATAAAAGCGAAAGTGAGTTTGCTTGTTTGTATGTTTGTTACGTCTTTACGCCTAAATGGCCAAACCGATTTTGATGATTTAGGTACAGAGATAGTTGGGACCCTGGAGACGGACATAGGCTAATATATATATATATATGTATTTTTTAAAGTGAGAAATGAGGGAGAAAGAGGGAAGAAAAGGGAAAACTTAGCTTTGCTATTACAATAAATAAGGCGCAAGGGCAAAAATTACAGGTAGCAGGTACCTGCAAATCAGGAAATGAGAACTGTGTTACCCCGAATTTAACGCGAGCGAAGCCGCGGGCAAAAGCTAGTAATAAATATACGGACTCTATTTTGATTTTGTGAGTAGAAAATAACCCAACGATTGTAAAAGACTCCGAAAATAACTAACCTAAATGTGAATACAATGTTTAAACATTGTTTCCAACGAAGTACACAGAGTAATGCGCCTATTCAGGATATCATATCGTCGTGATTTAAATACAAAGCTCATTGTTGTCTATTTTCTCATGCTTACTGGCTGTATTTTCAGAACAAGGGAATTTCCTGTAATTTATTTTCATTGCTTCCTACCTATTTTGTTCACAGGAGATTGTCCTGACGTCCTTAACAAAAGCATGGTCTTTTTATATTTAAATCTGCAAACTAGATGGTGGGGTCCTGATTTACAACAAAATACGTGTGGCACTCGGGGACTTCCGCGGTAAAGCTATTGCATAGCATTTTTATCAACTTATGCAATAAATAAAAACAATCTAAATAAAATATTTAAAAAGTACTTCCAATGAAAAGAAGTCGCAAAAAGAAACATTTTTTTATCAACTTAGACAATAAATAAAAAAATAAAAAAACTAAATATAATATTTAAAAAGTACTTCCAATGAAAAGAAGTCGCAAAAAGAAAACAAGACCTTGGGTTTGATCCAGCGTAATGTCGATTGACTATCCGATTCTCTACCAAACACGCTATTAGAAGTTAGAACATTAGAATCGGGATTGAAATAACTGACCGTATTGTGTAAACGACGTTAGACAATGCACGGCCTTCAAGCCACACCTCCGTGCCCGTCGAAGTGGGGAGCGTCAGGTTTTTTTTTCGTTACGGAATTTCTGGATTCGGTCCCCGCGCTCAAGGCCCGCGATAGAAGTTATGCAATAGCTTAAAAAAACCCGATGGTTCCGTACAAACTTGTGACATAAACAGCCATATAGTTTGACTGCATAGACTTAGAGGGTTGATTTTCATAGCGCAAAAGGAGCACACAGAGGAGTATGGGCCTTTATTTTCGACGCCATAGCTCCACGCTTTCCCGAGATAAAAGGTCTTGACAAACAGACAGACGGACAACAAAGTGACCCAATAAGGGTTCCGCTTTTTCGTTATGACGTACAGAACCCTAAAAACAGCCATTTCTTAAGAAAGTCAGAAGACATATCCGAACTGCTACTGAAATACAGCACTAAAGCAAATTGGAGCATACCTTGAAATTAACAATTTCTGGGGTTACATTTTTTTTTTCTTTTTAAAAAAAAATACGTAGCCCCACACTAGGAATTTCTCCTGTATCGTAGGTGCCTTTACAAACTTTCAATCTCACATACACAAACAGCCAGACCCGAAACAACTATCTGTAGGCCATACAAATATTTGTTCCGTGCGGGGATCGAACCCGCGACACGCAGCGCAGCAGTCGATCGCTCAACCACTGCGCCAACCGTGTCGTCAAATGTCGGTAAACTTAAGGTGAAAGCGCAAAAATCAAATTTTCTTACGTTTTTTTGGGTTCGGTGCCTCAGAAGGAAACAAGGGAACACTTATAGGATCACTTGGATGTCTGTCTGTCAAGACCCTTTACCTCGGGAACGCGTGGCGGCATCACGTTAAAATTAAAACCATACTAGCTTTTGCCCGCGTCTTCGCTCGCGTTAAATTCTGGGTAACACAGTTCCCCTTGCGCCTTATTGCTTTGTAATAGCAACGCTAAGCTTTCCCTTTTCTTCCCTCTTTCTCCCTCACATCCCACCTTTTTAAAATAAATATTAGCCTATGTCCGTCTCCTGGTTCCCAACTATCTCTGTACCAAAATTTATCAAAATCGGTGTAGCCATTAAAGCGTGAAGAGGTAACAAACAAACTCACTTTCGCTTTTATAATATTACTAGCTTTCGCCCGCGGCTTCGCTCGCGTTAAATTCGGTATAACACACCAAGCAGACCTGTAGTTTTTGCTCTTGCGCCTGATTGATTTGTAATAGCAACGCTAAGTTTTCCCCTTTTCTTCCCTCGTTCTCCCTCATATCCCACTTTTTTAAAATAAAAATTAGCCTATGTCCGTCTCCTGGTTCCCAACTATCTCTGTACCAAAATTCATCAAAATCGGTTTAGCCATTAGAGCGTGAAGAGGTAACAAACAAACAAACAAACAAATAAACAAACAAACAAACTCACTTTCGCTTTTATAATATTAGTAAGGATAGTAAGGATACTCCGGCCATATCTTTTGACTGCGTAGACTTAGAGGTTTGATGTTTTCACGGCTCCAAAGGGTCACAGACCTCGATAACTAGACGCGTTCCTGAGATAAATAGTTTTGAGAGACAAACAAACGGACAACTAAAAGAACCTATTACTTTGACCCTAGAAACTACCCTATTGGCCATATTTGTCAATCCGCACTATTGTTGACATCCAAATTAAACATGGGAACATTTCAATTCAATCAGAAACCTTAAACTGGGTCGAATTTAATCATTTATATCGCAAGCTGATACAGAACCTTCGGTGCGTGAGCCCAAGTCGCACTTGGCCGATTTTTTTGCAGGTCAGTGGCACGTTGTATGTTGATTATAATATGCATGTCGACCGTAACGCGATCTCGACGCGTCGACGGCCCATCGCCACAGTAACGGACCGTATCATATGTACTCTTTTATTTCTCCATCGAGCTTTTCTTCATGATACACTAGCTGCGCCCCGCTGTTTCACTCGCGTGGTGATAGAATATACAATATATATTTATGGATTGTAGCCTATGTGTTATTCTGATGTATAAGCTATATTCTTGTAAAGTTTCATTAAAATCCATTCACTAGTTTTTGCGTGAAAGATTAACAAACATCTATACATCCATACAAACTTTCGCGCTTATAATATTAGTAGGATTATTCAGATCCAGCCTGTCTTTTTGCTGTCCTCCCCCAGCGACGCCCTAAGCCGAGGCTTGTACCCCACAAGGGGGACCCCCCCTTAGCGTGTAGTTACTTAGTTCTCTATTTTTTTGCCCTGGCCTTACTCTCTGTGGATGCCTATCCACAAGAATTGCCCGGTTAAGCAGACACACCATAGATTGAACTGCGAGATGCCATTCATGAAGACCTTGACCTACAAGGCTTCAACAACTGGTGCAGGGCGTAATAATATGGCCATATTAGATCCCCAAGGAAAACTGATTAAGTATGTACAGGATAAGGTGGAATAGAACAATGTAACGTGGCTGAATGATTAAGTAGCTGGACTACACGAAATTTCCTTTATTTTGGGAATGTTTCAGATATTACGTTTTCTTGGTTCGTTGGTAACGACATTGGTTTTTTTAACCTAAGTTTGGTCAGTGTTCCGAAAATCTGACAACCGGTCTTACTAAGGGGTATCGCATTACCCAGTACTAACTGGGTTGTGGAGGTCAGATAGGCAGTCGCTCCATGTAAAATACTGATATTCAGCTGCATCCGGTTAGACTGGAAGCCGACCCCAACATAGTTGGGAAAAGGCTAGGCAGATGACTCTGGACGCTCTTACTGTGCACGTCTTTCTACATCGTTCTCAAATATTTGTATAATTTCAACACGAATGATGTAAATATAATTTTGTGATAATATTCTAATTTAAAAGAGTGTCCATGGAGTTTCTTGCCCATTCTTATCCATAGAGATCAATGCTTTGGAATGGGCAACTACAGTACTTTCACAAGTTATTATGTCTTGTGACCGGGACTGTAGCTTCAACCTTTTTGTTTCTTGACATTCAAAAGTGCCTGTAATGGTGTAATTGAAATAAATGATTTTGAGTTTTTCAACCAGACACAAATCCGCTATGCTGGCTGCCACTGAGAAATTCCTTGGGTTTTTTTTTTTGCAAAACCTTTTACAAAGACTTCATAATTGTTGCGTAATTTGATCACTTATTTCAGATAGCATACAAAATGAAATAAAACTACAATTATTTTACATAAGAAATACGTATATGCTTCACAAAGGTAACAACTAACAATGAATCTTTTGTCCGTCCATTTTCACTTATGTATCCATAATTACATACAATTCCTTACATTTCTATTGTCAGACGAATTCGCTAGTTACATCAATTAGATGAATATCGTGTGTTCTACGTTCGCTATTTGCTTTGCTAGAATAATTATCATATGATACTACGTCTTGCCTGTGGCTTCACTTTAAGTGGATCAATTTATATTCTGCTGAAAAAGAACTCTATTTTGTAACTCTGGCTATGGTCTCGAAACAGATACCGCGGCCCCGGAACATAAAGGGTAGAAGAAAGAACATGGGTGGGTTTTAGTCAGTAAAAATCTGACACTCCCGACGCTCCAGAGCAAGGGGTTATTTGATGACTTTACATCCGCAAAAAAAGGATTTTGATTGGTTGGAATTTTATCCAGCCAAGACAAGAAAAGTTTACAGACACACCAACCGACAGCCAGACATATACATATTTATATAAATTCATGTAGGTAACCACATTCGCCATAATTGAGATGCAAATTAATTTCCGTAGTTTTGAGTTTCAATCTCATAGTGGGATGAGTCGAGTATGTTCTCGTATTCATAGGTAAGCGCAACATCGTATGAATAGTAGAGTGAAATGTAATATTTTGAGAAAAAATATAACACAAAATCTTCGTAGATATGTTGTCTTTTCACGTTGGTGAGAGAACAAGCATTATGTTCGAGAGAAGCAAACTTGAAATCCTTACTGACCCTGGAGGCGGACATAGGCAATTTTTAAAAGAAAAATAAGTCTATGTCCGTGTCCAGGGTCCCAACTATCTCTGTACCAAAATTTATTAAAATCGGTTTGGCCATTTAAGACGTGAAGACGTAACAAACAAACAAACGAAGTCAGTTTCGCTTTTATAATATTAAAGTAAGGATTTAAATAGATGCTAAAACTATCCTATCCCTCTCTGTGCCCAATGGTGTTTTGACATGTCCGCTTGGTGGTCGAAGTTTTTCGGCCAAAGTTGGATATGCTAGTCACTTGAGAGCACACCAAAGCTCTCGACAACGACGCGCGCCTCAAAGAGTGTCAGCAAAGCAGAGGGGCTTGCCAGAGCCTCCGCCTGCCGGGGTTGCGGGTTGTTCGAAACAGATACCGCGGCCTCGGAACGTAAAGGGCAATAGAAGGAACATGGGTGGGTTTTAGTCAGTACAAGTCTGACATGCCCCCCCCGCTCCGCCCAGAGCGGGGGAAGTCATTGGATGATTTCCCACCCAAAAAAAAAAAAAAAAAAAAGCTCTCGACAACAACCCTAGAAAACCATCGAATGCACTCGCTGTGGCCTAAATCGGCTAGATTGCATCATCATCGTCATTATTGGTCGACACCTGAGTAGTCATCTTTTTTCTTTTTAATACACACGACAAATTAACATTTAAAACCAGCTCCTGGTCCAAAACGATTCGTATTACAAACATTGTACATACAAATACTTAAATCTATTTGTCTTAATTCCAGTATTCCCAGAGGCTTGCGTAGAAATAAACCAATCGATTGACTATTTCTCTTAGCTCGTATTCCAAAGCAATTTATCACCAACATTCCTAGATTGCTTCTGAATATTTAAGTGGATCACTAAGAGCAGAGTAACTTAGGTGATTGGACTGGTTTGAACCAAAAACTTAGTCTGTTTTTTTTTGTTTTCTATCGTATTTAGATGTTTTAGACGTCTTACTGAATGGGTCAGAATGCTGGGATTTTTTTCGATATCACGCGGGCGAAGCGGCGGGCGCCAGCTAGTTACAAATAATTAGGAATGCCCTAACTCTTTGAGTTCATAAAATTGAGTCAGAGTTTTACATAATTCATGGGAAGTTTACGAATAAATTTGATTAATTTTCGTGAAAATTTGTTGAATGTTTTTCCACGTGTGGATAACTTTTAACTTTTTGATTAAATTACATTTCTACGTAGCTTTAAATAAAAATAACCTTATAAATGAAGTGGGCTTTATAAGTTTTAAGTAAATTCTGGGTAAATTTTATAGAAATTGTAAGGGGCTCTGCTCATAGAGTAACTTAAGTTGAGGCAGCTATCCACATTTTTAAAGTTTTCTGTAAAAAGTTGATAGTTGCTATAACGTTTACGGTTGCCGCAATTTTATGGCAATCTGTGAGCAACTTTCAAAGCCGAGTTGCTCAATCTACGCAGCGATCAGCGTTCAATGTCAAGGTCGATATCGAAAAAAAAGCACTTGCTCTCATTTAAAAAAACCTAAATAAAATAAAAACCTAATTTCAGAAACCGGTTGTTTTAAAAACCGGTTTAATATTTAACAGTTGCTAGTTGCGGCAATTTGTTGAGAACTCGTGGTTAAATAATAGCAGCCGCTCGGGTCGATCGTTAGGTTAAGCCGCGCTTGCCTAGGTTGGTCTGTGGATGGGTGACCACCCGTAACATACCGAGTTTCCTCCGTGCCTCGGTAAGCACGTTAAGTCGTTGGTCCAGGCTGTCATTTGTAGATCTTTGACAGTCGTTACAGGTAGTCAGTGTTCCAAAAGTCTGACAACCAGTCTTACCAAGGGGTATCGCATTACCATTACTAACTGGGTTGTGTAGGTCAGATAGGCAGTCGCTCCATGTAAAATACTGATATTCAGCTGCATCCGGTTAGACTGGAAGCCGACCCCAACATAGTTGAGAAAAAGCTAGGCAGATGATGAGTTGCGGCAATTAGGAACTAACTTAGGCATCGATTATAGCGACTGAAAACTGTTGACGATCACCGGAACTCGGAACTAGAGTTGCTATGTGTGCGCCGTCCAATTGAAATATATATATAAACAGCTAGTTGCCAGTTGCTGCAATAGTTGCTCCATGTACGTACATACCCCCTTAGTCTTTGCGCGTTGAAATGTGTTCCTGACTTTTATTTCGTACGCATTTTTGGCTATTTGATTTTTTTTTTCAAAACTACCTGGTATATCTTATAAGGCTTAGGATGCTTGGACTGATAGAACTCAAACAGAATAGGTATGAAAGTTTTTATAGTTTAACAAAGATTGTCTTTGGTTTTTTTTTTCTTCTAGAATCGGGCAAATAAAACTTTATAAAATCTGTCAATAAATAGTACAGAATATAATTTTCTTCTTAGTTTTTTTCACAGAATATTTTTTTCTCTTTACATCATAACCCTTCTTTTGCTTTCCAAAGTGTTGTAACAAAGTACCTACACCTTTGATCAAAATCCTGAAATAACAGCAACAACATCATAAAACTGATCTTAAATAACCATTGTTTTGTCATCTTACAATAAATATACAGCGGTCCAACAATTTATCATCTCGGTCATGGTCGCCATTTTGTCGCGTTTTTCGCTGCAAAAAAGATTGTATACTGAGGTCGAGTTGACTGCAAACATTGAAGAAAACCAATCTAGCGGTGACAATCTGAGAATAAACTTTGACACAGTTAGTTATTTTTGGATGGCTTAGTTATTAGTTGAAGTTGCGATAGATTTCCAAGTGGTTGGACAACGACTGTGACAGTTCACTGATTAGGTTTTAGCTTCGATTCTGTGTTACCCAATCTAAAAATATTGCATTATTTTGTTTTGTTTCGTTTAACTAAACATTATACAAAAAAAAACTTGAAAGACACCTGTATAGGATGAAGTGATTATTTATTATGTACAAAAAACCTGTATACACTCAACAAAAATAATCGTCGCGACACTACACTGTTCAATGCGAAATAGAAAGACGAAACGAAAATAACTGGCTTGCTTTATTATTATTCAATGAGAGAGAGAGAGAGAGACAGACAGATAGAGAGAAATACGCGCACGCCGCTCGGCTTACAACTATAGCAAAAAGTGTCGTTACAACTTTTGGTCTTAATTTTTTCCGTCTAGCCCCCTTTCGCAACGCGCGATAAGGAACTTCGTTCCAATACTAGCTGTGCCCATCGGTTTCACCCGCTGCTGAGGTCCCCTTATCACTAAGGGGTTTGAATGATAGATATCCGATTCTCAGATTTACTGAAAATGCATCAAAAAATTCATAAGAATCGGTCGAGCCGTTTTGGATTAGTATGGGAAAGAACATTGTGACACGAGAATTTTATATATTCGATTAATATTCCGTTTTTGCCATTTGGCTTCAGAACCCTGAAAATTAAACAATGCTCACTGGATTTTAAACTTCTTTAATGTTTTAAAGAAAGTAATTAAACTATTGTGTTTTTAAATATAAATTAGTTAAATTAATTAATTTTGCCTCTTTGCTGGATGTTTTAAAATCTATGGAAACACAGCTATAAATTAATTTCCAACAGAAACGTTCAGACAAACTATCGCAAAGATTATAAAGATACTTTTTTTTTTATTAAGCTACCCCTTTTTTCTTCTACACCTAACCATCCTGTGATCTCTAATTTATAAAAGAAATTAATTAGAATACATTGAAACCACACACAACGTTGATAACCGCGTCCGCCACAAATCGACCCGTATTTCCTCAATTGATTTTAAATCACTTTGGGACTAAATTTAGAAGCAGTAAAGCATTATAACGCTGTTTATTCGTTTCCTGCGGGTATACACGTGTTGCTGGAATGTTTTAGATAATTCAGCATGTTTTATTTCAGTTTGAAATGTTTTATGAATTTCTATCTACTACATTTTTAGCTATTATTATTATAAAAGAGTGTCCATGGAGTTTCTTGCCCATTCTTCTTCATAGAGATCAACGCATTGGAATGGGCAACTACAGTAGGTACTTTCACAAGTTATTATGTCTTATGACCGCGACTGTAGCTTTAACATTATATTTTTTTGACATTCAAAAGTGCCTGTCATGGTCTTATTGAAATAAATGATTTTGATTAATTTTGAAAAATGTTTCGCCACAGACTACCTACAGTACTATTTCTCCTCCTTTAAATCCAAAGGTTGTCTTGAAAAGATCGCTTTTAGCAATAAGACCACCCATTGTTTCTTGTCATTTATATGGTGTACAGACGCCTGCACATCAAGCTACTACAATCTGTCAGATTTCTTTGATAGATTTTCGACTTTATTTCTAAAGTATTAGGTTCAAGGTTTATTAGGAAAAATTGACAGTTTCGGGTAGCTTGACCTGCTGGCGTCTGTACATAATAAAGAATATACTATCAATCTATCTTTTTAGGGTTCCGTGCCTCAAAAGGGAAAAACGAGACCCTTTTAAGGATCATTTTGTTCTCCGTCGGTCTGTCGGTCAAGACCCTTCTCCTCGGCCTTGGTATTGGGTTGAAATCAAAACCAAATAGTCAAAGTCAAATAGTCAAGTCTGTAGTCTCTTTGACCTGTGCAAAGAACCAACGCTCTAAGTCTGCGCAGTCAAAAGATATAGCCGTTTGTGTTACAAGTTTGTATGGAATCCTCTGTGGTTAATAGTTCCTTTTCTTTTTTAAAAAACGTTGCCCACACTAGGAATTTCTCCTGTATGTGTATTTCTCGTGGGTGTGTTTACAAACATTTAAACTCACATACACAAACAGCCAGACCCGAAACAACTATCTGTAGGTCATACAAATATTTTTTCGTGTGGGAATCGAAACCGCGACACGCAGCGCAGCAGTCGATCGCTCAGCCACTGCGCCAACTGCCTTTCATGTTGGACTGTGGCCCACTCAAAGATCTGATCACAGTATGGATTGGTTATGCGTACCAGACAAACTAAATCCCCATAAAACTATGAGCATTTAGTTTCCCATAGTTATGCTGAACAAATTATGACCTTGAGTTAAAAAATAACCCACACCAAACACAACCTTAGAAATTCTTATACCCCATAGTGTACCAATATTCTTGTCCGTTTTTCGGTTAACCCAGAAATCTAGTCGCTCCAATTTTCCAGTACGTTGAATCTTAACAATCTCCTTGAACTTAAAAGTAACTTTATTTTAAACCCGACCCATAACGGTGATAGTGCGTCCACCTTATCTACCTAAGCCTGAGAATTTCCCTGAGGACCTAAATCTTATTAAGTGCACGATTTAAGGTAGACAGTTCTATTAAAGGTCTTTATGCCGCGGAGGAAATTGTATCAGGTGGGTAATTGCATGTCGCGTCTCGAGCATTGCTGAACAGTATTTGCTGGGGATACGATTAAAAGGGAATACTTCAAAGTACCGTTAACCCGGTGATATCGCTGCCTTTGAAGGTGTGTTTGACTGTCGTAGGCCCCGGTGTGCTGTGGAAATTGGATACGCAATCCATCCTACTATCCTATTTCTTACTATCCTTACTATAATATTATAAAAACGAAAGTGAGTTTGTTTGTTACGTCTTCACGCCTCAATGGCTAAACCGATTTTCATGAATTTTGGTACAGAGATAGTTGGGATCCTGGAGACGGACATATGCTATTTTTTTTTAAGTGAGAAATGTGGTAATATTATAAACACGAAAGTTTGTATGGATGTATGGATGTTTATTACTCTTTCACGCAAAAACTAGTGAATGAATTTTAAAGAAAATTTACAACAATTTAGTTTATACATCAGAATAACACATAAATACAATTCATAAAGATATCCTTACTAATATTATAAAAGCGAAAGTGATGAAAGTTTGTTTGTTACGTTTTCACGACTAAATTGCCCAACCCAATTTGATGAATTTTGGTACAGAGATAGTTGGAATCCTGGAGACGGACATATGCTATTTTTTTTAAGTGAGAAATGGGGTAGAAAGCGTATTCATAAGTGTGTAACAAGTTCTGTTTCTGCGTAATTTGATTAGCTTTTAACAGAAATGGAAACGTGTTTTTTCAAACTTCCTATTTCACAAAAAAAAAAATGGTTTCTGCGGTTATTTTTGTAGCTTTGAACTATGTTTTATTCATAAATTCTGTATTAGCATAGGCTAACCCGCGCGACAGAATTACCATTTCGCGATGTTTTATGCCTTTCTTTGCCTTTCACACGAAAAATGTTTCACTTTTAATATTTAATCGGAATATAAAAGGGATAATGGTATACGGATGACGGATTATTGTATAATGAGGAGCAGATTTACCTACAGTCCGTATGATATAACATTTTTTGCGAACAAAGCTGTTTAGGCTTATTCGTCAACTCGCGCCTCATAAACTCGCGACTGCGCGCGAGATAGCACCTTCCGACCTCGCGAACCGCGACCGAGTGAAAATCTGACATATTTACAGTCATCTACAAAAGTGTTTTGATTTTAATATCAAGAACGTACTTTACATTTCTAAGACACTATACGATTTGAGGGTCAGAAGATCGTCGAAAATATGTATATCTATCTCAAAAACAACATTTTTTTTTTAACTCAAACCGTACAGCGCCCTATATAAACAAAGTAGGTTCCTATATTAAATAAAATAAAACACTTTTGTAGGTGACCATACCAGTTTTCACTCGGTCGCGAGTTGACTACAACAAAAATAGGTAAAATCGGAAGGTGCTAACTCGCGCACAGTCGCGAGTTGACGAATAAGTAGCTCAGAAATATGATTTTTTCCACACCTTAAAACTACTAAGTAATTATTGTGCTGATATTCTAACATCATCATTCTGCCTTTTTTATTACGGATGTGAAATCATCAAATAACTTCCCTCCTCTAGGCGAAGCGGGGGGAGTGTCAGACTTGCACTGACTAAAACCCACCCATGTTCCTTCTTTTGCCCTTAATGTTCGGGAAAGCACAATGTTAGCCACATTAATAATACTATTAAAAAATCCTTATATTAAAAAAAGTCCCTCTATGTACAACTTATGTACATGAATTAAAAAAAAAGTAACCACGCTTACCTTACCGCTCCATATTCCCAATAAACGCAAGAAAAGTTAATAACTTGTATTGCGCAAGCGCAGTTGTAAATACAATGATAATCACTTTCGCTCAGAGTATTGACATGCGCGTGAGTGCTACCGGCTAACGCACTGCGCAGGTGACCATGCGAGTTTTAAGTTTTGGGATTGTCTTGGTATTGTCGCTTGTTGATTATTTTTAACCTGCTAGGCTTTGATTAAGTTCCTCTTCACTTTATCATGAATGCATTATAGATAGAGATGGGATAATCGGATGCATTTCTACCTAATTTCAAATTTTATTACGATATTTTTATTTAAATACATATAATACCAGGATTCCGGGATTGCAAAACTAATCGGATGTATGTATATTTACTTAACGCGAACTTATTTACTTAATGTATATCTATATCCCTGATCTTTATTAGGCCCAATTTGACATTTTGACAAATTTTGATTGCAAATATTTAAAATATTACAAATCTCGTCAAAAAATAACTTACAATAAAGGTAGGGAAAACACTCAATAAAACAAAATGTACAGTCAGTAAAACTGATAAGCAACAGGTTGCATAAAGAGCTTGGGCTCGTCAGATTGTTAAATTTTTCTTAGAAACCGATGGATGTCTGATTGGTTTGTATCGAATAAATTTAACTTTTTTCAGAAACATTCATGGATGTTTAAGAAAATTTCAACGACATCTGACTTCCTGGTAACTTATTTCTCATGCTGACTGTACATACAATGAATAGCATATTTACGCATGTTCCGAAATAAATTAAGTAAACAGATGGTAGCTAATGTGTTTTTTATGTTGTTCCTTTATATCTGAAAAGAATTATTATTATAAAAAGGAAATACGATGCTATTGGTATCCTTGGGGCACTTTGAAACGTAAACACGTCAATAAACACCCTTATCTAACATAAATCTAACATAACAAAACAGTAATTTATGACACGATTGACCCGAATTATGAACTCCTTTGTGTATTCCTCCTAATATTCATATAATGAATAATAAATAGTTTTTATTTGTAAAATGTTAACAAAAGTTCAAGAATAATCAATGTACATTCTAATTTCCGTCATAAAAACATTTAAAAGTAGACACAAGATTGAAATAACATTTTTCCAAAATCAGTGTCATTTCAATCAGTTCAGTATTTCAATCAGTGTAATTTTTTATGATTTCTCCAACAAGCGATTAGTTTAATCGTATACAATAAGATAGATATAAAATTATTTATTATGTACACCATACAAATTACAAAAAATACATTATAGAACTTAAAAAGGGCAGACAATGAGCAACCTTGGTGGGGTTTTATGGAGTAAAAGTGTATCCAAAGGTTGTCTTGGAAAGATTTTCAAGGCAATCTTTGGATTGATAGATTTTGGGGAGGAGAAGAGACAATATTGTAGGTAATCTAGAGTACCATCATCAAACTCTTTTTCTTATGTGGACTAAAAAAAATACGCTATTATTCCAAAGATATTTTTTTCTCTCAATCAATAATATTGAATCACTAATTCACATAGATATGTTTATAATATAAAAAAGTTATTCTTATTTTTCTAAACAGCGTAAATGGTTTCTATTTATATATTTAAGAATGTTTTATTAAATCCACGCAATGGAGCCATGTACCTAGCAGCAAATAAAATATTAATTACACTTTATTGAGACCGTTTCCTCGAATCTCCAACCGTATGGTGTCCCTACTCGTATGACGCAACGCAAAACATCGGCGCCGGCGCACGGGCCCGACAAACAGTGGCATGCGGCTGTCACATTGTTATTAGTTGTGTTCGTGTTACGACACGTACTGGCTATTATAGCGCCTGTGTTTATGGTATCAGCACAGGTCTTTGAGTTGTTGGGGCAAGAACAGTTCACATTCGGAGAGTTAATTTGAGAGTTCATCTTCATCATTTTAGCACGGAAGCGCTTATTGCTGGGTGCTGAAAAGCTTTTCTACTACCTCAACCATCTGTTTCTCGCAATTTTAGCAATATTGTCAACCTAACGCACTTTTAGACGGCGCTGGATTCTCAAGCCACCTTCGGTCAAACCTTACTCCATCAGCCACCGTTTAGCCAGATATCAAGCTGTTTTTTTTTAAAATTTATAATTGGTGGAATTGCAGCACCTTTACAGATACATCTAATAGGATGCTATTAGTCACTAAATAACACAACATAAAAATTTAAAACGAGACTAAAAATTAATTAATAAACATGTCAAAACTTATGCAATTTGTCTATAGAACCATATTAATATACAGACCATCCTGTTATCATATAGACTAGCAACAGAATAAGTTGTTAATGTTGGTACCAAATTGATGAGGCAGGCAAAACTACGAAAGAAGAAACTTTTCTCATACCTACGTGCTCATAATACGTAATGGATAAATAAAACTGTTGACAATAAGGAAAAGATAAGCGATAACATATCATGTAGGAATATACTTAAACTTTCCCGGATGTGACAACTTTGGAGCAATATTTTCGCGAAACCAAAATGGCGACGACTCAGTAAATCAAAACCATCTTATTGTTCAAAAAGCGAAGTGAAACGTGAAACTTTTGCTCTTGAAAGTTTTTGATATAACTTGCTAGCGTTCTTCCCACAACTTCGACTGTATTGTTTTAGGATGTTTCTGAAGGCCAAAGAAAAGATGGATGGATTGTGTAAAGAATGATATGAAGGAGTAAGGGGTAAATGATGCTGTGACGTCTGATAGGGGAGAATGGAAGAAGAAACCGTGTTGCGTCGACCCCAAATAGAATCAGACGAGGGCAGAAATGATGTTTTTTTTTCTTCATAAAGGCAGACGTGCTTTCCGAGGCACGTACGAACCTCGATATGTATTGGGTGGTCACCCAGCCACGGATCAACCTAGGCACGCGCAGCTTAACCTCAAGATCGACCCGAGCGGTAGTTTTTATTTAACCACGAGAAATGAAGAATATTAAGGTCTAAAAAGCGTGGTTCGTTCCCAGTTAGTTTCTAACAAGTTTTTCTAACTGAGATTGCAGTGGGTTAGCTAAGCTCGTGGTTAAAAGTTGCGCAATAAATGGGACAGCTTACAGTACCTTATTAAATTGTTCGCTTTGAAAAATATACATAGTTAGTATTTTTCTTGTTATTTTATCTCGTTAGCGACCTTGATGATCTTGCTCAGTACATACAATCCTTACTAATATTATATAAGCGAAAGTGAGTTTTGTTTGTTTGTTACATCTTCACGCCTAAATGGCTAAACCGATTTTGATGAATTTTGGTACAAAGATAGTTGAGACCCTGGAGACGGACATAGGCATTTTTTTAAAGTGTGAAATGAGGGAAGATAAGGGAAAACTTAGCTTTGCTATTCCAATAAATAAAGCGCAAGGGCAAAAACTACAGGTAGCAGGTACCTGCAAATCAGGAAAGGGGAGCTGTGTTACCCCGAATTTGACGGCGAGCGAAGCCGCGGGCAAAAGCTAGTAACTAATAAATCTTGGAATATCTGAGGCGTTAGGTAGAGGTGTGCATAATCATCTCATTCTTCTTTTAAAGGTTCCGCACCTCAAAAGGAAAAGAAACGGAAACCTAATAGGGGATATTACTGCAAAATTCTGGCGCAAGGGCGCAGCACTAGCGTAAGCAGTAAAAAGTTTTTTGCCGAGACGTAAATGGCCGTAGGACGCCATAATATATATAATTAAAGTACAGATAGGTAAGTTATACCAAAATAATTAACACTTTGACATATTTTCACAGAATATCTGGATACGCGATTGCGCACATGACGGTTTGTTTACTGCATGTGCTAGTGGCGCCCTCTGCGCCGAGGTTTGCGTAATATTCCCTATTGGATCACTTTGTTGTCCGTCTGTCTGTCAAGACTCTTTACCTCGGGAACGCGGGAAAATATCGAGTTGAAATTTGAACCATATACTTCAAGTCTGTGGTCAAGGTTCAAGTTGTAGAAAAATCATATCTCTAAGTCTACGCAGTCAAAAGATCTGCTACTAGGGTAGCAGATCTTTTGACTGCGTAGACTTAGACGTCATGGTAGGCCATGACGTCTTAAAGCAGAACTTATTCCACTGAGGGAAAGAGACAGAGCTATACAAGGTGTCTAGCACCATCTCTTTCCCTCAGTGGAATAAGTTCTGCTTTAAAACGTCATGGTATGCCTAATGATCATTTATGTCGCAAGTTTGTACGGAAGCCTCGGTGTGGGAGTTCGACTCGCACTTACCCGGTTTTTTTTTCGTATGGTTAGTGTCAAACGTTGAGTATATAATGTGGTTCATGGGCTTCTGACTTGGCTTAATATGCCGTCCCGAAATTTCCCTTAGGCATTCTGGTTTCCTCACGTTTTCCTTCACTGAAAGCTAAGCAAAAGGAAATCATCAAATAACTTTCCCCACTCTGAGCGGAGCGGGGGGGAGTGTCAGACGAGTACTGGCTAAAACCCACACATGTTCCTTCTAGTGTTCCGGGGCCGCGGTATCTCTTTCGAACAACCCGCAACCCCGGAAGATGCAGAGTATTTAGTATACTTAATCAGGATAGTTAATAATTCAATAAGTTAGTTAAAACTCAGTCTGTCTTAGCTAGCCATCATGTCAAACAATGTCAAATTGGTAAACAAAAACTCTGACATAATCCTCAAGCGTTGGCAACCTTTCAATCAAGTTTTCAGTCCATACTTATTATCCGTGGTTTTTCTTTCGAACAACCCGCAAACCCGGAGGCAACCCGCAACCCCAGCAGAGGGCCGTGGCTTGGGTTCGAACTCGAGACCTGACTTGGCAGTCCGACGGTCATACTACTAAGCTATCACTGCTAAAAGTCCCATATGAGAGGAGGATTGGTCTAGTGGTCGCAAACGATTCTTGGAATAGTGTTTATGGGTATACCCATAAATAATTTCTCAGTCTCTTGGTTGATGGCTACAGGCGCGCCCCCTATACATGTAATTTATTTATTGAAACTTTATGCACATGTATTAAAAGCAATGTACAGACGCCTGCACATCAAGCTACTACAATCTGTCAGATTTCTTTGATAGAAAGAAAGAAAGAAAGAAAGAAAGAAAAAACATTTATTAGTCGCAAATTACGACGAGCAACAAAATAACAAAAAATAAATAAAATAAACATTCAACATGCAAAGTACTTATCACAAACATTTACAAATACATGTGGGACAAAATAAAAATAGCTTGCACGTCGTGACTGCGACAGGTCGGTCACCACTCAGCATGATGCTGCACCATGGGAGCCCACAGCACAGCGCTGGTTTTCAGTGGTCAACCCGTGAGTAAAACGTACGGAAGTCAAAACAGCATACATAAATGTTTTAAAAACTTAAATTAATAAAAAATTATAGAAAATAAATCAAATAGACAAAAACTAATATATAATATAAAACAACCCAATAATTTAACTTGATACTATAAATATGTCGGCACGTCATGGCATGTCAATGTCAAGAACGTTAAGAGTGGCAGGTTGTCACTCTAGCGCAGCGTTGCCGTCGCGTCGATGGTAGCCAGGCGGCCATATTAAGAAAAGGACGGGCGTCTGAGCAACACGTGTGAATCGCTAGCCAGCGTCTTAATCTAAGTTGCTTTAACCAAAATTTGTGTTGTGTTAACGTTTAATAGTTGTGATTATTGTGTTAGTAGACCCATTTTAAATTAATAAGAATTAATGAGAAAATTACAGTAATTTGAGTTAAGAAGAGAACGTGTTTTAGCTGTCATTTTCCAACCGCTTTATCCACGCCGCATAATGAACACGAATAGAATAAAACACAAATATATACATAAACACAGGCCATAACTTGTTTTTTGGCTCGCTCGCTGGATAAATATGCCTTGCCGATTGATGATAAACCTTTTGTAAGTATTTATTTAAAAAATATTTGCTGTTCATACTTCTGATTAGCTAAAAGATTTCTTTTCAAGTGAAATTTAAAATTTGGTTTTGTTTTGAGGGATCTTATGGGAGGCGGCAGATCATTCCAGCAGCGGGTGGCGGCATATTTGAAACATCCCCTGAAAGCTGTGGTCTTATGTCGAGGCATCGAGAGTGGATTGGAAGTGGAACGAGCAGAGTAGCTGTAATGTTCGTGTCTCCAGCTAATATTACGGAACAAGTATACCGGTTTTTGTGTTTTTATAATACCGAACATTAAAACTGCTAAGTGCAGCTTCCTCCGTGCAGCCATTTTCAGAATATTGTGTTCATTTAGATATGGTGTGACGTGATGCCTCCGGGGTATGCTTAAGCAGTAACGAGCACATGCATTTTGTACCCGCTGTATTAGACTTTCTGTACGTGAAAGAAGACATGGCCCGTATACAATGTCGCAGTAATTGAATTTGGAAAGTACAAGGCTATCCACCAATGTCTTTCTCACTGCGACACTAAGAAAATCCCTTACCCTATACAAAACTTTCAGTCTATAAAAACAGTAGATTTTCGATTTTATTTCTAAAGTAATAGGTTCAAGGTTCATTGGGAAAAATTGACTTCGGGTAGCTTGATGTGCAGGCGTCTGTACATAGGCGGACTTAATTATTAAAAGAACATTTTGGGTTGGGAATTGGGTTTTTTGGGAACCAAATGACAAAATGGCGGTGGTGTCGTGGCTTGGGCACACTTGTGCGCCCCTCCTGCGCCTGCACCTTGCCTCCGCCTCGCCTTCACCTTGCCTCCGCCTCGCCTTCACCTCGCCTCCGCCTCGCCTTCACCTCGCCTCCGCCCCGCCTACACCTCGCCCGCGCCGCGCGCCGCAACTGTTGTATATGAGCGCACTGCCATTCATTTGTAAAGAAAACCTTTTTGCGGCGTGCCTCTCATGCGCCCGCGCCTCAACTGCACCTTGAGTGTTAATCGTGTGGGCGACGCGCCCAAATCGGTTGGGCGACGCGCCTTAGGGTGATGGAAAGAGAAAACATAGTAGGTGCAGGGTGGTAATGCAAACGTCAACTAGCGAAATGTGTGTTCACTGTTAGGTACATGTCTGCCGAACTCTTCAAAGATCACAGCCGTGATAGTATTTAATTGATTCTTTTCCATTTTTCCTATTTCTGTACCATTCAATTGTTGCCCTAGAAACGTTTAGTTCACAACCATGTTGCTATGATAGTTCGCCCTCATATTCCGCATAGTAACAGCATACAAAGTGACATTAGTATATATTCGTACCATTTGGACACGTGCGACCTTCACCATGACTTTGGGTATAAATCTGCAAAGGTTACCACCTGGGTTCTTTGTTATAATCATGCACAGGTAGGGTAAGAAGAAACAGTTCGAACAAATACGAAAACTTGAATCCTCATTGACCTGTCTTACTAAATATATAACAAAAGACTCTTCTCAGACGGTTGAAAAAGAAATAACTGAACCCTTATAGGTTCAGTCTATATCCGTCTGTCTGTCTGTCACGACCCTTTATCTCGAGAATGCGTGCAAGTATCGACAGAGATATGAAATTAAAACCATATACTCAACTCTGGGATCACTTGGAGTTGTTAAAAAAAGGCCTCGTAAGTCTACGCAGTTAAAAGATATAACCAGTAATGTCGCACTTGGCCGTATATTTATTCTGAGTTTTTATAGAATCAGGCGTTACTTTGCGGGAATCCATGACATTAAATTTAATGCAAAATATTTATAAAATTCACTGGATTTAAAGATAGGCAGAATCAAGCACTAGATTGCAGATCACACTAATACCATAAAGGCGAAAGTTTGCATGTGTGTAGGTATATGTTTGTTGCCCCATCATCACGCTCAAACGGATTATCGGATTTAGATGAAAATGCAGATAGCTTATACCCTAGATTAATCCACACGCTACTTATCTTGGTCCACGCTGGTGAAACTAGACGCAGCTCGTTAATAGATATATGCCACTACAATTTTATATCAGAAAAGTCGAAAATTCACGTAAAAATTTACCTTCTGTAGCTTTAGTCTATGGACGTGGTTCTAACAGTTACCATTTCAATCTTATTATAATGAATTCAGGCCTTTCTCGTATTCATTTTATTTATTTAGTAAGGATAACATATTTTCTTTTGGTTATAATTTTATCAACAAAATTGCTTTTATTATTTAAATCTGTCCATTCAAAACCATTACTTGAACAACTGCGTGACAGAGTAGATGGGGATCAATGGAGAAGTATGGGAGAAAATATCCGGCACTAACCAAATGAATTGAGATAAGGGCAAGAGTTCCTGCACATGATCGGGTGGGAGGAAATGCCCGGGTGTCACCACTGTGACGATCGCCTGGAGGACACGGTGGAGCACACTGTGACCTTCTGCCCAGCTTGGGCGGAGCCCCGCTGTGTCCTCGTAGAAGCGGTCAACGGCAGGGATGTCTCGCGCACGGCTCTAGTTCAGTCCATGGTCCGGAGCGAAAGGGAATGGGAAGCGATAACCTCCTACTGCGAAGCAGTTATACTAGCGAAGGAAGTGGCTGGACTTTAGAGGTAAAAATCCTCAAACCAACCCCGCCGCCGCGGGAGACGCTCCGGTCGTAGGGCGCCGCGAGACGACTCTAGGTTGGTTGGTGTTTAAGTAAGTGATTAAACAAAAATCTAGCCAAGTTCAAGATTTTCAGTTTTATTCACTTTTAAAAACAGATAAAAAGTCAGTCGCCATGATGGATGGTCTAAAATAAATGTAAAACTCGGCCTATTCATCAGTTGAGAGACGTTTTATTTTGAAGACGCTTTTCATCCATTAAAAACCTTGCTAAGAATGTTTTAAAACACACCATTGTGTTGATAGAGATTTATCTTGGTTGACTTGAATGCTGGGCAGTGGGTCGAGGTTAGATGTCACGCTGAAGGCTATTTGTTAGACGATTAAACGTCTGCGGTGACATCATAATTAGTAGACTAGATTGAAAGTCTGACAACCAGTGTTACCAAGGAGTACTGTATTACCCAGTTATAAACTAGGTTGTGGAAGTAGGATGGGGAATCGCTCCATGTAAAATCCTGGTATTCAGCTGAATCCGGTAATACAAAGACCAGACACTAACATACAAAATTGGGAAAACGCTAGGCAGATGATGGCTTATGACTGGCCATTAATAAGAAAATATTATGTCGACGTCAGTAAAAATATCCAGTGCCTTGTTTACTACTTCATTTAGAAATATTTGACCCTGATGGACCCCTCAGATACACACCTACCATTAGATTCTGATTTTATTCTTAGCCAGAACCAAACTGTCTTTAAATAAAGTGCAGTTTCCATTAGTCTTGTGAAACAAGAATAGCGGCCGCAGTTTGTTCTCGAGGTCACGGCCGTGACCTTAAAGCCGTTAAAACGGCAAACCTGACGAAAGGCAGCCGTTCAGCCGGGTTACCGACGACAGACGGCTTCAATGTGTAAGCCCCTTTAAGCTATCACCTGTTGGACATGAATGAATAATAAGCTGGTAGACATTGACAAATGGAGTACCCATGTATGTTATGTTTCAGTAATATTAGGACCTAGGTGTTTTGCGCGAAATATCACGTTGTTTATATGATTTATTTCTTGTTTTTTCGTAAGAATCTGTGCCTAAATGTATGGTAGGTATTCTCATCGACATACAAACATTTTGGGGAGGGTATTAATCAGTAACTTGGCTAATATATTGATGTCTTCGTCTTGCGATCTTCGTGCCGAAAATATCTTGGTATTTAAGCCTTGCAAATAAAACCTTTTTTAACGACTTTCTTGCGTTCCAAAAACGTTGGCAAGAAGGCTGCTAGGCTGAAATAGGGTTCAGCGGGTCATAACATGATGGACACCAATAGATGGACAGCGTCGCAGAGGCTGGCCCTGAAAGCGGTGGCAAACGATCTAGATACGTAGCGTGAGGGATAGTTTAAAGTGGCGGGAGAAAGAATTTTTTGGGATGAATTTGGGAAGACCTGTCCAGCTGTGGGACAGAATAAGGCCATTTTTACCTTGCCTTAGTTGTGTACCACTGCTGACAAAGGTTTCCTCTTTCTCCTTTCACACTTCTCTACCCTGTGCAATCTCTGGCCATGCTTCCCCTCAAACATTATCAGATTGTCAAGCCACCATCGCCACGATTGACCTCGACGTCGCCGTCCCTAATCAGACATCCAGTGTGTGACGGTCTTTGCCCATCTTTCCTGGTGCATACGTACGACGAACAACCACTTTTATGTTTAAGACGAAAGGAATCTTTAAATAGATCCTTTATAGCTCACACTGGTACGGGTGAATGCTTCTCATCCATCTTCTTGATGAGTTTGTTCGTTTACTAGTTGAGACAGCTTGTCTGAAGTTCTTGGAGTAACTGTTCGGTCTATATTACAGAAAACGATGGCTTATCTGTTTTTCAGGAAATACAATGTGTATATGAATATATGAATGTACCTACATTGATGATATTGTAGCACACTCCTCAATCGAGCCTCTGGGTAAGCAAAATTTGTATTTTAATTAAATATTTTATTTAAACAGGTAGGAGACTAATTGGAAGTTTTCTAAGAGACCGATGGATGCTTTAAAATGAAACGAAATTGATAGACTATACATATAAATGTATTAATCTCATTTCTACGATATCTCTCGGACCTGTTCACCAATTAGTTTTGTTGACTGACTTACTATAATACAGTTTTAGGTATCTAAACGTTTTGAAAAGGTATAACAACGATTCCTTACGGCCTATCATTTTCTAAAGTTACCTGTAAAAATTACCAATGTGTAGCTAGTGTGACCAGGTGCCTGTCCTCTTTCAGTCCATAGTCCGCAGCGAGAGGGAATGGGAAGCGGTCACCTCCTTCTGCAAAGCAGTTATGCTAAAATTAAATTTTTAAATAAAAATAAAAATTAAAGTTTTAAATAAAAATAAAAATTAAAGTGTAGTAGTCGTCTTGCACACAAAAACTACTGACCGGATTTAAATGAAATTTGGCACAAGGATGTTTTATAACCTGGATTGACGACTTAAGAAATTAAGTAAGCTGTGCCTTTGTGTAGCGGGTTGTTCGAAAGAGCTACCGCGGCCACGCAACGTAAAGGGCAATGGAAGGAACATGGGTGGGTTTTAGTCAGTACAAGTCTGACCCTCCCCCCCGCTCCGCCCAGAGCGGGGGAAGTTATTTGATGATTTCCCACCCAAAAAAAAAGCTGTGCCTTTGTACCTACTTTAGGTTTTGTTATGATGTTTCCTTATGTTTTTTACTTTTTATGCCTACTGGCATTACTATACGTATTACTATACGTGAGACAAGTACCCAACTAAGCTAGTACTACGACATAACTGTATGTTTCTTTGCCAATACTGTAGAAACAATGACATCATTCAGACCACAAAAATACCTCAGCAAATGCGTTTGCAAAAGCAAGTAAACGTTACTGTCGTTACTAGAGACAAGTGGTGTACCCTTTCGGCATACATAATTCAGAGAAAGCCTCCCATCTGTGAGGTACACTGCGTCTCGAATCCTTCTCCGCCATATTTATTGGTTGGCACACTTTTTAAATGTTGGCATCTAAAGTGGGTTTTGTAAATCTTCGTGTTTTTATTTTGACGATTTTGTTCTTCTACTTAAGTAGATTTTTTGGAGTGATTTGAATAAATAGAATAAATATAAAATAAATAGAATAAATAAAGAGAATAGAATGTTGTGGTTATTTTGAATCAGTATACAACTTCCTTCTAATATTATAAATGCGAATGTTTGTGAGGATGGATGGATATATGGATGTTTATTACTCTTTCACGTCAAAACGGCTGAACAGATCTTGATGAAATTTGGCACAGAGGTAGATTATAGTCTGGAATAACACATAGGATACTTTTTTTTTCCTAAAACACGCTGGCACCACCTAGTAAGACATAATATTACGCCTGTTATTCCTAAGGGGTACGCAGAGGTGTGTGTACGAACACATTTCACTAGCTAGTAGCTATGTTTAAGTCTCATGTGTAATGGTGCGAGCCCACAAGTGGGCTCAAATCCTGACTCCGTGGCTATGTGTGCTACTGAGAAAATATTGATGGAGAAACAAAGTAACACCCCACCTGAGAATTGAACCCAAGGGCAGCCGTGCTTGCGACGACTAGACCAACGAAGCAATCAGTGAGGCGAGGTAGCGGCGCGGATTATGTATGTATGTATCGATTAAGGTTCACAATAAATATCCGTGCATACAATTTTTCATGCTTACTATCCTTACTTAATATTATAAAAGCGAAAGTGAGTTTCTTTGTTACCTCTTCACGCTTTAATGACTAAACCGATTTTGATGAATTTTGGTACAGAGATAGTTGGGAACCAGGAGACGGATATAGATTATTTTTTTAAAAAGAGTGGGATATGAGGGAGAAAGAGGGAAGAAACGGGAAAACTTAGCGTTGCTATTACAAATCAATAAGGCGCTACCGAATTTAACGCGAGCGAAGCCGCGGGCAAAAGCTAGTAGTATTATAAAAGCGAAAGTGAGTTTTTTGTTACGTCTTCACGCCTAAATGGCTAAACCGATTCTGATGAATTTTGGTATGGAGATGATTGGGACTCTGGAGACGGACATAGGCTATATTTTAGGAATGAGGGAAGAAAAGGGAAAACTTAGCTTTGCCAATACAATAAATAAGGCGCAAGGGCAAAAACTACAAGTAGCAGGTACCTGCAAATCAGGAAAGGGGAACTGTGTTACCCCGAATTTAACGCGAGCGAAGCCGCGGGCAAAATCTAGTTACTTAATAAAGCAATTTCCTTGAAAAGCAAATAATAATCTAATTTTTTCCACACATCTAACTTCTTAATATTACGAAATGGAAAGATTAATCTTCTCAAGAACGTTTAACTCGTATTTTATTGTATAACGACTGGATACAATATATCTTGGATATATTTGAGATGTAGGTATATAATTAGATTTATCTATGTTCCTATTAGATTTGTGATGAAAGTGATGATACAGCGAGAAGATAATAAATGGAAGTGATATTTCGGATCCTGTAATAATAGATCTTGTGTTATTACTGGTGTGTTAATAATACTTATATGGAATAGAGGTATTTCATGAAAGTGAAGTGTGTTAATAAATAATTCTTCGCTCCTTTTGGAACGAAGTTCCTTATCGCGCGATGCGAAAGGGGGTTAGACGGAAAAAATTAAGATCAAAAGATGTAACGACCCTTTTTGCTATAGTTGTGAGCCGTGCGGCGTGCGCGTTTCTCTGTCTCTCTCTCTCTCTCTCTCTCATAGAAAGCAAGCCAGTTATTTTCGTTTCGTCTTTCTATTTCGCATTGAACAGTGTGGTGTCGCGACGATTATTTTTGTTGAGTGTATAGATACAGGCTTTTTGTACATAATAAGTAATAACTTGGTTCCATCCAGGTGTCCCTTGACGCCTCTCAAGTTTTTTTTGCCTGTGGGAATCATCATGGATGTCCTCAACCCTGGGGTCGACAAAGGGGTCTGTCAAACTCGTACTGACTAAAACCACACGTTGTTTTTCGACTACCTTGGGTTTGGGTGCTGGAGTACTTGTCCCCCGACCAGGGTTTGACCAACATATACATTTTTGTGTTGTATAACGGGCTGATGTCCGCAACTCCACGTCTGAGGCGCGTATTTTGCGTACGGGTATTCGATCCAGCTCTGCGAGAAACGCTAGCAGCGCCTTGGTGTTGCTAACGAACTCGCGACTAACATATACATGCGGACCCTTCTGAGTTCATTCCTCATGACAGGCAAACTGCCGTCTCGAGCCTGTGTTTGTTCAAGTGGCAGACTCCAATTCTGTCAACTACAGGCCACAACATATGGCGGTCGGAAATGCGCAAGTGAGTCTGCTGCGGATATAGAGGGAGTTTGTGTTTTTCCGTTCTCTTTGCCTCTCCTTCGCGACCATCAGTTCCTCGCACAAGGAGGTGACAACACGTCCCACTCTGGTTATCCGTACCACCGAGCGCCGCGACAAGATCACGGCGTTACAGCAATCGCTTCTGTTCAAATTTCATTGCGACTATTTGCTGTTCTGCTAATCAGTGTTGGGTTCTTGATCAAAGTGATTTATTGATAAGGGATTCTGATGGTTTTGCTAGTAGAATTCAATTATGTAGATGATGAAATGAGGTTAAATGTTAATAAACTAAATAGGGTAGTTCCCTTTTTTTGCCGATTCGAAATCATTAAATAACTTCACTCGGTCTGGGCGGAGCGGGGCGGGGGAGTGTCGAACTTGTACTCACTTACCCTCCCATGTCTCTTCCTTTGCCTTTTATGTTCCGCCGCGGTATCTCTTTCAAACAAACGCAAGCACGGAATAAACTACCTCTTATGTATCCATAGAGCTTGTGCCATAGTTACTAACCAATAAGCAACATTACAATGATCGTTATGAAAAAAATATACATATCATCATCACGCTTGCTGGCAGAGGTATACCTACCCACCACCCACATTTTGCGAATAATGTTATGAAAAAATATCAAACTCATAAAACACTTAATATATATTTATTTATTACTAGCTTTTGCTCGCGGCTGCGCTCGCGTTAGATTCGGGGTAACACAGTTCCCCCTTTCCTGATTTACAGGTACCTGCTACCTGTAGTTTTTGCCTTTGCGCCTTATTTATTGTAATAGCAATGCTAAGTTTTCCCTTTTCTTCCCTCTTTCTCCCTCAAATCTCAATCTTTTTAAAAAAAATAATAGCCTATGTCCGTCTCCAGAGTCCCAACTATTTCTTTACCAAAATTCATCAAAATCGGTTTAGCCATTAAAGCGTGAAGAGGTAACAAACAAACAAACAAACTCACTTTCGCTTTTATAATATTAGTATAGTAAGGATGAAGACAACGGGGACAAAAGGGGTCCAGTGTGTTCGTAACAAAATTCTTAGCCTATGTTATGGTACTTAATAGTAAACAGCGATCTGGTTCGATCGACTAGCGAATGGTTAATGGTTGCAACAAAATAAACAAAAGTTTCTTCGGCTTTCATCCTAATTCATCACAATATTTCGTGACAGCTGCTAAGAGTTTTCGCCTCTAACATTAATCTTTAACCTACAAAACTTCGGAGACCTCTCGATCAAGTCGTGGAAGTTTCCAATCTCCAATTAGTATCTTATTGGGCTAAAAGTTTTACTATCTCCTCTTATACCAGAGATGTGCGAGGCAGCTAAGGTAAGCTATGAAACTATTGACCGTTTTCACTTACATTAGGTGACATCTAAACGTAGGTGCGCTAGCGAAACTTGTGTCTATTTCTACAAGAGCTGAGTGATGTAGCCGATTGATAAAGACGTCTTCTTGCCGTCGAGAAATATCTCTAAGAAATACTGGTTTCTTCCTGATGTTTTCCTTAACCGAAGCAAGTGAAAGTTATATAATCAGAGGTTCGTGTTTGTGTTTCGAACTCGAGACGTAAGACTTGGGAGTTCAAGCAACTAGACTACCACAGCTCCTGGCCCCGTTAGCTGATTCTCTGAAGATTGGAGTGAAGGTGTGACACTGCGTCAACAAGCTTTACTCACAAACGTCCCTCCAACCTCCAATGTCCACAGGAAACTAGAAGGAAAACAGTAGATGTCATTTTGGCTCCAGGCGTGTAAATGCTGCACCTAGCTTTCTAGTGCGAGGTTGAGTTGAATAGTGCTGATCTATGCGTCATGTTCGTGAACGGACGCTGTCAGTTGTGACTAATCTCTGAGTTGTCGCAGCTTATTTGATTTAATTGCCTTGTTTGTGTTACTATGGACACTTTTAACGTGCAAGTTATGTTATGTTATGATAAATGTACTACATATAATTCGCTACTTAATTTCATTTCATCTTTAATGAGTAGACAGTCTTATTGTTCGCAACTTGATAACATCTTCAAAAACGCCGAAATATTGAACGAAGTTAAAAGCATCAACAAGTTAGTTTTAACAAGTTGTTTTGTTGTAATTTTGATCGGTAAACTGTTGTTGTTTTGTTGATCGACGTAATGCTTTAAGTTATTTAAGTTAACTCAAAGAGGATGAAAATACACAGTGTTTTGATGTAGTTAGGAGCTCGGGGCTAATACACACATCAAAAGTATCTAGGGATCAACATATATTTTTGCAATAACTTTTCTCCTGATTGATATTAATTAAAATTTTCTTTAAGGATTCATCAAATAAAGTGTTTTCGTTTGTCACAGTAACGATAAACCAAGTCACCTTTGCATTAATAAAGAAATTTGCCATTTTCCTAATAAAGGGATTTTTGACATTTGAACCACTAACATTAAAGTTCGAAAAAAAGACTGAAATAACAGTTTTCTTTAAAATTTTATTGGGTAACTTAAACAATTAATAATCCGTGTTTCTACCGCGAACACTAACAACACAAGAACATCGGTTTGGCATACTCAAAATGAGTTCATCCAAATCACGCTGTGGAATGGCCGCCCATGTTCGTTGCAACAACAAAAAAAGGTCTTCTTGCGACTGGATACCCTCCATATTCGGCAGAGCTCTTCTCTGTAGCATATCCCATGCATGCTCAATCGGGTTCAAGTCTGGCGACTGAGCAGGCCAGGGCAGGACATTGATGTTAGCTGCGGCGAGAGTCTGTCTTACAACTCTTGCGGTGTGCGGTCGTGCATTATCATGCATTAACTGAAATAAGGGACCGATTTGCACTTGTAGAGGAACGATGACGTCTGATACAATCGTCTCAGCATAAATTTGAGCGTTGAGGTTGCCTCTGATCCAAATCAACTCAGTTCTTCCGCCGATCCAAATACCCGCCCATACCATGATGGTTCCACCACTATAAGGATAGACTTCCTGGCAGGATTTTAATCGCTGTTGGCGTCCAGGGGTTCTCCAGTGTCGTATACGTCTTGTATCCGGTCTCATACCAAAACGAGACTCATCAGAAAAGCACACGAAACGCCATTGTTCTTCTGCCCAATTTCTGTGTTCAAGAGCCCATTGATATCGAATCCTACGATTGTGCATTGCTATAGGTGGTACCCGTAGCGGTCTTCGGGAATGAAGGTTCACTTCATGCAAGCGGTTTCTGACTGTTTGGTCGCTAATTAAGTTCCCTGAAGAGTGATGAAGCCTCACGGCTAACATCATGGCGGTTATTGTTGGAGCTCTTCGAGTTAAGATTTGAATGTATCGGTCTTGTCTCCGTGTGGTGCAGCGATACCGTCCTCCATGGCGCTCAGCCACGGTACCAGTGCTTCGGTAACGTGTCCAAAGTCGACTGATAACACTCTGACTTGTATTCAGAGCTAAAGCTACAGTACGTTGCCGGGAACCAGCTTCTATCATTTCCACGGCTCTGAGCATTTCTTCCCTGCTTAAATGACGTCGCCGCTCCATAATAACGTTGGTTTTAATCAGTAGTAGGGAAACAGTAGCACTAATAATGTCTTCAATGCGTTGTATGTTTTTATAGGGAAAATATTGACAGCTTATTTTCATCTTTTACTCGAATTTGATTGAGAGTTCCTGATTCAAATTATGAAATGCACCAAAAAGGATCCATATAAATTTATAAAATCATAAATTTATTACAAAGCCACATCTCAATCTCAAGAAATCCGCATAAAAATGCTTGATCCCTAGACACTTTTGATGTGTGTATATAAAAATAATAGCAACCGCTCAGGTCGATCTTTAGGTTAAACCGCGCTTGCCTAGGTTGGTCTGTGGATGGGTGACTACCCGTTACATACCCAGTTTCCTCCTTGCCTCGGAAAGCACGTTAAGCTGCTGGTCCTGGCTGTCATTTGTAGATCTTTGACAGTCTTTTAAAGTCTGAAGACCAGTCTTACCAAGGGGTATCGTATTATCCCAGTACTAACTGGGTTGTGGAGGTCAGATAGGCAGTCGCTTAATGTATAATACTGGTATTCCGCTGCATCCGGTAAGACTGGAAGCCGACCCCAACATAGTTGGGTAAAAGCTAGGCAGATGGTGTTGTATTGAGAGCAATTAATTAACTGCAGATAGTTGTTCCGGGTCTGGATGTTTGTGTATGTGAGTTGAAATGTTTGTAAACGCACCCACGATACAGGAGAAATTCCTAGTGTGGGGCAACGTTATTTTAAACAAGAACAAAAAAATGTAACGTGTTGCTGGACAGGGGGGAGCAGGGGTAGCCTAGCCTAGTGGTAGGGTAACCAACCCCCCCCCCCCCCCCGTTGGTTTAAAAGTGGTCTAAAAAACCTCCATGAATTCCCTTAGGTATTTTAATTGCGTGATATTGCCTAAAACCTTATATAACAAATTAACATAGTTTATAGTACTCAAATTGTTAATGTAATCACTGAAGTTTCTTGCTTTTATTTGGACAGCTTTGAAACGTTAAGTAAAGCGAAGTTTCAAACAACTCTAGGGAAAATTCTTGAACAACCACAAAAAAGTTATTAAGCACTTTATGAAGTAACTTTGCAACACGAGTTTGCGAGCTAGCGACATTTTTTCAGTTGATTTCATTCGTAAAAGAGAAGTAATATTTTATTTGGATTATTTTCTTTTCTGTTTTCATTCAAGACAAAATTGATTTGGTGAATTGAACGTTGTCAAACACTAGGTTTTTCTCCTGTATCGTGGGTGCGTTTACAAACATTTAAACTCACATACATACACAAACAGCCAGACCCGAATCAACTAACATCATACAAATATTTATTCCGTGCGGGGATCGAACCCGCAGCACTTGATCGCTCGGCCACTGCGCTAACCGTGCCGGCAGTCTTTCTCTCATTACTAACAACGTATTTTAGTAGAAATATAAAACAACAACAAAAACTATCTCAGTCTTATCTCAAAATGGAAATCGTTATTTTGCGACAATATTTACATTTCGTTAACTGCATATATAGTATTTGTGCCCGTGGCTGCACTTACAACCTGTTATCAGCTGCAGTCGACCGGAAGTTACAACTTTTGTCAGCTGACATCCGGTGGCGGCGCTGCCTCGGGGGTATTGTGTTAGCGATTAAGTATCAGATCAGCTGTTTGTGGTGGTAATTTATGGAAATATATGGTATTTGTTGATATTTAAATTAGTAATTTTGATTTGCTGAACGAATAGAAAAGCCTGGTAAAAGTATTCGGTGGATTTTCGGTTCACAATTTGTACTTAAGCCTTTTTTTCTTATTCTTTTTGCACTCAAAACAATAATATACACATAAATTAAAATAAATAGCTTATGTACAACGGCGAGCTTAACCCAGAATTGGGTTTTCTTACAGCAAACCTTTCGTATTGATTAAATATTTGCAAAATAGGATAGGTACATAATGTGCATAGAAGATCATTGAGAGGCTTAAAATAACTTACAAAACTGATCTGTTGTTAGTTCAATTACATTGAATCAAAATTACTTACAATTAATACATAAATAGATAAAAAAGTAAGTCTTTAAGTATAAGTGTTTTTAAGTATAAGTCTTTTTTTGTGCGAAATTATCAAATAACTTTCCTCGCTTTGGGCGTAGCGGGGAGGGGAGGGGTCAAACTTGTACTGACTAACCCACCCATGTTCCTTCAATTGCCCTTTATATTCTGGGGCCGCGGTATCTCTTTCGAACAACCTGCATCCCTGGCAAGGATAACTTAAGTCGCGTCTGCCTATTTGACCTCCACAACTCAGTGCTAGGTAATACGACACCCTGGACATGACTGTCAAAGATGTACAACCCCAGATATAGATAGACATAGATAACGCAATAGCAACTACTTCGCGTACCCAATATACGACCAAAAATCGTAAGCCGTCACTTTCGCGCTTACTCTGCATCGGTGTGCCACTAGTCAAACGTCAGTTACCAATTTAAAATTGCGCTGTAACAAATTCTAAAAACTGTCGTCGATCACTAAACAGACATCACATCACTAAATATATTTCTTGTGTCGTCTAAGTCGTTAAAACATGGCACGCTTAGTTTGATGACGACACGGTTGGCGCAGTGGCTGAGTGATCGACTGCTGCGCTGCGTGTCGCGGGTTCGATCCCCGATACAAATATTTGTATGGCCTACAGATAGTTGTTTCGGGTCTGGCTGTTTGTGTATGTGAGATTGAATGTTTGTTAAGGCACCCACGATACAGGAGAAATTCCTAGTGTGGGGCTACTTTAAAAAAAAAGTTTTCCTACAGATCGTGATACTAGCGTTTTCTATGCCTATACAGTATCTGTGTGTACAACTGATAGCCGGTACGTGCTTCTCAAGTATACCGGGACGTGCTTCTCGAGGTAAGGAGGAAACTCGGTATGTAATGGGTGACCATGACCACCTATCCACGGACCAACCTAAGCAAAGGCGTCTTAACCTTAAAATCGACCAGGCAGTTATTATTTAGCCTGATCATATCATTACTGCAGATCGTCACCCCAACATATTTTTATATTGATCGCTGTTTTACAATTTGACACAATAAGGGGAAATTCCCATTTTGTGGGAAAAACGACAGTCGGCTAACCCTATTAAGTTTGCATTTTTCCTCCATGCCACACCATTATAGACTCTAACCCTCTGTAATAAGAAACAATGCGACCCTTAATAATCTTCCTTGGTGATTACATCAAATCGCCCATGAATGGAAGAAACGTTTATTTAAAGATATTTCCTTAGACTAACTTCCTTTGAAATTTTCTGAAGTGTTTATATTAAGATATTGTTGTATAATTTAGTAATTTTATTTTACGTCAAGACGTTTATTAAATTTTCTAGCGATATAGCAGTATTTAATTTACGCTCTGGACATTCTAAGCTCAGCCTTTGTCTAAATAATAATAGCCAGTCGGTTCTTCAGGGTAAGCCGTGCTTTTGCCTAGGTTAGTCTGTGGATGGGTGACTACCCATTACATACCAAGTTTCCTTCGCACCTCGGAAAGCACGTTAAGGTTTTGGTCCTGGCTATCATACGCCTGTAACGACCGTCAAAGATCTTCAAATCTTTGACGATCGTTACAGGCGTCTGAAAGTCTGACAGCCAGTCTTACCAAGTACAAAACTGCGTTGTGTAAATCAAATATAAATCAAATCAAATTTCCAAGACAAGCCTTCTATTTTATTAATATTATAAATGCGAAAGTTTGTGAAGATGTATGGATGTTTGTTACTCTTTCACGTCAAAACGGCTAAACGGATCTTGATGAAATTTAGCACAGAGGTAGATTAATATAGTCTGGAATAACACATAGGATACTTTTTTTTTCGATATCACGCGGGCAAAGCCGCGGTCGCCAGCAAGTATTTGATATTACTGATATCATCATAGTTTCATTTTAATTTCAAACTTTTGAAGGAACGTCTTTGAAGTCCTTGCAGACTGAAATAGATCCAATCTAGATTCAATTTCTTGTTTTAGAGACTTAAAGTCAAATTATGAATTCAAACGGTTCGTTAATATCTTAGATTTGTGAGAAACTTCGTTAGACGACTGCGATTCCAAAATAGAACGGTTTTTAAAGAAAATTATGTTTTTGTTTCTAAATAACTTTACATTAAGGGGTCTGAAGTGTACTCTAGAACAGCCTAGAAACAATCTTACCTCACCTGTTTGTCTATCATCTAGGCTGTTTTGATAGATGGGAAATCATCCAATAACGTCGAATATCCCCTGCTTTGGGCGTAGCGAAGTGGAGTGTCAGACTTTTACTGACCAAATCCACTCATGTTTCTTCTTCCCTTTATTTTCGCGGTATCTCTTTCAAACAACCGTTACCCCGGCAAGTGGTGGCTCTGGCAGGCTCCTCTGCTTTGCTGACATCTCTTTGAGGCGCGCGTGGAACACGAACGCGCCGCCGACACGGCCTAATCATAGGGGCTCTGGCGACACACACCATTGTCAAAACTCTCCATTAATAGAAAGCACAACGACAATTTATGTCCCCAAGCTCTCGGCGACTCCAACTGCTCTGCTGGAATTGACGGGCAGTTTAGTTTTTCTTAAAAAAAGGAAATTATAATTTACTTCAATCATAGATCATAGGCATCGTCTTTGCTTTTTATGAAGTAACGTTTTGGGAGAGAGTTAGTGTTCCAAAAAGAATAACCAAAAGTTACAAAATGTCGCTCCTTATAAAGTAACTTAAACGTATGTTATGCAAAATTTCCCCATTTCACCTTTCTTTCCATATGCGAAAGTCCGTTACTATGGCCGCAGCTGCCAGCAAGACACTCCTGCGCAGGCCAGCTGTTGCGCGTGCGTCGATGTGCAGCCAACCGCGTCTAAACTTGCTTGTAAGCTCCCCAAGTGTTATTCCTTATATGTGGTTTAAAACATCGTTGAGAACACACAATACACCGCGTGTCGTGGGTTCGATCCCTGCACGGAACAAATATTTTTGTGGTAGTTGTTCCGGGCTTGGCTGTTTGCGTATGTTCGTTTAAATGTTTGTAAACGCACCCACGAAACAGGAGAAGTTACTGGTGTAGGTAAAAGTTAAAAAAAAAACAAAGAAAATAAAAAAACTATAATTTAGGTTGCCATTAATGTATTGAGAGCTATTTTGATTAATAAGATTATCAACAAAAAATCATGTAATAAACTTCATTCTTACTTGAAAACTGGAGCCGATATTTTGAAACTGATTTGTTCAGCTGAAAGCGGGACGTTTTTGCCGTCGCCTGGGACGGCGGGACAAACAGCCTGAAAGCGGGACTGGCCCGCCAGAAGCGGGACGTATGTATGTACGTTATCTATACTCCATATTCGAACGCAAACTATCTTCCATCCCCTTCTTACACAGCAAGTTAGAGAGAGAGATAGAAGAACTTTTCAAATGGAAGTTGACCCTTAATGCCGGGAAAGGTGCGGTGTCCGTTGTTACGCTTCCTTGCGCAGGAGTCGTTTTTTTTTGTTGGGCTTAGTATTATGTTCACCTTCGTGGTCGGAGTTAGTTGGTTCTTTTAGGTTTATTTAGTGTTTCAGATGTTTTAATGTTTAAAATTGTGTTGGTTTTTCTTACATGTGAAGCGAGGATGAATTATTTGAGATTAGAGTGCGATAGGTGAGTTTTTTTTTGTAAATAATATTTTCTAGAAATGATGCTTGCGGGTTGTTCGAAAGAGATACCGCGGCCCTGTAGCTTATAGGGCAAAAGAACAAACATGGGTGAGTTTTGATCAGTAACAATCTGATACTCCCCAGCTCCGTCCAAAATAGAAAAGTTACATGATTATTTCGAACCGGTAAAAAAGAAAGATTTTTTTTATAACTTTGTCGAAATTCTGTTACACAGAGCGGAATCACATAGAACGAATTTTCTTTTTATCTTAATTACGGTAAGCTCTAAAAAGCGAAACGTTTTTCCTCATCCAATATATATTGAAGGTTTTTCTTCGTGAAAAATCCTTTTAATGTGCCGTAATATATCTTTTACTTCCATATTTCTCTTTCGATTTGGACTTTTTTTGGCAACATTTCTTTGTATTAAAACCCGTAATTCACACGTTATTTTTGATGAAGTTTCTGTTCTTTTATTATTCTTTTCTGATATTATGAAGGAATTAAGGAAGGTTAAGATTGTAATTTTGAATATCCTTACTAATATTATAAAAGCGAAAGTGAGTTTGTTTGTTTGTTACCTCTTCACGCTTTAATGGCTAAACCGATTTGGATGAATTTTGGTACAGAGATAGGGAACCAGGAGACGGACATAGGCTATTTTTTTTAAAAGTGGGATGTGAGGGAGAAAGAGGGAAGAAAAGGGAAAACTTAACGTTGCTATTACAAATCAATAAGGCGCAAGGGGAACTTATGCTGTATCTATATTAATAATGAACCAATAATTTATTTCAAAAATCAAAACCAGTCAACCAAAAAGTTATTCATTGAAATTAGGACAGATAAAATCAGCACTTTTTGATCGATCGATTTCGATTCTTTCGATCGATTACAAGAGACAGTCTCCCAAAACGCCCACCCTACTCCACATCCTAGTGTTTTAGCTGGGAAGAAGAAGTGGCGGAACAAACTCTCCAGCAACACAACTGTCTGTCAGGTTAGCTTAGGTTTTATTTAATTTTCTATTACTTTTTTTTTGTCTAGCTACCGTTTTCCAAATTTCGATTCTTTTTATTACTTAGAGCAGCATAAAAACGTCATATTTTCCTTCTTTCATTATCACCATATTATAGTATCAAGTAGTAGGTACCTAAGTTATTCCAGTGTGTAAGAACTTTAGAAAAATGTATTTCATGTCAATCTACTAGCCGATAACCAGCCTGACTCGGGAATCGAACCGAAGACCTTTTTTTTTTTTTTTTTTTCGGGTGGGAAATCATCCTATGACTTCCCCCGCTCTGGGTGGAGCGGGGGGGCATGTCAGACTTGTACTGACTAAAACCCACCCATGTTCCTTCTATTGCCCTTTACGTTCCGGGGCCGCGGTATCTCTTTCGAACAACCCGCAACCCCGGCAGGCGGAGGCTCTGGCAAGCCCCTCTGCTTTGCTGACTCTCTTTGAGGCGCGCGTGAAACACGAACGCGCCGTCGACACGGCCTGTCGTCAATAGACGGACGGACGGTGAGCTACCCATTGCTCACCGTCCACAGGCCCGCATCTACGGTGGCCGGAAGTCGTCTCGCGGCGCCCGGCGCCCTGGGCGTCTCCCGCGGCGGCTGGGTTGGGCAGATGTTCTCTCCCTCAAACGCCCGGCCACCTCCTTTGCTAGCATTACTGCTTCGCAGAAGGTGGTGACCGCTTCCCATTCCCTCTCGCTCCGGACCATGGCCTGAACCAGGGCCGGACGCGAGAGATCGCCGCCGCCGATCGCCTCCACGAGGGCACGGCGGTGCTCCGCCCAAGCTGGGCAGACCGCCACTGTGTGCTCCACCGTGTCCTCCGGGCGATCGTCACAATGGTGACACCCGGGCGTTTCCTCCCGCCCGATTATGTGCAGGAACCTCCCGAAACTTCCGTGTCCGGTGAGGACCTGCGTCAGGCGGTAGGTGAGGACGCCATGACGCCTCTCCAGCCACTCCTCAAAGAGGGGACTTACCGCCACTATTGTGGCGTGCCCTAACCGAAGACCTCGTGCTCAGTAGTTGCAGTTGCGACCACTTGACAAACGAAGCAGTATCTTTATTAACTGTAGTTAAATAACAGTTACGTTAAACTCGATCGGTGAAGACATAAGTCTTTGGGATTACCGTTCGTTCTAATGTAATCTGCATATTGAGTGCTTCTTAATACCTGTAATCTTATTTTCTTGTTATCGGCTCACTGTTTAGTGTGTATGGAAATTAATTATTTTGACGGCACTGTTGACGTAGTGGCTGAGCGAGCGACTGCTGCGCTGCGTGTCGCGGGTTCGATCCCCGCACGGAACAAATATTTGAATGACCTACAGATAGATTTTCCGTGTCTGGCTGTTTGTGTATGTGTCGTCCATTTATGTCGCAAATCAGTCAAAATCCCTGGTGCGCGAGACTAAGAGATTAGTGTCAGATTATGCATATACATAAGTTTATTTAAATATAAATTGCGACCGTAACAAATATTTCTTCTCAGTTTCAGCCATTAAAATCAATTTTACAACCCAATTCATGTAATCTCACTAAATGAGTTTTTTTTCTGAATTTCATGTCTCTGAATGAGATTAAATGATAAACAAATATATGCGAAAGTTTGTAAGTGTGTCTGTTTGTTATTTCTTCTCGCTCAACGGCTAAACGATTTTTATGAAATTTTGTAAGTTGATAGCTTATTCCCTGGATATAGGCTTTTTATCCCGGTATATGCGGGCGAAAGCAGCTGTCATTTGTAGATCTTTGACAGTCGTTACAGTAGTCAGTGTACCGAAAGTCTGACAACCAGTCTTACCAAGGGGTATCGTATTACCCAGTATTAACTGGGTTATGGAGGTCAGATAGGCAGTCGCTCCAAGTAAAATACTGGTATTCAGCTGCATCCGGTAAGACTGGAAGCCGACCCCAACATAGTTGGGAAAAGGCTAGGCAGATGATGATGCGGGCGAAAGCTAATGCAACTAGTCTTCAGATGTTATCTTAGAACGAACGCAGTATCAAATTTCTTAATAGACAGAAGTTCTTATCAGTGAGGCATATCTATGCAAAACCTCGTAGGTGTTCAATTTGCATGCATTATGTAAGATTCATGTTTTCTATTTCCGGACGAATATGCTAATGTCACTGATGATAAGATCTTCGCGGTAAGTTCCTATCTGATCTGAGGCGCCTATTCAGCTATATAGTGTACTCGATTTTGCCATTTTGCGCAATAAATTCGGAGTAACACAGTTCCCCTTTCCTGATTTGCAGGTACCTGCTACCTGTAGATTTTGCCCTTGCGCCTTATTTATTGTGAATAGCAATGTTAAGTTTTCCCTTTTCTTCCCTCTTTCTCCCTCATTTCTCACTTTAAAAAAAAATCCTTTGTCCGTCTCCACGGTCTCAACTATCCCAGTGCCAAAATTTATCAAAATCGGTTTAGCCATTTAACAAACAAACATACCAACTAACTCACTTTCGCTTTTATAATATTATTAAGTAAGGATTTTGATAAAAATCTACCAACAATAGCTCATTGGCTGCTTCGTTGGTCCAGTGGTCGTAATCACGACAGCTGACATTAGATCTTGGGTTATATCCTGGATCGCGCAAATTGTTATTGAGTTTTTCCATCATGAATACCTACGTACTGAGTCTAGATTGATATCTGAGTCTAGATAGTGCACGGTTGATGACAAAAGAAAAAAATAATTGTCGCAATTACAACGAGCACATAAAATAAAAAAAAACATACACAGCATCTCAAACACCCTACTTCTTACTTATATAAATATAATAAAACAAATAACTTCCTCACTCTGCGCGGAGCAGGGGGAGTGTCAGACTTTTACTGACTTAAATCCACCCATGTTCCTTTTTTCCTCTTTATGTACCGGGGCCGCAGTACCGCGGTGGCCCTGGCACGCCTCTCTGCTTTTGCTGACATCTCTTTGGGGCGCGTCTGGTGAGATCTTAGTGTCTATGAACGATCAGGTTTTCGAAAATTAACCAAATGGTGGTTCTCAGTTCACACAATTTTATTTCTGCACTTACCATAGATTTTAGCAGTTCTAATCCAGCAAGTTGTTGCACTATAATCTCTTTATATAAAGCTCTTTCGGAAATGAGTTTCTAACTGTATGCGGCGGACCTGAAAATTATTTTTGGCTGCTATAAATTTTTCATGAAATAGTCGAAACTAAAACGGTTGCATTGAATTTTATATTGATTAATTATGATTCTGTAAATTACGGTTTTGTGATTTGTAAATGATCCGTCACGGGGTTGCGGGTTGTTTGAAAGAGATACCGCGGCCCCGAAACATAAGAGGCAAAAGAAGAAACATGGGTGGGTTTTTGTCATTTTTTTTTTCAAACTTAGCCCCACACTAGGAATTTCTCCTGTATCGTGGATGCGTTTACAAATATTTAAACTCACATACACAAACAGCCAGACCCAGAACAACTATCTGTAGGCCATATAAATATTTGTTCTTTATTAACACATATTCTACTTTTTAAACTAAAAAACTGTGTTGTTCCCGTGAGAGGATCAAATAACTTAAATATAATTTCAAACCGTGGTTAACATCGCGGGGGTAGTACTTGCATGCAGGATGACAATGTTACATTGCAATGTAACATTGTCATCCTGCATGTAAAATATGTCTATTTATTAAATAACTTTCCACATAATTTACTATCGTTATTGGGACCCCCGAGAATAGACTCGACAAGTTATAGGATAGGGATAACAAGCATTGTTACTTTTTATATACAATATTGCGTAGGCACTTATTGAATTATGTAGGTACACGTATTTATAGGTGAAAAAGAACTTCTAGGTTGATGGGCAGTAGTAGGGTAGGAATGAATAAATATATGTTGAATTAGCTGGCGCCCGCGATCGGCTTCGCCTGCGTGATGATCGAAAAAAACGTATCCTATGTGTTATTCTAGACTATAATCTACCTCTGTGCCAAATTTCATCAAGATCCGTTCAGCCGTTTTGACGTGAAAGAGTAAGAAACATCAATACATCCATCCTCTAAATATTATCGCATTTATAATATTATATATAGTAGGAACTTAGGAAGTAGGATAAGATATGGCTATTATGGCTCAGGCGCTCAAGTCTGTCATCAGGTTAAGCCGCGCTTGTCTGGGTTGGTCTGTGGATGGGTGACCACCTATTATATAACATACCGAGTTTCTTACAACCAGTCTTACCAAGGGGTATCGTATTTCCTAAAACTAACTGGGTTGTGGAGCTCATATAAATGATAAATGATAAATGATAAATGATGTTTATTTTGCAAGTAGGTTTTCACAAACACTTTTACACGTCATTTTTTTTTTTAAGACTAGATGAGGCCGGTGTTTCGTACCCGACTACTCTGAGAAGAAACAGCCGAAACAAACTCAGAGGTCATAGTCTCTTTTAAGGTCCAGACAAAATAATCTTGGTCAACTTACATGAAGACTATGCAGATAGTGTCTGAAATGGTCTTTTTAAGAAAGCACCACACAGATTGAGTGGACCTGCCCAGTCAGTGCAAGCATTTGTCAGTTATCGTGTAGCTCAACTCATAACCCAAGGAGCTCAACGACACGACGAACAATACCAAAAAAAAGGACATTTGTGTAGGTCGCTTATAGTACTCAAACTGCCAGACTATCGTCAAAAAACAAAGTAAATAAAAGAAATGATCCACATGGTCTTCACATTCACAATAAACAAATAAAAATAAAAAAATACAAAATTAAATTAATGAGATCATAATGAAATCATAAAATGTCATGAATTAAAATAATAAGGAAAATAAAATGTCACAAATAATAAATAATAAAAAGAAATGTAAAAATAAAAATAAACAAAGTAATGTCAAATTGTATAAAATAAAGGAATAAACAATAAATAAGTGAAACAAAGGAAAATTTTGACACTCACAGAGCAAATTAAATTGGAGCAGCTTAATCCCAAGCCTTTTTATCTTCAAGGTAATGATTCATATTATAGTAAGCTTTCAAACATAGCTTACGTTTTATAAAAGATTTAAATTTATTGAGGCTTAGTGTTTGAATATCGCTTGGTAGTTTATTATAATAACGTATACATTGGCATGTGAACGTACCCCCTATTTTTTTGAGCCTCGTTGCAGGAACAACAAATTTGTGTTTGTTCCTTGTATTTATGTCGTGGATATCACTGTATTTTTTAAACAATTTTATATTTTTATGCGCGTACAAAAGGTTTTCGTAAATAAACTGAGAGGGCACAGTTAGTATGTTAATCTCTTTAAATTTTTCTCTGAGGGAGTGTCTAGGACTTAATTTATACATTGAACGAATTGCCCTCTTTTGCAAAATAAAAATTGTCTGAATATCGGCGGCATGGCCCCACAAGAGAATACCATACGACATCACACTGTGGAAATAACTAAAATAAACTAAACGGGCTGTCTCTAAATCAGTCAAATCACGAATTTTTTTAACGGCGTATGCTGCAGAGCTAAGCTTTTTTGACAACTTATCTATATGAGGGCCCCACTGAAGCTTAGCATCCAAAGTTAAGCCTAAAAACACTGTGTTATCTTCCGGTTTCAACTCTTCATCCTTGATTAGTACACTAGTTTCCACTTGTCTAACATGAGGTAACGTAAACTTAATGCATTTGGTCTTTTTCTCATTTAGAAGTAAATTATTAACGTTAAACCAATTAACGACCTTTACCAGAGCGCTATTAACATCGTCACTAGCTAGCTGCTGACGTTTTAGTTTAAATAAAAGAGAAGTGTCGTCTGCAAACAACACTACATCATGATTATCCTTTATGAGGTAAGGCAAGTCATTAATATAAATAAGAAACAAAAAAGGACCAAGAATGGAGCCTTGAGGTACTCCCATGCTTACTACAGATCCGGGAGATCTTTTCCCGTTAACATCAACTCTCTGAATCCTACCACTCAAATATGACGTAAGAAGATTCAGAGAGGCGTTCCGGATTCCGTAGTGGTGTAGTTTTCTGATTAATGTTTTATGGAGAACGCAATCGAAAGCCTTGGACAAATCGCAAAAAATCCCCAAAGCATCGCATTTATCTTCCCAGGCATTATAAATGTGTCCTAGAAGTTCAACACCGGCATCAGTAGTTGAACGACCCTTTGTAAAACCGAACTGTTTATGATGCATTAACTTATGTTTATTGAAAAATCTTTGCATTTGATCTAAAATTATTTTTTCAAAAATTTTACTAAATGTTGGTAGCACTGAAATTGGTCTATAGTTAGTAGGGTCTGATGTACTACCCGATTTAAACAATGGTATTATTTTACTATTTTTCATTAGATCAGGAAACTCACCACGGTCAATACAATCATTAAATATAACAGCTAATGAAGGAGCTACAATGGTACTAATGGACTTAGCAACGTCCACAGAATGACCCCATAGATCAGCGGTCTTCTTAACATTTAACATATGAAATGTTTTAATTACATCATTACAGTTAACATATTGAAAATTAAATTCGGAATCATTAAATGGAACGTTTTCCTTTAGTAAAGCATCTGCAGCCGCAGGCGACGAGTTTAGCGATTTAGTAGTCGATACAGGAATATCCGCAAAGAAATTTTCAAAAGCTGTAGCAACTTGAGTATCTGATTTTATGATATTATCGCCGATAGCAAGGCTGTAGTCACTATTTCGCTTGCAAGACCTTCCTGCTTCGCTATTAATAATGTTCCAAGTCGTTTTAATTACGTTACTACTATTTTTAATTTTTGAACTCAAATAATGTGACTTAGCTATAGCACATACTTTTTTAAAAACTTTAGAATAATTCTTAACATACAAATTAAATTCTACAGTATTAATACAAATTCGCTCTTCATACAGCTCGTAAAGCCGTTTTCTACTTTTATGAATACCAATGGTGGCCCAGTCATTGAAAGAAGCGTTATTATTAACCGAGATAGTCTTAGGAACAAACGTGGTATTAAACTGTGTGCAATACATACTAAAAAAATTGTTATATTGTTGATTGGGGTCATCACTAGTTGACAAAAGTGGTAATTTAGTTGAGAGTTTAATTTTAAAAGTTTCTAGGCGACTTTTAGTTTTTGGGTTGACAATGATATCCATTTTAGCTACTTTTTTGTTTACATTTGGAATTGGAATTGTATAAACAGTCGGTCCATGTAAAATACTGGTATTCAGCTGCACCCTATGAGGAGTAACGAAGCACATGTGACTAAAAGAGTGATGGATCTGAATGTTGATGGACGGAGAGCAAGAGGATGGCCAAAGAAAAGATGGATGGATTGTGTAAGGAATGATATGAAGGAGAAAAGAGAAAATGATGTCGTGACGTCCGATAGGGGAGAATGGAAGAAGAAGACGTGTTGCGCCGACCCCAAATAGAATGGGACAAGGGCAGGAAAATTATTATGATTCAGCTGCACCCCAACATAGTTAGAAAAAGGCTAGGCAGATCATAAATTATTTGTTTTCACATTCCTGGTAAAATTTTTTGGGTGTAACAAACAATTTATTTATTATTTTAAGACACTCCATAACAAACGTTATCAGTACATTATTAACTCTTGATCGGCATATAATCACACGTTACGTCTGACAGACCTCAGACTAGTAATGACCCTAGACCTTAGATCAGGAAAGGAGTGCTGGCGTCAAAATATAGCCCCGTGGCCCTGAGTAACGGATAAGTCATATGTGGAGGTTGGGGCAAGGGATAAGTGACAGCGATTCATCATCTGCCTAGCCTTTTCCCAACTATGTTGGGGTCGGCTTCCAGTCTAACCGGATGCAGCTGAATATCAGTATTTTACATGGAGCGACTGCCTATCTGACCTCCACAACCCAGTTAGTACTGGGTAATACGATACCCCTTGGTAAGACTGGTTGTCAGACTTTCAGGACACTAACTACCTGTTACGACTGTCAAAGATCTATAAATGACAGCCGGGACCAACGGCTTAACGTGCTTTCCGAGGCACGGAGGAAACTCGGTATGTAACGGGTGGTCACCCATCCACAGACCAACCTAGGCAAGCGCGGCTTAACCTATAGATCGACCCGAGCGGCTGCTATTATTTAGCCACGAGCTCCTCTAAGGGATAAGTGACAGCGACAATGGAATTAATTCATTCCTTACAGATATCGTGGGTTATTATTTTTAAATTAAACCATTTATTTCAGGAAATTTTACCCATAATAAGAGCTACAAATTATACAATACATTACTCATACATAAGATTACACGTTACATTTTTTACATATATTTTTTATGTTTATGTTGTTGGACGAAAAGCGAGAGGAAGGCCAAAGAAAAGATGGAAGGATTGTGTAAGGAATGATATGAAGGAGAAAGGAATAAATGATGCCGTGACGTCTGATAGGGGAGAATGGAAGAAGATAACGTGTTGCGCCGACCCCAAATAGAATGGGACAAGGGCAGGAAAATGATGATGATGATTTATTGTTTTTTAATTTTAAAAAAACATATCTGTTATGTGGGGACTGCTCTGTTGGTCTCGCGGTCGTAAGCGCGACGCTGAGCACGGGGTCCAAAGCTTTTCCATTAGGAACTTCACAAAGGCAGCCTGGAAGTTGGCGGTTAGATAATCACGTACCTCGGAAAGCACGCTTGTGTTAAAAAAACGGTGTATACCAACGGTGTATGCTTGTTTCTCGACGGCCTGTTTAGCCAAGTCAGAAGCTCATGGCCGTCATAAAAACTCTGACACCAGGTGACACACTAACCACAAGTTAAAAGTAAGTATCAGATCAGGATTGTTAACTAACGACACGGTTGGCGCAGTTTCTGAGCGATCGACTGCAGCGCTGCCTGTAGCGGGTACGATCCCCGCACGGAACAAATATATGCATGACCTACAGGTAGTTGTTTAGGGTCTGGCTGTTTTTGTATGTGAGTTTAAATGTTTGTAAACCAACCCACGATACAGGATAAATTCCTAATGTGGGGCAACGTTTTAAAAAAGAAAAGAAACAGTTGTGTAAAAAGATAATGTTTTGTGGCGACAAATCAACAACCGTTTATCTCTCAACACTTGTACCACACGATGCGCGCCCACTTACCGTATCGCTGGCTCCGTAACGTTGCTGCTTATAAATATTTTACGTAATTCACGCCGACAGGTCTGCGCAACCCAGCTCAGGGCTTGTTCGGTGTTTACTTAGAATACGGAAGAAAGGGGATGCATCGAAATTTGGTTTGGGATATACAATGTGGTCGGTCATGCACTAGCGATATTCTACTAATTTTTTTATAAACCACTTCCCTGCTTTTTTGGCAGCCATTTTGAGAAATTCTCTATGCCTGTGCAAAAAATAATCATATCTCTCAAAGTGTTGGTCTTACTGAGAGGACAATGGGTTTATTCAGAGGGCAACAATATTGTCTATCGTTGAAATAAAGAAATAATGAGCTTACATTTTCGTAACTTTAGAAAACAAAATTGAGGTCCAAAAAAATATGTAAATCAACGAAAGTTTGGTAAACTTTTTTGTGAAAAGAATGGTAGTTTTTTTTAAATTAATAAATTTGAGTACTAGAATGTTTGTTATATAAGTACACAGAATATCGCTAGTCCGTGACCGGACACATTGTATAAGATATACATACTATAATGTATCGTCGTATGCATCCATCCGCAATAAAAAAGACCACTTTACTTCATAAGCGGTTCTTAACAAGTTAGTACTCTTGCTAAGCTTTATTTCTGTCACTGTTTCATAAGGGCAACTACAAAATAGAAACAGAAACATCTCTCAGCAAAACCACGTCGTTTATAGATTTCGGCCTAATTTGCGGATGGTAAATTATCAAATAACTTCCCTGTTCTGGTTTTACTGTCAGACTTGTACTGACAAAAACCCACCCATGTTCCTTCTATTGCCCTTAATGTTCCAGGGCCGCGGTATTTCTTTCGAACAACCCGCAACCCGGGCAGACAGTGGCTCTAGCAGTCCCCTCTGTAGGCTTCGGTTTTAAATACAAACTGCTAAAAAACATACTAGCAATAAACGACAGAAGAGAGGAAATAAAATACAAAAAACACTGTTTCAATGAAGTAACTAAACAACAATATGTTTCTGTCCGACCGTCACAAATTGACGCATAACAACAAAACGAATACGTAATATGTATGTAATGTTCCTATATAGGTATTATGTATTTATTTCACACCTCATTTCCATTACATCATATCGCATAATCCATCATAATCCTTCCGATAAAAGCTGTAATGATTGTACCGTATTTAATTTACCTACTTTTCAATTTCAACTTGTACTGTCACAGATTATACTATGTACAGGATTGGATTCGGTAATAGTTCATTAGTAATTGAAAACTTTTGTACTATGTATTGTTATTACGTGAAATTCGATGATATTTACTTTGGATGATATTTATTTACTACTAGCTTTTGCCTGCGGCTTCGCTCGCGTTAAATTCGGGGTAACACAGTTCCCTTTCCTGATTCGCAGGTATCTGATACCTGTAGTTTTTGACCTTGCGCCTTATTTATTGTAATAGCAAAGCTAAGTTTCCCTTTTCTTCCATCTTTCTCCCTCATATCTCACTTAAAAAAAATATAGCCTATGTCCGTTTCCAAGGTCCCAACTATCTCTGTACCAAAGTTCATAAAAATCGGTTTAGCCATTTAGGCGTGAAGACGTAACAAACAAACAAACTCACTTTCGCTTTATTAATATAATATTTAAAGACTTTTATAATTTATTTTAATCTGCTATCTTAGGTATTCCTATTAGAAGGCTCCGCACATGATTAAATATACGTACATCGCAACTTAGTAAAGACCTCAGTTTAAGGAGTTCCCTACAAAAAGTTAGAAAATACACGTTTTTCAAATGGTACGTAGAACCAAAAAACTACTTACAATACTTTGTTTAATGCTCGTAAATTTTGCATAAATATTTTTTTCATATATTCTTTATTGAAAGAAATAAGTTACAGAGAATATTAAAAATGTCGACTTCTGTGCAAATCGTAATTCAACTTCTTAGAGACTATTTTTTTAAGGTACTAATAACCATTTGAAAAGTATATATTTTCAAACTCTTTTCATAGGAAGCCCCAAAGGAAAGCTCTAATCAAAACCACGTAAACGAGCTTCACGTTTCAAAGGAAATCATGTCTCAATTTGAACTAGATATTCAAGTTACAATTTACGAAATAATAATGCATTTATAATTGAGCTACACGAATTCCACATTAGATATGCTAGACATTATAATAATATAGTAAATCTCTGTGTAGAGATATACTATATAATGTCTTTATATGTAAGTCGTTGTGTGATGCATAATTAATAATAGTTTCAATGCTGAATACTACTAAACTACACTACTAAAGTCTGTTCTGATTCTCGTTTCCAAATGATGTTTGTAAGTTGATTTCAGATCGTTACGGTCACCTTAAAAAAACGGTGTAACAATACAAAAAAAAAGTAAAATTCTCCGGAGTTGCGGGTTGTTCGTAAGAGATACCGCGACTCCGGACCACAAAGGGCAAAAGAAGGAACATAGATGGGTTTTAGTCAGTAAATGACTGACACTGACACTGGGGGGGGGGCAAGTTATATGATGTTTTCTCATCCGCAAAAATAGGGTGTGATGAACAGCGTGTAAAATTCTTCATCCCTTATAGAAAAGAAAGCATCCGTCAGTAGTTTTGTCTAGTAGGCTACTTACTACTTTTTGATTGGTATTTGTAATATTGATGGCAATAGTTATTTGATGATTTTAACCATCAGAAAAAAAAAGACTTGTGCTGACTTAAACCCATGTTCCTTCTTTTGCCCTGTATCTCTTTCGAAACTACCCGCAACCTTGGCTTGTACGAATGCTTGGAAACAAAATAGCGAACGAAGCATATGAAAGGTATATCTGTGTGAATTGGTGATTTTATGTGCGTATGTTGATTATGTAAACGTTGTTGTTTGTGAATAACTAGACCAATTTAGGGGATACATTTATACATTACACGTAAAGCCTCGAATATTAACAATTGCTAGTGTTGAACAGATCGATTCATTTAATTCTTTTGTAAGCAAATACGTTATCTATCATTTGTTTAGGACGAGACTAGATACTAGTTATAGATCATTTTGGATCTATTTTAGGTGGGGGGGAGAGAGCCAGACTTTTACTGACTAAAACCCACCCATGTTCCTTCTTTAGCCCATAATGTTCCGAGGCCACGGTATCTCTTTCGAACAACCCACAACCTCGCCAGGGGTAAGGTGGTCTTACAAGCCAATTCGGGGAATAACAACTTTTATACAAGCTAATGAAACATATAAGATAAGCTAATGTAACGTTTTATAAAACTAAGCAACATTAAGGCACATATTTTAAACCATGCCTAACTTTCCAAATGTATCGGATAAACCAGGAAAATAAGTTGCAAAAAAATACTTGTACTCCACTGAGCTTGCTACACAAATCAATGGCTTGGCATAAATAGCTTCCCATTCAACAATTTCCAGTAAATAATAAATATATAGAATACAAGGAAGAAAGGACTTTTCTCGTTTCTCTTCCGCAATTTAACTAAATCGACTTGCGCTTACGATTTAGGGTTATAACACACTTAGGAGCACTGCACTGGGTCAGCATCACCTTACCTTAATTTTATTAAATTAGCTGATCCCGACGATGGACTAATGAGGCCCACTTGTACCGTAAACTATTGAATGAGCCTTTTTTTTTGTTTATTTGGCAGGATGACTTTTAAAATCTGGTTCTTCTAACCTGACAGACAGATGTGTTACTGGGGAGTTTGTTCCGCCACTTCTTCTTCCCAGCTAAAACACTAGGAAGTGGCGAAGGACAGGGCGTTTTTGTGGGACTGTCTCTTGAAATGTGACGTTCAAAAAGTGCTGATTATCAGCCTAATTCGAATAAATGACTTTTGATTTTGAGTTTAAGAAACCTTTTGACGTAAGTGCGTTTGATAGTATGTGGTGCAAAATGCCTTAGTGTGCATTGCCGGATGTTTCATAGAAATAATTCTGATATTTAGTATTATGTAAATTTAAAAAATATATATTTGTAGGCACACAAAACCAAACTACACAATATAGTTTCTTGGAATTATTCGAAGCACTAACGTTTGACATTTAAATTAGGCAAATAGCTTGTGTTTTACAAGCAATTAACTTCCGATTTGATTTTCTCCCATTTATTTGTTAAAAACATAGGTAATACATTAAGAATCTTATAGGTCTGCTACAAAGGTTTTCGCTACATAACAAAAATAGCTAGCGTCTTGCGCTTACAGTGCTTATACATGTGCGTTGACCTTAAGTTTGACACTCGAGTAAGCACAGCAAATCTAAACAATCTAACTGATTTACTGTGTATTTACAGAGAGATTTATTAAAAATTGTAAATGAAAAGAAAATACACTTTTGTTAAAGAAACACTTTGGTAAAATCAGTGTCGTTTTTGGAATGGCGTAATCGGGTTTCTATGTTTTTAAATAAAAACAAAACATTTATTTTATTTTATTTATTGGGAAAAACAAACAAAACATTTATTTTATTTTATTTATTGGGCAAAACAAGCAAAACATTTATTTAAATTAATTTATTGGGAACACAAACAAAACACTATAAATATAAAACATTATAAATAATAACAATAGATTTTACAAATGTGATATCAACAACGTTTTCCACAGATAAAACCATAAGACATTTTGGTTTGAGAAGCGTTGTAAAAAAAGGGAAAAGAAAAAAAAAATTGACAGTCCCCCCCCCCCCCCCCCAAACCAACATTCATTCATTTAGTTCAGGGAACAAAGACCCATAGATAAAATTAAATGATGTTCCGCACACGTGGGGGCGCTTACGCCATCCTGAACATACTCTGCCACAAACAGGATAGCCCCCTTCTGGGGCACTGGGTACAAACGTAAGTGCGTGTGCCCGGGGCCCTAGAGGGTGGCAAATACTTCAATTAATTTGTAATGTGTTAATGTAGCTAAAAGTTTTGAAGTCACTACTAAGAATCATCATCTACCAAGCCTTTTCCCAACTACGTTGGGGTCGGCTTCCAGTCTTACCGGATGCAGCTGAATATCAGTATTTTACACGGAGCAACTGCCTATCTGACCTTCACAACCGAGTCAGTACTTAGTAATTCGATGTTCCTTGATAAGACTGGTTGTCAGACTTTAGAGACACTGACTACCTGTAACGACTGTCAAAGATCTACAATTGACAGCCGGGACCAACGTCTTAACGCGCTTTACGAGGTACGGAGGAAACTTGGTATGTAACGGGTGGTCACCCATCCATAGACAACCTGGGCAAGCGCGGCTTAACCTAAAGATCGACCCGAGCAGCTGCTATTATTTAGCCACGAGCTCCTCGAGTCATACTACTAACAATAATGTGGGCTAAATATGAATTAATAAGATATGTCTTATTTATAAAATTCTCGTATAAAATTCTCACAGTTTTAGTTGCCATTCTCCTCCGAAACGGCTTGACAGATTTTTATGAAATTTTGTATGTGTATTCAGTAAGGTCTGAAAATCGGTCGTAATCTATTTTATTTTAGCTGAGCAGCGGGTTAAACCGCTAGGCACAGCTCTTTACAAAACAGTCTACAATTGTAATAACTCCTTTGTTAACAAACATAAAAAGCAAAAAACTATAAATATGAATCCACTCTCGATCTGAAAGCTGTTAAATTAATCACAGTTTTTCAATTATAACAGTCCATACGAGGAATTAAAATGTAAATCCTTTTAATGAAATGTTCGATATTTCCCCGAAGCTTTCCAAATGTATACACAACATATTTATTCAACCATTGTATGCTATGTGTGTTACACTCGGGGATCAGATTGCCCATCCGTTCGAATTTGTCTGGACCCGTTTCTTTTTGCTCTCAGTCCGGATTTTTGTCCGACCTTCATCAATGTAAGGTATCTATGAATGGTCGATGGCAGTTTGCAACAGCCGCGATAACACGACCTACTTTACTTTGTAAAAATTGACTACCGCCATTTTCAGTATTGAATAAATAAGTTTCACAAGAATAAAGGCTCGTTGACATGAGGAAAGTTTTTGGCCCTAAATGTGTTTTTTTTTTATTTATTTATTCTTACAGTATAAAACCTAAAAATTACACAATTACAGTTGTCAATGATTGTGGTTTTATAGTTATGGTACGGTTCGCAACTGGCATCTTAGCTAGATTACAAAGTAACCTGTGTTAAAGATACCAGTCCCATTTCCTTTAACAAGCTTAAAACATTTTCAAAAGAGTTAAGGTATATTTAAGGAATCTAAAGTTTATTAACAACGTGAGAAAAAAAAAAGAAAATACTTAAGAACTAAGAGCTAATAGAAAATTATCCATATATGCATTCGCGCATGAGCGATTATTGAAGGGGGAATTTAAAAGTTGAACGAGGCACTGATATGTATTTAGATACACAATTTGAAAGAACAAATATGCAGCATATCAGACTACGCGCACTGAAGGATTCCTACAGGCACCCACTCGCTTCGTAGTATTCTTGATATGGACTTGTATAGGTATGCGCTCACTACATCAACTCCGTAGCGTCACCGGATCGCCTCTGTCGTAAGCCCTCCACGCGCGGACGGCGGGTAGACCACTCGGTGACATGTTTGTCTTGCGTTGCATGCACATCGCCAACGCGCGGGTCCAAAGCGGACCGCGCGCTGCCCGCGAATGATTCACGCGAGGGCGATACGTTGGCAATGCGCCGCTCCCCACCCTCCCTTCAAAATATAACATTACGAAACACACGAGTAGACCTAGTGCCAATTGTTAACAGACTACTCGAAAATTCGTGGACCAAGCGACGTCCACTCGTTGACCACGCGGGGTCCACTGGTTGACCACCTGTCGACAACGATTGGACGCCGTACGACGAGGCGGTGCGGGGTGGGTGCCGGGTGGCTCTAATGAGCTGTGACCTTAAGTCAGACTCGCGCACCGACTCCGTACAAACTCGCGACATAAAGAGCCATATTTTTTAGCACAACAAAGGGACCACAGAGTTGAGGTTTTAATTTCAACTCGATACCTCCACGCGTTCCCGAGATATATTGTTCGATGGACAACAAAGTGATCCAATAAGGGTTCTGTTATTTCCTTTTGAGGTGTCAATGTGACATCTACGTTTTAGCAAGTCTTGCCTTCAAGATTTGCTCTTACATTCTCGCTTCCGCCCCGTTGAGAAACTCCTCGTGTAAACGAGCTTTCCAGCTGAATTTATGATGACTGTAAACAACTGTAAAATGATACTTTACACAGACCACAGCCATTTTGTGGAAAGTTAATTAAAACCGAGCGGTGCGCGGACTGCGTTTGTGCTATCTGCGTGATTGGTCATGTAACTATATTTTTGTTGTTATGGACAAAGTCCTACTAATAATCTAATATATAAAATTTCCGTGTCACAATGTTAGTTACCGTACTCCTCCGAAACGGCTCGACCGATTCTTATGAAATTTTGGGTACATATTGGGTAGGTCTGAGAATCGGCTAACATCTATTTTTCATACCCCTCAACCTCAGCGGGTGAAACCGCTGGGCACAGCTAGTAATATTATAAATGCGAATGATTGTGAGGATAGATGGATGGATGGATGTATGGATGTTTTACTCTTTCACGTCAAAACGGCTGAACGGATCTTGATGAAAGTTGACACCGAGTTAGATTATAGTCTGGAAAAACACATATGATACTTTTTTTTTCAATCACTACGCGGTCGAATCCGCGGGCGCCAGCTAGTTACATGTAATTAAAGAGTTACATTGTAATAAGAGGTGACGGGCCGCCGCCGGTGACTGAAAAGTATGGGAATCCGTTGGCTTGGTACGGGCGTCTGATGCGGAGGAATGAGGAAAAAAGTGTGTGTGTCAGCTCCGACGCATGACTGGAGTTTACTCCTTAAGTACAAAAAAAAAAAAAAAAATATCACTGATGGACGACAAATTTCATAAAGCGCCATCTAGTAATATTCAACTGCACGTCATTCAAGGTCATTCATCAGTAGATTTTACACCTCACATTTTTCTCATACCGGACGCCTTATATATGAAAATCGATTCTTAAGGAGTAAACTCCAAAATATTGTGAGGAAAGTTTTGAGTATGCATAGGTATAAGAGTAGAGGCTGACCGAAGAACGGGCTGTTGAGTTGACGAGTAATGAGAAGTGTAGAAGTAGAAGATACCCTGCAGCAACTTCAAATCAATTGTTATAATATTTCCCACGCGGAACTTCGTTTAAATATGCTACCTCGGCCGAACCACGAACGGTCGGTGGACTATAGTAAGCTCTACACAAACATAGTAATCTGTATTTTCTTCGTATTTATAATGTGCGTTTCTTTTAGTGTAATAATAAACTTGTTTTCTTTTCAATCTGTACCAATTCACGTAGAAACACTACGCTCATTCCGAACTACTTTCTAAATTAACATAGTTCTTCTAATTGAACTAAAAGGTAATTTATTTCCTCCCAATTTCCCTTTTTGTTCGAAAATTGCGTTAAACAAACACGGGCCTAACAAAATAGCTTAGTAATGAATGTTAAGTGCGAAGTTAACGCTTTTCTCCAACTTTTATCGTACAAGCTACCTACCTGTACTGCGTATGCACGCACGGCGACTAATCAAGCTATACAAAACCAGTTTATGCGGATCTCTCGCTGTATTGGAAATATATACAAAGCAAAACCTTGTTATAATGGAAATGTATAACTTGATGTGTCGCCGTGTGTACTATTATTTATTCCGTGGCTGTACTTTGTAGGTAACCATTGGGAACAGTACATCATTGCGTAACTTTGCTTGTTTTTACCTGTATAGCGGAGTTTAATTTGTTTCTGGTGTCCCTGAATGGATATGGTAATTTTGTGCTTTAGTTTTTTATTTACTAAACTAGCGCCCTCGACTAGACGACTGACTTGATATAAAAACAGTATCCTATGTGTCATTCTAGACTATAATCTTAAACTAGCTGGCGCCCGATGACTGACTTGATATCAGAAAAACAGTATCCTATGTGTTATTCCAGACTATAATCTACCTCTGTGCCAAATTTGATTAAGATCCGTTCAGACGCTTTGACGTAAAAGAGTACTTAACCAAACATCCATACGTGGATGTATGAATGTTTGGTCCTCACAAACATTCGCATTTATAACATTAGTAGGAAGTAGGAAAGGATATATAATGATATCGAAAATAAAATACCCTATCCTATATTTATGCTATTCCAGACTATAATCTACCTTTGTGCAAAATTTCATCAAGATCTGCATTGAGCCGTTTTGACGTGAAAGAGTAACAAACATCCATACATCCATCCTCACAAACATTCGCATTTATAATATTAGTAGGATATACAGGGTTATTTGTAAAACACCGACAACCTTGCAGGACTGTATTACAATCATCATAAACAACAACTTTTGTTCTATGATTTTTTACAAAATTTTATACATTTACCAAAAACAAATCTTCAAGATTTCGTTGTCCTATCTAACACATTTCAACTCCGTATTTTGCTGTACCTACATACCTACACCGCCGCTTGTAGGTACGTTTGCTTCGCATAGATTTCGTAACATTTAGAGCGTTCAATTTCAATATTTTTATTTTTGTATGAAAATCTGATGAACTCAAATATGATAAATGTTTAAATGTCCTAGAACAAAAGTTGTTGATTATGATGTTAGTAACTTCACATAAGGTCCTGAGACGTTGCCGGTGTTTTACAAATAACCCTGTATAGTACGAAGTAGGCTTGCGTTTGGCCGCAATTGTCCTGAAATCAAGCGATGATGCAACCTAGGGTGGAGCACGCTAGCCTAGAAAAAATCTATTCACTCGAACTTGGAATAGATCCAGATTATAATGAACGGGGAACAGAGAAGCCGTCTGTGAGTTCCACAGACTAGCGGGTCGCTCAGTAAATGTGGAAGCATAGCGTTTTGTTCGGGTTCGTGGAACTGCTGCCCTACCATGACGTCTTAAAGCAGAACTTATTCCACTGAGGGAAAGAGACAGAGCTATACAGGGTGTCTAGCACTATCTCTTTTCCTCAGTGGAATAAGTTCTGCTTTAAGACGTCATGGTAGGCCTACTGTTCGTGTAACAGTGACACTTTGTCGTATATCTGTTCGTCCGATGATATAATTGGGATGGGGGAAATAGATAATGCAATTCCATAACACATTCCCCGACATGTATCAGATAAAAAACCGATTCTTAGTTCTGATTTTTCTGATGGGTGGGTTTTTTGTTTTCCTTCTCCGTTTTCGAAAGGCTGTTCTAGTTTGTTAATTGAGTACGTAATTAATTAAATCAGCTGTAATCGACCAGTGAAGCTATCAACCATTTTTCTTTTTTGATATTTAAAAAAAAAAGTGTGTGTGTCAGCTCCGACGCATGACTGGAGTTTACTACTTAAGTAAAAAAAAAAATATATCACTGACGGACGACAAATTTCATAAAGCGCCATCTAGTAATATTCAACTGTACGTCTGGTTACGTTATTGGTGCGTGTGCACCAAAAACGTAACGAGGTCATTCATCAGTAGATTTTACACCTCACATTTTTCTCATACCGGGCGCCTTATATATGAAAATCGATTCATAAGGAGTAAACTCCAAAAAAAGAAACTTTGCCCCACACTAGGAATTTCTCCTGTATCGTGGGTGCGTTTACAAACATTTAAACTCATATACACAAACAGCCAGACCCGAAACAACTATCTGTAGGTCATACAAATATTTGTTCCGTGTGGGAATCGTACCCGCGACACGCAGCGCAGCAGTCGATCCCTCAGCCACTGCGCCAACCGTGTCGTCAGGTTTAGGTTTTAGATTAAGTTTTTTCTCTTAAAGAAGAAGTTTTTGGCTATCTATTGTGAGCCAAATCTGCTTACACTGCGTACTTGTGTATCTGTATAGTTCTGTTTACAGTCTGTTCAGTACCTACTTGTGTATTGGTTATATGGGATTCTAAATACTTACAGGCAAATTCATTATCATATTGTCCCATATAGACCGCTTGCTTATGAGGCAGTATGCTTATAGCGGACGGGCACGACCTTTAAATTTCGTTTATTAATTTTGAAAAAAAAAAAAAATGGTTGTTTGTAAAGTAGGTTTACGATCGAGATGTTTACGTGATAACGTCTTATTGGTGATATAAGTTATCACCAGTAGTGACATCTAAAATGAAATTTAGTACTAATTTAAAGTTTTTTTTTCGAGCCAAGTAACAGATGGCGCTACCATCTTTATGAAATGTCGCTTGTGAGGTTTTGGTGTGACACAAGTTTCTGAACATGTCACCCGACTAAAACGATTTTAAAGACGTTATCACGTCAAAAAAAAAAATTTAATAATTTTAATTTAATTTTAAAAAATAGTACCCCACCGGTATCGGGAACAGGGTCCAAGTTATCGGCAGACAGGGCACCAGAGAGAGGAACCTCCTAACGATACGACTTGTCTAGGAGTACCGCTTTCTGTATCAAACCCTTGGTCAAGCCGTCTAACGATAGCCTCTTCAGCTTTTAGTCAAAGCTCTTGGCAATTAAGCCATTGGCTGTAACGACTATCGGCACAATGATCGCTGAGTCGACAACCTCGCGAGCCAAGTGGCACTTGATTTGTTTATATTTCTCGGCTTTCACGAGGTTCTCGGACACTACCTTTTATTTCTAGCGTTTGGTTTTTTGAGTTGCCGATAGACTGCAACTCTAGTGCGTTAAAAAGTACACTATTGTGTATTTCCAATGCGTTCTAGAACGCGGTAATAAAGCACTCGTGCTGACGTGGGTTACGACTGCAGTCGTAACGTCATTGCTACAGGATGTAGAATTAGTTCGTATTCTCATAGAACTTTACAACGGCTATATTTGTTTTACAGTTTTCCGTGTTAGTTTTTGGTTATTTAGTGGAGCAGTTTACTAATAAATCTTACATTCGGGACTTGATCTTATTCCGTACGATAAAACATTTAATGCTTCAGGCTACCTACATATTTTCTTTTTGTTTTTTTTTTCGCTGAGCTTTCACAATCATTCACCATCTCGGTCCAGCCATCCTCGAATTTCAGCGAGACAAACAAACAACAATTCATTCATATAACTATATAAATACTATTGGACACGACAGACGTTATTTTGCTTTTTCTTTGCACCCAAAAGCATAAAAAAATCATTCAAATCGGTCCAGCCGTTATGAAGTTCAGTGACATACACGTACAGCAGAATAAATATATAAAGATAGATTCACGGCAACCGGATGACCATCTACAATTATAGTCTTCTCTTTTGTCCACAGCCGGAGTGAGTCGGCTCTGAATAGCCCAACGGAGCCTGACGTATCGCTTGCGGCATCCCTCACCGACCCTCTGGAGGCGCACACCCTGGACGAAGCCAGGAGGAGCATCAGGTAGCGTAGCTTACAGTCAAAAGGCTGTTTAAAAAAAAATTGTCCGTCTTTTAGATTATTCAAAAATATGGAACACGTATTTGCTGCATTTTTTCGCAACGAGTGACGTCACACGTAACTTTAATGGGCTATATCTTTGTCGTTTTTGGTCTAATTTAAAAATAAAAAAATAAGTGTGTCTTAATTTTGAATAATCTAAATGAGTGAGACTTTATAGTCTCACTATATATTAGTAGTATGATTGTCAGAAGTTATCTTCTGACAATCACTTGGAACGTTTTCTCCGAAAATAAGTTAACACACCATTAGATATTTATCGTATCGGCGGAATTACGAGAGACACGACACGAATAAAGACTTCCCAATGAAATCTCTCGAGGATATGTGCCGCAATAAAGTGCTTCTGTTGGGGAAATTGACAGCTTAATAGATATTGGCAACTGATATAATGTTACAGTTGGTTTAATCCCAGCTGGAATAAGATGGTGTAGGTCCTTAATTGACTACTTCAATTTCCTTTAACATACACTTTTTCTGGTGTTACAGAGATCTTCGGATGAAGTATCGTGCACAAGCTCACCAACTCCTAACATGGCGTCGCGCGCATCGCACTCAAGAGGAACTAGTCACCCGCCTTCAGAAGGAGAAAGCGGAACAACTCAAATCTCTCTCCAGCCAACTTCTGCTCTTCGAGTCGCGCCTCGTACGCAAACAGAAGGAGATCAGCAGCATGCTTGCGGTACGAGAAACAATCATTATGAAACAACAGAAAGTTATAGAATCTCTCCAAGCCAAGCTACTTGATAACGGAATAGAATTACAAAATATCCCAGATTTCAGAGACATGCTACAAGACTCCCACATCACTGGAGATTTCGATTCACTCAATGATTCAGATTCTGCTGTCATCATGGAAGATGTTGACTTCGATAGCAGTAACACTCCCAATGTGCCAAGATTCAGGTCGACGAACCCCGACAGCGTCACCATTGTCCGGTCAATATCGGACGCCATAGACCCCAACCTAAAATACAACGTAGTGCGGCGGTCGAATGGCTTTCTCCGAAGACCAGAAATTCTGGAAACTGTGTACAGCGTAGAAGAAGAGGTCGATGGAGATTCTACTAAAGGTCTCAGTGCGCAGAACAGTACAGAGAAAGAACTGAACGATGCCAACAAAACTGATGAAGAGAAGTATAAGGAAACAAGCCTCCTCGCTCAAAGGCGGGATAACTTTCGAATGAGGAGCGTAGTCCTTACCGCGGAGGTCAAGAGCATAGACAACGATAAGGAGCTTAAACCGAAGAACGGTAAAGAGGTGTGGTCTTATACTTATGTGCCAAAGAGGATGACGCCTGCGAACGAGTCTGATGATGATGAGGGCACGTCGAATGCCGAGAGCGATGAGGAGCCCGAGCCGAAGTCGACCCACGTCGTGACCTACAATAGAGTGATGTCCAACCATAGGAACGTAACCAAACCTAAGGACGTGAAGTACAAGAGGATAAACAAAGCCAAGTCAAAGAGTTTGGAAGAGCTGCGAGGGAGGCTAAAGAACTGGGTGGATAAGGGGAACAAGCTATCAAACATACCTTTGGAGCATGCGCAAAGTTACGCCTAAACCGGAAGTTCCTTTTTAATTAAGTGTTGAATTCTGCGTGAGTCGCTACTCAAGTGACCAGAGATTTACTTTACATCACAAAAAAAGTAGATCACAATTAATGGTAGGATCCAAGTACCTTTTAAAATAAGGGTTGTATGTAACCAGCTTTACGACGAAGGCAAATCTAATGAAAATATTCTTGATACTCAAACTATTGTATATAAATATTTCTTGTATGTTAAATAGATATTGTGCAACATTAAATTAGGGTAAGTTAGTTGTTTTATTTCAAGTTTTCTATTGTTTATGAACTTAGTGTCTAACACTAATGTTTAAACTTTTAAAGATACATTTATTTACGAAGATTTAGTATTTACTAGTAGTGATTGTTGTACGGAATGAATACAGTTTTATGTATACTATATATTATCTTGTATAATTATCTCAATGTGTCAGATTTATATTGATTATTGGCCTAGAAAATATATTCTTAAAATAGATTCAAATAACTCATATTTACAATTTTTGAGCTTATAAATGGACAGTGTAATTTCAATGTTTAATGTAATTTTTTAAATAATAGACATCGTTTTTGTTTCCATTCGCTTACCCTCGTGGGTTTTGTCGTAAATAAATAAGCAATTATTCATTCTGTCATTTAAAAACATATTCATTTTATAATACATAGTACAAATAGTTTTTCAAGTACTTACTGTTCAATAAACAATAGAAAACTTAGAAAAAAAAGTATATTTCTGCGCGCACGACTGATTTTGAGTATTTCATTTTAAAATTATATAAAAATTTGTATAAAAAAAAATCCCTTGATTGGAATTGAAAATTTCCTGTGATTTTGTGATTCTCGTCAAATTGTTTTCGCCAATTCGTTGTTACGTAAGGTAATAAATAATAAAAAGCAGAATAATAATGATTATTCTGGAGATTTATAATAATTTAGATATTTATTGTCTCGGTGCCAATTATTAAAATAATTTTTCTCTTGATAATAAATAGTTAATATTTTTTCCGTGTACAGGTTGGTCGCTTATAGTTTGCCATTTTCGCTTCAAAGAGAATTAAAATGTTATAATACATAGATGAAAATAACATTTGATTAACGATATCCAAGTAAATACCTACTTTTCCATATTCACGACTTAAAACCAATTATAAAAAAATATGCCGTGATAAAAAAGTATAGGTGCTCAAATATTTTATACTCCCAATCTCAAAAACTAATTAATCCCTTCAAAGAGGTTTACTTAATAAAACAAATGAAAGTTCATTATTTTATCAGACTTAAAATTAATATAAAAAATTATAAAAAATACACTTTGTATTTAATTTCAGATACAAAAAATGGAATTTACTCAAGACTTGTTTCTTATCATTTTAAGGCGAGGTTTTAACTATTTGGAACGTTTTTCAAACTATGGAAATCTACAAATATAACAAAGAAACCATGAAACAATATTAAATTAAAGTTGAACATATGACCAAAGGCAGTGAAAATCAAAACACAATATAAATCAGTTGGTTCGATAAAAAAATCACGAATATGACACTAAATAACGATTTCAAAATTTAAACGTGTTTTTCAATTAAATTGTGGTTTGGAAAAGTGTTTGAAAGTTACATAAAAAATAAAGCTTGTTTTTTTTTAAAAGGGCATTTTTAACAGATACATTTAAAAAAAAATATACTTTTCGTAACTTAAGGGCCTCGCCTTAAGTTACAAAAAGTTTTAGGCAACGTTACGCTAATTGGTAGTACTAAGTAAAGGCATGTGCTTCGTTTGAACGTGCCAATTTAGTTCTAGTAATTAGAAGATACAGTGCTAATGCCCTATTACTCTTTAGTTCATGCAAACACGTGTTTTAGTTGCTTTGACGTAATTATACAACGTGTTTTAGTTCATTTGAACAAATGTTTTAATGAGTAGAGAGAGAATGAAGAGAATGTAGATAGAGAACGAATGTAGTTTTGATGAGATTAAGCAGAGATGTGATACACCCACATTTATGTTGATGTAATAAGGGGAATACACAAATACAGGCTTTCGTAGCTTATACTGAAATTCCAGATGGAAAAAACCCAAAAACACTGCCTGGCCTGCATAGTTATTCACAACGACTCGATTCCAATAGTGCCGTGAGTATAATCGAAAACGTCCTTTAAACGCTATTCACAGTTTCGTAATCGGCCAATTTTGACATGTCTGCACAACCGTGTTACGATATGAAGACGTCAATCATACCGAAAAACATAGATAACAAATACCTGGTGAAATAAAATATTTATCACTTTAAATTTTCGACCACAAATTTCATTTGCTTCCATTATGTAACGTACCCTGTAAAACATACCTTGCAATGTTTAAAAAAAACTTGAGAGGTGTCAAGGGCCACCCGGATGGAACGAAGTTATTATTTATTTTGTACAAAAAACCTTTATACACTCAACAAAAATAATCGTCGCGACACCACACTGTTCAATGCGAAAAAGAACGACGAAACGAAAATAACTGGCTTGCTTTCTATGAGAGAGAGAGAGAGACAGACAGAGAAACACGCGCACGCCGCACGGCTTACAACTATAGCAAAAAGTGTCGTTACAACTTGTGGTCTTGTTTTTTTTCGTCTAGCCCCCTTTCGCAACGCGCGATAAGGAACTTCGTTCCAAAAAACTTTTTCGTTTTGTGTAATTATCATTTACTTGCAAAGAAACTCCACACGGATCTGTGAATAGAGTTTTGCCGGTTTGACGATTGGATTACGAGGACATAGACTAGTGCCGATTAAGGTTGCGATTGGATTGTTTGTGAATAGTTATGCTGGGATTTGAACCAAGAAATTCATGCTCAGGCGCTGCGTTTGCGACCACTAGAACTTAATGATCTAAGTTAGGATATATGTTTTAAACCAAATCGGGTTCTATTTTAAAGGTCATTGGGCTCATATTTATCCATTGACTATTATGGAGACAATAGTGATATTTATTTTATGTTAAAAGAAGGATATAAACGAGTTTTAATGCTATGGACATAATTAAAAATTATTTTACTTTTGGACATAGTAATATCAAAAACTTTGACCAAAATGAATATAAACTATCCCAGTTAGAAATCGATGTTCGATTGATTATTTTACATAATTATCAATTAATAATTTATAAGATTTCCATGCCAATTCGTTGCTAATCTAAGCGTTTTGTCCCAAATGAAACGCTAATTAATAAATAATAACAAAATCTGAACTACTGAACCGCTTTTCAAAAGCTCTAAATCTCTGTGTCTTAGGCATATATTTTAAACGTCTTGAGGGAACATAACGCGAGCTAGGCCGCAGTAAAAACTAGTGTCTGAAAGCTTTTGATTATGACCTATAAAATTTTTCAATAAGCGAACAGCCTGTATACATCCTACATATCACTTTCCGCTGTAAAATGGACGATAGCTTTGGAAATATATTATATTTTAATATGATAACTGTGTACACCGCATTCCTAATAATAGTCAAAACACTGGTATTGAATTGAAAATAAATATATCAATAAACAATTTCTGTTTTTTTTTCTAACTCCTGGTACACACGACGGCACATCAACCTATACAAAACCATTTTAACCTGATCTCTCTACTACGGTGTGCGATCCGTAGTAGAGAGATCAGGTTATAATAGTTTACAAGAGGTTGACCTGCCGTTGTTTGTACATTGTTGCAATAGGACAAAAAGTGAAGATAAGTACAGTTATGAGCAACCAACTCAGCTGCCGCGGGCAACGCACAGGGCGCCGGGCGACTCCAGACGACTCGGCCGCCGTAGCTGGCGTTGCTGGTCTGTGGACGGTGAGCAATGGGCAGCTCATTGTCCAGTGACGATAGGCAGTGTCGACGGCGCATTCGTGTTACACGCACTGCTCAAAAAGATGTCAGCAAAGCAGAGTAACCTGCCAGGGCCACCGCCTGCCGTGGTTGCGAGTTGCTCGCACCAGTGAACATAAAGGGCAAAAGAAGGAACATGGGTGGGTTTTAGTCCGTAAAAGCCTTACACTCCCCCCCCCCCCTCGCCCCGCCAGAACGGGGGAAATTATTTGATGATTTCCCATCAGCAAAAAAAATAACTACAGCTATGAGTGAATAGTTTAAACTGCAGGTAACCTTCTGAACGCCATTGTCACATATATGTGATAAGCAAGCGCATGCCATGACCGCCAACGACAGAAATATGTGACAAAAATGTACGTAGGTAAAATGTACGTAGGTAAAATGTACGTAGGTAAAATGTACGTAGGTAAAATGTACGTAGGTAAAATGTACGTAGGTAAAATGTACGTAGGTAAAATGTACGAAGGTAAAATGTACGTAGGTAAAATGTACGAAGGTAAAATGTACGTAGGTAAAATGTACGAAGGTAAAATGTACGTAGGTAAAATGTACGTAGGTAAAATGTACGAAGGTAAAATGTACGTAGGTAAAATGTACGTAGGTAAAATGTACGAAGGTAAAATGTACGTAGGTAAAATGTACGAAGGTAAAATAAGTTTCCTGGTGTGGTGGGCACGCGCCTGCGTGCTCTGGTGTTCAAACGTTTAAACGAAACTATCTATTACTGTCTTATCTGTCTAGCCGTTTCTCATAATTATGTATTAGGATCTGTTTCGAGCCTTACCTTGCTGAATACCAGTATTTTACAAGAGACTGCCTATCTGAAATCCACAACCTAGTTAGTTCGCGGTAATACGATGTCCCTTGGTAAGACTGGTTTAGCCCAGTCATATTAGGGCTTTCACCTCGGAATGAAAGATAATAAGCTGCAAATTGGTATGAACCTTTGTTTTGTCATTCTAAATGTTGTCTCAAAAGTCACAATCGTTATCGTGTCCGCGTCTCAAGATATTCAAGGTCAAAGGTCACAAAAATCGGTTTTTCGCGAATATCTGGCTTCCTATCGGTTAAATGAGATTTGCATTTATTATAAAAGTTGTAGGCTATAAAATTCCCTACAACTTTTGTTTAAACTTTTTTTTCATACGACCAACCGTTTTGAAGGTAGAGCGCGAAGTGCACATCGTACAGTCATATACGGCCTAATGCAAGGTCAATCGTGAGTTATGGTTATCAGTACGTTATAAAGTCAATTATTTACTTGGAAATTATAATTATTAAACAATGCCTATTATTTATGTACTAACTATTAATTATTTATATTTAATTAAAGTAAGTAACTTGATTATTTATATATAATTATTCATATTTAACTATTTAAGTATAAAATATTATTAATTCTGGATTATATATTTTAGTTTTATTTTAAGTTAAAATGATAGTAAGAGTATATATTTTACACATATTTTTATTTATTATTAAATACGGCATAATAAACATTTATCAAAATGTGAGTTCAAATATCAAAAGTATCTTTGTTGATTTTAATTGTAATGAAATTGGAAATGGAAGCTAATTATTATTTATTATATAATGTCGTGTTAACTTAAAATAAAACTAAAATATATAATCCAGAATTAATAATATTTTATACTTAAATAGTTAAATATGAATAATTATATATAAATAATCAAGTTACTTACTTTAATTAAATATAAATAATTAATAGTTAGTACATAAATAATAGGCATTGTTTAATAATTATAATTTCCAAGTAAATAATTGACTTTATAACGTACTGATAACCATAACTCACGATTGACCTTGCATTAGGCCGTATATGACTGTACGATGTGCACTTCGCGCTCTACCTTCAAAACGGTTGGTCGTATGAAAAAAAAGTTTAAACAAAAGTTGTAGGGAATTTTATAGCCTACAACTTTTATAATAAATGCAAATCTCATTTAACCGATAGGAAGCCAGATATTCGCGAAAAACCGATTTTTGTGACCTTTGACCTTGAATATCTTGAGACGCGGACACGATAACGATTGTGACTTTTGAGACAACATTTAGAATGACAAAACAAAGGTTCATACCAATTTGCAGCTTATTATCTTTCATTCCGAGGTTGACCCCTTTTTTACCTAATATGACTGGGCTAGTTGTCAGTCTTTCGGGACACTGACTACCTGTAACGATCTACAAATTACAGCCAGGACCAATAGTCCGGTCAATTTAGACATTCAAAGTTACATAAAGTCCCAACAAGCTGAATTTCTGTGAAATTGTTCAAAACATAATTATAAACAATGTCTAGAAGTTCCCCATCATTCCCCTGTAAGGAAAAAAAATTATTCAAGGTCAAAGGTAAAAAAAAATAGTTTTTCGCGATTTTCAGCAAAACGGTAAGTTTTATCCTAAAAGTACCTCAGAAAAAATTGTAGATCATAAAATTATCTATAAAAAATGTGTGAATACTCTTTTTCTTACGAGCCACCGTTTCTGAGATATAACGATTCAAAAAGTTATAAAAGTTGTTATCGTCATAATATGCATGAGTACGCCACGTATACAATATGTTAGTTTAAACGAGGGACGTATTCAAACCCACAATAGTGCATACTTACATGATACTAATAAAAATATGAACAAAAAAAAAACACTAATAAATAAAAGACAGAACCCTACCAAAAATTTCGCATAAGTCTCGCAACGTGTAAATACCCTTGCGCTAGCGATTTAATACTATCGCAGAACATGTGTGCGTGTCAATGACCTTTAGGTATAATCCATTTTCCCTTCATACTTTAAACCTGGCTTAGGACGCCTTTTCGGTAGAATCGGCGCGTAGGTATTTTGCCGCATGATTTACTTCACTGTTTACAAGGTTACTTCTCTCGCGCTCAGTGTTCATGAATAATGTATTTTATTGGACAATTACGTCAGAAATTAAGGTTATAGGTTTTATACATATTTGGGACGAGAATCGAATACTGAATACCCTCCCTCAATAAGTCCCTCGTTTAACCTAACACTCTGTATACATCTAGAGTTGTTATATTTTATATTATATATATAATATGTTTATATTAAATGTTTAAATATGAAAATATAATATATTGGTAAAACAAGCTAATAATGATGCTGATTTGATTACTGAAACAGCAATAGAGCAATTCAATTTGACAAATACAACTATTGTTGTTGGTGAAGATGTTGACTTACTCACTGCTCGAACGCCAACTGAAAAAACTATTTTTTTCTTAAAACCAGGAAAAGCTCAGCATCAATCAGATGATTTGATAGATGATAGTCATCCATTCTCATACTGACCTTGGAAAGAGCGGCTTAACTTTGAATATCGATCCATGAAGTTCTTATTATCTAGACAAGAGCCCGTTTTACTTAATATTAATAGATCACGGTATAAATATTTAAGTTATCTAGTACGCACAACATGCCGTAAAGACTACAACAAATCAATAAGTAAACGAATATTTACAATCAAGATTTCACGAGTGGTTCAATATTGGCTGCTGTAACTCTCCCCAGGTTTACGACCCCTGCGCGTTGTTTTGTGCAGTAACGGTAAAATGTTAAGTATCTCACATTTTATGTCATAACGGTATTGGTCAATGTCTTTTGACTGTAGGGATAGGTTTCCTGATGGGCTTGCGGGTTGTTCGAAAGAAGTACTGCGGCCCCGGAAAGAAGGAATGCATGGTTTTATTCAGTTAAAATCTGACACTCCCTTTCGCTCAGCTCAGAGCGTGAGCAGTCATTTCACATCCGAAAAAAATTAAAAGCGGTGAGTTTTACTTCTGCTTGGTGTTTTTAATACTGGCTTTCAGTGGTTGGGGCTGGCTGGATAGACTGAGAGGACCAAGAGTGGCGCAGATTGGAAGAAGCTATATAGTCCAATCGTGAACTGCGATATATCGAATTGGTAAGGAGGTCATACTAAGCAAATTCTACAAATAAGTCCATGTTCTTTTTAACCATTGGTCCGCACTGGAAATTTCCTGGGAATTTCAATTGACCATGAATACCATACCCAGAGAGGTATTCATATTTCAGCATGTGATTCGGACCATCAGATTGATCAAGTTGTTCTATGGGATAAATAGCGAATAAAAATCGCCCAAAAAGACAATAACTTCCCCCGCTCTGGGCGGAGTGAGGGGGAGTGTCAGACTGTTACAAACTAAAACCTATCCATGTTCCTTCTTTTTCCCTTTATGTTCTAGGGCCGCGGTATCTCTTTCGAATAACCCGCAACCCTAGCAGGCCCCTCTGCGTTAAAATTGACCTAATTAGTAAATTCAATGTAATTTAGAGAAGCCAAAAGTTTTCTAAAGATGTGAAATATGAACAAACTTTAATGGAACGGCTTTAAACTTTGTTTGAAATTTAAAAAAAAATACGTGTGGCACTCGGGGACCGCCGCGGTAAAGCTATTTCATAGGATTTATTATCAACTTATGCAATCAATAAAAAAAACTAAATATAATATTTTAAAAGATGTATGTGTGTATGATTTTAAAAGAGTAACCATGGAGTTTCTTGCCGGTTCTTCTCCATAGGAAACGACCAACCCGAACCGTGCATCTTTTCTCGACGTTTTATAAGTGCCCATGTAGGCCTATGTAAAATAAAAATATTTTGATTTGATTTTTGATTTGAAAAGTAACTTTTAATAAAAAAGAAGTCGCAAAAAGAAAAAGAAGACCTTGGATTTGATCCAGCGTACTGTCAATTCACATTCCGATTCCCTACCAAACACGCTGATAAATTGAAATAACTGAGCTTATTCGTAATGAAAGTGTTAGGTTTTTTTCGTTACGAAATTTCTTGATTCGGTCGCCGCGCTCAAAGCCCGCGATAAAAGCTATGCAATAGCTTAAAAAACACAAAAAAAAAATTTGTTATCCAAAGTCAATATTTTTTGTGGTAAAAAGTTTCGCTTTCTCGTATTTTTTAGTAACCAAGGACTTAAATATTGAAATCATTCAACTTGTATGTTGAAGTTATTGGTTCCTATATTCATTTTGACTGTTGACGAAAGCACTTGCTGAGCAAATACCTTATCCGACGTCAAAATAATTTATTTGAAGCAAACGTGGTAGAAGAGGCGGTATAAATAATATATAGTGCAGTATTTATACGGAGCGACTGCTTGTTCGACCTTCCCAAGGCAATTCGTAATGGGAAATACGAAACTTCTTGGTAAAACTGGTTGAGACTTTCTGGTCACTGACTGATAACAACTGTCAAAGATCTTCAAATGACAGCGGAAAGAAAAACAGCTTTTTTTTTTCGGGTGGGAAATCATCCTATGACTTCCCCCGCTCTGGGCGGAGCGGGGGGACATGTCAGACTTGTACTGACTAAAACCCACCCATGTTCCTTCTATTGCCCTTTACGTTCCGAGGCCGCGGTATCTCTTTCGAACAACCCGCAACCCCGGCAGGCGGAGGCCCTGGCAAACCCCTCTGCTTTGCTGACTCTCTTTGAGGCGTGCGTGAAACACGAACGCGCCGTCGACACGGCAAAGAACAACAGCTTAACGTCCTTTCTGAAGCACGGAAGAAACACGGTATGTAGGTATTTAATGGGTGATCATCCATCCACCGACGAACCTAAACAAGCGCGGCTCAACCTAAAGCTGCTCTTGACCTCAATCTTGTACACACGACGGCACATCAACCTATACAAAACCATTTTAACCTGGTCTCTCTACTACGGTGTTCGATCCGTAATAGAGAGATCAGGTTATAATAGTTTAGAATAGGTTGACCTGCTGTCGTGTGTACAAGGGCAGAGATGAGTTTGACGATTGGTCGAGCTAACCCATCCGAGGTCCACCCAAATAGCTGTTATTTTAGACAGGAGCTCCGCCACATTTATCAAAGAAATATTAAGTTTTCTTTAATATGTAAAAAGAATAAATACTTGGTCCTATTAGCACACAATGAGGACAAATAAATAAACATAACATTGTTCAACACAATCTTTGAAAAAAAGCGTTTCAAAAGAAAACAAATGAATACATTCATAAACAAAACAAGTAAAGATTCCCTTAACTAAACAATTTGTACAAAATTGAATCAACAATTTGCGAGCTGCTCTCACAAAGCGCGACTGTACCTAATCATGGCCGGTGGGGTGATTGGTACCCCTGCCCCCAAGTACCCCTTAGGACCCCAAGAGGCCCTGATAGAATTACTTTGACTGAATATCTCGAATTCGCGACAATTCTTCGTCTCGGTTCAAAAGCGTTGATTAGACGTTTCATGGCAATTGAACTTTTTACAAAGATTTTTTGATATAGAATTTAGATTGAGACTTGTGGATGCTGTTCTATTGGTTTCGATATAATTCTGATAAAACAGATAGTTTTTAATTTTTAATATTATGTGATATGTTAAATTATCTGATTCCATTCTAGTGTAAAAAACAGGGGATAAGATTGTTTAGGTTTATAACAAACTAGCTTTTGCCCGCGGCTTCGCTCGCGTTAAATTCGGGGTAAGACAGTTCCCCTTGCACCTTATTGATTTGTAATAGCAACGGTAAGTTTTCCCTTTCCTTCCCTCTTTCTCCCTCACATCCCACTTTTTTTTAAAAAACAATTAGCCTATGTCCGTCTCCTGGTTCCCAACTATCTCTGTACCAAAATTTATCAAAATCGGTTTAGCCATTAAAGCGTGAAGAGGTAACAAACAAACTCACCTTCGCTTTTATAATATTAGTAAGGATGACACAAGAAATACAAAGCACGTCTTATCTAGTGGTACGCCAAAATTAATCTGTTGCACTCAGGTCAGAAAAGTGACCCTGAGCCTTCGCAACCTTTTCCAACTCCGCTGTAGCTTACAATTATACAAACCCTCTCTCACTTCCTCTCGCTCTCTGTCTTTCTAAAAACCATGCTTGAATACGTCTTTTCCGCATCTTAACTTACATCATCATCTGCCTAGCCTTTTCCCAAGTATGTTGGGGTCGGCTTCCAGTCTAACCGGATGCAGCTGAATATCAGTATTTTATATGGAGCGACTGCCTATCTAACCTCCACAACCCAGTTAGTACTGGGTAAAACCATACCCCTTTCTAAGACTAGTTGTCAGACTTTCGGGACACTGACTACCTGTAACGACTGTCAAAGATCTACAAATGACAGCCGGGACCAACGGCTTAACGTGCTTTCCGAGGCACGGAGGAAACTTGGTATGTAACGGGTGGTCACCCATCCACAGACCAACCTAGGCAAGTGCGGCTTAACCTAAAGATCGACCCGAGCGGCTGCTATTATTTAGCCACGAGCTCCTCTTCTGCATCTTAACTTACAGTGTATATGTCACCGGAAAATAACAAGATCCGTAAGTTTATCAATTTACTAGGAAGTTTATAAACTTTCGTAAGATTCTAAACGAGAGATAAATTGTAATATTTTACGTCGTTACTGGCTGACCGTAGGGGGTCACAGTTTTAACCTAACCTAACCTACGCATTTTTTTTACATTCAGGAAGGAATATTTGGTGCACGAAAATGTGGACGTAAAATATTACAATTTATCTCCCGTTTACAATCTTACGAAAGTTTATAAACTTCCTAGTAAATTGATAAACTTACGGATCTTGTTATTTTCCGGTGACATATATACTTAATATTAAAATACGCTCAGGTATCGGTCTATACCCTTTTTCCGCTACTACATCCTTACTAATATTATAAAAGCGAAAGTGAGTTTGTTTGTTTTTTACGTCTTCACGCCCAAATGGCCAAACGGATTTTGATGAATTTTGGTACAGAGATAGTTGGGACCCTAGAGACGGACATAGGCTAGGCGTGAGAAAGAGGGAAGAAAAGAGAAAACTTAGCTTTGCTATTACAATAAATAAGGCGCAAGGGCAAAAACTACAGGTAGCAGGTACCTGCAAATCAGGAAAGGGGAACTGTGTTACCCCGAATTTAACGCGAGCGAAGCCGCGGACAAGATACATAAGAACTCTGAAGAAATCATAAAACCTACAATAATAGGTATTTTTGAAGTGTCCATTATGTATTTTAATTAAAATTAAGAATGATTTTTCATAACAAAACTGAAAAATACTCAAGAATAAAAGGCGTAAGGCATTAGTTAAAGTAATTTTGACATAAATAACACTTAAGTGCCTCATATTTCTTAAGAATTGAAACTAATGAATCTTCTGAGACCACAAACGAAAACAAAAAATATGATGAATATAATGCAAAGAATAATAGTGGTTTACATTTAATTACCAAAACTTGTTAGATAATTTCTAGAAATGCGAGGCATAATAAATGCTATCCTTAAATAAAACAGAGAAAATCACTGACTCTCTCATCACGAAATCTTAGAAACTACAAGTGATAAGATTCTCAACTTTTGCATGGGAGGAATTCTAGAACGTAGGTTCTAAGACGGGATTTGTCAAAACTCTAGATTATAATAAACTTAAATTGAATTTAAGCATCCAAGGGCAGATTTCCCGGGAGCCGATAACGGCTGATACCACTGACACTTCTAATTAGCATCGATACCAGTTCCCGAATACCGCAATGAAGACTATTATTTGATTATGAAATAGGTTTAAACTGAAATCGAGGAATATTGGATTTATCATTTAAGACGGTCTTCATGAAACTGTGGTTTAGCTGGCTATGGCGTCCGGTGGCGACTCGTACATCAGGGACGATTTGAAAAACGGAGGGGGGGGGGGTCTTACGCGACAATGGACAGTATAAATATCAGTTTAGGGTTATGAAGAACAGGGTGTATAGCTCTTCATCCCCTTTTTCGACAGTTCAAAAGTGCCTGTAACTGGCCTACTTGAAATAAATGATTTTGATTTGATTTGATTTGATTTAGAAAAGAGAGGATCATCCGACCAGACAGACGGGTGTCGCGTCTGGTGGCCACCAGACACCCCCCACGCCCGTTAGTTGCAGTTTGGTTCTCATATATCTCGCGGTAAACTTTGTGTGCGCGATGCAGATTTTTTTTTCTAATAAAAACGTTGCCCCACACTAGGAATCTTTCCTGTATCGTGGGTGTGTTTACAAACATTTAAACTCACATACACAAACAGCCAAACCCGTAACCTGTAGGTCGTATAAATATTTGTTCCGTGCGGGAATCGAACCGCGACACGCAGCGTAGTAGCCGATCACTCATCCACTACGCCAAACGTGCTGTCATTTGTCATTTCTAGTTAGTGTCCCAGTTCTGGCATAGATGACGGTGGAGTACTTTTTGCCGTGAATTGAAGTGTCGCTACATCAGAATATAAGGACGGTTACCACAGAGGAGCCTGCCAGGGCCACCGCCTGCCCGGGTTGCGGGTTGTTGGAAAGAGATACCGCGGCCCCGGAACGTAAAGGGCAACAGAAAGAAACATGGGTGGGTTTAGTCAGTACAAGTCTGACACAGTTATTTGGTGATTTTTAGCCGACTTCAAAATAGAAAGAGGTTCTGTGTTCGACTGTATTTTTTTTTTTTATGTATGCTCACCGACTACTCCGCGAAATGTGAACCGATTTTCATAATTGTTTTTGTTCTAAAATATACCTATACTTCCGAGGACTTCTAGTTTTTGAGTTATCGTCATTCTATAGTATATATTTACTCATTTATATATTATATATTTACATTTATTTATTTCTCTACACCATTTCGCAGCAACACATATCTTGCTGTGTCTGTAATAAGGAAGATCCCAGCTGAATATTTAACCGAGGCTCGGTATACGGGCCGTAAAGCTCAGCTACATCTAATATACAAGATGTGGAAGCAAGGTCACACATAACGCTTTTAGGTTATAACTTACCTTGCTAAAAAATTTTTTGACTAGCTGGCGCCCGCGGCTTCACCCGCGTGATATCGAAAAAAAAATACGTGTGGCACTCGAGGACTGCCGCGGTAAAGCTATTGCATAGCATTTTTTATCAACTTATGCAATAAATAAAAACAATCTAAATAAAATATTTAAAAAGTACTTCCAATGAAAAGAAGTCGCAAAAAGAAACATTTTTTTATCAACTTAGACAATAAATAAAAAACTAAATATAATATTTAAAAAGTACTTCCAATGAAAAGAAGTCGCAAAAAGAAAAACAAGACCTTGGGTTTGATCCAGCGTAATGTCGATTGACTGTCTGATTCTCTACCAAACACGCTATTAGAATCGGTATTGAAATAACTGACCGTATTGTGTAAACGACGTTAGACAATGCACGGCCTTCAAGCCACACCTCCGTGCCCGTCGGAGTGGGGAGCGTCAGGTTTTTTTTCGTTACGGAATTTCTGGATTTCCCCGCGCTCAAGGCCCGCTATGGAAGCTATGCAATAGCTTAAAAAAATATCCTGTGTTATTTCAGACTATAATCTACCTCGGTGCCAAATTTCATCAAGATCTGTTCAGCCGTTTTGACGTGAAAGAGTAACAAACATCCATGCATCCAAACATTCATCCATCCTCACAAACATTCGCATTTATAATATTAGTAGGATAAGATGAGATAAGATAATATAATCATTCATTTAGCCAAAAATAACTACATTGCATTCATAGCAAATATTAATGAAACAGAATACAATGAGTCAAAAGATATCATCATTTTCCTGCCCTTGTCCCATTCTATTTGGGGTCGGCGCAACACGTTTTCTTCTTCCATTCTCCCCTATCAGACGTCACGGCATCATTTACTCCTTTCTCCTTCATATCATTCCTTACACAATCCATCCATCTCCTCTCTCGCTCTCCGTCCATCAACATTTAGATCCATTACTCTTTTAGTCACATGTCCTTCATCCCTCCTCATTACAAAAAGTCAAAAGATATCAAAAACAGAAAATATTATTATGATGTCAAAATAATTATTAAAATACAATAAAATTCTCGTGTTGCGGTGTTTTTACTAAACTCCTCCGAAACTGGACCGATTTGTATGAAACTTTGTGTGCATATCGGGTAGGTAGGTCTGAGAATCGGCCAACACCTATTTTTCATAACCCTAAGTGAGCCCCTTCTTACTGAGCAGCGGGTGGAACCGCTGGGCACAGCTAGATAACAATAAAGTTATCACATAATTATATTGTTAAACTCCATTATCCAAAAATGGTATCTGTTAAGATGTCATTTACCCTATTATATTTGTTTATAATTTTGAGAATGATTATTATGTTCATTTATTCAGCTAAATACACCAAGGTTTTGTAACACTTTTCTGATTTAAAAGAGTGTCCATGGAGTTTCTTGCCCATTCTTCTCCATAGAGATCTACGCTTTGGAATGGGCAACTACAGTACTTTCACAGTTATTATATATGCCTTGTGACTGGGACTGTAGCTTCATTTTTATTGTTGTCAATGTTTCGACAGTTCAAAAGTGCCTGTAACTGACCTACTTGAAATAAATGATTTTCATTTGATTAAATTTTTAAATATTTCTTAATAAAAACATAGAAAATAAAAAAGAAACATTTAAAAATACAAAAAAATTGTAGCCCACCGGTATCGGGAACAGGGTCCAAGCTACCGGTGGTTAGGGTTCCAGAGACAGGAACCTCCTCACAATACGAGCCGTATCGAGGAGAACTGCTTTCTGAATCAGGCCCTTGATCCAACCGCCTAAGGAGAGCTTCGACAGATGTTCGTCGAGGCTCTTGGCAATCAAGCCATTGGCCGTTACGACAATCGGCACAATGATAGCCGAGTTTACATTCCACATGTCGACAACCTCATGTGCCAAGTCGAGATATTTTAGTTGTTTTTCTTTCTCAGCTTTCACGAGGTTCTCGTCATGCGGGATGGTAACATCGATTATCATTGCGCGGCGCGCTGATCGGTCTATTACCACTATGTCATTTGTTATGTTTTCACTTTTCTTCCCTCGTTCTCCCTTATATCCCACTTTTTTAAATAAAAATAGCCTATGTCCGTCTCCAGGGTCCCAACTATCTCTGTACCAAAATTCATCAAAATCGGTTTAGCCATTAAGGCGTAAAGACGTAACAAACTCACTTTCGCTTTTATAATATTAGTAAGGAAAAGTAAGGATTTGACCCACTTCCCGGTTTTCGAATGAGGTCTTTGTCTTCTTTAGTTTCGAATTCAATACATGCTGATATAGGTCACGTTATTCTAATCTTACAACTTAAAAAAATATATGTTTTATGATCTCTTTGCACACTTAAAATTATTTACACAAAATGTCTGGCACAAAACAAAACACAATCAAATTATAACAACATACATTTATGACAACAAATTGAAATTGACAATGAAATAAGGTTACCAGCATATAAAAATCGATTGATTGATTTAAATTTTATATATTAAAACTACCTACCTACTGGTATTTATATATTAAAACTTAATGCACATGTAAACATTTTCACGACCGCGGACCGCCTTGGTTTATTACCAGACGTATTAGAAGCCCCGTGCATCTAACGCCTGTAGAAACTCGAAGTTCTGCATTAGTTAAGCTGCTCAAAGTCAATCTAATTGTACCTAGATCTTCAAGTTGGGCTCAACACAGCTCGCTTCAAGTTGCGCTCAACACAACACATGCTAAAACTTCAATGTTATTAATACTCTAAGAGACTGGAGATCGATCCGAGGTCTTAATTATGAAACTTTCGTTCTCTCGAAGTAGATATAGGATTTGATTTTCTATAATAATATAATAAGAGAATATAATGAATAGTAATGAAACTTTTGCGAGCTTTAATTATTTATACTTAAAAATAATTAGTAAGATGAATTTTAAGAAAAATATCGTTTTGTTATGCCTTTTTTCATTGCTTGCTATTTATTTTTATGGCTTTGTGTAGCGTTGGAATGCGGAGGAATGAGGACAATGCCGTGAGAAAACCTTAGAGTATGAATGTGGGTGGGTATAGAAGAAGAGGAAGGCCGAAAAAAGTGTGAAGGATGTTATGGCAATACAAAATTTTCGCCGTTTAAGGATCTCTGCAGCCGCAGCAGCAGCGCCAGCACAGATGAGCTTGTAAGATGTGATAACGCAAGAGTATCGATACATGTTGCGTCCCACACTAAAGCCCTATCCATCTTCCAAGGAAACAAAGACATAAATTTAATGTTTAATAACTTTACATAAACATTTTTCGTCACCTGAAAAGTTTTTTTAATTTGTTTCAGTTTAGATCTAGATGCTCGTTATTTCTGACGAAGTTACTAGAGCAACCAAGTTTAGCACTCCTTTATAACTACAACAGTTTCAAGTATTATTGTTGTTTTCCGACTAACATAGTTTCAACATTCATACATCAACAACATTAGATCAACTAACTTTGATCTACAATCGCACTTCTTCTCATAACTATGCCACATAGCATAGTTTAAGTACTTCAAGATTGTTTGAAGTTATATATGGTTCAGTTTATGGTAGGGAATGGGAAGCGGTCAACTCCTTCTGTGAAGCAGTCATGCTAGCGAAGGAGGTGGCCGGGCGTTTGAGGGCGAGAACCTCAAACCAACCCAACCGCCGCGGGAGAAGCCCCGGGCGTCGGGCGCCGCGAGACGACTCTCGACCACCGTAGATGCGGGCCTGTGGACGGTGAGCAATGGGTAGTTCACCGTCCGTCCGTCCAGTGACGACAGGCTGTGTCGACGGCGCGTCGAGAGATGTCAGCAGTCAGCAAAGCAGAGGGCCCTGCTAGGGCCACCGCCTGCCGGGGTTGCGGGTTGTTCGAAAGAGATATCGCGACCCCGGAACATAAAGAGCAATGGAAGGAACATGGGTGGGTTTTAGTCAGTAAAAGTCTGACACTCCCCCCCGCTCCGCCCGATTTCCCATCCGCATAAAAAAGGGTGAGCTCATAGCCAACAAACGGGCACAAAACAGACTCCGAGAAAAATACTTATTCAATTATTGGACGACTTTTCTTGCAGAAGAAAAACGTAGATACTGAATGCACATCAGACATTAAAAACTTTTTCAGTGGTTGTGGAGATTTGTGTGAGCAAGACAATCTTACAAAACCCTTAAATATCAAGTTAAGCTTGCTCTGAAAAGAATTTTGGGTCAACCGGTCTTCAATAAAGCTATTCATTCGCTTAAAATCCTCGCGTTGGGGGTCATGTAAGACCCCATTAATGCTTTTATCATTTTGAAAGGATAATGACACCCATTCTTTGTGAAAATTTCCATTTTAAATGGCATGGTGTAAGGTTATTGCGTTATAAAGGCGAGAACTCATGGGATTCTACTGAATATATGAACTGAACGAACAGTGTTCCAGCAAATAACAAGTTACAGGATATTAAAGAAAGGTTGAATTTTTCAGGGAAGGTTCTATTTATATAATATTAAACGAATACTCGATTAAAATTGTGTATAATGTTGAAATATAAAACTTTTTTGCAAAAAAAAACCGGTTTCCAAAAATCCTTACTAATATTATAAAAGCAAAAATGAGTTTGTTTGTTACGTTTTCACGGCTAAATGGCTAAACCGATTTTGGAATTTTGGTACAGACATAGTTGAGACCCTGGAGACTGGCTATTGATGATTGATATTGATGATTGATTTCCCACCCGAAAAAAAAAAAAAAAAAAAAAAAAAAAAAAAAAAAGGGCAAAAACTACAGGTAGCAAGTACCTGCAAATCAGGAAAGGGGGAACTGTGTTACCCCGAATTTAACGCGAACGAAGCCGCGGGGAAAAGATAGTTCAATAAAAAAACTTTTTATTTATTTTTTATTTTTATTTTTTAATCATTTTTGCGACTTCTGTCGGTGGCAAAAAAGGCTTCCGCCATTATAATTACTTAGTTTAATAGTTTTTTTAAAAACAAACTAATTCAGCTCTTTCTCGTTAACTAAAGCAAACATCCAAGGACAACTGTGCTATTTCACAGGACTCGTCTGGAATAAAACACGAGCGATGTCTTTAAATAAATAAATCCCACTTAATATTATAAATGCGAATGTTTTTGATGATGGATGTATGGCTTTTTGTTACTCTTTCACGTCAAAACGGCAGAACGGATCTTGATGAAATTTTGCACAGAGGTAGATTATAGACTGGAACAACACATAAGATATTGTTTTTCTCGATACTCACGCGGGCGAAGCCGCCGGCGCCTGTTAGTTAACGTATATTTCCGAGGTAATGACATGTCAGCTATGTTTTATAGCTCTGTGCGGTGGGTAAAGCTATATATTTTCTGTAAATCAGCCTCAGAAAATATACTGAGATTTTTTTAACCGACTTCAAAAAAAAAGTTCTCAATTTGACTCTGTTTTTTTACACAAAACATATATTATGAAAAAAATACAAACAAACAATAGAGTACAAAGGTACTGCTTATTTCATAAAGAAATCTCTTCCAGCAGACCTGCGATAGGACAGATAATAAACATTAACTATATTAATATAGAAAAACATACATACAAATAAAAACAATAGATTTAAGTGTTAGTTACACGATTTCTCTATCAATTTCGGGTCGATTTTCCAAATATTTTTTATGATCGTAAGGACACCCCCGAAGGAGTCCCAAATCAATTTTATCCACAATGCTTCAGCAGTTTATGAGTTATCTTCTATCCTACTATAATTATTATAAATGCGATTGTTTGTGAAGATGGATGGATGGATGTATGAATGTTTCACGTCAAAACGGCTGAACGGATCTTGAGGAAATTTGACACAGAGGTAGATTATGGTCTGGAATAACACATAGAATACTTTTTTTCGACATAACGCGGGCAAAGCCGCGGGCGCCAGCTAGTAGTACATAATTTTTCTTTTGTTTTTACTGACTTATGCTTGTATCTTTTAGTAGCAATGAAAAATTATATACACTTCTCATCAAAAAATTCGAAACACTTTCGTTTTTATTGTTTTTGTCCTAATTTTTTACAAAAGAGAATTAATTCCATGAAAAAAAAAACATTATTGTGTAGCTGGCAGTTTGGTCATTACAGTAAGAAGAAAAAAATCAAAATTCGAAATTAGAATTTCATTTGTTTATCCTATAAATGAAATTAATCACTGTTTTAAGACAAATGTGTATTTAGGGTTGGAGTACGTTTCTCGTTTAAAAACTAAAAATTTGCGCTTGTCTTTAAACTTTTTGTTTCTTATTTCATTTACTGTGACTTTGGGACGTCTGAAAAAACTTTTTTTTCTAAAACATATGGATACTTCGCCCGCAGAAGCCGCCCAAGTGGTGGCATTGCTGGATTCTGGACTTAGTCAGCGTGTTGTGGCTGCAAGATTGCATCTAAGCTTATCATCTGTTCATAGAGTCTACAAACGCTATCGGGAGACTGGTTCGTTCACGCGCCGTTCAGGATCTGGCAGGAATCGGGTCACTTCTGAGCGAGATGATCGATTTATTGTAACAACTTCTTTACGAAATCGACGCCTTAACGCTTTTCAACTGCAGCAGCAGCTTCGCGTTGTACGAAGAGTAGCTGTAAGTGACTCTACAATAAGAAGAAGGTTGAAGGAACGCGGATTGGCACCGCATAAGCCAGCGAATGGGCCGAAATTAACTGCAGACCATCGAAGAGCGCGCCTTAACTTTGCACGCGAGCACCTAACTTGGTCATACCTTCAGTGGAGTAAAGTACTGTTTTCTGATGAGTGTAAAATTATGCTGTATGGTAACGACGGAAGGAACAAGGTCTACAGAAGAGATGGAGAACGTTTTGCACAATGCTGCATTGAAGAAAAGGTCAGCTATGGTGGCGGTTCGTGGACGGTTTGGGGAGGAATCAGCGCCGACGGTAAGACAGAACTTGCCTTTGTGTCTGGGCCACGGCTGCCTGCACTAAACTCTCATCGATACATCGAACAGTGTCTTGAACCTCATGTGATGCCCTATGCACATTTTATTGGCAACGACTTCATATTCATGCACGACAATGCTAGAGCTCACACCGCGGGCGTCGTACGAGATTATCTTACCGAAGTCGGTATCTCCATTATGGTATGGCCAGCAAGAAGCCCGGACATGAATCCCATTGAACATCTATGGGATGAATTAAAGAGACGAATTCGAGCAAGAGATCCAGCCCCAGAAACACTTAGCCAGCTGCAAAATGCAATCCAAGAGGAATGGGATAATATACCACAACATGTGATCGTGACTCTCATCCGATCGATGAAGAACCGTATGGAAGCAGTAATAAGAGCTCGCGGAGGGAATACAAGTTATTAAATAAACGTTTCTTACATTTTTTTTTCATTTACGCGTGTTGTTTTACCCATTTCCTTCATATTCCATACAGGGTAAAAATTACTCATTATACAAAATACGAAACCTATGAAGACTTAATTTGAATTTAGAACATTAACATTAGGATTTAAAAACCTCATACTACTTACTATTAAATGACATTTTACATTTATTCCTAAATATACACATTTTTCTGATAATCCTTATCAAATCATAAACTGCGAGGTGTTTCGATTTTTTTGATGAGAAGTGTATTATATAATGAATTATATAAATATATCTCTATAAGAATTTGTGAGATACCATCATACCACAACTTAAAAGGGCTAAGATTAAACAGTTCATTTTGATACAAGAGAAGAAAACTCGCAATTGCGACCGAAGCTAATTCGCCTGAGCCGTCAGGCGAGGGTGTTATAGAGCCGAGAACAGCAGTGACAAATTCTCAACGTGAATCAAATGACGTTTATCAATGCACTTACGGAGAATTTAGATAACAAACTTTTTAATAAAAATAAATAAACTTTTTAGTGTATTATTTGGAAATTGTTAATTTTTTCACACATTACAATACCCACCATGATATGACGGATAATAAGTTAAAAACCAAGCTATTCAGCTCTTTCTCGCTAATTAGAGCAAAAACCTGCAAGTACAACCCTAAAACTTTTCAGGACACTTCTGAAATAAAGTGATGCGTTCAAAGAAAATAAATTCCCGTATATTTCCAAAGTAATGGCATGTCAGCTATGTTTTATAGCCCTGTGCTGTTGGTAACGATATATATTTTCTGAGGCTGATTTACAGTGAGTAACAATTGTTTTATCATGCCATACTCTTGTAAAAGAATGAGAGATTTTGGGAACCTGTGTGGGCAAGTTTCTTAAAAAAATATTCCATTTCCTGGAGGAATACGTGTTTTTTTTTTATTAAATTTAAATTTAAATTCATAGTGTGCGGCAACGTTTTAAAAACGTTGCCCCACACTATGAATTTCTCTCTTCTCTGGTCTGGTCTGGCTGTTTGTGTTTGTAAACGCACCCACGATACAGGAGAAAATCCTAGTGTGGGGGTATTTTTTTATGTTTTTCCGAATCTCTCGGTGTTCGAGACTCGCACTTGCCCGTTTTCTTTTTTTTTTGTCATCATCTGCCTAGCCTTTTCCTAAGTATGTTAGGTAGGTCGGCTTCCAGTCTAACCGGATGCAGCTGAATATCAGTATTTTACATAGAGCGACTGCCTATCTGACCTCCACAACCCAGTTAGTACTGGGTAATGCGATACCCCTTGGTAAGACTGGTTGTCAGACTTTCGGAACACTGACTACCTAACAACTGTCAAAGATCTACAAATGACAGTCGGGCATAACGTGCTTTCCGAGGCACGGAGGAAACTCGGTATGTAACGGGTGGTCACCCATCCACAGACCAACCTAGGCAAGCGCGCCTTATGGCGCGGTAACAAGCTAATCTTAAGGTATTCGCGGAAGTGAAGCTAGCTGCATACTAGGCATGGTCTGAGACAAGTACACGACAGTATTGCATAGAAAGAATAGAAATAAGGTCGAAAATATTTCGGTGTTTGATTTGAATATCATGTCCGCCAAAATGTAGGTCATTTTGCAGTTTTAATTGAATATAAAAAAATACAGCTCCGTGTTTGAAAAATTTTAGATATCTCTTTAGTCTATACAATTTCCTTTGTTATAGATATAAAAAATATGATGGTTGTCGCTGAAAAAATTGAGAATTTCGAGACGAAAAATTTTTTTTCTTGGTCTTTTTAAACATTTTTTTTTTCGTAGTACTAGACCACTTTTGTAAACTGATTTTGTGTAAGTCTTTACTTTATGTATTGAACTATACACGGTAATTTTATTTGGCTAGTGGCATGTACAGATACGGCTAACTTTGCGACGAAAATCTAGACGTTTTACGAAGTGTTTGCTTTGTACAGCGCCTTAACGTAAAGATCGACCCGAGCGGCTGCTACTATTTAGCCACGATCTCCTCGAGTTTTTTTTTTATATTTATGCGGTTGCGTAAAAGAGTTTTATAACAAAAAGTTTCCACGTTAACAAAATGTCTTTTCTTCGGAATCTTTAGAGAAAATCAAAAAGATGCTGAATTTTTTAGAAGCACGTGTAAGTCCAAAGGTCAAGGACGAATGAAGAAATTGTTATCAAATAGCAAAACGTGTCATTTAGAAATGAAACTTGAAGCTAATTAATAAACGTGACTTTTTATTGAACAGCGTTGTCGCTTGACCAACTGACGGTATTTACGTAACTTTCTTTTGAAATATTGATAACTTTTAGGGTTCAGTCCCGGATATGAAAAACCTCTAAAACCGTAACATTTTTCTGCCGAAATAGTTTAATATTTCATTTTAAAATATTATTATAAATACTTGTATTGTAAATAAAATATAATAAAAAAAAATACAATAATTTGACCATTGAAATTCATAAACAATGATTCGCAAGGTTTGGTTATTTCGCAGTTGTAGATATTGCGCAATCCAAAGTTTTTTATGTCATTGTAAGTAAGTAGTGGTCTAGAGCAGGTGAAAACCGGTTTTCAAAATTGGGTAAGCCAAACATAATCAGAATTGCCAGAAATCCAGATCTTCCATAATGACATTATGTAGAGCTATAACGAACAGTACAAAAAGTACTACAGCGACATCTATGACACAAAGGAAGAACTAACACCATATTCTAAATCGCGCTCTTAAAGTTGTCCGTGACTTAAGACTGTTGACGGGTTCTTCTACTCGACAGAGCTGTCGGGCAGTAGCCCGCCAGAGTCACCAGATACAACACGTGTCTGGTCCGAGGATCCTTCCATTTTTATGGGGGATAAAGAACTTTAGACCCTTTTCTTCACACCCTTATTCCTTCTGGGTTGTAACCATCTAGACTTCTATAGAATCCTGTGCGGATTAACAGATGTCACATGTCTTCGTTATACCCGTTGTTTCCCATCCTTGTTTTGAGAGCAATGATCGACGTTTTACCCTACCGACTACTAATACCTACTTCTTCTGTCTGTCCGAAATCCTCAACGATGTCCTCCATCCTGAAGAGAAGAGAGGACTACATCGGTTTTCTATTGCCCCGGACTAGTACGAGCCCGCTTGACCTGCGGGCCTCGTCCCGGGAGGGAGAAAAGTGTATAAAAACTTCTCCGTTACGTATAAGAAAGGCGCACATGGATCGCAACGCGCCGCCTTCTCGGACCCAATGTGATAATGAGCGACGGATTCGGGGACAACCAACCCCTACACCTGTTTAGCAGGTCTACTGTTGCAACTGTAGTGTCCTCTATAAATGCTCCAGAGATCAGTTCGCCATTAAGAACTAATAGGTACAAAATAAGACACTCACACGCACTTATCTTTAATTCATCTTCATAAAGTGTGAATTTAATCTGTGTGAGGTGTTCGTCTGGAAATAATAGGTCAAAGAGGTTAACGCGGGTTAAATCTTTTGAGCTCAGCCTCCATCTGTCTCGACACATCTGTCAATCAAGACAGAAAGGGGTATCATAATAAGGGAGTTCAGCATTCGTTTGTTCAGATGCGGGTTTGAAAATAAATAAATTCAATTATACGGTACTTCTTTATTTGGGTTGCTGTTTATTACTGAGATGATTATCCATTGGGATTTGCTTTTGCCTTTTGCCTTTGATTGAGCCTTTTCCCAATTATGCTGGGGTCGGCTTCCAGTCTAATCGTTTGCAGCTGAATACCAGTATTTTACGTGGTGCCACTGCCTATCTTACGTCTAAAACTGGAGCAACAATATTTATTTTAAATTTAAATTACCAAGACAAAATCATTTCTTTTACAAATGCCAAAAAATGCTAGCAGCGTAAAGATAAGTTTTTTTTCTTACTCCTTGTTAAAAATAGGTAAAACAAAAATTTAAATTAATACACTACGGAACCCGCCTAGTGAAGACGCACCTGACATTGCTTTACTTATATATAAATCATTGTACGTAAATTATTTACAGTTTAAATAGAACACACCGTGGGAACTGCCAATTGCCAACCAACTGTTTGTTTGTTTGTGTGAGCAAAATTTAAATAAATACATAAACATGAGGAATTTAGTGATTTTTGTTTTTGTTCTGTATTTGTGCCAGGTAAGGTTTATTTTTGCTTTTATGAAATAAATATAACTTGTAGTAAATATGGATAATGTTTTGTGCAGTATATGACAGTTGTGGAAATGAAATATTTATTTCCCTTTGTGTTATTTTGATCAAGTTTTTTTTTTAATAGCGTTGCCCCGCTCTAAGAATTTCTCTTGCACCCGGAACAACTATCTGTAGCTCACACAGATATGTATTTGTTCCGTGCGGGGATCGAACTCGCGACACGCAGCGCAACAGTCGATCGCTCAGCCAAATTTTTAAATATGTAATTATTCCGTTTCTAATGGACGACACGGTTGGCGCAGTGGCTGAGCGATCGACTGCTGCGCTGCGTGTCGCGGGTTCGATTCCCGCACGGAACAAATATTTGTATGGCCTACAGATAGTTGTTCCGGGTCTGGCTGTTTGTGTATGTGAGTTTAAATGTTTGTAAACGCGCCCACGATACAGGAGAAATTCCTAGTGTGGGGCAATGTTTAAAAAAAAAAGATCTCATCTCGCGAGGTTGTCGGCGTGTGGGATATGGACTCTGCGATCTTTGTGCCGATAGCCGTATCTACCAATGGCTTAATTGCCAAGATCCTCGACCAATACCTAAGGAGGTTCTTGTTAGGCAGCTGAATCAAGGGTTTGATACAGAAAGCAGTACTCTTGGATACGACTCGAATTGTGAGGAGGTTCCTGTCTCTGGAGACCTAACCACCGGTAGCTTGGACCCCGCTCCCGATACCGGCGGACCACTATTTTAAAATGTTTTTTTTGTAATATTTAAAAATGAAAAATTAGAGGGAAAGTAAAATAAAGGACATTCATCATATTATATGATTTGAAAATGTTTTTTTTTTAATAAGAAATATGTAAAAATGTATTTAAATGAATAAACGACATCATACAATTCATCAGAATGCAACTGCCTACTGCTGCTTCCGAGACCCCTACATGCTGCCAACTACACCATGCACCAACTTGTGTGGCAACTCTTGCAACAACGTGGCCAGTACCTGCAACTGTGGCGCCCCCTGCAAATGCTTTAGAGATCCGGCCAACATCTGCAATGTTTGCGACACTCCATCGTCAGTATGCCAATGTATGTCCAAGTGTTCCTGTGGTGGACCCAAGAGCCCCATATATTTTCCTGAAGTGGAGTATCCAATGACTATAATGGAAATCAGTCCATTCTTTGGTAGAACTTGCTTTACTGTTTAATTAATTATGAATTAATAAAAGTTTGAAAAAGTGAGTTGTTTTTTTTTTCGTTATTCATCATTTGCTGAGCCTTTTCCTAACTATTTTTGGAGACCTCCAGTCTAAACGGATGCAGCTGAATATCAGTATTTTATATGGAGAGACTGTCATCTAACCTTCACAACTCAGTACTGGGTAATAGGATACTCTTTGGTAAGACTGGTTGTCAGACTTTAGGGACACTGATTTTATCTGTAACGACTGCTGCAATTTTGTATTCATTTGTGTTCCCAATAAAAAATCTGATAGACACCGAAAAGTTGAAGGTCATAACACAGTTTTGGTGATTTATGTATCTAAGAGTGTCAGACTTTTACTGATTCTAATCCATATTCCTTCTTTTGCCCGTTGTTTTCCGGGGGCGCGGTATCTCTTTTAAACAACCCGCAACCCTAGCAGGCATTGGCCCTGGCAGGCCCCTCTGCTTTGCTGACATCTCTTTGAGGCGAGCGTGGAACACGACCGCACCGTCGACACCATCTATCACTAGACGGGCGGACGGTAAGCTACCCAGTGCTCACCGTCCACAGACCCGCGTCTACGGTGGCCGGGAGTAGTGATCTTATAGTATATATCATACAGCCTCATTTGGGTTGAAATCAACCGCACAACTTCCGTGTCGTGAGTACCATTACAGATACCGTCCCGGAACAAATGACATGCCATTACAGCAAGCAAATATTGGACTCGAATCGAGCTGAATTTGTCCCAAATGTCCTGCTACCCTACCATGACGTCTTAAAACAGAACTTATTCCACTGAAGGAAAGAGACAGAGCTATACAGGGTGTCTAGCACCATCTCTTTCTCACACAGGAATAAGAACTGCTATAAGATGTCATGGTAACCCTTCTGATAGAGGAATTTGCTCGTAATCACTAACCATTTAAGATCATAAGTATGATGATAGGGTGAAGGTGAACATGGGTTCCGTCGATCAATAAGTACTAAGATAATATAACGCTTGTAATCTCTAAAGAGTTAGGCAGCGTTGTAGGCTGATAAATAGTGTTTATTTGGCAAGTAGGTTTTTACAAACACTATTACACGTCTTTTTTAAAGACTAGATGAGGACGGTGTTTCGTACCCGAATACTCTGAGAAGAAACAGCCGAAACAAACTCAGAGGTCATAGTCTCTTTTAAGGTCCAGACAAAAATCTTGGTAAATTTACATGAGGTCTATGCAGATTAGTGTCTGAAACGGTCTTTTTTAAGAAAATACCGCACAGATTGAGTGGACCTGTCCAGTCAGTTATGTGTATATAGATAGATATATGTATGTATTTACACACATTTTGCAACAGATTGATGCCGTTTACTGACCTTATGAGCTTACTAATTGGCGCCCGCGACTACAACCGCGTGATATCGAAAAAAAAGTATCCTATGTGTTATTCCAGACTATAATCTACCTCTGTGCCAAGTTTCATCAAGATCCGTTCAGCTGTTTTTAACTGAAAGAGTAACAAACATCCATACATCCTCACAAACATTCGCCTTTATAATATTATAGTAGGGTTGGATATATATTAACCTCAAAGTTACAGTAAGTATGAAACAGCTATTGTGATTTATTAACTAAAACGTTGCCCCAAACTAGGAATTTCTCCTGTATCATGGGTGCGTTTACAAACATTTAAACTCTTTCAAACAGCCAGACCCGGAACAGCTACCTGTAGGTCAAACAAATATTTGTTCGGTGCGGGGATCGAACCCGCGACACGCAGCGCAGCAGTCGATCGCTCAACCACTGCGCCAACCGTGTCTTCAAAAATAGTGCACTCACATTTCGCTAGTTTTGTCTTGACTATTATGTTATAGGAAGTAAGCCCATTGCCATCAACTAGGCACAAATCCAGACTCCTGTCTGCTACTGCGAAATTTCTGAACGAAAAACACGAAAAACCCAATAACACTTTGCCCGACTTAGGAGTCGAAACCATGACTGCATGCTCAGTAGTCACGCTTGCAGCCACTCGACCGATGAGGTAGAACCTAATCAATGGGCAGTATTTAGAAACAAACTCATCAATCTAAAGGTCTCTGCACACAGCCGGCGTGGCGTGGCGGGGCGCGGCGTGGCGGGGCGGCGACGCTGCGCTGGCGCGGCGGCATCGTTCACACTGCGGGCGCGATCACGTCCCGTCCCGCCGCGCCCATTCATTTTTAAGAACAGTGTTTTCATACTGCCTATGGCCCAAATCGTACAAACATACGTGAGCACGAACACATTCGACTAATTTTTCGACATCCATTTTTGTAAAACGATACAAAATCACATTCACGCTCAGTACCGTCCGACGCGACGTGTTCACGCCGCGCCGGCAGTGTGACTACTACATACGTAAACCAAACAACACAAAGCGTCGGCGTCCTGAGGGCGCTGCGCTCGCGTCCCGCCGCGCCCGTCCCCGCCGCTTCTGACTTGTATTCCCGCTCGGCGCGGCGGCGGCGTGGCGCGACGGTTACCGTCGCGTCGAGCGGGACGGCTCTGTGTGGCGTCGTCCGTAATATCTAGTACATTACAACAGCTCAGTGTCGCGTCGCCGTCCCGTCCCGCCACGCCGCGCCCGCTGTGTGCTGAGACCTTACTTCTGAAACCCGGTCGTGAGACCGCATTTGTGTAGGGGAATTTAGGGACTCTTTAAGGAAACTCCAAAAATGCTGATGACTAGTCAAGTATGTAATGCCTTCCTGCCGGGGTTGCAGGTTGTTCGAAAGAGATACCGCAGCCCCGGAACGTAAAGGGCAATAGAAGGAACATGGGTGGGCTTTAGCCAGTACAAGTGTGACACTCCCAAATCATCAAATAGCTTACGGGGAAGTTATTTGATGATTTCACCCCAAAAAAAAAATTATGTAATGCCTCGAAAAAAACCATAAGATGAAGTGAAGTGACATAATGTAGATCGATTGAACCTTACGACTAATTAGCCTACGTAAACTACATTGCGCCGTTAAGTTGCTCAGTAAAGACGAGCAGGCGTTTGGTTTAAAACCAAGCTCAAACAATTTGAGATATCGATATAATTCATAAACAAATATTGAAACCCGGTTTGCGACTCGATTTTCAAGTAAGATCACTATTAATTAGTATACTGGTCCTATCGCTAAGATGGTCTCCAAGATATGGTAGACCTTATCTGAAGACCATTTGCTCGTTAAAATTACGTTTGACAGTTGGTTTACTAATTGTGTTAGTTTTTGAACGGTACGTGAAAAACCAACTTGTTATTTGTGACCCAACGTCTGTGAACGCGAGTAATTAACAAAATATCAAAGTTAAAAGGCGAAATTTCATAACAGAAACTTTCTTCGGAATAGCTTTTTGACAGATCAGATTTTTTTATTTCGTTCTCGGTTCTGTCAACTTTGGCCTTTTGAGCATCAATATAACAGATACTATAATATCTATGGTAAAATAGAGATCACATTTCAAACTGTCTATTAATTCGTATCAAATATGGTGCGACTGAGTAGCTGAGATGACTTTGATACTGCATTTATTAATTAAGAAACATCTTAAGAGAATGGTCTTACATTGAGACCGCGTTTTTCTCAATACCACGAGTGAGATTTGTTTCTAAATACTGCCCAATGTTAATGAACAGTCAGATTGAAAGACATAGCCATCGCAATTAACTCGTTAAGCTATTAAAATAAGGAAGTTATTTCCGTGAACAAGATAAGGGTCACAAATTAGTTAAAACCGCGTCCAAGTTATTGTGAGCCAATTCAAATTTACGGCTTTGCGGGATTAAGCGGTGTTATACCCCCGCCTTGCTTGAACTTAAGAAGTTATAACCGTGGGGAATTTAAGCCTGTAGTTTGCAGCTATTCTGTTGCTATTGATATTTAAAATCGGTTTAAATCCTTACTAATATTATAAAAGCGAAAGTGAGTTTGTTTGTTACGTCTTCACGCCTAAATGGCTAAACCGATTTTAATGAATTTTGGTACAGAGATAGTTGAGAGTTTGAGACCCTGGAGACGGACATAGGCTAAAAGATTGAGATATGAGGGAGAAAAGGGAAAACTAGCATTGCTATTACAATAAATAAGGCGCAAGGGCAAAAACAACAGGTAGCAGGTACCTGTAAATCAGGAAAGGGGAACTGTGTTACCCCGAATTTAACGCGAGCGAAACCGCGGGCAAAAGCTAGTACAAGGATAAAACAAAAGGATACCTTACAACCAACTTAAAAAAGGAGGTGGTTCTCAATTAGACTGTATGTTTTTAGTACCTATGTTTGTTACGCGATTTTTTCGTCAATTTTGTGTCCATTTTTAAAAATATTTTTATATCCGAAAGGGTATAATAATGTTCCCGAGGTGGTTCCAAATTAATTTGATCGATGTTACATGATGATATATGATGATATACGATGGTAATTTATGAGTAATCTTCTATACAACAGTTTTTTTTTATTTCATGTGGTTGTTATAATTATATCTTTTAGAAGCAATAGAAAATGAATACTCGATAGGAATTTGTTTGAGATTCCAATATACCACAATTAAAAGAAAAAAAAGTTTTATTGCAAAAAAATAACGAACTTAAAAATAAAATCTTCTGGAAGTCGGCAGCATTAAAATCGATGATACAAACACAAGTAACCAACTACCGAAAGTAAACTTATTTTCCACTTTGTTATGTAAAAGCTAAATTTTCAAAAAAAAAATAGTTTCACAAATAGCATATTAATATTCTCAATTATGTACAGTCAACAAACCTAACATGTATACAGGATCCAAAAACAAAACTTATCATTATATTTTCAGCTAAAGGCTTCATTATAGCAACCTCAAGAAAATGTTCTCGTTTCAAATTCTGTTCTTGGAAAAGCTTCTTTCTACCTTGGAAAATATTAACGTTAGTTACAAGTTAAAGGCAACAGCGCTTCATGCATATATTGTGACCTTCAGGTGCATAAATGATGTTCATTTTACGATATTAAAACATTACGTGCGTATGTCTGTGGGGTATAAAATGGCCGCTAGCAGAATCATAATCCTACTTCCTACTATTTCCTTTGTATTATACAAGCGAAAGTGAGTTTGTTTGTTTGTTTGTTAAGTCTTCACGCCTAAATGGCCAAACCAATTTTGATGAATTTTGGTTAAATTCGGGGTAACACAGGCCCCCTTTCCTGATTTGCAGGTACCTGCTACCTGTAGTTTTTGCCTTTGTGCCTTATTGATTGTAATAGCAAATCTAAGTTTTTCCTTTTCTTCCTTCTTTCTCCCTCACTTCTCACTTGAAAATAAAAATAAATAAGTAGCCTATGTCCGTCTCCAGAGTCTCAACTATGTCTGTACCAAAATTCATCAAAATCGGTTTCGCCATTTAGGCGTGAAGACGTAACAAACAAAACAAACAAACAAACAGCGTTTAAATTATAATATTAAGTAAGGATAGTCTTGGAATGAAAGTTGTTCTTTGTGTGTAGAAAATGTTACTATACAAAGTACACATAAACGCAGTGTCAGCTAGAGATGTCATGTAACATTATTATACGTAGTTTATCAAAAACCCTTTGAAAGTAGTTCATGAATTTAGTGCTAACAATATTCCTTGAAATCTACAGCGTACAGTCTCGCCCACAAATATTTAGTGTAGTCTTAGCAATATTCAAAAGGAAATTTCTCGTGAAACCTTGATTTAAACTTTGAGATAGTCGAGGTTTATTTTAAGTATTTAGACTTCCAAAATTAATATTTTTTGTTATTGGAAACTGGTTTTATAAGTAAAAGGCAATTATAGTAGTTACAATTAAATAATATGATCGCGTTAAAATAAAATATCATCTGCTTACTCCTGCCTATCTAACCTCCACATCAAGGTTAGGGCTGAGTATAAATAAGCCTTGGTAAGATTGAGTATCCAATTTTCGGGCCACTGACAACCTGTCATAACTGTCAAAGATCTACAAATGACAGCCGGGTGCAAATGCTTATCGTGCTTCCCGAGACAAGGAGGAAACTCGGTTAAGCCCATCCACGGACCAACCAAGGCAAGCGCAGCTTCACCTTGATATCGACGCGAGCGGCTGTTATTTTTGCCACGAGCGATCTCGGGCTTACGTTAAACTGGTGAACTGTTTTCAGGCCTAAGAATGTAGTTTGTCTTATGGCCTAGGCCAAATCAAAAAAGTTTGCAATACAATATTTTTTTTTACTGGTATTTATGATCGTTATTTTTTATTTCATAATCCGTACTTTTCAAGTGACAGTTGACAGATAAAGGGCATTGACATTCCCATTCTTGTTTGAAACGCGTTCTATATAAACAGTTCCACATTCAAATTACAAACATTTTATTACTCACCGAATATAACTCAAAAATTAATTCAAAAATACCCGCAAGAAAATTATGTACCGTGAAATATTCGGGCGACCATTAAGTCTTAATTATTCAAAGCCTAAATTACTTTTTGGCGCGAAATGCCGGCCATATTTAATTTTGTTGTGAGCAGTTCTTATACGAGAATATTAGGTTGATTTAATTAATTTTCCTTCGTGATCCGGGTAGAGAAGTTTACAAGTTGCAATTTTAAAAGGGGTTGGACTCTGGCTGGATTAAAAATAGAGAACAGTATAGATCAGCGGTCGGCAACCTCTTGGCAAGCCAGGGCCACAAGGTGACAAAATAAACTAAAGGCGGGCCGCAGTCATTATACTCGCATTAACCCATGAAGCCCAATATACCCTTTTTTTTGCGGGTGGCAAATCAGCAAAATAACTTCCCCCACTCTGGGTGGAGCGGGGGGAGTGTCAGACTTGTACTGGCTAAAACCCACCCATGTTCCGGGGCCGCTGTATCTCTTTCGAACAACCCGCACCACCGGCAGGCGGTCTGCTTTGCTGACATCTCTTTGCGGCGCGCGTGGAACACTAACGCGCCGTCGACACGGCCTTTCGTCAATAGCTCATTGCTCATCGTCCACAGTGGTGGTCGGATGCGGAGACTGCAGTGCCTGCTGTTCGGGTACCGCACAGCGACCAAGCCTCGCGCAGTGCTGTCAGCTCCCGCGACCACCAGTACACCTGACGCCGGAAGCTTTCCGGCCGGACTCGGGGCATTGCCACGTCACAGATCTCGGACATGGCCTCCTGGAACCACTCCGCCTCGTCGTTGGTGTCGGCAGGCCTGTCCGGCGATGACACCCAGGCCTGCACAATCGAGTTTTCCAGGAGGAGCTCCCGGTCCAGCTGCTTCAGCGCCCACGGCGGACCACTCGGGGCCTGTAGGACCGGTGCGCTGGAGGTCTGGGTGGAGACGTCGAGCCGGATGTACCGGTGATCGGAGTCGGTCTCCACCCCCTCCATGATGCGCCAGTCGACGACACGTAGCGACAGAGCGGGGCTTGCGAACGAAATATCCACCACTGAATCGCCCCGCATCCGCATACACGTGGGAACGACGTAGGACGACCAGGCCTACCTCCAGTGCCCAGTCCTCCACCATCTTTCCCCGCACATTCATGCAGCGAGAACCCCAGGCCAAGTTCTTGACGTTGAAGTCCTCCCGCAGTAGCACGGGGAGGGAGCAGTTTCCGACGACGACGGTTAACTCCCTCAGGGAGTTGTGGAACTCGCAAGAGTTCAGCTCGAGGAGAAGTTGACACCCGCTACGACTATATCCCCGAACCGTGCTACCACGCATCCCTGACCCTTCCTGACACCTTCGAAGGACGGGGTACCGGTGGCGGCCAACGAAATGATGGTCACTGAGCCGCTCAGGTCCTCCACCCAGTCGTCCCTGGGCAGGACAAAGTACGGCTTAGCGACCACGGCGATGTTAATCGACCACTGCGCCACGCTCTGGAGCAAGAGATCCTGAGCGCAGGCGCAGTGGTTGATATTCGCCTGGAGGAGGCGTAATGGGGCCGTTATTGGCACTCCATTACAGCCCCCTCTTGGCCCCCTGTGAGGGCCCGGCTACCACCGCAGCAGTGGCAGTAGTAGCGGCAGCAGCAGCGGCGTCAGCGGCGATGGCTGCATCGGCGGCGTTGGTAGGGGTGGTCACGGAGGACCTTCCCCTGCCCCTGGTTTTGACGGGTGGTGCGCATGCCTTACCTCCAGCCCGATGATCGGCCGGTTTGACCGCTGATGCACATGCGTCGCAGTGCGGTGCGGCGTCGCAAGTCGCGGCCTTGTGACAGGGCTGGCCGCAGCGGAAGCACAGTCGGCTGCGGTCCACCTCCGAGCACTTGACTGCCACGTGGTGACCCACGTGACAGTGGAAGCATCTCAGAGGCCTGGGCCGCAGCAGTTTGACCTGCGCGGAGACCCAGCCCACCAGGAGCTTTCGGCCCTCCACAATCGTTTTGGCTGCCGTCACGGGTCAGTTAACCGTCATGGTTCGCATGCCCTGGAAGTCAGGACGTACGGTGCCCACTGCCTTCACCTGGTCAGAACGGCACCCAAAAGTCTTGACGACGGCGGGCACTACCTCCTCCTCCACGACGGAGTCGTCCAGACCCGAAATGCGCATAATAATTGGTCATATATAATAGAAAAAATGCCATTGGAAGTTGTTAAAAAACATGGAATTGAATTCGCACACGTAAAACTTACATTATGTTTATGTTTGGGCTTTATAGCTTTTGAAACAAGAGAAAAATAAAGAAAAGCAAACTACAAGCTACCTACCTAAATAGGAAACCGATTTTACACATAGTGCGCTATTTGAGGTTGCATTTGAGAGGCTATTTCTTGTATGTTAGTAGTCATATTTGTCGTGGCGATTATTTATTTATTTATTTAATAATTTATGTACACACAAGAAAAAACACAGGAAAACATCTTAAAACAAAGAGTACAAAGGCACAGCTTATTTCTAAAGAAATTTCTACCAGCAGGCCTGCGAGAGGAAATATGAAGAAAAAAAACGTAGACAATGGCGATTCGTAGAATAGCTTCCAAATTCCAAATGCTCATCTGTGAAACGACAAGCTTATTTATTTTTTCTATCATTGACAATTGAAAATGTTTGTTCGCATAAATAAGTGCTACCAAAAATTGTATTGAACTGCTTAGCAAACTTTTTCAACTTGTCAAAATCAAATGGCAAGCTACCATAAAATTTAACAAGATCATTGATTTCATAGAAGGAGCTTTTAAGAACATGACCTAGTATGACTCTTGTCCAAGGGTTGCCGAGCAGAGAGGTTAAAAATCACGCTTACTTACGCCCGGTTCCAATAAACAAAAACGACTCGTTTTGCTTACGGATAGTTGTATTTTGACATAAGTCTCATAGAACTTATGTCAAAATACAACTATCCGTTAGCAAAACTGACAGGAATATTTGTTGCCAATAAGCCTGATATTGTGGTGATAGATCGATTGGAGCGTCGTGCAATGATTGTGGATATAACGGTTCCGCACGACGAGAATCTCGTGAAAGCAGAGATAAACAATTCAAGTATCTGGCTCGCGAGGTTGTCGACATGTGGCACGTAAATACAGCAGTCATTGTGCCGATAGTCGTGTCAGCCAATGGCTTAATAGCCAATAGCCTTGACCAACATCTGAGGAGGCTATCGCTTGGCAGCTGGATCACGGGCTTGATTCAGAAAGCATTACTTCTGGACACGGCCCGTATTGTTAGGAGGTTCCTCTCTCAAGAGCCCTGACCACCGGTAGCTCGGACCCTGTCCCCAGTGCTGGTGGACTACAATTTTTTATATTTTTAAATGTTTTTTCCTTTTTTTTAGAAGAATATGTAAAAATAAAACAAATATGTATAGAAATGAATAAATGGAATGTAAACTCGGCTATCATTGTGCCGATTGTCGTTACGGCCAATGGTTTGATTGCCAATAGCCTCGACGAACACCTGTCGAAGCTCTCCTTAGGCGGATGGATCAAGGGCCTGATTCAGAAAGCAGTACTCCTCGATACGGCTCGCATTGTGAGGAGGTTCCTGCCTCTGGAGCCCTGACCACCGGTAGCTTGGACCCTGCTTGGAAAAATATAAAAATAGTGGTCCGCCGGTATCGGGAATACCGGCGGACCGCTATTTTTATATTTTTAAATATTTGTTTTGTTTTTTTTAGGAAATATTTAAAAATAGAAAAATGAGAGCAAAAGAAAAATAAAGACAATAAATAATAATATTTTTAAATGTTTTTGATAAGAAATATGTAAAAATATAAAAAAATATGTACTTATGTAAATAAATAAATGACAATAAGAATAACTAATAATTCTTTTTTTGTATTTTTATATGAAAGATTCATAAGAAAGATGTAAAAATATAAAGAATATTTGAAAAATGAATAAACGGAATATTGAATACAATAATTTCCAGATAATTTCAGATTTTCATATATCATAACAACTGAACTCACAACATTTCAATATTTAATTATATTTAAAATCATATCCGCCTGTCAACCCTATTCCGGAGGGTGTTTAACCGATGTTAAATATTAAAGGACGGTCACATTCGATAGAATTATTCATGGCCAATAAGCCCCTATGCGGCGAATTTTCAAATATTTGTTCTGAACTGACTATTTGAAAGGGATATGATGAAGGAATTAGAGTGACCTTCGTTTCGGAGTTAAGAACTTAATGTGTATCTTTCCATAGCAGATCACAAGTATAATTATGCTTGAATTATCCCGACTTTTTTTTTGGTGTGGCACTAGTTGTGTCTTTGTGTCAATTTCGGGTTAATCCTGACTTATTTTAGGAAGAAACTAGTGTGACATTTCATGATATTGACACTAAACATGGGAATTAGGATTACATGAACTTAAGACATGAGTATTGTATTGATAATTTAAATTATGATAACTTTGTAAAGACGTACATATTGTTAGGATTTTTACCTTTAAGGCGCGGTAACAAGCTAATCTTTAGGTATATGCGGAAGTGAGGCTAGCTGCCTACTGGGCATGGTCTGACACAAGTACACGACAGTACTGCATCGAAAGAATAGAAATAAGGTAGAAAATATTTCGGTGTTTGATTTTAGCTGAATATCATGTGCGCCAAAATGTAGATCATTTTGCAGTGAATATAAAAAAAATACAGATCCGTGTTTGAAAAATTTTAGATATCTCTTTAGTCTATAAAATTTGTTATAGATATAAAAAATATGATGGTTGTCGCTGAAAAAATTGAGAATTTCGAGACGAAAAAATTTACATATAACTTTTTAAACATTTTTTTTTTCGTAGTACTAGACCACTTTTGTAAACTGATTTTGTTTAAGTCTTTACTTATTGTATTAAACTATATACGGTATTTTTTTTTGGCGAGTGGCATGTACAGATACGGCTAACTTTGCGACGAAAATCTAGACGTTTTACGAAGTGTTTGCTTTGTACAGCGCCTTAAAAGGTAAAAACGGAACCCTTATCAAACAGATAGATAAGAAACTGATCCATCAGTTTGTTTTCTGTCTGTCTGTCAAGACCCTTTATTCTGGGGAACGTGTAGAGGTATCGAATTGAAATTATGTAAAACAAAACTCTGTGGTCCCTTTGTACTGTGAAAAAAACAACCAATTAATTGAAAGTAAACATTTTTTCTTTGTCATCATCATCTGCCTAGCCTTTTCCCAACTATGTTGGGGTCGGCTTCCAGTCTAACCGGATGCAGCTGAATATCAGCATTTTACATGGAGCGACTGCCTATCTGACCTCCACAACCCAGTTAATACTGGGTAATACGATACCCCTTGGTAAGACTGGTTGTCAGACTTTCGGAACACTGACTACCTGTAACGACTGTCAAAGATCTACAAATGACAGCCGGGACCAACGGCCTAACGTGCTTTCCGAGGCACGGAGGAAACTCGGTATGTAACGGGTGGTCACCCATCCAACCAATCTAGGCAAGCGCGGCTTAACCTAAAGATCGACCCGAGCGGCTACTATTTATTTAGCCACGAGCTCCTCCATTTCATCATCATTCATCCACTAAGTATTTTTTCTTTGTAAGGTACCTCAAAAGGAAAAAGGTCGGACCGACAGTTTGCCGTTCACCGACTGCCGGGTGTTGCTGTTCACACTAGACGCCGCCGACCCGACCTAATGTGAATATAACTGTCGGTACGGTCGTTTTACTGGCCGGCCTGGGTCGTCACAAAACAGTTGTGAGTTGGCTTTCGTATAGGATGGACAGTAAACTCCTGTCTTCCACAAGAGAAATCAAAACTTCTACATTAATTTCGCCCTCCATATTGAAACGTGTCTTCTCTGCATACACGTCGACGAAACTGCTTGCGCAAGTGCCGAGAGCGGGGTAAGGGCGGGTTGGAGGTTGGCAGGCGGGTGTCACCGCCGCCGCCGCTTCGCGCCGACAAATGTGAACGGCGCCATACTTGCTAGTACGCCAATATTATGTCCGATCCGACAGAAATCGTGGCTGGACGTACGGTAATTGTGTCGGCTCCGACAGTTTGGTCGGGTCGCCCTAATGAGAACGGCGCTATTGACATACGCCAATATGGATCCGACACGTTTGTCGGGCCGGTAAAACTGTCGGTCCGACCTAATGTGAACCAGCTCTTATTGGATCTAATTGCTGTCCGTCTGTTTGTCAAGACCCTTTATCTCGGGAGCGAGTCGAGATATCGAGTTGAAATTAAAACTATATACTAAACTCTGTGGTCCCATTGTGCTGTAAAAAAAAATATCCACCCTCTCAGTCTACGCAGTTAAAATAAATGCCTGTTTATGTCGCAAGTTTGCACAGAAACCTTGGTTCGCGAGTCTGACTCGCTATAGGCCTGTTTTTTAAATTGCCTAAGTCCACAGCTGGAGAAAGGCCTTCCCCAATAGGGAATATTACGCAAACCTCGGCGTAGAGGGCGCCACTAGCACATGCAGTAAACAAACCGTCATGTGCGCAATCGCGTATCCAGATATTCTGTGAAAATATGTCAAAGTGTTAATTATTTTGGTATAACTTACCTATCTGTACTTTAATAATATATAATGGCGTCCTACGGCCATTTACGTCTCGGCAAAAAACTTTTTACTGCTTACGCTAGTGCTGCGCCCTTGCGCCAGAATTTTGCAGTAATATCCCCTATTCCTTCCACGACCTCTTTTCTCTTCCAACCCAGTCCTCCCGGATCCAGGTCATCCCATCACCTCTTTCTGGGTCGGCTTCAGCGGTTTCACCCACGGCACAGCTCCTTAGTGTGATGCTGTATAGTCTATTAATTTCGTAAAATATTGCTTATGCAATCTTTCAAGTCAATCCGGCAAAGGAATCGCACTGTTCTTTACAAACTTTGCCATACTGTTTGATACCTTTTTGGTGGATGTGTAATCATCAAATTATTTCTCCCGCTTTGGCTGGAGCGGGGGAGTATCAGACTCTTACTGACTAAAACCCATCCATTTTCCTTCGATTGCCCTTTGCGCTTCTCGAGGGGAGAGTCGGGCTTTTTTAGAAGTTATTTGATGATTCCCATCCGCAAAAAAACGGGGCTTGTGTATAAGTCGATTTTCAAGGTTGACTAGTGCTTGTCGAATATCGTGTACATGTGTGAAATTTTCTTAAAAATCCATGGATATTATCGAATAAGTTAAATTTAGTTTATTTAATAAAAAATTTGAGCTGAAGACGTCCATCGGCTTCTAAGAAATAAACAACAATATTTGACGAGCCTGATTATTTATCTATTTTACTGATTGTACATAGAAAGATTCATATAATCTATCGCAATTCAGTTCGCCGCAAAAAGCGTTATATTGTTTCCTTGTTGAATTGGGACAACGAGACCGGGTGTAGCCATCAGATGCAGGGTCAGCCCGCCATTTTGAAAAAGAAACAAACAAAAAAAGCTATTCGTCTGTCTGTAGTAGAATAAGCTCAAAATTGAAAACATACCGCTGTGCAGTGTTTTGTTTCGCACAAAACTTTAATGATTTCCCCATTCGTGTCTGAGGAGTATTCGAGATGTAAGAATCAAGATGGACATTCTTAAACCAACTAGTTTTCTTTTTTTTAAACGTTACCCCATACTAGGATTTTTTTAGGTGTCTTTACAAACATTTAAACTCACAAACTGACTCGGAACAACTATCTGTATGCCATACAAATATTTCGCTACAGGGATCGAAACCACGACACGTACCGCAACAGTCGATCGCTCAGCCACTGTGCCAACCGTGTCGTAAATTACAATTACACTACTGTTGTCTTAAATATGGAATCAAATAGACTTTAAAAATAGGTTAAATCAATAATAAACGCGTGTGTGCTGGATCATTTTTGTCATTAGATTATATTGTCACTAACTTACTATATATAGTAGTCCTGACCGTTTTCGGTCGCGGCCTCCAATCTCAGCGGAGATTAGCCATCGGCGCAGGAGATATTATAGTGCAGGCGTGTGCGCAGGCACAGGTGCACTCTCTGTTCCCTCACTCTCATAGTCCGATGGGACGGCAACCCGAGATGATTTACAATTTTAAAAAAAACGGTCAGGCGCGAGTCAGACTCGCGCACCAAGGGTTCCGTACAATCTTGCGATATAAACAGCCATATCTTTTGACTGCGTAGACTTAGAGGGTTAATTTTACACAACACAAAAGGACACCAGTTCCTCCATACCTCCACGCGTTCTCGAGATAAAGAGTTTCGACAGACAGATGGACAACAAAGAGATTTAAGGGTTCTGTTTTTTCCCTTTTGAGGTACCCAACGATAAACGTGCGCCAGCCTAAATGGAAAAGGAGCCTAGTCTAGTCGTTGTGTTAGAATCTGAAACTACGCGAACAAAAATATCCGTCCCAACATCAATCAATACTGCGTGGGCGGCTCATCCGCCATATTTATTGTCGTAAGTTTTTTTTTTTCCGCGACCATAGCTATTCGTTAGCATATTTTTATTCCGGCGTGATTAATTAAGATGGGACAGTTTCCAGATATTCTTTCAAGTTGCAGTCTTCATAACTGTCTTGAGACTTAACTAATTATTATGCTGGTCTTATTTTTATTCGTTGTAAGTTGCGGTAAGAATATGCAACGGTTTATTTTATGCTTAGTTATTTAAGGCTGTTTGTTCAACTACATAATGTTCAATTCTAAATCTTTGCCTATTACTGGAATGAAGTGGAATACTTTCCCAATTCGTATTAATTTCTGAGTAGTATTTAAACGCAAATCAAAAAATATCCTTTTTCTATGCAATTAGATTCCGAATTCCTATCAAAATTACTGATTGCACAGCAAAATATTTAACTCAAAATATCACTAAACACACTACAATTTATTTTTGCAGCGTACAGCGATTTTCCTAAAGCAAAAGCTTTTTCATCAATGCACAGCTAATAATCTTTGCACATTATACATGTTAACTCTTTTTCTTTTAAAAATAGCTTCTATTTTTATATTATTTACAGCAGTTTTTCTAAATAAAACAGCATTTTATTAGTCACAGTCGTCTTATTATTTCTTTATTACCACATAATGAGATCAGCAAAAAAAAAACTAAAACTAGATACAAAATAATGTAATTTATTTTAATTATTATTTAATTAAATTTGAAATAATGTCATTTAATTCAATAAGTAATTATCCTAATTGAAATAGTTCAGTTCCGGGTAGCCTACTAAAAACAATCTCTTTTTTCTATTAATGCAAGTCGTTTCTGGAGGTACAGTTTTAACCTAACCTAACCTACCCATGCGCCATTCTGCACTCCAGTGACGAAAAAGCGCGCGAAGCCGCGAACCTTTTTCAGTTAATTTGTTCTGCTTTTAGAAATAATGCAATGTGACAGGATTTTTTTGTTATAATAATCATTAAATTTGCCGAGCATGGCATCTTGAAAATTAAGACAAATATGATGAACAGGTTTTGTTGTACTTACTGGTTAATATGCGACTGGGATAGTTATTTTGCTATGAAATATGGAAAATTTGCTGTGCAGTCAGTAAGTATTTATTAATTTAACTGTATTGCATTATGAGGAAAAAAGTAATGTCATATTGATGTATAATTTCGAATTATCTGCAGTTTGAGTTTTGTTAAACATTTAGTTTATTTGTAGTGAAGTAAGTTATTTGATGTAAAAAAGAATATAAATGATGAGTATGTATTGACAGGCGATTATTTATTTGATATGCAATTTATAATATCCCTTAATTTCACATGTCATCATTTTCCTGCCCTTGTCCCACTCTATTTGGGGTCGGCGCAACACGTTTTCTTCTTCCATTCTTCCCCTGTCAGACGTCGCATCATTTTCTACTATTTTAGTGACATGTCCTTCGTCCCTCCTCATTACATGTCCATACCAAGACAAACGACTCCCTTTCAATTTATCTGTAACTGGCGCAACTTTCAAACTTATTCATCTCACACGTGTTGACTAAAAATAAAAACTAGGCCTTAAGATGAAAATTAAATTATTACGGTCTTTTGTTCCTGTTTTTGCGGTTGATCTTCAAATAACTTCCCCCGCTCTCGGCATAGCGTGGGGGAGTGTCAGACTTTTACTAACTAAAAGCCTCCCTCCATCTTTTGCCCTTTATGTTCCTGAATCTCTCTCGAACAACCCGCAACCCCGGTATACACTATACTTGTATTTGGCATAATTTCATTAGAAATAACGCTTCAGTTGCCATAATCGTAAAATTAGATAAAATGTTCACTACATTAGTTGGTAAAGTGTCATTATAATTTTAATCTATAAAATTTGCTACATTCTTCCTTTTCGATAATGTTGTTTTCCATGATATTTATTCTAGTACAGACGACGGCACATCAACCTACACAAAACCATTTTAACCTGATCTCTCTACTACGGTGTGCGATTTGTAGTAGATAGATCAGGTTATTATAGTTTAGTTTAGGTTGACCTGCCGTCGTCTGTACAATACTATACTAGCTATACAATGATGACCGTGACATAATTATGTTTTTTTATTATGATAAGTGATATGCTTAATTATTTTTTTTACTGATGCGTCGTGCAAGCGGGCCTCAGATGAGGGAATGGGAAGCGGTCACCTCCTTCTGCGAAGCAGTAATGCTAGCAAAAGAGGTGGCCGGGCGTTTGAGGGAGAGAACCTCAAACCAACCCAGCCGCCGCGGGAGACGCTACGGGCGCCGGGCGCCGCGAGACGACTCCCGGCCACCGTAGATGCGGGCCTGGGGACGGTGAGCAATGAGATCAAAGAGATGTCAGCAAAGCAGAGAGGCTTGCCAGGACCTCCGCCTGCCGGGGTTGCGGGTTGTTCGAAAGAGATACCGCGGCCCCGCAACGTAAAGGGCAATAGAAGGAACATGGGTGGGTTTTAGTCAGTAAAAGTCTGACACGCCCCCCCGCTCCGCCCAGAGCGGGGGAAGTTATTTGATAATTTCCAACCCTAGAAAAAAAGCGGGCATTAGATAAGCTAGAAAAAAAATGTCATTCATTTTTGGCAATTTTGTGTTACTTTCATAAATAATAATGATTTTCTTTTTGACGTTTCTTTTCCTTTTTTATTCAGTAGGTACTAATAAAACGTGTGAATAAATTATGAATATGAATGTTGTTCGTAATTTTGATTGACTAACGAAAAAGCTTTTAAATTATAATCAGTCATTGAAAAGATTTTTTTTATATTAACGTTTACATCAAACAGACACTTAATAAATGGCCTCTTTTATACGTAAAATGAGTAAATATTTAAGAGTGCCTACCTAATTCCGCCCTTAAGAGGGCCCACTGACCGAGTACCTACTTGGGAAGTACACAGAATCATATTAGATAAACGAAGATACGTTTTTGAGAAAAAAATTTGGGGGAAAACCATAGTTAATATGATCTGGTTCGAGTAAAAACTGTTCGTTCAGAAATTGCAAAATAAAACGTAAGAGTTTGAATTTCGCGGTCTACCCTGGCGCACCACACTTAAAATGTTTATTTTATCATCTCAATACCAAATTAGTTGGTACCTAGCGTAGTCCAAAATATGTACTTAAGTACATAGTTTATACATAACGTTGAAAAAAATGGTAATATTTTAAAATCTCTCGTGCAAACGAGACTTCTTTTGCCTACATATCGTTCTAAATAATGCATTAATTGTTTTTCGGATGGGAAATCGTCAAATAACTTCATCCGCTCTAGCACTTCCCTATCTTCCCTCTATCTCTTTGAGGCGCGCGTGGAACACTAACGCGCCGTCGACATGGCTTTACTCATCGTAAACGTTCAGTTTCCCGGCCACCGTAGACGCGGGCTTGTGGACGGTCAGCAATGGGTCAATGCTAACAGTCCGTCCATCTAGTAACGGCGCGTTCGGGTTCCACGTCATCAAATCAAATCAAATCATTTATTTCAATTAGACCATTACGGGCACTTTTGAATGTCAAGAAACAAAATGAATCTACAGTCCCGGTCACAAGGCATAATAACTTGTGAAAGTACTGTAGTTGCCCATTCTAAAGCGTTGATCTCTATGGAGAAGAATGGGCAAGAAACTCCATGGACACTCTTTTAAATTATAATATTTTTACAAAATCGTATTTACATCATTCGTGTTGAGATTATACAAATATGTGAGAACGATGCGCGATGTAGAAAGACGTGCACAGTAAGAGCGTCCAGAGTAAATAAAAAGCAAAGTTTAATTTAAAATCTAAATAAGTTAAAAAAATGACCGTGGTAGTTAAAAAATGACCAGTCCCAACTGACAGCGCCCGTTCACGAACATGACGTATGGATCAGCCCCATTCAGCTCGACCATTTTGAAGGGAGCTAAATGACCCGACACACCCGCCACTATCAGCGAGACATTTAAGTGAGCATGACACTATTAACCATTAGGGCTTCGTCAAGTTCATGCCTGATAAGACTCGTTACTATATTTTTGTTGACCGTACCTAATGCATAGTTGACGTCTCCGTGAAGGATCAAAAAGACCATAGAGAAAAAAAAAACGAAATTTCTCAAGATAAATTTTATTTAATGATTTGTTTTTATTTATAGGTTTGTAGGTCACGTGAAGATTTCCTCTTCAACAGGAGATAAACCTTAGCACAGATACTCAATCAAGTGTTAATAATTTATTCTTGACAATCCATACTAATGTTATAAATACTTAAGTATTCTTGTTTTTATGTCTGTCACCTCGGTAATGCAGGATTTTTTGAGTTTTGGAAATATGAACCTTGGCCTAGAACAGAAAAGTTTCCTATTTCTCAAGGAGAAGCGCCGGGATAGCCCCAGAAACTCATATTTAGCGTTCCGTACATCTGAAGGAAAAAACGGAACCCTAATTGGACGACTTTGTTTTCCGTCCGTCTGTCTGTCTCTTAAAAGCCTTTTTTTTTCGAGCACGCGTAAAGGTTGAGAGTTAAAATTAAAACCATATGCTCAAGTCTGTGGTCTCTTGGAGTTGTGCATAAATCATATCTCTAAGTCTACAAGACTTGATCTTGACCGGTTTTTGTCGTATAATTTTTTTTTCAGGTCATTGTACTTAGGGTTGTGTTGATGATTTTAATAATTACAATGCAGCAAAGCCATATTTTTTACGGTCGCAATCGTCGCAATTCATATTTTAACCAACACACATCTTGACACTAACCCGTAAAATGGTAAAAAATATATGAAAATTTGAATTCGCGGGTCACCCTGGCGCTTTCAACTGAAGTGTGAGTTGGAGACGTCCATTGGTTTCTAAGAAAAAATCTCTATTGCCCACTCTGCATTGCTGGTTCTCCCTGAACTCCACCGAAATAATTAGTTTAACCGACTTACTCGCCGGCTAGTCGACTTTTTTTTGCAACCTACTAGACGACTAGAAGGCTTGTCAGCCAGTCCTAATCTGCAAATCTCCAAATACTTTTTAATTACCATAGATATCTACTACCGAAATAAAAACTCCATGCGGGCAAAGCTACGGGCTAAAGCTTGTATACAATAAGTCTACCTGTAGCTTTGGATTGTCGCTTCTTAGTGCATACGTTATCCTTGATGCGTAGCGTTTGAGTTTATTGTGGATTCTCTGTATTTTCTTATTCTATTATATATCTTTTCTTATCTCATGATACACCTAATTTAGTGTTGTTACTTAGGTATTTGTGGCAAGACTTACGGACCAGAGATGGACTGCTAGAACTACACTGTGGACCGACCCACTAGGCAAACGCAGTAGAGGCAGACCATAGACACGCTAGGAAGATGAAATAAAACAAATAACTGGCTCGTTGTGGCCCAAAGTAGCACAAAACCAAGAGACGTCATCTTTGGAGGAGGCCTTCACCCATACACGGGTTCTTGCAGATTAAGTCAGCCAAATAAGGACATGTCGACAAGTGGAATGTGAACTCATCACTGCTGTTCTCGGCTCCATAACATCCTCCCCTAACGGCTCTTGTGTGAATTCCGCCTCAGTCTCAATGACAAAGTTTCTTGATTTCAATCAAAATGAAATTTTAATGAAATCGATACTCAAATATTCGTTACTTAATATAATAGCGCTAACCGTCAAAGGGTATAAAATTCCGCCCTGACCGTTATAGGATTTTCCAGGGAAAATTCAAAATACATCGCCATCAAAGAGCAGTGAGGAAATGACCGATGTTTTTTCCTATAGAGACTTCCGGAAAAGCAAAGGCTTTCATTCTGAAATTGAAAAAAAGTCGCCTTGGGGAGTTTTTTTTTGTTTACTTATGGTAGGTATTTTAGAAGTAAGTAGATAGGTACTTACTTTTTATGTACCCAAATTAACCCGGAAACATTAAAAAACAAAACCAATTACCGATTATGGTATTCTAGAACTACTAACTATGGTAAGTTACTAATATAATAGTTAATGTTGATAGTTCCGTAATATTTTGAACAAGTTTTAAACTACTCCCTAAATCCCAGGTTTAATTTACAGCTGCAGACAGTTAAAATCCTATACATAATCACATTAAAAAGTGGCCATTTAGCCACTGTGAGGTGTAGTATCAAATGAATATTACAACAACTTGTTGCAGAAAAATTCTAAGGCGCGCCAATTTCGCGTGGCGGGAAAATTTTAAAATGGCCATCACGTCCAGCAACATGGCCGCCACTTTGCTGCACTGAAATACGCTTCCAGTTTCGTGTGAATTAATATTGAATTAAACTGTGCTGTGAATATTGAAATTACGTGTAAATTTAGAGAATATTGTTTTGAAAGGGTCGTAATTTAGCTGGATACGGTAATGTATTTTATCTGAGAATTGGACTAGCAGAATATTATTGTGTTAAGTGCAGTCAGCGCAAGAGATAAATAATCGTGCTCATCTGATATTGTTGATTTCTGCTTAGAAACCGATGGAAGTCTTCAACTTTGTTTTTTTTTTTCAAAAAGCATTTATGGATCTAAAAAAATGTCTCTTATAAAAAAGACTACCTTTAAGTCATATAAAAAAGGGGTGTCAACTAGGTAATAGAGAACTATGGAAGAACAAGAGAATCTAAATAAAAAAGAATGCAAGGGAATGATGGTGACGTGTGAAATAAAATTACAATCTATACTTAGTTATTTGCTTTTCCTTAAATAGCTAAATCAAGAAGAAGGAATACATCCATCGTTTTTCCACTCTTTAGGCAGGAAGTGGATTTCACATCATAAATAGTGCATAACTGCAGCGGCCAGTAAAAGAGGCATTAATGGACGAACGTGTTAATACGTACCTAAGTCCATCAATACCTTGTCTCAATGTCTTGTCTTGTCTCAAATAATGCGCGGAAATAAAAACTAAGTAGAATTTAGGAAGAACTTTTTATTTGAATTGTATATCAATGAACAACAATACTTTTTCACGCGCCAGTTTTAATTTGTTTTTTTTTTTCAATAAACGGCTTTCTATTTACAAGCTAGTACGATATTTAAATAAAACCTATGATAAGTTACCTCTTTGGTTGCCATGTTTCGGAGTAAAAGATCGTTCCATTTTCAAATTACACGACAGATAAGAGTTTACATACATAATTTTCCGCTTGGCCGCTAAAACAAGACAAATATGGATTTTCGTACCCCGATCGCTTGTAAGTATTTGGCCAGTGCAGCAATTTCGGTTTATATCGAAGAAAGTTACCAAAATAATGTTCAAATTTCCAAGCATGTTTGAGAAAATGTTATTTCCTGCAATAGAAGGTAAATATTGCAATTCTATGCGGACGTTCTGCACATTACGCAGTCAGGACGCGTTTCGCATAAATGATGGAATAACTGAAGTGAAACTAGATACTTTTATTCAATAACATTTCCTTATAGGAACGGCTGGTGCGTATAACAATGGAATCTGTCGGCAATAATTGGTACCTTTAAAAGTAAGTTATTCATTCGTTTAGAATTAAAACTAGAAGAGAAAAACAAATAAATCTTTCTTTATCGTGTGTGTGGAAAGTGGGCCTTTAATTTTGAGCAGGGGACTGTATGGAAAGGAAATAAGAAATATGCTTTTGGTGTGAACTGGCTAAAATTCAGATCCTTGTCTAGAAGTCTAGAATAGTGGTTATATTCTCCATGAGAACAGGTAATACGACTCCACTAACCCTTAGCTTCACCCTTGTCCTGGCTCAGATTAAGCTTGCTGATTCAGCTCGCCCTCGTATGGTAGTCTTTCGGAGTCCGAATGGTGATATGGTGAAACGGGACACAAATAAAATTAATATCTAAGTAAAAAAAAAATCGTAAAGGAGTTTTCATTTTTTCTTATAATTCTATCGCTTCTATTTTTGTTAAATGGCAAGTAAAGTCGATGTCGATTATTCTGCCAATGTCAAAAGTGAATCTTTGAAAAGCAAGTGCGGGGAAACAAAAAAAGGGAACTATTTCACAGTAAATGTGGTATCTCACTAGTATCATGCTGGTAAACTGATGTTAACGTCAACGTCAATTTGATTATGATAAATGTGTTGTTTTAATTCACACATACAACATAAAAACATAGTATTCATATATAGGTACTATTTAGGGTTTACCTACTTTATAAAATAAAAAGAAAGAAAAAAAAAGAAATGTCGCAAATGACCACGAGCACTCAAAATAAATAATAAACATACAAAGCATCACAGATAATTTTATAAATACATACTAAACAAAAATATATAGGGTACCGTACCATTATCTACAAAAACGGCAATAAAAAACACGTTTATTGAATGGGAACCCCTTAAATATTCGTTTCATTCGTATTTTTTTGTATTTGTTGCAGCTGCAACAAAAAGACACTATTTGTGAAAATGTCAACTGTTTAACTATCACGGTACCGAGTGTGCCAATATTAATAAATAAAAAAAAAAAAACTATCACGGTTCATGGGATACAGCCTGGTGAAGTGGTGACAGATAGATAGACGGACGGACGGATTAGTAATGGGGATCCGTTTTACTCTTTGAGTACGGAACTCTGAAAAGTAAAGAATTAATTGACCTTTATAACGAAAAAGACCTAAACGGCCCCCGCTTTTTATATTTATGCAACTTCTTGAAGCTTTAATGCTCTGTATTTATAATGAGACTAAAGAAAAGAGGATTCATTAACCGACTTCTTTAATGAGCAATTAAATAATTTTCCAGTCATTTCTGTACTAGGAAAACAGTAAGCCCGAGGCATTTTAAGTGCAGTGAACATGTTCACTTAAGAAAAATGTTTCTTTCAAGTACGGAGGTACCAGGCTTTTTGCTCTTCATTTAACAAATCTTTTACCTTGATCTTTTCCAAGATAACCTTATCACTAAGGCTTTAGTTTCAAACAAAGACTTCTCAGAACTTGTTGACTTCTTTCTTCGAATAAACAGATGAGCATAAACAAAATAATTTACTCTAGAAATACCATCCATACGAGAATACCATCTCTCGTAAACTTTACAAAAAAAGTTAGCACAGTTCGATAATCGAAATGGGAGTCCCTATTGTCCGTTTTCAATTACCCGCCATCGTAAAAATTGGAAATTAATTTTAACTTTGAACGGGACCATTGTTTTAGATTTTGTTAGGTTTTGCGTATCTTTGCAACAAGCGAGCAAAGCTAGTTTTTGGTGCGAGTGTTGATTTTGAGTTCCGAGCAAGGAAGGATTCTAGTCACTACGCTCGAAATCCTGAGCGTAGCGAGGGATTCAAAGGCACGAGAAAGAAAAATAATTTTGCTCTCGTATTACACACATAACTTTAACTTTTACCTTCAGCAACGAGAATACATTATTCGACACACAATGTTCCACCTGTTGATAAAATAAAACCGTCTTGTTCTGAAAATAATTCGTGTTTTGGTTTCTATAAAATGAATGTTCCAGTGCCGCCCGCATGCATTTCAAAAAGTTTTCTACTCTGAATAGTGCTCGTTTACGCCCGTCGCCGTATGAATGCTGCGAAATGCAAGCGAACTCTCAAGGACATGTTTGAACGTGGTAATTAATTCTCTATTGTTTTATACCCGCCCTCCACGAGGCAAGGGCAGAACTACACGAGGTACTACATATATGTATGTAATAGAGATTTGGTTAGTTATCCATATCGCTCGCAAAATATAGTATAGACTGCAACACGCCTGATGCATCCACAGAAATCAAAGTCATATTAAGGAGAAAGCGCAAAGTAATCATTAAATAACTTTCCTCGGTCTGGGCGGAACGGAGGTCTAGATAGATACATATATAGTAATAGTAGATATATATTGTGTATATATTAGTATTTCAGACAACGGTACTTTTTAATAACACGCTCAAAGACATGTTTATGTCTTAGTTTCTCCCTACATGCGGATAACGTTTGAATTATTCAATTAGGTACCCGAAGAAAGCTCACACATTCTACGATAACAACGAATCCTTATAGGTGTTTTATATCCCGTATTTTACGAGTTTCCGACGTAGCGTAGGTTGAATTATATTTTCATGTTGATATCTTCCTGAAATACGAAATAACGGGAGCTACTACATTTTTTTTTCGTATGAGAAGTCAGCAAATAACTTTCCCCGCTAAGGGCGGAACGGGGGTTAGTGTCAGACTTGTACTGATTAAAACGCACCCATGTCCAAGGTGAACTTTGCTCACCGTCCACAGACCCGCATCTACGGTGGCCGGGAGTCGTCTCGAGCCGCCCGACGCCCGGAGTACTTTAGGCCCTTAATTATATCGACGGCGCTGTTGGTAAACATTGATTTGTGAAACTGTCTGTGGTAAACATATCATGAAGGGCGGGTGTATGATATTAGACTGAACGATTTGTTATCAAATAGTCACAAGTATTGGATTATTAGAAATATTTGAATATCTTTGTAAAATAATATAAATGATATTATGGTTGGAGCAGATTAAGGTCATCAAAAGACTCCCGTATGTTAATCATACTCTTTGGATCCACATTGTCTCTGTTTTTTTGTGTCGGTAAAATTGTTCTTATTATGTCATTGTAAAATTTATATTTTACCCGCTTTGACAGTGTCAATTGTCAATATTAATCTGCTGAACCATTGAAGAACAAAATTCTCCGGACTTAGAGAATGTGTTCTGTTTCTGGCATGAATTGTCAATCTATATCTGCATTCTTATTGCACTACGATTAGGTTCAACATGCAATGGATTTCACACACGTGCTTTTCCCTCATTTATCGCATCAAGGGCTTTTATTTTTTTTGTTTCATCACGGATAACAATCATCAAAAATACTGCCGTATAGGGATATATCCACGGCTAGTGATAGTGAAACAGAATCGGATTCTGTTTCTATTCACTCTTCTGACAGTGATCATAGTGTGACTGATCATAATTATTCAATAAAACCCGCAACCCCGGCAGGAGGTTTTAATAGTCTCACGTCACCTATTTTTAGTTTCGACCTCACAAAATGTAGGTCGACTCGCTCTTTTGAATAAAATTTAAATGTTTGGCGAAATTATTATGTTTGTTGATAAATAATTGTATTACCTACCCCAGCCAAGGTAAGCGTAGCACGAGAAAAATAATTATTATCTTTAAATTTATTTTATTTTATTTTATGAGAAAAGGGTCCGTTTTGCGAACTAGGGTTAATTTAACAGTTTAATCGAATTTACTTCTTAATTGTTGTTTTAGCAAATTAAAGACTTTGGCGCGTGGTTTGTTTGCCTAATGGTGTTTGGGTCATTTTTATTTAATTTGATGAAATAGTACCTACTAGAAGTGCTTCTACACGTCAAATTTTGATCGAATTAAACAAATGTAATGATCCATTAGAATTTTCAGTTTAATTGTTTGCTACAATCACAATGTAGTATCCTTACTAATATTATAAAAGCGAAAGTGAATTTGTTTGTTTGTTACGTCTTCACGCCTAAATGGCCAAACCGATTTTTAAGAATTTTATTACAGAGATAGTTGGGACCCTGGAGACGGACATAGGCTAAAAAAAAATGAGAAAAGGGGGAAAAAGAGGGGAGAGAAAGATATTTTTTTTTCGATCATCACGCGGGTTAAAGTTATCGTTAGCCCAAAGTAACAAAAAAAACCTAAAATTGTAATATTTAGAACGTTTTTTTTTTTCAATTTTTATATTTTTACGTAACATTTTTAAAACTCGCTCATGTTAGGGCATCTCTATTATCTCGAGAAATTATTACGTCTTATATTATGTATGATTTACAAATATTCCTACCGCTCCGCCTAGAGCTGGAGAAGTTATTTGGTGACTTTCGAACCGAAAAAAAAATGCTGCTTTTGTTACTACCGACGACGGTGACATGCGGTCTGTGGTACACCCGTCATCAACTTAAAAATATGTCGTAAGTGCACTATTTACAAACATTGCTCAATTTCGGTAGAATCCTCCAATTAGCTAGTACCAGCTTCACACAGCATCAAAGTGTACGGCTAATGACATTGTTTCCTGATTGCGACTCGAGAATTCTCGGCTCTGACACAAACACCACAAACTGAAAACTGTTGCAGGGATGAAACGGTTCCGTTTTAATACTTAGCCTTTTATCACTTAAGGTTGAAGCACCAGGGTAGCCGGCGAAATTACAATTTTCTTACGTTTATTGTTATTTTTGAAAAAATATCATCTCGCGACAAAAAAAATGACTAAACTATCTCTCCAGAGATAATTTAGTCATGGTGAAACACCACAGTCAAAGTTTTATTGCTGAACACAATACAATATATAAAATATACATTTCTAGATGTTATTCAAAAACAAGAACATTTAATAATTTACAAATTAAAATTAAGGTCCACTTTCACCATCCTACCCTTGTCTCATTCTATTTCTGGTCGGTGCAACACGTTTTCTTCTTCGCATGTCAGTCATCATTTACTTCATTCTCTTTCATATCATTCCTTACACAAAGTATCCATCTTTTCTTTGGCTTTCTCTCCCTCTCCATCTATCAACTTTCATATTCATACATGAATTTTACTCTTCTACTCACATGCGTTCATCCCTCCTCATTACATGTCCATTCAAACGATTCTCTTTATTTTTTTCTGTAACACGCATAACTTCCTCTGATATACTCATTCCTTACTTTATCCATTTTTGCCACTCCACATATTAATCTCGACATTCTCATCTCCGCTGCATGCAATTGTTTTTCATCCATCTTTTTACAGCCCTACACACCTTCACCAAGTATAATATAAGTTGGAACAACGCCTGCATCTATTTACTAGTGGTCTGCCATGATATCTTAAATTCAGAGTGGGAAAGAGATAGTGCGAGATGTACTCTAGGTCCACACTGGAATATCGTTGAAGCAATATCGCTTTTCATGACACCATGGTGGGGTTATCATGATCTTGTAAAGCAGTATTATCTGTACATAGTATAAAATGAGGTTGCTTTCGCTGTCTGTTCGCTTAAGTTAAGTACTCACATACGGTTTTACTCGATCGAGCAATCACGTAAAGTAAAACCCACGGCTTGGGCTTTCATCCACACATTCAGCATTAATCTATCGAGTGACGCGCGCCGTTCAGTATTCACCAAACCGTTTGAGCCAAAAGAGGTCTGTTCAACTAAGGAGACGGTGGCTACATTTAGCTAGTCTCGCAATTCTTAATTATAAAAGAATTAAAGAAAATGAACTGAAGAAACGTAAAAGGGGATACTGGGTTAAATATTGGTTAGATCGCCGCTCTGATTACAGCCACGTCAACTTGATTAAAGAGCTATGTCCCGAAAATTACAAAAAATATTTAAGGATGCCTGAAGCGCTATACGAAGAATTGCTTTCTATGATAACCCCATTAATAAAAAAAGAGACACTTTATGAGACAATCTATTCCTCCTCACGAAAGATTCACTGTAACATTACGATATTAAGCGATTGAAGTTACACTGATAGATAGTCATTCAAGAGAAAGGCTATATGTCAGTATGACAAGACAAAGCAATAACGAGCACTACTTATAAAATCCTTCCTATGTCTAATAAATAAATGATTAATATGTATCCCAGTCAACGTGAAACCGCTGGATGCAGCTAGTATGTTATAAAGCTATTTTTATATTACGTATATTAAAATCCGTACTACGAACTCCGTACCAGCATAGTTTAATACGTAACTACTGACCTGACGTTCGTTTTACTTTTTGAAACTGTACGACTACAACTTACGAGTTTCAATGGGATACTGGGCCAGTTATATTGGGTTACTGTAGAAACATCTCACTTGTTACATTTTTTTCCTTCACTCACATTTTCCCGATTTTCTCAGCTAATATAAATTGACGGCGAAAGTTTTCTTTAATTAGTAGGTAATTGCTTTGCTGATTGTATTTCTTCGAAGTTGAAGTTCATAATTACCAAAGATTTCTCGAATTACCCGGCCCTTCATAATTAGGATTTTGTTACCTTATACCTACAAACCGGTCTTAGGACTCCGTAAAATTTTCACAGTGATTTTGATGCTTGAAAAATTTCAAGGATTTTGTGAAGGTTGCAGAGGTACGGTAGACCGCACGTCAGTATCAAACCAGTTTTTAATCAGGACTCGAGGTTAGCCGTCTACACGTTGGTGCCACTGATATTGAGCTCGCCTAACGTAGTAGATAGGTTCGGAGTTTCAATAGAATAACATTCACAACACACCGACCATTACACCCTTATTAGGTACATTTGTATTTATACGATGGTTCGGGTGACAGGTTTAATGATGAGATGATTCATGCAAACATTTGTTTACATAAAGAGCATGCAAGACGGTCAGTTTATAAAACGTCGTCGTTTAGTGTCGCGTCTGGACCTTCAGGCGGCAAATATACAGGGTTATTTGTAAAACACTGGCAACGTCTCAGGACCATGTTACTAACATCATAATCAACAACTTTTGTTCTAGGACATTTAAACATTTATCATAGGTCTTTTAGTTCATCAGATTTTCATACAAAAATAAAAATATTGAAATTGAACGCTCTAAATGTTACGAAATCTATGCGAAGCAAACGTACCTACAAAACACAGCGAAATACGGAGTTGAAATGTGTTAGATAGGACAACGAAATCTTGAAGATTTGTTTTTGGTAAATGAATAAAATTTTGTAAAAAATCATAGAACAAAAGTTGTTCTTTATGATGATTGTAATACAGTCCTGCAAGGTTGTCGGTGTTTTACAAATAACCCTGTATAAATTAATACGAAATTATTGTCCCAGATAGATCACAGCGATTTGCGAGAATTGAAAGTCCAACGATTTGTGGCTTTGGACCACACATCAAACAATTGGGTAGTTGACACCATTAACCAATAATTCAAAAACACAATTTTTCTGAAAGAACACCTTATTCTAGACCTGAGAACTCCATTCATTTCAATATAACTTTAAAATTCGAGTTTTAGTTGCTTTTAAATCAATAAATAGTTGCATCATTGACTTGACAACTTAGTGACGTCATCGGTTGCGAGTCTCATACAAAATCTATGGGGGAAGCGCGTTTTGACAGCTCATAAAAAGAATATCAATTGATTGGTGGTGTCAACTACCCTATTGCCTCAGTTTTCCTCCCCAGTTGAGTATCTGGTACAATAACTGTTATCAAAAGCTGCAAAATATACCAGTGACACAAAACAACAACAGAACTAACATCAGTTAAGCTTCCAGGGTTAAAACCACAACTAAAACTTTAACTCTAACTCATCTAGTTAAACAAACAATGACCCCAAACTATAAACAACGATTCAAACTAAAAAGTAGTGGTCTAGACTGAAGAGGCAGACATATTGATGAAATAAACATAAACAAAGTTGGCTAACTACTTTTAGGCGGGAAGCTTAAAATGCAGCACAGAGGTTTTAAACTTTGGATATTTGAATTTCGAATGTGTTTTACGTACATCCTTACTAAGTATTATAAAAGCGAAAGTGTTTGTTTGTTTGTTACGTCTTCACGCCTAAATGGCCAAACCGATTTTGATGAATTCTGGTACAGAGATAGTTGGGACCCTGGAAACGGACATAAGCTAAAAAGTGAGAAAAGGGGGAGAAAGAGGGTAGAAAAGAGGAGAGAATTTTTTTTTTTCGATCATCACGTGGGTGAGAATTTTGTAACTGCTGTACTCGGCTCTATAACGCTCTCGTCTGGCGGCTCGTACGTTAAATCCGCCTCGTCTGCATTGACAAAGTTTCCTCACTTAAATCAAAATTTAAGTTTTGTAGACAAAATCATATGTTTTAATGGTCCTAAACATGCATGGTGGTACATGGTAGCCACTAAGTCAACTAACAAAAGGTAATCGATACCCGACCTAGAAGCCCAACCTAGGACTTTACGATTTACTAGCTTTTGCCAGCGGCTTCGCTCGCGTTAAATTCGGGGTAACACAGTTCCCCTTTACTGATTTGCAGGGACCTGCTACCTGTAGTTTTTGCCCTTGTGCCTTATTGATTGTAATAGCAAAGCTAAGTTTTCCCTTTTCTTCCCTCTTTTTTGTATGTCGGTCTCCAGGGTCCCAACTATCTCTGTATCAAAATCGGTTTAGCCATTAAAGCGTGAAGACGGAACAAACAAACAAACTCACTTTCGCTTTTATAACATTAGTAAAGATTTTAATGCTCACCTACATTCCCACGCACAGGTCCTCAAAAAATTGCAATCATAACACAATCTAGCTTCCTAGAATATTTTGATCTCAGTTATTTCGTAAACGAATTCTTTGTTCAGGGCAGGATTTCAACTGCCAGTGAATTGGATTCAGGAATTTAATAATCTGTGGGAATATGATACCCCTCTGACATGTACTTTAGTGTTGGTAACTGGATGTAGGAGTGAGGTATATTATTCAATGACTACTTGATATGTAGTCGCGGTGGTGTAATAATGTATAGTGTAATTAAATACCAATTGCCATACTCAGGTAATAAAAAAAATCAACACCAACACCTTTATTTTGCAATTCATTTTACTTTTCTGGATCAACTGTTAATTCTAAGAACACTCTTACTTCATTATTAAGCTTCAGAATCAAATCATCAGAGAGTTCATATATTTGATCGGTTAAATCTTTAAGTAGCGCGCGCATATGCGGTCCCAGGCGACGACCTGTCCTCAACCATTCATAAAAGCTGCTCAAAAATGAATGAAAAGGATCAACTACATTTCGCTTGCTATATGCATGGTCCAGATCTGACAGTATGCTGTGTACCAACTCCACGTCCCTCCCTTTAATGCTATGTGTCTTCGACGCTAGAGAAGTTAGACGGCCTTCAACAGCTGAATGTATTGATAGTAACACTTCTCTCGTTGGAACATTATCAGAATACGCCATATCATTCAGTATGATTTGGAACTCATTCGCAGTTACCTCGCTCAATTGCTCGTAAAATTTAGTCCCCAATATTGCTTCTGACACAAGACGAAGAAAGATTTTCACATTGTCGTCTTTCATTTCTTTAAAAGATTCCAATAAAGTTTGCAAGGCTTTCGAGCATTTGTAATTGTTGACGCAAATGTTATATTCTGAGCAGAGCTTGCTTTCATACCTCCCTTCAATGATTACAGAAGCTATGACGAATTTCTGCGTCAACTTTTGCTTAACTTCGTTAATATTAGTCTGAGTGCCTTCTATTTTATCAGTAGCAAAGTCGATAGCTTTCGTTTGAAACATTATACTTATTCTTTTAATAACTTCAATCCACGAAGAAGCATAATTATTTTCATTGCGTATTAAGTTGATATTTCTCAATAGTTTTCGTATTTCTTGCAAGATTGTCTTAAGTTGTTCTTCAAATACAAATCTCGTTACAGTTAATTCGTTATGCACTGCGTCTGGTATAACTTCCATAAGGATTATTTCTATAGACTTAGTGTGTACCAGTATGTATTCGTTCAAGAATTTTTCAAAATCAGCGTCACAGAAATTTAGGTCTCTGCATAAATATGTAGATTGGATGATTAGAAATGGGACATCGGTGTCTTGAGTAGGCACTGATAAGGATCGTCGCCCTGATGGTCCTTGGTTGAAGTTTTGTCGCATGTAATGTGAGAATGTATCTAATACCTCTTTGCCTAAGCTTAGTGATCCATGCATATCAACTTTGACTGCATCAGTCAAGGATATTAAAGCTGAAAAGTTACGGATAAAATGATCAGATTTCATAATTTACGCTAATTGCAACGCTGTTATTTTACGAATGAAAGAAATTTGAACAAAAGTTGCCATGGCTGAAGTCTTTAAATAGACTCCGGACGCAGGGTGGCCGAAGCAAGGCAAACATGTTCAGGTGGAGATTCATAGGTAGGATTCTGCCTTGAGTTTAAGTCGTGTTGCCCAGGGCCGTGTTTAACCAATTGGAGGCTATGAGCGCTAAGAACACAATTTTTAACACCCCATCTCGGATGGGTTAGGTTTTTTAGTGACAGTTCATAGAGAATACAAGTGGCTAATGAAATTATGTAGCCCTGGTGTTGCCCCACAAACGATGGCACATATGATATCATGACAGAAGCATTCGGACGCTACTGAAAGTACCTAATCATCGCTTAATTTTGATCTCACTCGATTTAAATCGCAAATTGAAATTTATTTGAAGAATGAAATAAATTAATATTTATTCAGTAAATTAATAAAGAAAACTCTCACCTAAAAGAGCGAACAAATACTTTTTATAATCCATGTCCAGTAAAAAAAACATTTTTATTAAAAATAAATAACATTTTATTTTATGGCCTATAAAACAGTTCACGCTTTCCTGTTTTCTTTAAAATAAATTTCAAAATGGAGTCGTGATTCAATTTGATGGTCGTAAACAGTAAAAGCGAAATAAACAGTTTTAGTAGAAGACGGAAACTAAATAAAACATTTGTTTTAGAGGATTGTAAATGTTGTTAGCTTTCAATTGAATTGTATGCGCATGACTCGAGTTTCGTTCTTTTGTTTCAATGTTTGGGTACCAAATTGAATTCTAGAGTGGGAAATAAATAACGCTTGATCGGTCAGAAAATTAAAAATTCCCATGAATTGGTTGAACGGCACTCAGTTCGGTTCGAACACGGAATCACAGAAGTTAATGTTCACGTGGAAAAATCTTTTTTTTAAATATTAACCTGCTGTGATTTAAAACTTAATAAAAAAAAAAGTATTTGTTATCGACCCGGTAAGAAGATTGGAATACCAGCTGGGAAGCAGTAATCAACTTAAATTATGTAGCGATTTTTATGACAAAACCAAATAAACCGGTTTTAATTTATCCAAGATTATTTATATAGGGTCATTTCGCCTGTTTGCGTCCATTTAGTGCAGTTGGCAAGTTTGAAGGAGAAAATAAAAATGTCCCAGCACTAGTTTCAATGGAAAATTTATGTAATGCATTCATTATATAGTCTATTTTAAGATTAGCTTTCCGTTTTGTTCGAAACTTTTTGTGTTTTTATTTAAAATAGACAAATTTCCAAATTAGGCTTTTTACCCACTTTACGTCCACAAAATCCAAATTGCGTCCACCCATGGACCACTTAGCGTCCACCAGTTTAGAGAAGGAATATAGGGGTGATATTGTTAAGACAATTTGAAGAAAGATTGGATTTTAACAACTTCTTTATTTAATATTAAAGTTATAAACAATCAACATAATTATTATTATAAAATAATATAAAAAACTTGTTTATTCTTCTCAACATCGATATGTTAAGAAGCCATTGAACTGCCTTTTTTGACCATCTACTCCTAGCGGTGGTTCTGGTCCCGGTTTCTTTACTCCAACTGATCTGCATATTTGTCTTATCGATTTTTTCTTCTTACGAATGTCACTTAATGCTTTCTTTAAATCTTTTTCTGTATAGGTTTTCTTTTCCTTATTCTTTCTTATCTCCGAAAAACTCATCTTAAGGTGAAAGCTCCAACCTACCCGCGAAATTCAAATTTTCTTACGTTTTTTGCAATTTTCAGGCCAGTGCTAGGTTGTATGTTCATTAAAATATTATTCGCGGCTGTAGTTACAGAATTATAATCAACAAAATCATCACTACAACGCTCTAAGTTCATAAAGCTGTAGGAAAGACTTTTTCTGTTTTTTTTTTGTTCCTACGCCTTTATGAACTTGGAGGGTTGTATTGGTGATTTTGATGATTATAATTCTATAATTACATACGTCTTACAGCCGCGAATAATATTTTAATCAACATACAACCTAGCACTGGCCTGAAAATTGCAAAAAACGTAAGAAAATTTGAATTTCGCGGGTAGGTTGGAGCTTTCACCTTAAACAGGAAAACATATATTATTACGCACTTCATTGCACTAGTAAAAATTTAATTTTAAACTCATAGTCCTAATCAAAACTGTACTATATCTACATTTTAAATTATTAAAATAATATAAATAAAATATATTTATGCTATCATTTTTATTTAATGAAAAAATGGACGCAATTTGCTATAAGTATATATTATTATCCCCTGTAGGTATAGTTTGCGTCCACGTGTAATCGATTAAATCGATATTGTCTATCTTTCACTACAATCATAATAATGTGGACCCAAATTGGTTATTACAATTGCATACTATAAGTGTTAAAATAAACAAAAATCCAATTTCTCTTTCATATTTTAATCACATAAAAATAAACAACTAAAGAAAACATAATTAGACGAGTTCGCGTCCACTGCGGACGCAAACTGCACGTTTTATAAATTCGGTGTTGTAATTCGCGTCCACCTAATTTTAACTGTTAACTATAAAAAAAACAAACCAATTCATATTCATAGTATTCGTTTTTTCATTATTAATGTCTAGACACAGCTATGTTTCCTAAAAATCACATAAAACAATAAAATACTTACCGTTAAACACACCGCTGCACACTATTTGAAGTGAAACTTCTTTATCGGGGTTGGAAAAAAATTCGCGTCACATTTTTACGCGCCATCTTTTTCTTATCCCTACCACGCGTGATTCGAAGTATACTTTCTCCAGTGGAGTAGGGATTGGTAAATGTCTCCAATGTATTTTGCGGCCCGTCAGGACAGGTTAAGCAACCCTTGCCGAGGATTGGAAATGGATGGGTTACCACAGGGGGCCAGGTTAAGCAACCCTTGCCGAGGTTTGGAAATGGATGGGTTACCACACGGGGCCAGGTTAAGCAACCCTTGCCGAGGTTTGGAAATGGATGGGTTACCACAGGGGGCCAGGTTAAGCAACCCTTGCCGAGGTTTGGATATGGATGGGTTACCACACGGGGCCAGGTTAAGCAACCCTTGCCGAGGTTTGGAAATGGATGGGTAACCACAGGGGGCCAGGTTAAGCAACCTTTGCCAAGGTTTGGAAATGGATGGGTTACCACACGGGGACAGGTTAAGCAACCCTTGCCGAGGTTTGGAAATGGATGGGTTACCATACGGAGTCAGGTTAAGCAACCCTCACCAAGGTTTGGAAATGGATGGGTTACCACAGGGGGCCAGGTTAAGCAACCCTTGCCGAGGTTTGGAAATGGATGGGTTACCACACGGGGCCAGGTTAAGCAACCCTTGCCGAGGTTTGGAAATGGATGGGTTACCACAGGGGGCCAGGTTAAGCAACCTTTGCCAAGGTTTGGAAATGGATGGGTAACCACAGGGGGCCAGGTTAAGCAACCTTTGCCAAGGTTTGGAAATGGATGGGTTACCACACGGGGACAGGTTAAGCAACCCTTGCCGAGGTTTGGAAATGGATGGGTTACCATACGGAGCCAGGTTAAGCAACCCTCACCAAGGTTTGGAAATGGATGGGTTACCACACGGGGCCAGGTTAAGCAACCCTTGCCGAGGTTTGAAAATGGATGGGTTACCACAGGGGGCCAGGTTAAGCAACCCTTGCCGAGGTTTGGAAATGGATGGGTTACCACACGGGGCCAGGTTAAGCAACCCTTGCCGAGGTTTGGAAATGGATGGGTAACCACAGGGGGCCAGGTTAAGCAACCTTTGCCAAGGTTTGGAAATGGATGGGTTACCACACGGGGACAGGTTAAGCAACCCTTGCCGAGGTTTGGAAATGGATGGGTTACCACAGGGGGCTAGGTTAAGCAACCCTTGCCGAGGTTTGGAAATGGATGAGTTAACACAAGGAGCCAGGTTAAGCAACCCTCACCAAGGTTTGGAAATGGATGGGTTACCACACGGGGCCAGGTTAAGCAACCCTTGCCGAGGTTTGAAAATGGATGGGTTACCATTCGGAGCCAGGTTAAGCAACCCTCACCAAGGTTTGGAAATGGATGGGTTACCACAGGGGGCCAGGTTAGGCAACCCTTGCCAAGGTTTGGGAATGGATGGGTTACCACAGGGGGCCAGGTTAAGCAACCTTTGCCAAGGTTTGGAAATGGATGGGTTACCACAGGGGGCCAGGTTAAGCAACCCTTGCCGAGGTTTGGAAATGGATGGGTTAACACAAGGAGCCAGGTTAAGCAACCCTCACCAAGGTTTGGAAATGGATGGGTTACCACACGGGGCCAGGTTAAGCAACCCTCACCAAGGTTTGGAAATGGATGGGTTACCACAGGGGGCCAGGTTAAGCAACCCTTGCCAAGGTTTGGGAATGGATGGGTTACCACAGGGGGCCAGGTTAAGCAACCCTTGCCAAGGTTTGGGAATGGATGGGTTACCACAGGGGGCCAGGTTAAGCAACCCTTGCCGAGGTTTGGAAATGGATGGGTAACCACAGGGGGCCAGGTTAAGCAACCCTTGCCGAGGTTTGGAAATGGATGGTTTGTAAATGGATGGGTAACCACAGGGGGCCAGGTTAAGCAACCTTTGCCAAGGTTTAGAAATGGATGGGTTACCACACGGGGACAGGTTAAGCAACCCTTGCCAAGGTTTGGAAATGGATGGGTTACCACACGGAACCAGGTTAAGCAACCCTCACCAAGGTTTGGAAATGGATGGGTTACCACATGGGGCCAGGTTAAGCAACCCTTGCCAAGGTTTGGGAATGGATGGGTTACCACACGGGGCCAGTAATAGAGTTTTATTCAAAGTGCCTTCGATCCTCGAATTTCTAAACGATGATGAACACGAAAACGAAAACGATGTTCTTTTGATAAGTCCAAAATGAAACAAAATAATGATGTTTTTAATGACATATTTAGTTCCTATCACAATCTGTTCTTCTCTGCATATTACTTTTACAAAATAATGTCGAAGTTTCACTTCTTACGAGTGTACGCTAGTACACGCACACTTTTTTTTTTTTATCTACATCCCGCGAGTCCGCACTCTGCTGTTGAACAACCGTGACAAAATATTTTTTCTAAACAGGATTAGCAGGGCGGGCGGAACTTTTGTCTATAATATGTGCATATCTCTTATATGTTGAGGTATTGGCGGTCATTTCTTTCCATTTTATTAGTGTGTGAGTATACTTATTTTCGAGCATTTTTAAAGGGAGATCCGTAAAATGGACGCGAACCGGGCGATGGACGCGAAAGGGCGAACTTACCCTATATATATTTATAGTTTTCTATACCTCAGCGATTATATATATATATATATAATCGCTGAGGTATAGTAGGAATTAGACGTACTTATGAGGTGTTTTTGAATTAGTCTCAGTTGAGGGAGTGACAAAGAATATAAAAAAAAAAAACAATAAAAACCCGTCTGACTAAAACACTTAAAAGGAAAAAACCAGTCCAGTCTTTAACAGTACCTAGGGACCCGTAAAAATCTAGATCGGCTCAAATATTCCCAATAATGGTAATAAAAGTAAAAGTAAGACTGGACTAAAGTTTTATGAGCAGTCGGGCTTTTGCATCTAAATTAACAGCATAATTCAATAATGATCAGCAACAAATAAATCGCGTATGTCGTGATGGAATATTAGTTATTTTATGACCTTTTTTAATTTGAACCGCTCAACGACCATACGGTCGCTAACCGCTTAATCCACTTGGCAGGATAACTCAAACTTTAACAGGCGGTGATCAACATGACAGTGTTGCTAGCACTGATAGATTGTTGGAGGTACAGACCACTGTCCTTTCACAGTTAAATTATCGTTACTTATTAAATTAGTTACCCAAAAAATTGTTTAAATAAAGTGTTATTTAACGTAAAAAAAACATGTACAACACTTTTTCGTATTCTTGTCAGTAATCCTTTGCATTTGATACCCATATCATGCGAATACATACAAAATTACTAGTCCGCCATCTTCGAAACGAAAATGACGTCACTTAGTTAGAAACTAAACATGTATGGTCATGTTATCAAAATCAAGGTTTCCGATAACTCCTCCTCCATTCTGATACTCCTACGGGTACCCTTACCTAACTGCATTTCAAAAACAAAACAGGGTGAAAGACACAAACAGTTACTCCGTGTTCAGTACATCATCCTACCACTCATAGAAATTACATAAAATTGTCTTACGACAAAAAAACGAAAAGCTAGTTAAGTGTAAGTTATGTGGAACAACTAAAGAGTGTTGTTTTATTCATCAAAAGTGAATCAATGTTTAAGAGCACTTGTTTGCGAAACAAAATACAATGGCGTCCAATAAATTGGTCAAGTAGCCAATGTAGTCAAATCTGCATTGTGCTAATTGTAATCTGTTAAATTGGACAAGAAAAATAAATAATAATAGGTAATCGGACTTGGTAAATTATTTGAAAATAAAACATACATAATTTATATTAGCCGTAGTTACTACTACAGCTAATATAAATAATGTATAAATTTAAAATCAATAATTATAATTAAGAATATGTCGTGAGCTACTCTCATTTAAGATCTTGCATGTATGTATTATTTCTATTCTGTTTTCATGATTGAGCAAATAAAATTCTAATTCTTACTTTGACAGAGAAGTGAGTCCAGCTATGCCAACTCTAGACCTTTTTCCTCTATGACACCAACTGACCGACCGACTTTTTAAATCTGAATGTAAAATAAATTATTTACTATAATAAAATTCTACTTAGTAAAACTGAATTAATTAATGTAGGTAAATGTAATGCATGTCATTTTAAATATTGGTACAGATAATTGTGTAGCTGTCCCCTAACATTCTTCATATTTGTATCAATAACATATATGCAATAAATAAATACGAAACCCTAAAATGACTAATCATATTAGTTTTATTTTTTAGTTTATTTTATAATAAAATTTAAGTTCGGTAGACAGTTGTGCCACCCCACAGAATTATCTTGCACTGAAAGTCTAAAAGCATAGAGTGTATTGTAATATCCATGTCTCAAAGGGTGAGATTCTACATTGCTTGTAGCGATTAGGTTTACGTTATCTGTGGCAACATTTACTTTTGACGTTACGAATAGATGTCAAATCTTTTTGGTTCGGCCATTTTCGCCGAACGTTTGGTGTACACTTTAGGTCACGTATCTTTTCGTGGCCTTAAGATCACTTGAATAAAACTCATTCAAGATGGTGCAGAAGAAGGTAAAAGCCATGTGCGTTTAGTAGATTACTATATTTTCTTTACACAAAGTGATTTAATCGTGAAGTTTACACCATAACATGTTTGTGGGACCGTCGTTGTTTTTGGCGTCGAAACAGTTTTATTTTGATAAGTTCAGGTATTTCTAACCAGTCGTGTATTATAATTGTTCAAGTTTGAAATAATAGTAACCTTTAAATCGAATGCATTGTAAAATTAGTTGATATTAGTAAATTGCTTCAACATAACCTCCAATCAAAACCATGATGATACCAATCCAATGAGTGCCATGATTTCTACCATATTATCACCAAGACCTGATGACAAACGTGTTATTTGCATTAAACATGCCTGCACGCCACCTTAGCTGACAAAGTTGTTGTAATTTCAGCCTAAGAAGAAGGTAGGAAAGAAAGTAGCGGCCGCACCTTTGGTCGTGAAGAAAGTTGAGCCCAAAAAGGTAGTGAACCCACTATTCGAGAAGAGGACCAAGAACTTTGCCATTGGTGAGTTTACTTTTCATTATTTCTGCTGTTGATGCTATGTACTGGACTATTTATTTTTTGTGACAAAGAGGCGGAAGTGTATTTTTGATTCATCCAAGCAAGGTGTTCTTACACATTCTGTGTTCTATTGTTGAAATAATATGGCGAGTTTGAGTTTGTTTGAGTTCGAGCGAGGAATATTGGACTAAAATGATGTAAACCTTTTTCTGAAATCACCATGTGGTTACAAAATATACGAGCTTTTTAACACTGATTAGTCCTAATTTCACACTACAAGCATTCTTAACCTCAAATTTAAAGATAAACAACAACTTTTATTGTAAACTTAAGACTTTAAAAATGATTCAAAGGCCTTAATTCAATATCAAACATAACCAAAATCTTTCATTGTATCAGCAAGACTTGTTATGACTTAGATATGGCCTCCTCCAAGCTGCACTCAGTCTTAAGAACTCTTAATCTCATCTAGATACCTAACTTATCACAACTCTTTCCTAGGTCAGGACATCCAGCCCACAAGGGACCTGTCCCGCTTTGTCAGATGGCCCAAGTACATCCGCATCCAGCGCCAGAAGGCCGTGCTCCAGCGCAGGCTCAAGGTGCCGCCACCAATCAACCAGTTCACCCAGACACTTGACAAGACTACAGGTTAGTAGCCATGTTTTTGGAAGTTGTTCTAGTTTATTTCTGTGAACATAGCCAGGGAACAGTGAAGTCAAAGTCATTAAGTCATTATGATGAACTTCAATTAGACTACTTGTTAAACTCAGTTATTTTACAGATGGGAGAATTCCCCATACTGATATGTGTATTTTCATCTAAAAAACAATATTAACCCATTGAATGTTTTTAAGTTCCTACAGGGTAAGAAAGACTAAATTGTCTTAAGTTCCCACGGAGGAACTTAATATGGTGTAGCTTATCAGTTTAAGGGTAAAACCTTCGTTTTCAGAAGGTCTACCTCGCTAAATAGTTTCTCATAAATTCGTCGAGATTTTGCGCGTTTGTTGCGACATTCAACAGGTTAAATTTTATGTACAAGAGTAGTACATAAATGAACTTTATGCAAGAAGGCATTATTATTACGTATTGTGTACATTTAAAAATATATGATAGCAACACAATATTCTAGGTGCTAAGAAACATCTTGTGAATAAACATTTTATTAATTTTTTTCTACTACTGGGTTAAAGATCACGCCATTCCATCTCTGTGTTTTGGCTTCTTTGGCCAATCCGGCAGGAACTACTCCAAAATGCTTTTGACATAGGTTATGGTTATTTTAGGCTTTACTATGATGATTACCAAATGCAACGATGAATCACTATGATTATCAAAAATATATACGAGCTTTTTAACTCTGATGTCCAACGGATAGCAATCTATTATAAGTTGATAAATATGTTAGGTTTGAAATAGTTCCTTTGTGTTACAGCCAAAGGTTTGTTCAAGATCTTGGAGAAATACAGGCCAGAGACTGAGGCAGTCAGGAAAGAGCGGCTAAAGAAGGCTGCTGAAGCTAAGGTATGATATAACAACATTTATTAGTATTCTCAGCCCTGAATTATAATAAAACTTTCTTCACAAACCTGTTGTAAAAGCTATTTGACATGTGTCAACAACAAAACTATTGTTTTTTTTTTCATTATTAACTGCTTATCAGTCGTATCTATTGAAATGAAGATAAATACACAAACTCTGAATGCCATGAGGACACTTACCACCAAGATCTCTGATCAAACTTAACTAAACAAAACACTATGTCTTTCTGTTAGCACAATTTTTGACCACACAACCTCCTTTCAGGTCGCCAAGAAGGATGAGCCTCCACCAAAGAGGCCAAACACCATCCGTGCTGGCACCAACACTGTCACCAAGCTGGTCGAGAAGAAGAAGGCACAGCTTGTTGTCATCGCTCATGATGTTGACCCTATTGAGGTTAGTATACTATTTCATGTTTTCTACTTACTGTATTCATTGGAATCAAATTTATTGTTGAAGCATTGTGTACTTGTCGACTTCAAGGTCTAGTGAAAACTAGTGAATTTCATTTTAGGTGTACTGAATAAACTAGTAAAATATAGATAGATAGTTGCTATGATGTTAGAATTTCTTCACCTGAAGCTTTAAATATGAAAAAGATATATTTATAGCTGCATGATGATTGTTGACTCTGAGCTCCAGTATAAAACCGTCACTACCGCTCATTCCATAGTATTTAACTAACTCGTAATATTGTTCACAGCTTGTACTATTCCTGCCCGCCCTCTGCCGTAAGATGGGTGTACCATACTGTATCGTGAAGGGCAAGTCCCGTCTGGGAGCCCTAGTCCACCGCAAGACATGCACAAGTGTTGCGATCACACATGTATGTATTAATTTATTTATGTAGTGATAGTTTGATCAACTCTATTTTTTTAATTTTGTTTGTATAAAAGTGTTGTGTCTAGACCTGCATTTTATGATGATTTATTTGCTATCATACAGCCGTGCTGACAACCCATCTACCACCAATAGATTTAATCTGAATATGCTATCTAAGACGCAACCCTTAAAAAGCACTGAAATAATTGATTTAACTTTCATTTAAATGTCTAAACATTAACGAGTCTATGTACCACAATATAATTGCCAATAGTTTTATTTATGTCAACACAGACATGTTTTTATTTTTTGGGCTTTGTATAAAGTCATATTTCAAAATCTTCGTTTTAGTACTTACTGGATCTATACTCACCAGTCTTTTTTTTTTTTCAAAATCGTCGTTTTAGTACTTACTGGATCTATACTCACCAGTCTTTTTTCTTCAAAATCGTCGTTTTAGTACTTACTAGATCTGTACTCACCATAGTCTTTTTTCTTCACTAGGTTGAGTCCGGCGACCGTGCCGCCTTCTCCAAGGTGACGGAAGCCATCAAGACGAACTTCAACGAGCGCTACGAAGAGCTCCGCAAGCACTGGGGTGGTGGCGTTCTCGGTAACAAGTCCAACGCGCGCATCGCTAAGCTCGAGAAGGCGAAGGCCCGTGAGCTTGCGCAGAAACAAGGCTAAGCCTAATAAAGTTTAAGACCTAACATATTGCTGTTGTTTTCTTTATTGATTTCGTTATCCTTTTAGTTTTAGCACCTCCACTGACACACATATAGACACAACACTTCTATTGATGGTTTACTAGTCGAGCCTCGATGCCTTAAGAATGCTGTTTAACTATAAACTGTTGGGAGCCAAAGTACACAAATGTTATTGAAATAAATAATGGGTCTTTACATTTATTATGAAGTTGGCTTTCTATAATACTAGCAATTAGAGATTTTATTTTTGTACACAAAATAGCTAAGGTATTGCTTTATAAGTTCTGTTTTCAAACAGTAGTTTTGTCTTATAATTAGTTTAGTTTACCACATTTAAATCTTTGTCAGTAAACAAACTTTCAAATTGAGTACCGTCGTGGTTGTGGTAATGAGGGAAACGCATTACTGCGGAAGTGTACATACTGTGAAGAAGGGGACACAATCATGGAGAAGCTCGCTAATATGCGACCAACTTTACTGCTGAACCTCAACTCAATGTACAACAGACAATCTCCAAGCTACCAGAGCTAACGTGAATGTTCAGCCTTATCCTTCATATACACCAGACCTTGCGCTGACAGACTACGTTTGCCAGAGTTTGGCCAACAGATGGTTTGTGTCTAGCTTTTTCTGGTAACACCTGTTGTGGTGCGGTGTGATGCGCAAAGCGGAGAGATGCTAATGGGCTAGGGTATATCCACGAATGTTGTGTGAAGATGCGTATTGGCTAGACCGAAACACGTGTGTACAATGTTGTATAGGCATAGGTTCCTCCCGCCCAAGTTTAATAGCAATTTAACATGTAAGGGGCGATCGCCACACAATGATTACAGTTCTTCTCGTCTAGTTGACCGCCGAATGAGGAGGCTGGCCTAATTAATATAAAGATATCTCACTCCTGTTTGTTTTCTGCTTTCGGACCTGAAGCTTAGTCTTTTCATGCGCTGGAAGGTTAAGTTTTGTGTAGAAGCGCCATCTAGGTTTTACTTAAGAACTTGATTGGCCAACCTAGCAGCTACTACTGACATCTAGCTATTGTTTCTATAAAAACTTTGTTGGAATTTCTACTAACAGATGGCGCTGGCAATTTTAAGACTAGATTTCAAAGGAAAGCAGCAATGAACGTAGTTAGTAGGCTAGATAGCAGACATAAAAACGATCTCATGGCTGCCTTCAACGCAGTAGTCATAAGCGTCATGTGCCTAGCTTTTTCCCAACTATTTTGGAATTGATTTCCATTCTAACCTGAAGCAGCAGATCTGATACCAGTATTTAAAATGGAACGACTGCCTATCTGACCTCCACAATCCAGTTAGTACTGGTTAATACGATACCCCTTGTCAGAGTTTCGGACCACTGACCACTCGTAACGTCTGTCAAAGATCTAACCTATAAATGACAGCCGAAATCAACGGCATTACGTGCTTTCCGAGGCACATAGGAAACTCGATATGAGTTCGTAGCTAAAAAATACATAACAGTTATTCACTTTATTCAGGCACGAGCTTATCCATAGATACCTACCTACTAGGAATTTATATCGTCTGGCACGCTACCTGTTACTCGAGTCGGTAAATGAAGCCTTTGTAGCGTTTAACGGGAATCGGAGTTGAATTAACTAGTTTGGCACAGCAATTTCCTTAACCCGAGTTCTCACGAAGCTAGTCATTAGGCAGACCCGAAACTTCCTAGCTACCGTCCTGTTGGAAATACAATTAGGTACCTAACGTGCGGGGTGTAATGCTTGACTGGTGCACATTTTTTTTTCTGAAATGTGCTGGAAGCATAATATAAATAGCTATCTACATTTATTCGGTTTATCCTACTTCCTAGTAATATTATAAATGCGAATGTTTGTGAGGATGTATGGATGTTTGTTACTCTTTCACGTCAAAACGGCTAAACGGATCTTGATGAAATTTTGCACAGAGGTAGATTATAGTCTGGAATAACACATAGGATACTTATTATATTTTTTTTGATATCACGCGGGCGTCAGTTAGTCTATCTATAAAAGGTAAAATCATTGACTCATCATGTACCTAATCTCAGACACTACTTTTAGGACGTAGATACGTGTTCACTAAGACGGGTAAAACAGGGTGGCAAAGTTTGTAAAGCAGAACGCGATTCCTTGTCCGCATTGAATTTTGTTCATAGGCATTCCATAATAACGAAATTAATAGACTATAATTATAACACTAAGAAGCTGAGCAGCGGGTGAAACTTGTGGGCACAGCTAGTAATAATATAAAAAATACTAGCTTTTGCCCGCGGCTTCACTCGCGTTAAATTCGGGGTAACACAGTTCCCCTTTTCTGATTTGCTGGTACCTGCTACCTGTAATTTTTGCCCTTGCGCCCTAATTGATTGTAATAGCAAATCTAAGTTTTCCCTTTTCTTCTCTCTTTCTTTTTCTATTGGTTTTTTTTTTTATAAATGGTTATTGAGGGACATTTACCATTTTTTTAAAGCCTAAGTCAGAAATGTGCGATGCGTTACAGAAAGAAAAAAGAAAAAATATTTTCTGGATGTCGTCCTTAAGTGGCCACTGTAGATACGACGATTTGATGAATTAATTCCCCGTCAATCCCGTCATTATCACAGCCAAAAAAAGTCTTACAGGCTCTCTACAACCTACAAGCATATTAATTATCATTATAAACCATTTATGACTGAGTCAGACGTCTGGGCGAAAACAATGAGTTAATCTCTAAAACATGGCAGTGCCCACGCACGTGTACTCCTACCGTGTAGACGCGACCTTGCCGCCTCGACAGAGAATACAGTCTGAAGGGGCTTCAGTGGAAGAAATGTTACGTTGAGTTAATAAATTAAGTTAAGATCCAAAGTTAAAATAGAATATTAAAATATAATTATGTATGTGCTAAATGTTTATGGTTAGATTTAATGAATATGTTTATGTTTAAGTTTAATGAATATTGTTTATGTTGTTTATGGCTAGATATAAGTTTACTGAATATTGTTTATGTTGTTTAAGGCTAGATATAAGTTTACTGAATATTGTTTATTTTGTTTATGGCTAGATATAAGTTTAATTAATATAATATTGTGAAAGTTCCTACCATACGTGATATATTCTGCAATATAATTTTATTAGTTTTAAGTCATTTTGCTGCGCCCTAACAGGGTCATGTACTCACTAGTTATAAGCCTAGCGTGTAACTTTTCTGTACATTGTGCATTTAATGAATAAATAAATAAATAAATTTTTTACTTCCTCGAAAACTGGCTTTTATTACACTACGATTAGGTTCAACTTGGAATGTGTACCTATTTCACATACGTGCTTTTTTCTCATTTAGCGCAACAAAGGCTTTCATTTTTTCTATATCATCATGGATAACAATAAACAATTGCTCTAATCCCTAAAGCCTTCTGCCAGTGCTTGTTTTTAAGGCCTTCATATTAATTTTAATAAAAAAAAGTGTTTTTCAATATAATATCACAAATAAACATGATTATTTTTCCGACCCAAATATCGACCAATAGAATTGCACCATTCGACGTCCCGTGGCACAACCTACATGGTATTATACTGATAATTTTTTGAAAATTTTCTCTGGTCGTTGCTATAATAAAAAACAAAACATGGTGCAATTCTATTGGCCGACATTTGGGACGGAAAAATAATCACTTATAATACCACAAGAGCTTCAAAATTATCGGGTATTTTCCGATAGGTTCGTTGCAAACAAATGAAGGAGTCAAGTTTTTCTTTTCAGGTTAAAAAATCACGAGCGCGAAGCGCGAGTGATTTTTCCTGAAAAACTTGACGTTTTTATTTGTTTGCAGGGAACCTATCGGGAAATACCCGATAATTTTGAAGCTCTTGTGGTATTATAAGTGATCATTCATAAAATAATTTGCATACAAAAACAAATTGATATTTATTTGAGTTCTAAATTCAAAAAATATTTGAATTTCTTATTTTTAATATTAGGCTGTTTAGCAATGTCATATAATATTTATTTGAGTTCTAAATTCAAAAAATATTTGAATTTCTTATTTTTAATATTAGGCTGTTTAGCAATGTCATGCCTTTGTTTCTCCTTCAGTATGAGAAGAGAAAGCGCGGGGAAAAATCAAATTAAATCATAGTTTCATATTGATTAATGATTAAACTACTTTTTGTTCTGTTATTTAATTTCTCCGTGAGCGTATTGAAAAAGGGGTGTGTAACGATTGACATAATAACAAAATATCTAACGTTCACTTGACATAATTTTAGTTAACATAATTTTGTTTAACATAACGATCAGTTGACATAATGAATTGTTGATATAATTTCATTTTACCTAATTTCATATGACATAATGAATATTTCCTATAATGCACATTTCACATAATATTCATTTAGCATATTATTCATTTACTAAAATATTCATAATCTCCAAGTAACTTTTAATATAATTTAGAAAATCTGATACGATTTTAAACGCCTGCCACCTTTCTTAAAAAAAGGAATACACTGAAAGTGAATTCCTTCGGGCTTTGGCCTCTAATTTAAACTAAAATAAGATGTAATATTAATATTATGATTAAATAAATATTGTATTACGTTTTTTTTTCTTCACTTTATACCCTATACACCTGCCACCCTCAACTATTGTTACCAGGAGAAACTGGATGCAATCTGGACTTTAGGGCACCCTGACTCGGATAGGTTAGGTTATTTTTTTATAGCGGGGCTCCGTCGACCAAGCCCACCCTCGACCATGCATAGAATATTTTAAGGTCTGGTTAAGTGCCATTTGAGTTAGGCTAGAACTGTGCCCATTAAACATGAATTTTAGGTCAAATGAACGTTATATAAAAAGAATATTATACATATATTGAAAATTATATAAAATGAACGTTATACTAAATAATATTATGTTAAATGAATATTATATGATATGAAACATTAGGTCATATGAATTTATGTCATTTGATATTATGTCATAATATGAAAATTATGAACTAAATTCATATGAACGTTAGTTCAAGTGAAATTAGAGCATTTATTATTATGCCAAACATTACACACCCTTGAAAAAGATGGTTTAATTCACGTGAGAATTTGTCACTGCTGTTCTCGGCTCTATAACACACTCGTCTGGCGGCTCGGATAAATCCGCTTCAGTCGCAATGACAACATTTTCTCACTTGAATCAAAATGTGCTATTCTCGTTTTACCTCATTTAGGGATATACAAGCGAGCGAAGCTACTACAGCAACGAGCAACAGCCAACTTCACTTTAAACCATTCTTTTCCCCAATAAAATTAGCGCAGAGCTTTACGGAGATAATTTCCCTCTAATCTGTCGTACCTACTCACAGACAGAATGGCCCATCTGTACCTCAATAGATAAGGATACGGTAAGAGCGGTACCACACTGACGACTTGCGGCGATTTGTTTACGTACGTGAACGGTCTAGAAATAACTCGTACTGTATGGCGATTCGTATTTGTAATAAATTACCGAATGATCTAAAATGCCTTCATTTAATGAACTCATTTCAGCGAAAATTATTCGCTTTTATGTAATATACAATGTGTCCCAGAGATAAGTGACCGCCCGGCGTTTTTTGAATATTTGTACAAAATTATTAATAATTACATTTATATTTGTGACTTAGCGGCTTTAGTTTTTTTTTTATGATTTTTTTCTTTTTTTTTGTAAAGATGCGTGACGTGCTGCAGTTTTTTTACGATATTTCCTAAGTTTGTTCATCTTTTTCCATTATTTTTTTTACTGACTAGCCGACTTCATAGTTTATCAATTAAAATCATTAAACATAACTAAAATGTAGTAAAACATTTATTAAATAAAAAACAAAATTAAAATTCGAAGAAAAAATAACTCTTCTTTTCAGTTTTTTCAAAATAAATCTAAAAAATGCCCCGTTAATATCACATTTTTTTGATTTATTAATTAACTACATGATATTTCCTACAATAGCTCAGAACAATGTTTGCTACTAATTTCAAACAAAAGCAAAAGTACAGTCAGTTGAAATTTGACTCCCATACTCAGTAAAAAAGAAAAAAACCGGCCAAGAGCGTGTCGGGCCACGCTCAGTGTAGGGTTCCGTAGTTTCCCGTCCGTCACAATAAGTGTTCTTTACCACGGTAGGTCATGAAAGTACGGAAAATCTTAACATCGACTTTTAAAAAAATGACGTCATTACGTAACGCCATCTATCGAAGCATTTATGAACTGGTTTTTACCTTAACATTTTGATGGTGTTAAAAAAATGAATTTTAGTTTTGTTCTAAATTGCCTTAGCATGTTCTTGATAGCAGTTTTATGTAGTTATAAGATACCGCCAATGCCAAGGAGAGACCAACCGAACAATTCGGTAATACCCGGACCAATGTAACTACAGCGCCATCTCTCGGGGAATTGGGTTACAAAGACGTGCAAGGAGGTAATTTTGGATTGCGAGAACCGATTTCAATAATTCTTTTTTTGTTTGAAAAAAAATACGTTCAGGATAATAAAATATGTAAACGAAGTTAAAAAAAATGCTTGCATATACGATTATACTACAAACTTAGTCCAGAAATTATTTTGTACAACTTTTTGTCTTTTTTGTACAAAAACTGTTGTGTCAATCAAGTTCAAAATAATTTTCCTAGAAAGTCCTTATAAAGTTCCACTTTTCAGATTTTTTTCATATTTTCTAAACTTATGGTTCAAAAGTTAGAGGGGGGGGGGGACATATTGTTTTTTACTTTTGGAGCGATTATTTCCGTAATTATAGACATTATCAAAAAATGATTTTAGTAAACCCCTATTCATTTTTAAATACCTTTCCAACAATATATCACACGTTAGGGTTGAAATTAAAAAAAAAATCACTTCCCACTTTACATATAGGGTGGCTACCCTAATAAAACATTTTTTTCCAATTTTTATTTTACCACTTTGTCGGCGTGATTGATATACATATTGGTACCAAATTTCAGCTTTCTAGTGCTAACGGTCACAGAGATTAAGCGAGGACGGACGGACGGACGGACAGACAGACATGGCGAAACTATAATAATAATAATAACTTATTTATTTCAGACTACAATGTGGTCCAGTGTGTTAGTAACAATATGACTTAGCCTATGTTAGTACTTAATAACTAAAAGAGATCGAGTGCGATTAGTTAGTGCCCACATTAGCGGGCTGTCTGCCCGGTCAGCTATCGATTGCAGGATAGTGTTGGGACTGCCACGCAGCCTGTGGAGTAGCGAGGCAGATTTTTTTCGCCACATTGCATCAAAACTGACAGTGCGTGCGTCAGCAAACATTGCTGAGGCACTACAGAAGCGTGGCAGTCGCAGCAATACCCTAAACGCATTATTATATTGGATACGCAGAGCATTATAAGCCTTTTGGGTATAAGTGAACCACAGGGCTCCCGAGTACAGTGAGGTGCAGTATGCCTTGAAGAGGACTATTTTAATTGCGGCTGTACATCGAGAGAACCTGCGGGCCAGCATATTCGCCCAATAAGAATAATATAAGGGTTCCTAGTTGACTACGGAACCCTAAAAAGTCTTCAAAGCTAACTAAAGCCGCTATTGACACTGTTAGAAGTCCACATATCCATTAGATACTTTTTTTATTAGATGTAATAAAAATTTAAGCATAATTTCGCGTCTTTACAAAAAAAGAAAAAAAAAAAACTAAAGCCGCTAAGTCACAAATATAAATGTAATTATTAATAATTTTGTACAAATATTCAAAAAACGCCGGGCGGTCACTTATCCCTGGGATACATTGTATATTATATAAACACACAAATAAACTTTTCTTTCTTTATTTGAGCGCCGCGGGTTAGAGACATATTTTATCTTAAAGTCGGTAATATGGACTTTTTGCTGTTTTGATAATCTTTTCAGATTTTTTCCTAATGTTAACGGCGAAGTTATAATGATGACATTAATAGATTTTCATAACATTTCAAAGTTTGAGACATAGACAAATCCATTTTTTGTTTTTTTTTTACGATATACCTATGTACACACTGAATTCAGTAAAAAAGACAGGAACAAAAAATAGGTACAAAGGTAATGCTTTTTTATAGAAATCTCTTCTGGCATACCTGCGAAAGCAGAGTTAATAAAAAGAGATGTAGACACAATGTGTAAAAAGAAACAAAATGGAATGAATATTTGCAACACAAATGTATTTCACACAATAAAAAAAAATGATGTATCAATGTCCCTAATATTCGCACCCATTAAAAGATAATCAATAAAAACAGTAAATCTTATCTACTGTAAAATTTGACTTAACAGTGCTTAGGCCCCTAAGCACTGTTAAGTCGAATCGAATCGACCGTCATCGTCGTCATCGAATTGCTTATATTTCTTTCTTTTGTAACCTACCTCGTGGCTAATGAAAACTTGCCGCTCAGGTCGATCTTGAGGTTAAGCTACGTTTACCTAGGTTGGTCCGTGGATGGGTGATCACCCGATACATACCAACTTTCCTCCCTGCCTCAGAAAGCACGTTAAGCCGTTAGTCCCGGCTGTCATTTGTAGATCTTTGACAGTTGTTACCTACTTAACTGGTAGTCCGTGGCTCGAAAGTTTGACAACCAGTCTTACCAAGGAGTATCGTGTTACCCAGTTGCTAATGGGTTGTGGAGGTTAGATGGTCAGTCGCTCCATGAAAATACTGGTAGTCAGCTGAATTTCGTGTATATGACCCGGATAAGGCTCATGTGGGCTGTTTACTCGAAGCTTGACTTTGCTTTCAAAATTAAAATCTCGGCAAAACAAAAAGCCAGAATATTCAATCAATGCATCCTGCCAGTGCTTACTCATGGTGCTGAGACTTGGGTTTTCACTCGAGACACCATCAACAGACTAGAAGTAGCCGAGAGGGCGGTTGAGGGAAAACTGTTAGGAGTGTCATTGATGGACCGCAAAACAAATAAATGGCTTCGAAAGCAAAGCAAAGTCGCAGACGTAACGAAACGGGTAGCGCACCTCAAATGGAAATGGACTGGACACGTGGCCTGTAATGAGGTGTCCTGGTGCAAATGCATCCTGGAATGGGAGCAGTGGGGTGAAAAGCGCCCTCCAGGACGACCACAAAAGCGCTGGAATGATGACGTGAGGAAAGTCGCTGGTTCGAACTGGACAAAAAGAGCGCAACACAGAGAGGAATGGAGGAAGTTGAAGGAGGCCTATACAACAATGGTCGAAAAAGGCTAAAGAAGAAGAAGAACGGGTTGTGGAGGTAACATAGGCAGTCGCTCCATGTTAAATACTGGTAGTCAGCTGAATTCCGTGAGATTTGAAGCCGTCCCCAACATAGTTGGGAATTGCTATGCAGATGACGTGTACGTAGATATATTTCGCCTCGCAAACGCGGCTAAGAATACGCACAATACAAGACTACTTACACGCAGTGGCTGCGCAAAACAATCGCATTTCTAAAAACACGCTTGCAAATCGACAGTGTGACAAAGGCCTTTAGCGGATGAAGCTTCCCGTCCATTCATCGCTGAAATCCTTTTGTGTTCGGATTCTTTGCATCCGCTGAAGAGAATCGCCTCTCGCAGCGGTTATTCTAAAATGATTACCTGAAACGTTAAGTGGAGCTTTTTTATGGGATTTAATGGAAGGTGTTAAAAATCACGGTTTAATGCTGGTCTTTTTTTTGGGGTGGGAAATCAACAAATAACTTTCCCCGCTCTGGGCGGAGCAGGGGGAAGTGTCGGACTTTTACTGACTAAAACCCACCCATGTTCCTTCTATTGCCCTTTACATTCCGGGGCCGCGGTATCTCTTTCGAACAACTCGCAACCCCGGCAGGCGGAGGCCCTAGCAGGCCCCTCTGCTTTGCTGACATCTCTTTGAGGCGCGTGTGGAACACTAACGCGCCGTCGACACGGCCTGTCGTCAATAGACGGACGGACGGTGAGCTACCCATTGCTCACCGTCCACAGGCGCGCATCTACGGTGGCCGGGAGAGTCGTCGGACGCCATGGCAGGCGCGGTGCTCACAGCCACTCCAGCCATTCCTCAAAGAGAAGTGAAGGATTTACCGCCACTATTGTGGCGTGCCGTTAATGCTGGTCTTGGAATATTCAACTATGAATACCTACCAAGATCTGACTAACTACTTAATCATCAATCTCCCGTCCTTATCACAAATTATTTGGGATCGGCGCAGCATATCTTCTTCCATATTACTCCATGATCGTCATCTCATCAGACACCTACTTACTTGCCATATCATCCTGCCTTACTATATATCGTTTATTTTATCTTCTTCGACTCCTACAAGTCAAAGGCAAGTCCATTGATCAGTGTTTCACAGCTGAAATAAGATGTGTCAGTAGATTAAACTGGAACGTTGTTTTTTTGCTGATAGGAAATCAAAACCAACCCATGTTCCGTTTTTTTGCCCTTTATGTTCCGGAGCCTTTATTTAATAAACTAAACTGAAAAAGACCAATTATACTGGGGCTTTACAAACTGAGGATTTGTCCTCATCTTCCTGTCCTCGTCCTATCATACTTCGGGTCGGAGTATTTTTTTTTGTTTCAATCTCCTGTAGAACAAAAATATGGCAATAAAATAAATAAGCGTAAATGATAATTCATTTACTCCTTCTCTTTCATATCTTTCCCCACACAATCTAAGTATAGTTTCCTTGGTGTTCCTCTTTCTTTCATTAATATTCATCACTCTTATAGTCAATATAGTCACATACAATTCACTCCTCATCATTACATGTCCATACCAACATAGTATATTCCTGTAGGAAATAATACCACGAGATAGAAAATAGTACGTGTTTATTGAACTGAAAAAGTAATGAAGGGCACAGATAATCACTGTTACCACAGACAACAATACAGATAAGAAAACATACATAGCCATAGTAAATATAAGTATCTTGTAATTATGTTTACATTCCAACAATTCCTTTACAGGATTATTGTGGACCGCATTATCATATGCATGACTCATCGGTACTTATTATGAAGCCTTATAAACTTACTAGCTTTTGCTTGCGGCTTCGCTCGCGTTAAATTTGGGGTAACACAGTTTCCCTTTCCTGATTTGCAGGTACCTGCTACCTGCAGCTTTTGCCCTTGCGCCTTATTGATTCGTAATAGCAAAGCTAAGTTTTCCCTTTTTTTCCCTCTTTCTCCCTCATATCCCACTTAAAAAAAAAAAAAAAACCTATGTCCGTCTCTTGGGTCCCAACTATCTATGTACCAAAATTCATCAAAATCGGTTTAGCTATTAAGGCGTGAAGAGGTAGCAAACAAACAAACTCACTTTCGCTTTTATAATAATAGCAAGGCTACCAAAATCAGTTAAAAGATACGGCTGTTCAATGTTCATGTCGCAAGTTTGTACGGAACCCTCGCCTCGGTGAGTTCAACTCGCACTTAGCCGGTTGTTACCTAACGGGGCATCATCAAATTGCATAAAAACAATCACTTAACTTGAACACATGCAGTCATTCGTTGCCGTGTCGACGACGGCGCGTTCATGTTCCACACGCGCCTCAAAGAGATGCCAGCAAAGCAGAGGGGCCTACCAGGGCCCTCGCCTGCCGGGGTTTCGAGTTGTTCAATCAATCAATCAAAATATTTTTATTTCACATAGGCCTACTTGGGCACTTACAAAACGTCGAGAAAAGATGCACGGTTCGGGTTGGTCGTTTCCTATGGAGAAGAACCGGCAAGAAACTCCATGGTTACTCTTTTAAAATCATTTGGTTTTACAATGTTGTTGTTACAGCGTTTGTAATTAAGTATGTGAGGACAGCGTAGGCCCGACAATAATTCATTGCTTACTTTACAGAAAGTAAAATATAATAATACGTTAAAAAAACTTAACAAGCGTCTAAGAATCTACAAGGCCAACCTTGTCCACTCATTCACAACGAACAGAGACAGAGACACCGCGGCCCTGGAATATAAAAGGCAAAAGAAGTAACATAGGTCGGTAGTGTTAGACAGTAGAAGTCTAACACTCCCTCTCGCTCTGCCCCGAGCGGGGGAAGTTATTTTATGATTTCTTATACCAAAAAAATAACCAGTAATTCGTAACTAAACATTCCAAAACATGACAAAGAACAACAGGTATCTCATTCCTCTTGTTTTCCGTCGTAAGTGGAACTCTAAACGGTATTAATTCGTGGAGTTGGAGCCGTGCCAAGTCCAGAGCCAGGTGCAGGCAGATAACGTATGGATTCGAAGTTGGTCCGACTGCCAGGTCAGAAGGGAAATGTTCCGGGGAAAGTGGAAACTTCTCTTGTATCTCTGATTCGCTGGATTGAACACTTAATTTCCGTGTTGTAATAAATATGGCTGTGCAATATATATTTAACCGACTTAAATAACGGTGTGTTCAGCGATTACTTGGGTGGATTTTAGTCAGTACAAGTCTGACACTCCCCCCGCTCCGCCCAGAGCGGTGGAAGTTATGTGATGATTTCCCATCTGCAAAAAAAGGGTTCCGTAAAATCTTGTGACAGAAACGGCCATCTTTTGATTTGGGTTGATTTATCAAAGCTTCAGCAAACCATAGACATATGTAATTATTTTAATTTGTTAATTTCCTCTCGATACCTCTAGCATTCTCGAGATAAAGGTTTTTGACAGATAGACAGCCAAACGAACAATAAAGTGATCCTATAAGGGTTACGTTTTTTCCTTTTGAGTTACGGAACCCTATAAATGATTGATTTTAACACCGTGTCAACTGAAAGTGTCAATTTAGGAAGCAACTGTTAACTAAAGCAGTTTATTTATAACTTATGGCCCTTCTTAAACCCCATTGAAGCTATAAAATCCAATATTTTATTGCCCATTCACAGCCTTTAAAAGCGTTGAACCGAACCTTTTTAGACAATCCTTAAACTTCCATTATTTATGGTTTTTTTATTAGTTTACTTATATAAAGAGGAGGGACGTAGAGCATGTGACTAAAAGAGTGATAGATGTGAATAATGATGGATGGAAAAAGAGAGGAAGGCCAAAGAAAAGATGAATGGATTGTGTAAGGAATGATATGAAAGAGAAAGGAGTGAATGATGCCGTGACGTCAGATAAGGGAGAATGGAAGAAGAAAACGTGTTGCGCCGACCCCAATTAAAATGGGACAAGGGCAGAAAAATTATGATTATGACATGTATTAAGGCCGTACCCTACGCAAATAACCTTGAGTATTCGCATCCCTCTTTGCCGCGCAGGAGTGAGCGAGTGAGATCAGTAGTGAATAATGCCAATTTTTTGGAATAAAATCTATATAAAATTAAGTATTGGGTTTTTGGAAAAAATATTTCTACCAAAATGTTCATTATAGAATTGTGTATCCATTAGTGTCAGTAGCAAAATTAAACAATGTTTACTTTACGAGGAGATGCATTTTATTGATATTTTTTCTCATTTCGGGGGCTTTGTTGTAAGGAGATTTACTAAATAATGACTCAATAAAAATAAAAACTAAATCTATATAAAAACTATATCTAATGGAATCAAGATTATAAAAAAATTTAATGTATTTTTTTTGTTACTTAGTTCGTTTTAAATAACAAGTAGATAGCTTTAGAAAACTGTACAATAACGGCTTGCGCGGCGTTTTGGTCGGGGTGGCGCCTTAAGTACATAGATACGGTCAAAAAAAAGTAAGCAGGGTCTCAGCTATATTCGATGATATAGTTGAGTTTTCTTAGAAACATTTGGACGACTTCAACTCAAATTTAATTTATTTAAAGAACTGTTTTCAATGTATAAAAAACATATCTTTATTCTTGATTTTTTTAACTGTATCTGTCGAAACTTATTCTTGAATTTTAAATACAAAATTCAAGAATAAGTTCCATGCTTATTCATTAATTATGAATTACTAGCTTTTGCCCGCGGCTTCGCTCGCGTTAAATTCGGGGTAGCACAGTTCCCCTTGCGCCTTATTGATTGAAGCGTGCCATTTAAGCGTGAAGAGGAACAAACAAACAAACTCACTTTCGCTTTTATAATATTAGTAAGGATGATACAAATAAAGACATGAGCAGACTATCTCGCTGTCTCGTTACCTCAAAGGCTGCAAGTGCGATTACTCCTGGTCCCCGGGTTTGAACACGTTAGGACTTTCTTAGTACCTGAGGTTAAAATAAAACACAGTTGATTCCAATATGGTTGCCAGAATTGCCTGCATAGGGCTTAAACACGCCATTGACGCCATGAAAATAGACATGTACCTTACAGCCAGTGGAACGTGCCTATTTTTCAACCCCTCCCGCTTCGGGTGGAGCGGTAGAGTGTCGGACTTTTACGAACTAAAACCCATCCATGTTTCTTCTTTTGCCCTCTATGTTCCGGCATCTCGGTATCTCTTTCTAACAACCCGCAATCCCAGCAGGCAGTGACCCTGGCAAGGACCTTTGGTTTGCATACATTTCTTTAAGGCGCGCGTCGAACACTCCCGCGTCGTCGACGCGGCCTGTCATCACTAGACGGACGAACGGTAAACTATCAATTGCTCACCGCAGACAGACACGCCGTCTACGGTGGCCGGGAGTCGTCTCGCAGCGCCTGACGCCGTGGCTGGGTTAGTTTGAAGAATAACTGTACCTAGTGTTATGTTCTTGCTTATTGCTTCAACTTCAATCATTTTCAATAAACATTCTAAAATCAATCTAATTAAAATGTCTACAAAGTTAATATTCGTTTAAATCAAAAATAGGACTTTAGAATCTAGACCCTTACCGTTGATGTTGGCAATTGCAGGGTCATCAGACATCTTAAGTTTGTCTTGAGGTCAAGCTTATTATAATGTCACGTAGTTCACGTTTAAGATAGACGTGACTTAAAAGGTAAATCCTGTTAATATTATTAATGCGAAAATTAGTGAGGATGCCATACCTGGATGTATGTATCTCTTTCACGCGGAAACTAATGACCAGATTTAGATGACATTTGGCACAAAGATAGTTTATAATCCGGAATTGAATCCACGGAACTTGAGTTATATTATAGTTGACAAGTGAAGGTCTCCCGCAGTCAGTATCAACGTCATTATTCTCATTCATTTAGTTAGCGCTGCGTGGCATAATTATCAACATCTTCCATACTTTGTTTTAGTCATCTTAGCAGTCACCTTCTTTCTAGTAGTATCATCTTTTATCCTCCACTTATCGTTTTTAGGGATTCTTACTTCAAAAGTAAATAAAGACAGACGTGTTGAACGTCTGTATATTTGTCTGTCTACGCGTTCTTGACTCTTAATCTCGGGAACGCGTGAAGGTATTGAGATGTTATTTTTATTTTGTTGAAACCATATACTCAAGTCAGTTGTCCTTTGAAGCTGTGAAAAAATAAACCCTCTAAGTCTGCAGCAAAAGACATGGCCGATTATGTCGCAATTTCGTACGGAACTCTCAGTGCGCGAGTAAAGGTTTTTTAAACTTTATCTGCTCTTATAGCCTTATAAATGACAAAGTATGTTTTAAAAAAAACTAAATAGGCTTGCGTTTGGCCGCAACTTGCCTGATGTGAAGCGATGATGCAGCCAGTAGGGTGGAGCAAGCTCCTAGATGAAACCAATCCACTTGAACTTTAATGATCAGAGAACAGAGAATGGCAGTGAATCCCACAGAAATATTATTACGCCCATTTTTTTTTTTGGGGTGGGATATCATCAAATAACTTCCCCCGCTCTGGAGTGGAGCGGGGGGGAGTGTCAGACTTGTCAGTACAAGTCTTGTCAGTAAGAAGGAACATGTGTGGGTTTTAGTCAGTACTAAAACCCACACATGTTCCTTCTTCTGCCCTTTATGTTCCGGGGCCGCGGTATCTCTTTCGAACAACCCGCAACCCCGGCAGGATTATTACGCCCATGACAACCGATTACTAGAGTAATCGGCGTGCGAGAAAACTTGAAAGAAATTCTATTACTGTACAACCGAGGTTCAACCTTTTACAGTCATTGTTTAAAATTAAACCCCAACAAAATAATATTTACGTTCATGATTTTGATTTTCCTGTCGTGATTTCGTAATTCGTCTCGATTTCTTTCAGAGTAATGTTTGTTTTACAGAGGTAAATGTTACAAATGCTTTCAAATACGTTGACTACGATATTTTTATGTATGATCGTTTTGAAAGAATCTTTTCGTTACATCAAGGTTGCTTTCTGGAATCGTTTTGTGGTAACTAGTGAATAGTACGTTTTGGCAATAATTTGTCTGTCTTGTTATCACAAATGGCAAGGATTCCACAAGGAAGTATACTCAGCCCTTTTTTGTATTCATTTGCTGATTAAGGCTTAAGGATGCTGTGTTAATATGGGCATATTTACGGATTTTTTTGTTTAGTTCTTTTGTCTCATTTGTTTTAATAATAAATACTGCGGTCACCAGCCCGTTATACAATACAATACTTATTAATATTATAAAAGCGAAAGTGAGTTTGTTTTTTTGTTACCTCTTTACGCTTTAATGGCTAAACCGATTTACGAAAAAAAGTGGGATGTGAGGGAGAAAGAAGGAAGAAAAGGCAAAACTTAGCGTTGCTATTACCAATCAATAAGGCGCTAGAGGAACTGTGTGAGCCCGAATTTAACGCGAGCGAAGCCGCGGGCAAAAGCTAGTTCAAAAATAAATACTTTGTTTTATCGAGAAACAAAAGGCTTGCAAGAACACCACAAGCTTAGTATATCCATGTTTGACTTTGAAGATCTTGACAAAAAATCTCTCTACTTAATATTTCACCAAATGTAATCCAACCTCTTTTGAGACCGTCAGACCAAAGACTACAATGTATATAACGTGGATACCGGCTTAGACTTATCAATATACCGTCAAAAGCTTATTTAGTTCAAAGAAACAAACAGAGATAGCTCAGTACAGTACTTTTTTAATGAACTGATCTAGGATTCTACAACTGGTTTCCAAATTGATAGATAAACTTCGCATGCAGCGTTGTCAATCAAAGAGTAAGATTTCATGATTGACAAAGCGGCTTAACGAAGGAGAAAAGACATCCAGTCGTGTCGTTTAAAAATAGAACAAACGGAAATGGCGAATGACGCGCTCAATCCGACAACGGTTCTAATTGCATCCTAACTAACAATCAAGAAATTGTCAACGGCTATTATGCAAACTTGATAATAAACGCCTCTGTTAATGGTTCCGTACTTGTTCTGTAGTACGCAAGCGCCAAACCTCCCGAAATGTAACAGGTACTATGGACTCTATGGAAGCTTTCGCTCAGTCGCGAAATGTCGGGAGAGCCGCGCAGGCGTGTCGCCTGTGCCTCATCAATTATTTCTACTACCATAAAATAAAATAAAAAATTAAACGTCAAATAAATCCCGCCAATTGTGGATCGAATTTCAAAAATGGAATTTGATTTTTGCTGTCACGGGATTCCAATATGGCGTGATTTAGTGAAGATGTTTCGGTTTGGAAGTGGCGTGTATTGACTTTTCGTGTTTTGTTTTGTGATAATTTGTGATAGCGATGCCAAGTGGATATGGGTGTGATAATGATAACTGCTTGTGGGATTGGATTGCTCAATGCATCGGACTCTATGGTAAGTTACACAATAAAGCTTCGCTTTTTAAATATGATTACAGGAACGAAGCAAGACATCTACTTTATAATAGTTTGGAACTCATTTAAATGTAACTGTCAGAAACGGTACGAGAATCTAATAAATAAGTATGGTAGGTGAAGTTTTAGAGAATTCAGCGAAAGGCTCAAACAGAGTCAGAATTTAATTACTGGAAGATTTCTTCAAAGACAAATTCCTTGAAACATGGTAAGTAGATAGCCTGATTTCTCACTGTTTCACAAGAATTTTAGCATTTACTTATTCGTTAATTTAAATTTGTTTAACAGAGAATAAATCTTAAAGACAAGAGGAATTAATGAATTAAAAACTACAATTTTTACTTTACGAATTAGGAATGCCATGATGTAAAAAATAATCTAAAACGAAAACACACATTCACATGAAAACAAGTGAACTTAACAATTTACAAATGGTAGAAATGCATTCATGTTATATTATTAACTATGGAAAAATACAGACTTGATAGCCACTATTTTCAGACGCAATAACTTAAGTACTTTAGCTTGTCTTGAATGTTCCAGAAGATCGTTCATTGCTAGCAGTCACGTAGACAATCGTTTTAAGACTTGAGATCACGTAGGCTGCCTCATACAGCTGCGCACGGATTTGAACAGACTCTTTGCTGAAAATTTGATCATGGGTATGCATTTGACTGCCTCGTTGGTCTAATCGAACGTGACTGCGGATGAGGTCCTAGGTTCGATTCCCTTGTCGGAAAAACAGATTTCTATGGTTTTTCCATAAGCAATTCCTCAAAGTCTGGATTTGTGCCCGGATGGAAAAAGGCTCGCATTACGTGGGGTTTAAACATAACTGGCAACATTTGGGTGAACTATTGGGTATACCTTTGCCTTACCCTTCTTCGATAACAAGCGCAATGTTTCCTCTATGAAAAGACTATGAAAACGTAATGTTCGAAAGGAGGTTATAATTTAAAAAAACATTTATGACCAGTATGAAAATGGACGACGCAAAAAAAGGTTAAGAATCGTAGCAGACAATGTTCTATGCTCTCTGGGAGCGACATATATGAGTTCCCACACGTGATAAAGTCAATGTTCGGTGTTATATGAGACTTTCTGGTCATCAACACTGTAAAGCATATTCTTACAAATTTAAGGGTGTTGAGTACCCCAAAAGAAAGACATCGTGATACCGATAATTGGGTTCATTATCCGTCTAGCGATTTTTGTCAATTATGTTAGGGTCCGCATCTAGTCTTAACAACTACCTATCTGACCTTCACAACCTATTTAGTACTAGATAATACGATACCCCTGGTAATTTTGGTTGTCAGACGAGCCACTGACTTTCTGTAACGACTGTTGCAATTGTTTTTTCATTTGTGTTTCCCCAAAAACACAATATGTTAGACACCGAGAAGTTGAAGGTCGAAACACATTCTTTAATAACTGTTAAAGATCTGTAAATGTCAGACGAACCTAGTAGTTTGACGTGCTTTCTGAGGCACGGAGGAAATCCTTCTACAGACCAACCTAGCCAAAGGCTAAAGATTCACCCAAAGGCTGCTATTAGGTAGTCCCGAGCTCCCCATAACTAAGTTATCGAGGTTAAGTAGACAGACGCTTCATGTAAAATACTGTCAATCCTTTAAGTAGACAGGAAGCTGTCTCAATTTAGTTGGAAAGAAATGCTCGGGACATATCTACATGGCTACTAAAGTGATGAGACCGCACTATTATTTCCATTTTCTTAACAATCGTTTTGGGGATAATCCTGAGCATTTTACTGGGTCAATCAATAAAATGGAAGTCGTTGACTTAACTGAAGTAAAACTAGAAGAAATAGATACCTAAAAGTAATTGAGAAACGTTTTAGCTTTTAAGCTATTTTTAAGTTTCTTGAAAGCTACATCGAAACGTGCTTTCTTAATCGAGTGCGTTAACGTTTTCAATGTGGTCCATGAAACTACTTGAATGGATATTATGAAGTCGGATTGTCTTGCAATTTTATTGTTAATATCATTTTAGAAAACTATGCGCCATTCTAATAGGATGGATCTTTGACAAAAAATTAGAATGATATATATAGATATTTCATTTTATATTATACCTTCATCAGACTCATTTTAATAATCTTCTGTATGTATTTATTCAAAAGACGGTTCATTAAAACAATCGAGCCGTCAAAGTCACACGACAGACTTCATTAGAAATACGACAGACTTCAAATAAAAGCTGATATTCAAACTCCACGTTAATCAAGCTAAAACACTAAATTTAAAGACAAAATTATACAAACAGCTCCGTCTTAAAACAGTCCCGTCCACAGATAAAGCTGAAAACACACTAGTCACTTAAGAAGATTTTAGACAAAAGATTAGGTACGTGAATAACATTCAATTCTAATTTCAAATATCATAGCTATTCTGAGAAATGATGTTCAATGTAACGTTAAATAATCGCACGTCAATTTGTTATTTGAACGTCGAACGGTCTCGTTGTTAAGGTTGGAGCACACGATCGATTTTCGGTGTACAGCTGAAGGGTAATCAGTAATGGATCCCCTTTTTAGGGTTCCGTAGTCAACTAGGAACCCTTATAGTTTCGCCATGTCTGTCTGTCCGTCCGTCCGTCCGTCCTCGCTTAATCTCTGTGACCGTTAGCACTAGAAAGCTGAAATTTGGTACCAATATGTATATCAATCACGCCGACAAAGTGGTAAAATAAAAATTGGAAAAAAATGTTTAATTAGGGTAGCCACCCTATATGTAAAGTGGGAAGTGATTTTTTTTTTAATTTCAACCCTAACGTGTGATATATTGTTGGAAAGGTATTTAAAAATGAATAGGGGTTTACTAAAATCATTTTTTGATAATGTCAATAATTTCGGAAATAATCGCTCCAAAAGTAAAAAACAATGTGTCCCCCCCCCCTCTAACTTTTGAACCACAAGTTTAGAAAATATGAAAAAAATCTGAAAAGTAGAACTTTATAAGGACTTTCTATGAAAATCATTTTGAACTTGATTGAGACAACAGTTTTTGTACAAAAAAGACAAAAAGTTGTACAAAATAATTTTTGTACTATAATCGTAGCAAGCATTTTTTTTTAACTTCGTTTACATATTTTATTATCCTGAACGTATCTTTTTTCAAACAAAAAAATAAACTACGGAACCCTACACTGAGCGTGGCCCGACACGCTCTTGGCCGGTTTTAGTCGTATTTTCGGGACCACTGATGTCTTTGCAGTTGTGGTTGACGGCTGAGCATGCATTAAGTTTGCGACTGTGAGCACTAACGTTAATATATAAAAGTTTGTTTTGTAAAACAAATTTTTCTTAAATTACATTTTATTTGATTGAACTAACAAAAAAATTGAGAGAGCTGCAATTATCTGGTAACGTGCCCAAGAGACTGGTGGCGTTCGTTGCCACGTTGTATTAGTCTTTGGCCTAGGTAAAAGCTAGCTCTTATGTCACGGGAACGTTTTTGAATAAATTATTTGCACCCTCAACGAAAAATTTGGTCTATTGTCTGCACCCGTAACTTAGATACAAAAGATACGGTCCTCTCAGATAATACATTTCTAGATTCTTAAACTAATAATGAATTATTTTTATTTCTCTATTTAATAAAAAAAAAGCTTTTATTAATCCTTCCAAACTATTAAGAGATACGAAAAAAAATATAATGTGTTGTTAATGTTAATATAATTAAATAGAAAGACTTATTACTATATTAGTTAGTTAGTGTTGGGTGTTAGTATATTCTCTTGTATTTCTTCATTTTCAATGTAAAAGCCTCCTCCAAATGCTTCCATCCATCACGTATTCTAGCTGTCCTGGCCCAGAGTTTACCAGCAACCTTGACTATGTCGTCATTCCATCTTTTAAATTTCTCTATTTACCTATCATTAATCTGTGAAAGAAATAAATCTGCCAGTTTTATATCACAGTCAAAAATTCAAAGCAAAGGTAAGAATTTGCCCTCAATCTCTCGCGAAGTCGTATATTAAAGAATTATGAACTGAATATTAAAAAATATGATAGTTCTTTAATCGGTGTCAGCCCAGTAACCTAGTTCCCTATAATTCTTGTGCGTGGGATGATAGCAGCTGATATGGTTTCCCATAATAGTCCAGAACTAACAAATAATAGATGTCGTTTGTTCGCTTTTCGTCAATTACCGATAAAGTATTTTAGCTAGCTATATGTTCTTTTGAAAGAAATAAAGAAAACCTTGAAAAAAATGCACACGACGACACAGTTGGCGCAGTAGCTGAGAGATCGACTGCTGCACTGCGTGTCGCGGGTTCGATCCCCGCACGGAACAAATACTCGTATGGGCTACAGATAGTTGTTTCGGGTCTGGCTGTTTGTGTATATGAGTTTAAAATGTTTGTAAACGCACCCGCCATACAGGAGAAATTCCTAGCGAGGGGCAAAGTTAAAAAAAAGATGCAACCATTTGCATTTTTTTTAGGGACGGCTAATCATCAAATAACTTCCACCCAGAGTGGGGGCGAGTATCAGACTTTTAATGACTACAACCCACCCATGTTCCTTCTTTTGCCCTATATGTTCTGGGGCCGCGGTATCTCTTACGAACAACCCACAACCCCGGCAGGCATTGACTTTTTGGATTGATGCTGATTGTGATTCGCCAGAAATATCCTTTTACATAGTAATTCCTACTAGTATTATAAATGCGAAAGTTTGTGAGGATGTGCCCATGTATAAATGTATACTCCGTCAGGCAAAAAATACTAAACGTATTTGGATGAGATTTGGCTCACAGATTCTTTATAAACTGGACGCATGACATTTGACATTTACACGACTTTTATATACATAATTGGTGTTTGCTAGCTGACATGTGACCATGAATTAATTATTTCTTAAATTTTCCTTGTGATAAACGAAATTGTATAAAATCTGGTTCTTCTAACCTGACAGACACATGTGCTGCTGGAGAGTTTTTTCCACCGCTTCATCTTCCCAGCTAAAACACTAGGAATTGGCGGGCGTTTAGTGGGACTGTCTCTTGTAATTTGAATCAGCCTAATTTGAATTAATGATTTCTGAATTTAATCTTGGTAGAACGATCCTGTATGATTGACCTGTAGACCTACCATAACGTCTTAAAGCAGAACTTATTCCACTGAGGGAAAGAGATGGTGCTAGACACCCTGTATAGCTCTTAAAGCAGAACTTATTCCACTGAGGGAAAGAGATGGTGCTAGACACCCTGTATAGCTCTGTCTCTTTCCCTCAGTGGAATAAGCTCTGCTTTAAGACGTCATGGTGGGGCAGCTGACATGACCTAGTATCTAATGAAATCGACTTTAGGAACACCTTTTGTATCATAGTGAAGTATACACCAAATAATTTGACAGAAGACTTAATATTATGACAGAAGTCTGATTGGTTCTGTCTATCTGAGTCTTACTAAGAGATTTAACCAGTTCTTAATACAGCTTCACTTTAAAACTGTTAATACTAAAACAAGCGTAACATTTAAACAAACATACAAAACCTTTCAGTTTATTTTGATGGCCCATTTGAAATTACGTACTACTAATATCCTTCAAGCGAACTAATATAGGATTTTATTCCGGAAAACATCCTAACACCATTAAACATTTGAATCATAACAATGTGCTCTTCCGGCGATTTACAACTTTATGACTACAAACAAACAATTCATATCGTATTCTGACTACGATTTATTGTAAAAACGTTCATAAAGTTTGTTTAAGAACTGTGGAGGAATGTATGAAGAATTTTTAGAATAAACACTGTTTTTTATCTGCGGGAGTATAGTGATGTGAAAGATCTTTTTGAAGTCGATGTAATTTTATTAAGGCGTGACATCAAAGTTGGGTCGGCTCTAGAAAGTTCATCTGTGTCGTCGTAGGGTAGATCGATGCACTGGATTTTTTTAGAATTAATTATAGGTTTCACTAGTCTGTACAAAAATAAACTTAGTTGTGTATTTATTACGCTGTCAGTGTCAATTAATTCCGTCTTTCTGCTTGGGTTTTTTTTTCATTAAATAACTTCCCCCACTCTGGGTGGACCGAGGGGAAGTGTCAAACTTTTACTGACTAAAACCCATCCAGTTCCTTCTTTTGCCCTTTGTGTTCTGGAGCTACGGTCTTATTCAAGCAACCCCAAGGGCCCCGGTTAGCAGTGGCTAAGCGGGGCCCTTCTGCTTTGCTGACATCTCTTTGAGGCGCGCGTGGAACACAAACGCGCAGCCGACACGGCCTGTGTCACTAGACGGACGATTAGCTACCCATTGGTCACTGTCCCGACATCCGCGTCTACGGTGGCCAGGAGTAGTCTCGCAGCACCCGACGCCCGGACCCGCGGATGCTGGGTTGGTTCAAGGTTCTCTCCCTCAAACGTCAAACGTCCAGCCACCTCCTTTGCTAGCATAACTGCTTCGCAGAACTAAGTGACTGCTTCCCATTCCCTCTTACTCCTGACCATGGATCGAACCAGGGCCGGACGCGAGGTGCTCCACCAAAGGGGCAGCTGCCACAATCTGCTCCACAGTGTCTTCCGGGCGATCGACACAGTAATCCAACTGCGATTCTTACATAGTCATCAGTCATCCTTTGGCCTTGTCCACGTTCATAATGCACGTCCGTCACGGTCCACGCACTTGAGCTTTCTGAAGAAGCTCACCAATTTTATGTCCTCTAGGGCGCTTCCTCCCATCGTTGGCAACGTCACATATGCCTTGTATTAGTCGCCTTTCCCTCATCCTCTCCACAATACATACTCACCCAGCATATATTAATCATCAATGTGTCTTCTACTCATCATATTTTGTACAACTTGAAAATAAAATATCACGAAGTATCACTGCAAAAATCTTACATAATCAATCCTAACATCGTTAGGACTTCTCGGGATCATGCCTAGAACGAAAATCTAATCCAATTACAAAGGTTATGCGAAGATTCTAGTTTTATTTAGGCGCCCTGCGAAGCCTGAGTTCTGTTAGCTCATAATCTTATTATGTTATTAGTTCAGAAATCCTGCTTAACATTGTCGGCGGCAGACGATTTCTTACCTTTGAAGGCTTATGGAGTTTCAATGTAAATCCTTACTAATATTATAAAAGCGAAAGTGAGTTTATTTGTTCGTTACGTCTTCACGCCTAAATGGCTTAACCGATTTTGATGAATTTTGCTACAGAGACAATTGGGACCCTGGAGACGGACATAGGCTATTTTAAAAAAAAAGATTTAGATATGAGGGAGAATCTTCAATGCAAAAGTTGGAGCCCCCAGAGAAAACGAATATCTAGTCATGAAACAATTCGGTTACGGCGTAAGAAACAATAGAGGTCAAAGACTTGTTAACTTTGCCCTAGAACATAAGCTAACAATTATAAATACCTGTTTTAAGAAAAAACCAAACCGTAGGTGGACTTGGCGCTCACCAAATGGCCAGTACAAAAACGAGATAGATTACATCCTTTCAAACCAACCAAAAATAGTCGAAAATATAGAAGTTTTGAACTTAAACTACGCATCAGATCACCGTCCAATCAGGTGTAAAATTAAGCTTACCACACAAAAGAAAAATAGGACCAATTTCACAAAAAATAAAACAAGTCAACTCAAAAACCAAGAAGAAATAACTAAATACAAAGAAAATCTATCAAGCTCTCTTATTGAGTTTTCAAGTCAACCCATCAGCCAAGAGAACAAACAGGTGCAATCCTCCTACGACAAAATAAAAAAGGCCATCCAACAAAGTCTGATCCTTGCTTAACCAAGTGAAGAACAAATTAAAAAACATAAAATTTTACAAGAACGCACACTAAAACTATTAAAAAGAAGACAAGATTTGCAAAAAACTAAAAATAAAACACGCTCAATGAAAAACGAACTCTCCGCACTGTACAAATTAGTTAATAAATATATCAGGAGAGACTATGCAAAATATAGACAACAAATAATAGAAAAACACCTTCAGCTTTATGGTAGCTCAGGAAAAGCATACAAGGAACTCAGAACAAATCGATCTTGGATAGAAGGACTGAAAACCCTTAATAAAAACATATATAAACGTGCGGATATAGCCAGTGTGGCAACTGATTTCTACAAAAAACTATATAGAGACAAAACACGAACAACCACAAACAAAACTGAAACAGAAGCTTTAGATCGCCACTCAATAGAACCAATACACGAAACAGAAGTGCTTTACTCAATAAAGAAACTGAAATTCGAAAAAAGCCCTGGATCCGACAACGTCTCAAATGAATCACTAAAATATGCTCAACAAATTTTGATAGAACCATTAACCAAACTGTTTAATTCTATACTTCAAAGCTCAGAAACGCCCATAGAGTGGTCTGAGGCAGATATTACACTTATTTATAAAAAAGGCGATCCAAAAAATATCAGCAACTATAGACCAATTAGTTTGCTACCCAATATATACAAACTTTTCTCATCGATTATAAATAAGAGACTAACCCCGATAATAGAGGCAAAACAACCTGTAGAACAAGCAGGCTTCAGAAGAGGGTACTCTACTATCGATCACATCCACACAATCGAATTAATTATAGAGAAGTATAAAGAACTCCAAAGACCTCTCTACATAACTTTTATCGATTATCAAAAAGCTTTTGATTCGGTCACACACATAAGTATATGGGAGAGTTTAAAAGAACAAGAGGTGCCAGATATTTACATAAATGTGATAAAAAGCATTTATAATAACAACAAAGGAAGAATAAAGCTCGAAACCTTAGGCTCCGCATTCCCTATAGAAAGAGGGGTAAGACAAGGAGACCCGCTCTCATCCACTATTTTCATAGCCATTCTCGAAAGCATCATGAACAAGCTAGATTGGAACAAAACAGGACTCTATATAAAAGGCACCTACTTAAGTCATCTGAGGTTCGCCGATGACCTGTTACTTCTATCAGAGACAGTCAACGAGATGCAATATATGATAGCGTCTCTACAACAAGCAAGTGCAAAAGTTGGATTGGAAATGAATCTAACTAAGACTAAGGTAATGACTAATTCACAAATAAAACCTATAACTATCAACGGCAACCCTTTAGAATACGTGAAAAATTATATTTACCTGGGAAAAAGATTAAGTTTTGAGAAAAACAGCAACATTATAGAAATAGAGAGAAGGGTCCAACAAACCTGGAATAAATATTGGAGCCTAAAGGAAATATTTAAAAGTAACCTACCAATAACCCTTAAAACCAAGGTTATGAATTCATGTTTACTACCAAGCTTAACTTATGGAAGCCAGACCTGGAAGTTCTCTACACAAGCTATGAATAAAATCAATACATGTCAAAGAGGTTTAGAGCGAAGCATGTTAAACATAAAGAAGATGCACAAAATAAGACACACAAAGATAAGGGACGTCACTAAAGTTATAAACGCTTTAACCTATGCTCAAAAACAGAAATGGCGTTGGGCTGGCCATGTAGCGAGAATGTCTGACCGAAGGTGGACCACACGAGTTACCCAGTGGCAAGGACCACCTGGCAAGAGAGGAAAGGGGAGACCCTTAGCCCGCTGGGACGACGATCTGAAAAGATCAGCTGGCGTAAACTGGTTCTCCACAGCACAAGACCGACAAAAATGGGCATCTTTGGAGGAGGCCTTTACCCAAACCGGGGTTCATGTCAACATATAAATATATTTTATTTAAAACGTTTATACTTATAAATATTACTAACATAATCTAAGATAACCTACTAATCTACATTTATTTTGCTGTAGTATTTTAAGTGCCAATGTTGTAAATCATGAAATAAAAAGGCTTTATTATTATTATTTTTATTTTCATTTATTTATTTACATACATATTTTTTATATTTTTACATATTTTTTTTATCAAAAACAAAAAAAAAAAACATTTAAAAATATAAAAATAGTAGCCCACCGGTATCGGGAACAGGGTCCAAGCTACCGGCGGTCAGGGCTCCAGAGAAAGGAACCTCCTAACAATACGAGCCGTGTCCAGGAGTACCGCTTTCTGTATCAAGCCCTTGATCCAGCTGCCTAACGAGAGCCTCCTCAGGTATTGGTCGAGGCTCTTGGCAATTAAGCCATTGGCAGATACGACTATCGGCACAATGATCGCTGAGTCCACATCCCACATGTCGACAACCTCGCGAGCCAAGTCAATATACTTGATTTGCTTATCTTTCTCGGCTTTCACGAGGTTCTCATCATGCGGGACTGTTATGTCAACAATCATTGCGCGCCGCTCTGATCGATCCACCACCACTATATCAGGCTTGTTGGCAACAACAGTCCTGTCAGTGATGATGGATCGATCCCAGTACAATGTGATATAGCCATGTTCGAGAACTGGGTCGGGCTCATACCTGTAGTACGGCACTTCCGCTTCCACAAGGTTATATTTTAGAGCAAGTTGTTGATGGATAATCCTGGCTACAAGGTTGTGTCTATGCAAGTACTCTCCGTTAGCTAGACGAGAACAACCGGAGATAATGTGTCGAATTGATTCACCCGGACGGTGGCATGCCCGACATATGTCAACCGTGCCGTCCTTCACAATAAATCTCCGGTAGTTATTTGTCATCATAACTTCATCCATAATTGCACAGACAAAACCCTCGGTTTCTCCAAAGAGATCCCCGGAACGTAGCCAGGCTACGGACGCTGATTGATCTACATCGGGACCATGTAGGGCCCGGAAAAAGCGTCCGTGAAGCTCCTTACTCTGCCATACCTCCCTGCGGTCGTTAGTGTCAAGCACTACAGGTTTGCGCCAATTCTCTTTAGCCAAGGAGAGCGGGGTGAGGCCTTTGTCCACTGCAACCACATCCCGATGCATTCCCACGTCGGTTTCTAGGAAATATTCCCTCAGACTGCATATCTCGCGATTGTGGAGAGTCTTAGCGTTTAAAAAGCCTCGACCTCCACAACTTCGCGGGATATACAGTCTCATAACCGAAGAACGTGGGTGATGCATACGAAATGCCGTTAACAATGTACGGACCTTCCTATCCAGGGCGTCCAGTTCTGTTTGAGTCCATTTGAGTATGCCGAAAGAGTACATCAAAACCGGCATGACCCAACCGTTGAAAGCACGCACCTTGTTTCCGCCTGATAAAAGACTATTAAATACTTTTCTCAGGCGGCCAAAGAAGCGTTCCTTCAACAATTGCTTCATGTCAGCAACATTGATGCCCAGCGCTTCCGACATCCCCAAATACTTGTAGGTTTCGGTTGCTGAGAGGGATCTAAGATTTATGGAATCTGAAAGCTGGGTTCCCACAGATTCCACAATTTCCCCTCGCTTTACATGCATGACCGCACATTTGTCCACACCAAATTCCATCCTGATGGCACTACTGAAAGTTTCAGTTACCTTCAGTAGTTCCATCAGCTGCAAATCGTTGGGGGCAAAGAGTTTCAGGTCATCCATGTAAAGAAGGTGAGATATAACCTGACCACCTCTCTTCAATCGATAGCCCAGACCTGAATTCTCCAGCAACGTGCTTAGAGGATTCAAGGCTAAGCAGAACCAAAGTGGACTCAAACTATCGCCCTGGAATATACCTCGCTCTATCCTTATCGGTTCACTATTTCTCTGAATCTGCCGACATCCTGGATAGCGAAGGACTGTACTCCATTGCCTCATACACGAGATCAGGAAGGTGCGCAGAGTTGCATCAATTTTATACAAATCTAGCACCCTCATGAGCCATGTATGTGGCACGGAGTCATAGGCCTTCTTATAGTCTATCCAACATGTCGAAAGATGCCTTCGGGAACGGCGAACCTGTTGACTAATGGCCATATCAATGAGGAGCAGCTCCTTAGTACCGCGGGACCCGTTCCTACATCCATTTTGAGAAGCAGACATGATAGAATTGTCATCAATGTGTTTAGTGATTTTCGCTCTCAAAATGGATGTAAGAACTTTATAAAGTGTCGGAAGACACGTTGTAGCGAGTGGACTGTATGATGAAGAATAAGCACTAGTAGCATTCAAACGGATTTATTGGTTTTACACGCAGCATGTACTTATCAAGAGAAAGTTCGACTGACTGACTGACACGCGCATTGTCAAGGGCAGGCCCTTTTATACGCGCCCATTTGGCTGACGCAATAATTTCTTACATTGACCAATGGCAATGCGCGTTGCGACCGAGCGGCGTGAGCAGGTTCATACTTGTCGCCCTGCACGCGGCTCAGTCGCTTACAATGTAGGTAATATGACAGGTAGGTACTTAAATCTATGTTCTATATCTAATGAGTAGCGGCAGCGCCGCTATATTATGTTGCTGTCGTGCACATTTCTCCCGCCGTCGCCAACAGGCGACTCCGTGGGGAGCACGACAATCCGCTTCGTTGGTCTTCGGAGTATGAGTCCTCTGGTCATGACGTCTACAACTCGTACCTCTCCATCTGCGCCTGGAAACACCTGCGTCACCCTTCCCTTGGGCCAGGTGTTACGTGGGAGGTTGGGGTCGCAGATCACGACGACGTCTCCAACCTTGGGTGGGGTGCCGCTACGGTAGGGCTCCCGCCGGTTTTGAAGGAGCGGCAGGTACTCACGTACCCATCTTCGCCAAAAGACGTCTGCGAGTGCCTGGGCGCGCCGCCATTGATGCCGTGCTGTGACGTCTGCTGCGGTGAAGTTACCCGGTGAGGGTACATGTGGGTTCGGGCCGATCAGTATGTGGTTAGGCGTGAGGGCTTCGGGCTCGTCTGGCGACACGTTGACATGTGTGAGTGGCCTGGAGTTCACCGTATTTTCTACTTCTACGAGTAGCGTAGCCAGGGTCTCATCTGACGGGTGAACTTCTCTCAGTGTGACGTACAGTGCTTCCTTGACTGCCCTCACCATCCTTTCCCAAGCTCCGCCCATAAACGGCGACGCGGGAGGTATGTATCTCCAGCTTATGGACCGCGCATTGGACTCACTGCCTAAAGCGCTTAAGGCACTTTCACCTATTTCCCTGTCAGCCGCTTTGAAACAAGTAGCGTTGTCACTCCAAATTTCTTTTGGACAACCTCTCCTACCTATAAATCGTCTGAGAGCGGCGATAGCTGAGTCTGCACTAAGTGAATTAGCGATTTCTATGTGTATAGCTCTACAAGTTAAGCATGTAAATAAAGCTCCATACCTTTTTTCTTTATGCCTACCTACAGAAACAGATATGGGGCCAAAATAATCTAAACCGGTGAAAGTAAAAGGTCGTACGTGATGAGCTAAACGGGGATACGGTAGGTTTCCTGTAGAGGGTTTGGCTGGCTTTGCCTTTTTTATTTTGCAATGTAAACAACCCTTTAAAACATTTTTTACTGACGGACGTAGTCTTGTTATCCAAAGACGCTGTCTTATCTCGTTTACTGTTATCTCCGTTCCGCCATGATGTAAACTTTCATGTATATAAGCTATATATAGCTTTGTATATCTATGCTTACCCTCAAGCACAATTGGGTTTTTTATTTCTTCATTCACGTTTCGTACCGCTGTGATTCTCCCGCGCAAACGTAAAACACTGCGCTGTCTAGGTATGTACTTAATACCGATATCGGGCTGTCGCCGGGCGCTGTTTTGTTTAGCTTTAAAGAAGCAATTTCTTTTGTGAAGCTTTCGGCTTGCGAGGCCTTGACCCATTGTTCTTCGGCGCGTAGTATATAAGTAGCAGGTATAGGTATATAGTTTACTATTTTATTCCTCGTTATTTTTTGCGTAACTTTTTTAACGGATTTGTTTTTGTGTATTCTTTTCCATGTTGGGTCTTTTAATACCCTTTTCTTAGTACACTTATATTCAACAGTATGTTTATTTGGTCTACACAGGTCAATAAACTGGAGTACTCTTGCAGTTGTTCTTATCAGTCGTTTCCATTTGGAAAAACGATTAATATTTGGGAGATGGTCGTTTACTTTTGTGTCGTTGATTATATGACATTTGATGCGTTCTTCGCCCGTGGTGACGGGGGCAGTGACCTTTTTATCCTGTGGCCATTCTTCTCTACCTTTTCTAAGGAACTCAGGGCCGTTAAACCATCTGTGCTCCGAGTTAAAATGTTCCGGCGTGCTGCGCGTCGCGTCGTCTGCCACATTATCTTTTGAGGGTAGCCACCTCCATTCGTTTTTTTTGGTGAGTTCCTCAATTTCAGCAATACGATGTGCCACGAAAGTCTTAAATGAGCGTGGTTCGGCTTTAATCCAGGCCAGAGCGGTGGTAGAGTCGCTCCAGTATGTTAGGTCATTCACCTCGTAGTCATGTTCTTGAACGACCGTCCGGGCTAGGCGCGCTCCTAATAGTGCGGCTTGCAGCTCCAGCCTAGGTATCGATACCGGTTTATGTGGGGCTACCCTACTTTTGGCTGCCGCCAGGGTCACTTGTACGCTGCCGTCTGACCTTTCCGTTCGCCAGTATACCGCTGCCGCGTAGGCCTCCTCGCTTGCGTCTACGAATGTATGTACTTCTCTGGCTGTGACGTCACCGTAATCGTAGCAACGTGGGATCAGTAGCGTTTCTATAGTGCTTAGTGACTTCATCCATTCTTTCCATTTTGGTTGTAGCTCTTCGGGTAGTGGCTTGTCCCACTCCGTTTTGTACTTCCATGTGTTTTGAAGTATCCTTTTAGCCGGTATAGTGATAGGTGATATCATTCCTAGTGGGTCGAATATAGACATAATTATGCTGAGCGCCTCCCGTTTGGTGGGTGGGCGTGTGTTGTTCAATAATACAATAGGTGTTTTGTTTTTATTGATTCTAAATATAAAACAATCTTTCTTAGTATCCCATCGTAGCCCGAGAGCTTTCTCGGTGTCGTCGCCGCCTAATACTTTTATGTCTTGTGAAGGCGCGAGATAGTTGTTTAACACATTTTTATTGTTTGATGTCCAGCTACATAAAACAAAGTTGGCCTTTTTATGAATGTAATCTACTTGCGTTGTTATTGTCTTGGCTTCCTCTACGCTGTTAAAGCTCTGAAGATAATCGTCCATATAATGATTATTTCTTATCGCTGACGCCGCGGCTGGGTATGTATCGGCAAAGTCTCTAGCGTTGCGATCCTTTATGTATAGGGCTGTACATGGGGAAGACGTCGCGCCAAATATAAGAGATGTCATGCGATATTCGCCGGGTGGTCCACTTCGTTGATCACCGCGCCATAAAAATCTCAACGCATCACGATCTTCTTCCCTAATCTTTATCCTCATGAACATTTCTTTAATATCTGCTGACACAGCTATTTTATTTTGACGGAAACGCATCAAAATACCGGGCAACGATTGTAATAGGTCAGGTCCCGATAATAGTAGGTCGTTTAGGCACAGACCCGCTGTCTTTGCTGCTGCATCGTGTACGAGTCGTGGTGGCTTATGTGGCTTGGCTGGGTTGACCACTGGGAAATGAGGTAGGTACCAGGTTTTATTAGTTGTGATGGTATCGGGTGCCTTTTCTGCATAGCCTGATTTGAATAGATTGTCAAGGCGTTGCAAGTACTGGGTCTTGAGGTTTTCGTCCTTATCTAGGCGCCGTTCTAGATTTTCTAGCCGTTTTAGGGCACCTAGGTAGTTGTTTGGTATTTTAGGTGCCTCTTGTTTCCACAATAGTCCGGTCTCGAAGCTGCCATCGGGTAAACGTCGACTCTTTTGTTCTAGGATGTCTAAGGCTCGTTGTTGTGGGTCATCTCTAGGTATCCTATGTTCTATGCCTAGTGATTCCAATTTGAAAAAGTTTCTCATGGTTTCTTCTATCGGTTCCAGATTTTCTTTAATTTTAATATGGCCGCAAAATGTAGCTATAACTTTGTTTACAGAGTACTGGCATCCATGCAATACCCAACCGAGTTTTGTGTACGATGCTACCGGTTGATCACGAGCACCTGTCCGTGTTTCTGTAGCTACTAATAAATGCCAGTTATCTTGGCCTATCAAAATCATTGGCCGCGCGTGTTCATAAACAAGAGTGCTATGAATGTCGTTTAAATGTTTACAGTTATTTAAGTCTTCGGTTTGTACAGTTTGCGCCATAATTTCAAGCCTAGTTACGGTGCGCGCCGCCTCTATCTTCTGTGGGTCGCTATGGTGCTTGCCTTGTATGTGGAGGCTCACGGTTCGGCTTTGCTCGTGTTTAACCTCCGTGCCTATGCCTTGTATCCACATAGGACTCGCTGGCCCATCTGCACCTAAGATGTCTGCTACTGACGCGTCTAACAGGGTGACTGTACTCCCATCGTCTAACAAGGCATATGTTTCTACACTGGTATGTGGTCCGCTTAATGTGACAGGTACTATTTTTAAATACGCGCGGCGATTTTGAGGCGAAGTCGTTGATACAGTTTCCCGCGCTGACGTAACGGTTTCGTGTGTGATAACAGGCGTCGGCGGCGCGGCCGGCGTCGTCGCTATGTTGTGGGACGCCTCAACTTTACGCTCTTTATGCAACAGTTTATGATGTTTCATGTTACATTCTTTTATGTCACAAATTGGTGCTTTACACATAAATCTTCTATGCTTATTTCGCAGGCACCTAAAGCACATGTTGGAGGTTTTTGCTATATCCCATCGAGTATCTATGTCTAGCTGTTTATATTTACTGCAGTCTGGTAGTTTGTGGCCGTGTTGCTTGCATGCCGGACATTGCTCATTTGCTATTTCCTTATTCATAGTAAACGTGCGCTCAGCTCTGCGCCGTTGTCGTAAGCTATTGGAGTCATCACTATCACGTTCTGGCTGTGCATACGCGCCACACTTATCTGCCTCTTCGTTCATAAACATAGATAAGCGCTTTAATTCGGGAATGTCTTCAATCTTTTTATTAGCCGCGTAATCATACCATTTGTTTCTTAATATTGGCGTTAACTTTTCAACGATACAACGCGACATTTCAGGGCTATGTAAATACTGAATTCTTTTCAGTGCTTCTACCGTACCCACCGTGTTCGCAATACGACTAGCGAAAATACATATGTCCCTAGGGTTATCATTCAATTTAGGTAATAATTTTATATGATCTAACTCGGCCATGATCAAGGCCTCAGGCCTACCGAAACGTCTTTCTAGTGCGTCTAAAATGACCTGAGGGTCAGATTGACTAAACAGTAGGCAACCTACAGCTTCCTTTGCGGCGCCTCTGAGGCTCATCCTAATCCTAGCGACATTTTCTATACCGGAAAAATAAGTATGTGAGTCACAATACGCGGCCTTATAAGCTATCCACTCACCGGGTTTTCCGTCGAAGACTGGTAGTTGCTGGATGTACCTTGGCGGCTCTCTCGAACTACGCGCGACCTGTGCTAGAGCCGCGGCGAGTGTCCCTACGTCGATCACTTTATCACTCACATTATCGTGTAACATTTCACTCGCGATATTGCCCTTGTTTGTTTTCGCACATACACTTTTTCCGTAGCCGTCGTCGTCTCGCAGCGGTTGAGCGTCTGTCGCGGCGCCGGTGTCCTTCGCTGCGTCCCTGCTATTCCTCCCGTCGCTGGCGTCGTGTGGCGGCGGTGGAGCCTCACCTCCGGGTGGCGGCGCCGGTCGCGCAAGCCACGTTCCAATCCTTACGGAGGCGAGGTCGTCCGCCAAGTCGTCGTCTTCACTCGAGTCAGCTTCGGCTCTGATGCGCTGCAGCTGTATTTCTTGCAGCTCTCGCTCTGCCTGCGCTTGCTTGACTTTCATTTCAGCCAACCGTTCTCTGGCCTCCAGCTCTGCGAGGCGCTTCTTTCTCGAAACTGTAGAACGGCGTGACCTGGTATCGCTGGGCTTGAGCGTACCACGTGTTTGCGTGGCGTCGGTGTTGGTAGTCGTCGCAGATCCGCTGCCTGTGTCCGTCATGCCGACCGAGCTGGATTCTGGTGCCGACTTGCTGGCACCCGGTCCGGCGGTCACTGAAGGCTCTTGCTGGGTCTGTTCTCTCCTGGAGTCTCCACTACGGCTGCGTGTTAACACCATCCTGCTGGATCTATATTCGGCTTTCGAAGGACCAGAATATGTAGCGAGTGGACTGTATGATGAAGAATAAGCACTAGTAGCATTCAAACGGATTTATTGGTTTTACACGCAGCATGTACTTATCAAGAGAAAGTTCGACTGACTGACTGACACGCGCATTGTCAAGGGCAGGCCCTTTTATACGCGCCCATTTGGCTGACGCAATAATTTCTTACATTGACCAATGGCAATGCGCGTTGCGACCGAGCGGCGTGAGCAGGTTCATACTTGTCGCCCTGCACGCGGCTCAGTCGCTTACAATGTAGGTAATATGACAGGTAGGTACTTAAATCTATGTTCTATATCTAATGAGTAGCGGCAGCGCCGCTATATTATGTTGCTGTCGTGCACACACGTAATTGGTCTATAGTTTTTGGGTTCCGCCGTACTACCCGATTTATGGAGCAGGTGGGTAATACCAGTTGTCAGAAACTTGGGTAGCGACCCTGACTCTAAGGCCGACTGGAATAGGGCCGCCAAACGAACGTGCGACCTCTGGATCCATTTTATCCAGAAGTTGTGCAGTCCGTCCGGCCCTGGAGATTTCCAATTAGGCAACGGACGGACCGCACAAGCTACATCTTGGGGGCTGATTGTTAAGGCCCCCATTTCTGGTATTGGATCGCATGCTCGCTCGACTTCCCGAGTCCATTCACCTTCGGTATGACTGACAGGCACCGACCATATGCTGCGCCAAAACAAACACATGGCATCATCATCCGGTAGGTGCGTGTCAGACACACCTTGGTCTGGTCGCTCCCATGCTCTATACACCCACCTTTCATCGCTTTGGAATGTGCGATTCAAAGTGTATCGTTCCACCCGCCGCTTATACCTACGAATACGGTTTGCCCATGCATACACTTTCTGCTTCAAGAAGTCGATGCGCTCTGTGATGCGGGACATATAGTCTGGAGGACTTATGTCAGTCCCTGCAAATGCCCGCCTCACAAAGCGCATCACTCGAGGTCGAGTGTTGCCCTCCTTAAAACAGATTAGTTTGCCGATGAGTGCTCTGGCCACACCAATACGCCGCTCAATCCTGCACTGCCAAAATGGTACAGCTGGTTTCGGTCGTGTAGCTCCGTCATCAGGAAATTTAACGTGAGCTACACGACACGCCGCTACAGCCGCACAATACAGGATTGAGTGAGCATCAGTGAGGTTTTCGCAGTTGTCAAAATAGTTTGACAACTGCGAATCCAGAACAGCCACCAGCGCCCTATTTTTATTATGCATGGGCAAACGAGGTAAGCGTGGTCTAAGTTCGGGCGACATGTACCGATATTCTCGAATCGCACCCTCCAAAGCACTCCTCATTTCCTCACTGCACTGGGTACTTACATTAGTAGCCATGTCATTACTTACCTCGTCAGCGCGACTAACTAGTTGGTGGGACTGTGGTGGAACCACAGCCTGCGACGAAGAGGTAATGACCTGGCTACTCTGCATTTCGGTTCGCAAGCGATCAAGTACGGTGTCATCCAGCATACGATTACGCTGGATAACCCGCACCTGATCCGACAGTCGTTGTGCCGACACGTTGACAGCTGGCTCAAGCACCTGAAACAGAGAGAGCATCCGAACACGGTACGCGGTCAGGTTGTTTCCTCCCTCTGTAGCCCCATAGTATGAGCGCATGACGTTTTCATTGATGGAACTAGTCCATCGCATGCGCTGCACACTTCCGCCGGGAGCTGGGACCCTATCAGAGGCCGGTGGGCCTCGAAGTCCTAAGCCGTCCGGCGGCCGGCGTCCTCCCCGTCGACGAGCAGGTGGTGGCGTCGTGGGCGGGGAAAAATACTCGTCGCTCGAGCTCGACGCAACTGCCACGGCCGATGTCACAGCGCTCACGACGAGGCTGGGTTCCGGCGGCGGCGAGGCGGAGCTGAGCGACGGGCCCGGAGGTGGAAGGCGTGCATCACGGCGAGCTGCTGATCTTGTAATCAACAATAAATAGGGCGCAAGGGCAAAAAATACAGGTAGCAGGTACCTGTAAATCAGGAAAAGGGAGCTGTGTTACCCCAAATTTAACGCGAGCGAAGCCGCGGGCAAAAGCTAGTTTTTGATAAAGGGAGGATTATTAATTGTAAATAGGTTTGCTGGTTGTTGATGGCTATGGTTGAACTAGATTCAGGGTCAGGTTAAGTGCCAATTACAGGTCTATATAGGCGAGATGGCTTCTGTCGCTGCGTTTGCATGTTGTTCTAGTGTTTATGTCTTGGTGCTGTTATTTATGGGCTTACTAGCTTCAGCCCGCAAGTTTGTCCGCGTGGCATAGCTACTTTGGGCTAACGCTAACCCGCGTTATGATGAAAAAAAAAATTTTTTCTCTCCCCTTTTCAGCCCTCTTTTCCCCATTTCTTCCCTCTTTCCTCACTTAAAAAAATAGCCTATGTTCGGCACCAGGGTCTCAACTATCTCTGTACCAAAAATTCATCAAAATTGGTTTGGCCATTCAGGCGTGAAGACGTAACAAACAAACAAACTCACTTTCGCTTTTATAATATTAGTAAGGATGGGGATTTCCTTGTGAGTTTTATGCCTCTTGGAGAGTAATTGGAGAGTCATTGCTGACTTGAAAGCCTAACAGACCCAAGTCGGCCGTAGCAAGGAAAACCTGCTCAGGTGGAGATTTATTGATGATTCTGCACTGCAGTGTAAATATGGTGCGGTTCCACAAACGATGGGGCACTTAATATTGTGTTGAGTCCTTTTGTTTGTTCATCAACCTATGGACTCTGCAACGCAAGAGGATTCCTGACCACCGTAGACGCGGTTCTGTGGACGGTGAGCTATGGGTAGCTCACCATTCGTCCTTCTAGTGACGACATGCCGTGTCGACAGAGCGTTCATGTGCCGCGCTCGCCTCAAAGAGCTGTCAGCAAAGTTGAGGGGCTTACCAGGGCCATTGCCTGCCGGGGTTGCGTTTTTCTTAAGAGATGCCGCGTCCCCGGAACACAAAGGGCAAAAGAAGGACATGGGCAGGTTTTAGTCAGCAATAATCTGTCCATCTCCTCCGATCCGCCTAGAGTGGGACGTTATTTGAAGACGATGCAAGGTCTCCTTATTGATAGCTAAACTTGTGTTCTGCTTGGCTTTACTTTAGACTGTCTTGACAATAAAATGCGCAGAACTTTACTTGTTACTAACTTCACAGCCGCCATTTTGAATTACTATTTGATGTCTGTCCATTGTGTCAACTGTAATTTGTTCGAACTCGTTTGATTGAACCTTTAATGTATTTCTTTTGCTTGTAATTTCTTGTGTTTGTTCCCGGATTTACGGAACTAATTAAAAAGTAATCAGGAACAAGCAATTTTGTCTTAGCAACGGATCCCGTTGCCAAGTAACATATCGAGGAAACAGTTAATCAATTAATTGGTTTACAAAATGGCGTAAGGCGTACAGGATATTGTGATTAATTGCCTTACTTGTTTCATTAATCGTTCAGTTTAAATTAATTTGTATGGGAACATTTTAAGAGACTATTAAATAAATAAATATCTTGGGACAACTCACACACGGCTAACTGATCCCAAGCTAAGCAGAGCTTGTGTTATGGTAACCACACAACTGAAATACATACTTATATAATTTATAAATACATACATATTATAGATAAATCACATCCAGACACAGAACAAACAATCATGCTCATCACACAAAGTTTGTCCTGGGTGGGAATCGAACCCACGACCTCCGGCTCAGCAGTCAGGGCCACTAACCACTAGACCAACAGGCCCGTCCAATTCTTTGTTCAATTCTTTTGTTTTATCAAATTGATTTACCGTCACTGGAGCGGAATTTTGCGGTATGATAACCTCGTGCCTCGGTAAGCACGTAAAGCCGTTGGTCCTGCGCCTGATCTCACTCCGGTCGTGTCAGATTGCCGTCCCATCGGACTATGAGAGTGAGGGAACAGAGAGTGCACCTGAGCCTGCGCACACACGCCTGTACTATAATATCTCCCGCGCCGATAGCATATCTCCGCTGAGATTGGCCGCCCCGTGGCCGAAAACCGTCAGGAGGACTATATATATAAGATTTTTAAACAAAGATTAGGTATGCTCATAGATTTTAGTCTACCTGATTGGTTTAATACTTTGTTTTCCAAACATATCGACATTTCATGACATTAAAGTATGTTACTGTTGCACGGTGAAAATCTGCAGAAGGACCTATAAATATTTCAATGTGTGTTTAGCATTTTTTTTACATATGTATCTATAAATATCAGGTCGGCTTTTATCTAACCATTTTGCATTTAAATACCAGTATTTTACAAGGAGCGACTGACGTAATCCGACGATTTATTGTCGCCTTTACCTTAATTTGTATAGAGGATGATTTGTCCTACCGAGAAATACGATACAATCTTTATTGGAACTCTCAAGAACTTATAACTTCGGACACCTAAAGTAAGTGTCACATCAGTTTAGTCTTGATACTTTAGTCTGCAAGTTCGTAAGTAAAATGGTCAAGTTTTGCCTTTCCTAATGACCTATCCAGGCTAAAACTGTAGTATAATTTAACTTTCTTTTAGTACTTTGTCAAGTTTCCTCTACTTACATCTAAGTGGCAACATGAGTGATGTAGGTTTAGGATTTTGAAACTGTTTAGTAGCATTGTGGCTGGGAATTATTTATTAAGAAGAGTATGTATATGAATAGTTAGTAATAGACTGCTAATTTTAGAAGATTAACGGTTAATTGTCGGTTAGTGTTCTGTTTATTTGATGATTTAATCTTGACGAATGGCAGTTTAATGTTTAAGATATTACTTTCTTTTGTAATATCGTAACTATGCGTGAAAAACAGGAACAAACAACCAGGAAGCAAAACCTTCTAGGACAGGGATGGTGAACCAACGGCACGCGACCAAAAGAAAATGTTCTTTTTTTAAATCATATTTTGATTTCCTCCATTTAAGCATGCATTCTGCTAAAAGTGATCTAAGTTCACCCTATTCTAAAATATGGATCATAATTTACTGTTTTTTACATTGCTGGCTTCAAAACTCCATTCTTTCGACATATTCACTATCAAAATGTGTAAGAACATACTTATTATAAGTACAGAAACCGAACGACCGTCGGCCCTTGAGTCTTTTGTAAGTCACTGAACCCAAATAAAAAACTACAAGGAAACACAATAGGTATTTCGTATTCTTTTCGGCAAATCCTTTCATTTGATACCCTTATCATGGGTCTGCATCAAAATAACTAGTCCGCCATTGTGTCCAGTCACTAATTTTTTTTGGATGGATATCATCAAATAACTTCCCTCGCTCTGGGCGGAACGGGGGGAGCTTTTTACTGACTGAATCATATTCATGTTCCTTCTTTTGCCCTTTGTGTTCCGGGACTGCGATATCTCTTTCGAGATGCAGGTGACATTATTTTTGAATGATTTCAATTAACTCATCATCATGCATTGCCATCCAAACTAAACTAAACATGTATGTGAAATTTCAGTTCAACCAAAAACCGGAAAAAGGGCTAATTTTACTTATAAGGTCTTTTAAAAAAAAAACTTTGCCCCACACTAGGAATGTCTCCGGTATCGTGGGTGCGTTTACAAACATTTAAACTCACATACACAAACAGCCAGACCCGGATCAACTATCTGCAAGTCATACAAATATTTTACCAGCGTTCTGATCCATACAGTACCTACAATAAGTCTATTCACGGACTTGTTTATTTTCCACTAAAAAAACCCAGAACTACGTGTATTTTATTTTTTGTAATCCTTAATTATTTTTTTTTGTAATGCTTACTAATGTTATAAAAGCGAAAGTGAGTTTGTTTGTTACGTCTTTATGCCTTAATGGCTAAACCGATTTTGATGAATTTTGGGTACGGAGATAGTTGGGACCCTGGAGACTGACACAGGCTTTTTATTTTTTCTAAGTGGGAAATGAGGGAGAAAGAGTGAATAAAGGGAAAACTTAGCTTTGGTATTACAATCAATAAGGCGCAAGGGCAAAAACTACAGGTAGCAGGTACCTGCAAATCAGGAAAGGGGAAATAGGTTACCCCGAATTTAACGCGAGCGAAGCCGTGGGCAAAAGCTCTAATCCAAAAATCAAATAATACTTAGTTTATGAGTGATAGAGGGTTAAGTTAAGGTAAATGAAATGAAAGCGTGTTAAACATAAAAAGCAACCATCTCGGCTGCAAAACAATCACGAACACCTTAAACGAATACCTTCACATTATTGAGCACATCGATTAAAAAATCAATTCCGTTCAGTTCATAGCTGGGCGGCGCTCTGAGGAATCCAATAGACATTCAACTGTATTCAAGTATTCAAACTGAGATGAACCTCATGTTATTGCGAAAGTTTATGGATGGCGATACGATTTCGATTGGTCGTTGTGGAATTGCGTTTTTGAATCTCCACAACTCAGATAATAAGCTAGTTTCTAAAAAAATAATACCATTCCGTCTTTTAGATTACTCAAAAATATGGGACATGTATTTTTTTATTTGTAAAGTAGACAGTGTGCTTTACGAGGCTTGGAGGAATCTCAGTATGTATTGGGTGGTCAATCACTCATCCACGGACCATGCGCCTATTAACCTAAAGATCTACCCAGACGACTGTTATTATTCGGCCACGACACGACCTCATCCGCGAGCTTAGTATAGTTTTTTTTTAAAAACGTTGCCCTCCACTAGTTAGTTTCTAGGCCATACAAATATTTGTTCCATGCCCCCGCACGGAACAAATGTTTCGTACCCGCGACACGCAGCGCAGCAGACTCGAACCGACTAATGCCACCATCGATCGCTCAGCCACTGAGCCAACCGTGTCGTCAAAGCACCTACAACTTCAAGGGCTTGTACTTGGAGGGATAGGCAGAGGCTTATCTATAGAAAACTATTTTTTCCATGAGACAGGCCAATTTCCCGGAATCTGGGCCCTTGAGAAAAACATAATTACACTTTGGTTGTCCTGGGAAACCAGTCCAGGATCCTATGCTTAGCAGAAAGGCTTGTAAGCGTTTCAATGCTTTATTTGAAACTCGGTTAAAAAAAATGAAGTTTGAGATTCAACTTCTTTCTTTGGACATTTGTGTTCTAAGACTGCGGTATCTTTTTCGAACAATCCGCAACCCCGGCAGGTAGTGGCCCTGGTGTGCCCCTCTGTTTTGCTGACATCTCTTTGAGGCGAGCGTGGAACACGTGCCGTCGACACGGCCTGTCGTCATTAGACGGACGGACGTTGAGTAACCCATTGCTAACCGTCCACAGACCCGCGTCTACGGTAGCCGGGAGTTGCCTCGCGACCACGTACCACGTGTCACTGAAATAGCATCAAAAAATCCTGTTTGAATTCGTACTGGTTGGCCACCTGATTGGTACTTCTTGTAGTAATTCGGGATTACAAAAAGCTTTGATATACAACCTTTAAAAAAAAATCTTTACGTCAAAGTTGTCGTGTAATCTAAATCAATTACTGATCTGTGAGAACGTCCATCTGTTTTCTATCGTCGGTCGTCCTTCAAAGCGACGTTTCCGTGGAAATTAAGTTACTGCAATCTGTCCATCGCTCGATATGTAGGTCGTTCAGTGTATGTTTTCCCTTAAATTGAGCAATGTAACGTGTGTTTTATGGCCTCTCGTTGTGAGTGCCTACTTCAGTCGTTTATTGTGAGTTTGGTACAAATGTTACGTTGAGTTAATTATTTTGTATGTAGGTATTCGAAGGTTCGTTAGACTTGAGTTGTTGCTTCGGGTTTAGACTGTAACTTTGATTGAAAGTTTCATTTGTAAGTTGAGAAGATTTTGTCATGTGTGGTTATGAGTTTGGATTAATTCACTGTTAACGTAAGGAGTTACTGACTTTATTTAAGATATTTACATTAATATCAGTACCGCCTTATACAGCGTGTAAAGCAAGGCTTCACGAAGCCGTTAACCATGCATTATTTACAGCAAACTAAGCAACACTACGCAAAAAATATTGCTGGAAAACAATTCTTTTTTGTTAGAAGGTTCTCATGTATGGTCTAGATTTCTAGAACAAAAAAGTTATCGAAATGACGGGGATAACACAGGTTTATCTAATTGTTCCGGATCCGGCTGTAGATTAGTGAGTGAATAAAATGTAAAAAAAAAACGTTGCCCCACACTAGGAATTGCTCCTGAATCGTGGGTGCGTTTACAAACATTTAAACTCACATACACAAACAGACAGACCCGGAACAACTATCTGTAGGCCATACAAATATTTGTGCGGGGATCGAACCCGCGATACGCAGCGCAGCAGTCGATCAGTTTGTTGTTTATTTGTTTTTAAAGTCCTGTTATTAGTTGGAATTTCATACAAAAACAATTTTAGAAGTGTCTTTTTTTTTGCGGATGGAAAATCAAATAACTTCCCCCGCTCTGGGCGAAGCGGGAGTGTCCGACTTTTTGTTACTAAAACCCACCCATGTTCTTTCTTTTGCCCTTTATGTTCCGAGGCCGCGGTATCTCTTTCGAACAACCCGCAATCCCAGTATAAGCATCTCTCATCTCTAAATACGGCTTACGTCAATAACCTTGTATTATTTTGACTCAAGAACCACAATCAGAATATAAACCATGATGGGCTCTCCACCATCATCACCTTCAGTCCACTTTAACTTATAAGCCCTCTTGTACCAAAATTACCCACCAGTAATTATCGTAATACGGTAACAAGGAAAGAAAGTGCCTATTACCTTGTCTAATTCCTTCCTTTTCGTTCGTGGGACGAAGTTATTTATGTGCCTAACAATATAAGGGATAAAACAACGCTATTGTGATTTATTACGAAGTTGGAAGCTACGGATTATTTTCGGTAGTCCTTGAATCTTTTTTTATCGTAAATCCTATACTTGGGATCGAGTTTTCTTAGTTGTAGCCTTTTTTTTCGATTGGGTAATCATCAAATGACTTCTTCCTCTCTGGGAGGAGGAGTTGGGAGTGTCAGACTTGTACTGACTAAAACCCATCCATGTTCCTTCTCTTGCTCTTTGTGTTCCACGCGACTTGGTATGTTTTTTGAACCAACCCGCAGCTCCTTCAGGCTAGTCGTAGCCTGGAGTTTAGATTAGGTATGGGCGGTTACTGGCTTTGCAGTCAGGGAGTTTGACAGCCAGTCTAACCGGTCCGATACACAGATCGACATATAAAAAAATATCCAATAAGAGTTCTAAAAAAACGTTGCCCCACACCAGGAATTTTTCCTGTATCGTGGGTGTGTTTACAAACATTTAAACTCATATGTCACAAACAGCCAGAACAACTACCTATAGGTCAAAGAAATATTTGTTCCGTGTGGGGATCGAACCCGCGACAAACAGGGCAGCAGGCAAACGCTTGGCCACTGCACTAACCGTGCCGTCACCTCCGTTCCGTTGTACAGAACCCTTATACTAAACGCCATACTTACGTTGTCTAAGTCTGTTGAGTAGTTTCCTGGTTCAGTTCCTTAAACGACAGTGAATAATTTATTCGAGAAAGCGAAGAAGAGTAGATTATACCTCCTTAATTAATTCTTGTATTTCCCTAGAGTTACTCTTCGCTTGCAGCTAAGAGCTTTTATCAGTAACTATTACTATTGGCACTTATTTGAAGAGCCTCGTGCTTCGTTGGTATAGTGATCTGTGATCGCGACAGCTGAGTTTGATTCCTGGTTTTGATTTAGGGCTAACTGTTTTTATTCATTTATTTACAAACTGGCGCCCGCGGCTTCGCCCGCGTGCTGATCAAAAGAAAAGTATCCTATGTGTTATTCCAGACTATAATATACCTCTGTGCCAAATTTAATCAAGATCCTTTCAGCTGTTTTGACGTGAAAGAGTAACAAACATCCATACATCCATCCATCCTCACAAAAATTTGCTTTTATAATATTAGTAGGATGAGTAGGATTTATATATGTACCTACATACAAACAAAATACTGCCAGAAGAGCACAAAGGTACTGCTTATTTCTTTTAGTAACGGTGACTTTTGTTTGATTCATTTTCCATTGCTACTAAGAGGTATTAGGATATTGTCCATGTACATAAGAAGAAAAAATATGTATTATAGAAAATAGATAAACTACCGAAGCAATGTAGATGAAATTACCCTTTTTTTGGTTTAAGGACGGGAGGAGTGTCAGACTTGTACAGACTAAAACCCACTCAAATTCCTTTATGTTCCGGGGCCGCGGTATCTCTTTCGAACAACCCGCAACCCCGGCAGGCGGAGGCCCTGGCAAGCCCCTCTGCTTTGCTGACTCTCTTTGAGGCGAGCGTGAAACTCGAACGCGCCGTCGACACGGCCTGTCGTTAATAGACGGACAGACGGTGAACTACCCATTGCTCATCATATTTTTTTTAAAGGCTTGCAATGCTGTGCATGTCCAATTTAATAATTCGTTCAGGGTTCTGTTGCGACTGCCACAATTTTGCAGCACATCGGGGATGTTTGATAATTTGCGGATCTGAACCTCAGGGCACCCGTGTACAGCGATATGCAGTACGCCTTAAAGAGGGCTATTTTAATTGCTACAGTACAACGAGAGAACCTGCGAGCCAGCATGTTCGATATTAACCATGCCTAGAATTTATTTCCCAGGAGACTTTATCTGTAGGTACATAATGACCTCGTCCTTGAAATGTCAAAGCCGTCTCAAGGACACAGTATGCCAAGATGTCGGTTCAAGGTCATATGTCGTGTTGATACCTTACGGCCGTCCGTTTTCTTTCGGGGTGGTCGTAAAAGACAGGTTTTGGGGTGCTCAAGTTGTGATGAACTGCTGAAGTTGTCTGACATTATTAGAATTTATGAGATAAGAACCCGATTGGTCTCAATTGGTCCATGTAGATGGGATTTCAAGTTGTCAGCACAAAATTATTGTTAGTATTTCCTTGTTTTTTTTTGTTTGTTTGTTACGTCTTCACGCCTAAATGATAAAACCGATTTTGATGAATTTTGGTACAGAGATAGTTGGGACCCTGGTTTTTTTTAAGTGAGAAAAAGTGGACAAATTTAGATGCGAGCGAAGCCGCGGGCAAAAAGTAGTATTCTATAATTGTAAAGCCCACGTGTAAATACGGCATGGTTGGCGCAGTGGCTGAGCGATCGACTGCTGCGCTGCGTGTCGTGGGTTTTATCCCCGCTGGGGACAAATATTTGTATGACGGTTAATACTGTACTGACATAACCTGTCAAGTGCGAGTTGGACTCGCACATACAGAGTTCCGTAGCATCAAACAGTACAAAAAAAAACATTTTTAACGCACATTCAATTTAAATGGAAATTATACACTCAACCCGCAAAACTATATTTGTTCTTCATAGTATCTTAATGATCAACAAAACGTCGCAGATAGATTGATAAATTCCCGTATCTTAAAAAATAACCGCCTCTTATAAGAAATTAGAACAAATTTTATTTATTTAAACTTACGTACAATAGTGATACATAGGCGGACTTAATGCCATAAGGCATTCTCTACCAGTCAACCTTTGGGTAAAACACGATGTCATTGTGATAGGGTACAAAAATTATATAAAGATATATTTTTATATAGAATAGAAGAATGAATAGAATAGAAAAATATTTATTCGAAACAGACACAACACAACAGCAAAAAAAAAAGGTACACAGAACGGAAAAACATGGACAAGGTTGCGCTAAGCGTGCCCATAACGAAAGGGTTACCAACTCAGCATAATGCTAGATAGATATAAAAGTACCTATTTGTTTTCAAAAACGTATATACTTACTGATACTAATACACGTATACATATTAAATAAACTAATATGTAAATACATTTTAAAAATAAATATTTTAATACGACTTTAGAAGCAAATAACTTATCAGCCATTAGACTAAGAAAATAAAACCGGCCAAGAGCGTGTCGGGCTACGCTCAGTGTAGGGTTCCGTAGTTTCCCGTCCGTCACAATAAGTGTTCCCACTTATGAGTTTAAAGGTGGAGGAGCGTGCAATGTTGCACGTTCCGCGGTAGGCGCTCCAACAGTTTTTGTACAAAAAAGACAAAAAGTTGTACAAAATACAACTTTTTGTCTTTTTTGTACAAAAACTGTTGTGTCAATCAAGTTCAAAATGATTTTCCTAGAAAGTCCTTATAAAGTTCTACTTTTCAGATTTTTTTCATATTTTCTAAACTTATGGTTCAAAAGTTAGAGGGGGGGGGACACATTGTTTTTTACTTTTGAAGCGATTATTTCCGAAATTATTGACATTATCAAAAAATTATTTTAGTAAACCCCTATTCATTTTTAAATACCTTTCCAACAATATATCACACGTTAGGGTTGAAATTTAAAAAAAAATCACTTCCCACTTTACATATAGGGTGGCTACCCTAATAAAACATTTTTTTCCAATTTTTATTTTACCACTTTGTCGGCGTGATTGATATACATATTGGTACCAAATTTCAACTTTCTAGTGCTAACGGTCACAGAGATTAAGCGAGGACGGACGGACGGACAGACAGACATGGCGAAACTATAAGGGTTCCTAGTTGACTACGGAACCCTAAAAACTGTTTAAGCTTTTTATCTTGGTCTACGCAGGTTAGTAGAAAATAAAACTGTCTTTATCATTAAACTATTTTGACATTCGTTTGACCGTTTAGTTGCAGACTTGGCGTAAAACTTGATGCCTCGTTATTTTGATTATGAATTCTATTATCTCATCTTATTATCTCGCGTTAAAACGCTCTGAAACCTTAACTTAAAATGGATATTTATTACTGAACTGTAATGAAAACGCTAAGCTAAATTTATTTTCTTTATCAACTCGGTTTATCCCTAATTATTTTGGGTCGGCTTGACTACGATAAACTTTCACAAGTTATTGTAGCACTATAGAACATAGAGGCCTTGGTGGGTATTGCTTGAGGTGGCAGTTTCAATTATATTGTGCCATCGTCTTACCATATACTTGCATTCATCATTTTCCTGCCCTTGTCCCATTCTATTTGGGATATTGGCAACTTATTTTTTTTTCCATTCTCCCCTGTCAGGCGTCACGGCATCATTTACTCGTTTCTCCGTTATATCATTCCTTATAAGTCTTTTCTTTGGCTTTCCTCTCCTTCTCCAACCATCAACATTATTATCTATCATTATTTTAGTCAAATGCGTTTCGTCCCTCCTAATTACATGATATTCTACTTGTGCATAATATAAACTAAAAAAAAAACAAGTTTCTCGTATCCTTCTTAGTAAACTCTTTCATTAGATACCCATATCGTGCAAGTGCATCAAAAATAAACATTCCGCTATCTTTGAATGTCCGCCATATTGGATTTAGAATGACGTCTCTCCTCAGTCCTCACCATGCCTTATTATCCAAACTAAACATAAACTACTAATGTTCGTATGTAAAAAAATTTAAGCTAAAAAGGAAGCAGATAATTGGGACAAATATATCTTTTAAGATTTTTTGTAAAGTTACAAGTTAAACTAGTAATAGCGTGCCAAGAACTGCTTATTGTATGTTCTCATTTTTTTTGTATGGAGCACTTTAATCAAAATAATATGCTTGAAATATTTTTCTCGCCTCGTCGGGAAGCTTAGTCCGGATGACCCGCGGTCCGGAAGACCTTGACCCTTTTATTATGTGTGGCCGACAAACCCTTACCTATATTATCGGATCCGATCCGAACGAACCCAACAATAGATACATAAAGGTTTCAGGTTGAAATAAGAACTTATTCATCTAAGAAACCATTAAAAATCTATATATATGTATGAATTTTTGTTACTCTTTCACGCAAAATACTACTGAATGGATTTCGATAAAATTCTTCATACAAAGTGTATAACCTAGATAAAGATATAGGCTACTTTTATTTTCGTTGTTTGTACAACGTTCGTTTGGCTTTTTGCCCCAAAAAACGTTATATTTTTATTTCTAAAAATTATATTATTGTTATTATTTTGTTACAATATTTTACCATACACGCAAACTTTTCAGGGTTTATCTGTGTGCTGGCAAGCCGTTACTTTGTACATAATACATATTTAAAAAGTTAGAGCATAAGATTAGTGTATAGTTTCGTTTAGATTTGTAATTGTAGCTGATATTTGATGAGGTGACAACAAAAAGTATTTTTCGTACCCAGTTCGTTTGACAAAAGAAATTATCTACCCCTGTGCTAATAGGTAATACTTTTTGCAAAACTAACTCGCAGGCAACTTCTGTCATAATCGTGTCAAATATACGTTCTGGTAAGAAAAAAAATATCCAACTATCCGCACTCCGTGTATTCACCTACGTAGACTAAGGCCCGGCGCCCATTATCGGCATCGGCAAGGAAAAGGATCCTTCGGCATCCTATATGCAAGCGCACACTGTCGGAAACTATGCTTTGGCCTGCTGCAACGTTCTTAGGGATGACGAGGCGGCCGATACAGCAGCCTCAAGCATACCGAAGCGGTATTTTTGTCATTACGACCATATATCATGGAAATTTCTACTTTATTGACATTACGTTAATGTATATTGCTATTTGCCACCTAAAATCCTCAGCCGTGCCGATACCGATAATGGGCGCCCGGCCTAAGATATTATACATATTGTAGTATTTGGTTTCTAGCAGGGCCAGCAGGGCTGAGAACACACTATATCACTTATCACAGGCTCACCAGCACAACCAAGTCCCCGTTCCTGGTCCGCTTCACCTTGCCACCTTCCCGCCATCCGTGATGACTGACAGTTGACATTCGTGACAGCTACCCGACCACTTGTGTGTGTGAACAGTTTGTACATATCTATTTATTAATATGGGTAGTGTATCTATTTGATACACTACACATATTAATCGTTTCACCACATTAAAATCCGTTGCGTAGTTTTAAAGATATAAGTATACATAAGGACAGACAGACAGCGGGAAGCGACATTGTTTTATACAATGCTGTGAAGGTGTCAAAACAATTCAAAATTAACAAAATTAAAAGTCATTTATTCAAATTAGGCTGATAATCAGCACTTATTGAACGTCATATAACAAGAGACAGTCTCCCAAAACGCCTGCCCTTCGCCACGTCTGTCGTCTGTCTTCGTCTTTTAGCTGGGAAGAAAAAGTGGTGGAACAAACTCCCCAGCAACACAACTGTATGTCAGTTTAGAAGAACCGAACATGAGCCAACCCGCGAGTATAGCTACTAAAAGAAGTACAATTGCCAGGACATAGACCATATCTTCAAAAGCGGTCGTGATTACTCACAATTTCTGTAAATGGACGAAAATTAATACAAATTCTTGGAGAAATTTTCCGTGAAACAAGTATAATGAAACGCTTTATATTCTTTACGAAGTGAATGTGATTTCAGTCATTTAACGAAGATTGAATAAATAATGAGTCCTCCATTGCTACAGAGAGATTTATTTCCAAGATTTAGAAGACAGAAAGAACAGTAATCTGCGATGGATAAATTGAAGCGGACGTAAGTAGCTAGTATTATTTTCTAGGGCTGTAAATTGTAGCGTGGACAATGTAGAAAAGATTGAAATGAAGATTTTTGTTGGCAGGGTGCTTCAAACAGAGGGGCTTGCCAGGGCCTCCGCCTGCCGGGGTTGCGGGTTGTTCGAAAGAGATACCGCGGCCCCGGAACGTAAAGGGCAATAGAAGGAACATAGGTGGGTTTTAGTCAGTACAAGTCTGACATGCCCCCCCGCTCCGCCCAGAGCGGGGGAAGTCATTGGATGATTTCCCACCTGAAAAAAAAAATAGGGTGCTTCAAAAGGAAAAACCAGAACCCTTATAGGGTCCCTCCGTCTGACTGTGTAACTGTCTGTCAAGACCCTTTATCTCGGAAAAAGCGTGGAGGTATCGAAATTAAATTAAAAATTTCTGGTTCACAGACTTGAGTACCTATATGGTTTAAATTTCACTTAAAACTGTGAAAAAAACCACCTTCAAAGTCTACGCAGTCAAAAGAAATGGCCGTTCATGACGCAAGTTTGTAAGAAACCCACGATGCGCTGGTCTGCAAGCGCGAATAAATACAGTCGTTCTTAGCTGCGGACTTACTCACCCGTGCCTTGCTAGAGCCAGCCCGCATTGCTGAGCCAGTAAATTCAAATCGGTCCCTAAATAATATCACTCAGATCCAGCTTGTCCGTTTGCTGTCCTCTCCCAGCGACGCGCTAAACTCGAGGCTCGTACTCCACAGGAGTAGCCCTTAGCGTGTAGTCGCTTAGTTTGTAAATTTTTGCCTTGGCTGGAGGCCTTAATTTCAAGGCATCCACAAGAATTGCCCGGTTAAGCAGACGAAAACCTCAAAACAGGTCATACAAATATTTGTTCCGTGCGGGGATCGAACCCGCGACATGCAGCGCAGCAGTTGATCGCTCAGCCACTGCGCCAACCGTGTCGTCAAATTGTTCCGGGTATTGCTGTTTGTGAGTTTTAATGCTTGCACTCACGAACAGAAGTACCTAATTGACAATGTGGGGGAAAGTTTAAAAAAAAAACTGTGTTCACCCAACTATGCTGAATACCAGTATTTACATGGAGCGACTGCCTATCTGACCTCTTTAGTCCAGTTAGTTAGTCTAAATTACACAATTGAACACCAAAACTTAATGAACAAAAGCTATTTACATCATTAACAAGACATTGAAAACCACTTAAACTCTTTACAAGCAATAACTGTATAAATACACAAACAACAAAGTTTAAAATAACTTCAGCGGGTAGACAGAAGTCTCTAATTTTAGCTCTCTAAGCTCATAATTCATTTGATAAACACGCTTAGACATACAGACATAAAAAAATAATATTATAAATATTTAAATCACACCCACCTGTGGTTGTTACTTTGGAAGAAAACTGTTAAATATTTTGAAAATAAACAAAACATAACATGATTTATATGAAGCAACGCTGGACTTTTAACAGGTTTTGAAAAGTGTATATTTCATCGGTACTCACGACGGCACATCAACCTACACCAAACCATTTTAGCCCGATCTCTCTACTACGGTGTGCGATCCGTAGTAGAGAGATCAGGTTTTAATAGTTTGAGTAGGTTGACCTGCCGTCGTGTGTACATTTCTGGGTTTATTCTAAAATGTTACAGCTGTCTGTCTGTTCGGTGAGACGGGTAATATATTGAAATCTATGATTTTCATACGTTTTTCTTACTAAAGAAGATTTTATTTGTAGAAAAAAGGGCAGTGCGCGTCGGATTTGCACAGAGATTCTGTACAAACTTGCGATATAAATGGCCATTTCTTATGAATGCTTAGACTTAAAGATATAGTTTTTTCACAACTTTAAGGGATACCTCTACACGTTCCCGAGATAAAGGGTCTTGACAGACAGACAGTCAGGCAGACGGAAAACAAAGGGATCCAATAAGGGTTCCGTTTTTTTCCATTTGGGGTACGGAAGCCTAAACACGTTACTAGCATTTCAAATTGTGTGTCATGCCTATAGATATTGTCGTGTAAATATACAGGGTTATTTGTAAAACACTGGCAACGTCTCAGGACCATGTTACTAACATCATAATCAACAAATTTTGGTCTAGGACATTAAAACATTTATCATATTTTAGTTCATCAGATTTTCATACAAAAATAAAAATATTGAAATTGAACGCTCTAAATGTTACGCAATCTATGCGAAGCAAACGTACCTACAAGCGGCGGTGTAGGTTTGTATGTAGGTACAGCAAAATACGGAGTTGAAATGTGTTAGATAGGACAACGAAATCTTGAAGATCGGTTTTTGGTAAATGTAAGTATAAAATATTGTAAAAAATCATAGAACAAAAGTTGTTGTTTATGATGATTGTAATACAGTCCTGCAAGGTTGTCGGTGTTTTACAAATAACCTTGTATATATTCTAGCCTTCTCACTTAGTGGTTTGAAAGATAGATAGTAGCCGATTCTCAGACTTACTGAATATGCATAAAAAATATCATAAGAATCGGTCGAGCCGTTTCGGAGCAGTATGGGAACGAACATTGTGATACGAGAATTTCGTATATGTATTTTTAGGAGTTTCAGGTTTGTGAATACGTATTGTTGGGATTCAGGTTAATTAAATACTTTACATTGTGACCCTCGTCTGCTGAATTCAAAACTTCAGACGCTTCCCTGAATACTAATTTGGAAGCTATTTCCAGTAACTGCTTGTCTGAATATGTAAGTATATGTTTATGTATAATGAGCAGGATTTTTTTTATATATTTTTAACGTTGGAAGTTTCTTCGGTATTGTGGGTGGGTATAATATATAAACTAACAAACAGTCAGTCCGAGAAATACGAACTTTAGGTCATTTACAAATATTTGTTTGGTTGCGTAATCGAACCCGCGACTCGCAGTGTAGTAGCCAATCGCTCAGCTACTGCGCCACCTGTCCCGTCAAGTGTCTATTAAGCATTTTACAAGATAAAAACTCGAAGTACTTGCAAAATGTGTGTCTTGGGGTAAATAAAGAATTGTGGCAGCATTTATTTTTCGTAAGATCACGCTTGTAATCCAAGAAGGATTAGCAGGAGCTCAGTACATTGACAGACTACTACAATTTCTCTCTGCTCTCTCTCATTAAAAGTCTGACGCTCCTTCCAGCTCCGTCCAGGGCGAGGGAAGATATTTTAAAAAAAAGTACAAAATTTTCTGCTTACCTACGTAAATGAACAAACTAACTTCACATTTTCTCCTTTAAAAATGATCAATAAGGTGAATAGTTTTCGTAAACCATTTCCTTGAATCGCTTATACGCGAACATTAAATGAAACGATCCTTTCAATGGAGACTAAGAAAGTTCAGTAAGTATAGTTTGTATCTATCTCATACAATTACGTTCACTGGGATTGTTAATGTGAAAACATACAGCTACTAGAAACGCGCGGGGCAGAGCAAAAACCTTTCTTAAAACGTCAAATCATTCGCAAATAAGTCCCTTTTTTGAGACAGTGCTTATTACCATTCCTTATGGTAGTCTGTCCAGTACCAACAGACCGAGTCGACGGTGCGTTCGTGTTCATCACGCGTTTTAAAGAGATGTCAGCAAATCAGAGGAGCCTGCTAGGGCTACCGCCTGCCGGGGTTGTGTGATTTTCGAAAGAGATACCGCGGCCCCGGACAGCCTAAAGAATTTCAGCGACTACCCTGGCACTTTCACCTTAAGATACTGTTATTGCAGTATCATACATTTACTAAGTAAAAGCTATAATGAATCTGAACCAAGAGCATTTTACACTCTGACCCTGGAAGTTCTGTAGCCCGTCGGCTATTTCCTTATTTTTGACATGTCTATCCCGGGGGGGGGTTTTTTAAAGCAATGTCATCTCGCAGTTTAACCTAGGAGGTTGTCGTCTGCTTAACCGGGCGATGCCTTAAAAATTAAGACCTCCAGCCAGGCCATAAAACTTACAAACTAAGACTACACGCTAAGGGCACCCCCTGTGGGGTACAAGCCTCGGCTTAGGGCGTCGCTGAGGGAAGACAGCAAAGGGACAGGCTGGATCTGAGTGAAAATCCCGAGTTACGCGTGTATGTTGGTTTTATAGCTGAAAGCGCCACTGATAAGAGGAAAAAATGGAAACTGAGCACACGGTGTGTGACCTTGTGTAGCGTTTGTATACGTAAAAGTGCGAATAAGTATGACTTTTTCAAAGGTGATATTTGGTGACATACTTCTTTGTTTTAACGAATTTAGAAGTTTGCAGGATTAGGTACTATAATGCCAAATACAGTGGGACCAGAATACAGGGTGTCCTGTCCAAATGTAAAAATATAAAAAAATGATAAACGAAGTAAAGAAACTGCTTGAAATAATTATTTAATTAAACCTTTTCTTTATAGAAAATGAATGCGTATTTAAGTTTTTTTGACAGTCATTTCGTCGAAATGTGTGTCTCGTCGTACACAATCCTGGAATATGTCGATCGTTTTCCGCGCTCCGCGGTGGGGAAGTGATCCCTAAATGTTTTTTATTTTCCGAACAGTTCACCGATGTCCGCTTGATTTGGTCAATATGCTTTACTTTTGAGGTCTGGCGATCTGGCTGGCCAAGAGACGGCTTAATAGTTTGTTTGGGAAGAATTCCCAAAACAAAGCTGTAGTGTCTCTATCAGTATGTGGCGTGGCGCCATCTTACTGAAACTATTTATGTGTGTGTAATTAAGAAAGAATATTCTTTCAGTATTTGGAGAAAATAATCATCGAATTTCCGTCCACAGTAATGGTTTGTCCTCGAGAATTTTCAAAATAATAAGGTCCAATTATGCCATCGGCTTATAATAATACTTATGACAAACGGTCACCTTGGGGCTCTGGAGTAACTTTTGACGTTTTTCAAACGTGAATTCTGTCCATTACGGCAATTCTATTTGTTCACGTATCCGTTGAATTGCGAAAGCACGGTGTTAACCAGTCAGTACATCATGACTAAATAACCCGCACGGATGACAAATCAAAAGCGGCATCTCGCTCGCCCCTCTGCTCAATGGTATAAGAACAGTTTGGAATTTAAATCCTGATTCTGTTTCCCTGTACATGTGGAGGTTTAGAACCATAATAAAACATAGATTTTAGACAAAGGCCACAGTTGTGGCAATCAATCCATTTTTGTACGAACAACTTAGTTAAACAAGGTGCAAATACATGCAAAACCTCCCTTGTGGTTTGTAAAGCCGTTAAACTGAAAAAAAAGAACTATGAGAAATTGAATTTCATAAAAAAAAAACTGGACTTTTTAAGGAACTCACGCGATTAGCATTTTGTATAGTACGGCCAACTAGCAGCGATACGAAAGGTCATTAACCTAAAAAACAACTGTGGCGTTGACAATCTAATATTTATCTCTTTCCATCTTGTGCCTTTGTCGTAATGTCTCGTTCTCCCGGCAAAAACATGACAACGTTAAGACGGGTTCGCCAACATTCGGGCGGCCATTTTAGATGGGGTTTTAGCATGGGTTTTGTTTACATTTGGTATCGCTTCTCGTTGGCCGTACTTTAGTAAAAAATATATTATTTCCAAAAGCCATTGTATAGAAGCGGTTCTTTTACAGGGACTGAGAAACCACAACACGACCACAAGACTTGCATTTATCATGTTACATCTTGAGATAAGGAAAGAAACAAAGTAGATGAGGAAAGAAGAAGTGACAAGTTTATAAAAAGCCAAGGGTTTCTTACGAACTAGCGACATAAACGCCAATATCTTTTGATTGTGAAGACTTAGATAGTTAATTTTTCACAGCTTGAAGGGACTGTAGACTTAAGTACACAGTTTTAATTTCAACTCTATAACTCCAAAACGCGTTTCGGAGATCTTGATAGACAGGGTTATAAGGGTTCCGTTTTTTTCTTGTGAGGTACGGGACCCTAACAATACTGTCGAACATAGAACCTCCTTTTTTAATGTCAGTTAAAAATGATTTTACAGAACTTGCGTGCCAGTTCTAAAAAATCCATCGCCCGTATGTTTTCTATCCATCTTAATCTTGAATCCGATCACATTGAAACTTTCCGCATTTCAACTTGAGACGTCGGCTGTCGTTTCACATAGTAACTATTATGTACGTATGTTCAGCCTTGTTACGAGAACCGGGGGTTATAGAGAACTAACTTAAGGCGCTGTACAAAGCAAACACTTTGTGAAACGTCTAGATTTTCGTCGCAAAGTTAGCCGTATCTGTACATGCCACAAGCCAAATAAGTACTAATTTAAAGTTTTTTTTTCGAGCCAAGTAACAGATGGCGCTACCATCTTTATGAAATGTCGCTCGTGAGGTTTACAAGTTTCTGAACATGTCACCCGACTAAAACGATTTTAAAGACGTTATCACGTCAAAAAATACAGTGTATAGTCAGATACATAAAGTAAAGACTTAAACAAAAACAGTTTATAAAAGTGGTCTAGTACTACGAAAAAAAAAAGTTTAAAAAGACCACGAAAAAAATTTTTTCGTCTCGAAATTCTCAATTTTTTCAGCGACAACCATCATATTTTTATATCATAACAAAGGAAATTTTATAGATTAGAGACATATCTTAAACTTTTAAAACAATTGTAATGTAAGCAAATGTAATTTTTTCGACCTTATTTCTATTCTTTCGATGCACTACTGTCGTATACGTGTCAGACCACACCTAGTCTGCAGCTAGCCTCACCTCCGCGACTGCCTAAACATTAGCTTGTTACCGCGCCTTCAGTGTTGTTATATAAATAAAAATAAATATCTTGGGACAACTCACACACGGCTATCTGATCCCAAGCTAAGCAGAGCTTGTGTTATGGTAACCAGACAACTGATATACATACTTATAATTTATAAATACATACATATTATAGATAAATCACACCCAGACACAGAACAAACAATCATGCTCATCACACAAAGTTTGTCCTGGGTGGGAATCGAACCCACGACCTCCGGCTCAGCAGTCAGGGCCACTAACCACTAGACCAACAGGCCCGTCAAATCGTCGGATATTGATTGCTAATCTTTGAAACTTGTATAATTTCTGGTCAGTCCCTTTTCAGATCTTAGCGGATTGGCTGAGGGAAAAACCACGAGCTGGGCTAGACTATGATATGGGGTTTATTCCGATATTACATTTTAGGAAAATTGCAGAGAACTTGTCAAGGCGGATCTATATTAAAGCTTTTTGAGCTATAGCCCAGGGCCCTTTGAAGGCAAAGGGCCATCATTTACCATTTAAGACAATAGACGATTGTGAATTTAAAAAAAACAAACACTGTAATTTGGCAGCTTTACAACTTTCCCATAAGCAACCTTACCAAACAGAAAACTACTAATAAAAAGCTGGGCTATATTCAACTAGAAGTGCGCCTGATATTATGTGGTCGTATGTACCTAGTATATCAGTATCGAAAACAGGTTTTTCTGACATAAGGGTAATTACTTGGTTAATTAAGCAGGCCCTCAAATAGTATTAGTCCAGGGCCCCGCAAACTCACGGTCCACCTCTGGAACTAGTTTTATTGAAACAACTGAAGTCGATAGATTACCTTTTATTACTGCCCATCCTATTCTAATGCAATGTATTTCATAACAGATCTTACTTACTAACTACATACATACATACTACACCACAAAATAATTTAAGAATGCGAGAGAGTTGGTCTGTAGCAAAAAAAAATGGAACAAGTTGGAGGCGGCCTATAAGGGGTTCCTATAAAAATAAGTCGTATGATACTATAAATTTAAACATAAGCTATAACATTACTAATACTAGAGTTCTTTTCCTTTTTTTTATTAACTGTAGTTAACAACAAAAGATTTGTAAATATTTTATTAATTTATTAGAAATAAAAAAGGGTTTTTAATTAGTTATTTGTTGGGAGAGAGGCCGAATGCTAAAAGTGGTATATCCTTCTAATATTACAAATGTTTGTGGGGATGGATGGGTGTATGGATTTTTGTTACTCTTTCACGTCAAAACGGCTGAACGGGTTTTGATGAAAATTTGGCACAGAAGTAGTTTATAGTCTGGAATAACATTGTTTTTTCGACATCAGGCGGGAGAAGCCGCGGGGGCTAGATAGTCATTCATAAAATCCAGCAGTTTTTTATTTACCTTTGTATACAATCGTAAAAACATAAGTTTCTTTTTTACATGATCCCGTCGGTGATTGGTTCATCCAAAACAAATCGTAAATCGGAATCCAATAAAACGATGATAATAATAATCTGCGTTCTGTAATAAAATGGTTTACTGCAACATTATTGGGATTATCATATTCATGACAGTCGTAAACAAATGAAAAGCGATGTAATACAGGGCATAAAAGAATGCCTTTAGAAAGAAACAGAATATTTGGACTGCACTAGAAGTTTATATTCATATTATACCCATACTGTGATAATCAAGTTTATTATTTTTAGTATTTAAATTCGAAATCTTTCCTACTGACAACCCACCTACATAATATTCGCTGCACATTTCCCGACATCCGTGTGTCACTAGCAGGATTCAGCAGAATACCAGCGTCAGGTAGTTTACCTGGCATTATGCTGAGCTGGACTCCTATTTGGTGCAATTTTGAGACACGCACTGCCCAGTAGTGGGCGACCTTAATAAATATATGTGATGTGTCTAAATGCCTATGGGTCGATCTAACTTAGTCTACCTTACTTTTTTTTAATGTGTTCCTTTTTTTTGTGTGATGTTTTTTTTGTATTAATTTTTGTATTGTGTCTTTTGTTGCATCAAATAAATGATTTATCTATCTTATAGGACTAGGTCTGAACAAATACCTGAAGCCTAGACAAATATAAGTCTAGATAAAATCGAACCTATTCACCACTCGCCTGCTAACTTATTTTTAATTCTTAGCCTTGTAACAGAGTGAGTATTTCACCCTCTCTGTTGCCTCAACCTCTCCTTTTGGCTCAACATTGTTTTTTAAATATTCATATTTCGAATTTCATTCTGTCATTTCATCTTCAACAATCATTTTTTGGCTCATTACATTTTGGATCACGGCTAGCAGCCACAGCTGTATTTAAAATCTACAAATCCTATTTGAATGTATTAAAATCAGTTCGTGCTTCATAACCAGTTTCAGTATCAGTTTATAGTGCAGTTCAGCTTTGTTGTGATAATATTTCACCCCTTTAATATGGTCCACCCTTGGGGATAAAATAAAGAAACCAAAACCTGTAGTGGCTATTATTTGTTCACTTGTCCGAACTTACATCTATAACTGCGGCCTCGGTCGGAGGGCAACGAGCGAGTGCCACAGCCTGATCAGTCCCAATCTATGGACAACTGCAGTACTTTTGCAAATTATTATGCCTTGTGACTTGGATAGTATCTACATCTTTTCTTTTTGACATTCAAAAGTGCCTGTAACGGTCTAATCAAACGAATAAAATAAATGATTTGTGTTTGAGTTTTTAAACGATACTATGAAATGTCTAGAGACGAAATGACAATGTCCGTAATGAAATGCCTTTCATTACGGACTTAAGACACAGATTAGATACTTTTTTTTTCGGATCAAGTAACTTTGGAGCTGTGTCAGACTTGGACTGACTAAAACTCATCGATGTTCCTTCTTTTTTTTTCATTTTCCAGGGCCGCGGTATCTCTTTCGAACACCCCGCAACCCTTTCAGGCCTCTTTTGCTTTACTTGCAGATTCAATATTGACTCCTCTCCAAATCGACTCACAGTAACCCATTGAAAAATGACCCTTAAATCAACTTCCTTACGGTAAAATCTTAAAAAAATCACTTCTAAGAAATGTATGATCTGTGGACCAGGGCCCAACCAATTCGTCTTCTGACATAACTTATTCAGAATCTGGAGTTACGACTACTGATTTATTAGCATCATTACCGTATAAACATGACAAGGACTTTGGAATCGCTCGTAAAATTGTGTCAGGGACTCAAGGAGTCGAGATTTTAGGATTGTTTGACAAAATACTGTCGTGTTTCAAGAGTGGGAGCGTCGTAAAGGGTAAGGTAAAGAGGTGTTGAACAGGAATTTGATAGTTTAATTTGGGCTCGATTGTGTGCTGACCTAATTTTTGTTTGATTGCCACCTTTTAGGGGGTGCAACATTTGGTTCCACCCTCACCTGATTTCTGCTACTGTTTGTAAGTGTGAGCAGTAGCATGATACCCCTTTTATTGCGTAGGGGATTTCATCAAATAACTTACCCTGCTCTGGACGGAGCGGGGGGGGGGACTGACAGACTTTAACTGACTAAAACACACCTATGTTCCTTTTTTGCTCTTGTGTTCGGCGGCGCCCGACGACCTAAGCTTCTGCCACGGCGGCTGGGTTGGTTTGAGGTTCTCTCCCTCAAACGTCCAGCCACCTCCTTCGCTTATTAGGTACACCTATGCCTAGCTCTTCTGAGATTACAGGCGTGGTATTTTCTCCTTTTCATCCTACTGGTGCATGCGGCTTTGCCCGCGTGATATCGAAAAAGTATCCTATGTGTTATTCCAGACTATAAGCTACCTCGGTATGGGTGTTTGGATGTATGGATGTTTGTTACTCTTTCACGTTAAAACGGCTGAACGGATCTTGATGAAATTTGGCACAGAGATAAATTATAGTCTGGAATAACACATTGGATACTTTTTTTTTCGATATCACGCGGGCAAAGTCGCGGGCGCCAGCTAGTCCAAAAATATAATTCTCTTGTTCGAATCATCTGCATCTATAACTCTACCAATGAATGCAAATCCATTCACAGTCAAGGTATTCTTCGCTAAATGAGTTGCTTCTATTTTCGCTCCGTATAATGCAGTTCTCACTTAATTGCCGTCAGTATACAATTGAATAACAATGGCGGCGATCCGATTGTGCCTGAGCTTACTGGCAGTTGTTTAACGATGTTAGATCTTGCTTCCGCGTCCAGAAAATTAAGGTTTTTATCTTTATCCGTGTCTTTGTTCGTTTACACTAGGAATTTCTCCTATATCGTGGGTGCGTTTACAAACATTTAAACTCACAAACACAAACAGTCAGACACGGATCAACTATCTGTAGGTCATACAAATATTTGTTTCTTGCGGGGATCGAACCCGCGACACGTAGCACAGCAGTCAAACGCTTAGCCACTGCGCCAACCATGTCGTCAAATTGGTACATTATCATCTGATTTATTTAGATCTTTTTAGGTTTTACCCGCGACTTTGGTCGACATAGGTCTACGATTAATTAAAATAACAAAGAAACTGACTTACAAATAAATTAAAAAATAGCGTCAAAATTCGTCCTTAACGCTGTCAGTTGGTAATCTCCCGAAGAGATTGGCCTTGTTTCCACGTTGCTTGGCACCGCTTAGCCTCATGCCGAAATAAAAGTCAGCCTTTGGGTCAAGGGAAGTGTCAACTGAACGTTTTGAGATATCTTAAAAAAGCAAAAGCAACAGTGAGCACTAGGCACTATGGTCCCAGAGTTTCAACCGCAAACTGCTCGAAAATATAGTTACCAAAAAGGTAGGTACTATTTACGTTGATTGAGGTTCTAGAACTCCGCGATTAGCTTAAATATTATTTTAGCTAGGAATCAATCTTTTATTGGTTTACATTCGTTACTTGATGTGTCAGGTGGGAATACACTATCATCTGCTTTGTTTTATCGCCGTTTTATTTTAATGCATATCATGACAATTGTCAGTTGTCAAATAATTGAAAAAATTAGGCCATAAAGCAAATTTGCTCACCTTTCTAAGATATTAGCCTAATAATATATAGCCCATGTCATTTACTAAGTTGAAATCTATGTCCTTGTCAAATTTCACTACGATCCGATCAGCCGTGTCGTGAGAAGGTAACAAACATACAAATACGGTTAACAGTTAGGGGTCTAAAGCTAGACAGATATGGTTGTATTATACTTACAAAGACTAGCAAAAGTTTCCGTAAAATTGATCAAATTTCAAAGATTTCGTTCAAGCAGTTCGTCTATAGCAAAATATAGTGAAGGAAATGCACGCAAACATTTTTAGATAGACGAAGTAAGAGGTTGCTGAGTTATTTTTCCAGGAAATCTAAGATGCAATTCTGCATCGACTTCCATTTTCCACAGCTTATAGAAATTCGTAATACCGTTTCGAGAACTTTTATTGCTGACACAGGTTCGTATTTAACTGGCGGATTTCGCGAAGGGCGTCAAAATGAAGACGGGGGGTTTTCCACGCCTAAGGCAATAGGGGAGATTGGGGAGGACTATCGATCCTATCGCCCTTGACTCTCCAGACCAGACTCTAGAACTATAACAATATGATATAGATATACTACTACTTACTGCGCCCGTAGTTGCTTCGTCTGGTGTTAAAACTAACGTGTTATACTTTTTTTCAATTTGTGAAGATTCTTTTCTAAACGCTCCTTTGTGAATATGTTGACATTGTCGACCTCATAGATCAGCAATCTAGGCTTTTTAACAGACCATCTCAAACACATCTGCATTATAGTCCTCATGTAAGTTGGACAAGATTTTCGTCTGGAACTTAAAAGAGGCTTTGAACTTTGAGTTTGTTTCGGCTATTTCTTTTCAGAGTAGTCGGGTACAAAACACCGCCCTCATCTAGTTTGTAAAAACCTATTTGCTTAATAAACTTCACTTATCATTTAACTTTGTTAGCCTTTTTATCTTGTTCAACGTCTTTAAAAAGTATGCAACGTCTTATTGCTTACGCTTACCTTCCATACTTACGTACTAACGCTGTAACATAAATATCATTGTAAAACCAAATGATTTTAAAAGGTGTATCCTTGGATTTTCTTGCCAGTTCTTCTCCATAGGAAACGACTCACCCGAACTGTGCACATTATCTCAACGTTTTATTAGCTTTTTGTTTTAGCTTATTCGTGGTCTTCGCATTTAAACGGCTTTCAACAGTTATCAGTTTTATATTTAATTATGACACTAAATTTTATTGAACGCGGTTCAGTTCGTCAAAATCCTTTTTTATACTAAATGTGCTTACGTTTGGCCGTAACTTGCCTGGTGTGAAGCGAGTAAGTGGCCTCGGTAGGTTTCACTGGAACTTTGAAGACTGCCTGCACTTCTATGTTCCCTGATCATTATAATCTGTATAGATTATGATGATGTGAGTTCCACAGACTGGAGGTTCGAAGATTCTGCTGTAAGTTCACCACGTATTAACAGTGGAAATCAAATCCATCTAACCAGAATAATAACATAAATATTTGCGACATTCCACATACAGTATACAGCACACTAATTGTGTTTGGTGCCACAAATATTAATCTTGAAGACGACACGTCAAGGAAATATCAGAAACTGTAGACAGTATAATAATATCAACTGTACAAATATTTCCAGATACTCTTGCTGTCTCCAACAAACTACCGAAGAACGAAAATAAACCTTACATTCGCACCACTAAAGTAGAATTTGATTTGCAGTTCAACAATCACAAAACATGTCTGCAAATTCGGTCATATGTTGGTTCGGAAACAGTTTTCTTTGGAAGATATTCGGTAAATTTATTTATGTTGGATGTTTTCATTGTTGATAAGTATTATATACATATTTATTAGTATTATTATATATTAGCGGGTTATTTAGCTGTCCATATTGGACCTGCTGGGGTCAATAATATGTTTTACCCTCTTTTATCAATCGAGTCTTTTCTCAATTCATTCTTTTGCAACAAAACTTTTTACAAGCTTTTTTGGGAGTCTATCGCTAACGTAATGTTAGTCATAATCATAATTCAATGATTTCACTTAATTACAGAGTTTTAATATGAAATTCTTTAGATTAAATTTTCTATTTTGTCTGTTTAGGTTTTTAGCGGACTTCAAGTAAAGAAGTTCTCAATTCGACTGTATGTTTTTTTTAATGAGTCTTACGTCTCAGCCACTGCGCCAACCGTGTCGTTAGAACTTTATCGTAAATCCAACGAAATCCCCAGACTACATAAGCACATAACCTGTGAAATTAAATTCCAACGCAAATATAATGGGAAAGGATTTCAATTTACAAGTGGATGTTGTACTATGATATTCTACTCGTATTTTGTTTAACAATTTCACCCAACGTTTCCACTTCAAATTGGTTTGCCGACGCAAACGGATTGAGTTTATTTCCCTCCCACCTGATGTAATCCTCCTCGGGTTTAACTTTGACGCCTACAGGAGCAAATAAATGAGAAAGCGTCCGTAACTAGTTCATGAACTAAATCATTTTGCAACCGTTGCATTTCTTTTTTTTTTCTGAATGGCATCTCGCAGTTTAACCTCGAAGGTTGTCGTCTGCTTAAAAAATTAAGCCAGGTCAAAAAAACTTACAACCTAAGCGACTACACGCTAAGGGCACCCTCTGTGGGGTACGAGCCTCGGCTTAGGGCTTCGCTGGGGAAGGGCAGCAAAGGGACGGGCTGGATCTGAGTGATATTATTTGGGGTCTGATTTGAACTTACTGGCTCAGCAACGCGGGCTGGCTCTAGCAAGTGACAGGTGGGATTGCATTTCTTACAGTTTCAAGGTATATATTCTTTCTTATTGAAGCCTGTTGTTCTCTATCTTTATAACTTTGCCCCACACTAAGATTTCTCCCGTATCGTGGGTGCGTTTACCAACATTTAAACTGACATACACAAACAGCCAGACCCGGAACAACTATCTGTAGGCCATACAAATATTTGTTCCGCGCGGGGATTGAACCCGCGACACGCAATGCTGCAGTCGATCGAAAATGGATCCGAGCTATGTAAAAAAATCCAACAACCACAAAAACGCCCCATCACCAAAACGAAGGATCGTCAAATCCAAATTCAATTTTATTATCCGCCGAACTTGGCTACCGAAAATTAATCCAACTCTGATTCGAAGATTACATTCGGGATTGTTCGGATACAATCGATTAAATTCTACTGATACGTTTGGATATGTTGCGGATAGCGGTACGGTCATCGGTATGGGTACCTTCATGATTAATTGTGTAAGGAGAATGGACAGCATAAACAGTAGCATGATTCTGCATATTTGGCACAGAGGTAGATTAAAGTACAATCTTTTGATTCAAAATAAAAAAAAACAAAATCAAAAGTCATTTATTCAAATTAAGCTGATAATCAGCACTTTTTGAAGGTCAGATTACAAGAGACAGTCCCACAAACACGCCCTGCCCTTCGCCACTTCCTAGTGTTTTAGCTGGGAAGAAGAAGTGGCGGAACAAACTCCCCAGCAACACATCTGTCTGTCAGGTTAGAAGAACCAGTTTTTTTACAGTTCCGTTTATCACAAGAAATTATAAAAAAAATAAGAAATTATTCATTCATTGTCACTTGTCAGCTAGCAAACACCAATTATATATAAAAATAAAAAAATTACCCAAGTCTAAATAATAAATTCATTCACCAGTCTAAAACATTAACATTAACAGTTTCAGTCCTAATTATTTTTATATAAAATTAAATCCTATTATTTATTTGCTGCATGCAGGATAACTAAAAGAAACGGTCCGGACATGTTTGCCACATCTTATGGCGTGCAAATATTATGTTTATGTTAAAAAATAATACTAACATCATGGTAGCTAAGTGAATAATAAAAAAAAAATTGACTGCCAGAAAAGTAATAAAACTTAAATAATCTCAATTTTTTATAAAACATTAGTCAATTAATGTCAAAATTACAATGCAATATATATTATGTCAAAGCTTTTTTTTTGGTAGGGCCACTAGCAGTTCAACTCGCTGTTGAGTTGTTTTTCTGCTCAAACGAATTATATTATGTCAAAGTTAAGGCTTACGCTAATTATAGATTGGTGTCAGATTGGAAAACACTGATCTACACTAATATTTCAAAGAGGTTTGTGAGTTTGTTTATGCGGGGTTAAACCTTTCTTTTACCTTGTTAATAGATACTAGATATTAATTTATTCTTATAACTTGTAATTAATATTACGTGTATTGTATTGTACAAGAATACTTCAATGTTAACTGTGGAGGCTTGTAAATGGCTTGTCGTTGATTACGTTACTATTATAACTTTTACATAATATCTAAAATAAAAAAAAATATAAATATTTGCCTAAAAAGGTATGTTTCTGCCGGCCTGCGGGTTGTTCGAAAAAGATACCGCGGCCTCGGCCTTTGCGTCAAAAGAAGAAACATTGGTTTTAGCCAGTACAAGTCTGTCACTCCCCGTAGCTCCGCCCAGAGCGGGGGAAGTTATTTGATGATGGCCCATCCGCAAAAAAACAGGTATCTTGTTGGTCGCTTTATGATGAGCGTTTATATTGACGAGACTTTTGCATAAACAATGTGAAATATTCAAAGAAGTTTTGCCCCAGACAAAGCTGTTTTTCCAAAGCGATAACGATCAAATCAAAATGTATTTTCTCTGGTTGAAGATAATATTACTAGTTTTTACTCCTGCCGCTATAACTTTGACCAATGCATCAAAGTCACCAAACATTTAATTAACCAATAAATTATATTGCACTTGCAGAGGTCATAATTATGGCATTCGACTGTACCCCAAATAGCCTCCCATATTTCAGGAGACTTCGCTTCACTCAGATCGATAACGCAGCCGGGTGACATGGAGGTGAGTTGGTCACGTGCCTGGGAGCAGTCACGTTGATGGGCTAAAGTGAATAATGTGCTATGATGGACTTTTTGAAACTGTTTTTAAACTAGCAGCGATGAGCTGTTTTATTTATTTATTAAAACTTCATGCACAAGTAACAAAAACATTGTACAAAAGCGGACTTAATGCCTTGGGCATTTTCTAACAGTCAACCTTAGGGTGATGGAGAGACAAAAACATAGTTGGTGCAATGTGACAGGAAATATCAATTTTATTAAAAATAAAAACATATACCTATACATACATAGAAAATTTACAAAATTAAAGACAGGTAAAAACTACTAAATATGATGAAAAACTGCCAACTTTTTAATTTTGATCCGTGTAGACCGGTATGAAAAGATAAACCTATTTGTCAATCCATGGTATATGATCGCGATGACTCCTGGCCACCGTAGGTCCGCACCTACAGACCCGCGTCTGTGGACGGTGAGCAATGGTTAGCTCACCGTCCTTCCGTCTATTAAGATATTGTTGTTACAAAATAAACATTACATACAGTTATAGAATAATAAATACCCTTTCTATTGAGACCCATATTATGGATATGCATTAAAAATGAACTAGCCCGCCATATTGGAATAAGAATTATGCCACTTAACTTGCCCTGCGATGCAAAATTTTAGCTTAATCGAAAACTGAAAAGTAGGTTAAATTTAACTTTATTTTTTTTTAATACAAGTTTCACACAGCTGAAGTTTATAAAAGAGTATTAAAAATTATCTCAGTTTCGTAGGTACTCGTATGTATTATTTATATAACCTCACAAATATTCCAACAATGCAGAATGCAATTTAATATTGGCACAATAATTAGAACGTTATGTTATGTAGAAAAAAAAGAATATTCACAAAAAATTACAGGAATTCATGATTTACATTATGATAGTACTTATGTAGTTTAAGAGACTGTTATAGTTAATTTATCCTTACATTAAAATGCATAATAGCGAGATACTATATCACAATTTTAATAATGAACATTCTCCATTAAAGTATTCGACACAGCAAGCTTACGAAGACCCTTACATCGCCATAATGAACATTCTCAATTGGATATTCGAAACAGCATACCTTCTGATTCACGTAGGCCGTAGTTTTATACTTTATGTACAACTAGCTTCAACACTAACTTTAACACTCGTGATGATCGAAAAAAAATATTTCCCTCCCCTTTTCTTCCCTCTTTTTCCCCCTTTTGTCACTTTTTTGTAGCCTATTTCCGTCTCCAGGGTCCCAACTATCTCTGTAGTCTGTCAACTATGTCTTAGGCGTGAAGACGTAACAAACAAACAAACTCACTTTTGCTTTTATAATATTAGTAAGGATATACATCGTTATTTTAAATTTCGAAGTTCAGTAATACAGTCCCTCAACACACATTTCAAACGTCGTGAAATATTCCAGCACGTACCTTCAATATAGGTGGTAGATTGAGCCTCAGAGGGCTATTCCTGGCACATTCTCTCCATATGGTTGCGCAACCAAAATGGCCGCCTAACACTTTGAAATATAAAGACATTTTATCTTGGATATAGGAGGTTTATCTGCGTACGACTGTATCGGAATACTAATACCACAGCTTTGGATATATTGTGTGGTTTAGGCTGAAGAATGGTTTACGTGGTAAAGGGTTTTATATTGATCTTCATTTTTTCTGCTTATAATACGGTTTTCTTTCGATTGTGGTATGAACGTGTATACGGCAGTTTACTTAAAGATTTTCTGCTGTCAAACAGGTTTTGAGAATTTGATGGTCCATTGCCCTGGTGGTTGAGAGATTGTCATGCTTATTAAATGTCTCGTTGATGGTGGCGTGTGTGTCGGGTCATTTTCTTTCCTTGAAATAGTTGAGCTGAATGGGGCTGATATTTGCGTCTTGTTCGTGAACGGGCACTGTCAGTCTTGACTGGTCCATTCATTTATCCATTAGCCGCCTCGGTTTGTTTTAATTAAATAATTTATCTATTAAACTCTTGTTTTTGCTTTTACTCTAGACGCTCTTAATCTGCTCGTTTTTCTATATCGTTCTCACATGTAAGTATAATCTCAACATGAATGATGTATTCATAATTTTATAAAAATATTATGATTTAAAAGAGAGTCCATCGAGTTTCTTGCCCATTCTTCTCAACAACTACAACGACAGTACTTTCACAAGTTTTTATGTCTTGTGACTGGGATTGTAGCAGTATCTTTTTTTGTTTTCATGACATTCAAAAGTGCCTGTAATGGTCTAATTGAAATAAATGCTTTGAGTTGGAGTTTGAATATAACTTACTTATCGTACTTAGGTTTTATTGCTACATCACGACTGTTATTTACTAAGGGATGCAGAGGTGTACCAAATAGTACACCCACTTATGTTTGTCGCCATTTATGTTTTTAAGACTCATCTGATAGGAGGCGAACTTATCGCTATCAAACGGGCACACACCCAGACTCCGGGCCTAGAGCTAGCTAGCTCCGGGGAGAAATAGAAAAACCGAACAATAATTTGCCCAACTTGGGAAATCAAAACCAGGACGTCACGCTTGTTATTTTTTTTTTAGAATAGAATAGAATATAATTTACTGTATAAAACATGGTAAATAAGATCTTAATGTGAACACAATGGTAGAACATATGTTGGGAATCGAACCCAACACATACGCGCGGCCATCACACACTGGCGGCGTGCACACTCTCTGCGTCATCAGCTGGTGAGCAGGGAGCGGCGGGCGAGCGACACAGACCGCCCGGCCCCGCCATGGCACTCGCTTCCACGGACCCAACCGCGACGGACCCCTCAACCGACCTCTAAAATATTAATGTTTGTCCGGGACTTATTGTACTTTTTACTTTACGGCATTATACCAGTACCTATTTTATACAGTCCACTTATTATCGTTACCCATCTTCTATACAACATACATGTTTTGCTTAATAGAAAGCGTGCAAATTTTACATGCATAACAATACGACAAATTTCATAAACCGACTTTATGCCCTATGAACTCCTTGATACGGTAAAAACTATTAGCAGCCAGCCATTTGTGTGCAAAGAAAAAGTTTTTAATAAAAGAATGCCAGATCATTCATGATAACGAGACTCCTTCAACTGTTTATATCTTGCAGTACTTTCACTTATCCAAATGGAAAATCCGTATTTTACAAAACCCTTGCCGTAGCCAGCTTCCGTGAAATAGCTTGTAATGACGCAGAAGTCTGTAAAAGCAAACTTCTTAGACGGCAAAGGTAGGGTAAAACTTTGACTACAGCTTGTATCCTAATATCGAAGGGGCTTACCTACCTCTTTAGGTACCGAGGATTTTAGAGGAGAATACGTTTTTATCCGCTATAAGGATCGGGTAGATTAATAAATGATTTGAACAGTGTAATCAAAGAATGTTGAACGGGTTTTTAGAGCACTTTTTTAAAGCTAGTTTTTGATTAGCTCAAATGTAAATGTACCGATGGAATTTGAAAGTCTTTTTTTTTATAAAACGTTGCTCCACGCTGGGAATTTCTCTTGTATCGTGGGTTACAAACATTTAAACTCACATACACAAACAGCCACAACCGGAACAACTGTCTGTAGGCCATACAAATATTTGTTCCGTGCGGGGATCGAACCCGCGACACGCAGCGCAGCAGGTGGCATCGTTCAGCCATTGCGCCAACCGTGTCGTCATCTTTGTTATTAAAGTCCTGTTAATAATTGGAATTTCATACAAAAAACACTTCTTTTCGCGAATGGAAAATCAAATAACTTCCTCCACTGGGCGGAGCGGGAGTGTCCAACTATTTGTGACAAAACCCACCCATGTTCCTTCTTTTGCACTTTATGTTCCGAGGCCACGGTATCTCTTTCAAACAACCCGCAACACCGTCAGGCGGTGGCCCAGCCAGGCCCCTCTGCTTTGCTGACATCTCTTTGAGAGCGTGTGGAACACGAAACGGCTACTTTTAATTTTAGTGAATATACAAACATCAAGCAAATGAAGCAATTGAATGAGAGGGTGTTATGTAATTGAGAATATTGGGATTCTGATGAGTCAAGAACCAAACTCGTAAACTAAGTTATGAAAATAAACAAAACTTTATCAATACCGTTATGTCAACACTAATCAATTCAAAAGTAACTTGATATGAATCAAGTAAGTTGGTACTTGTACTAACAAGGCAAAATTCTGTTTACAACCTTCATTATATTAGGTCCTTACATATGAAATTGGCGTTTTGTATGGAAGGAACAAAAAGTCGAATATTTTTTAATATAATATATTTAATTAATCAAAGTATGAACCATTGTTTTCAATGCACTTTTGCCATCTTATAGGTAGTTCATTGATCCCTTTACTAAAAAAACCAGTCGGACGGGAATCAATAAAATCTTTGAAGGCGATTTGGACTGCCCCATCGGAGTTGAATTTTTTCCCTTGCAAAAAGTTATCCAAATTGCGAAAAAAATGGTAATCTGTTGGAGCAAGGTCCGGGGAGTACGGAGGATGTCTAAGACATTCCAATTCAAGCTCTTCTAATTTGGTAGCCGTCTGTTGCGCAGTGTGTGGTCTGGCGTTGTCGTGAAGCAGCAGTGGCGTGGAGCGATTGACCAGCCTTGGTTGTTTAGCCGCTAGCTTTTCCATCATGGTTTGTAATTGCTGACAATAGACATCAGCTGTAATAGTCTGGCCAGATTTGAGAAAACTGTAATGAACAATACCGGCACTAGTCCACCAAACGCTCACAAGTAACTTTTTTGGGGTTAATTTTCGCTTGGGGCAGGATTTGGCTGGCTGGCCAGGATCCAACCATTGCGCTGAGCGCTTCCGATTATCGTAAAGAATCCATTTTTCATCACAGGTAATGATTCGGTTTAAAATACCTTCATTGTTGTGCCGGTTCAGTAATGTAACGCAGCAGTCGACGCGCGTTTGCCGGTTTGCTTCAGTCAATTCGTGAGGTACCCACCTTTCAAGCTTTTTAATCTTCCCAATTTGCTTCAAGTGAATTAAAACAGTTTTATCACTAACATCGAAGCCTGCAGCTAACTCGGACGTGGTTTGCGATGGGTCCGCTTCCACAATAGCCTTCAAATCTCCATTATCAACTTGGGTCTCAGGCCGTCCACGGGGCTTGTTCTGCAGGTCGAAATTTCCAGAACGAAAACGTTGGAACCAAAAACGAACTGTGTTTTCTTTTGCAACATGACCGCCATACACATCATTCACCCTTCGAGTCGTTTCCGCAGCACTAGTGCCACGGCGGAACTCGTACTCGTAAATAATGCGATATTTTAAATTTTCCATTTTGTAAAATGAGTGACGCAAACAGAAAAAACAGAAGAAAAAAAACAAATGAATGACGGTCATCGAAGCACAAATACATGAGTAAATAGCTGTACAAATTTGAATTTGGAATTCCTTACCAAAGAGGAGAAATTCGTGATTAAAGTGGCCAGTACGAAAAACGCCAATTTCATATGTAAGGACCTAATAGATGGATTTATTAGTACTTCACTGTTTACGTACAAGTTATAACATCATACTTTGGCTTGTTTTACTTAAGTCTTTTCTCGACGTTTTATAAGTGCCCATGTAGGCCTATGTAAAATAAAAATATTTTGATATTTGATAAGTCAACTTAACCTCTAGAGCCCCAGCAGCAAAAAAACGTGCCAGTTAACAAGTATCACCGATGAGCCCCGCAGGCACAAATTTGTGCCACCAAACCCCTACCGATTTAAAACTGTATTTGTAGTAAAGATAAGTCTTAAAATCAGATTACGCTTACGATAAGAGCCCGCCCGGCGGTGCTTGACGGATAGTTGCCGTAAATAATGGCGGTCCTTGAGAGGTTAATCAGTATTTGTACAGAAATTCTATCAAATTGTGCCTAGTACGTACGACCGCGCGGTTTAAACATAACTAATGTTAGTACGTCGATTTTAGGGTTCTGTATTTCAAAAGAAAACACGTAACCCTTATAGGATCACTTTGTTGTCCATCTTTATGTCAAGACCCTTTATTTCAGGAACGCGTGAAGGTATTAAGTTATTAAAGATAAAGATATATTTATTGCGTAACTGTGTACATGAAGTTCTTATTAATAAACATTACATTTATTGGTTCCAACAGTCTACCCAAGTCGGATATGCAATAGTATTTAAGGGTACATACAAAACATTATTTTTTAGCAAAAAATTCATGCAGATTATAAAATACATTATCAATTAACATTTTTTTCAATTTATTTTTAAACATATTTCCATTTAATTGCTTAATAGCTGGCGGTAAATGGTTGTACACTCGAATAGCGGTTACATAAGTACTTTTATAATACATCATATTGTTGATAGCTGGTAAATTAATATCATATTTATATTGTTTTCGAATGTTTCTTTTAGATTTAGATTTAAAATTAAAATATTGCATATTGTTTTTAACAAATAAACATAATTCAAGTATATAAATACCAGTCAGTGTATTTTTGTTTTTTATGTTGGCCCACTCGCAGTTCAACTCTCTTGAGTTGTTAGACTGCTTAACCGGACTTTCCTGTGTAACCTCAATAAATTAAGGCCCCCAGCCAGGGCTACAAAAACTACTGTTATACTAAGTGCTCGCTCGCTAAGGGCACCCCCTGTGGGGTACGGACCTCGGCTTAGGGCGTCACTGAGGGAGGGCAACAAAGGTGGCTGGGTCGATTAATTAGGGACTTTTAGATTTACTGCTCAGCATCGCGGGCTGGCTTGTAGACCAAGGGACGGTTTCGTTACTGGGGGTTTCGCGACGGGCCTCGGCGGCGAGGTCGGAAGACGGATCGCGGTCTGTACTTGTATTTTCTAATAGTGCATGTTTCCCTACAGCTTTCTTGCAGGATTGTGATGGGATCATCGGGGGTGATGAGGGTATGCCTTGGTCGGCGAATTTTCCCCTATCCTAGTGGGAGTATAGCGGGTTGCCCCTACTATGAGACTGTTGGGGTGCTTTTCAGCGGTATCGAAGAAACGCTTCGTGACTCGTGACTCGTTTCAACGTTTGGGCTATGGTCGGTATTTTGAGATCGACATGTAGTCGAGTATTCCTTAAGTACCAGGGAGCTCCCACGGCCTTTCGGAGAAATCTGTTCTGGAGGGTTTGCATCCTGTGGATTCTAGACGGATGGAGGTATTAAGTTACAAATTAAAACTATATAAGTACCTAAGTGTGCAGTCCGTTGGAGCGTTGGAAAAAACGACCCTGTTAGTATACACAGTCAAAAAATATGGCCGTTTATGTCGCAAGTTTGTACGGAACCCTCGGTGCGCGAGTTATTATAAAAGCGAAAGTGAGTTTGTTTGTGTGTTTGTTACGTCTTCACGCTTAAATGGCCGAACCTATTGATGAATTTTGTTACAGAGATAGTTAGGACCCTGGAGACATAGGATAATTTTAAAAAAATGAGATAAGGGGGAGAAAGAAGGAAGAAAACTTGGCGCTAGCCCGAAGTAACTATGCCACGCGGACGAAGTCGCGGGCGGAAGCTAGTCTAAAATAAATTTTATTCTATAGCATTCTAGTTAAATTGTTTGCAACAAGCACAGTCAGTATCTATAGATATGAATGAATTGTTAAAAGTATGAAATAGTGAAATAGTGGAACGAGTATTTTTAAATTTTATCCGACTATGGCGGAGTTATTTAGTTATTTAATGCATAAAGTGAGTAAGTGAGTGAGAAGTTGGTGGCTAAAAAATAGCAGCAACTCAGGTCGATCTTTAGGTCAAGCCGCGCTTGCCTAGGTTGGTCTGTGGATGGGTGATGGAATTTCTTCTGTATCGTGGGTGCGTTTACAAACAATTACACTCACATACACAAACAGTTAGACCTGAAACAACACTTTGTAGACCATAAAAATATTTGTTCCGTGCGGGAATCGAAATCGCGACACGCAGCGCAGCAGTCAATCGTGCAGCCACTGCGCCAACCGTGCCGTCAATATTTAATACTTTTCCTGTTGGAAGCAACGCGGATGAACTTTTTGACGCCCTCTAATTATTTTACCTTTTTCATACTTGTTCATGTTTTATTATTAATTAATGTCTATTAGTAGTTTGTAAATAGATGTGTTAGAGCTAAGTTTCAATAAAAACACAATAAAAATGTATGGTAATGAAAAAAAAGCGACAAAAATAACAAGCATCAAAGAATAGCCATCATTACCTTATTTCCTGAAAAACCTTTTTCAAATCTTACTAAGCGTATAAATTCATCAACCACTTTGCTCAATTGAAACATTTAATTAACCTCGTTAACACCTTAATTAATTAATGAAAACGGAACATCAAATTAATCTCTTTTGATTAGGCCACAGTTCTGCGTCGATCTCTGATTTAGGAAATTAAAGGCCAGATCAAAATTATCGATGACTAGCTTTTGCCCGCGGCTTCGCTCGCGTTAAATTCGGGGTAACACAGTTCCCCTTGCGCCTTATTGATTTGTAATAGCATCGCTAAGTTTTCCCTTTTCTTCCCTCTTTCTCCCGCACGGGATGTGCCTTTTTAAAAAAAATAAGCGTGGAGAGGTAACAAACAAACTTACTTTCGCTTTTAAAATATTAGTAAGGAGTAAGGATAAGGTTAGAATGATGTTTCGCATTTTGTGTGAGTGATAATAGGAAACCAACCATTTTGTGTGAGTGATAAAAAAAATAGTTTTCGTGTTGTGATGGCCCAGAGGTTCGAATTCAAATATTTTTTGAACTTTGAACTCAAATAAATGTCAATTTGTTTTTTTAAGCTAATTTATTTTTAAATAATCATATTTAATTGTGATATTCTGTTGATAAACACACTGCTTAAAAATATATATATCCATGGTAAATAAAAAAAACGAAATCGTAGCGCAATAGCAGCAGTTTTCGAGAAAATGTATTGAAAACCAATTATTTTAATGACTTATTGTCTCCGTAACATTTCGTAAGCAGTAACTGACTCTGCCTCACAGTAAATAATCGAGGCTGACTGCTAATCTAGATAAAACCTCTATGTTAGATGACCTAAAATCTTAATGATTTAAAATATTAACTTGTAGGTAACTGTTCCAGAACAGCAGTTAGAAGTATCATTTTAACTCCAAACAGTAAAGTTGTTGTAATTATTGTTCTAAAACAACATGTTATTCTAACAAAACGACGTACTGTAAACCCTGCCAGGTCCATAAGGCGTCCTAAAAGGTAAGTGCCGTCACAGAAAAGGTCAAATGTCAGGTCAAACTGAAGTTGTGTTACACGGATCGTTTAGTTTTTGAAACACGTGTTTTAAACTTACATTTTTTAAGAAGAGGGTGAAAGTTCTTCAAAAGCTAAGCTAAGTTAAGATATAAATTTGATAGTCGTATCTGCCAATGGCTTAATTGCCAAGAGCCTCCACCAACACCTGAAGAGGCTCTCGTTAGACGGCTGGATCAAGGGTTTGATACAGAAAGCGGTACTCCAAAAGTCAAAATCCTTCTTCTACTAACTGGAATCCTTTTATATCTTACATCATCGCCTTTAGTGCTGTGTGACACTCCCCTTAGCCCTTACTCTGCACAAACGTTCTATAAATACATTTCGCACGGCCGGGCAGTCATTTGTTAAGTGAAAATTTTAATATATTTTTGCTTTTACCTGGGATCTTTATGCAGCGTCCCGTCCTAACTAATTATAGTGGATATTACATGTTTAAAATAAAGGGTGTAATACCTTTAACACGTGTTCTTCATTGCGATTAATGAACCTTCTAGTAACGGAGATATTTTGTGGTCAAAGTTCCAACATTTTCATTTTCTTTAATAAATCTAATTTTTTAATGTTAATAATTCTACCTGCCTTTGTATGCCATTCTATTTGGGGTCGGCGCAACACATATTTTTTTTCCATACTCCCCTGTCAGACGTCAAGGCATCATTTAAGTACTTCTTCTTCATATCATTCCTAACTTCCTCTCGCTCTCCATCCATCAACATTCACATCTATCACTCTCCTAGTCACATGCGTTTCGTTCCTTCTCGTTACATGTCCATACCAAGACAAGCGACTCCCTTTAAATTTTTAACATTCTATTTACTTAATTCCAGTATCTCAAGTGTAATGAAGTCTAGACAAGGTTATCACTAAAATATTAGGTAATTTTGGTAATTTGAGTCTAGACTAAAGCTTATTATTTTAACATTAATATTACTTTTGATTTTAATGCTTTAATAATAGGCTTTGTGAGTTGAACGATTAGGACATTCAACTTAGGGGTTTCATTTTTAGGGGTACGTACCTCAAAAGGAAAATACGGAACCTAGGATCAATTTGTCGTTCGTCTGCCTGTCTGTCAAGACCCCTTTATCTAGGAAACGCGTGGTGGTATCGAGTTGAAATTAAAACCATGTACTCAAATCTACGGTCCCTTCGAGCTGGGAAGAATTCAACCCTAACCTATTGACTGCGTAGACTAAGAGTTTATGCAGTCAAAGAGTTATGGCCGATTATAATAATAATAATAATCGTTTATTGGACTCAGTAGAATATAGCCTAGAACGAAATATTGACTACACAAGGTTATAATTTAAAAGACTGCTAAAAACTAAATGAGCGTCTGACTTTCAAACTAGGTAAAGAACCTGTATATTGAAAATCAGTTCACTTCACTTTCAAAGACAAAATTAATTGAGGAGCTTAATATAAAAATGGTATGACAATTCCAAATTCGTGATTATTAGACTATACAATTCTGACATTTTACAGTAGGTATAATAAAACTGACAAACAAAATAAAAACATTTAGGATGAATAAAAATGACGAAAAGATATATGTGTGTGATCGTGAGAATATGAGTGTGTGATAGTGTGTATATATGTGTGTAGCGTGAAGAAATGATTATATCACAAGTTTGTACAGAACCCTCGGTGCGGGAGTCTGACTCTGATTTAGCCGGTTTTCCGTTTTTATACGTACAGGTATTTGGCCTTAGACCTAATTAGTCATTATGTCGTGGTACACATACACACGACGGCAGGTCAACCTATTCTAAACTATACTAAAACCTGCTACCCTACCATGACGTCTTAAAGCAGAACTTATTCCACTGAGGGAAAGAGACAGAGCTATACAGGGTGTCTAGCACCATCTCTTTCTCACACAGGAATAAGAACTGCTATAAGATGTCATGGTAACCCTACTGATCTCTCTATTACGGATCGCACACCGTAGTAGAGAGATCAGTTTAAAATGGTTTTGTGTAGGTTGATGTGCCGTCGTGTGTACCTTTAGCCATAATTTGGCGTGTGTTGTGATTACAATCTGAGAAATGTCAATGAACCGCTTTTAAAGTGTTTCTTATGTCTAAATTGGGTTGTGGAGATCAGATAGGCATACGCCTAAAATGCTGGTATGCAGCTGCATCAAAAAACAGAAGCTTGACAGATGATAACTGCAGACTAGAAACTGTCAAATTTAAATATAAGGCCTACATGGGCACTTATGTCACATAGGCCTACACGGTGACGCATGTCATACATGGGCCTACATGGCCACTTCTGTCACACATGGACAACATGGCCACTTAAATATGTCCTACATAGGCCAACATGGGCACTTATGTCACACATAGGCCTATATTACGTCGAAAAAACGTGCACGGTTCGAGTTGGTCGTTTCTCATGGAGAAAAACCGGCAAGAAACTCCATAGTTAATTTTAAAAAAATATTTGGTTTTTCAATATTGTTCTTAAAGCGTTAGTACTTAAGTATGAGAGGAAATCTTAAGCCCGAAATTAAGTGACAGCTTACTTTACAAACGTAAAATAAGATAAAAAAAAAACGTTAAGAAGCGTCTAGGAATCCACTAGGCCCACTATGTCCACTCATTTACAAAGAATCGGTAAAAAAAATCTATTCATGGAATAAAAAAAAATATTATTAGGAAAAACTATAAGAAAGAAGTGACACAGATGTCGTCATAAGTGTTCTGTGAAAACTTTTACTTGTGAACTAATATCTATAGACCTTTTCAACTTCCAAAAACTAACTTATATTCGCCTCCTAATATCCAGGCAATCATTTTACACGATTCTAACATTTATTTTCCACGAAATATTTGTCTACGTGACGCCAAAATATCCTTTTCTCTGAAATATTCATGGAAACAGCTACCCTACCATGACGTCTTAAAGCAGAACTTATTCCACTGAGGGAAACAGACAGAGCTATACAGGGTGTCTAGCATCATCTCTTACCCTCAGTGGAATAAGTTCTGCTTTAAGACGTCATGGTAGGCCTACTGTCCTCGAATAAAAACGCAAAGAATACTGCACTCACATGAAAATCAATTATTATGATGAGTAGGGACGGATATTGTCTATCGACGCACTACTGCGCCCCCTCGACAGACAAACAGGAAATATGTAAAAGAAATGCTGGCCCAGCAATACACGAAAGCAAGATTTATTACAATAACAAGTTTCATGAGTGCATTGGCATGTTTTTGATGATTTTTAGGGTTTCGTACCTAAAAGACGGAACCCTTATTGGATCACTTTGTTGTCCGTCTGTCTGTCTGTTTGTCAAGACCCTTTATCTCGGGTACACGTGGAAGTATCGAGTTGAAATTAAAACCATATACTGAAGTCTGTAGTCCGTTTGTGCTGTGAAAAAATCAACCCTCAAAGTTTACGCAGTCAAAAGATGTGGCCGTTTATGTTTCAAGTTTGTACGGAACCATCGGTGCGCGAGTCTGGCTTGCTCTTGGCCGTTTTTTTACAGAAATATTATACAACCAGCTTTTGCCCGCGGCTTCGCTCGCATTTAATTCGGGTAACACAATTCCTCTTTCCTGATTTGCAGGTACTAGAGCAAAAACTACAAGTAAGTAGTACTTGTAGTTTTTGCTCTAGCGCCTGATTTATTGTAATAGCATTAAGCAAAGCTAAGTTTTCCCTTTTCTTCCCTATTTCTCCCTCATTCCTCAATTTAAAAAAAAGTTAGCCTATGGCCGTCTCCAGGGTCTCAACTATCTCTGTAACAAAATTCATCAACATCGGTTTAGCCATGTAGGCGTGAAGACGTAACAAACAAACAAACTCACTTTCGCTTTTATAATATTAGTAAGGATTTCATATAAGTGCGTCTTATGACAAGTTGCAAGAAAAAAATGTTGCGAGTTGTACTTTAGTATTTAACAGTGGTATTCATTAGTATTCTAATATCATTCAGTTTCTACACTGTTATCTATACGGGTTAAAAATATTATAAATAAAATAAGGAACACGAGAACACGACCATTTGAATATGTACGAGGCAAAATGAGTAAAAAAAAGTAATTTCCAACCTCTTTGGTAGCAGATTTTCAAAAGGGGTTCCCTCTATCTGGCAGAATTTTGATGCTCCGAAATTTGTTTGGCATAACACACTTCGCATAATTTTCTTTAAACGAACATTTTAAAGGCAGAAAAAATATTTGATATAATTATCGTTTGGCATAATGTTTAAAACTTCGAATTTACAATGGCATACTTTTAAGATGGCAGAATTACATTTAGTATAATTACGATTGGCAGAGTTCAAATTTCGCATAATATCGTATGGCATAATGTTCATTTAGAGCGATGATTATTTGGTATAATTTCACTTGGCATACTATGCAGATGGCCGAATTTCATTAAGAATACTTTAATAGGCATGTAAGTCTTTATACTGACATGGTCTTTAACATTTCTTTTTAAGGGTTAAAAAAAGCGGGACATTTACCATGGTTGTTATTTATTGTGAGTTTCCAATATTTTGGCGTGAACCGATACAGTGAGTTACAATTATTTCCAAAAACTCTTAAGGCAAAAATAAGAATCTTGGGAATTACTGATATAGAAAAAAAGATATTGTATTTAGTAGGTTACTCGAATTTCAACTATTTAGACTAGGTTAATTCCAAAAAAAAATGGGTAGGTTAGGTTAGGTTAAAACTGTGACAGAAACGACTTGCATTAGAAACAACAAATTTTCTATTAAAGAAACGACTTGCATTAGTAGAAAAAAAGGGATTGTTTTTAGTAGGTTACCCGGAATTGAACTATTTAGATTATGATAATTACTTATTGAATTAAATGACATTATTTCAAATTAAATTAAATAATAATTCAAATTAATAACATTATTTAAAAAAATATCCAAACTAATATTATAAATGCGAAAGTAACTCTGTCTGTCGGTCTGTCTGTCTGTCGGTCTGTCTGTCTGTCTCTTCTTCACGCCTAAACCACTGAACCGATTTCAATGAAATTTGGTACAGATATAGTCTGGGACCCGAGAAAGGACATAGGATAGTTTTCATCCCGGATATCCCCCGGGAACGGGAACTATTAATCCACGCGGACGAAGTCGCTGGCAAAAGCTAGTAATTAAATAAATGACAACAAATAATGACAAAGATGATTCTAACTATAAACTTTCTGCGATATGACAATTCTGCCGTTTAATGATTATCGATATGAAAAATATGCTAAAAGACGATTCTGACTGTGAACTTTCTGCGATATGATGTTTCTACTTTTTAAATATTATGCATATGAAATTTATGTCTAGAGATGATTCTGACTTACAAAACTATGAGTTTTGAATGTATGATAAATGAGTGTCTGCCAAACAATTTTCTGCGAAATGAAGTTTATGCTATCCGTTGTTATGCAAAATAAAATTATGACATAAAAAGTTCTGCTATAAAGGGTGGACCCTTTCAAAAGCACAATACTGGCCATTTTTGGCAAAAAATTCTTTCTTTCTTATTCATAATAAAATATGGGTTGTATTTATTTTGCCATCCTTTTTTAGCAAACTCTTTCATGTTTTTTTTTTATTTCCTTATTGTGAAAGTAATTTTGTCGTATTTTTTTATATCAACACTTGTTATAATAGAAGATAATACTCTAAGCCGATTATTATATCTCAATAATGGTTCCTGTTTACAACAGAGCCAGCAACTGGAATTTAAGTGCATTTGCTGTAGCCTACCCACAAAGGAGGAATGAGTTGGCGTCGCGCCAGCAATATGTCAACACTTCATAGTCCGACATTACAAGTTTTAAACTGGACTCGTTAGCGTTGCAGCATCATGCTCTTTTATTGCACCTTTCTCTTCGTTGTATAAAGGAAAAATCATCTTGGTAATACGTTTGTTTGTCTGTTTATAGCGTTTATAAAAGCTCCCGATTACGAGAGGCTGATAAAATGTTAATTTATCTTTAAGCATTCCGGGAGCCACAGGAGCAATCTCTATTATCAACCAACTTCATAAAGGAGGAGATGCTGTTTTCGACCGTATTTTTTTATTTATGTGCACACTTCGCTTACTGTGGACTGATTTTCAAAATCAATGAAACAAGTGAGTTTTGTCGGTGGCAAAAAAAAAACAACGAAATAAACAAAAGTCACCCACTTACGGAAGTAAAGTTATTTTTCAGTTTTTTTTTGGAAGTCGGTTTTAGTTTCTTTTTCTTTTTTAAACTTTGTTTTCGGAATTTTCCCTATATATCACAAATGCGTTTACAAACATTTACAGTGTGTTTAACCCTGGACATATGCGGGAGAAGCTAGTTAAAGATATTTCAACCAAACTAACACGAAATCGACCGTTTTCTTGTAAGGTACAACGCAATGTCCTACAAGCCTATTAATACCTATTAACCCTCCACTGCCCACTGATCGCGAGCTCACGTAATCTTGCTTAACCCCTCACATGCTGCTGACACTTGACTGGCTACGGGTTTTAATTTTATTGTTACCTACGTATTAATAGTAAATTGGTTTCCCGAGCTCATTTAAAAACCTTATATTTACCATCAACATCATCTGCCTAGTCTTTTCCCAACTATGTTGGGGTCGGCTTCCAGTCTTAGCGGATACAGCTGAATACTAGGTAGTATTTTACATGGAGAAACTGCCTATCTGACCTCCACAACCACCAAAGTTAGTACTGGGTAATACGATACCCCTTGGTAAGACTGGTTGTCAGACTTTCAGGACACTGACTATCTGTAACGACAGTCAAAGGTCTACAAATGACAGCCGGGACCAATAGCTTAACGTGCTTTCCGAGGCATGGAGGAAACTCTATATGTAACGGGTGGTCACCCATCCACAGACCAACCTAGGCAAAAAAGCCTTATGTATTTATCTAAAACATTATGTAAAATCAAAGTGTTTGTGTATTAAAAATAATAGCTTTGATACTAATATAAATTATAACTTTGAACTGATAACGTCTTTTTTTTCAAAGTATTTTCAGTATTTTTTTTTCAGAAATACAAGTTGGAGTTTGATTACAATTGACATAGTGTGTCGTGTCATATTATATTATCTACTTTTTTGTTTATTATATTGGAACGAAGTCCCTTATCGCGCGTTGGGGAGGGCGCTAAACGGAAAAAATTAAGACCAAAAGTTGTAACGACACTTTTTGCTATAGTTCTAAGCCGTGCGACGTGCGCGTGTTTCTCTGTCTGTCTCTCTCTCATAGAAAGCAAGCCAGTTATTTTCGTTTCGTAATGATGGTCACTCATCCACGGACTGAAGTCAAGACCAAGCTCTGCTGAACCTTGAAAATCGACCCGAGCGGTTGTTATTATTTAGCCATGAATAAACGTCAATAAGGGGAAATTTCAGCAAATCTATAGTTGTATAAAAACAAATAATGTCACGCGGGTACGATGTCCTTCAGAATTTTAACATTAAAAGGTTAGAAAAGGGTTCCAAGAAATACACCTAATTGAACAACGAGTCCAAGGAAATGTTACCAAAATATTCAAATAATTGGGTTTATTTATGTATCAACAAGGTATTGAATCTCTTGAAAGGAAACGCTTTCCTTTCATCCGCCTTTTGAAGCGAACCCGGCGGATTTACTAGGGTTGAATTAATTAGGTAAGTTTCCTTGAAAATGTTATAGGTACTGTGGTCAATACGCAGATTAATAAAAAAATATTCAAGTTGTTACATTTTTATTTGTTAAAAATAAATAACATGTACCTACCTAACATAGTATAAAAAGAATAGGTACACTAGCTCCTGTAATACAGTGTACACTAGCGCAGGACCTAGGGTATTAATTTTTTTTCAAAAAAAAAAAAATTAAATGGGCTTCCGCCCGCGACTTCGTTCGCGTAGCATAGTTACTTTGGGCTAACGCTAACTTTAAACCGCGTGATGATCGAAAAAAAAAATCCTCCCTTTTCTCACTTTTTTCACGCCTATGTCCGTCTCCAGGGTCCCAACTATCGTTGTACCAAAATTCATCAAAATCGGTTTGGCCATCATGTCTAATCGTGAAGACGTAACAAAAAAACAAACTCACTTTCGCTTTTATAATATTAGTAAGGATTTTTACTGCTCAACATTATATTTTTGGTTTTTTCAAGCAGTAATTTCTTAGTAACGGCCACGGACATAATTTCGGAAAAAAAAAACAGTATTTTGCCAGTAGGTTTTTTGATCAAAACTGTAAGTCATTAAGTGTATCACCGAGTTAATATCGCTATAATAACCAGCATCTCTGTCTGACCTACATTTATACAACACAACATCAGGCCATATAGCCCCCCACTCGGCCATTAAGGCCAATAAGTAAGCGTCTACTGGCCATAAACACAAACTTCTAAGCTCGTATAAATATCATGTTGGGGTATTATAACCCGATACGTTTCGTATCATTGTTGTTAGTTGCTTTTATGTGGAAAATTATAGTTTTTTATTTCCTTATGCTATGTAAAAAGTCTTGTGTGTTTGTTTGTATGGAATAGGCTCCAAAACTACTTGACCGATTTTATAATTTTTTTCACTAATAGGAAGCTACACTATTAGGAAGTAACATAGATTATACATCATTACGCCACTGCCCATGGGAGCGGGGCAGTAACTAAAGATCCGGGTGAACCGCGCAAGACAGCTAGTATTATATTCTTTGTATATGTATATTTGTATTGCATTTTGTAATCTATAATTGTAACTATGGATGTATTACCTGAAGTAAATGTTTTTTTATTATTATTTAAATATCTTTTAACACATTTCCTAAATATAGACTATCACTTTTCACACTGTTAACGTCATAGAAACAACAAAAAATATGGAATCACTATACAGATTGTTTTGCTCTTTCTAATCAATTCTAAGTAAGTAACACTTAGGTTTAAAACAGTTGATTACATCATAATCTACAAAACCAAGAAATTGTAACTTTAATCTTAATTAGCCAGCGAATATTAATCGTGTATTCATAAGCTTACCTAGTTTGGTAACTTACAAACAAACTTAGTTCACGTTTGCTCCTGAGATAAGAGTTATTATTCTAAGTTGACTGACACATGAGAAGTTTTAAAGATGGCGACAGTTAACGCGTTCATTTTGACAGCTGCGTTTGAAATGTCACTTGTAGGCGCCATCTTGAAAGTTTTAATGAAAGGCTGTGCCGGTTGTTGTGTGAAACGTTATATAAAATGTAACACACATCATCTGCGTCCACCCGACCCTTGCTAGAGCCAGCCCGCGCTGCTGAGCCGGTAAGTTCAAATCAGTCCCTAAATAATATCACTCAGATCCAGCCTGTCCCTTTGCTGTCCTCCCTCAGTGACGCCCTAAGCCGAGGCTCGTACCCCACAGGGGCTCCCCTAACGTGTAGTCGCTTAGTTTGTAAGATTTTTGCCCTGGCTGGAGGTCTTAATTGTTAAGGCATCCACAGGAATCGCCCGGTTAAGCAGACGACAACCTCCTAGGTTGAACTGCGAGATGCCATACAGAAAAAAAAACTGCGTAGCGTTTACCCAACTATGTTGGGTTCGGCTTCCAGTCTAACCAGATGCAGCTGAGCACCAGTATTTTACCTGGAGCGACTGGCTATCACACCTCTACAACCCAGGTAACACTGGGTAAAACGATACTCCTTGGCAAGGTGATGACTGACAAAGATTTACAATTGACAGCCAGGACCAACAGCTTAACGTTCTATCCGAGGCATGGAGGAAAGTGTTACGAGTTTTTTTATTGCCCATGAGCCCCTGGGTTGGCTAAACATGCCTTCAAGAAATATATATATCTCTGCCATGCTGGATTCCTCAAGATGTGTTCCTTCACCGAAACAAGTGAGAGTTTTTTTGTTTAAATGGTGTATGTTTGTTTGTTACGTCTTCGCGCCTAAATGGCTAAACCGATTTTGATGAATTTTGATACAGATACATATAGTTGGGACCCTGGTTACGGACATAGGCTAATAAAAGGGAAAACTTAGCTTTGCTATTACAATAAATAAGGCGCAAGGGCAAAAACTACAGGTAGCAGGTACCTGCAAATCAGGAAAGGGGAACTGTGTTACCCCGAATTTAACGCGAGCGAAGCCGCGGGCTAAAGCTAGCACGTACATAAATCAATCAGCAGTTCGATAGTCACACAATTAGACTATCACTGCTTGGAATTTCTCCCTACCTAGGCAAGCAAAAAAGTAAAATAAAACACACGTTGAAATAAATTCCTTTAGTTGTTGTGCTACATAACAAATTGCTTTGCATAAGTCTAGACGGTTCATTTGGGTACTTGTTACGTTGCACGCGGCTGATGGAATTTGTCGCTCATGTTCTTAGCGGCACGTGCACCGGAGTTGCGGGTTGTTCGAAAGAGATACTACAGCCCCGGCACATAAAGGGCAAAAAAGGAACATGAGTGGGTTTTAGTCAGTAAACGTCTGAAAATTCCCCCGGAACGCCCAGAGCGTGGGAAGTTGTTTGATGATAACCAAGAAACCAAGAAACTAGAGTGGTGTCAAGTGACACCCGGATGGAACGGAGTTATTATTTACAAAAAACCTGTAGACATTCAACAAAAATAATCGTCGCGACACCACACTGTTCAATACGAAATAGAAAGACGAAAGCTTTCTATGAGAGAGAGCGAGAGAGAAACAGACAGAGAAACACGCGCACGCCGCACGGCTTACAACTATAGCAAAAAGTGTCGTTACAACTTTTGGTCTTAATTTTACCGTCTAGCCCCCTTTCGCAACGCGCGATAAGTAACTTCGTTCCAAAAAGCGGCACAGGCAATGTAACGTGTGGTATTGATAAAATGATCTGAAATAACATGATTGTTAGCAGCTGTGAGACTGAAATAAATTACTTAAATATTGATCGATACTGTTTAAGTTGAAGGTTTTATATCGATTGATGGATAGGCGCGTGGTTTTAAAACAGAAACTCATTGGTGCAATATGTTACTGGACGTATATTTTTCTTTTTAAAACATCTTATAATCTTCTGCTTTTCACACTAGTAAACATATTTAGTCGTTCTGTGTTTCTTTTTGGAACAATATGCTGGATGAGCGTCTTCTATTTTGTTTTCTCCTTAAATAAGTACCTGTAGGACTAATAGCAACGTTGTTGAGTCGTTTTACCAAATACGAATGTCACTTTTTCCCCTGACGCAGCCCACGGAAGTAATTTGTCTATCTCACTCACCTATGTTTTTCTACATCGTTCTCACATATAAGTAAAACTAGCTGGTGCCTGCAAAAAAAGTATCCTATGTGTTATTTCAGACTAAAATCTACCTAAACTTAACTAATAACTTTCCCCGCTATGAGCAGAGTGGGGGGGGGACATCAGAATATTAGGTACTGATTAAAACCCACCCATTTTCCTTCTTTTGCCTTTTATGTTCCGGGGCCGCGGTATCTCAACCCGCAACCTCGGCAGGCGGTGACCCTGACAGGCCCCTCTGGTTGAATGTGTCCATGTCTTGCAATTTCACTTGAACTTTTTCTCGCTTTGACTTATTAAAGTCAAACGAACTCTATTCGTCGGTTCTATAAATTTGGTTGTCGTTTGATTTTAACATTTGTAATCATTCCAGTTTATATTTTAAGTTCCATGCCTAATACCTACACAAATAAATGATACAGATGAACAAGATAATCCGAAAAGTTCGTAATGCCCTCTCAATAATTCAGGAATACCCTCGTCTGAGCTGAGTAACTGTAAATGCCTATGAACCTTAACACTGGCCAGTCACCATCTTGTCTGGGAACGACAACCAATTATCGGAGTTATCACTCTGATTGGTGTTAGTGTAGGTGGCGCCACTTTTTATGCCCGATATGACCTAAATCCTGGACGACTTATCGACTTTGGCACTGAGCTAATAAGTGCGACTTACTGAGAACTAATAACAAATCTATTGAGACATTGTTGGATCTTGTTGTAAGTAGATTTAATGATGCTTGATTTCAAATAGGTAGGACTAGATCATAATTCACCATGTCATTGCCAGAGAATCCTGCTAGCAGAATATAAATAGCATTTTTATAAAAACCAATATACGTTTTTTTTTATTTCTCCGATGGAAAGGCGTCAAATAACTAAACAGGGAAGTCATTAAATAGCTTCCCCCGCTCAGGGCGGATCGGGGGGAGCGTAAGACTTTTACAGACTAGAACATTGTGTACCGGGGCCGCAGACTGGCGGTATCTCTTTCGAAGCAACCCGTAGCCCCGGGTCTGTAGTCCCTTGGAGCTGTGAAAAATTCAAAATTGGCCTTAGTTATGGGGTCTACTCTTTAAGTCTGTCCACGAAGATACGAGCCCGTTCGAAAGTATCTTGATACTTCGATATTAACCCTACTCCCTATAATATGCCGATTTATGAGTTCTGAATACACATTGGGGGTAAATCCAACTGTCCAATCAGGTTCTCGATATTGTTTAGTTAAGGCACCTATCTAAACTTTTGTGAACAGTGATACGGAGTAGGAACCGACCGTTACTTCAGCCAAAACCACGGATTTTGTGCTCTTAGCCTCCTGGTCTCCTGGCCTCTTGCAATCTACATGCCAGGAAGACGGAAAGACAAAATTGATCACTACGCCTCTAGCTGTCGTAGAAATCGAAGTCACCCAAATTACTTCAGGAGACAAATGAACGGTCGCAGTGGTAATTGCCACGATGTCGACGCGTAATTTGTTAGTAGATGGAAGGCTGACCAAACTCTGAAATATACAAATTACATTAATGAGAGAACTAGCTATTTATTATCCAAGAATATGTATGCGTTATTTTTATTTATTTTTCACGTAGGCTTACATGGGCACTTATAAAACGTCGAGAAAAGGTGCACGGTTTGGGTTGGTCGTTTCCTTTGGAGAAGAACCGGAAAGAAACTCCATGGTTACTCTTTTAAAATCATTTGGTTTTACAATGTTGTTGTTACAGCGTTTGTACTTAAATATGAGAGGACAGCGAAGGCCCGACAATAAGTCATTGTTTACTTTACAAAACGTAAAATAAAATAATAAGTTAACAAAAGTTAACAAGGCCATCAAATTATGTTTTGCGTTTTGTTCGGAGCAGGAGGGAGTGTCAGATTTTACTGATTAAAACTCATCCATGTTCCTTCTTTTTCTCAGGTTCTGGGGCCGCGGTATCTCTATCGAACAACCCGCAACCCCGACATTCGCGATTTGCTGCGAAAATAAGTTCTTTAGTCAGGAGTTCCCTAATTACATTTTTTTGTTTACATTCGTCACCTGAAATCTCCAGTATTAATACACTATCGTTTGCTATATATGTATTACTTACCTCATAGTTATTAGTGTAATGATGTATGCCCTTCAACAGGTTGAAATCTAACTCCTTACTAAATTTTATAACAAACCGATCAGCTATTTAGTCGTAAAAAGTAACAAACAAAACAGTTACTTTCGCATTTAAAATATCGGTATTTATTCAATGTAAACAGCGATTCGAACTGAAATTCATAAGATTTTTTTTAAAGAGGTTCTCTTTTCTTTTCAGCCGTCCGTAGCCACGATTTAAAATAAAATGGTCTGATCTGAAAATGAAATTCAAAAGCTCAGGCTGTAAATTGTTTTTTATTTTATTTATTTCGAGCTTGTTTCTATTCCATTCCCCACGAATATATGGCTTGGACTAGTCAACCAGTCAACTTATTTCTATACGTATTTGAAGACTTCAATGAATGACGATCTTTCCATCTCTGTGCCCCGAGATAAAACCCGTTTTATTTTTAAGTTAAATCTTTAGCGGTATTTAGTCATTTTATTTTATATTCATAATAATCAAAAACGACTAAATAAACGAAAATTACATATTTCTATCTATCTATATATTTCAACGTCTATGTGGATGATCTGTTCTCTATTACTTCTAATAACAATGGAAAACGAATACCTAGGTATAAGATCATTACTACAAATCATGTTTTACTTTATGACCAGTACCGATTCTTTAAATCGCAAATGAAAACGCTATTACATAGGTCTTTTGCAAAAAAAAAACTCACTTTACTTTCTTTTGTTGAACTACCTAAGCAAAAATGGGCAAAAAAGTTAATAAAATAACAAAAAAAAGTTTTTAAACTACATATATTTATAATGATGGATATTAACAATTCCCAGGCTTTTCCCGTCCTAATTCACGCTTTCCTTAAAAAGAAAAAATACAACACAAAACAGTAAAACATATAGGTTCCAGCGTTTTCGCGCCAATCTCCTTATTTTACGTGACATAATTCTTCATTTCGTGTGCCGCCATCTTTCTTTTGCTGTCATTCTCGACTGCTTTAGACCCAAAGGGACACGTTTGGGACACGGCAGTGAGTTTTGCTCGAAATTTGTTGTTTGCCCGAAAACTTTTGACGGTAAAAACATTAACTAGTAGTACGAGGAGTGGAAAGCTAAGTTTAAGCTAAAAGTTGAGCTTTTAAAATGTAATTATCAGTCCCTGTTCCCTATTTGTTCCTACGGTGGGGACCGTAGGAACAAATAAAGTATGCAAAAAAAACATTATTTATTATTTATTTATTTATTATTTTGTCCTTTATTCTATTCGCATCTTAAAATTACATTTTTAAATATTTCTTAAAAAATAAATTAAAAAAAACATTTATATATATATATATATATATATATATATATATATATATATATATATATATATATATAAGCTATATATTGTGTCTCACGGCTGCGCCAAAAGGCCCAGTTCAGCAAACTGACAAGCAGCTAGTGCCTGACGCTGGTCAACTAGATCTAGGATGTGATGTGACGGATGTAAGACAGTTAAATGGTGAGTGTATTTTTTTATTATGTTTATGAATACACAATCGATGACAAATCAGCCAATGGCAATCCCCCTTTTTTGCTGATGGGAAATCATGAAATAATTTCATTCGCTCTGGGCGGAGCGGGAGGGAGTATCAGATTTGACTGAAAATCCACCCATGTTCCTCCTTTTGCCCTTTATGTTCCGAGGCGGAGTATCTCTTTGAATATTGCAATCCCCTTGATGTTATTTAAAGAGCGGTCATCATCACAAAATTTATTTTGTCTGTCCGTTATGATTATGAAATCCAATTTCAGTTAATCATTTTGATTTTCCAATAAACTTTGAAAACACTGGCCCAACACAAACCATAATAAACCATTTTCCATTCACAACAGTGTGAAATGAAAACGCAAAACTTATATAAACCGCGAAATGATTCCTGGGACTGATTTTCATGTGGGTTTCAGCACGATATTACTCTGTTGTACTTGTTTGGTGTATTTTCAGAATTTTGAACACTGAAGTTTTTGTTGGTATTATAGACTTTAAGAGATTAAAGGATAATGGATTTCACTGGAAGACTATTTTTGCAGGACCAAGAAATAATTTTGTATAATGCTGGACTACGTATTTACCTATACATATAACCCGAATTTATTCAACTCGCGAGTTGTTTATTTTGGGTCAGCTCTATCTTTTTGGACAAGATTGTTGCTAACTAATCCAAAAAAATTGAACATTTTGATTCAAAATTTGTCGTTGCGGCCGAGGCGGAATTAATGCCCGAGCCGCTAGGTGAGGGTATTATAAATATAAATAAACTAGCTTTCGCCCGCGGCTTCGCTCGCGTTAAATTCGGTATAACACACTAAGCAGACCTGTAGTTTTTGCTCTTGCGCCTGATTGATTTGTAATAGCAACGCTAAGTTTTCCCTTTTCTTCCCTCGTTCTCCCTCATATCACACTCTTTTTTAATAAAAATTAGCCTATGTCCGTCTCCTGGTTCCCAACTATCTCTGTACCAAAATTCATCAAAATCGGTTTAGCCATTAAAGCGTGAAGAGGTAACAAACAAACAAACAAACTCACTTTCGCTTTTATAATATTATAGTAAGGATAGTAAGGATAAAATAAATTTATTTATTGTTTACAAGGACCAGACTATAGTACAGATACAATGGGACATGAGAGTAATACACAATCTGGTAAGCGGGTGAAGCGCTGTACTCCTATATAGGCTACTGAGTAGCCTGTCTTTAGGAGAGACAGGACTGATCCCGTTATACAATATACATATAGGGGTCTCATGACGTAGTACATTTTATAATTAGGTACAATTATCCTGGTAACAATAACGTGCATGCAAAAATAAAGGGAAATGAAAGCCATTGTAAATAGGTAGATTTAGAGTGTAGGTATGTGAGTGTGTGTGTGTGTTTGTGTGTGTGTGTGTGTGTGTGTGTGTGAGGGTGTTTTATTAGTGAGGGTGGTTACCTCAAGAAGTCTTCGGTTTCTTCATAATTTAGAGTAGATAGGAACAAGCGGACGGTCTTCTTGCAGTTAAATATAGTAGATCCGTAAATTGTTTGTTTTTCATTGTTTTTATTATAAAGTGACGGACCAAGGTAGGGGAAGAATTTTTTTATAAACTTTTTTCGGACCGGCGGAGTAGGGCAGATATTATTTTTGCGGCGACTATTTATTTTTATATAGGGAGTTTTTGAGTGTTGCAATAAAATTGTGTGTAAGATAAACTGCTGTCTTACATTATAGAGCCGAGAACAGCAGTTTCAAATTCTGCCGTAATGTGTCGCAAGTTTATACGGAAGATTTTTATTATTTGTTTACAACTTTACCAAAAACAATACATTTCTAGTATTAAACCTTTTCCTTAATTTCAACGAATAGTCTGTTTTTTCACTTCAAATTTCAGGCGGCATTCTACTCAAAAAGTTGCAAATCAACCGTAAATTTCTTTACTAAGCCACACTTTAAAAAGGCTTGGATTTTTAAACTAAATCGGATACCGCAAGCGATTTCCTAAGGTGACAAGCAGCTTACCGTCACTGAAGACAGCTTAGACACAGATTTAAGACCTGGGGCCTTAGTCTGCTATTACAATGGTGTCAGAATGGTCGATCACTGATCGCATAATGGTTGATTTTGACATTTACTACATACTAAACTTGTCAAAATCAACCATTATGCGATCAGTGATCGACCATTCTGACACCATTGTAATAGCAGACTAAGGCCCCTGTTACTGTGTCAAGATATTCTATCGAGCAAAAATATTGTTGAGTTTTACTGGTAAACGTTATAATATGTGTTAGGTTTTCTGACACAAACAACGTGCAGCGACTTTTTTGTTAGATTATTCGCGTTGAATTTTGTTTGATTTATAGATTATTTGCCACCGGCTTCCAGAAGTCATTTTTTTTCGTCCTTTTAGTGTTTTTTCACTTCACCAAAACGAAGGATCGTCAAATCCAAATTCATTTTTATTATCCGCCGAGCTTGGCTACCGAAAATTAATCCAACTCTGATTCGAAGATTACATTCGGGATTGTTCGGATACAATCGATTAAATTCTACTGATACGTTTGGATATGTTGCGGATTAGCGTTGCGGTCATCGGTATGGGTAGGTACCTTCATCCGGGGTTGCGGGTTGTTCGAAAGAGATACCGCGGCCCCGGAATAAAAAAGCAAAAGAACGAACATGGGTGGGTTTTAGTTATTACTAGTCTGACCTTCCCTCCCGCTCCGCCCACATAGGGGAAAGTTATGATGATGTTCCATCCACAAAAAAGAGTTTTTTTGGAAGTTTTTTTCCACAAAAACAAGAGTTTGATTTCATTGCTTTTAGTTGTGGTATGATGGTATCTCGCACAAATTTTTATCGAGTACTCATTGCTACTAGAAGATTGATATCTTTTAAACTTGTTCCACACATTAGAAGAAAAATATGTATTATGGAAGATAATATAATATATCATAAACTACCTATGCAATATGGAAACATTTGATTTGGGAGCCCTTTGCGTTATACTCTTTCGATATCGAAAATTATTTTGAAAACGTACCCACAATTGTCGGAGATATCGCGTAACCAAATCATCCAAAAAAAAGCGAATTGAGAACTTCCCCCTTTTTTGAAGTTGGTTAAAAAACTGTGTGACTTTTTAAAATAAGGCGATCATCACCTAATGACACTTCTCAAGTTAAAATCCATCAAGCCGTTTATGCTACAGAGCGTGCCAAAGCGAAAGTTTTATGAGGATGTATGTAAGTATGTTTGTTGCTCTTTCAGGCAAAAACTACTGAATGGATTTTGATGAAACTTCACAATAATGTAGCTTAAATATCAGAATACCACATAGACTACAATTCATAAAGATATATTGTTTATTACATCACCACAAGAGTGAAATCACGGGTACGCACTAGTGCATACTAATACAAATATCTCTCCTTCAGGTGCACTCGGGTGAATTTATGAATGTGTGGCTTTTAATCCACCTTTATAGAAATATCTTTAAACCACTTGTATGTTTTATTTTTCTTCAGGCGTCAAAGAGATGCAAAATTCAAGTCATTACCATCATTTTCTCACACCCGTAATAATGGCAAAGCAGACATAATTTAGTGAAAAGCTCCTCATTAATTATGACTTCGCAAGTCATAACGATGTGGTGAAACTGTTTGCGGCGAATTGCCCGGTGGGGCATTCTCCTTTTGCATGCTAGCTTATTGTGGTTTTGACCGGAATCCTGTTTAGCTTTCAAATTTGCCAATCGTTGCGTTTTGGTATTGTGTGGGTTACGGAAATGGCAATTAGTTAGTTATGCTCCAAATATTAGAGTTATATATGTCACTGTTGCCTCAAATGGAGTATGTTGTGTATATGTTACTGTAAAAGCTCGAACTACGGTAAATCTTAAGATTTTCCAGTAAAACCTAAGATTTACCGTCATGAGTTGGTAAATGTAAGTATTTATTATAATGGGACGACTTTTTCGGACTTTTGCCGTTCCAATTCAGTACATGCTAGGTTTTACCAATGTGGACTGGTAAATGTTAGTTTTAGGAATAATAAGGCGTAAAAATTATTTGATATAATTATCGTTTGGTTGTTTAAAACTCCGAAATTACAATGGCATACTTTTAAGATGGCAGAATGAAATTTAGTATAATGTTCATTTAGAGCGATGATTATTTGGTATAATTTAACTTTTCATATTATACTGATGGCAGAATTTCATTATGAATAATTTTAAAAGGCATATAAGTCTTTAAACTGACATGGTCACTAACATTATTATTAACGGTTAAAACGGGGTATTTACCATGTTTGTTATTTATTTTGAATTTCCAATATTTACACAGATACAGATTATGATATGATATATGATTTAGATACAGTGGGTTACGACTATACAAAAAATATTAAGGCAAAAATAAGATTTTTTGGGAATAATATTGAAAAAAAGATATTGTTTTTAGTAGGTTAACCGGAACTCAACTATTTAGATTAGGTTAATTCCTTTAAAAAAAGAAATGGGTAGGTTAGGTTAAAACTGTGACCCCCTACGTACGAGACGAGCGAGCGGAGCGAGCTGTGCCGCGGCAGCGGCAGCGGCCGGCGAGTGGCAGAAACGACTTGCATTAATAGAAAAAAGAGATTGTTTATAGTATGTTACTTAGAACTGAACTATTTAGATTAGGATAATTACTTATTGATTTAAATGACATTATTTCCAAGAAATAAATAATTAAAATAAATGACAACAAATAATGACAAAGATAATTCTAACTATAAACTTTCTGCGATATGACAATTCTGCCGTTTAATGATTATTGGTATGAAATATATGCCTAAAGACGATTCTGACTGTGAACTTTCTGCGCTATGATATTTCTACTTTTAAATATTATGGATATGAAATTTATGTCTAGAGATAATTCTGACTTACAAAATTATTAGTTTTGAATGTATGTTAAACTAGCTTTTGCCCGCGGCTTCGCTCGCGTTAAATTCGGTAGCGCCTTATTGATTTGTAATAGCAACGCTAAATTTTCCCGTTTCTTCCCTCTTTCTCCCTCATATCCCACTCTTTTAAAATAGCCTATGTCCGTCTCCTGGTTCCCAACTATCTCTGTACCAAAATTCATCAAAATCGGTTTAGCCATTAAAGCGTGAAGAGGTAACAAACAAACAAACAAACAAACTCACTTTCGCTTTTATAATATTAGTAAGGATGAGTGTCTGCCAAACAATTTTCTGCGAAATGAAGTTTATGGTTTAAATAAATAAATAATAAGTTGTTATGCAAAATAAAATTATGACATAAAAAGTTCTGCTATAAAGGGTGGAACCGATTTTATTCGACATTTACCGTTCCTTTAATGTAAATCCTAAGATTTACCAAGTAAATGATGGTAAAAGTTCGAATCCCAAACTTATATGGACATTTACCATTCATAATCGGTAAATCTTAGGTTTTACCGGAAAATGTTAAGATTTACCGTAGTTCGGGCTTTTACAGTAACATATACAGGGTGTCCCGAAACTCAACGTCAAGCGGGCACGGGGCGATAGGCTAGGTTATACTAGTTCTGGTAAAAATAAAAAAATATAATCTATGTTACTTGGTTAAGTGGTAAAAGGAATACTTTGATAATGTTTGAAAATCCACACCTTTGATCACATATTTAGGTGCTGTGATCACAAATTTCTTAATTTCGCAGTGTTTTTTTTTTACCGTAATCCCTAATAACTATGCCATTGATTGCAGTCACAAATGCAATAGTAATTATTGTCAGTTTAGTAAAAAAAAATAGTTTTATTGAGTCATGCTTCAAAAACATTTTATCAGATAACTTTGACAAATCATATTTAAAATAAAATGTACTATAGTACCATGGGCAAGTTATTTAAAAAAATGGCCCATTTAATCAAGATTTCGAAATGGTACAACACGTACTACTTATCTTTACATAAAAAATATTATTGCTTACTTACTTGCAAAAGGACCTTATTTCGAAAAAGTTTTTTAGCTGAATAATTGTAATTTCGTGTACAAAAAGATATGCTTCGATATTGTGTAAGCGAGACAGACAAATGAGTTAGAGTGAGATAGAGAATGACACTGTTCCAAGTTCATTAAGAGACACAGAGACGACAGAAATTTTATAAAAAAAAAAATAAGTACGATATGATACCTTGTTATTGGTATTATTACAAAAGTTAATCATAATGAAACAATAGCAAGAATTGTAATACATTTATTTTTTCTTTAAAACTAAATTAAATGTTCAAATTGTTTGCCTTCGGCACGAATACAGGCTCTACATCGTCTCATAAAAGATCTTTTCACTAGACGTGCGTATCTTCTTGTGTTTATTTCTTCTGCTGTTTCAGCAATTCTTTGGTGTAGTTCCGTCAGATTTTCTATAGGTTTTGAATAAACTTTTTCTTTTATGCAGCCCCAGTAAAAAAAATCAAGGGGGTTTAGGTCCGGAGACCGAGCGGGCCACAAAATTGAACCAAGGCGTCCGATCCATCTATCGGGATATTCCCTATTTAGGTAATCTCGGACCGGACGAGCATAGTGCGCTGGGCAACCATCTTGTTGAAACCACATATCTCTGTAAATGTTGAGTGGCACGTCTTCTAACAGAGTCGGCAAATCGTTTTGCAGAAACTCTAGGTAATTGTTGCCATTTAAGTTTTCAGGCAGCTCAAATGGTCCGATAACTTGCCCATTTAAAATTCCGGTCCACATATTGACTTTGAATTGATATTGGGAGCGATCTTCCCGCATTAAATGTGGGTTTTCTATGTGCCAACCATGTAGGTTGTGTAAGTTTAAATAACCGTCTTTTTTAAAGGTCGATTCGTCCGTCCATAAAATTTTGTTTAGAAACTGCGGATCTTCACGAATTTTCGCCAACATCGTTCTGCAAATCTCGATCCTAGGTGCGTAGTCACGAGGCAGCAAACTTTGTACACGTTGTACATGGTACGGGTGATAGTCACATCGCTTTAAAATTCGTTGAGCTATACTTTTCGGTATTCCAGTAGCTCTTTCTATTGCACGTAATGAAGTGCTGGGATCGTTTTCGACTTCATTTAAAACGACGTCTTCTTCGTATCCTCGTGGCCTTCCACCAGCCGTATGTGCACTTGGCAATCTTCCTTGCGAATATGACTGGTGCACGTTGATGAAAACGCGGTGATCTGGGTGACGCGCCGCATTTGGATATCTTTCGCGATATAATCTGGCTGCGGCAGAGGCATTACAGTGGCACTCACCGTAGATAATATGCATGTTCACATATTCTTGCGCGGTGTACACAAATGGCATGTTGTCAAACTTTTTTACTATACAGCAAAACAGTCAGCAGCACAATAAATAATCGAGTCCAGGAAAATAGCCAAAATTGTCAACACAAATGCGATATCAAGTCCAGGATAACACAAGCCAAAGTCGTCAACACAAACGTGATATCAAGTCCGGGATAAAACAAGCCAAAGTCGTAGTACGAAAGTTTCACGATTACGGATAGATGCGCAGTAAACGAAAGAACAAAGCGTACTAACTGATAATAACCAATATTCAATTGACTAATTTCCAGTGACATCAATATCTTTTTTTTTATGAATGGCATCTCGCAGTTCAACCAAGGAGGTTGTCGTCTGCTTAACCGGGCGAATCCTGTGGGTGCCTTAAAAATTAAGACCTCCAGCCAGGGTATAAACTTATAAACTAAGCGACTACACGCTAAGGGCACCCCCTGTGGGGTACGAGCCTCGGCTTAGGGCGTCGCTGAGGGACAGCAAGGGACAGGCTGGATCTGAGTGATATTATTTATGGACTATTTTAACTTACTGGCTCAGCAGCGCGGGCTGGCTCTTGCAAGGGACGGGTGGGCATCAATATCTGTCTCGCTTTCTCTAAAAATAAATTTTCTGTCGTCTCATTCTAATGAACTAGGAACAGTGTTATCCTCTGTCTTACTCTAACACATTTGTCTGTCTCGCTTACACTCTAGTGAAGTACACCTTTTTGTACGAAAGTACAATTCAGGTAAAAACTTTTTCGAAATAAGGTCCTTTTGCAAGTAAGTAAGCAATAATATTTTTTATGTAAAGATAAGCAGTACGTGTTGTACCGTTTCGAAATCTTGATTAAATGGGCCATTTTTTTAAATAACTTGCCTATGGTACTATGGTACATTTTATTTTAAATATGATTTGTCAAAGTTATCTGATAAAATGTTTTTGAAGCATGACTCAATAAAACTATTTTTTTTTACTAAACTGACAATAATTACTATTGCATTTGTGACTGCAATCAATGGCATAGTTATTAGGGATTACGGTAAAAAAAAAACACTGCGAAATTAAGAAATTTGTGATCACAGCACCTAAATATGTGATCAAAGGTGTGGATTTTCAAACATTATCAAAGTATTCCTTTTACCACTTAACCAAGTAACATAGATTATATTTTTTATTTTTACCAGAACTAGTATAACCTAGCCTATCGCCCCGTGCCCGCTTGACGTTGAGTTTCGGGACACCCTGTATATGTGTTAAAAGACGGGACAAAGAGAAAGAACTCACCCCGTCCCTAGCTAGAGCCATCCCGCGCTGCTGAGCCAGTAAGTTCAAATCAGTCCCCAATTAATATCACTCAGATCCAGTCTGTCCCTTTGCTATCCTTTTTTTTTAATGTTTTTTTTTTCAAATATTTAAAAATGTAATTTTAAGAAAAAAAGTGAATCGATTCACACAAAACAAAAACAGTATCTCATATATACTTTTTTTTTTTATATGTGTGTAGAATTTAAGAATTTAATTTGCTGCAATCTAACTACTATCTGTAGGCAATACAAATACCTATTAGTTCCAGCAGTCGATCGGTCAGCCACTGCGCCAACAAATTCACTAACTAACGTCAGTTACTGGGCTATAAGTCAAAGTTTCAACTTTTGTTAAATCATCTATCAAAGCCAGAAAGGTTCTTAGGAGAAAGATCTTTAAATTCATTTTTATTCTACTATAGATTTGACTTTCAACGTTAGAAAAAGTACGTTGATTCTTTGCTGTTCCGCGCGTTAGCGTTCCACGTGCGCCTAAAAGAGATGTCAGCATAGTAGATAGCCCTCCCAGGGCTACCGCTTGCTGGTTCGCTTGCGGGTTGTTCAAAAGAGATACCGCGGCCCCGGAACATAAAGGGCAAAAGGAACATAGAAAGGTTTTAAGTCAGTACAAGTCTGATACTCTCTTACGCTTCGCCCAGAGCAGGAGAAGTTATACGTTGATTTCCAATCCGAAATAAATATGGAAGAAATTGAAAACTGAATAGAAACAACTAAACGAAGAACACCCAAACATTTTGTAGCAAAAATAAACACATAGTAAAAATCTTCTGCCTTATTCTACAGAGGGACATTTATATAAGTTAGTTTGGTTCCCCTAAGGATAAGGGGTGGCAGTCTCGGTCGATATCACCCCATCAAACTCAAGGGGAGCTCGGGCGTCAAAATGGGTAGACTCAACGTCCATTGATGATTTTGTAAGAGTGTTCTAATCGGTTGTCGGTACAAATGGAGCAATGAATAGTGCAGTGGGGTAGGTTGAGCTTGTAACGTTATAAATTTGTGAGGATGCCGTGTCGTGCATACCAGATGTCGGCGAATTACTTTTGGAGGGCAATTATAGTAAGTTGGAGAAAGAAAACTTTACGAAAAGTTATTTCTTTCTTTTTTGTCGATGTTTGTCGGTGAGGAGCTCGTAGCTAAATAATAGCAGCCGCTCGGGTCGATCTTTAGGTTAAGCGGCGCTTGCCTAGGTTGGTCTTTAGATGGGTGACCACCCGTTATATACCGAGTTTCCTCCATGCCTCGGAAAGCACGTTAAGCCGTTGATCCCGGCTGTCTTTTGTAGTTCTTTGACAGTCATTACAGGTAGTCAGTGTTCCGAAAGTCTGACAACCAGTCTTACCAAGGGGTATCGCATTACCCAGTACTAACTGGGTTGTGGAGGTCAGATAGGCAGTCGCTTCATGTAAAATACTTGGATTCAGCTGCATCCGATAAGACTGGAAGCCCACCCCAACATAGTTGGGAAAAGGCTAGGCAGATGATGATGATGATGTTTGGCAAATTGGTGAGGAGCACGTGGCTACACAATAACTGCAGCTCTTGTTGATCCTCAGGTTTGATCTTCAGGTTATGACGCGCTCGCTTAACTTTTCGCAACATAGTTCGTAAGATAACTGTGATTTAGTCCGTGGGAGATGTTTCGGGCATCGCGAGCCACGAGACGACCTCCCGGCCATCGTAGGTATGGGCCTGTGGACGGTGAGCAATGGGTAGCTCACCGTCCTTCTGTCGGTTGATTCAAAAGAGATGCCCTGGCTCCAGATCACAAAGGGCAAAAGAAGGAACATGGATGGATTTTAGTCAAACACTCCCTTTCGCTACGCCTAGAAATGACTCGTCCCGCACGAGTCATTTCACGATTTCCCATTCAAATAAAACAAAAGTAAATTTTATTCAGAATGAAAAGTCATTTATTAAAATTAGGCTGATAATCAGCACTTTTTGAACGTCACATTACAAGAGACAGTCCCACAAAAACGCCCCGCCATTCGCCACTTCCTAGTGTTTTAGCTGGGAAGAAGAAATGGCGGAACAAACTCCCCAGCAACACATGTGTCTGTCAGGTTAGAAGAATCAAATTTTAAATTATTGTTTGTTTGTATGTTACGTCTTCACGCCTAAATGGCAAAACCGATTTTGATGAATTTTGGTTCAGAGATAGTTGGGACCCTGGAGACGAACATAGGCTATTTTTTAAAGTGAGAAATGAGGTAGAAAGAGGGAAGAAAAGGGAAAACTTAGCTTTGCTATTACAATAATTAAAGCGCAAGGGCAAAAACTACAGGTAGCAGGTACCTGCAAATCAGGGAAGGGGAACCGTGTTAGCCCGAATTTAACGCGAGCTATGCCGCGGGCAAAAGCTAGTTTAAGAAATAGTAATTGTCACATGTCAGCTAGCAAACATCAATTATATATATAAGAATAAAAAAATCGGAGAAGATATTATCACAAGATTGGTAGAAATACTTACAGTACTCAATACAGTTTATTGATCTTTTCATTATTTAACGAACGTTGATTATATTATCATCTTAAGGGATCTTCCTAGAGCTATTACTATTTTATCGGGCAATAAACACAATTATTAAAATCCCCCACACTTCGACCAAGCATAAGATACATACTGACAAAGTTTTTACGAGTTCACTAAAGTGATCTTAAACAAAGTTAAAGAAACTTCGACTTTATGGACAAATTCGGAGACAGGGAATCTTTCTAGGAATTTGATAGCTTTTGTGTGTTAGCGATAGAGTTTTGAATAAACGAGTGGTATTGGCGAATACATATTTATTTTAGCTACTTATTTATTCAAACAGGTTTGTGTAAGTCTAGCTTCACGTTTTGTTGGTACTTAACCTTCCGAATGCCGTTGCCACATTTATTGGGAGTTTGTTCCGCCACTTCTTCTTCCCAACTAAACTCTAAGAATTGACGATGGGTGGGCGTTTTGGGGGACTGTTTTGTGTATTGACGTTCAAAAATGGTTGATCATTAGCCTAGGTTGAATAAATGACTTTTGATTTTAACATGTGACAAGCAAGCGCGTGCCCTGGAAAAAAATGTAGGTAAAATGAGTTTCTCAGCGTTAAAAAGGTTATGTTTTGTGATTTCATTATCTAATATATAAAATTCTCGTGTCACAATGTTCGTTCCCATACTCCTCCGAAACGGCTCGAGCGATTCTTATGAAATTTTGTGTGCATATAGGGTACATCTGAGCAGCGGGTGAAACTGGGCACAGCTAGTATTTCTCTAAGTAAAGCCTATGCACGAATGTCTTTTAAGTTTAAATATAAGTAATTTTATAATTATGTTGCCATAAAACGTGGCAACGCGGCCAGTCTTTTGGGTACATTACCAGCTGACAGTTTTGAGGACGAGTTTTTGATGCCCTTTTATAGTCTAGTAGCTTTTTTCCACGGCTTCGCTCGCGTTAAATTCAGGATAACACAGTTCCCCTTTCCTGATTTGCAGGTATCTGCTACTTGTAGTTTTTGCCCTTGCGCCTTATTAATTGCAATAGCAAAGCTAAGTTTTCCCTTTTTTTCCCCCTTTCTCCCTCACTTCCCACTTTAAAAAAAAATATGCCTATGTCCGTCTCCAGGGTCCCAACTATCTCTGTACCAAAATTCATCAAAATCGGTTCACCCATTAAGGCGTGAAGATGTAACAAACAAACAAGTTCATTTTCGCTTTTAAAATATTATTGTAAGGATTCTGCTGTTTTTTAGTTTATTTAATTGTTGTAATGAATATATTAGTCTAATTATTATTTTTTGTAAATTTTACAAAAATAAAACCAACTGAATAGATTTTTTTACTAAACTGTGAAAGGTTTCAGTCACCATTTGCCTAGAATTTTCGTAACTGTGTTGATGTCAGCTTCCAGTCTTACCGCATACAGTTGAATACCAGTACATGGAGTGACTGCCTATCTGGCCTCCACAACCCAGTTAGTCCTGAGTAATACGATACCCCTTGGTAAAACTGTGATGTTGGACTTTCGGGCCACTGACTGACCTGTAACGACTGTCAAAGATCCACAGATGATGAGAAAGGGTATACCTCAGACACTGATCTCAAACAAAGTATTAGCATCGAGCGAACAGCCCGGAATATTGGCGAATTCTTTTTTACCGATAAGAATTAATGGAACCCAGAATATTACCATAAGGTACCATTTCCGCGACGTGGTATTTTTCACACCTTGAAATATTATCATCTTTTCAGTTTAGGTCAATTTACATCATAATACCACGCTTGTTATACCCGAGGCGATGGACAGAGTACACCTACGATTCTTCAGTTTCTTTTTTCGAAGTGTATTGAATAACGTCGTTTAATTCACGTGAGGATTTGTCATTGCTGTTCTCGGCTCTATGACGCTCTCGCCTGGCGGCTCGTGCGTTAATCCGCCTCGGCTGCAATGTCAAAGTTTTCTCACTTGAATCAAAATGAACTTTTGGTTAATGTATTCATTTTAATTCACAATTATTTTATACCCTTTTCTGTGCCCTACAGGGTCCGTAATTGTACCTCAGCTTTAAGCCCATTGTAAGATCTTCACACATTATGGAATATAATAATGCAAATAAATAATGACTAAAAACGCCTTACATTCTGGCTGTCTTCGATTCGATCCTGTATGTTCTCTCATAGTGCAATAATATTAGTATTAGCCTTCATGAGTTTCTAGGTAATCTATCAACTCCAACACATTACCTTACCTCAGCAATTTATCTCACCCGCTTCAGGAGGCTCTAATGTAAGATTCAATTCAATATAACGTGACGTTCACGTTTTACGTGATGTTAGATCACATTTTTCTTGTAGGGCCACATAACGTTATAGTAACGAATTTTTTGACTTGATAACGTCTTTAAAATCGTTTTAGTCGGGTGACATGTTCAGAAACTTGTGTCACACCAAAACCTCACAAGCGACATTTCATAAAGATGGTAGCGCCATCTGTTACTTGGCTCGAAAAAAAAACTTTAAATTAGTACTTATTTTCATTTTAGATGTCACTACTGGTGATAACTTATATCACCAATAAGACGTTATCACGTAAACATCTCGATCGTAAACCTACTTTACAAACAACCAATTTTTTTAGTAGACATTTTTGTAAATCGTGACGAATAAAATTGTTTCGGAACATTTTTTTTATCCTTCTATCTGTCCCTTTGTCTCGGAAACGCGCAGGTATCGAGTAGCTAAACTTAAAACCATATACTCAAGTCTGTAATCCCTTTGTCCTGTGAAAATCAACCCTCTAAGTCTACGCAGTCTTTTTATTTGGTTGCACGCAACCCTCGGTTCGCGAATCTAACTTGCTCTTGGCCAGTATATGCTTATATAGGCTACATAGTATAAAACAAAGTCGCTTTCTCTGTCCCTATGTCCCTTTGTATGCTTAAATCTTTAAAACTACGCAACGGATTTTGATGCGGTTTTTAGTAATAGATAGAGTGATTCTTAAGGAAGGTTTTAGTATATAGTTTGTTAAGTTTTTGTATTTATTTCTAATTATAAAGCGCTAACTTGGAAAGCTATTTACACAAATACAGTATTAATCCTTATCATTTTAAATAGGTTGGTTGGCATGAACATTTCATGAAAATTATTTTTTCCTTTTACATCATGCAGATTAAATAAATACTTTAGGAGATATAGCAAAATCAAAATAACGCGCAACAAAATTAATTTCATGTCGCCGTGACTAGGCTGGCCCGCTCGGGCGCGGTGTAGGGAACAAGTCGCTCATCGCTGAGTGCGCGACCCGAACACGGGCAGACGCGTGAGCACAGAGTACGTTGAGTTGACACGTTCCTTACAAACTAAATTCAAATCCTTTATTTGTGAACATATAGGTACAATATGATCTAATTACATAAAATGTAATAAAACACGCTTATTTTCGTTGGATCCCAGTTTTTGATCCCACTTTAATATTTTTGGCGTTGGATCCCACAAAACATTATTATATATTTCCGTTGAATCCCAAATTTGAAAAATACTAAAAAAATACGTTTTATTGCCACTGAATCCCAAAAACTATTTCCGTTGGATCCCAGATGTTTAAAAACATCTGAATGCGGGTACATCCAACAACAAAATCACAATAATATTTTAAGGCGAAATTTTGTATGTATGTTTGTTATTCCAACACGCCCAAACTTCTAGACTGATTTGGATGAAATTTGGGTATGTGGATAGGTTATGTTAGAATAACGGGTGCCTGCCGTTTTTCCGAAAAGATTTGGACAAAATTTCATTACCCAAACAAATTATAGGAACCGGGAACTAGGTTTGGTTAGGTTAAAACTGTGACCTCCTACGCACGAGCCGAGCGAGCGGAGCGAGCGGTGCCGCGGCAGCGGTCGGCGAGTGCCACAAACGACTTGCATTTATAGAAAAAAGAGATTGTTTTTATTTGTTTACCCGGAACTGAACTATTTCGATTAGGATAATTACTTATTTACAAAAAAAAAGGTTAGGTTAAAACTGTGACCTGTGTGCCAGAAACGGCCACATTATATAAAAAAAATATGGAAAAATTATGACGGCAGTGTTTTTTTTTGAGCTTAGAGGCGCTTGTTTTGAAGGCGTTCATATTTATTTATTTATAAACATCACAAATAAACCTGATCATTTTTAACTCATGCCAGTCTAGTACTATTTGGAGTACATCATTTGTCTCATTTATTCCCCAGTGGCAACAATCCTAAAAAATCCAAAATAGACACACGTTGTTTTTGAAATATTTAATAAAAGTAAATCACTTTTCTTCTGAAATGTACACATGTTGTCATAAAATGGGATTCAATGGTAATATCAAATGGGACCCATCGTTAATACCTAAAACATGGGATCAAAAACTGGGATCCAACGAAAATAAATCATAAAACATAGGTTTTATGAAGTTTCATAATACATACCTATTAGTTAGATTCGTACCATTACCTATGGACGGACGGACAGCGAAGACTTAGTAATAGAGTTTTTACCCATTGGGGACGTAACCTTAAAAATTAGACGTACCTAATTTTATTTATCCTTCGATTTTGTTATTTTTGCTATAGGCTGCTTTTTATCAACACACCACGCGGGCGAAGCCGCGGGCAAAAGCTAGTCTTACATAAAGAAAACCACCTGAATAGATTTTACTAAACTGTGAAAGGTTTTAGTCACTATCTGCCTAGAATTTTCGTTACAATGTTGAGGTCAGCTTCCAGTCTTACCGCATGCAGCTGAATACACTACATGGAGTGGCTGCCTATCTGACCTCCACAACCCAGTTAGTCCTGAGTAATACGATACCCCTTGGTAAAACTGTGATGTTGGACTTTCGGGCCACTGACTACCTGTAACGACTGTCAAAGATCTACAGATGATGAGAAAGGGTATAGACACTGGTCTCAAATAATCGAAGTATTGCCATCGAGCGAACAGCCCGGAATTTTGGCGAATTCTTTCTTACCGATAAGAATTAATGGAACCCAGAATATTACCATAAGGTACCATTTCCGCGACGTGGTATTTTTCACACCTTGAAATATTATCATCTTTTCAGTTTAGGTCAATTTACATCATAATACCACGCTTGTTATACCCGAGGCGATGGACAGAGTACACCTACGATTCTTCAGTTTCTTTTTTCGAAGTGTATTGAATAACGTCGTTTAATTCACGTGAGGATTTGTCATTGCTGTTCTCGGCTCCATGATGCTCTCGCCTGGCGGCTCGTGCGTTAATCCGCCTCGGCTGCAATGTCAAAGTTTTCTCACTTGAATCAAAATGAACTTTTGGTTAATGTATTCATTTTAATTCACAATTATTTTATACCCTTTTCTGTGCCCTACAGGGTCCGTAATTGTACCTCAGCTTTAAGCCCATTGTAAGATCTTCACACATTATGGAATATAATAATGCAAATAAATAATGACTAAAAACGCCTTACATTCTGGCTGTCTTCGATTCGATCCTGTATGTTCTCTCATAGTGCAATAATATTAGTATTAGCCTTCATGAGTTTCTAGGTAATCTATCAACTCCAACACATTACCTTACCTCAGCAATTTATCTCACCCGCTTCAGGAGGCTCTAATGTAAGATTCAATTCAATATAACGTGACGTTCACGTTTTACGTGATGTTAGATCACATTTTTCTTGTAGGGCCACATAACGTTATAGTAACGAATTTTTTGACTTGATAACGTCTTTAAAATCGTTTTAGTCGGGTGACATGTTCAGAAACTTGTGTCACACCAAAACCTCACAAGCGACATTTCATAAAGATGGTAGCGCCATCTGTTACTTGGCTCGAAAAAAAAACTTTAAATTAGTACTTATTTTCATTTTAGATGTCACTACTGGTGATAACTTATATCACCAATAAGACGTTATCACGTAAACATCTCGATCGTAAACCTACTTTACAAACAACCAATTTTTTTAGTAGACATTTTTGTAAATCGTGACGAATAAAATTGTTTCAGAACATTTTTTTTATCCTTCTATCTGTCCCTTTGTCTCGGAAACGCGCAGGTATCGAGTAGCTAAACTTAAAACTCTATACTCAAGTCTGTAATCCCTTTGTCCTGTGAAAATCAACCCTCTAAGTCTACGCAGTCCTTTTTTTTGGTTGTATGGAACCCTAGCTTATATTGGCTATTAGCTGCACCAAACCTTTCCATATGTTTTGCCTTCTTCGGCCAAAGAGTAGGAATGAGTCTCAATCGTCACCAGCATTTGTTACGCCTGCCGAGGTTACGACACGGCCTGCTTTCAAGCAACCACTATGTGACTATGCTCGCCCATCTGTCTTGATGAATCCTAGAAGTGTAAACAATCAAGTTTCATTTTGCATATTAAAGACTTTCCGTCAACATCGGTGAATCTTTCTAAAGATTTTGATTTCTTAAAACCATTTTGCAAGGACGCAAGCTAGGACGATCGCCCGGAGGACACGGTGGTGCACACTGTGGCGCTCTGCCCAACTTGTGTGGAGCACTGTTGTGTCCTTGTATAGGCGATCGGTGACACGACTCCCGGCCACTGTAAGCAATAGGTAGCTCAAACGGTGAGCAATAGGTAGCTCACCGTCGGTCCGTCTAGTGTCGACAGGCTGTGTCGACGCCTCAAAGAGATGTCAGCAAAGCAGAAGGGCCTACCAGGGCCACCGCCTGCCGGGGTTGCGGGTTGTTCGAAAGAGATATTGTGGCCCCGGAACATAAAGGGCAAAAGAAAAAACTTCGGTGGGTTTTAGTCAGTACAAGTCTGACACTCCCCCCGCTCCACCCAGAGGCGTGGAAGCTATTAGATGATTTCAAATCCGCAAAAAAAGGGCCCAAGCTAGTGAAAAATGGAAGACATTATTTTGGTGCAGATTAAGGGTGTTTTTATCCTGTAGGTGTTTGAATGAGATATGTGAGCGTATGTGTTATTCATCCAAAGTAACTTTCATCTTTAAAAAAAGTAATTTTTCACGGAAATACCGACATTGTTGCCTAACTTTTTTCCTGATTAAGTTGAATCAGAGCTCTTTGATACCATAAAGAGTTCTTCGAGAAACCCAGGTATTGTCTGAATACCCAAAATACCGATTGACCTAGAAAACATGAACAAAACTTAACAACAAAAACAGAAATCTACAAAGAATTTTTTCTTTTCCTTTAGCAAGAACCATTGCGTTCAACAACGACACAGTAATTCCCTAGAAAGCAGGATTTATTTCGACACACAAATAAACAATAGCTTTTCCTACGGTTTCCTTCGTTCCTCTATACATCATTTCATCAATCGCTTTAGTATCCGATTTAAAAGCCGCGTCGTGTAAACAGCGGATATTCCTGGCTACTCTCAAACTGAGGCAATGCAGACGAACATACAGACGAATAGTAAACAGTGTGTCGCGTAAAGACACCGCTATTTTCCAGTCTACACAATAGAAGGTAATAAATATCAATAATACTATGTTGTGATGGCCCAGAGGTTAAGGCCTTTTTTTTGGGGTGGGAAATCATCAAATAACTTCCCCCGCTCTGGGCGGAGCGGGGGGACGTCAGACATTTACTGACTAAAACCAACCCATGTTCCTTCTATTGCCCTTTACGTTCCGGGGCCGCGGTATCTCTTTTGAACAACCCGCAACCCCGGCAGGCGGAGGCCCTGGTAAGCCCCTCTGCGTTGCTGACATCTCTTTGAGGCGCACGTGAAACACAAACGCACCGTCGACACGGCCTGTCGTCAATAGACGGATGGACGGTGAGGCACAGGCCCGCATCTACGGTGGCCGGGAGTCGTCTCGGGGCCGCTCGGCGCCCTGGGCGTCTCCCGCGGCGGCTGGGTTGGTTTGAGGTTCTCTCCCTCAAACGCCCGGCCACCTCCTTCGCTAGCATGACTGCTTCGCAGAAGGAGGTGGAGGTTAAGGCCTCGCCTCTCTTGAATGAGGTTGTGTGTTCAAATCCGGGCAAGTACCAATGTGACCTGTTCAATGCATAATTATGTACTTTTCTAAGTGTATCTTGGACATCACAGACATCGGTCAAGAAAATCAACGTGAGAAAACTTGAATTTGCAATTAATATAAGTCTGAAATCATCAAACCATCTTGAGCAAGCGTGGTGATCAATGCTCGTGCCTTCTTTGTATGAGAAGAGGCCTTTGCTTAACAGTGGAACAATAATAGGCTGGTATTATTTTATATATTTAATACCGACCTATTATGGAGCCACGCAACGTTCCTTAATCGTCATGCTAGCTCCTACAATGGTGGTCCTGCAGAATAGAAAATGCGGCCCAATAAATGTCAAAACTAGCATTTTATAAGAAGTGACATGAACCACGCCTGACACGGATAGCGCCCTCTAGTTTACAAACAAACCTGTGTCCCAGGTCCGTTATAGGCTGATAATACCACTCGACCTTATTAATAACTAGCCTTTGCCCGCGGCTTCGCTCGCGTTATATTCGGGGTAACACAGTTCCCCTTGCGCCTTATTGATTTGTAATAGCAACGCTAAGTTTTCCCTTTTCTTCCATCTTTCTCCCTTACATCCCACTTTAAAAAAAAAAAAATCCTATGTCCGTCTCCTGGTTCCCAACTATCTCTGTACCAAAATTCATCAAAATCGGTGTAGCCATTGAAGCGTGAAGAGGTAACAAACAAACAAACTCACTTTCGCTTTTATAATATTAGTAAGGATAAGGATTATTGCTTTTACTCTGGACACTCTTAATATGCTTGTTTCCCACATCGTTCTTACATGTATATTGTATAATCTCAACATGAATGATGTATCCATGATTTTGTAAAAATATTATGATTTAAAAGAGCGTCCATGGAGTTTCTTGCCCATTCTTCGCCATATAGATCTACGCTTTGGAATGAGCAACTACAGTAGGTACTCTCGCAAGTTATTATGTCTGGTGACAGGGACTGTAGCAGCGTCTTTATTGTTTTTATGACATTTAAAAGTGCTGTAATGGTCTAATTTAAATAAATGCTTTAAGTTTGAGTTTAACACGCCTTAATTAGATAACCATGTAACTACTAGTTGCCAAAATATATGTAATAAAAATTTACACGTTAAATTTGACTCACTGTCCGGTTATTGATGGAGCTAAAATGCACACGTATGTGTGACGTCATTCTAAAACCAAAATGGCGGACTCCCAAAAAAGGGGATCTAGTTTTTTGAGTATCAAATGAAAGGCTTCGCTGTGAAGAATATAAGAAATAAAATGACGTCTCTCTAAAGCTTGTGTTTTTTCGTTTTTTTTTAAACTAAATATTATTTGATGGCCACGCTTATTTTCCATCCAATATGAGACATTAAACCGCTTCTCTTTTGAAGGCTGCAATCTAAGTTCCAGTGTTTGTAGCTTAGTGTTTGCTGCTTATGCCAGCGTAACTTTAAGCCCATCATATTTATGACATAAGTAGTTTCTACCCGAGAAATGTTTATGACTAAATAAAGTAGCTCCCCTGGAGTACTTAGTGGTGCTTAAAGGCCATTAAACTGTAACTCGGTACTAACTTCACTTCATATACATAATGTTTATATATGTGTTATTAAGAGGGGGTTGCTTATATACTTGATATGCAGAGCTCAGAGTAGTCCGCATCATCGGCTTAGCCTTTTTCTAACTTTGTTGGGGCTGGCTTCCAGTTTTACCCCATTTCAGCTGAAAACCAGTACTTTACATGGAACGACTGCCTATCTGACCTCCACCACCCAGTTATAGTAAGACTTCTTGAAAAGACTAAGAGACAGAGAAGAGAATATACAATATTGCACACCAAAAATTAAAAGACAATTGTTTTACAGAAATTGGTAATTTTATGGTAACAATGGCGGTCTTATCGCTGATAGCGGTATCTTCCAGACAACGTTTGGATGGAGTATACCGACATAAAAATATAACAGGGGCATACCCCCCTTTATATCTTTATTTTGTTGTTTTTAATTTTATTTTTGGTACACTATAGTGAACCTACTGCTAATATACTAAAAACAATTAAAATACTTAAATAACGTTATTTATTCAAATTGCTTGCGCGGTTTCACCCGCGTTTTAAGTTACTGCTCCGCTCCTGTGGGTAGTAGCGTGATGTTATATAGCCTATGTCACTGAGTAAAAATTTATCTTTCTAATGGTGAAAGAATTTTTATTATCGGTGCAGTAGTTTAGGAGCCTATTCATAACAACCAAACAATCAAATCATTCCTCTTTATATTATTAGTGTAGATGTAATCCGGGGTTGCGGGTTATTCGAAAAAGATACCGCGGCCCCGGAACGTTAAGGCAATAGAAGGAACATGGGTGGGTTTTAGTCAGTACAAGTCTGACAGTCCCCCCCCCAGCTTCGTCGCCCCAGAGCGGGGGAAGTTATTTGATGATTTCCCACCCCAAAAAAAAGTGTAGATGTAATACATTTATGTTTTTTGTATAGAGCTCAGTGTAGAACTAATATGAAATTCCTTTTACAGTTAAGTCTAAAATAAACTGACTTCAGTGACCTATTTAATTTCTGTGTCAAATCGTGCGAGGACTTGGTAAAAAGGGTTGTCTTGTACCGACATAAAACTAGCTGTATCTAACCACAGTTGTATGTTGGAAAACATACAGTGAGTCAAGTCTATTTCACTATGAGTTGATGATAGACGAGATTTTATCGGAATGATGTGCCATTTCTTCCGCTTGCAAGGACCTTTATTGGGGCCTAGGTTATTTATAGATAGCCATGTCTGTGGAGGTTCGCTAGTTGATTTTCATTTTTTTTTGCGACATTCCTTCTTAGGACATAATTTTCGTTCGAAAGCCTGGCCCATCTGCCTAGTCTTTTCCCAACTTTGTTGGGGTCGGCTTCCAGTCTTACCGGATGCAGCTGAATACTAGTATTTTACATGGAGCGACTGCCTATCTGATCTCCACAACCCAGTTAGTAATACGATACCCCTTGGTAAGACTAGTTGTCAGACTTTCGGGACACTGTCTACTTGTAACGACTGCTAAAGATCTACAAATGACAGCCGGGACCAACGGCTTAACGTGCTTTCCGAGGCACGGAGGAAACTCCATATGTAACGGGTGGTCACCCATCCATAGACCAACCTAGGCAAGCGTGGCTTAACCTAAAGATCGACCCGAGCGACTGCTATTATAAGTTCGAAGTATCATAACTAAAAAAAATCCTATTTCCTTTTGTTGGTTGATCGATTGTTCCCATGATCCGGCTGGCCATTCTTTGGTCAAAGAAGCAGCATTGCCATCCAACGTGGCAGCCTTCTGGGCCCTCACATCACATCCCAGGTCCAGTTGAAAACCCGCGTCGGGAACTAGCTTCTCGGCAATTTGCTGAACTGGACCTATTTGGCGCAGCCGTGAGACACGCAACATTGTTTTTTTTAATCTTGTTGACTAAATTTTAATATTTTTTCTTTATGTTGTGTGCACGGGCCAAATTAATGTGTTTTCTTTCTTTCTTTCACTCTTCCCGTAACAATTTAGTAAATTATGTAGCTGAATATTCATCTTAATCGTTGAAATAACCCTCTACCTTGTTTGCAATGACAACAGGATTCCCAGATCTGTGGTTACGTCGAGCACTGAATAGTTGATTTTGGTATTTCGCAGAACATATGTAGGTATAACAGTTAATCTAGTTACGAATGAAGGTTTTGTAATAATATTAACGTTTCTTGGAAGTTGTGTTAGTAATACTAGAAACAACAAACGCAATTAGATGAAAGCTGATGTTTAGCTAAAGAGATTAAATAACCCAGGTATAATTTAAACAGTTACAAAACTAAGTGTTCGCAATTTGTTTGTTAAACTTATAATTAAAACCACAGTGTCACAAATACTCTATTTAAACTTAGTTCACCCTTTCCATAAACTATAGCGTTTGAGTTTATTACACGGAGCCTCATTTTCCGCAAGAACATTACACTATAATTTGCACAAGTCTAGGGCCTCAACTCAGAACGGCTTCGCCTCAAATTACTTGCGATAAATTAATTAAGGAGAGCGGGAAGAGCATTTTATTAAAGAATATTAAAACAAACAATATTCGACGTTGAGAAGCAAAAATTTTTACTTTGAAATAATTATTACTATGAAGGAAACATGGTTTTATCAAGGAAGTTCCGGGAGAGATTTTAAATAAAGAAAAAAATACGAGGAATTTCATTCCATAATTCGAAAGAATTCAAAAATGTTTTTTCATGGCTAGTCTTTTTTCGGGCCAAAGAATTAGCATTACCATCCAACGCGGTAATACTGCCAGCCTTCTTGGCACGTTTTTTCTGCAGCACTTTTTTGACAGCGATGCGGACGAATTGTTGGACGCCCTGTAATTATTATTATTAGGTTAAAGCCTGTAATGATAGTTGTAATAAGGATAAATAAATAAATAAATTATACCATTTTTATTACTAGTTTATGTCTATTTCTAGTTCTAAATAGCATCTTCAATTCTTCATAAATCAATAACATAAGTACCAAAAATAAAAAAATCCCACAGATTCTCCACTGATATTTAAGAGATTTAGAAATACGTAATACAAGGCAATGAATGTTGTTGAATTGTCAAAATTCAATGCATAGCTATTGCGTGTAGTTAACCCGTTTTGTCAATTTCATTTATTGAGATATTGCGTATGGGTTTTACTTTACGTAGCTTTTAAGTCCTTGTGCTAATGTGATAGCACTTTTTAAATAATTTTCACGAGTAGAAGGAATTGTGATAAACTGTACCACTTTCCTACATTTACTATGCTTTCATTTCACCGCTTTATCAACGAAAAAGAAAAACGAGAAATGTTTTACAGACTGCTTTTATTCTTTGCAATGAAAGGACTCACATTTGTTTAGGTACCTACGGCAGTAAATATTTGCGAAGTCCACTTCTTTGCACTGGCCGACCATAGTGTACTCTTATCTTTTTTTTACAACGCTCAACGCTGGCTGGTTGCAATTAAAGCCTCATTCGCACGAGAGGTTTTATAACGCCCGTTAAAAAAGCGTTCAAATAGAACAAATGCATTTCCAAGTACATATTCATACGACGGTGCTTTTAAAACGCGACGCTTTTTTATCGAGCAGTGTTGCATTTTGAGCGTTGGACGTTGGGCTCTACAGAGAATAGATCATATGAAACTCCGTATTATTATTCATACGAGCGGTAAAAAAGCGCCAGCGCTTCACTCAGTGCGCCGCGCGCTGGCTCGGCGATCGGACGTGTTTCTTTTGTTTACGTTACCAGAGCGGTGTTATGATGTCGTGGGTTGTGGATCCCGAAGTCCTAATTATAGAGGTGGAGTCTCGTCCACTTCTATATGCAAAAGTATTGCCAGATTACTCAAATAAGATAATGAAGAATAATGCCTGGCAGGACATAACAAAAAATCTCTCAGAGGACTGGGAAAGCATCACCAATGAAGAAAAAAATAATCGATGTAAATAAATAATGCAAGTTATTAAGGTTGAATAATAATGGTTTATTATTTATTTATATATTTTATTGTTAATATTACTTTTAGGTTATCAGTTTTTAAGCGGTTTAATTTTCTCTATTTATAACTTGATATTGCCACGGGATAGAACCTTGTGGCGATGTAAAATATCTAGCGAAATAGTCGCGTATTTCCAGCCCAGTATGGTTACTTCTTAGACCTGTCGGTTGGAGACCTTGTATTGGACTGTCAAATAAAGTATCATCAAATTGGAATCCATCTTTGATTCTTACAAAATTATGTAGAATGCAACATGCTTTAACTACTGATATCGTGCGATTAGGTTGAAGTTCTATAGCCCTCGTTAAAATCCTCCACTTGTTTGATAGAATACCAAAACTGCATTCAATCATTCTTCGTGCTCGTGTTAGTCGATAATTGTAAATACGTTGTTGTACAGTCAAGTTGCGGTTCGGATATGGTCGTAAAATATGTCCAGATAGGGCAAAGGCTTCATCGCCAATTAATACAAATGGCATATTTTTCCCATTCGGATCATTTGGTAAAGTTTGCGGTTCTGGTAAATCAATTTGGCCCGATTCTAGTTGTCTGTTAAATGATGTATTTTTAAAGACGTTTGAGTCAGTAGATCCACCGTAAGCTCCTACTTCAATGCAAGTAAAACAGTAGTTTGCATCACAAATTGCCATTAAAATTATAGAAAAATAATTTTTATAATTATAGTATAGTGAACCGCTTTGATTGGGTTTTGTTATTTCAATGTGTTTGCCATCTACAGCCCCGATCACATTGGGGAAATTAGTGCGATGGTAAAATTGTTCGGATATTTTCTTAAAGTCATCTTTTGTTTTTTCTGGCATATACATAGGTTTTAAACAATCCCATATTACGTCACAGACTTGTTTAATAATGTAATGTATAGTAGATACTCCAAGTAAAAACTGGTAGTGTAAATCATGAAAATTGTTGCCTGATGCTAAAAATCTGTAACAAAGGAATGGCTCATTAATTACATCTATTTTTTTAGGCAAAGAGTTGCAAGCAAAGTGGAAACACTTGAGGGACAACTTCCGACGTGAATACCAAGCCCAAAAAGATGTTACATCAGGCCAAGGTGCAAAAAAGAGAAAGAAATACAGATATTACGATCAATTATTATTTCTAGTTCCACACGTTAGAGATGCCAACACGTCTGGAAACTATAGCACTCCAACAAATGTAACAGAGCAAAATATTGAAAGCCCGCCAACGCCGAGCGACATAAATTCATCAGCTGGACCTTTGACTGACACTACCAATGTTTCAAAGACACCAAAGAAGAAAAGTAAAACTAAATCATCCTTTGAAGATGAGGTTCTGAAAGCCATAAAAAATGAAGTATCTGAAACGGACGAGGATAAAACATTCTGTTTATCACTGGTTCAGTCACTTAAAAAGATGGACGATAATAATAAAATATTGGCCAAAATCGAAATATTAAAAATAATTCACACTTTCTCAAATCGCAACATCAGCCAGCTCAACCAATCACCAAACATTGAACCATATTTAACTCACCAAAATTCTATCCCTTCGCAATCAACATCTATATGTACTCAAATCACACAGCAGCAGCTGTCACAACGAATACCACAACTTTTACAGCCAACATTCACTCAAGCCTATAATACGTCTCAGCAGCACTCAGAGTCACATCCAACACTGCCCTTGCATCAATCTTCATTCGTTAATCCTCGACTTCCATTAAAAGTAATTAGGATTCTAGAGAATCGTCAATATCGCCCCGCTAAAACAACTGCGTCAAGTTCTAAGTCACACTCCGCACAAAGATTTTTTACCACTTTCAACCCAAATATTTGCCCATCTCCATCCAACACTGACCAATCAAGTTCAACATCTGTTCAAAGCCCCTTGACCAATATAAGTTCACCAGAAGAATTTTACTTGTCTCCAGATGATTGTTAAACAAATACTTAAGTTTTTAATAAATAAATTAATTTTGTAAGTTTGCTATATTGTTTTACTGACCTCAGTGTAACAGCTAGTCGTTGTACCGGTGGTATCGCCAAACGCATGTTCGTATCTTGAAGTTTTATTCGAGGCCCCACTACCGTCAACAGTTCGTCAAATGTTGTAATAGACATACGAAAATAATTAAAAAACTTATCGGGGTATTGCCTCAATTCTTCGTACAGTGTCACAAACTGTCCTTTTAAGTATCTCAGTTCATTCAGAGGATGAACCCAGAATACCTTTTGCTTTCTTTTTCGTCTTCTAGCAACACAAATCGCTATTGCTAGTACTTTAGCAGAAACCATTTCCACGTCTTACTGAAGCGAGAAACGAAACAAGAGTGATAAAAAAGCGTTCGTATGAACAATCAAATCGAAAACGTTATTTAAGCGCCAACGCCGAGTTTTAACGCAACGTTTTTTTAAGTCTCGTGCGAATGAGGCCTAAGGCTTTCTTAGCGTGAATGAGAAAGAAAACTTTGTTGTTGATGAATCGAAAAAAAAATAAGTGCAGTTTGTTTATATCATTGGTTTTACCACTCAAAAACAGTAGCAGCGGAACTGGTAGATGTCAATTAGACAGTCTTAAAAATTACTATCCTTAGTCCAGCAGTTGGCGTTTTTAGCTGGCTAAATGTGGAAGTATGAATGATAAATGGAGACCAAAAAAGGGAATACAGGCATTGTTACGTTTCCGAGAAACCAAGAGTTATTTTCAGCAGTTTTTCCTAAATCGTTCGTGCCCATCTGTCCAAGCAGACGATATAAAAACAAAATGGCACTGTGACAAATCTGCTGTCGGATGGTGAACGTGACCATTTTACTGTCCATGCTTGGAGACAGTGACAGAGTGAACGTGTTAGGTGAATGTTTGGAATGCATATATATGTTGAAATAATACAAATTGAATTCCATGTGTTCTAAGAGAAATAGATGCAAGTGGATGGATGGATGGATCCATAGATCTTTCTATAGTTCAGTCTAGAAAGTGAAGAAGAAATAGAAGAAGATGAATAGAATTACCTATGTTGAAAAGAAAGGTGAGCACATTGCTTATAAAATTTTCGGCGTGAAACATGCGCCGCCAATTTTTATACGTCACTAGATGGCGCCCACGTGATGATCGAAAAAAAGTATCCTATGTGTTATTCCAGACAGTTATGTTATAATCTACCTCTGTGCCAAATTTCATGAAGATCCGTTTTGACGTGAAAGAGTAAAAAACATCCAAACATCCATCCATCCATACTCACAAACATTCGCATTTATAAAATTATATTAGTAGAATTATTATTCTCTTTATTTTTCTTTTCATCTCATTTTTACATTTTTAAATATTTCCTAAAAAAAAATACAAAACAAATATTTAAAAATATAAAAATAGTGGTCCGCCGGTATCGGAAGCAGGGTCCAAGCTTTAGTAGGATAATTATTAAAGTAGGATTATAATATTAGTTGGATGTGTGTCGTAGGTTGAGTAAACAGTAAAGATATCTTTTCATGGAAAGTGTTTGAAATGCTCCCTCTAACCATGGCAACCGTGATATCTTTTTGCTCAACTTACTACCTCGCAAACCCATAGATATCGAACCAGATTGATGTTTTCACAAAATATAAAACCTATATCAAAAACTCGTAAACGCAAAACTTTCAGCCCATAATCCAACTTTTACCATACCTACATAAATCTCACTTTCTCCCATATACCGCACCCTATAGGGGCAGTATATTTATAGTCTATACATGCTTGCACAATGATTGGCTCATTGAACTCGATTACACTGGCGATAAAATGATCCTGAGCTATCAAATTGCTCCTCATTACGCCCTGTATCGTAAACAACGTCATATTTTTAGATTCATCCGTAGTAACACGTGTTATTTTCTTCGCAGATTTGAATTCCGAACTTGTGTTCTTGAATAGTTTTTTTTTATTTGGGTTCTACTTGAAATTGGAACGCTTTATTTATGACCGATTTTTTTTTGTGAGTGCAGTTGAGTGCACTGAACTTTGGACTTTACGTTGCGAAATGAAATGCGCCATTTTTTCCATAGTTTTGTGGCAGTGGTCTAAATATCGTAATTTGTTTGTAACAACATAAATTTATGCATTTTCACTTATTTTGTTGAGTGCATCTCTCTCTTCTTCAATTTGGTGTTTCCGCTCTCTAAATTCTAAGGGTGGCTCCCTTCATCTTTGATCCAAGGCATCTTTTTCAATGTCTGCCGCGACCCCATCTGGTTGTTTCAGGGTTTTGTTCTTGCTAGAAATTGCCAGGTCAGGCCCAAAGCTACGAGCGGACGGGGGCTGCTTTCAAGCGGCTCCTGCCCAATCTGAGGGGGCCAAACGCCTCCTGCCGTAGGCTCTATGCCGGAGTCGTGCGGTCCATGGCCCTTTACGGGGCCCCGGTATGGGCGCGTTCTTTAGGGCGGCGCGCTGCCCACTACCTGAACGCGCCCCAAAAGGTGGTGGCCATACGGCTTGTCCGGGGCTACCGCACGATCTCCGGCGAGGCAGCAAGCCTCCTTGCCGGACTGCCACCGTGGGATCTGGAGGCGATAGTCCTCGCGCGCCTGTTTGAGTGGCGCGCGGAGGCACTACACCGGGGGGAAAACCCGCTAACACGGCAAGTTGCCGCTCGGCGGGCAGACCTCCGGTGCGATCTCATGGTGGCATGGAGAGAGCGACTGTCGCAACCCCGTGCAGGGCACGCCACAATAGCGGCGGTAAGTCCCCTCTTTGAGGAGTGGCTGGAGAGGCGTCATGGCGTCCTCACCTACCGCCTGATGCAGGTCCTCACCGGACACGGAAGTTTCGGGAGGTTCCTGCACATCATCGGGCGGGAGGAAGCGCCCGGGTGTCACCATTGTGACGATCGCCCGGAGGACACGGTGGAGCACACAGTGGCGGTCTGCCCAGCTTGGGCGGAGCACCGCCGTGCCCTCGTGGAGGCGATCGGCGGCGGAGATATCTCGCGTCCGGCCCTGGTTCAGTCCATGGTCTGGAGCGAGAGGGAATGGGAAGCGGTCACCACCTTCTGCGAAGCAGTAATGCTAGCAAAGGAGGTGGCCGGGCGTTTGAGGGAGAGAACATCTGCCCAACCCAGCCGCCGCGGGAGACGCCCAGGGCGCCGGGCGCCGCGAGACGACTTCCGGCCACCGTAGATGCGGGCCTGTGGACGGTGAGCAATGGGTAGCTCACCGTCCGTCCGTCGATTGACGACAGGCCGTGTCGACGGCGCGTTCGTGTTTCACGCGCGCCTCAAAGAGAGTCAGCAAAGCAGAGGGGCTTGCCAGAGCCTCCACCTGCCGGGGTTGCGGGTTGTTCGAAAGAGATACCGCGGCCCCGGAACGTAAAGGGCAATAGAAGGAACATGGGTGGGTTTTAGTCAGTACAAGTCTGACATGCCCCCCCGCTCCACCCAGAGCGGGGGAAGTCATAGGATGATTTCCGAACCGAAAAAAAAAAAAAAAAAAAGGCCCAAAGCTAAAAAGAAATCGCGTGTTGGAAAAAACCGGCAAAGAGCGAGTCAGAATCACGCACCGAGGGTTCCGCAGAAAATTGCGACATAAATAGCCATATCTTTTAACTGCGTATGTTTAAAGGGTTGATTTTTTCGCATCACAAAGGGACCACAGATCTGAGTATATGGTTTTAGTTTCAACTTGATACCTCCACGCGTTGTCGAGATAAAGGGTTTTAACAGACAGACACATGGACAACAAATTGATCTAATAAGGGTTCTGTTTTTTTTTCCTTTAGAGGAACGGAACCCTGAAAACCATTGCTTCCTAGGGATTTTTTTTCTGTAATGTCTGTCAGGCAAAAACGACTAATGCCCCGTTCCAATAAACTAGAACGATTCGTTTTGCTTACGGATAGTTGTATTTTGACATATAAAGTTCTATGAGACTTATGTCAAAATACAACTATCCGTAAGCAAAACGAGTCGTTTTTAGGGTTCCGTAGTCAACTAGGAACCCTTATAGTTTCGCCATGTCTGTCTGTCCGTCCGTCCGTCCGTCCGTCCGTCCTCGCTTAATCTCTGTGACCGTTAGCACTAGAAAGCTGAAATTTGGTACCAATATGTATATCAATCACGCCGACAAAGTGGTAAAATAAAAATTGGAAAAAAATGTTTTATTAGGGTAGCCACCCTATATGTAAAGTGGGAAGTGTTTTTTTTTTAATTTCAACCCTAACGTGTGATATATTGTTGGAAAGGTATTTAAAAATGAATAGGGGTTTACTAAAATCATTTTTTCATAATGTCAATAATTTCGGAAATAATCGCTCAAAAAGTAAAAAACAATGTGTCCCCCCCCCTCTAACTTTTGAACCATAAGTTTAGAAAATTTGAAAAAAATCTGAAAAGTAGAACTTTATAAGGACTTTCTAGGAAAATCATTTTGAACTTGATTGACACAACAGTTTTTGTACAAAAAAGACAAAAAGTTGTACAAAATAATTTCTGGACTAAGTTTGTAGTATAATCGTATATGCAAGCATTTTTTTTAACTTCGTTTACATATTTTATTATCCTGAACGTATCTTTTTTCAAACAAAAAAAGAATTATTGAAATCGGTTCTCGCAATCCAAAATTACCACCGAAAACTTCCTGCACTTCTTGTCTTTGAATTAATTAGTAACCCAATTCCCCGAGAGATGGCGCTGTAGGTACTTATTACATTGGATCGGGTATTACCGAATTGTTCGGTTGGTCTCTCCTTGGCATTGGCGGTATCTTATAAATAAAACTTCTATCAAGAACATGCTAAGGCAATTTAGAACAAAACTAAAATTCATTTTTTTAACACCATCAAAATGTTAAGGTAAAAACCAGTTTATAAATGGTTCGATAGATGGCGTTGCGTAATGACGTCATTTTTTTAAAAGTCGATGTTAAGATTTTCCGTGCTTTCATGACCTACCGTGGTAAAGACCACTTATTGTGACGGACGGGAAACTACGGATACCTACACTGAGCGTGGCCTGACACGCTCTTGGCCGATTTTGTTTATTGGAACGGGGCATAACTCATGTCACCATTGAGCTGTAAAGCCAGCCACGTTTGAAATTCTTTCCATTTATTAATTACACAACACACTTAAGCCTCGTTACGTCGCGGCATATTTAATCACGCAGAGGGTCACATAATTCTTCGTAATTTAGGGATGTCAGCTTTGAGGGAAAAAGAGGTTCTACTCATAAAATATTTAAGATATTTTTAATGACAGAAAGCTTTAAAAAAGTGTGTCAGGCCCTATTTTCATAAACAGTCAAAGTTCTGGCATTTATTTCAATGAGATGATTTACTTAAACTTTTAAAATGTCAAGGAGATGGACGGTTTGTAAGAAAGTTGTCAGTTCTTTAATATATTCAGATTCTTGTTGAGAAGAACGACCAAGAATCTCAACGTTTCTTTTTATTTGCATATCCTATCCTACTATCCTTACTAATATTATAAAAGCGAAAGTGAGTTTGTTTGTTACGTCTTCACGCCTAAATGGCCTAGCCTAGAGGCGGACATAGGCTAAAAAAATGTGAGAAAAGGGGGAGAAAAAGGGAAGAAAAAGGGAGAGAAAGATATTCTTTTTTCGATCATCTCGCGATTTAAAGTTAGCGTTAGCCCAAAGTAACTATACCAAGCGGAAGAAGTCGCAGGTGAAAGCTAGTGCATTATATTCCATGAAAATAAATAAATAACCTTTGAAATGCAGCATTTGCTAGAGCAAAATCCGATTCCGCGAAACAATTATGGAAAATTGAACTATTTGCAAATTCAGTTAATAATAGCAGCCTTAATTAAAAGGATTTTGTTAAGTGTTGTTTTTATACATCTTTTACTGTTATGACGCCTCTCTAGTAAGTTCTAGAAACGTCAGAGAACGCAAACTTTTGAGACCACCAGTGAAAAATTAGTATGGCAAACGAACCAATAAGTATTTGACCCCTACACTTTTGAATAACCTCGACTGACTACGAAAGGATAACAGTAGAATGAGTAAACGAACATTGAAAAACAACATTTGCCTAGCCTTTTCCAAAGTATTAAAAAAAAAACTTGAGAGGTGTCAAGGGACACCCGGATGGAACGAAGTTATTATTTATTATGTACAAAAAACCTGTAAACACTCAACAAAAATAATCGCCGCGACACCACACTGTTCAATGCAATATAAGTTTTTCTATTTAAATTAGATTTAATTGTGAACCAATGTAACGAACAAGCGCTAATCTCAAAGACAAGCTGTTACGCAGTTTAGAGGGTTGACTAAATGTGCAACAAGTCGGCACGGTTGGCGCAGTGACTGAGCTATCGACTGCTGCGCTTCGTGTTGCGGGTTCGATCCCCGCACGGAACAAATATTTGTATATCCTACAGATAGTTGTTCCGGATCTGGCTGCTGGTATGTGAGTTTAAATGTTTGTTAACGCACCCACGATACAGGAGAAATTCCTAGTGTGGGGCAATGTTTTTTTTAAAAAAAAAGGAAAACTTTTTAATGAAAATTCTACTGTGATTTTCGGCATACCACGAAGTTAAAGTTGCATAGCACTTGACCGAAGCAGTAATTTTAACTGAAAACACACAACAGAATATGTTAAATCTCTACAGCAACCATTTGCTATCAATAATGCAACCTTAATCCTCCTCTTATCCTCTAAACGTACGCTCCAAGTGTTCACAGAAGCATTCGCCCAGCTCTTTGTTAACTTGAATGCACAAAAGCTTTATTGAAATAACAGCTTCTGGTTAGTCGTCGATGTATAGACTGTATTGTTATCCACTACCTCTACGCTTCGTTCACTACCTCAGGTGATGTGACTTTCGACATGAATTATGCTGCGACTTGCGACACGACTTATGACGCGACTTACTACACGTCTCACGAAGCGACTCGCAACGCGACTTGCGACGGGACTTGTGACACGGCTCGCGACTCGACTTTCAACAAGACTTACAACGCGATATGCGACACAACTTACTATGCAGCTTGCAGCTCGCGTCTTTTGTTTCGTCTCGCTCTTTAAATCGTCGTCTACATGTGACGATATATTTCTATAAAATCTTTCATTTGTTTCTCTCTGCCATCGCAGTCGCAAAGGACTAGTCGTTCGAACGTTTTAGTTTGTGGTCATAGCGTCAGGTTTACCAACCCTAGACGCAAAGACTACAATACCTTATCTGCCTTTACGTAAAATTTAATTTAATCCTGCCTTCACGTAGATATAATTATAAAGGTGTTCTTTGTAAACGAGGGGTGATGTTTCTATACACGTTTGTGTTCTCTCGTGGGGTGAGGAGATAAGGGGAATCATCTTTGGAAGGGGTGATCTTGACTAAAAGCAGTTTTACTTGACTCTACTATCATGATCTTCAGTCATATTATGAGCTTTTTATTGTTTTATCAGATATGAAACACTTAAGTCCTGCACCTATGTCGTCTCAAAATATTAGGTTTCAAGCCGATAGTGTTCGCGAGACGACTCCCAGCCACCGGGTCTTTGTACAGTAATCATCTAGGTTAGTCTTTGTTTTTTTCAATTTGAGTTACGGAATCCTAAAACAGGTAGATATCTAGATGCTAACTGTATTAACTCTCACATATACCAGTGAACATTTAGAATGAAAAGGTGAACGTTTTAACAAGCTACATTTTGCTACCAACATTACCATTCCAGCAAGTCCTTTTACAAAACAATGACTTAAGTTTCCGTTGCGAAATTTCCCTAAAGAATTAAATTTCAACAATCTACTTACATTAAATCAGATTTACAAGTACGGGCCCTGTAAACTCATAATGTTTATTTGTCGTGCAAAGTGAAGTTGTAGACCGGGTTACAATGAATCATTTTTATATACAACCGCGTAAACAAGCCGAGTGGGCTATTGTTTAAACTGAGCTATCTAAACAAACGAGCTTAATGTTCATCAAATATTTTGATTTGTAGCTTTTGGGGAATGCTGGTGATGTGTATATCTTTTGACTTAGAAGGTCGATTTTTTTACAGCTCCAAGAAACCACAGACTTAAGTGTATGGTTTTAATTTCAAATCGATACCTCCACGCGTTCCTGAGATACAGGGTCTTGACAGACAGACAGGCGGACAAAAAAGTGATCCTATAAAAATTCTGTCTGTCTGTAAAAACGTGTAAAAGACATGGCTGCAATTAATGTCACAAGTTTGTACAGAACCCTCGTGGCGAGAGTCTGACTCGCTTGCCCGGATTATTTAAAAAGAATATGCGTATGACCTTCGTCTGAAAATTTTGACCAGTTGAGTAATCGTACCCTATCCATGTTATTGAAATTCGTATGGTCTTTCAAAATCAAAAGTTTCATCAAATTAAGCTTTTTAAACGACACGTTGTTGTAAACAACCATCCTTCATTCCATCAAATTCAAACTTAAAGCATTTATTTGAAATAAACCATTACAAGCACTTTTGAATGTCAACAAAAAAGCATGAAGCTACGATACAGTCCCAGTCATGAGGCATAATAACTTGTGAAAGAACTGAAGTTGCCCATACCAAAGCGTTGACCTCTATGAAGAAGAATGAGCAAAACTCTCCATGGACACTCTTTTAAATAATAATATTTAAAGATAATAGTGAAATCATTTATATTGAAAAATTATAAAATTAGGTGGGAACGATGTAGAAAGACGTGCATAGCAAAAACATCAATAAAAAAAAAGAAAAACGTGACATTTAAGAGATGGCCAGACCCAACTGACAGCGCCCTTCACTGGTGAGAAGAAGGGTCAGACAGAACTAATTTCCCAGTAACATATCACTTAGTTGAAGAAAACCGGAATTAGTTGAAAACCTTGCTTCAGCAACTTTTCGAAGTTACAAAAAACTTTCATCTGCTCATCAAAATGATATGTTTGTTCATAGAAGTATCTTCAGTTGATTTAGTTGTAGCTGATATCAGAATTATCATGGTTATAATGGTTAAGTCGTATTTAACAAAGATGTACTAACTCTTAACCAAGCCTTTTCCAAACACGACTTTTTAAGACGACATTGACGATCGACTGCCGCGCTGCGTGTCGCGGGTTCGATCCCCGCACGTAACAAATATTTGTATGGCCAACAGATAGTTGTTCCGGGTCTGGCTGTTTGTGTATGAGAGTTTAAATGTTTGTAAACGCACCCACGATACAAGAGAAATTCCTAGTGTAGGGCAACGTTTCTGAAAAAATACCATATTGCAGTTGGCTTCCAGTCTAACCGAATCCAGCTAAATACAATTGTTTTACTCTGTGCTGAAAAGAAAAAAAAATGCATTTATTCGGCATTATTAGAAACAACAAAAAAAAACAGGAACACCTTTTTTTTTTTTTTCGGGTGGGACATCATCCAATTACTTCCCCCGCTCTGGGCGGAGCGGGGGGGCATGTCAGACTTGTACTGACTAAAACCCACCCATGTTCCTTCTATTGCCCTTTACGTTCCGGGGCCGCGGTATCTCTTTCGAACAACCCGCAACCCCGGCAGGGACAGGAACACCTTAACATTAAACTAGATAATGCCAAAAGGGCTTCAGCTCAGCATAATGCCAGATGGCAACACAAGGCCGCCACCTGACGCTGATTTTCAGCTGCTGCCCACGAGTGCCATACGCTCGAAAACATAAACAAACACATAGGTATAAAAGTCAGTATTGAAAACAGTAATATGATAAAACATTGTTAAAAAGTAAAAAGTGATGCTATAACTACACACATACAAAAATAGCTTGCGTGTTAAAAAGAAAACAAACCGGTGGCTAGGTACTTGTAAGCTCCTGTCTAAGTGGCAGGAGGGCTCTCCGGACCCTCGCCTCTCGGCTATCGAGAGGACCACCTTTGTAGTCGAGAGGTCGCGCATCAGACGCTCCTTGTTTGGGTTGTGACTAACTGTGGGCGCGTGAGTGCGTAGGATGCAGTCTCTTGAGGGAGACAATGAAAAATACTTGTTTTGTAATCTCATAAGGGGTGGCATAATAAAGAAGCTCGTTTAAGCTTCTGTTGGGTAGTCTGATTATTTGGTGGACTTTTTAGGGTTTCGTCTCTCAAAAGGGAAGAATGGAACCCTTTTATGAAATGCTGCACCGACACCAAATAATTATAAGGATGAGGGTCCTTATATTATTTGGTGTCGGTGCAGCATTTTTTGTTCATCCATACTCCTTTATTACATCACTAGCTTTTGCCCGCGGCTTCGCTCGCGTTAAATTCGGTAGGTAGCGCCTTATTGATTTGTAAAAGCAACGCTAAGTTTCCGTTTCTTCCCTCTTTCTCCATCATATCCCACTCTTTTATAAAAAAAATATTATTTCCGCCTATTTCCGTCTCCTGGTTCCCAACTATCTCTGTACCAAAATTCATCAAAATCGGTTTAGCCATTAAAGCGTGAAGAGTCTGAAGAGGTAACAAACAAACAAACTCACTTTCGCTTTTATAATATTAGTAAGGATCTAATCAGACGCCTCCTTTCTTGCCATCCTTACTAATATTATAAAAGCGAAAGTGAGATTGTTTGTTTCTTTGTTACGTCTTCACGCCTAAATGGCTAAACCGGCATTTTATAGGGGGTGGAAGTTTGTATGGAGCATTCCGCAATTTTCAAGGTAGGAAGCTAATAATTGTTATGCGGACTATTTGTCACTAAAAAAAAACATCGCGCATATTATTTTTTTTGGAAATCTGCCCCCAACCCCTTAAAGAGGGGATGATATCTTATATGGGACATTTCGCAGTTTTCAAAGTAGAAAGCTAAAAATCGGTACACACACTCTTTGTTACAAACGAAAAATACTTGCAACTCAGGAAAGGGGAACTGTGTTACTCCGAATTTAATGCGAGCGAAGCCGTAGGCAAAAGCTAGTCTTCCATAAAGTCCATCTATTCTTTCGTTAGTCTTCCTTTACTCTTAAACCAAAGTGCAAATGCCTCATAAAAAAAAGATCAAAACTTACTAAAAATATTTTTGCATATATTTCTTTCACAATAACGACCTTATTATGCCGCCTTTAAATTAGTTGAAGGACGTCTTAAAGATGGAAGTTTGGGAGTTAGGTAACTTCGCCTCTGGCGTTCATCATTTTCAGTTAAATATTACCGTTTATGTCTCGCGTTTCTGTTCAAATTGCTTGATCGAGATTAGCATTATGATGGATAAAGTTTGTTCGTTCATGACATCCAAATGTAAGATAAATAATAATTCTCGTAGTTTCCTACGCTTTGAAAACATCACGCTGAATCCCCAAAAGCTAATAGTACTATAGTGGCTTGGAATATGTGGGTAGCGTTAATCCTTACTAATATTATAAAAGCGAAAGTGAGTTTGTTTGTTATGTCTTTACGCCTAAATGGCCAAAGGTCAAACCGATTTTGAGAAAACAGAGATAGTTGGGACCCTGGAGACGGACATAGGCTAAATAAAGTGTGAAGAGGGGGAGAAAGAGGAAAGAAAAGGGAAGAGAAAGATATTTTTTTTCGATTATCACGCGGTTTAAAGTTAGCGTTAGCCTAAAGTAGCTATGCCATGCGGCCGAAGTCGCGGGCGGAAGCTTATTCATAATAAAAAGAAGCATAAAAACTGTTTTTGGGAAATCATTAATTAACTTCCCCCACTATAAAAAGAGCGGGGGAAAATATCAGACTTATACTGATTAAAACCCACCGATGTTCCTTCTATTGCCCTTTATGTTCCGGGGCCGCAGTTTTTTTTTCGAACAATCCACAACCCAGGCGGTAGCCCTCTGCTTTGCTTAGACATAAAACACTTTAGACTATATTTTTAGTTCATCATTTTTCCAATACATTATGTCACATCATTGCAAACGCATGCTCTTCTCTATTTTTGAATCCTTAACTAAAGTCAGTATTCGAACGTCAATGCAAACTAGCCTGCACTCTATTGAATCCTTAACTAAAGTCAGTATTCGAACGTCATTGCAAACAAGCCTGCACTCTATAAGGTTGGTTTAATGTTACACACCCTTCACGGTACCTACACCCATAATTCGTCAGTTAATCTTATAATTTATGGGATTTATAAACATAACTGGAATAAATACGCGCCCACGATACAGAAGAAATTCATAGTGTGGGGGAACGTTTTTTTTAAGCTATTGCATAGATTCTATCGCGGGCTTTGAGCGTGGAGACCGAATCCAGAAATTTCGTAACGAAAAAATAACTAACACTTTCATTACGAATACGCTCAGTTATTTCAACCACGATACCAAGGTTCTCTTAGCGTGTTTGGTAGAGAATCGGATTGTCGATCGACATTACGCTGGACCAAACCTAAGGTCTTGTTTTTCTTTTGTCGACTTCTTTTCATTGGAAGTACTTTTTAAATATTATATTTCGATTTTTTTTATGTATGCATAAGTTTTTTTTATTTATTACATAAGTTGATAAAAAATGCTATGCAATAGCTTTACCGCGGCAGTCCAGGAGTGCCACACGTATTTTTATTTAATACATAATATATTCTGGTACCTAATGTTGCTAAGTTCACCTGCAAAGATTTTAGTTTAATTCATTGATTCTACATGATGATTTCAGTAACAATCTGCAAACAAAATTGCTTGAAAAAGGTTTCCTTTTACTCATACCACAACGGTAAACACTACGGAAGGATTTTTGAAAACTCATCTCCTGTACAAAATTAATTTGGCATGAAGCTTTTTGTAACTTTTGTGCCGATGGGAAATTTGGCATGGTTTTTTTGCGTTATAGGGTTCCGTACCTTAAAAGAAAAAAGCAGAACCCTTATAGGATCACTTTGTTGTCCGTCTTGCTGTCTGTCTGTCTGTCAAGACCCTTTTCTTCGGGAACGCGTGAAGGTATCGAGTTAAAATTATACTCAAGTGTTTAGTTCCTTAGAGCTGTGAAAAAATCAACCCTCTACGCAGTCAAAAGATATGGCCGTTTATAGCAAGTTTATTGAATGGGTAGGCCCATTAAATATTAAAAAAAAACCGGCTAGACTTCAAATAGGTCGAGGATGGAATGAGCTAACCTAAAAGCAGCCTAAAATTGACTTAATTTGACGACACGGTTGGAGCAGTGGCTGAGCGATCGACTGCTGCGCTGCGTGTTGCGGGTTTGATTCCCGCACGGAACAAGTATTTGTATGGTCTACAGATAGTTGTTCCGGGTCTGGTTGTTTGTGTACGTGTCATAAGCTTTGTGAATCCGAATGTTCTAGCAGTGCCCAGTGGTTCCACACGCGTAGACCGGGATAAAAATAAAGAAGGTTCTATCGAGAAGTTGTATGTACAGTTCAAACTGTGGGAATGACTGTTAATTTCATGCAATGCTAGTAGATTTATCGTAAACAATCCAGTCAAAAAATCGCGTTCTTGCATACAAACTTTGCCACCCTGTTTTACCCCCTTAGGGGTTGAATTTTGCAAGATCCCGTCTTAGTGAGCACCTACGTCCAAAAAGGATCCAAAAGTTTGAGACCTAACACCCTTGTAGTATACCTACCCTAGTAAATAACTTTGTGATCCGACCACAGAATATCATCACAATTTCCGAGCCTTCGAATTACACCAAGAATACCGCCAAAATCCTCGCGGTCAACAAAATACCGTACGCCAACAGATTTCTACATAAAATCATTTAAATTGCTCAAAAGATTTACAGTACAATCACAAAATGTTACTATCATTCTTTGTTTACACACAAACACAAAAACTGACAAATAAAAGAAGAATTAGAAGCTATGAACGTCGCGTGAATACGGCACACCTGTTACGTTTGTTTATTTCATTAAACATAAACATTTCTACTACATACTGTGCGTGTTTTTAAATAATTATACGTTTCCTTTGACCCATTTAAGTCTAATTACTGGTGTTGTAACTAAAATTATATAAAATGGGTGGGACACCATAATTTTATCATAGCTGTGTCGTTGTTTTTTTGGAAAGGAAATAAAATCTGTCCTCCTTCTTTTGCCCTTTATGTACCCGAGCTGGGGTATCTCTTTCAAACGACATGCAACCCTATGTCCTTGTGCCCATAATCCAATTTATTTCTGGTTTGTGCAGCAAGTCTTCGTTCTTCCATTCCTTATTGGTCGTTACTTCAGTTGTCAGTGTTCCACCTTTCAAAATCATTTTTCATACTGGCACGAACAAGATCGAATAAAAGAGAAACTAACTCAGGGCGAGAAAATATTATGGCAACACTTTAAAGCTGTCAAATTAGTTGACTTGACACTTCAGTCAGTGTGTTTTTTGCGGGCGAATGCGAGGTGTCTTCTAACCTTGAATCAAAGTGAAAGTTTTAAAACGATCTTTTTTTTCTGTGTAGGTACTGTGTAAAAAGATATCAGTAATAGTTTCAATTTTTGTCTATCAGTGCACGACCGATTCGCAATCTTTTATAATCGCAAAATAAAAGATGTATAGCAGAGTCTATGTGTATTGGTTGGTAGTTTTTAAGCTCTTCACAATAAACACAGCTATAATAACGATAAAAGTTATTACTTAGTATAAAACAATATAAAATAAGAAGATGGACTGATACGTTGGTTAGCGCGGACTAGCGAGGGTGACTGAGGTATAATAAAGTACTCTGTGACTGAGGGACGCAATTCTTGCGTGCGGGGTGGTGGCGGCGCGTCGAGCCGCTAGCCGCGCGCCTCGGCAAAGCTCGCCAATGTTCGGGGCTGCCGAACCGTAGGTAGTGAAAGTATTGGATAGCCTACAAATGAAAATAATATAGTTATTATTACACACTCATATTCAACCATATCTGGTGTACAAATATTTGCATACTTATATATAAATTTAATTATAGTTATAACATCAAAGAGAACTAAAAAAATGCAAGATTAAAGATTTTCATTAGGTACTAAAGATTATTTTATTTTAAAATATATATATTTATTTTTCATTGAGGTTACTCCATTGTAGAATAATAGCATTTACTTAACAATACTTCGAATAATTTTCGCTTGAATGAGTTTAAATAAAGGTATTTTAGATCATTCGGTAATTTATTATAAATACTATCGCCATACAGTACGAATTATTCCATTACATTTTATTGGAAGAAATGTTAGGGTTGTCTCCGTCAACGGCGACAACCCCAGCAAATAAAACTAATAACGTAAATTTAATTATGGTGTATTTAAATTGTGGACTAATACAGGCGTGGCACAAAAAATACCGAGTGTTTGTTAACAAATAATGTATGCGTGACCAATGCAGTTAAACACGGTAATTTTTAACCGACAAACAGTTTGTACTTCTGTTAACTGTTTGATTTGTGATAAGATAACAGTTATAAGTGATTTAGATTGATTGGTTCTGTATTTACTAGGCTTTAACTAAAAACAATTATGAAGTAAACTAGTTTCTGCCCGTGACTTCCTTTGCGCGGTCTTCAGGATTGGGATAAAAACTACTCTATTTGTTAATCTTTCTACTCTATTTGTTAATCTTTCTACTCTATTTGCAATTTACAATTTTTTTCCTAATCTTGTATAGATTCTTTTTTAAAAAATCGTTATGAATGAGTGGACCATGTCCACTCATTACAAAGCCAACCGGCTTTGTAGATTCTTAGACGCTTGTTAACGTATTATTTTAGTTTACGTTTTGTAAAGTAGGTAAGCAATGACTTATTTTCGGGCCTACGCTGTCTTCTAATACCTAAGTACTAACGCTGTAACAACAACATTGTAAAACCAAATGATTTTAAAAGAGTAACCAGCAAGAAAATACATGTTTCTTGCTGGTTCTTCTCCATAGGAAACGACCAAACCGAACCGTGCACCTTTTCTCGAAGTGTTATAGGTAAGTGCCCATGTAGGTAGGCCTATGTGAAATTTTTCTTTTTTTTAATGCGGGCTATCTCTGTGATCTCATCAAAACCGTTTCAATGAAAGAGATTTAAAAGACTTATAGCCCGGACATTAGGAATATTTTCATACAAAATTTTTGATCCCGAACATTTTCAATTTTGACTCACTATAGACAGTATGATTTGTTACAAAGTAGTAACCAGTATTGTAATATGATTTTCTTCGTGTTGTCCCGTCTATTACTCGTAAATATTCTAATGCCTATGGTTCAAAAAAAAAAACCAAAAGATGTATGGTTCTGACAATGCAAGACAATCATTTTTTAACCGACTTCAAAAAAAGGGAGAGGTTCTGAATTCGTCGAAATCCTTTTTTTTGTATGTTCACCAATTACTCAAAGACGCCTGGACCGATTTGCAAAATTCTTTTTTTGTTTGATAGAGTATACTTCCCAGGTGGTCCCGTATCAGTTTTATTTATATTGCTTAGTTAGGTAGTTTATGAGTTATTGTCTATAATACATATTTTTTCTCAATGTCTTTATGGATGATCTGCTAATCTTTTAGTAACAATAGAAAATGAATACTCGATACAAAATATGTGAACGTTTTTGGAACAAAAAGTCACCGAATTCGGGAAATAAAGTTATTTTCTACTTTTTTTTTTGGAAGTCATTTTTATTTTTTCAAAATTGTTTTTATTTCAGCATTTTTAGTTATGGTATAGTGTTATATGACATAATTTTTATCGAGTATTCTTTTTATATCATTTCGTTTGGAGGATGGCAATTTCCTTTATGCCGAGCCGGGCTGAAGCTGAACCCCAAAGGAGGGTAATGTCTCTGACAACCGTCATAGAGAAAATTGCGAATACAACTCACAGCCATATTTAACAATAAACGTTTCCAAACAAACTATAATCCTTACTTTAATATTATAAAAGCGAAAGTGAGTTTGTTTGTTACGTCTTTAGGCCTAAATGGCCAAACCAATTTTGATGAATTTTAGTACAGAGATAGTTGGGACCTTGGAGACGGACATAGGCTATTTTTTTTAAAAAGGGTGTGAAATTAGGGACGAAAAGGGAAAACATATCTTTGCTATTACAATAAATAAGGCGCAAGGGCAAAAACTACAGGTAGCAGGCACCAGCAAATCAGGAAAGGAGAACTGTGTTACCCCGAATTTAACGCGAGCGAAGCCGCGGACAAAAGCTAGTTTCAGTTTATCTGCACTAACACACTTGATGTAAATACCAAGCACATATCCAAAAGCTAAATCCTATAGAAAAACGGGCAAAAATAATTGGCGTATACCCTTGGGCGAGTATAAAAAACAATGTGCTCACACAATGGGCCATTGAAGCAGAATGCTTTGTTCCAAGCTATATTAATAAATACAGCGATTGGCCCATTTCTGACGAAAGCAAATTGGAAAAGGTCTTTTATTACTAATAACTGGATAAGTCCGTATAGAGATAGGACTCATATGGTAGTTTTTGTTATGATTTGTAACAGTTAAATAATCCCATTTCTATTTATAAGCCTTCTAGTATACATAGATCAACTGCCTCGCCTTTTTAACCGATTTCAAAATAATGAGGAGGTTCTCAATTCGACTGTTTTTTTGTTGTTTGTTTGTTACTAGATTTCTACGTCAATAATGGGCCGATTATTAAAATTATCTTTGTTCGAAAGAGATACCGCGGAACATAAAGGGCAAAAGAAGGAACATGGGTGGGTTTTAGTCACAAAATGTCGGACAGTCGCGCTCCACCCAGAGCGGGGGAAGTTATTTGTTGATTTCCCATACGTATAAAAACAGGGGTGGAAGACGGCGGCAAAGTTTGTATTGGTAACGCGATTCTTTGACAGGAAAGACAGTGTTTTTTGACGAAATTAATATAGTAAGGAGCGCCCAAGTCTACCGCTACACCGTCACTGCTGCTCAGCTGCGCAGCGGGTGAAACCGCTGGAAACGACTAGTATAAAATATGACTTCAAATCCTTATCAAGACGAAGACTTAATTAAAATTAATACCCAAACCACCAGTCCTTAAACACACAGAACACGAACATTTTCTCATAAAGATAAACATTCGCAATACTCGTAAACTTAACTGGAGAAGTTCTCCTGCGCAGTAAACACGACCTATATTTTTAATTCCCTTAGGGATCCGTATTCGTATTAAAAACACGTGTGACATTATTACTTGGATTCCTTACGTAATATGAAGTAGGGGTTATGCATCTACAAGCTTTTGCCCGCGGCTTCACTCGCGTTAAATTAACTGTTCCCTTTTTCTGATTTGCAAGTACCTGCTTCTTGTAGTTTTTGCCCTTGCGCCTTATTGATTGTAATAGCAATGCTAAGATTTCCCTTTTCCTCCCTCATTTCTCACTTTAAAAACTAATTCTGTACCAAAATTCATCAAAATCGGTTTAATCATTTAGGCGTGAAGACGTTACAAACAAACTCTCTTTCGCTTTTATAACATTAGTAAGGATTAGGCAAATGATGTTTAACTTAAAACTGTATCTTGGATGGCTCATCGTTACCACGTTGACCTTTCAGTAAAACAAGCTTTTCTAAAAAAAAAACACATTTATGATTCTAAAAACTCTTTCAGCCTTGGCATAGATGATAAAAATCTAAATATAGGTACATACATTACAAAACAATAACTGAGTACACCAGACAGAATGCAATCACAAACAATTCATCATTGCCACAGTTATTTCGTCATTACCGTTTTTACTATGAAAAACTGAACTTAGAACCAAGGGTTCCGTACAAACTTGCGACAGAAACAGTCATATCTCTTGACTGCGTAGACTTAGATATTTGATTTTCAGACAGCTACAAGGAACTACAGTGTTGAGTATATGGTTTGATTTTGAACTCGACACATTCACGCGTTTGCGAGATAAAGAGTCTTGACAGACAGACTGAAAACTAAGTGACCCTACAAGGGTCCGTTTTTTCTCTTGAGGTTTGGAACCATATTAAAAATATTGAAGTAGTATATGACTGCAAGTAGTATATAGCTAATATATACGGACTTATATACTACTTCTCTGGTGACCCCGACGTGATCCTGTGCTGCGTAGAAAGCTGGAGTCTTGACCCCCAACCGGACCGTCATAAAGAAATCCTTGACTTCTTCCTTGTTGTCCTCAATTATTGATGTTCACCAGATTTCGGACTTCTAAACTTCGATCCGGAACTAACGTCGGTGGCCAGTATATCATTAAGATATCCATAGCAGAAGGTAAAGACTCGCAGAACTTCATCCATGAACCTTTGAAAAGTCTGAACGGCTTTTCTAAGTCCAGAGGTCATGAAGGGAAATTCGAATAGGTCAAATGGGAACCGTTTTTATTATTATTTAAGTTAAATGTTTTAGTATAAATAGCTGTGTATTTTGTATGAGATTTTAAATTCGTTTTGTACTCTGTTCTGGCAATGTAACTCTGTCGCTCTCGCCCGGCATTTTATTCTTTCATCTATCACCTAATTGCTTCTGCTATAATATAGTATAGTACTGCAAGTAGTATATAGCTAATATACACGGAGTCATATACTATTTCACACTTTTATTACTTTTAAAATGAGATGTAAAATATCAATGTTCAATAGGAAGATTAATCTGCTCACAAAAGAAAAGTTGGCCCTTTCACCGGCTCTAAAGTAGTTAAACTTCAACAATGGCTTGGAAATCCTCATTCTATCTAGACATAGCCATATTTTTGCTAGGAAATGTCTGATTGTACTAGTTACCCTGGCATTGTTTGCAAGTTTACATAAACGCGTTTCGTTTGTTTAAGTATTCGAATTATATTTCTCTTATGTCACACAAGGAGGAGCTCGTGGCTAAATAATCGCAGCCGCTCGGGTCGAGTCGATCTTTAGGTTAAGCCGCGCTTGCCTAGGCTGGTCTGTGGATGGGTGACCACCCGTTACATACCGAGTTTCCTCCGTGCCTCGGAAAGCACGATACGCTCCGTTAAGTCCCGGCTGTCATTTGTAGATCTTTGACAGTCGTTACAGGTAGTCTGTGTTCCGAAAGCCTGACAACCAGTCTTACCTAGGGGTATCGTATTACACAGTACTAACTGGGTTGTGGAGGTCAGATAGGCAGTCGCTCCATGACGCTCGCATCCGGTTAGACTGGAAGCCGACCCCAACATAGCTGGGAAAAGGCTAGGTAGATGATGATTATGTCACACGAGCGAACTATTTTTTTTTTAAATTGGTTGTTTTTGCAGTTTTGTAAGATTTATTTATACACACTATGTACTTGATAAACCTATTTTAACACTATCATTAACACTTGAAACGGGATATTTACCATATTTGTTATTAATTTCGAGGCAACAAACACATGGTAACTTTCCCGTTTAAGTGTTAACAGTAATGTTAGTGACTATGTCAGTTTAAAGACGAATATCTATTTTAACTCCCTTAATGTCTACAGAGACAATAGTAAAGTAATTACACTGAACCATGTGTGGTGAATGAGAGAAAAATGGTTAATTAAGGCTTAAGTCGGCTTGTGCGAAAAATGAAAACCAATTCTGCTTTGATGTTGTCTGTTAATAATATTCGCGATATAATTCTTTGAATAAATTTAGACAACTAAAATGTAGTCAATATTCTTGTTTTTTTTTGCGGATGGGAAATCATCAAATAACTTCCCTCGCTCTAGGCGGAGGGAAGTTTCAGACTTTTACTGACTAAAACCCACTCATGTTCCTCCTTTTGCCATTTTATATTCCGGGGCCGCGGTATCTCTTTCGAACAATCCGCAACCCCGGATAATCTTTGCCTTAAGATACCCGTGAGTCGATATACAGGGTTATTTGTAAAACACTGGCAACGTCTCAGGACCATGTTACTAACATCATAATCAACAACTTTTGTTCTAGGACATTTCAACATTTATCATATTTTAGTTCATCAGATTTTCATACAAAAATAAAAATATTGAAATTGAACGCTCTAAATGTTACGAAATCTATGCGAAGCAAACGTACCTACAAGCGGCGGTGTAGGTATGTAGGTACAGCAAAATACGGAGTTGAAATGTGTTAGATAGGACAACGAAATCTTGAAGATTTGTTATTGGTAAATGTATAAAATTTTGTAAAAAATCATAGAACAAAAGTTGTTGTTTATGATGATTGTAATACAATCCTGCAAGGTTGTCGGTGTTTTACAAATAACCCTGTATATAGACTTGTCTAACAGCCTAAAATATCTTTACTATACTTACTAATATTATAAAAGCGAAAATGAGTTTGTTTGTTACGTATTCAAGCCTAAATGGCCAAGCCGATTTTGATAAATATTGGTACAGAGATAGTTGGAACCCTGGAGACGGACAGGCTAGGCTAAAAAAATGAGAAAATTAGGAAAAAGAGGGAAGAAAAGGGGAGAGAAAATTTTTTTTGATCGTCATGCGGGTTAAAGTTAGCGTTAGCCCAAAGTAACTATGTCACGCGGACGAAGTCGCAAGCGGAAGCTAGTAACTTATAAAGTCGACATAACGAACCACATTCTATTCATTGAGTATACAATGTATCAATCTGCTATGCATCAAAACACACCACACGTCACAATCAATGTGGTTGACTTGCCACAAAGGGATGTGAGCGAATCATTTCGTAATATCACTATGCATTGATGAATGAGCATTATGCTCAGATAGTGATGACATTTGGTAGGCATTACCCGCACGTCATCTATGGCGTACATCAATCTGTAGAATAATGCAACTTTTAAAGGTTAATTTTTCAGTAAAATTTTATTCGATAATATTTAAGTAAAATAAATTAAAATTACTTAGAGAAACTAACTTATAAATAATAGTGTCAAAAATTCGTCCTGAACGTTGTGTTACAACTCTTAGCCTCTGGCCAAAGTAAAAATGTGTGTTAAATAAATGCTTTCGTTTTAAAGTTCCATTTATTTTATTTCCAAACTAGGTGTAGACTATTAAGTAAAATTATAATACAGGGTGTCCCATAAGTCCTTTGAACTGAAAAAATAAATAAAAAAAAAACTATGTACAATATGAAATTTTTATTTAATGTATAGTAAAGTACATTAAAAGGGAATTATTTTTTAAAAATCAGGGTGTCCCATAAGTCCTTTGAACTGAAAAAATAAATAAAAAAAAACTATGCACAATATGAAATTATTTAATGTATAGTAATCTACATTAAAAGGGAATTATTTTTAAAAAATCACTTCATAATTATAAATGTTTCAGTCCATTTCGTTCTTAGCGGTCCTGTAATCGACGTTTAAAATGTTCTATCACACACGAATTTAAGTCTATTGGCACTATCAGTACCTATCTTTTAATTCCTGCACTAACTGAATATTGTATGGATAATTTTTTTTGTCATTCTTTAAAATGCGCTGTAAGGTTGATATGGGTATATTTAATGCACTGGATCGCTTACGAATGGATTGAGTAGGATTTTCACAAACTGACTCTTAAGCACTACGTCGATGTTTTCTTTCGTCCGTGATGTCCTTGGTCGCCCCGATCGTTGTTTATTCAACGTAGGGCCAGTCTCCTCAAACTTTTGAACCCAATTCTTTATCGTTTGAACACTAGGACAGTCATTAAACGTGCGTGAATTGCAATACTCTCTAAATTTACGCCGCGCAATGGTAGCCGAATCATAGTTGCGATAAAACTCATGCACACAAAAAGCACGGTCCGCTCCGGTGAAACGCTCCATGGCGACCGAATTCCGAAAGACCATTGGGGCTTCCCCCGCACTCCACACGCTATTCCTGCGCGCCATTTGAATTTTATTCGAAATTTACATTTCAAAGGACTTATGGGACACACTGTATAAAAAAACATTATTTTTATAAAAGATAAATAAAAATAACATTACACGCCTTGAATAAACAAAATTAGAATAAAAGTTTAAAAATTATACAGAAGGTATTTAATGTAATGTACATATATAAATTATAATAATTTTACACCATAACGAAATATTAATGTGCTAGCAATAAACTTTTCATCCAGTACTTAAATAAACACTAGAGGGTAATAAAACTGTCTGGAGTACGGTAAAATTAGTCTAATAAATAAACAAAACCGGTCTATTGAGAATGAACACACTGTCTATAAGGATTTTATTAATATACTAGCTTTTGCCCGCGGCTTCGCTCGCGTGAAATTCGGGGTAACACAGTTCCCCTTCTCTGATTTGCAGGTACCTGTAGTTTTTGCCCTCGCGCCTTATTTATTGTAATAGCAAAGCTAAGTTTTCCCTTTTCTTCCCTCTTTCTCCCTCATTTCACACTTTTTTTTTTAAATAGCCTATGTCCGTCTCCAGGGTCTCAACTATCTCTGTACCATTTCATTAAAATCGGTTTGAGGCGTGAAGATGAACAAACAAACAAACTCACTTGCGCTTTTATAATATTAGTAAGGATGTGCAACTAAAACGCAAACCCGAATTAACTTTCACATTTATTGTGGGCGTAAAATAAACGCCACTATGTGGAATTTACTACCGGCTCCTCTGTTCCCTGATGTTTAAGATCTGGATCAAGTAGATCGGTTTCTTCTAGGAAAGCGTTCTCCACCCTATGCTGCATCATCGCTTCACATCGGTCAAGTTTCGGCCTAACGCAAGCCCGTTTAGTATAGAAAAAAAGAAAATACCCCGGTCAGAATAAAAGTAGATAACACGAATACAATTTTCCAACGCTGTCGCAGTTATGAAAACATCGGAACATGGAAATTACTTAAAATGCAACATTTTAGCACTCCTGTGCGCTGTCGCTTTTTTAAATGAAAGTCTTTGAATAATAGTGAAATGAGAAGCACTAAAATGAGTCTGCGTAACACTGGCTAGTTTCCTTCACTCGACAGTTTATTTAATTTGTCAGTTTCGCTGATTGGATATACATAGTTTCGTTCAGTCGACGACGATGTTAGTCGTGTTTACATATTTCGTCAGGTTCATTCAATTCGTCAATCGAAGTACAGTCCATAGAAAATTGCACACGTTTGCTAATTTCGGTTAGTATTGATATCTTTTTGACAATTAACCTATTTGTAAGTAGTTTGTAAATGGAATATTAAACAAACATTGTATTATGTAATATTTAAACTTAAATACGAAGTTGCTTTTTTTCAAATTGTAAGTTGGAGTTCGATTTAAATTTGGACAGTGGTTCCTTACATCAGGTTTAATTATCCACATTATTTTCGACTGTACCAAACTGACGAATCGACGTAACTGTCGAATGACCGAAAGTGTCCAATCAGCGAAACTGACGAATCAATGAAACTGTCGAATTAAATAAACTGACGAGTGAGGGAAAATGGCCAGTGTTACGCGGACACACTAAAATGTAGCAGGTAAATAAATACTTACTAAATAATAAAATTGCTGTCTCCTAAACCCTTGCATAAACCGTTCCTTTACCAAGCCTAAACCCCATTGCAGTCAATGTTTGCTACAAAAAAAATTCAGCTGTAATACGCAAATGTTTAATCAAATTAATGGCTCATCATGTTAGGAGCATCGACCAGGTTTAGTAAAATCATTGCAGTCTAAAAAAACAAAATAAAAAAAATGAGATGAAAGGTCTATAGAGAAGTCATAATGCCTCAAAGTTTAAGCGCCAGAGTAGCCCGCGAAATTAGAATTTTCTTTTTTTGCAATTTGCCGATCAGCGTTAGGCTGAATGTTTAACAAAATACGATTCTCGACCGTAATATGTATGTATGAAGTCTAATCACCAAAACCTTCCACCCTCTAATTTTATTTAATCAAAGTGAATGACAATATCATGGAAAAGTCATTCATCGTCCCGCTCTAAACGGCTGCTTTTAAAATTCTTTGTGACCATTTTTCAAATTTTAACGTAATTCTAGTTATTATTATATCTTGATTCTGCTAAAGCGGCCATCTTAGATCCTTTGACGAGACCGACAGATGCAAAAACAAAATTGAATAACGTGGTCTACCTTTTTTCTGTGGGGTAGGAAATCATCAAAGAACTTCCCCATCTCTGCGCGGAGCGGGACGGATGGTCAGAGTTTTACTGACTAAAACCATCCATGTTTTTTCTTTTGCCATTTGTATTCCGGGGCTGCAGTTTCTCTTTTGAACAACCCGCAGCCCGTCAGGACTTGGCCTACTCTGGCGCTTACCCCTTAAAAATAACTCAAAAAATAACTCGAAAAATCCATTATGACGTGGGCTAATTTGAATTTGACAGCTCTAAATCTTTCTTCACACATTTATAATCATACAGATAAAAGACAGCAGTATCTTGATTGTAATTTGGTCGATGTTCCACAGAATCGACGCCATTGTTTGTTTATTTTATTTGAGTCCCGTTGTTATCACCCTCGGGCATTCAGTTAATGTTGACAGGAGCTTGTCGATCCACGACTTGTAGCGCTTTCCCCTGCCCAATGAAATTAGGATTGTTTCCGGATCAATATTTGGATAAATTGTATTAGCCTTGAACCCTTTGTTTTAGGGGCAATGGCTGTCTTTTATTTGGATAAATAATGTGATTATTTTAACGTATTTTGTGATTTGAATGAAATCTAATATTAGTTTTTATTGCAACCTTGAAAGTTTTTTATCCTTTAAAAAGTAATGACTCAGTAAAATTATTGATGATATTGATACTTCACTTTTCTATTTGTGTAGAGTGACACGTCTATTTTATTTCAAGTTATGGTTCTATTTGATTAATTCTATAGCATTTCATTTTAGTTTGTTGGTACAATATAGTTTACTAAAGTACGGGTATCGATCAGTGGACGTATATTTAATGAAAGGAAAACATAATAACACAGGAAATAGTCCAGTTGTATTGTTTGAAATTGGAACTGTTATTTTACCATACATTTTGCAACCTGACCTTCGCATCAAGGTCATAATACTATAGCAAGGAACTCTTTCATTCATTATTGTCACCCCTGAATTTGTAAATTTAACCCTCGCGGTCAAGTTTCCATATTTATTTGCTTGGGATTATTTAAACACCCTTTGTTATTCCAGCTTTGTCCAAATTCCCCATCCTGTTAATATCAGAACGCTTTTTTAATTTGTTTTATCTCTTTTTCAGGACACAAATCATGGAGCAAAGCATACGGCTGTATAGATCGAAAAAACATAAAATTAAGTGGAAGTGTGTGAAATAAAATTATATTTAGACCCAAAATTAAGTCTGGTGATTCGTAAATTGGTGATGAAATATGATGATCAAGTGATTAGTGATGATATGCAAATAATTTGGCTGCTGTGATGGGGTGTGGTCAGAGTAAAATCAATCTCTATCCGAGGCGAAACAAAAATGGGGGCAAAGGAAACAGTGCCAAGAAGTCAGGTGAGCAAACAGAATTTGATGAAAAATTACCTGTTTAAGGATTTCTATTGTTATTTCTTCGATCTTTGAATTTAAATGTATGAAATTCCCATACAAAATGTACAAGGTAGACTAAAAGTCGAGAAGATTTGTTAGAAAATCACTTAAAAATGCTTAAATAATAGTATACCTGAATAATTTTATGCTTTATTTGGATAATCAATAATAGATTTGAAATTAAAATTTTCTCTTCTTTGTTCACAAAACGAAAAGCAATTTTTTTTCAAGTCTCATCGTAATTTGTGTTTGACTTTTTAAGTTAAAAATTCAGTATAAAAATATCAATCACCTCCTATATTTCCACTCTAACCCCTAATTCTGAAATATACTCTCTCCATTGAAAAAATACTTTTTCAAATCGGACGTCTCAGTAAAAAAATATGCGTGGTCATACATATTATCCATATCGAATTTAGAACCTCTTCCTTTTTTTTCGTCGGTTAAAAAACGCAAAATAATACGAATCCCTACAAGCATTTGTTTTATAAAAAACGGTGGTACTGAGCCAATATCCTTTGGGAACTGATATCCTTGCGAAGACACCTTCAAAGGTGAAATTACCTTCCAAAACCGAGGCTTGAAGTTTTATTCTATATATTTGATAAGGCGAAGTATGCGGGGAGGAAACGCTAAAGGCAGCCGCCGACGTGCCCTAAATATTCATGAGTTGAAAGAGCTCTAACAGCTTGGCCACGAGCTAAGCGACAAGCGGACAAATGAAAGAAGTAGATTAGGGCTCATTAAAGGAGACGCGGCAAGTCGGTACGTTGTGAGCAATAATTTCAAACATATAGCGATGTATTTACGGACACGTGAATGCATCGTCATATCGCCATCGTTATGCGCGTTTGGTCGAAATGCAGCGTTTCTTGCGCGTGCGTCGCACACGGCGTATAACGCGCGACAGTTTTAAAGCCAGCCAGTTCCTTTAACCTCTCAAGGACCGCCATTATTTACGTGAACTATCCGTCAAGCACCGGCGGGCGGGCTCTTATCGTAACCGTAATCTGATTTTAAGACTTATCTTTACTACAAATACAGTTTTAAATCGGTCGGGGTTTGGTGGCACAAATTTGTGCCAGCGGGGCTCAACGGTAATACTTGTTTACTGGCACGTTTTTGTGCCGCTTGGGCTCTAGAGGTTTATTCACGTTAAAACGACATTGCAATACCTGCGATGGAGCATTCGGCGATACACGCGCCTCTCCACAAACGGAAATAACGCACCACGCGCCATGCGACGCGCCGGGTCTCCGTAAATGAACCCTTAGACCGCAATGCGACGCGTTTTTCTCGAGGTCGTGAACGAGGCGTAAGGCCATGGCCTGGAACGTGGCGGAAACGGTGTGGTGAGGCCTTTTGACGCTGCGTAGAGTTTCAGCATTAGTTATGATAGGGGATGTTACGCTAGGTATTAAATGTATTTGTTGGTTTTATGGTATTGGTTGTATTTGAAGTTTTCGTTCAGGGATTGCATTGTTTAATGTTTGCTAGTTGTATTATTTTGCTTGTATTTGAAATCATATTCCATGAAACTGAATAAAATGAAGCCTTATATTTCTTGCAATCAAGATTTTAAGTAATTTTTCTCTTAAATTTTGCTAGTTGCAAGAACCGTTCCTCAGGTGAAGGCCTTCTCCAATGAGTTCGGAACATGTTTTTCCCCTGTCAGAGACAACCCGTAAGGCATATGTAACTACTTTCTCTTTTATTTTACTCAATTTCACTAATCTTTTCTTTTGGCCATATCCATCATACTATGATTATTAAATCGTGACAAAATGATATTTAATCGTAAAAAAATTAAAAGTTTCAATAATTGATAAATTATTTCAAACGGATATACATTTACCACTTCGCGTGGTTAGCCTTCATTCATCATGGAGAACTTGTTTAGTACCAACAAGTGGTTTACGAATGCTATTTATTTTATTTATAAAGAGGTGCTTTTCCTTAAAGTAATTTGTTAGTTGTAATATATTTGGAATGTCGGAGAACATTTTTATTAGCGTGACCTGTAACTTAATATTATAAATGCGAATGTTTGTGAGGATGTATGGATGTATGGATTTTTGTTACTCTTTCACGTCAAAACGGCTGACAGGATCTTGATGAAATTTGGCATAGAGGTAGATTATAGTCTGGAATATATCGATATGACGTGGGCAAAGCCGCGGGCGACCTAGTATAATATATGTCTTGCTGATAGTGGTGCGGGTGTCGGATCATTTAGTTCCATTCAAAATGGTTGAGTTGAATGGTGCTGATCTCTGCATCATGTTCGTGAACGAGCGCTGTCAGTTGTGACAGCGCTCGTCACTTCTCATCGTGGCTTATTCGAATTAGTTTTTGAATTTTTATTTGTTTTTACTATGGATACTTTTAACGTGCACGTCTTGCTACATTGTTTTCACTTAATTTACTATATCAACACGAATGATGTAACCAAGGTTTTGTAACAATATTCTGATTTAAAAGAGTGTCTATGGAGTTTCTTGCCCATTCTTCTCCATAGAGATCTACGCTTTGGAATGGGCAACAACAGCACTTTCACAGTTATTACGCCTTGTGACTGGGACTGTAGCATCATTTTATTGTCAATGTTTCGACAGTTCAAAATTGCTTGTAACTGGTCTACTTGAAATAAATGATTTTGATTTTAATGAAATGTTAGAGTTAATTTTGACACTCGTTCTGGTATGCGTTTGAGCCGAAATTTTACATGGAACAATGCATGGTCATTAAGTGACGTCATTCTAAATCCTTTAGCGTGGACTCCTAAAGATGATTGTATGCATACCCATTATATGGATGATTTTTTTATCAAATGAATGAATTTGCTGATCATCTCAGCAAATTCTTTCATTTTCGGTCGAGAAATTTTATGTCGCAAGTTTGTACGGAACCCTCGGTGTGCGACCCGACTCGCACTTGCCAGGTTTTTTTTCTCTATAGCATTTCCAAACTCCCTCATAAGAAAAACCAGTGAACTTTACCGTCGAACAAAGCCAAACGAACTCGCTCACCTCGTGGCCTTATACAAAGAAATGTCTAAAACTTGACCAGAATAAGGGAAGCCATTGTTTCATGCAATAATTAATTAAGCACTCTAATTATATGGGAGTTAGGCACAATGAAATGTAATTGGATGATGCTTTATGAAGCTCCCTCGTTTACATTAACTTGTGTTTTTTATTCTGTTCTCGACTGAGCTGAATTGAAATGGATAAGCATTTGTTCTGCTATCTCTTTCAATGGTTACCGTGATGGCTCTGATTTAAGGAAGCTGTGACCAGCATTGTAATTTGGTAAGTCACATTAACATTACGCCATTTTAGTCACTACTGGTTTGGCAGAAGTGTCATTATGGTAAACCAAAATTTCGGTAATGTCCTTTAGAAAGAAAGATGTACTTGGGAGACATGACAATTGGTTAGTACCTATTAGCTCATGCCTGCGGGTTGCCCCGCCTTTCTGCCGGGATTAATAGTATTCTGTATGTGTTCCAGGTTATAAACTAAACTATATGTGTGCCAAATTTAATGGAAATGCATTCTTTGAGTGAATGAATGACGAAAATCCATCCATACATCCTCACAAACTTTCGAACTTTCGCGTGTATACTAGCTGAACCCCGTGGTGTCATCTGCGTCTACGCGGAAATTTGTTATCAATTTAGAGTACAATCTAAATACTCGATTTCATTAAAATCCGTTTAGCCGTGAAGAAGTAACAGACATACACACATACAAAATTTTGCCTTTTTTGTGGAAGGTCTACAAATCTAAGTATTTGAAAGCTCATATAATACTTTCAAGATTATATTTTTAATCATATCTTACCGATACATGTCCCTCACTTCCTACGCCATTCTCATGTCTTCTTTTGACGTGACAACGTCTTAAATTAGGTTGCGGCTGGGAGTCACTTATGAAAAAGTGTAACGCTCGGTAACGTTACGATGAGTCACCGAACGAGAGAGAGGCCCGCCGAATGCCTTGCGTCTCTCTCCCACTCAACTATGATCGGTCTGCCGCGCGCGCAGCACTAGAGAATTAGGCGCATTGAATCGGCGCATGCTTGTGTCTCTGTCTTTGTCTTTCTCGAACGTTCTTGGCGTTGGAAAAACAAGAAAGCGTCATAATACAAGTTCACACGTGTGGTTTTTAGTAAACAAAATATATTTCTATAGTTAAAATTTGTGCAATTCTTATTTTCATTCAATTCCTTGTTCCTATTGTGCAATTTAATTATATTCATATCAATAAATATTCTACCGAGAAAAAGACGTTGTCACGTAAAATCTTCGCCCGTAAAACCGACTTTACAGGCAACCATTTTTTTTTTAATAATTTAAATGAGCTGAGTATTCGAACCTCATAGCATAACCAGCCCGCACTCGGGTTTGGTTGAGGCATAAAGCCTTTACAGTATGCAGAAGGGCCTGCCAGGGTTCAAGATTGTTCGAAAGAAATACCGCGGCTCCGGAACATAAGGTTCCAAATAATAAACAAAGACGAACGAAGACTTGACTAAAACCCGTCCAGGGTTTTAGTCAAGTCTTCCTCTGCCACGATGATTTTAAATCCGCAAAAAAAATTGTCCACGGTATATCTGCTCATTCCTATGCGAAAAGTTAGATTTTATAAAATAACTCCTTTTACAACGATAACTAAATTGCTTTTTTCCTAAAAGAGCACATGTAGAAGAAAACTTTGCTTACGAAGTTTTATTTAAATTGAGGTGCCAAGCCTGATGATAAATCTGCCGACAGTGGAGCAACCCTTTCCTGATATATTATGTTTGTGGGGTCAACAGGCTGAGGGGATAAGGGGCTACACATGTTTAACCACTTATAATGTATTCAGTAACCACTTTTTGTATTTTGTTGTTCTTGCACAACGAACTGAAATATGAATAAGAAGCATGTTGTGGTTTCACGTTTTGTGCAAAACATTTTGTATTTTTTTTTTCGTAACTTTTTTTAACACGCTTTTATAAGCTTCAGGAGCTATGAGGAGGATGCCGCTCGGGTCGATCTTTAGGTTAAGCCGCGCTTGCCTAGGTTGATCTGTGGATGGGTGAACACCCGTTACATACCGAATTTCCGCCGTGCGTCGGAAAGCACGTTATGCTGTTGGTCCCGGCTGTCAATTGTAGATCTTTGACAGTCGTTACAGGTAGTCAGTGTCTCTAAAGTCTGACAACCAGTCTTACCAAGGAACATCGTATTACCCAGTACTAACTACGTTGTGGAGGTCAGATAGGCAGTTGGTCCATGTAAAATACTGATATTCAGCTGCACCCGGACTAAGACTGGAAGCCGACCCCAACATAGTTGGAAAAAGGCTAGGCAGATGATGCTTTTATAAGCTTCACCTGTAACTAACTATGTAAAAAAATCTTTTCAAAACACTTCTTTGAAAACTGCCTCTTATTGCACTAAAATTAGGTTCAACATGCAAAGTATCTTACACGCGTGCGTTTTTCTCATTTATAGCAACAAAGGCTTTCATTTTTTTCTGATTTCATTACGGATAACAATAAACAATTACTGAAATCCCTATAGCCGGCGGCTATTTTTTTTAGTCAGGAGGTGCTTGTTTTACGGTTTTTAGATTTAATAAAAAATTAAGTTGGGTTTATCATACATTCAACAGAATATTACAAATACACCATGATCATTTATAAAATAATTTGCTTATAACAACAAATTGTCACTTATTTGAGTTCAATTTTCAAAAATATTGTTATTTTCTTACTTTTAATATTAGGCTATGTAGCGGCGTCATATCTTTGTAACTCCTGTAGTCTAAAAAGACAAAGCGCGGGAAAAATACCCCTATAGTACTCCGGTCAAAGTTACTTGACGAATTAGAAATGCACATTAATAGTCTGACTAACTATCTTGGCAGTATTTGGGCTATTTTCATAAGCATACTAGCTGTGCCTAGCGGATTTAACCGCTTTTCAGCTCATTTACTGGAGAGGGTTATGAAATATATAGAACCAGGCCGATTTTCAAACTTACCTTAACAAATCGGTCCAGCTGTTTCGGAGGAGTTTGGTAACAATCACTGCGACACGAGAATTTTATAAATTAGATGTCTTGGCAGTTATATTCAATATTTTTTTGCATTCAATGCAATGTACACACGACCGCACATCAACCTACACAAAACCATTTTAAACTAATCTCTCTATTACGGTGTGCGATCCGTAGTAGTGAGATCTGCCGTCGACTGTACATGCATCGTTGACTCTGTAGTTAGTATGTATTTGTCAAATATTGCAACTGAATTTCAAACTAGTTCCCTCAACTGATTAAGCTGGAGTTTTGCGCTGCGTCTTTTCTAGTGACCCTATCTGATTTTGACGGACATGACTTGATCCTGCAGCCAGGACCGGCTTCTCACAAGACAACTCCTCAACGACCAATAGCACAAACACAAAACTTTGTATACGCGTTCAATGTCGAGGGTTAAACCTTTTTTAAATTGTTTATTTATTTATTCATGCACACACAAAATACTTGACAGGATTATTACATTAAGACAGAAGAGCACAAATGTACTGCTTATTTCTTTAAAAATTTCGAGACGAATGTTGGATAAGAAATACACTGTGTAGAAAAGATAAATTATTGTATACTAGCTTCCGCCCGCGACTTCGTCAGCATGGCATAGTTACTTTGGGCTAACGGTAAGTTTAAATTGCGTGATGATCGAAAAAAAATATCTTTCGCTCTCCTTTTCTAATTTTTTTAAAATTATTAGCTTACTAGCTTTTGCCCGCGGCTTCGCTCGCGTTAAATTCGGGGTAACACACTTCCCCTTTCCTGATTTACAGGTACCTGCTACCTTTAGTTTTTGCCCTTGCGCCTTATTTATTGTAATAGCAATGTTAAGATTTCCCTCTTTCTCCCTCATAACTCAATCTGAATAAAAATAGCCTATGTCCGTCTCCAGGGTCCCAACTATCTCTGTACCAAAATTCATTAAAATCGGTTTAGCCAGTTAGGCGTAAAGACGAAACAAACAAACAAACTTACTTACTTTTTTTAATGTGTTCCTTTTTTGCTGTTTGATATTTTTTTGTATTAATTCCTGTATTGTGTCTTTTTTTGCTGCATCAAATAAATGATTTATCTATCTATCAAACTCACATTCGCTTTTATAATTTATATATTAGTAACGATTTATTGTTAAGTCTATTTGTTGTACGTCATTGATTTCTATCGTTTTAACCACAATTGTTTTTTATTATTAAATTAATAGGCACCTAAGAAAAATCTATAAGCTTTAATAATTTTCACAGTACTTACTTAAAAAATCTATTGTAACACTGTAACCCAATTATTTTTATCTTTCATTTGGCCAGGACTTTGATGGCAATTACAAAAGTTTTGAAGGGCCTTTCAATTTGTTCCTTATTTACTTAGTAAGTAGCAATTAATTTCAGTAATACTTAAGGTTGCGCGTCGCCCGCTTTTCCTCAAAGTGAAATGATCCTTTGAACTGACTCTTAGTTGCCTTTCTTCTTAACTTTTCATTCGTTGGTGCGTATTAAATTGGTTTGATTGAAACGAATTCAGAAACATAAGTGGAAATACATGAGTTAAATTTTTTTTTAGAAAAACCGTTGCCCCACGGATTTTGATGTTTGGCACATAGGTAGATTATAGTCTGGAATAACACTTAGAATACTTTATTTTCGATGATCACGCGGGCGAAGCCGCGGGGAATAGCTATCCTACTTCCTACTAATATTATAAATGTGAATGTTTGTAAGGATGGATGGAGGTATGGATGTATCGATTAATGGATGTATGGATGTTTGTTACTCTTTCACGTCAAAACGGCTGAACGGATCTTTATGAAATTTGGCACAGAGGTAGATTATAGTCTGGAATAACACTTTGGATACTTTTTTTTCGATCATCATGCGGGCGAAGCCGCGGGCGCCAGCTAGTTTTTTAATATTTTATTCGTGGTGAAACGTGTCTGTAACTGGATTATAGTCAACCTAGGGAGATTAGGTAATGAGACCTGGGTATTTCTGGTATTCAGCTGAATCCGGTTAAACTGAAAGCTGACTCCTCTATGGAAAAGTTAGATATAGATAGAATATTCTTTATTATGTACACCATACAAATTACAAGAATAACAGTATAAAACTTATAAATAGGGTGACACGATGGGCGGTCTTATCGCTAAAAGCGATCTTTTTAAGACAACCTTTGGATGGATTTAAAGGAGGAGAGGCAGTACCATATGTAGTCTGCTTGAAAAGGCTTGGCAGATAGTTGTGGTATCGAGAAGTCGAGCTACAGCGTCATTGTAAAATAATAATTATAATTAATAGTTTTTGCGTCTATTACAAATGACAATATATTTTAGTGTTCAATATATTAATTGACTTTCGTTTTGCGAATGTTATTGCGAAGTTGTAATTTCGACTTTGATTGAAATTTTGAACGTGAAGTTAGAAGTTTTGGATTATAATAGGATGAAACTTTCCTTTTCATTTATTTAACAAGATTGATTTTAATTTCCAGTTCTTTTTCTTTTCAGGGTTCCGTTCTTCAAAAGAAAAAACGGAACTCTAATAAGAAAAACTAAACCGTAAATTAAAACAAAAACATTTGTTGTCTGTCTGTCAAGACTCTTTATCTCAGAAACATGTTGAGGTCTCGAGTTGAAATTAAAATCATATACCCAAATCTCCGGTCCCTTGTAGCTGTGAATTAAAGACATTACAGCAAACCTGAGGGCCCTCTTAGTGACACTGCTTGCCGGGGCTGCGGGTTACTTGGAAGAAAACAGAAAAAAGATAAATAGTTCGGTGAACCGCCGACTACCCAAGATACGAGCATTGCTCAGTTTGGGAGTCGTTGAATCACTTTTTAAAAGCCTTGTACAATAACTTTGCCAATTTTACCTTGTATTATGTATTTTTTTTTTTGTACTTTTTTGTGTGAATAAAATTTATTTTTATTATTATAGAAACACCGCGGCCCTGGAACACAAAGGGCAAAAAAAATACATGAATTAGTTATAGTCAGTAGGTACAAATCTGATAACTGATGCCTTCCGCTCCGCCCAGAGCGGGAGGATTTATTTGATGATTTCTGAAACGAAAACAAAAAAAAGCAGGACCTATCGACTACTAGACCAACAAGGCAATGAAACACCCAATTTTCTATAATGCTTTGACCCACAAAATGCCCATATTTCTTGCATCCAATTCTACCCCAATTTAGTTACCCCAGATAGTTCATGCAATAAACATAACTTGGTTCTCATTGTAATTAACATCAGATACCACGTGATATGATCATGTACAGTCAGCAAAAGAGATAACCAGGCTCGTCACATCCCGGAGGACACGGTGGAGCACACAGTGGCGGTCTGCCCAGCTTGGGCGGAGCACCGCCGTGCCCTCGTAGAGGCGATCGGCGGCGGCGATCTCTCGCGTCCGGCCCTGGTTCAGTCCATGGTCCGGAGCGAGAGGGAATGGGAAGCGGTTACCTTCTTTTGCGAAGCAGTCATGCTAGCGAAGAAGGTGGCCGGGCGTTGGAGGGAGAGAACCTCAGACCAACGCAGCCGCCGCGAGAGACGCCCCGGGCGTCGGGCGCCGCGAGACGACTTCCAGCCACCGCAGATGTGGGCCTGTGTACAGTGAGCAATGGGTAGCTCACCGTCCGCCCGTCTATTAACGACAGGCCGTATCGACGGCGCGTTAGTGTTTCACGCCCGCCTCAAAGAGATGTCAGCAAAGCAGAGGGGCCTGCCAGGGCCTGATGGACGAAACTGATGGACGTTTTCAGCTTCGATTTGGATTTATTTCATGGAGTGTTTGTTTTCTATCTCAAATTAACTTTATTCGAAAACATTCATGTATTTTCAAGAAAATGACAATAGTATCTGAAGAGACTTATCTCTTTTACTGACTGTACCTAACAGATCACAAGCAAGTTTGGTGCTAGAACTAATTATATTATGTAAATGATATGAAAACCACTATGTGGAGTTATAGCTAACTAGGTATGGTTATGTAACATCATACAAGATAGGAGCATGGCTTATACATCACTATCTGGCGCCCGCGGCTTCGCCCGCGTGTTATCGAATAAAAAATATCCTATGTGTTATTCCAGACTATAATCTACCTCTGTGCCAAATTTCATCAAGAACCGTTCAGCCGTTTTGACGTGAAAGAGTAACAAACATCCATACATCCTCACAAACATTCGCATTTATAATATTAGTAGGATTAGTGTTATCTCTATCGAAACCTGAAACACATGTTTGGTATTTATGAGTAAAGAATATATAATATAAAATTTCAGAACTGTCTCAAAAAGAATCACAAAGTTATAAACTGTGTTCTGTTACCTGGTTGACCGTACAAAGACACGGTCACCACGCGGCGAAAGCGCATGGCGCGCAAAAAGGACACTGCGCGCGTTGCGTATACCTACTAAGTGTAAAACTTGTAACCTTTTTAAATATTTTTGGGGCAAAATGACGTTAAAAAGACGAAACGAGAGAAAGAGATACCACGGCCCCGGAACAAAAAGGGCAATAGAAGGAATATGGGTGGATTTTAGTCAGCACAAGTCTGACACTCCCCCGCGCTCCGCCCAGAGCGGTAGGTATAAGTTATTTGATTTATTTTTTATTTTATTAGGGAGAACAATAAATAATAAATAAATATAAATAAATATCTTGGGACAACTCACACACGGCTATCTGATCCCAAGCTAAGCAGAGCTTGTGTTATGGTAACCAGACAACTGATATACATACTTATATAATTTATAAATACATACATATTATAGATAAATCACACCCAGACATAGAACAAACAATCATGCTCATCACATAAAGTTTGTCCTGGGTGGGAATCGAACCCACGACCTCCGGCTCAGCAGTCAGGGCCACTGACCACTAGACCAACGGGCCCGTCAAACAATGATGATTTCCGATCGGCAAAAAAAAACCCATTCATAAAAATAAAATTGCCATTATTTCATATTATCATAATTAAATCTTTCTTGGACGCCAATCTCTCCCGACGCGTGAATAATTAAGTGATATCGGAAGCCGTTGTAATTAGAACGTAAATCAATCTAAAGGTCGGCTCATAATAATAATTCTCCAACAGTTGATTGGATAATATCATCAATGGACTAATTATTGGCCTGACGAGGAAGTTTCTTTTTTATCGGGCTGTTCTGTCCCACTGGCAAAGGAATTAGGAAGGAGGCTTTAAAAGTACCGATAGGCAATTAGTTAAAGCGTGTTTGAGCTGATATTTGAGATAATTCCTAGAAAATCGACGGCACGGTTAGCGCAGTAGCTGAGTGATCGACTGCTGCGCTGCGTGTCGCGGTTTCGATCCCCGCACGGAACAAATATTTGTATGACCTATAGATAGTTGTTTCGGGTCTGGCTCTTTGTGTATTTGAGTTTAAATGCTTGTAAACGCACCCACGATACAAGAGGAATTCTTAGTGTGGGGCAACGTTACATTCTAAATAAAAAAAAAACATCCATATTAAATTTAATTGAGGTAAGACTGAAAACCTTGACATTTGGAATCGATAATGAGTACATTTCACGTATAACTATAATCCAATACGTGATCCATGGTTGCCACGAATCCCTAGTGCCAGGATTCCAGGTAATATCTAATTCGATAGTAGAGGTCGAATATCTCCTGCCGGCGTTGCGGGTTGTTCGAAAGAGATACCGCGGCCCCGGAACGTAAAGGGCAATAGAAGGACATGGGTGGGTTTCAGTCTTTACAAGTCTGACACTCCCCACCGCTCCGCCCAGAGCGGGGGAAGTAATTTGATGATTTTCCACCCCAAAAAAAAAGGTAGAGTATCTACTCAAGTTTACGACCCCACGTCTTATATAGGGTGTCTATTTCTTATAAGTTCGTAATGTCTTGCCGTAGATTAAGTTTAATATTGAAACATCGGGAGGGTTAGTTAAAAGGGTGTGAGAAAAAATTTAATCAGCTATATTATTATGATTTTTACAGAGGTAATAGAGACCAGCTTACATGTACGCATCGTAAGTATTGCATGGGTTACACAAAGCTAGTTTTGAGGGGTCCGTCCCTCAAAAGAAAAAATCCGGTCAAGAGCGAGTCAGACTCGCGCACCTATGGTTCCGTACAACCTTGTGACATAAACGGCTATATCTTTTGACTGCGTAGACTTAAAGGGTTGTTTTTTAAACACTAATGGACGACACACTTGAGTATATAGTTTTAATTTTAACTCGATACCTCCACGGGTTCCCGAGATGGCACACGCACAACAAAGCGCTCCTGTTTCCTATAAGGGTTTTTTTAGGGTTATGTACAGACGCCTGCACATCAAGCTACTACAATCTGTCAGATTTCTTTGATAGATTTTCGACTTTATTTCTAAAGTATTAGATTCAAAGTTCATTGGGAAAAATTGACAGTTTCGGGTAGCTTGACCTGCTGGCGTCTGTACCTCAAAGATAAAAAACTCATGGAAAAAGCCGTCCGTCTGTCTGTCAAGACCTTTATACTCAATTTTTCCCTTTATGCTGTGAAAAAACCAACCCTCTAAGTCTACAGTCAAAGTCGCGTTTGTCTGGAATCGTCGGTGCGCGAGTCTAACTTGCTCTTACCCGTTTTTTTTAGGTTTAGACAAGTAAAACTTGAGTTAAAACTTATAATTTTATCGTAGGCATATACAATAATCTACACACTATCTGACATCAAAGGTTTTCTTTACGCCAAAATTTGACACAACTTCAGTCAACTTTAAACAACCCTTTGCTTACCCGACAAAATCTACATAACCTGGCAAGGTGTTTCCCGATACTCAGCCTTCATCAGAAAAGGGTTCATGATCCCAATTTTTATCCCATTTATCAAGTATATAATAAGACCTTGGTGTCGGTGCTTGTTTAGTTTCATAATTTACATTAGACGACACGGTTAGCGCAGTGGCTGAGCGACCGACTGCTGCGCTGCGTGTCGCGTGTTCGATCCCCGCACGTAAAAAATATTTGTATGGTCTACAGATAGTTGTTCCGGGTCTGGTTGTTTGAGTATGTGAGTTTAAATGTTTGTAAACGCACCCACGATACAGGAGAAATTCCTAGTGTGAGGCAACGTTTTTTTAACAAATAACAAAATTAAAAAAACTTTTTAACAAAAAATTGAACCGACGAAAAGTGAAAAATAAAAACCTTTTAGTCTAGGTAAGCTCCAAAGTTAAAGTATGAAATTAATTTCAAGTCGGCGCCAAACAAGCAAGAAAACTAATAACATAAAACAGGAAATATTTACAGCTTTATTGATCGTCGATCATTGTATGTTAGCGCCGCCTCAAAATTAATTTCATACTTTAACTTTGGAGCTTACCTAGACTAAAAGGTTTTTATTTTTCACTTTTCGTCGGTTCAATTTTTTGTTAAAAAGTTTTTATTTATCTCTTTTTGGTTTTCTTTAACAGCAAATTTGTTGTTGCTTAACTTAGTCTAATTTGCATTTAATATTTGGTTGTTATTAAAACTCCAAATTACTTGGCTTTTTTAAATAAAATATTGCTTTTTTGCTTTCTAGTTTCCCTTTTTGTCGATTTTTGTTGACATCTACTTCGTGCTCAATATTTGGGTGCTATTATTATGAACCTACATCACTTGCTATTGATATTTAAAAATCCTTGATAGGCGAGGATTCGAGGATGGTGCTCCGATAAGAATGTTCCCTACCGTCAAACAGGTTGACAAATGCTAAGATGACTACCATGAATTCGAAACACCATCGCGTCCTTGGGATACCTCCAGATATTGTTGTACCAAGAACAAGTAGGTACCTACTCAAAATGTTTTTTGAACGCATGATGTTGCCGGTAATTCTAAGCTGGGCCGTCACTGTACATAAACTGCAAGGGTCGGCCCTCGATAAAGCATGAATTGACCTGGGACTAAAAGTTTTAGTAACATTATCAGATTTAGAACCAAATAAGTTGATAATCTACCCGCATGGTGAGCGAACTGACTGAAATGCAGAGACTGAAAGATTGACTCACTATGCCCGGCACATATACAGAAAAATTGTTGCCGTAATTTCTAAAACACACTTATTATGTTTTTTCAAATAATGGCATCCGTCCTTCGATGGAACCCTTTTTTGCGGATGGGAAATCAAATAACTTTCGGGGAGTGTCAGACCTGTACTGACAAAAACCCACCCATGTTCCTTCTATTGCCCTTTATGTTCCGGGGTGGCGAGTTGTTCGAAAGAGATACCGTACTCTTTCGAACAAGTCGCAACCCCGGCAGGCGGTGGCCCTGGCAAGCCTCTCTGCTTTGCTGAAATCTCTTTAAGGAGGTAACCGCTTCCCATTCTCTCTCGCTTTGGACCATGGACTGAACCAGGGCCGGGGTAGACGGCACCTTTAACCCAATAAGGTCTAAAGTTGTCAATAAAGTGCAAGAAATGAGCCCAAGTGGCTTTAAACTGTTGGGGACCTCTTGTCATTGTTTCCCGTTTCCACCGCCAGAGCTTCGATGAAAATCATAATCCAGCAAGGTCAACAGTTCTCATCGAGGTACATGAAGTGAGCATCAACACAATACAGCTGCTGTGAGCTATTGAGAACGTCTAGGAAATACTTTCCGTCTCCATCATCAGACCTTCTATGACCGTAATTCTCCAACTAGCTGTAAAGATCTCGTCAAGATGCATGAAATGAGCCCAAACACGATAAAGCTGCTGTAAACTGTTGAGAACCTCTTGAATACCTTCCGTCTCCATCGTTAGATCATCCGTGACAGTCATTCTCCAGCTTGGCTCAAAGTTCTCTTTAAGGTGAATAAAAGGAGTCCAAACACAGAATAGCTGCTGGAAACCCATGCGGACCTCTTGCAATTGCATTCCGTCTCCATCATCAGACCTTCAATGATAGCGCCATCCTCCAGCAAGGTCTAAAGTTCTCTTCAACGTGCATGAAATGAGTTGTAACACGATATATCGCTGCTTTAAACTGTTGAGGACCTCTAGCAAGTTGCAAGTGTTTTCCGTCTCCATCGTCCATCATCAGATCTTTATAACGTCGAATTGTCATTAGAACTACATATACCTATGTGCCAAATTTAAACAGAATTGGTTCAAAATTGAAAATTTAGTATGAAAAAAATCAATCATCCCCCATTTTCCCACCCTTAGAGGCCGATTTTTTTTTTCAAATTAAAATGGGACCAACTTTGAAATATACTCTTTCCAATGAAAAAAGAATTTTAAAAATCGCACGCGTCAGTAAAAAGTTATGCGTGGTCATACATAAAAAAAAATAAAAAACAAAAAATATACATGTCGAATTGAGAACCTCCTCCTTTTTTTTCGTCGGTTAATGAAAAAATTAGGGACTTATGCTTAGGAATCGGGATGTACAAAAGCTGAGAAAAAAGTGCTGGGTAGGGCTCATTTCATCTGCCTAGACTTTTCCCAAGTATATTGGGATCGACTTCCAGTCTAATCGGATGCAACTGAATTCCAGTATTTTAACCGACTTCAAAAAAGGAGGAGGTTCTCAATTCGTCGGAATCTTTTTTTTGATGTATGTTTACTGATCACTCAAAGACGCCTGGACCGATTTGCTATTTTTTTTTGTTTGATAGGGTATACTTCCCAGATGTCCCATTTCAAATTTATTTATATTACTTAGGTAGTTTATGAGTTATCGTCTATAATACATATTTTTTTTCTCTATGTCTATATGGATGATTTGCTTATCTTTTAGTAACAATGGAAAATTAATACTCGATAAAAAATATGTGACATACATATAAAAATGCAGAAATAAAAAAAAACTTTTCTGTAAAAACTAAAACCGACTTCTAAAAAAAACTAAATAATGGAAAATAACTTTACTTCCGGAAGTCGCTTGCAAAAAAGTCAACGAAACCAACAAAAGTCACCGACTTCCGGAAGTAAAGTTATTTTCCACTTTTTGGTTTTTTTTTGGAAGTCGGTTTTGTTTTTTACAAAGAAGTTTTACATTGAGCGTCTAACGCCCGGTTCCAATAAACAAAAAACGATTCGTTTTGTTTAGTAGTGTTTTGACATAAGTTCTATAAGACGTATGTCAAAATCCTACTATCCGAAAGACAAACGAATCGTTTTTTACTACTTGCCCGGATTTGAACCCACAACAGAATAACTTTCACATTTATAACAAAATTACTTAACGGTATTCTACACAAATCAATATTGTCAGCTGCACGCCAATGCACTCTGAAAATTAAATGCAGAGGTACGTACATACCAACGTAATCCCCGTAGACTAGCTTTATCCGTTAATCTGGAATCAGTCTAGACAGGTCATACGCAGTCTGATTTGTATTCGAGTGCAGAGACTTTTGATCAGCAGAGGGTTCTGCCAGGGCCACCGCCTGCCGGGGCTGCGGGTTGTTCGAAAGAGATACCACGACCCCGGACATAATATAATAAGAGATTAAGGTGAAAGCTCCAACCTACCCGCGAAATTCAAATTTTCTTACGTTTTTTGCAATTTTTAGGCCAGTGCTAGGTTGTATGTTGATTAAAATATTATTCGCGGCTGTAAGACGTATGTAATTATAGAATTATAATCATCAAAATCACCAATACAACCCTCCAAGTTCATAAAGGCGTAGGAACAAAAAAAAAACAGAAAAAGTCTTTCCTACAGCTTTATGAACTTGGAGGGTTGTATTGATGATTTTGATGATTATAATTCTATAATTACATACGTCTTACAGCCGCGAATAATATTTTAATCAACATACAACCTAGCACTGGCCTGAAAATTGCAAAAAACGTAAGAAAATTTGAATTTCGCGGGTAGGTTGGAGCTTTCACCTTAAGACAATGTGAATATATTTGCCCACCTCGTATAAGGTTATAATACAGTGCAACTAAAAAAAAAAAACTCTATGTAACATCTCTCAAACCTGTGTTATGCAAATAAATGATTTGATTTGATTTGATTTTAAAGGGCAAAGGAAGGAACATGGGTGGGTTTTAGTCAGTACAAGTATGATACTTACCCCTGCTGCGCCCAGAGCGAGGGAAGTTATTTGATGATTCTCCATCCGCATAAAAAAATGAAAAGGCTTTTTATCAGTAATACCATTGTCAGTCATATGGGGGTAAAAGACGGCAGCAGTAAGTGGTTTGGCGACGCGAATTATTTTTAATTATTTTAATATAAATAAAATTCTCGTGTCACAATTTTCGTTCCCAATACTCCTCCGAAACGGCTGGACCGATTTAAACGAAATTTTGTGTACATATCGGGTAGGTCTGAGAATCGGCCAACATCTATTTTTCATACCCCTAAGTGAGCAGCGGGTGAAACCGCTGGGCACAGCTAGTTTTAATATAATATTATTAATGCGAATGTTTGTCAGGATGGATGGATGTATGGATGTTCGATATCACGGGGGCGAAGCCACGGGCGCCAGCTAGTTAAATCATATTTATTTTACACAATCTTTTACTAACTCCAAGCATTTCCTTTCCCCACTTTTGAATGTCATAAAATGAAAACTTTTGAATGTCATAAAAACAAACTACAGCTACGGTCCCAGTCACAAGACATAATAACTTGTGTAATACTGTAGTGGCCCATTCCAAAGCGTAGATCTTTATGGAAAAGAATGGGCAAGAAACTCGACGGACACTCTTTTAAATCATAATATTTTTACAAAATTATGGAAACATCATTCATGTTGAGATTATACATATAAATGTGAGAACGATGTAGAAAAATAAGCACATTAAGAGCGTCCAGAGTAAAAGCAAAACAAAGGATTTAATAGTAGATGAATTTAAATAAACCTAAATAAACAAAGAGACGACAGTCACGACAGACAGCGCCCGTTCACGAACATGACGCATGGATAAGCCCCATTCAGCTCAACTATTTTGAAGGGAATTAAGTGACCCGACACACCCGCCACCATCAGCGAAATATTTAAGTGTGCATGACTATCTCTCAACACCCAGGACACCGTCGAGACAATGAAAGTACGTAGTGCTTAGTAACCAAAAATCTGCCCGAATCAGAAAACAAACGGTCCAAGAACGAGTCAAACTCATAGCACCGAGGGTTCTTACTTAAAGGGTTGATTTCACAGCACCAATAAGGGACTACGGAGTTGAGTATATGGTTTACATTTCAACTCGATACCTCTTCGCGTTCCTGAGAAACCAAAGACGAGAACATAAAAGTGATATTGGTTCCGCTTTTACCTTTTGAGATACGGAACTCCAAAAATAGGGTTTTGTATGTATTCCTTTTCAAGTTACAACAACACAAGCACAGGCACCTCGAGGTATTGCTGGGGTGATTGTGTAGAATGCGATTGTGTCCCCGCACCCCAGCCAGAAATGACGAGAAGGAACACCGTGTGGTTTTAGTCAGGAGTCTGACAGACCCCTCCGCCATGGCGGAGGACATCCATCGAGGATTTCCACAGGTAAAAAAATGCACCTCGAGGTCGAAATCTTAGGATGAAATTCCTAATACCTACACTCACATACAACCTGTTAAAGTTAAATTACTTTATAAATGATAAATGATGTTTATTTTCAATTAGGTTTTTACAAACACTTTACACGTCTTTTTTAAAAAACTAGATGAGGCTAGTGTTTCGTCTACTCTGAAAAGAAACAGCCGAAACAAACTCAGAGGTTTCTTTTAAGGTTCAGACAAAAATCTTGATTAAATACTTTCTAGATTAAACTATAACTACTGGATTAATGAAGATTCATAAAAAAATAAAAAGACTACTTTGTAAAATCATATATTGTTGACGTGAATGGTTTGTAATTGTAAAAATCCATTTACAGAATTGACATAATTTAACATCATTAATATCTCTCTCTCCCTAATTCACATATTAGTGAAGGAAAATAACTTAAGTAATAATAATTAATGTATAATAAGTAATACATATAAGTATTACTTTTTATTTTTATTGTCTGTCCATCAGTTGTATTTTTCTGTCTTATATTATTCCGCCTTTCTTTTATGCGCAATCCTTACTAATATCCTTACTAATATTATACTTAAAAGCGAAAGTGAGTTTGTTTGTTTGTTACGTCTTCACGCCTAAATATAGCCGCCTGGCTATACCGATTTTGATGAATTTTGGTACAGAGATAGTTGGGACCCTGGAGACGGACATAGGCTATTTTTTTAAAAGATTGTGATATGAAGAAGAAAGAGGGAAGAAAAGGGAAAACTTAGCATTGCTATTACAATAAATAAGGCGCAAGTGCAAAATTAGAGGTAGCAGGTACCTGTAAATCAGGAAAGGGGAACTGTGTTACCCCAAATTTAAAGCGAGCGAAGCCGCGGGCTAAAGCTAGTGAATTATAACGAAGTAATTTCCTACACAAGCATTGCTCCGTATTCATACAATTAAGTTTCGAGTACTATAAATGAAATTATGTTTACTTGGAATATTTCATTTACAAATTCATTTGTGAAGCTTTGGGAATACGTTTTTGGTGAGCAAACTTAATATTGATGCCCCATTTTATGTTACGGTGTACGAAAAGAGAAAAAGTATTTGCGTATTGTGTTGACACATTTTTGTAGATTCTTTTGCATCAACGGTTTTACAAATACAGGGATATTATAAAAATATTATAAATGTGAATGTTTGTAACGATGGATGGATGTTTGTTACACTTTCACGTCAAAACGGCTGAACGAATCTTGATGGAATTTGGCACCGAGGTAAATTATAGTCTGGAATAACACACAGGATACTTTTTTTCGATATCACGCGGGCAAAGCCGCGGGGGCCAGCTATCCTACTTCCTATCCTACTAATATTATAATCCTACTAATATTATAAATGCGAATGTTTGTGAGGATGGATGGATGGGTGGATGTATGGATGTTTGTTACTCTTTCACGTCAAAACAGCTGAACGAATCTTGATGAAATTTGGCACCGAGGTAGATTTTAGTCTGAAATAACACATAGGAATTACTTATTTTTTCGATATCAAGCGGGCGAAGCCGCAGTCGCCAGCTAGTTACAAAAAAAAATAACGGTTTAAGGCAACTATCAGTATTTTTACATGGAGCGACTGCCTATCTGATTTCCACAGACTAGTTCCTATCTGGGTACTAGGCACTTTGGGAAGACTGGTTGTTAGACTTTTAAGCCTCTGACTGTCTGTTACGACTGTCAAAGATCTATAATAAATGACATCCGGGACCAACAGCTTGACGTGCTTTCCGAGGCACAGAGGAAACTCTGTGTGTAACGGGTGGTCGCCCATCCATAGACCAACTTAGGCAAGGGCAGCTTAACCTCAAGACCGAACCAAGCGGCAGATATTATTTAGCCGCCTGCCGGGGTTGCGTGTTGTTCGAAAGAGATACCGCGGCCCCGGAACGTAAAGGGCAATAGAAGGAATATGGTTGGGTTTTAGACAGTACAAGTATGACACTCCCCGGGAAGTTTTTTGATGATTTCCCACCTCAAAAAAAAAGGTATTATTTAGCCACCAGCTCATTCAAGTTTCAGTATGCTTACCTACCCCTAATTGCAATACGGCACGTGTCTATGGATCCATTTAGTATCGGAGCAGGGGTGCCGACAAAAATGAGGATTTGGGGACAACGGGTAGAATCCAATCAGGGTTTTAAAGCCTGATGAGGGTTATGTTACGGTGTATTGAAGCCTTTTTGTGTATAAATAGGAGGGGTGTGTTGGTGGATTTTAATATTGCTTTCTGAGGGTTAAAGGTAACTTCGTCGTCTTTAGGTTGATAAAGTATTTTGTGAGATTATTTTACAAACAAGATCACTTTTTGATCGTGTTTATTAAATATTTTCGACTTTTGTTAGTAATATACGAATGTCTTAGGCACAGTAATGGAGGCCATTACCCTAAGGGAGGCCTTTGCAGAAAAGCTAAACAATCTTAAAACCGGTGTCCAATAAAGTATCCTTACTAATATTATAAAAGCGAAAGTGAGTTTGTTACCTCTTCACGCCTAAATGGCTAAACAGATTTTAATGAATTTCGGTACAGAGATAGTTGGAACCCTGGAGACAGACATAGGCTATTTTTTAAAAATAAAAGTGAGAAATGAGGGAGAGTACCTGCTAATCAGAAAAGGGGAACCGTGTTACCCCGAATTTAACGCGAGCGAACACGCGGGCAAAAGCTAGTTTGTCAATAAATAGGTTATGTACTTTATATTCTAGATTTAAGTTTTAGTTTACTTATAAATGTTTCGTAAGATTGGAAATAAGGCTAATATATAAATATAAGCCTGTGCTTATATAACATTTTATATATTATTTATGCTTTAATCACTTTGGTTATTTGCGTTTGTAATAAATGCATTTATTTTTACATAATGATTTTTTACAAATTACTATAGAAAAAATAACTACTCGTCCAATAGGTATTCATAGCACTTTTTGCAAAGCAAACCAATTTAATTCAACAATAGCTTGGCTGCGACACCCCTATCGGTACCCCTCCGGCCGGTAGCGGGATAGTACGTTGAAAGTTGATGCAATTTGCTGATTGGTTAGGCGAGGTTGCTCGAATGTTGTCGACACCGATATAATGGTATTGAACCTTTCAGTGCCAATCTATTTTAAAAGTTTTGCATACAAACCGTGGACTTGGTGATACCTACTACTCTATTATAAACTACATTCATTTTTAGGGATCCGCACCCAAAGGGCAAAAAGGGAACCTTATTATTTAGGCTCCACTGCTGTCCGTCTGTCACCAAGCTGTATCTCATGAACCGTGATAGTTAGACAGTTGAAATTTTCACAGATGATGTATTATATATGTAGAATTTTCCGCTATACAAAAACGAAATAAAATAAATATTTTAGGGGGGGGGGGGGGTATGGGAATACAACAAACATGTCTTATTTGCCGTTTTTATAGTTAAAAAGCTTTTGCCCGCGGTTTCGCTCTCTTTAAATTCGGGGTAACACAGTTCCTCTTTCCTGATTTGCAGGTACCTGCTACCTGTAGTTTTTGCCCTTGCGCCTTTTTATTGTAATAGCAAAGCCAAGTTTTCCCTTTCACACTTTAAAAAAATGACCTATGTCCGTCTCCACGGTCTCAACTATCTCTGTACCAAAATTCATCAAAATCGGTTTAGCCATTTAGGCGTGAAGACGTAACAAACAAACAAACTCACTTTCGCTTTTATCGAAAATCTTACGGTGTACGATCCGTAGTTGGAAGATTATCATAAACTGGTATTATATAAGTTGATATATCGTCGTGTGTACCTACCTATTTAAATACCTACGTTTTTTTTGTCTACAATCCAGGATATCCTTACTAATATTATAAAAGCGAAAGTGAGTTTATTTGTTTGTGTGTGTTTTAACTTTACATTTATGTTATTTTTTGAAAATTTAAAGAAACTTACGTATTTTCGAACCAAATCTTTGTTCACACTGCAAAAGATCCAATAAAAAATCCCCATACAATCCGAAAAGTTTGTCTGCAGGAACTAATGTGTAAGACAAAGAAGTTTTCCATTCATTCTGTTTCCATTCAAACACTTAGTTAATATAGTAAGAATAAAATACAGATAGAAATGTTAGTGATCTGTCTGCGAAGTTCTGTCGTTGTTTTCATTACGACTAGTAATGGGGCGGTTATCAGCACATTCACAGGGTTGATTGTGATGTTATTGTAAAGGGTAGGTTATGGGTTTGAACACAGATACGAATTTACTTTGTGTAATTTATTTAATGAACACTGCTTTTAAAATCGGGTTTGTGAATGTCCTTGTAATTATTTAGTGAGGTTCTTCGGAAAGGGGCATTGTACTAGCAACCGATGTTTATTTATTTAAAGGGAAAAGTGACCATTATCAGACGTCTCCGGGTTCATCGTGATTGCCGAGTTATCGTGGGTAGGCGGGCTAGGAGAAATCAAACCGCGTGCTGTGAACTTAGGATTATTATTTTAACGAAATCATAATCAGAACTTTCTAATTATATGGAGCATAACGACGCTCCACCAAACACGCCTTGCTTCAGCGTGATGCGAACGCATCTTCCTCGTCCGACGGTCGCGTGCATACGAGCCCGGAGTTGCGTCAGAGCGGAGAAACATCAACCCACCTTTTCAAATGTCAGCTTTCATTCTTGACGTTTCTTGACACTCTTAAAACATCAAAGCGCCGTCATATTTATTCATTTATGTGCACACAAAACACATATTATGGAAAAAAAACATACAGACAAAAGAGCACTTATTTCATTTAGAAATCTCTTCCAGCAGACCTGCGATAGGACAGATTGATAAGACACGTAGACAGAGTGTGTAAAAATGGCCCTGACAGGCCCCTCTGCTTTGCTGACATCTCTATGAGGGGCGCGTGGAACACGAACGCGTATTGCTCACCGTCCACAGACCCACATTTAAGGTGGCCGGGAGTGCCCGACGCCCAGAGCATCTCTCGCGGCGACTGGGTTGGTTTGAAGTTCATCATATCACTTAGTTAACTCCCAGATTTATATTAACTCCACACCATAAAGTCTATTTTCCTTGCCAAACCATCATTTTGTCTACAGTAATCTTGTACCAATATTATCATAAATGTGACACGGAAAGCTAATCTGTATGTTGTTTTAGGACAGCGAATATTTTTCTTCGTAAAAGTTACCCGCGTATTTGATGGACTTTTTGATAAGCTGTCAACGTTGACGTTTCTTGCAGACAGTTTTGACTAACATACACTCTTATTATCCAGATTGTTTTAAAAAGATTAGACTTATTAATGTACAGATTGGCACAACCAGAAAGAGAACAACAAGCATAGACGGGGTACTTCCTCAATTTTGGATGATGATGGACCAGCAAATACAACTCAAATTATATGTGTTTTTAAGCACCCATTCCAAAAAAAAAGAAAGAGCGAGAGGAAACGGGAAGCGGTCACACACTCCCCGTCCCCCTGACACTCACCCTGTTATTTGATGGAAGAATGGGGAAGTTATTTGATGATTTCCCACCCCAAAAAAAGCACCCATTCCAAGGGCAGGCAAGAATTATCTCGGTAGAAGCCACAGAATCATGCCATCTTCAGGGTACAAATCCAGACTCCGTGTCTGAGAAATTCCTGAGAACCCAGGACTTCATGCTCTGATGTCGCGCTTGTGACCACTTGACCATCATACGCTTATAATATCTCATCTTTGGAACACAGACCTCTTCTCTGTAAGAGGATCCGTCCGTAATCCTCCACAGAACCCACCACAGTTGGAACACGTCAAACGTCTTGATGATTCTGGGTTGCGGGTTGTTCAAAAGAAATACCGCGGCCCGAAACACAAAGGCATAAGTAGGTTCATGAATGGATTTTACTCAGTAAAAGTCTGACACTATCCCCGTTCTGACCAGAGTGGGGGAAGATATTTGAAAATGTCACCCAAAAAAAAATGGTTTGGTAACAATTTCTATTTTTCAAAATTATACTAAACTACTATGTTGGAGTTTAAGTGTTGACACGAAAACCGGAAAAAACCTTGTTTCTCAATATCTAACAGACTGGTGACGTGTTTCTATCAAACTACCGCACCTATCTTTTATTGTTTTAGTGTCAATTACCGGAATGGACTGCCCTATAATTATAAGTAAATTATACTGTCAATTTGGGCCAAGCGTAGGCGATCTGTCACCTACATTTACATTATTTATAGCACTTCAAATATAGCTTAAATTGCTGTAAAATTATACAAATCGTTCCTAAAAATACACACTATTTATTTGTGTATTTGGTCAATATTTTTAATATGTACCAATGCATGGTAACCTTGATGACCTCATCAAGATAGTAGTTTTATGTGCACAATTGGAATCGAGCCTCGTAGCGCACTAATAGCGTAGCGCTCGTGACGTAGCATTTGTAGCGTAGCACTTACAGCGTAGCTCTTGCAGCGTAGCACTTGAAGCGTAGCTCTCATAATAATTTGCGCTACGACCTTAGATTACCACTGTGTCTCATGGTGTCGGTTGCGCTTTACAGTAGAACTTCAAAACTTTATTTACACGGTGTAAATATACTGCAGTTGGTAAACTCTAAAAGTGCAGAAAGGTTGACAAAAAAATTGTTCGTTCTCAAATGAAAAGAATCCAACTTTCATAGCATTGTGAATGCAGCAAACACACTATTTCTTTCTACAGAGAACGTAGACATAATATTCTGGTGAATATTTGACAACCAAAAATGACTTTTCTTGACCCCAATAAGTGTCTTTGTAACAGCTAGGGGCCGATCCCTTAAAGACCGGTTGCTCTCAAGAATGGGGTAAAACAAACGATAAGTAACACAAAGCCGCGGTTATCCCTCCCCCACCCCGCTGGTGATCATCTGGACCAGATAAGGGTAATTAGACCTGCTTGTGGACTTTGTTTAGAAGCCGCTGAGGTAAATGAAGTTTGTCTTCGTGTAAACTGTATTGTTGATATGGTGAGAGAATATTTAAAATGAATTTTATTTAAATTTAAAAAAAAATGTGTGTATTTTATTTTGTCGGTACGGTTGGCGCAGTGGCTGAGCGATTGACTGCTGCGTTGCGTGTCGTGGGTTTGATTCCCGAACGGAACAAATATTTATATGATCTACAGGTAGTTGCTCCGGGTCTGGCTGTTTGTATACATGAGTTTAAATGTTTGTAAACGCACCCACGATACAGGAGTAATTCCTAGTGTGGGGAAACGTTTAAAAAAAATCATCACTGAAGAAGTGCAATGCTCGTCAACAAAATTGATGAAAATTAGAGATAGAATAGTTCATCATCATTTCATGATCTCTTGTTCCATTCTATTCCAGGTCGTTGCAACACGTTTTCTTCTTCTCTTCTATCAGACGTCACGGCATCATTCACTCCTTTCTACTTCATATCATTCCTTACACAATCCATCATTTCATTCTTTCGCCTTTTTCTCCCTCTCCATCCATCAACATTCATATCTATCACTATTAAATAATTCGTTCATGTAAAAAAGTCTCGTAAATTTTCCCAAGGCTGTTGCCATTTCTAATGCCATCAGACAGACCCATTATTTTATAGAGATTCCAGACAATTGGCCTAAAGCTATAATTTGGGTAATTTGTTGTCTGCCGAAATTACAACTTACTGTAAGGCTACGAACATACTGAAAGGTGACTTGTTTAGTGCTTAGAGCCTAACGAGTTCTTTCTAATAACTCGACGGCGCTTTAGTGTTACACTCGCGCCTTAAAGATATGTCAGCAAAGGAGAGGGGCCTGCCAGGGCTCGCGAGTTTTTATTTCGCGAGTTTTTCAAAAAAGGTACCGCAGCCCCATAATAAAAGAACATGGGTGGGTTTTAGACAGAAGATTTTGGATGAAATCCCATTTAAAAAAAAAAAAACAGAAAGAAACGAGTCGCATAACGTGTAGCTAAGTGAAACGAACTTTCTAGAATTTCCAATTTTATACCTTTCTCCAAGGAAAACCATATTTTAAAATGTTGTCGAACCGTTTTTTCTTGACTAGGACACATTAGACAGATGTTTTCTTTGTGACCTATTTATCTGTCGAGACAGTCATAACAGGGTAAGGGATTGTATCAGATGCCCAGGTAGCAACACCCGCTTAAATATTAATAGGTTACGGCCCAGACACTTTGCGTTTGAATATATTCTCGAGAATTATTGAGCTTAACCTTAAACTGTCTTGGCTCTTTTCGTAGTTCAAAAATTGTATCAAATCCTGTTTATTATAGAATAGCATAATTGAATTGTTGGTATGTTTAATTGGCCCGATGTGAACCAGTTTTAATTAGTTATGAGAGTTTCGGCTGCACAGCTTGTCTATTTAGTAATGACGGATCTCAAATGTGTTTGGGCTTTTACATAGCTGGCAACGCTAAACGCAAACGCTAAAATGTCAAAGTTGTTTTTGCACTGTATAGCATATTATAAAGGTTTATATGCTCAATTCGGTCCCAGAATTGTGGTCCGGTCGACAAGGTTGGCGCAGTTGTTGAGCAATCGACTGCTGCGCTGCGTGTCGCGGGTTCGATCCCGCACGGAGAAAATATTTATATGACCTACAGGTAGTTGTTTCGAGTCTGGCTGTTTGTGTACGTGAGTTTAAATGTTTGTAAACGTACCAAAGATACAGATTAATTCCTAGTGTAGGTTAATGTATTTCTTTTTAAAGAAAAGAAAGAAAACGCCTGCAAAAATACCTGAAACGAGAATATATTGCTCGTACTTTTGACTGAATGAATTCTGATTTCTTTATTTATAACATTTTAAACGGGATATTTACGACGGTGCCCTGGTGGTTGAGAGATTGGCATGCACACTTTAATATTTCGCTGATGGTGGCAGGTGTGTCGGGTCACTTAATTCCCTTTAAAATAGTTGAGCTGAATGAAGCTGATCCATGCGTCATTTTCGTGAACCGACGCTGTCTGTCATCTCTTAGCAACTACGATTTATTTTAATTAATACTATTAAATCCTTTGTTTTGCTTTTACTCTGGACGAGCTAATTTGCTTATTTTTCTACATTGTTATATGCATAATCTCTACATGAATGATGTAACCAAGATTTTGTAAAAATATTATGGGTTAAAAGAGTGCATGGAGTTTCTTGTCCATTCTTCTCCATTGAGATCTACGCTTTGGAATGAGCAACGACAATACTTTCACAAGTTATGACGTCTTGCGACTAGAACTGTAGCAGCATCTTTTATCTGTACCGGTATAATTGAAATTAATGCTTTGAGTTTGAGTTTGATCATGTCTAGTGATTAAGCATCACTAGACATGATCAAACTCCTAAGTTCTACTAGACACCTTTCTTGGCTTTATGACGTAACAAAAACAAGAACATATTAACTTCGGTCCACCAAAAACTGTCCCAGAGCTCTTAATGTAACGTGAGAACTACATTACTAATCAGTTTCTCTACCCAGTGTAAACTTCCCGGGGGCCAATTTGTCAGCCAACTCTCACCGTTCCCTGAGGCCACACTACACACCGCCGCGCCGCGCCGTGTTTGGACTGAACCGTGCATATTCTCTCAAAAAGTGTACAATCAGAAAAAAAGATAAGTTAGCAGGTCCGATAGATGTAGTTGTTTTTTCTTAGAAACTGAGTCTTCAACTCAATTCTTTTTTTTCCAGCAAATAAATTTTGTTTAGGTATTCGAAATCATTCATGGATATTTTGTAATCGTTAAAGAACGTCAGATGTCCCATACATTTTGGTCGAGTTGATATTAAAGTAAAGTGTTTTTTTTAATTTTTTTTGCGGATGGGAAATCATTAAAAAACTTCCTCCGCTCTGGGCGGAGCGGGGGAAGTGTCGGACTTGTACTAACTAAAACCCACCCATGTTTCTTATTTTACCCTTTATGTTCCAAGGCCGCGATATCTCTTTCGAACAACCTGCAATCCCGAAAAGTATGGTATACTTATACTATCACGATTTCGTTGGTGGTCCCATGAAGAAAGCTTTTCAGGTTGATAGTCTGCATAATATCCTGAAATCTGACTACACATTTTTGTTGCAAACCGCCCCATTAAAAAAACAAGTAATGTTGGTAAAATCGAAAAACCAACGTTTAAGGCGCGGCAATAAGCTAATCTTTAGGTATTCACGAAAGTGAGACTAGCTGCAAACTGGGTGTGGTCTGACATAAGTATACGATAGTATTGCATCGAAAGAATAGAAATAAGGTCGAAAATATTTCGGCGTTTGATTTTATTTGAATATCATGTCCGCCAAAATGTAGGTCATTTTGCAGTTTTTATTGAATATAAAAAAAACAGCTCAAGGTTTGAAAAATTTTAGATATCTCTTTAGTATATACAATTTTCTTTGTTATAAAATATTTGTTTGTTAAAAAATATGATGGTTGTCGCTGAAAAAATTGAGAATTTCGAGACGAAAAATTTTTTTTCTTGGTCTTTTTAAACATTTTTTTTTTCGTAGTTCTAGACCACTTTTGTAAACTTATTTTGTTTAACTCTTTACTTTATGTATTGAACTATACACGGTAATTTTTTTTAGCTAGTGGCATGTACAGATACGGCTAACTTTGCGACGAAAAACTAGACGTTTTACGAAGTGTTTGCTTTGTACAGCGCCTTAATAAGTGATTTATAGAGCTCACACGAGCAGAAACGAAAAGTAACTTTTTTATAGATTAAATGTGCCGACATCTTTCATCTGCAGCTCCACGCTTTCATTAACCAAATGCACAGATTATACAAGATTAGGCAAACGAATTAGGCTTTTTGCATTTTGGAATTAGGTAATAGGTAGATTATAACAGCGACTAAATCATCGCAATATCACTAAATTATTGATACGCATCAATAATGCCGTCAGTCTCGATCCATCAAAGGGATTTAGCGGTCATCTATGAAGAGTGGGAGGAGTAAAGGTCTACACCGACGCGGTAAGGCTCCGTACGAACAGACGCGATTTCAATTAGGTCGCGACACGATTTTTACGCGTTCTTTAATCGTATTTAATGGAATCAGTAGTGAAACTTGGCCTGTACTTTCATGATTAGATTGCCTGTTATTGTTTTTGTGTTGGTTAATCTTTCAAAAACCAGGGTGGTATTTTCAGATACAGCCCTTAAATACACATAACTTCGCGCCTGTACTCTCTGATGGGATAAGCAGAAGCGTAAGTTTACTCGAATTTCACTGGTTATACTAATTCACATGTAATAGGGGGCGAGATCATTGTCATTAACTGGCTACTAAACCTGACTAAAGGCTGCTACTGAGCCTCAAAGAGATGTTAGCAAAGCAGAGGTGGCCGCCAGGGACACTGCCTGCTGGGTTTGCGGGTTGTTCGAAAGAGATACCGTGGCCCTGGAACACAAAGAGCAAAAGAATTAATATGGATGGGTTTTAGTCAGTAAAACTCTGATGGTCTCGCTCCGCGTAGATCGGGTGCAGTTATTTGGCAATTTACGTTCTTTAGTCGTAGTATCGCATCGCACCAGTATGGTCCAGCTCTTAATTACCTCATTAATTGGTATGCGATAGGATTATGTAGGCGGATAAAATTGCTGACGTTAAAGAAATAATTTGAAATGCTGAAATTAAATTCAGAATAAGTGGGCTAACTAATGGGAGCCTATAACCTTGTAAATACTTGTTTAAAAAATATATCCTCCAACATTTTAGTAAAATTCTTTGCAACAAGCGCAATTAGTATGTTCAAGACATTCTAACAAAAAACATTTTATTGCCATCGACTCCAAAAGTAAATATTTTTTCGTTTTTTTAGTCTTTTTTGAAAGTCGGTTTTTATCGGAACTTTTTTCCCAAAAATCCTTAATCTAATATATAAAATTCTCGTGTCACAATTTTCGTTCCCATACTCCTCCGAAACGGCTGGACCGATTTAAACGAAATTTTGTGTACATATCGGGTAGGTCTGAGAATCGGCCAACATCTATTTTTCATACCCCTAAGTGAGTAGCGGGTGAAACCGCTGGGCACAGCTAGTAATATTATAAAAGCGAAAGTGAGTTTGTTTGTTACGTCGTCACGCCTCAATGGCTAAACCGAATTTGATAAATTTTGGTACAGAGATAGTTGGGACCCTGGAGACGGACATAGGCTAAAAATAAGATTTATATATAAGGGAGAAAGAGGGAAGAAAAGGGAAAACTTAGCATTGCTATTACAATAATTAAGGCTAGGTCAAACACTACAAGTAGCCGGTACCTGCAAATCGCTAATGGGGAACTGTGTTAGTCCAAATTAAACGAGAGCGAAGCCGCGGGCAAAAGCTACTACTATATATATAATTTCTTTTTTATTTCCGACTTTTTAGTTGTGGTATGTAAAAGAAATTCTTATAGAGTTTTCATGTTTCATTGCAACTAAGAGATATTAGCATATTATCGGCCCACATTCGACAAATAAATCGCGAAACAAACATACAATACAAAAAAGACAATCGAATTGAGAACCTTTTGTTTTTTTAAAGTCAGTTAATTATGAAATCTGTTTCAATCCTCCGGTTAGTGAATCGAGTACTTTTATTTATTTATTTATTAAAGATCTCCAACAAAAGATGTACACAGATCATTTAACTTAAATTAGAGGCACTCCTTCACTTACAGGAGACCATAGCCTGCACAATATAATTAACTATAAGCTAACAAAATAAACATTTATAATATTATTTAAGTAAAAAATTTGAAGGTTTATAATAATTAAATATTGAAACAGGTAGTATTTGGAATTAAAATTAATAATAAAATTAGCAACAAATTTATAAATAGTAATTTAATTTTATAATCGAAATATTTACGTAACGTTTGACACTGCGCGCTCGTGCCTTTGCCTCCGTAGATAAGATAACCAATATCGTAAGACTTAAACTTCTGCTCTAGGCGGAGCGGGGGAGTCAGACTTGTGCTGGCTAAAACCCCCATGTTCCTGTTTTTGCCCTTAATATTCTGGGGCCACGGTATCTCTTTCGAACAACCCGCAACCCCGGCAGGCGGTGGCTCTCTCTTGGATAAAGTTTGGAGACTGTCAACCTTTTTACCCTCAATGCTTCTTATAACTCTGTCATGTTTTACACAAATATGACCCGAAATAACTTTAAAGTATTTGTTAGTACGTATCTAGGCACAATTTACAGCAACTTCCCTTAACGGACAGCGTCATTCACATGATGTTCAAAGAAAAAGCTTTTCACAACTACTCACAAAGGAAAAGTTGTTAAATTCACTCAAAACGTCCATTAGTAAAATCCAGACTTTGCTAAAATCCTTTGACCTGTCTGCTTGCCTCAGGTAAGATTTTCTTTGTAAATTTTCTTTTAGATTTTTACGTTAATTTAATGAGTTATTTCCAGTTTTCGGAAGCTTAAAAGATCAACTTGTAGAGATTAGGTTATTTGAGTTCTAAAATATCCGTTTAAGCAGAATCATAATAGGTTCTTTTTGTTTAAAAAAAAAAAGGTAAACACTAGTAATTTCTCCTGTATCGTGGGTGCGGTTACAAATATTTAAATTCACAAACACAAACAGCCAGACCCGAAACAAGTACCTGTACAAATATTTGTTCCGTGCGGGAATCAAATCCGCGACACGCAGCGCAACAGTCAATCGCTCAGCCACTACTACTATCTCTACTATTCATAAACTGACAAATTTAAAGGATTGCGTTTGACGCAATCACTACGTAGATTCATAGACATAAATAACTCAGTATTTCTACATGGACAAAAAAGAAGGACCAAATTTTACGACCGATTTTACAGTCAAAGTCTTAAAAAATCGATATTCCATACATTTTTTCTCATCACAAAACGGTTCCCAGATTGTATTTCTGACAACTAAGCCTCTTTCATCCCACCTGCGCTCGTGAAGCTAATCAGCCCGTCTCGAATACGTTCCAAGGACGCATGTACTTACGATTGTGTGAACAAACGCTGTAAGATTTATGTTATACGAAATTACTGTAAGAGAAAAATCCTTTCAGTCAAATCTTCTGTATTTAAGGGAAACGAAAACTATGCCTCAATGGTTTGATTCAACGTTTTGATTAATTCTGCTAACATTAATAAAACCAGTCAAGTGCGAGTCAGACTTGCACACCTAGGATTTCGTACAAACTTGCGACATAAATGGCCTTATCTTTTGTCTGCCTAGACTTTAAGTTACGATTTTACCACAACTTTAAGGGACCACAGATTTGAGTGTATGGTTTAAAGTTTCAACTCGATACCTCCACGCGTTCCCGAGATAAAGGATCTTGACAGACAACAAAGTGATCCAATGAGGGTTCCTCCTTTTGGTGGGTTTTTCCTTATGAGGGAACCCTAAAAATCAACCCACTAAGTCTGCGTAGTTAAAATCTTTTGACTGTGTAGACTTAGAGGGTTGGTTTTTTGCGCAGGTCCAAGGGACCACATATTTGAGTATATATGTTTTTAATTTCATTTCGTTCCCGATTTAAAGGGGAGACAGTGAGATAGACAGATGGACAACAAAGCGATCCAATTTTCCTTAAGAGGTACTGAACCTTAAGAAGATAAAAGTACAATATTACTTTAAGCAATCCACTTACGCAGACATTTTTCAAATAATTATGACACAAAATCAAGTTTATTGCCTTAGTTAATGTCTCTGAATTCAGATAAAATATCAAAGAAAATTCTCGGGCAGAAGATATTAACAAATGTCACAGAAAGACGTCAATTTAGTCTGTACTAAATGCTGAATAACACAATTTATTAATTCTGAAGAAAACCTTTTTGTGCGATATTCTACGAAGTGATACCTAAATCCCGAAATTATGGAAATGATTAAAAATTAAAATCGGGATCCGGGATTTTCTCTCGACCCTAAATGGAGTTTTGATGTTTCGTTTATTGTTTATTTGATAAATTGCTTTGTGATCTCAATTCAAATTAATGTAATGTTCACTGATTTCATAAATTTATCATTCAATTTAATGTCAATTTAGGAACAGATACATGATTTATTTTGCTAATAATCACGTTTTATTTTATGACTTTCCCAGATAACATGTGAATAAAATTCAATCAAATATACATAGGACATTATTTTTATTTTTTTGCGTTTTCTGCATGATGTAGATTACTAGACTAGCACCTATAAGTTACCTAACCCCTCATTGGTTATGGTTCGGTCATATTTTTATCAGTAATGGCCCATAGTAAACATTTTCAATTAAAATCACCCATTATATATTAAACTAGCGGACCCGACAGACGTTCGCCTGTCTACACGTCTTTAATTTGAAAATTTCAAACTTTTTTTAATAAGCTAATAAGCTGTCTAATTTGACACTGCGATGGTAGCGCCGTCTGTCGGATCCAATGTAAAACATTCCAAAATCAACAACTACTAATAAATTATAAATTAATTAAAAAAACATTGTCCAGCGGACAAAATTGTGAATCTAAACCATTCCCAGATCCCCTTGAACACACACAAAAAATTTCATCAAAATCGGCTCAGTCGTTTGAGAGAAGTTCAGTGACATACACACTCACAGAAGAATTATATATATAAAGATAAGACTTAACACATTGGTGCTAACGCGCTACTTCAAAAACTATCACCAAATTATTCTTTGAATTTTGTTTCCAGATGCTAAAGTACTGGATAATACGATACCCCTTGGTAAGACTGGTTGTCAGACTTTCGGTGACTACCTGTATCGACTGTCAAAGATCTACAAATGGCAGCCGGAAACAACGTCTTGACGTTCTTTCCGGTGCATGGAGGAAACTCTGTATGTAACGGGTGGTCACCCAGACCAACCTAGGCAAGCGCGGCTTAAAAAAAAACGGCGGGAAAATGATTGCTGGTAGGCCCGACTGCCCTATTCAAAGGCACTGGGTGAAATTAGCTATAGGTTCGTAATTAAGTAGTACTAATAACTCTAACATAGTATATAAGCTATATATATTCTGTTACTAATTTACTAACAATTATGGATTCTACTGGGTCTGAAATAAAGATTTTTAATTTAATTTAACCTAAAGATCGACTTGAGCGGCTGCTATTATTTAGCCACGAGCTTGTAAAAATAGCAATATTTAAAAAAAAAAATCTCATTCCTTCTTCTCCACTCCGTAGATGTTGGACTGCAGTCCAACATCTACGGAATGAATAAAGTTATTTAATAAAACCTCCGTATGTTTGCTGAATGCCACGGATCTGGTTATAGTCATATTTGCAATTTAAATCACAGATACTCGGGTATTTCCGGAATTTTCCCGGGTAACATCGGGTGGACTCAATTAAGCGGGAATGTATATTGCATTTCATTGCATCTGGGTCAGAATTATATAGGTACACGCGTTGCACACTCGAATGTATACGTATATAAATCTATCTACTATATACAAAACTCGTGTCGCAGTGTTTGTTACCAAAGTTCTCCGAAACGGTTGGACCGATTTTTATAAGATTTTTGTGTACTGTATATCGGGTAGGTTTGAAAATCGCCCAACATCTTATTTTGAACTAGAACTTCAAAATTTTGTATGTTCCGCGTTTTGTGAGTAATCTTAGAAAAACAAGCAACTTTTGGATTTTTCTATATTACACATACATAAAACCCGGTGTCGATAAAACCCGGGTTTTACAACGGGACAGTAACCGGGTTTCCTTATGCCCTACGCTGCACGTCTGTCCCAATTCCGGGTTGTTTCTGAAAAATACTTTAATAATAGGAAACCGATGCAGCAGCTTCATTTATTTATATAGTGTGTTTTACCGCCATGTTCCTCTATACACGCAACTCCAATTTGTTCCGCCGAATGCATATTGAATATTATTTACATTGCTCGGTATTCCGCAAATGTTTTATTGAAATATATGCTACTGTACGACGAATGAGGCCAATCAATAGGAAATACAGTTACTACGTTACAAATGTATGTTAATGTGTCAATGAACTATTTTGTAGGTCGATGAACGTGTATGCACTGTGTTCTATTTTCCTGTCAATTAACAAAAAACCGGACAAGTGCAAGTCGGACTTGCGCACTGAGTGTACCGTACAAACTTGCAACATAAACGGCCATTTTTTTCATTATTTTTATTTACTAGCTGACGCACGCGGCTTCGCCCGCGTCATATAAAAAATACGTGTGGCACTCGGGGACTGCCGTGGTAAAGCTATTGCATAGCATTTTTATCAACTTATGCAATAAATAAAAACAATCTAAATAAAATATTTAAAAAGTACTTCCAATGAAAAGAAGTCGCAAAAAGAAACATTTTTTATCAACTTAGACAATAAATAAAAAAAAAATATAATATTTAAAAAGTACTTCCAATGAAAAGAAGTCGCAAGAAGAAAAACAAGACCTTGGGTTTGATCCAGCGTAATGTCGATTGACTATCCGATTCTCTACCAAACACGCTATTAGAACATTAGAATCGGGATTGAAATAACTGACCGTATTGTGTAAACGACGTTAGACAAGCCACACCTCCGTGCCCGTCGGAGTGGGGAGCGTCAGGTTTTTTTTCGTTACGGAATTTCTGGATTCGGTCCCCGCGCTCAAGGCCCGCTATAGAAGCTATGCAATAGCTTAAAAAGTATCCTATGTGTTATTCCAGACCATAATCTACCTCTGTGCCAAATTTCATCAAGATCCTTTTAGCCGTCTTGAAGTGAAAGAGTAACATACATCCATATATCCATACATCCATCCTCATAAACATTCGCATTTATAATATTATAAGTAGGAATAAGCAGGATTTATTTTACAGACTAAAATGTGTGTTAGTAACAATAAGACTTAGCCTACGTTAGTACTTAATAACTAGAACAGATCGAGTGCGATTGGTTAGCTCCCACATTAGCGGGCTGTCTGCCCGGTCAGCTATCGATTGCAGGATAGTGTTGGGACTGCCACGCAGCCTGTGGAGTAGCAAGGCAGATTTTTTACGCCACAACGCAACAAAACTGACAGTGCGTGCGTCAGTAAAAATTGCTGAGGCACTACAGAAGCGTGGCAGTCGCAGCAACATCTTGAACGCATTATTCTATGGATACGCAGAGCATTTTAGCCTTTTGGGTATATGAGAACCACAGGACTCACGAGTACAATTAGTTTTAGACTTAGAGGGTAGAATTTTGCACACACCCATAGAGGTTTAATTTTAAGTAGCGTTTATGAATAAACATGCCATTTATTTATTTAACACTTCAAGCTCATAGTAGGCGGACTTAATGCCATAGGCATTTTCTACCAGACAACCTTTGGGTGATGCAGAGACAAATAGTTACAACAAGTCATTATGTAATGGAACTTTTAATTAGTAGTAAATTAGCTGCAATGAGATGGGTACTTTTACCAGATAATTTACTTCAAAATGCAAGTTTCGCTAAACTAGAGAAAATTCTATGAGCTACGCAGAGCCTTTGAAATGAAACGCGATATTTTTTTGCATTTCCGATCGTAGATAATATTATCGACAATAGGGATGCTGATTGCTGTATACTGGGAATCGTATTGAAGAATTCTAAATATCCAATTAATGCCTGGAAAACATGGCGACGCGATAAATGTACCTACCGGGATTAAAAAAATTGATAAGTCGTACCGTTAATACTTACTAATATTTTATCTTTAAAAAAACGTTGCCCCACACTAGGAATTTCTCCTGTATCGTGGGTGCGTTTGCAAACATTTTAACTCACATACACAAACAGCGAGACCCGAAACAACTATCTGCAGGTCATATAAATATTTGTTCCGTGCGGGAATCGAACCCGCGACACGCAGCGGAGCAGTCGTTCGTTCAGCCACTGCGCCAACCATGCCGTCAACACAATAATCAAATTCAAAACTGTATTTTTATTACCTCAAATTCAAATTGAAAAACTGGAACCCTTATTGGATTTTTTGGTTGTCTGTTAAGACCCTTTATATCGGGAACGTGTCCGTATGTCTATCTGTCAGTCTGTCTGTAATGATCCTTTATCTTGGGAACGCGTGGAGGTATCGAGTTGACATTAAGAACCATATACATACTTTAAGTCTGTCAGACCACGCAGCCCATAGATACTTATGGCCTTTTATGTCGCAAGTTTGTACAGAAAATTCGAGGCGTAGGTCCGACTGGCACTTGGAAGTTTTTTTTCACATACTACTCTGTCAAGAAAGTACCGGGAAAAGATCAATAATACACAACATGTCTGTTATTCATCCAAATTTATTTTATCACCTTCAAAGTATGCTCCTTTAGAAACGATACACTTGCGCCAACGAATAATCCATTCATCAAAACATTTTATAACGCTGCTTCCGGAATTGAGTTCAGTTCTCGCCGCGAATTCTCCTTTATGTCTTCTATCGATTGAAAACGGGTGCCACGAAGTGGTAATTTGAGTTTAGGAAAAAGAAAAAAGTCAGCAGGAGCCATATCTGGTGAATATGGTGGTTGCTGTGGAGAGTGTGTGTGTGGAGTGTTTGGTCAAAAATTCGTTCACAATGATAGCCTTGTGCGAAGGCGCATTGTCGTGGTGCAAAATCCAAGAATTTTCTTTTCACAAATCTGGCCTTTTTCGTCGAATTTGCTCTCTTAAACGCCGCATAACGCTCAGATAATATTCTTTATTTACCGTTAGACCTTCCGGTAAGAATTCAGAGTGCACAACACCGCGATAGTCAAAGAAAACAGTCAACATGACTTTTGATCGACTTTGGCGTGGTTTTTTCGGTTTCGGTTCAGTTGGAAGGCGCCACTCCGAAGCTTGTTGACTAGTTTGCATGTCAAACTCGTAAACCCACGTCTCGTCACCAGTAACAATGCGTTTCATGAATGTTGGGTCCGAACTGACTCGTTCTAGCATGTCCTCAGCGACTTTCATGCGATTGAGTTTTTGGAGAAAATTCAGATCTTTTGGGACTAGCCGAGCAGCAACATGTTTCATACCCAAATGATTAGTTACAATGGTACGGATCGACTCGTGAGATACAGAAAGTTCGGCGGCTATCTCTCTCAGAGTTGAATGGGGATTGTCAGTCACTATTTTCTTCACATTTGCGATGTTAACTTCAGTTGCAGACGTTGACGGCCTACCAGAGCGAGGCAAATCTTCCATCACATCTCGACCGCTTTTGAACGCTTTGAACCACTCATAAGCACGAGTTTTTGTAAAGTCGATTCACCGTAAGCCTTCTGTAACATTTTCAGTGACTCCGAACACGAAATTCCATTGGCGATGCAAAATTTAAGACAAACTCTTTGTTCGATATTTTTGTCCATTATGAAATTCGCAATACACACTATATACTACTCTGTCAAGAAAGTACCGGGAAAAGATCAATAATACACAAAATGTCTGTTATTCATCCAAATTTATTTTATCACCTTCAAAGTATGCTCCTTTAGAAACGATACACTTACGCCAACGAATAATCCATTCATCAAAACATTTTTTAAGCGCTGCTTCCGGAATTGAGTTCAGTTCTCGCCGCGAATTCTCCTTTATGTCTTCTATCGATTGAAAACGGGTGCCACGAAGTGGTAATTTAAGTTTAGGAAAAAGAAAAAAGTCAGCAGGAGCCATATCTGGAGAATATGGTGGTTGCTGGATGGTATTTGTTGAGTGTTTGGGCAAAAATTCGTTCACAATGATAGCCTTGTGCGAAGGCGCATTGTCGTGGTGAAAAATCCAAGAATTTTCTTTCCACAAATCTGGCCTTTTTCGTCGAATTTGCTCTCTTAAACGCCGCATAACGCTCAAATAATATTCTTTATTTACCGTTAGACCTTCCGGTAAGAATTCAGAGTGCACAACACCGCGATAGTCAAAGAAAACAGTCAACATGACTTTGACTTTTGATCGACTTTGGCGTGGTTTTTTCGGTTTCGGTTCAGTTGGAAGGCGCTACTCCGAAGCTTGTTGACTAGTTTGCATGTCAAACTCGTAAACCCACGTCTCGTCACCAGTAACAATGCGTTTCATGAATGTTGGGTCCGAACTGACTCGTTCTAGCATGTCCTCAGCGACTTTCATGCGATTGAGTTTTTGGAGAAAATTCAGATCTTTTGGGACTAGCCGACCAGCAACATGTTTCATACCCAAATGATTAGTTACAATGGCACGGATCGACTCGTGAGATACAGAAAGTTCGGCGGCTATCTCTCTCAGAGTTGAATCGATTTTCAGTCACTATTTTCTTCACTTTTGCGATGTTAACTTCAGTTGCAGACGTTGACGGCCTACCAGAGCGAGGCAAATCTTCCATCACATCTCGACCGCTTTTGAACGCTTTGAACCACTCATAAGCACGAGTTTTTGATAAAGTCGATTCACCGTAAGCCTTCTGTAACATTTTCAGTGACTCCGAACACGAAATTCCATTGGCGATGCAAAATTTAAGACAAACTCTTTGTTCGATATTTTTGTCCATTATGAAATTCGCAATACACACTATATATGATATTACTAAAACCAGCACTGTATTTAATATAAATAACAGATGCACCTCAAACTCCGCGCCAAAATGGAAAACAGTTGTGCCAATCTAACAACTACAAAAAAAAACAAAAATTTTAATTTGGAACCATAAACAAATCATCCATTCCCGATACTTTTTTGACTGAATGTAATATGATATTACTAAAACCAGCACTGTATTTAATATAAATAACAGATGCAACTCAAACTACGCGCCAAAATGGAAAACAGTTGTGCCAATCTAACAACTACAAAAAAAAACAAAAATTTTAATTTGGAACCATAAACAAATCATCCATTCCCGATACTTTTTTGACTGAATGTATACTAACGAAGTCCGCATATCGCGGCGGACAAACCGTGATAATATAAAAATACTAGCTTTTGCCCGCGGTTTCGCTCGCGTTAAATTCAGGGTAACACAGTTCCCCTTGCGCCGTATTGATTTGTAATAGCAACGCTAAGTTTTCCCTTTTCTTTCTCCCTCACATCCCACTTTTTTTTTAAATAGCCTATTTCCGTCTCCTGGTTCCCAACTATCTCTGTACCAAAATTCATCAAAATCGGTTTTACCATTAAAGCGTGAAGAGGTAACAAACAAACAAACTCACTTTCGCTTTTATAATATTAGTAAGGATGTAGGTACTTATTAAATTATCATTATTCGTTAAAGATTTAGATATCATTACAATTCAACAAGCATATTTTTTAGAAACAATTCAATGTCAAAGTGGTTATTAAATGGTATGGTTAGTAAATGTGAATTAATGTCATTAAAGTTTCAATTTCAAAAACAATTATTCTAATATCAACAAAATAGATAACAATAACATGTGAAAAATACAACATCGTCATCTCAAAAACGAAGAAAATTATCCTCTTTCATACGACACTGATCTTCATCATCAACATCATTTCTTCTCCCCGCGCTATCTGTTCTTCAGTCATAGCTAATGTATGTTTTATCAACAAGGACATAACGTTGGAAATTCTTTGTAACTAACTAGACCCGCGCGGCGGTCACGCGTACGCCAAAAGCAATAATATGAAATGATGCGGGGTCGCATTAGTGGCGTAAAGAATCCTTACTAATAGGTATTATAAAAGCGAAAGTGAGTTTGTTTGTTACGTCTTCACGCCTAAATTGCTAAACCGATTTTGATGAACTTTGGTACATAGATAGTTAGGAAAAAAAAATAGAAAAGGGGAGAAAGAGGGAAGAAAAGGGGAGAGAAAGATAATGTTTTTTCGATCATCACGCAGGTTAAAGTTAGCGTTAGCCCAAAGTAACTAAACCACGCGGACGAAGTTGCGGGCGGAAACCAGTGCTTTACGAAATCAACTTTACGTCGTTGCTATAAAGCTTGTATTAGCAAAAGGTGGAACATAGATGAGCTTTAGTCAGAAGAAGTCTGACACTCCCTCCGTTCCGATCAGAGAGGGAGGCGTCATTTCATGATTTCCAATCTGAAAAAGAAGCGTCGGCTACAAGTCCTGTAGTACAAGCAGAAATTGTTCTGATTGAAGTACGTAAGTGCTAGAAGTACAGAGTAAATCCTATGATCAAGCAAGAAGCTAAAAGATTTCTTGATTAAAAATGCATATTACTCAGTAAAAGAATTCCTGGAAGAGAAATAATTTAATACATTTTGTGATTACATGAGCAATTATTGTAAAACTTATTATTTAATGTGATGGTAATCCGATGACATAAAATCTATGAATAATAATAAATAATATTATGTTTAAAATAATGTAAAATGTTTGACTGGAAACTTTAGTATGTTTTATTTTATGTATTATTAACTATTAAAATTGCAATGCCTAAACAGGCAACTAAGTTCTAAGAACCTACCCTTTGTTAAGATCTAAATTACTACACTTAGTTCGCAATAAAGAATTTGACTTAGACTTTTAGTTTGAAGCAGTAAATTACAGTAAGCTACATTATCAAACCCTTGCACTGCGGTAAGAAGTTAATAAAAACCAAACCGATATTGATTTAAGGCTGTTTGGAGTTTAAATCTCTATCAAGCAAACCTCAAGCGGGATTATGTTGGATTTATACGAAACCGATCATTTGTTGAGCTAGCGGAATCCAAAAGTTCGGACCAGAAGTATGGAACTTAGGCCAAATAACGAGGAAGCCTTTGAACTGACTACACAGAGTGAATAATGCATAACTTGCTACGAAATGTTTCGAATTCTATGAAGATATTTCCCCTTTTTGGTGTAGTTAAGGAGTTATTTTGTTTTTAGAAGTTTTTTTATGAAGATTGAAGGTCTTATTGAGTAAGGATGGGATTTGAAACTGTTATTTTAACGTTTTAATGTTGATGATTTTTTTTTATTTTTGGGATGCGCTTGCATGTGTGGAATGTCTGTCAATGTGTTTATATAAGGTATTGTACCTATGTTTGTGAAGGTTGTGCGTGGGTCTGATCTGATTAAAAAAGATTTCATTTCACATTCATTTTGTTTTCCTCTGACAACAGAAAAGCAACAGGAAACTAATATTAACTAAAAATCACTCTTTTTGACACTTTTCTAGGGATAGGTTTTAGTCAGTAAAAGTCTGACAGTCCCTCCGCTCTGCTTGAAAATGATTTTGAATAATACAATAAGAGAAAAAAAATAATTCCTAATTTGTTCTAAAAAGTATAATACCTACCTGCTATTTGTTCTCTCCCTCCTTTCTCAATTTCAAAATATTATATGTTATGTAATTCCATTTAGCAGCATTCTTCATTACGAACACAACAAACTGCATTCAACAAATGAAAACGGACTGTAACGACACTTTCGCACATAGTAACACAAAGTTGCATTTACTGTTAACACCTACGTTCATACTTCTGACCCATTTCTCTAAGAAATTGCGGGGAATAAGGTACATTCTTCTTTGAAGGTTTCCTGAAACACAATGGTATATTGTGTGGTACGGTAATCTTTAGAAAATCCTTGTGATTATTTGCCACCAACGTTCTACGTTCAAGGAATGCAACTATTGTTAAATAAGATATGTTGGTCAAATTAGTTCTCTTCTCTGTATTGTTGGTTTTGCAATACATTTTCTGCTAGGTCATGCCCGCGGCGTTGCCCGCTTTAAGTTCGTTGATTGTCTCACGGGATCGTTCTACCGAGATTAAAAGTATCCTTTGTGTTATTCCAGGTTATAAACTATCTATTTGTGTGCCTTATTTTATCCAAATCCGTTCAGAAGTTGTTGCGTGAAAGATTACCAAGCATCTAAAAGATTTTCACAAACTATCGCATTTATAATATTAGAATACACAATTTGGAAGGGTAGGTATTTATTATTGTATATATGTGACAATTTTCTTTTATAGACTGCAACGGATTTCACCAACACTTATTAGTTAGGCATTCCAATATTATAACTTGTTTAATATCGTGGTATACTTTATGCCTTTTTCTATAAATGTCTTAATTTACTGTCCTTTTTCGAGCCAAACAATTCCCTTCTTCATAATTTGATGATTTCATGAATGGAGTAACAGCACTTCAAATCTTTTCGAAATTTGTAATTGAAAATATTTATTTCAGACCAAGCACACAGTAATGATACAAGTCCATTTTATATTGTTGTTAAAAACTGTGTTAGTAAAATTTTTAAACAATTATTATGATCTTCGACATGCATGAGCGACCTCTGCCTCATGATTTGGCTGTCCACTCTGTCCAACAACACACTCAGAAGCTTGTTGGCGTATTGCGTATTATTTTACCACTAATCTTTGATCTTGCCAAGTCTATGGAAACATTCCCTCCCAACAGTAACAATATCATCAATTGAGAAACAATATCTTTAGGCGCGTCGCCCACACGACCAACAGTCGAGGCGCAGTCGAGGCGCGGGCGCATTAGGCGCATCGCCCACAAGATCAACACTCGAGGTGCAGTTGAGGCGCAGGCACATAAGAGGCACGCCACAACGAGATTTTCTTTACAAATGTCGTGTGGGCGACGCACCCGCGCTCCGACTGCGCCTCGACTGTTGGTCGTGTGGGCGACGCGCCTTACTAGCACATAAAGTACTAGGCATGCAGCAGACGAGAAGAGAGTAACCAACGCTAAACAGATGGCGTTCAAGTCGTTAACGGACCGGGTTTATTGTCTAGACTTCATTGTTACGCATTGTTTAACCATCGGGGTATTTATAACCTTCCAGTTCTCGGATGAAAATAAGCATCCTGTCTAGATACATCAGAACTGGGCAGGTTTGTAATCACTGCCGTCTCAAGTCTACAAGTATTGATATGTTTAATGTTTCGTTATTGAGTAATAGCACATTGTGCTGGAGAGGTGAAAATTAAATGAATGCTGTGTCCAGTAGGGTTACCATGACATCTTATAGCAGTTCTTATTCTTGTGTGAGAAAGAGATGGTGCTAGACACCCTGTATAGCTCTGTCTCTTTCCCTCGGTGGAATAAGTTCTGCTTTAAGACGTCATGATAGGGTAGCTGAGCTTAAAAATCCTTTTCAAGCAAATTGTTGTAGTTATATAACTATTCAACGTGCGAAGTAAGAACTACATTTTCAGTGTTCCATACCAAAAGGGTAAAACGGGATTAATCTATTACTAGGACTCCACTGTCCGTCCGTCTGTCCCTCTGTTCGTCTTTCCGTTTGTCACTAGACTGTATCTCATGAACCGTGATAGTTGGACAGTTGAAATTTTCACAGATTATGTATTTCTGTTGTCGCTATAACAAAAAATACTATAAGACACACAGCAAACATGATGTTTTTGCCTTTTATATAGTTAATGGTACGGAACCTTTCGTACGCGTGGCCGAATTGCACTTGGCCGGTTTTTTTTAGTAGATAATAAATCTACGGAGATGATATTAAATCTGTTTTAATATTTCTTCATAATAACGACGAACCAGAAACTTCAAAATATCTCCAGACCTTTGTTGTTACTTAATTCATTTTTGACAAGGAAAATGCCTAAAAAAGCTGTTTTGCAAAAAAAATATATATACTTATATCCAAATACCAGAAGTGGCGAATTGTTTGCCTTTAATTAACAAACAGTGTGAATTTATCGGCCGTTTCAGTGAAATGAGGTCTACTGCCGAAACTTTTGTTTTATTTTACAACAAAACAGCCATTTTCAATGAAATATTCTGAAATGTATTGCTCCCTTGTTTGGATATTAAGTACTGAGATCTGTAGGGTTTCCAGAAATGCTGGATTTTACGATTAAGTTTATTTATTTAGATCGAATAATATTAGGAATAGCTGCGTTTTCTTGAAGGTCTTCAATTTTAACTCAAAATCTGTGAATGTGTGTGTGTGTCTGTTTATGTATGGTGTCTGCGATGAAGAGATTTAACGTAGATGAATATTTAAGATATAGTTAAGACCCTGAAGACGGGCATAGGCTAAAAACAAATGAGAAAAGTGGGAAGAAAAGGGGAGAGAAAGATGTTTTTTTCGATCATCACGCGGGTTAAAGTTAGCGTTAGCCCAAAGTAACTATGCCACGCGGACGAAGTCGCAGGCGGAAGCTAGTTATTTTATAATTCTTAAGAAAATGTACGAAAGTAATGTAGTACCTAATACGAATTTGCAATGCGTGCCGCCTGTAGATATTTCTAAAGACCTGTAAGATTAAGTTAAGAGGACACGTCCACAAAATTATGAAAATGAGGTGTATCTACTACGTACATGTTCTGCTTACTGAATTCATTTTGTCTCTTGCTTATTCCAACGTTTAGGACTGGATTACAAAAAGTTTTTTTGTAAGTACGTTTTTATGCTCAAAAATTATGATGTCTGTGATGGTCCAGAGGATAAGCACTTCGCCTCTGATGCATGAGGTTGTGGTTTCAAATCCGTGTGAGTACCATGTGACTTTGCCTATTCAAATGTACTTTCTAAAGTTTATCTATGACATCACAGGCCCGGGGTTGCGGTTTGTTCGAAGAGATACCGCAGCCCCGCAAAATAAGAGGCAAAAAAAGGAACATGGGTGGGTTTCAGTCAGCAAAAGTCTGATGCTCCCCCCCCCCCCCCGATCCGCCCAGAGCAGGGGAAGTTATTTGATGATTTCCCATTCGTAAAATAAAGACATCACAGACATCTATTTTTCATACCCTCTCCAGAAAAGGAGCTGAGCAGGGGCATAAAACCGCTCGGCACAGCTAGTCCTACTAATATTATAAATGCGAATGTTTGTGAGGATGGATGGATGTATGGATGTTTGTTACTCTTTCAGGTCAAAACGGCTGAACGGATCTTGATGAAATTTCGCACAGAAGTAGATTATAGTCTGGAATAACACATAGGATATATTTTTTTCGATAACACGCGGGCGAAGCCGCGGGCGAGAGGGTTGACAAAACCTTATATCACTTTATCACTTAGTTGACGCTACCGTAAACCCATCATACATTTATTAATTAATAATGACCAGTCTATTAAAAACTGCTATGCAAGCTTTAATGGACGGAGCAATTAAAATAAATTGATTCCATTTCCCGATATTAACATGGTTATAAGCCCCTTGGAATGGAAATTGTGTGATGAACAAATTGTTTTTTATATCCGTGATGTATTAATACGTTAATTAATTGAAGTGTTCAATGTTTTGGTGTACCTATGCTATATGACAGTGGTGGCCAAATCGATACGAAGTCTTACCTACTTACAAAAAACCTGGCCAAGTGCGAGTCGAACTCGCGAACCGAGAGTTCCGAACAAACTTACGACGTAAACGGCCATATCTTTTGAAGCGTAGATTTTAGGTTATTTCACAGGTCCAAGGAACCACAGACTTTACATGGTTTTAATTTCAACTCGATACCTCCACGCATTTCCGAGATAAGAGGCCTTGTCAGACAGACAGATTGACAACAAAGTGATCCTATAGTCTGCCGGGGTTGCGGGTTGTTCGAAAGAGATACCGCGGCCCCGGAACATAAAGGGCAATGGAAGGGACATGGGTGGGTTTTAGTTAGTACAAGTCTGACACTCCCCCCCGCTCCGCCCAGAGCGGGGGAAGTTATTTGATGATTTCCCACCACAAAGAAAGTGATCCAATAGTGGTTCTGTTGTTTTCCATTTCTGTTACCATTGTCTTGAGCAAGCTACCTACTTAACCTGTCAATTCAAAAAAACAACTAACGATGAAGTTAGGGAAGTTCTGATTCATATTCCTTAAGGCAAAACCTTCCATAATAATATAAAATAGGATGAGGAAAATATTTGAGGAATATAATCCCCATGAGAAATATATCAAGAACATCGTAAATCAAATCGATTTTTGATTGAGAATAGATAAATGAATTCGAAGAAATAAAAGGAGTCACAGTACCTGTTTACAATTTCAAAAGATCATAAAAACATTGCTTATTTCTTGAATTTATAAGAATAATCAATGAGATAAGTCGGGATATCAAAATATCTCGGCTTGACACACGAGATTGTCGACATGTGGAATGTGAACTCGGCTATCATTGTGCCGATTCTAGTAACGGTTAAACCTGATAGCCAAGAGCTTCGACGACCATCTGTCGAAGCTCTCCTTAGGGAGTTCCTGTCCCTGGAGCCCTCACCACCGGTAGTTTTGACCCTGCTCCCGATACCGGCGGACCACTTTTATATTTTAAATGTTAATAATAAGACAAAAAATTCATAAAAATGTCAATAATATCCTTACTATAATATAGATAATAAAGGCGAAAGTGAGTTTGTTTGTAACGTCTGCACGCCTAAATGGCTAAACCGATTTTGATGAATTTTGGTACAGAGATAGTTGGGAACCTGGAGATGGACATAAACTAAATGAGAGAAAGAGGGAAGAAAAGGGAAAACTTAGCTTTGCTATTACAATAAATAACGCGCAAAGGAAAAAAACTACAGGAAGCAGGTACCTGCAAATCAGGAAAGGGGAACTGTGTTACCCAGAATTTAACGCGAGCGAAGCCGCGGGCAAAAGCTAGTAATACATATTGTTTTATTCATTTCATCATGATTAAACAGAAGTAGTTAATTTAAGAGTAGCGGAAGACAAAAGATACGATAGATGGGCTGTGTGGGGATAATTATGACTAGAGATGTGATGACGAGTAAGGGCTTGTACAGAAGGGCTTATGTTCCGGGAGTCGGGTTCCGCGAGACTACTCCCAGCCACTGTAGATGAGGGTCTGTGGACGGTGAGAAGTGGCTAGCTTACCTTCCGCCCGTCTATTGACAACAGGCCGCGTCGACGGCGCGTTAGTGCTTCACGCGCGCCTCAAAGAGATGTCAGCTCAAACTACAAAGCAGAGGGGCCTGCCAGGGCCACCCCTGCCGGGATTGCGGGTCGTTCGAAAGAGATACCGTTGCCCTGGAAAGTTATTAGAAGATTTCCCATCTGTAAAAAAGGCTTGTAAGGAAAACAGCGATGCGACGTCGCAACATTAAAGCTACGTTCTCGCACTACGCATTACATAGCATTAATTGCATAAATAATTAAGTAAAATAAATTAATGATAAAATTATTTCGCCCTTTAATAAATCTACACTATTATAAGTACTTTCCCAGAACAGCAACATTATTAGATTACATCAAATATTTCAGAAACCAATATACCTACGACTAGAAATTCAAATCAGAGTGCCTAACAACAGATTGTATCTAAAGCGAGCGAGATTTCACTTTAAAGCTCTCGTGACAGAATTGAAAATCGTGCAGATTTATCAAATAGAACTGCCCATAAAGTCAATAATGATAAAGAGATAAGATAAGGTCGCTTCGAAGTACATTTTGTTAAAGGACTTTGTAATCTTCAGTGAGGTCTCCTTCGATGTTTCGAAACAAGTCGTTTAACATAATATCACTTTGAAAAACTTGCGAATTTCGGTTAAAAATAAAGATAAGGAAAAAAAGTTTGTTCGAACATTGTCATACTATTTGCGCCCTCTGGTTTGGCCTGCGTAGACTGGGATAAAAATAGCCTTTTGTTGTGTTTTTTATTTATTGTGTTGTTGTGTATGTTGTAATCCAGGATAAGCTATATACAAAGTTTCATCTAAATCGGTGCAGACATTTGAGCGTCAAGGAGCAACAAACATATCCACGCACATACACCATTTCACCATTAAACAACAGCGGGAGAAGTTATTCACCCGCTGTTGTTCACTAACGATGTTTTAAATACAAGTTCTGTATGACGCCTATAATATCTAATACTAATGAATGCATCCAGGAGGAGCTCGTGGCTAAATAATAGCAGCCACTCGGGTCGATCTATTGGTTAAGCCGCGCTTGCCTAGGCTGGTCTGTGGATGGGTGACCACCCGTTACATACCGAGTTTCCTCCGTATCTCGGAAAGCACGTTAAGCCGTTGGTCCCGGCTGTCATTTGTAGATCTTTGACAGTCGTTACAGGTAGTCAGTGTTCCGAAAATCTGACAACCATTCTTACCAAGGGGTATCGCATTACCCAGTACTAACTGGGTTGTGGAGGTCAGATAGGCAGTCGTTCCATGTAAAATACTGATATTCAGCTGCATCCGGTTAGACTGGAAGCCGACCCCAACATAGTTGGGAAAAGGCTAGGCAGATGACTAATGAATGCATTCACCAGCACAACATTTTTGTTACATTTTCTATCAGTAAATCCTACTAATATTAAAATCCTACTTATTATATAATATTATAAATGCGAATGTTTGCGAGGATGGAGGCATGAATGTTTGTTACTCTTTCACGTCAAAATGGCCAACCGGATCTTAATGAAATTTGGCACAGTGGTAGATAATGGTCTGGAATTCACCTAGGATATAACACATAGGATACTTTATTTCAATCATCACGCGGGCGAAGCCGCGGGCGCCAGATAGTCAAAAATAAATAAGTAATAAATAATAATCTGATTTGCGATATTATTCATGCTAATATCGCAAATCAGAAACATAAACCTGCAGCAAAAAACCGATATCACAAGTACAAACAACGAACCGTCCACAATAACCATGTCTGTCGCAACTTTTCAATGGACTCCATAATTCATAGGCGTCGATTTGTCCCACATTTGTACCGTGGTGAATAGGAAATGTGCCTGTCATATGGCGAGCCGGCACCATGGGCGCTTTTGTGGGATAACACAATGGGGTGGAACTCGAATGCACAGTGGAACAGGGTCAGATTGCAGTAGAGGGATCGAGGGTTTGACAAAGTAGGGTTTTGTCTTGCGTCGAGTTTTTAGATTGGTCAAGTGGAAGGATTTAAACAATTACTAGTTAATCATTACTAATATTATAAAAGCGAAAGTGAGTTTATTTGTTTGTTTGTTACGTCTTCACGCCTAAATGGCCAAACCGATTTTGATGAATTTTGGTACAGAGATAGTTGGGACCCTGGAGACGGACATAGGCGGGGAGATAGAGTGAAGAAAAGGGGAGAGGTTAAAGTTAGCGTTAGCTCAAAGTAACTATTTATTTATTTGATTCTAAAAGGCATGAAACCAAATACAAATAAAAATTTAAATAATTACAAAATACATTAAAATATCACCATTATGAATACAAATTAAGTACATAATTAACGACATTAAACAAACAAACAATTCCTATTTTCGATTTGAACTCCGGTGACTTCGAGCCAATGCATGTGGATCGGACTGTTCCAATCATCCCCCACGACCCTCAGCAGGTGATTGGTCGATTTTCGGAGGATGCTGCAGAACGAAGCTATTCGCGTACGAATAACGGCATAAAAGTCTCCCGCTTCAGCGAACATTCTCAACGCACTACAGTACCGAGGAAACTTCATTAAAATGCGGTATGCATCGTTGTATTGCACACGCATGGTACTTAATGAAGACCTTTTAAACTTTGTCCAAAGCTGGCATGACGTGTAAAAACATAGACAATATGCACGGAACAATGTCTTTTTAACGCACGTGCTACATACAGCGTGAAAATCTGCGCGCAAGCATATTGCACCGAATCGAGAGTGCCCGTCTTTCCCGTTCTATGTCGGCATCATCTGTGAGATCGTCAATGAGGACGTGGCCCAGATATCGAAACGTTCGTACAACCCTTACTGGTGAACCATAAATTTAACTTCCGGGACTTTCTCCGGTCCCTTTCCAGCCCTAAATACTAACATTTCTGTTTTCCCGACATTATAAACCATGCCATGAGAGTTTGTATAACGCTCACATATAGCTACAAGCTGCCTAAGGGCCCTAATAGAGGGGCTCAAGAGGACTATGCCACGCGGACGAAGTCGCGGGCGAAAGCTAGTATGAAAATAAATCAAACCATTTTGAAATATGTTTTAATTTTGAGAATATGATAGAATGTAATTTTGAACCTAGTTGCTATTTATTTGACACACAATTTATTTGATTTTTATGACTGTTTAATGTCGAATCGCTCAAAAAAGGCCCTCCATTATAGCCTACCTTGTTCCGTGTTTATTTGCAGATATCAAAACCCCATTATTTTCGTCCAAGGACCCCTAAAAGTTGAATACCTTTTAAATATACTCATAAAACATTTCACGTGGATCTTAACAATTTCATTAAGCCATAAAATAAGACGCAATAACTAACACAATACTTTAACTACGCAACATCGTCTATTCAACGGATCCCCTTTTAACCTACAGCGGGCATCACAAAAGAGGTTATGAACAAATAGGTTCACACCTGCGCGGGCACATAAAACGTTGCTCAAAACGATTCCGACGCCATTAAAGTAGATAGTACGTGTTTATTATAGCGGTAACCCATCTTACGACGAATAAAAGACATCCGGGTACGTCTTAATCAATGAATGGCATTCTGGTTCTGTTGAAGAATGAGGTTTAATTATAGATAGGTACTATGAGTTGAGATAGCAGTGACAGCTTAGTGGTGCGACCGTCGGTCTGTCAAGTGATACGTCTCGAGTTCAATAAACCAGAATCCCTTTTTTGCGGATGAGATTGGCTAATTTAAAAAAAAAAAGATTACTCCGTCTTTTACGTGTAACGTCACGCGTTGCTACATTTTTTCGCAACAAGTGACGTCACACGTAACTTTAATGAGAAATAATTAAATGATCTTTGTAATTTTTTGTCTAATTTACAAATAAAAAATACATGTCCCTTATTTTTACTTTGACCCTGGAAACTACCCTAACCATCAAATAACTTTCCCTCGCTTTTTGGACGAAACGGGGGGGAGTGTCAGACTTTTACGTACCAAAACCTACCCATGTTCCTTCGTTGACCTTTATGTTTCGGGGCCGCGTATCTCTTTCGAACAACCCGCAACCCCGGCGGACGGTGGTCCTGGCAAGCCCTCCTGCAAACCAGCATGCCTGAGAGATATATCTCGACGGCATATTATTATAGTGTAGCGACATATGAAGAGGCAAAAAGTACTACAGCGCCATCTATGCAACCACTGAATAGCTAACGGCAAAAATTCCTACATCGCGCAAGCAAAGTTGTACGCGAAGTTAAGATATATACAAGCACCCGACAGCAACTGTCGGGCAGTGGCCCACTAGACACGACACCCGTCTGGTCGGAGGATCCTCCCTTTTCCATAGAGGACGGAGAACTTTACACCCTGTTCTTCATACCTTTAAAATAGTTATGTTTATTTAAGTTAGTGTTTAATTTGATATTTTACACACTGTGTCTACGTGTCATATAGATCTGTTTTATCGAAGGTCTGCTGGAAGAGATTTCTAAATGAAATAAGCAGTACCTTTGTACTCTTTTGTCTGTATGTATTTTTTTCCATCACGTGTTTTGTGTGTACATCCTTACTAATATTATAAAAGCGAAAGTAAGTTTGTTTGTTACGTCTTCACGCATGGCTAAACCGATTTTGATGAATTTTAGCATAGAGAGAGTTGGGACCCTGGAGACGGGCTTAGGATTTAGACTTATTTAAAAAAAAAGAGGGAGAAATGAGGGAGAAAGAGGGAAGAAAAGGAAAACTTAGCTTTTCTATAAGGCGCTCGGGCAAAAACTACAGGTAGCGGGTACCTGCAAATCAGGAAAGGGGAACTGTGTTACCCCGAATTTAACACGAGCGAAGCCGCAGGCAAAAGCTAGTAAATGAATAAGCCAAGTGTTCGCATAGGGCGGCATAAAAACTCTGTCAGGCACTTTATAGACGGATAAGGAAGAGAACTTCTATCGAATGCTACTACACAACGCTACAAGAATCACAGTCATGTTGCATTCGCTTTCCACTTTCCTTTTCATCCCGCTGTTTTCGAGCCCTGAGCAATAATTCTTGTGATGACATGCGCAAGCCTTGTCCTCCAAAGTTTCGAACATAACATCTTCGTAGCAGATGTTTCTTACATTATAGCTACATCTTATTGTTTGTTGGCAGTTTGTTTGTTTAAGTTTCTGAAAATTTTACATATAGACGATTGCGTATTCTTGCTTGATTGAACACCCCTTGTTTTTGGAATACTTACTTTAATTGCAGTTTGACCTTGTTCGTTGTGGAAGCACTATTTAACTGAACAATATTTGTAATGTGCAAAGTCTTTAACGGAAGTTGACAACTCATGCTTGGGTTGTGATTATACAAGGTGCTTCAATCAGGCATTCTTATATAGCTGGGCACTTTTTGGAACGAAATTGCTTATCGCGCGTTGCGAAAGGGGCAAGAAGGAAAAAAATAAGACCTAAAGATGTAACGACACTTTTTGCTATAGGGATACCCGGATGGAACGAAGTTATTATTTATTATGTACAAAAAACTTGTATACACTCAACAAAAATAATCGTCGCGACACCATACTGTTCAATGCGAAATAAAAAGACGAAACGAAAATAACTGGGTTGCTTTCTATGAGAGAGAGAGAGAGAGACAGACAGAGAAACACGCGCACGCCTCACGGCTTACAACTATAACAAAAAAGTGTCGTTACAAGTTTTAGTCTTATTTTTTTTCCGCCTAGCCCCCTTTCGCAAAAATTCTGATGAACTACCGGATCAAACTTTGACGGCACGGTTGGCGCAGTGGCTGAGCGATCGACTGCTGCGCTGCGTGTAGCGGGTTCGATTCCCGCAAGAAACAAATATTTGCATGACCTGTGTATGCGAGTTTAAATGTTTGTAAATGCACCCACGATACAGAAGAAATTCCTAGTGTGGAGCAATGTTTTTAACAAAAAAAAAACTAGACTACAATTAAAATGACATATATAATATCACATCTAATATTATTCCACACCATTTTAGTCGCGATTTAAGATAGTCCGGTTTACCGTGATAACCACTATTTTTGGTGTAAACGATAATTTCAGTAACAGTGAGATTGCGATTTTCTCTAAATTGAGTAACTAAACTATCATTAATGCTGTCAAACTATAATATGGTTAAGTTGTGACACTTTAATCAATTTCAGAATAGGAAACGTCGTTTTATTAGAATAAACAAAATTTTTGTGATTTTTAGAGTTTGTGACAACAGAGTCGATACCAATTTTTTTATATAAAAATATCTCCATACCTAGAACGGACCTAGGTTTGTTCCAGAACAAAAAAAAACAACAAGTGCCTTTGTTGTATTTTTACATCAATAACAAATAAAAAACACTTAACTTGTCTGATAGGAAAATCAAGACTTCCTGGTATTCCTATATAATTAACTAGCTTTTGCCCGCGGCTTCGCTCGCGTTAAATTCGGGGTAACACAGTTCCTTTTGCGCCCTATTGATTTGTAATAGCAACGCTAAGTTTTCCCTTTTCTTCCCTCACGTCCCACTTTAAAAAAAAAATAGCCTTTGTCCGTCTCCTGGTTCCCAACTATCTCTGTACCAAAATTTTATCAAAATCGGTGTAGCCATTAAAGCGTGAAGAGGTAACAAACAAACAAACTCACTTTCGCTTTTATAATATTAGTAAGGATTTCTTTACCATCATCCAACATATTGATTTATTAAGGCCTAAGTCTACGAGTTAGACCAATAATAATATAAATATGGCAAGACAATAAACGAAAATTAGTTGGCAAGTTTTCTGAAGGAAAAGTTGAAGTATTACGGTATCGATATAACTGAAACTCACGACTTATTAGTATACTTCTTAGTATTATTTCTGCCAATTTTCCAAGCATTTTTTTTCTCATTGCGCAGGCGCGGCAGACAAGGAAGCGGATGAGGAGGAGGGGCCAGCAGGAGGTGCGCCGCCTCCCGAGGATCACGAAGACGAACAGCAGCAGACCAGACACATCCTGCCGCTCACCAACCACCAGCCCGTCGTGTAAGTACCACCAGCTTGGTATGTGCCTTTGTGTTACGGGACCGCAGTATCTCTTTCGAACAACCCGCAACCCTGTAGCCCTGGCAGGCCCCTCTGCTTAGCTGATGCTCGTGAGACACTAACGCGCTGTCGACACAGCTTGTCATCAATAAACGGATGGACGGTAAGCTACCCTTTGCCCTCCACAGACCCGCGTCTACGGTGGCCGGATGTCGTCTCGCGGCAATACGGGTTGAAAGAAAGTTAACGCATGTGATGCAGCCCACTGTACATACTACAAAAGAAGAGAAGGGCAGGCCCTTCTCTTCGCGGGGTTCGAAGTGCGTTGACCCCGCCAATGACAATAAGGTTCCTCAAGAGTAGATTTCTGTTCGAAAACCCCAATAACATGGAAATAATTGTTTCCTTTTCATTGATATCAAAAATATTAAAGCATTTTGTAACCCAGACTCATTTATACAGCCGGTTCATCATTATCTGCCTAGCTTTTTCCTAACTAATGAAACTAAGGCATAACATTATTTTACATGGAGCGACTGCCTATCTGACCTCCACAACCCAGTTAGTACTGGGTAATACAATAACATACATATAACCCTAAGTAAGAATACTTGTCAGACTTTCGGGACGCTGACTTCCTGTTTCTATAGCCGGTTATAGTTAAAATATCAAATCAAAAAATAGTTTTCACAACCCTACTTTTTACTTTCAAATCTTTGAGTTTAAAGGAATTTGAGGACGACAGAATAAATTTAACCTTTGTTGCAGCGAGGTGTCGGCCAGTCAGCAAGATTTCTTCAAGATGCTGGACGAGAAAATCGAGAAGGTAACTTACGCTTATTATAAATACGTTATCAGTATTAAGTAAATCGTGATATTTAAACACAATTTTTCTTACAGGGCAGAGACTACGATTCCACAAGCGAAACAGAAATCAGAATGGAACACGAGCGGCGAAAAATCCTGATCGATCATTGGCGGTCTACTTCAATATCTACACATTCCTCACCATCGCAGCCAAGTCCGCCCACTCCAGCCAGGAGACGAGTCCCGAGGCCGATACCACAGCCCCCAGAGAGGCAGAACAGCCCAGGATCAAGCAGACGGTGCTACAGACAGCAGCATATCCCCGACGGCATGTCACCACCACCAAGAAGATCCCATAGTGCTCAGTCTCACCATCCACCCGACCCAAGGCAAATCAACGGAGACAATTGGCATGACCCCACGAAATCACCCGTCAAAAGACCACAAAGCGCCGGAGCTAATTGGAAGAACAATCCCAAAGTAGCACCTTACAACCAAAAGCCTAAGAAAAACGAAAATGAATATAGAAGTAACCACAATAACCCAGAAGGTCAAGTACCGGGTCAAGATATGTCGCAGATAACATTTAATCCTACATTCCAAACACATAGTCCAGCTCATTCGGCTAAGTCTCAGCAGCCGTACATAGCCCAGATCGTAAGTTATCCAATGTCACAGCAGGTGACGCCGCCCTCACCACCCAAGTACATCGCACCTCCGGAAGAGTACCAAGATCCTCAGAACAACGTAGTGGATAACGCCAAGCATAACACACAGAGGCAGTCGCCAGTCACCCAAGTGAGCACTCAACCACATATCTACTACATACATGGTAATGCCTCGACGGCGATGGCCCAGGACATTGCTCAACAGCGACAGCAGACCGCCATGCACCTGCAGCAGTACGTCGCCATGAAACAAGCTCAGCAGCAAATGTTTACATATTTACAGAGGAGTCCACACACTGTGTTCCCGAACATACCCGATTACCAGCAGAACCCCCCTCCGAACACAATGTACGAGGGACAAGAGTTTGCTGGTCAGTATGCACATCCGGCGATGAGGCCCCACAGTGCACCTACTCCTGTTGGTGTAGTGAGACCCATGCCGGTCGCTCCTGGCTTCAGCCCTATGGCAGATGGTACCCACATGGTCCAAATGCCAATGTGGACGCATATGCCCCCTGTAGTCTCTACCATGGGTCCATGGGTGCCAGGCCAAACACCACCAGAGATGCAGTACTATCCACAGTCGCAGTTCATGCCGATGTACCGGCCGAACTCGGCGGGGTCAGCCGGCACTCTGACGAGGTACCACAAGAAGGAACCAGGTGATGGTGAAGTGAAGAATAACATGTGCCAAAGCATAAATCTAGTCAGGCAGAAGCCGATTGGTCAGATCGTGTCCCTCCCTGGTCAGGAGCTGACGGTGTGTAATAACGTGAGTGACAGTCCGAGCCCCGCATCCGTCAGTACGGACAGTGGGGTCTCCCCGGGGAACAGTGTGCCTAGCTCCAAAAACTCAGTATTCAGCACGCCCCCCTCCAGCACCAGTGACACCTTCAGTTTAGATAATAAGAGCAAAAAGAATAAAACTATACCACAAACTAGATCTCTGAAAAATTCAAAAAGTCTAGATTCTTAATGAAAACGTTTGTAATTATGTAGATTTTCTAAGTGTATGTAGAGATTAGTTGTAATGGCTATGTAAAGTATAGATAATTAGATTCCAAAGTGCTTATTATTAAGGTGTAACTCGGGTTATTTCCTGGTTGTGTTACAAAAATCAGGCGAATAAATAAAACACACTTGTGAGGATCCGAAAGCGCCCATATAAAAACCGAGGCTGATATTCCCGACATGCGAAAAAAAGCGATAAAAAAGTTACATCAAATGAATGTACAGAACCAATTATATATCTCTGAACGGAATACTCAACTAATTTTAAAAGATGGCCTTACTAAGTGAAAGATCATTCAAATGGAAAATAACTCGAGATGCAAAAGTAAATTATTGTATTTATTGTGATTCTAATGAAAACACTTTTTTAAGATCTGTGTTAAACTTATCAGAGTAGATAATGATAAAGTAAAAGATGTCACTGCTTACCTTTTAGTCGTGGTTATTACAGAGTGCGCTCTGCCCAATAACCTATCGATCAAACCGGTACGGAATACGATATTGTGGTTTTGGTTCCGGATACGGAAACCGATCCATACGATTACTAAGCCAGCATCTATGACGGGAATCGTTACTGCATTTTGTCAGCACCGGTTTGACCGACCCTTAAAAAATGTTAGTAATACTAAAAATAACTAACTACGTATATGTATAGACTGACTTTAATTGTTTGACATTTGCAAATAAACGCTCATCATTATCAACCGTCAAACTTTTGTGAGCAACCTGTATATAATTCTCTGTCGCTCTTTCTAAAAACAACTATCCGATTTTATAAAACTCTGATTTTGTGTAATACAAAGAGATAGTGATTTATTAGACTTCTCAATTTTTGTTACTATGCCATTTTCTAAATGTTAAAAGCCTTTTACCCGAGACTCGGTATTAACATTTCCAGTTTTGAAAATGTTACACTATACAATGTCGTATTTTCCTACAATTTTTTTTTACGAGTAATTCATTCCTTCTTTTGTAGCCTCTATGAATTTGTAATATTTTTATGCTTTTATACCTTTGATTCCTTTTTTTTGTTTCGTTTATTTTTTTGTAGAGCAATTAAAATATTATACACTTCTACTGTACAAAAACATCAAATTAATTTATTTTAGCATAATATTTTGTCTTCGAACTTTTTACTTTTGTTTTATACTTGTAAATGAGCTGTTATATTATAATTTATTTTTATATTTCCAAAACGGGTATTATTTTATTTGAATGCAACCTAAACGAATATTTACGAATCTAAATGTATGTTTAGTTAAAGATATGTGAACGGGTACCTTTTGGTGCCGAAACGCATTTTAAATTATCCAATAATAACGGTACCAAACGTAATATTTGTTTTATTTTAACCTTTCTTATTCTACGGAGTTCAAATCTTAAGTCGATATCATTTTACCTATGATTGTAAACTTTCAATCTCTTGTTACTTTTCTTCAAGCCCCTTTTTTGCGGTTGGAAAGTCATTAAATTACTTCCCCCGCTCTTTGGAGTGTCAGACTTTTACTGACTAAAACCCACCCATGTTCCTTCGTTGGGCCTTTATATGCCGAGGCCGCGGTATCTCTTTCGAACAACCCGCAACCCCGGTTCTTCAAGCCCTGAAAGTGATATAGTGTTAGATTTTCAAATGTTTAAAATACCTACTAGCTGGCACCCTCGGCTTCGCCCGCGTGATATCGAAAAAAAACTTATCATATGTTTATCCAGACTATAATCTACCTCTGTGCTAAATTTCATTAAGATCCGTTCAGCCGTTTTTACGTGATAGAGTAACAAACATCCATACATCCTTATAAACAATCGCATTTATAATCCTTACTAATATTATAAAAGCGAAAGTGAGTTTGTTTGTTACCTCTTCACGCTTTAATGGCTAAACCAATTTTGATGAATTTCGGTACAGACATAGTTAGGAACCAGGAGACGGACATAGGCTAATTTTTTTAGAAAAAATGGGATATGAGGGAGAACGAGGGAAGAAAAGGCAAAACTTAGCGTTGCTATTACAAATCAATAAGGCGCAAGAGCAAAACCTGCAGGTAGCCGGTACTGTGTTATACCGAATTTAACGCGAGCGAAGCCGCGGGCAAAAGCTAGTAATATTATAAAAGCGAAAGTGAGTTTGTTTATTTATTTGTTTGTTACGTCTTCACGCCTAAATGGCTAAACCGATTTTGATGAATTTTGGTACAGAGATAATTGGGGCCCTGGAGACGGACATAGGTTATTTATTTTTAAAAAAGATTGAGATATGAGGGAGAAAGAGGGAAGAAAAGGGGAAAACTTAGTATTGCTATTACAATAAATAAGGCGCAAGGGAAAAACTACAGGTAGCAGGTAGCTGTAAATCAGGAAATGAATTACCCCGAATTTAACGCGAGCGAAGCCGCGGGCAAAAGCTAATTCGGAATATATTAAAGAAGGGTAGGATAATTAAGAAAGAAAAATCTTTACATAGTATAAAATGAAGTCACTTCCGGTATCTGTTCGCTTAGATCTTAAACCCCTCAATGTATTTTAATGCAGTTATCAACAATAGATAGAGTGATTTAAGAGGAAGGTTTATATGTAAAATATTAGTGTCTACATTACAGGCAGGGGCGGGTAGTTAGTATAATAAAAATAAAATATGACTTGCAGCCAATGGCTAAATTGCCAAAAGCCTCGACCAACATCTAAGGAGGTTTTCGTTAGGCAGCTGAATACAGAAAGCGGTAGGTACTCTTAGACACGGCTCGTATTGCCGGGAGGTTCCTTTCTCTGGAGCCCTGACCGCCGGTAACTTGTACCCTGTTCCTGATACCGGTAGGCTACAATTTTTTTTGTATTTTTTAAATGTTTTTAGTATTGACTAGCTTCCGCCCGCGACTTCGTCCGCGTGGCATAGTTACTTTGGGCTAACGCTAACTTTAACCCGCGTGATGACCCGAAAAAATGTATCTTTCTCTCCCCTTTTCTTCCATCATTCTCCCCCTTTCTTCACTTTAAAAAAACTTGCCTATTTCCGTCACCAGGGCCCCAACTATCTCTGTACCAAAATGCATCAAAATCGGTTCGGTCATTTAGGCGTGAAGCCGTAACAAACACGACACGGTTGGCGTAGTGGCTGAGCGATCGACTGCTGCGCTGTGTGTCGCGGGTTCGATTCCCGCACGGAACAAATATTTGTATGACCTACAGATAGTTGTTCCGGGTCTGGCTGTTTGTGATGTTAGATTGAATGTTTGTAAACGCACCCACGATACAGGAGAAATTCCTAGTGTGGGGTAACGTTTTAAAAAAAAAAGAAAGAACAAACAAACTCACTGTCGCTTTTATAATATTAGTAAGGATTTATGAAAATAACCGAAGGTAACTGAATGCCTATTCAGTTACCTAACGAAATAAGCTACGTTAGAGGTCCTAACTGTAGCTACCTTACACTTAAAAAAAGTGCCTACTTAAATAATAAAACTGATCCTAAATACACTACAGCTACAACTAAATAAAACTACAGCTAAATAAATTAAAAAATAATAATTTGAATTTATATTTAACCTGAAAATAATTTAAGTACTAAATTATATATTTATATTTTGTTTTTTTTTTAATATATCTAATTATGCCTATTATCTATAAGAACCTATTAATTACCAAATAAAGTAGGTACTAAAACTAAATAATTCTAATAGAATTATACCCAGAAATATGTAGGTAAGTACAACTTGTAACAAAAAAAGAAATAAAGCTAAAACGCCTGTCCAATACTGGGTCCACCCTTTATAGCAGAACTTTTTATGTCATAATTTTATTTTGCATAACAACGGATAGCATAAACTTCATTTCGCAGAAAATTGTTTGGCAGACACTCATTTATCATACATTCAAAACTCATAATTTTGTAAGTCAGAATCATCTCTAGACATTTCATATCCATAATATTCAAAAAGCAGAAACATCATTTCGCAGAAAGTTCACAGTCAGAATCGTCTTTTGACATATATTTCATATCGTTATCATTAAACGGCAGAATTGTCATATCGCAGAAAGTTTATAGTTAGAATCATCTTTATCATTATTTGTTGTCATTTATTTTAATTATTTATTTCTTTAAAATAATGTCATTAATTTAAACTATTATTTAATTGAATTTGTAATAATGTCATTTAATTCCATAAGTAATTATTATTCTAATGTAAATAGTTCAGTTCCGGGTAAACTACTAAAAACAATCTCATTTTCTATCAATGCAAGTCGTTACTGGCACTCGCCGGCCGCTGCCGCGGCACCGCTCGCTCCGCTCGCTCGGCTCGTGCGTAGGGGGTCACAGTTTTAACCTAACCTAACCTACGCATTTTTTTTTAACAAATTAACCTAATCTTAATAGTTGAGTCCCCGGTAACCTACTAAAAACAATGTCTTTTTTTTTCTATATAATTCCAAAAATATCTTATTTTTGCCTTAATATGTTTTTGTATACAATTGTAACTCACTGTATCGGTTCGGTTCACACCAAAATATTGGAAACTCAAAATAAATAACAAACATGGTAAATATCCCGTTTTAACCGTTAATAATAATGTTAGTGACCATGTCAGTTTAAAGACTTATTAGGCATATAAGTCTTTAAACTTAAAGTTATTCTTAATTAAATTCTGCCATCTGCATAGTATGAAAAGTGAAATTATACCAAATACTCGTCGCTCTAAATGAACATTATGCTAAACGATATTATGCGAAATTAGAACTCTGCCAATCGTAATTATACTAAATGTAATTCTGCCATCTTAAAACTATGCAATTGTAAATTCGGAGTTTTAAACATTATGCCAAACGATAATTATATCAAATAATTTTATGCCTTTAAAATGTTCGTTTAAAGAAAAATATGCTAAGTGTGTTATGCCAAATAAATTTCGGAGCATCAAGTTTCTGCCAGATAGAGGGAACCCGTCCAATACTATCTACCTATGTATACCTACTTCACTTAAAAATAAAAATCTATAAATACTTTAATTAATAATACTTATAACTATAATAAAGAATATAACTATATAACGCTATGGCGCTCATTAGGGGAGGGCTATGTCCAGCAGTGGACTAATATAGCCTGATGATGATGATAACTATAATTACTATAATTAACTACGCTTTTACCTTTTTTTTTTTAAAAAAGAAACTGAACATAAATTAGCCGAAACTCGGTTTCTAAAAATCTATGCGTACCTACTACTACTTCACCTAAAAAGAAATAAAATGTAAACTATGAATAATTTGTAATTTGAACGAATATTTAAACGCTACCAAAATAACTAATACCTATTTTATAAAATAACAACAAAAGAAATCTAAAAAGAAATTATTTAAAGACTAAAAGTCTGGCTGAAAGCATTGTCTGTCACTAAGGTCGAACACTCTGAACGTCTATTCGCATCAACAGCCAAATATTACACAAAAATAATCCTTATAGCATGATTCAGTATTCACGCGCGATGGCTTATTAGCGTATTTCATGCATAACTTTGGTGTTTGTATACCGATTTATATGATTCTTTTTTTATTAAATACGTAATAATGTTAACTGTTTAATTAGCGATGAGTGGGAGTGTTATAAACGTAAGAGTAGACAAATATAATCAGAGAGCTCCGAACTGCTAAGTTATCGGGAGTTACACGTGTTATTGTGAGTCAACCATAAAAGATAGACCTATGCTGTCGTAGGATATTTTTTATATAATTTTAAGGAGAACATTTCCGTCATACATGATTTCTGAATAGCTTTAACCAACTTCTCCCGATTACCCAACATTTTCCTTCACTGCTCTGCTCCTATTGATCGTAGCGTGATGAAAAGTATACTATAACCTGCCCAGGAGTATGAAGAATAATTGTACCAAGTTTCGTTAAAATCCGTCGAGTAGTTTTTGTTTCTATAACGAACATACAGACATCCAGACAGACAGACAGACAGACAGACAGACAGACAGACAAAAATTTTACTGATTGCATTTTTGGCATCAGTATCGATCACTAATCACCCCCTGATAGTTATTTTGGAAATATATTTCATGTACAGAATTGACCTCTCTACAGATTTATTATAAGTATAGATAGAAGATAGATAGATAAAAAAAATATGTAAAAGAATGTATAAACGATACGAAAATATTTATATCTTGATAGCTACTCGTACAATCATTCAAAAATTGAAGATGGAACATTTATTTATCGCCCTTTTTTGTGGTGGGAAATCATCAAATAACTTCCCCCGCTCTGGGCGGAGCGGGAGGGAGTGTCAGACTTGTACTGACTAAAACCCACCCATGTTCCTTCTATTGCCCTTTACGTTCCGGGGCTGCGGTATCTCTTTCGAACAACCCGCAACCCCGGATAACCCGCAACCCCGGGTTTCGCCTTTCTTTCTTTCGCCTTTGTTCTCAAAGTTTACACCGAGGCTGGAATAAACCAGAAGGCAGCGGCACGAAACATGAACAAACCCCAACGTATCAGAATAAAGAACTCGTGATTTCATGAATTACTAATACGCAGGCCGTTATTTCAAGCAGAACGGACCGGAGACCGCAAAAAGGTTCTGATAAATTATTATAAAAACGACGAAAACGTGTTTACAAAAATATTTATTACTGTGATCATTCATACCTTCTTTTTAGGGTTCAGTACCGAAAGGGTAAAACGGCACCCTATTACTAAAACTCTGCTGTCCATCCACCTGCCCGCTATCTGTCTATCACCAGGCTTTATCTCATAAACTGTGATAGTTAGACAGTTTAAATTTTCACAGATTTCTGTTGTCACTATAACCACTAATACTTAAAATCCTTATTAATGTTATAAAAGCGACAGTGAGTTTGTTTGCTACGTCTTCACGCCTAAATGGATAAACCAATTTTGATGAATTTTGGTACAGAGATAGTTGGGACCCTGGAGACGGACATAGGCTAAAAAGTGAGATAAGGGGGACAAGGGGGAAGAAAAGGGGAGAGAAAGATATTTTTTTTCGATCATCACGCGGCGCGGTGTAAAGTTAGCCCAAAGTTACTATGCCACGCGGTAGAAGTAGCTAATACATTTATTTTATTTTTTAGGGGGGCTTCCATACAACAAACATACCTACATTATGTAAGAAACATTACAACATTATTATAGTCCAATCATCATCTGCCTAGCCTTCTCCCTATGTTGGGGTCGGCTTCCAGTCTTACCAGATACAGCTGAATACTAGTATTTCACATGAAGCGACTGCCTATCTGACCTCCACAACCCAAGTAGTACTGGGTAATACGATACCCCTTGCTAAGACTGGTTGTCAGAATAACGGGACACTGACAACCTGTAATGATGGTGTAATGATGGTCAAAAATCTACAAATGGTAACCGAGATCAACAGCTTAACGTGCTTTTCGAGGCACGGAGGAAACTGGGGATATTACGGGTGGTCACCCATCCAAAGACATGCCATTCACATGCTGTTTGGCAGCGGAACTAGACAAATCGATAGACAAGCAGACCATAGTCAATTTATACATTTTTTGAAGTATCAGCGGCATTTGTGACTGATCTATTTTAGGGTTAAACTGCCCTTTCAGTTATTGATTAACCGGTACCTAAGTGTTTATACTTCTTAGTAAATCATAGACTGGAAAATGAAAGCTTTTTGTTGGAAGTATTCTTAGAAGAATGCATGTTGTAAAGCTAGCCTATGTTATTTCCTGATAATGTAGCTTCCTATTAGTGAAAAAATGGTTTAATCGGTCCAGTAGTTTTGGAGCCTATTCGATACAAACAAGCAAACAAATCTGTACTCTTTATAATATTATAAATAATAATATATTATATAAATAATAATAATTTAAAAGGCAGAAATTTGTGCAACTTTTATAGTAAATATTACATTGGGACCTCCTTTTAAGTAAAATATATACCTGTGCTTGGAGGCCCCGCTCTTCAATAACAGGTTAGAAATACTAAAAGTGGTGCACAATAAAAGAGAAAAAAAAAATTACAATAAAAAATTGAATAAATAAAAAACCATAAATAAAGTAAGAGAACTTGTTGAGTCAAATAATTATTTTATTTGTTTTTAATATATGTTATCTACACGTTGTTTCAGCAATGACTGTAAAAAACAAGACAACTAACACTAGTACAACTACACAAGTAATTCACTAGGGTTCTAGGGGATCATTAATTCATCTTATCTACATCAGTTCCCACATTACATTAGAGAGAAAACAGTTACAAATGGCTGTTGTAATCGACTGGGGGAATTCGCTGTTCTTATTCATTTATTGTTGTTTATTTTTATCTTATTTTAGGCTATGATAGTGAATCATTATTACACAAGGTGTAAATGGACCTTTCTAGAAAACGTTAAGCAAGCATTCTGTACATTGCGGGTTGTTCGAAAGAGATACCGTGGCCCCGGAACGTAAAGGGCAATAGAAGGAACATGGGTGGGTTTTAGTCAGTAAAAGTCTGACACGCCCCCCCGCTCCACCCAGAGTGGGGGAAGTTATTTGATGATTTCCCACCCCAAAAAATAAATAAAAATCATTCTGTATATAGATAAGTAAATCAACGCAAAAAAAAACCTATGCAAGTGCGAGTCTGACTCGACTGCCGACATAAACGGCCATATTTTTTTACTGCGTAGACTTACAGAGATGATTTTTCCACAACCCCAAGGAACTACAGACTTGAGTATCATCATCTGTCTAGCGTTCTCCCAACTATGTCGGGGTCGGCTTCCAGTCTTACCGGATGCAGCTGAATACCAGTATTTTACATGGAGCGACTGCCTATCTGACCTCCATAACCCAGTTAGTAGGTACTAGGTAATACGACACCCTTTGGTAAGACTGGTTGTCAGACTTTCGGGACACTGACTCACTGTAACGACTGTCAAAGATCTACAAATGACAGCCGGGATCTGTCGGTCCCGGCTGCCATTTTCACGGCACGGTGGGAACTCGGTATGTTACGGGTGGTCACCCATACACAGACCAACCTAGGCAAGCGCGGCTTAACCTAAAGATCGACCTGAGCGCCTGCTACTATTTCGCCACGAGCTACTCGAACGGGTGTAAACAGATAACGCCCCTTAAAAGTTAAACAATGCAGCTATTGAAAATTGAGCCCTTACATAAACTATACGGTCAGTTGATATCGCTATAAAAATGTTACAACTTAACCCACCACATCAAACTGTCACAATAATTACAATAATTTTACCTTTCCATTTCTTAAAAACGACGGAATTATGATGTCACAAACTCTATAATTATTTCTGACAATACCATTTACCCAAGCATTATTACAATAACATTAAGCCCATCAACTATTTAAGGAGCATATCATGGTGGCATAAATAACAAAAACGTAGCTATTATGAATTATTAATAGGTTTGGTCGAAAGGACCCAATATGTAGGTACTGTTGAATAATAGAAATCGATTAGGGGTGACCCGACATCGTATGCAACCTCGTACATGCCAAGGACAAGATATTAATACAAGAAATGTGTTCTAGACATTATAGTTGAATGCTATTCTTTATACTCGTACTAACTTTTGCCCGCAGCTTCGCTCGCGTTAAATTCGGGGTAACACAGTTGTTCCCCTTTCAGGAATTGCAGGTACCTGCTACCTGTAGTTTTTGCCCTTGCGCCTTATTGATTGTAATAGCAATGCTAAGTTTTCCCTTTTCTTCCCTCTTTCTCCCTCATTTCCCACTTAAAAAAAATATTAGCCTATGTCCGTCTCCAGGGTACCAGCTATCTCTATACCAAAATTCATCAAAATCGGTTTAGCCATTAAGGCGCGAAGACGTAACAAACAAACTCACTTTCGCTTTTACAATATTTTATAGTAAGGATTATATTGCTTGATTTTAACCTTTAAGGAAGCGTTCGGGAGACGCTCCGGGCCTCGTGCGACCACGAGACGACTCCCGGCCACCGAGCGGTGAGCAATGGGTAGCTCACCGTTCGTCTAGTGACGACAGGCTATGTCAACGCCGAGCAGAAGGCGCGTTAGTGTTCCACGTGCGCCTCAAAAAGATGTCAGCAAAGCAGAGGGGCCTGCCGGGGTCGAGGTCTGCCGAGATAGCGGGTTGTTCGAAAGAGATACCGCGGCCGCAGAACATAAAGGGCAATAGAAGGAACATGGTTGGGTTTTAGTCAGTAAAAGTCTAACACTAACACTTCCCCCGCTCTTTCCAGACCGGGGGAAGTTATTTAATGTTTTCCCATTCGTAAAAAAAAGGTTCACGGTTCGGGCATGGTAAGGATGCTCCCCCTCGACACAGGTTTTTTTTTAAAACCTTGCCCCACACTAGGAATTTCTCCTGTATCGTGGGTGCGTTGACAAACATTCGAACTCACATACACAAATACCCAGACCCGAAACAACTATCTGCAGGTCATACAAATATTTGTGCCGTGACGGAATCGAACCCGCAACACGCAGCACAGCAGTCGATCGCTCAGCCACTGCGCCAACCGTGCCGTCAAATGAAAGGTTTAGTCTTTTAGTAGACCGCTCGCTAATCACCAGTGAGTGAGATGACACGACACTTCAAAAAGCTATTTCGGTTTTATTTATTCTACGTAAGAGGCTACCCAGATCGCTGATCCAAGTTTAGCTCCACTCAAACTTTGTCAAGAGCCACTAAAAATTATAGTCAAAGAAGGACTTTTAAGAAGAAGTTAGCCGGTGCTTTTGCTTGTAATATTCTAGTCCAAAAGTTTTACCAAGAGCGATTCGCAGTGGTTCCTTGTAAGGTTTAAGTTTATTAAAACTTGGGTAACAAGGAACTCGTGTAATTTGTAGTAAATGTTTGGAATATTTACGATCAAGTTTGTTGAAGTGTAGCGAATGGACTAGTAGCTTCATCTTCTTCAACATAATGATAAGGCAATCATAAGTAGTTACCTAATTTTTTTGCCATCGATGCGATAAGAAGAAAATATAAATATTGTTTAGTATCCAGTGTTATCTGAATACTTAATCCTTACTAATATTATAAAAGCGAAAGTAAGTTTATTTGTTTGTTTGTTACGTCTTCACGCCTTAATGGCTAAACCTATTTAGATGAATTTTGGTACAGAGATAGTTGGGACCCTGGAGACGGACATACTCATTTTTTTTAAAGTTTGAAATGAGGGAGAAAGAGGGAAGAAAAGGGAAAACTTAACTTTACTATAACAATCAATACGGCGCAAGGGCAAAAACTACAGGTAGCAAGTACCTGCAAATCAGGAAAGGGGAACTGTGTTACCCCAAATTTAATGCGAGCGAAGCCGCGGGCATAAGCTAGTTATGTACATAAAAGGAAAAGCAAGAGATGTTTCTATATATAGTCCTCCTGGCCGTTTTCGGAAACGTCACCCCAGCTCAGGCACGGGAGATATTATAGTACAGGCGTGTGTGCGCAGACACAGGTGCACTCTCTGTTCCCTCACTCTCATAATCCGATGGGACGGCAATCCGACACGCTCGTAGTTTAATCAGGCGGAGGACCAACGGCTTAACGTGCATTCCGAGGCACTTACCTAGAACTTCCATACTCCGGGCTTCTAATAATTTTGTGAATAGATACTTCAAAATATTTGACAGTCGTTACAAGCAGTCAGTGACCCGTAGGTCTGACAACCAGTCTTACCTAGGGGTATCATATTACTCAGTACTGGGTTGTGGAGGTCAGGTAGGCGGTCGCTTACATGTAAAATACTGGTATTCAGCTGCATCTGGTAAGACTGAAAGCCGACCCCAACATAGTTGGCTAAGCAGATGCTGATGATGTTCTTCAAGACTCATTCTAAAAACTACACATAATTAAAAACTGAAGTCATATGTTTTAAGACTAATCGTAATGGATTCAAATATTGAAGTGATGTTTAGAAAATAACACATCGTTCTTTCGACCCCGTGCTATACCTACTTACATTTATTTATTGAAACTCTATGCAAATGTATAAAAAACACTATACAAAGGCCGAGTTAATGCCTTAGGCATTTTCTACCAGTGTACCTTAGGGAGATGCAGAGAGAAAACATAGTAGGTGCCTGCACCTACTATGTTTTCGAATTTTCTTTGTTATGCACCCTGGTGCATAACAAAGAAAATTCGTAAATAATAATAATATTTACAATTAAAATATGAATTAGGTATAAATACTTATATACATTCATACAAAAATAAATAAAAGAGAGTTAAAAATACAATACATGAAGAAAGCTACAACCATTCAGTTAAGAGACGAATCCACCAGCTTCTTAAGCAAATGTTCCCGAGCTTTTACTTACTTTTTTACGAGCTTTTGCTTTCATTTACCCATCATCATTTCAATATCTATGGCCAGCTGTCCTTCATCAGACCCCCCATTAAAACTATAGACATAACACATTATAAACTACAATATAAACATAACAAACAAACTCATTGACTGACCAACAGTTTCCTCAGCATATCTTTCAGGAACCCCCGCAAATTACAACAATATTTTCTGAATGATGGCGATGTGTTAGCACCGCATCAAATGTTTATTTTAATATTAACATCTGCTTACCATCAATTTGATAGTTTTCAAGGTTTTATACGCTTTTCATTCACTCGTTAAATTAATTATCTGTGGTAAATTCTTGAGTAGTACGTGAAAGTAAATAAACTTAGAATTAACAGGTTTCCGAACGAAATTCCATTCGTCATGTTTTGATGTTGGTAATTTTTTTGCGACATCTTGAAACACGCGCATAATTGTACAGTACCAACAAACTATTATTTTTCAAAAACGTTGCCCCACACTAGGAATTTCTCCTGTATCGTGGGTTCGTTTACAAACATTTAAACTCACATACACAAACAGCCAGACCCGAAACAACTACATGTAGGTCATACAAATAATTGATCCGTGCGGGAATCGAACCCACGACACGCAGCGCAGCAGTCGATCGCTCAGCCACTGCGTCAAACGTGTCGTCAATTGAACTTATTGTTATTGGTAAGTACTGTCAATACCAATAGGGAAATAAGGTTATTTTCCCTGCGGAAATTATAAAAAATCACTTAGTCTGGGGAGAATGTAACAACTTATAGTGCATCAAAATAAAAAATCTTTCGCGCTAGTTACAAAAATCCCGAATAGAGAAAAACTTTATAATTTATTGAGGTAACGTAGTAGGTACCATACATACTGATCACAACTTCCAAAACTTATTACAAAAGGATCTAAAAATAAATTCACGTATTCATACCACATACACAAGCTATCAAAACAATACAAACTGAATGTTTGATGTTTCACAGAACATTTTTTCACCAAACATTGTCTACCGCAACCCAGCTGCTGTGAAAACCGCGTTGCAGTTATAAAGGCAACGTCACACACACAGCGAAGCGATAAATAACGAAGAAGAGATAGAGATTTGGTATTAATTATCAATAAAACAGACTTCAAAAATAATAATTAAAAAGTGGAAAATAACTAGGAATTATTTTTTTACAAAAAAGTTTTTTTTTCAGCGTTCTTGGTTATGGTAAAATGATATATCACAATATATTCTTTATCGAGTTTTCATTTTTCATTGTTACTAAAAGATTAGCAGATCATCCATATAGACATAGAGAAAAACATGTATTATAGACGATAACTCATAAACTACCTAAGTTAATCAATTTTATAGATAAAATTGATATGGGACCACCTGGAAAGTATTTATACCCTATCAATCAAAAACAGAATTTTGCAAATCGGTCCAGGCTTCTTTGAGTAATCGGTGACCATACATAATAAATAAAAAATACGTGTGGCACTCGGGGACTGCCGCGGTAAAGCTATTGCATAGCATTTTTTATCAACTTATGCAATAAATAAAAACAATCTAAATAAAATATTTAAAAAGTACCTACTTCCAATGAAAAGAAGTCGCAAAAAGAAACATTTTTTTATCAACTTAGACAATAAATAAAAAAATAAAAAACTAAATATAATATTTAAAAAGTACTTCCAATGAAAAGAAGTCGCAAAAAGAAAAACAAGACCTTGGGTTTGATCCAGCCTAGTGTCGACTGACTATCCGATTCTCTACCAAACACGCTAATAGAACATTAGAATCGGGATTGAAATAACTGAGCGTATTGTGTAAACGACGTTAGACAAGCCACACCTCCGTGCCCGTCGGAGTGGGGAGCGTCATTTTTAGGGTTCCGTAGTCAACTAGGAACCCTTATAGTTTCGCCATGTCTGTCTGTCTGTCCGTCCGTCCGTCCGTCCGTCCTCGCTTAATCTCTGTGACCGTTAGCACTAGAAAGCTGAAATTTGGTACCAATATGTATATCAATTACGCCGACAAAGTGGTAAAATAAAAATTGGAAAAAAATGTTTTATTAGGGTAGCCACCCTATATGTAAAGTGGGAAGTGATTTTTTTTTAAATTTCAACCCTAACGTGTGATATATTGTTGGAAAGGTATTTAAAACCGGCCAAGAGCGTGTCGGGCCACGCTCAGTGTAGGGTTCCGTAGTTTCCCGTCCGTCACAATAAGTGTTCCCACTTATGAGTTTAAAGGTAGAGGAGAAAATTATTTTGTAAAACTTTTTGTCATTTTTGTACAAAAACTGTTGTGTCAATCAAGTTCAAAATGATTTTCCTAGAAAGTCCTTATAATGTTCTTCTTTTCAGATTTTTTTCATATTTTCTAAACTTATGGTTCAAAAGTTAGAGGGGGGGGGACACATTGTTTTTTACTTTTGGAGCGATTATTTCCGAAATTATTGACATTATCAAAAAATGATTTTAGTAAACCCCTATTCATTTTTAAATACCTTTCTAAAAATATATCACACGTTAGGGTTGAAAATAAAAAAAAAATCACTTCCCACTTTACATATAGGGTGGCTACCCTAATAAAACATTTTTTTCCACTTTTTATTTTACCACTTTGTCGGCGTGATTGATATACATATTGGTACCAAATTTCAGCTTTCTAGTGCTAACGGTCACAGAGATTAAGCGAGGACGGACGGACGGACGGACGGACAGACAGACATGGCGAAACTATAAGGGTTCCTAGTTGACTACGGAACCCTAAAAATGAATAGGGGTTTACTAAAATCATTTTTTGATAATGTCTATAATTTCGGAAATAATCGCTCCAAAAGTAAAAAACAATGTGTCCCCCCCCCCTCTAACTTTTGAACCATAAGTTTAGAAAATATGAAAAAAATCTGAAAAGTAGAACTTTATAAGGACTTTCTATGAAAATCATTTTGAACTTGATTGACACAACAGTTTTTGTACAAAAAAGACAAAAAGTTGTACAAAATAATTTCCTCCTCCACCTTTAAACTCATAAGTGGGAACACTTATTGTGACGGACGGGAAACTACGGAACCCTACACTGAGCGTGGCCCGACACGCTCGTGGCCGGTTTTTGTTCTTCGTTACGGAATTTCTGGATTCGGTCCCCGCGCTCAAGGCCCGCGATAGAAGCTATGCAATAGCTTAAAAAATAAATAAAAGATTCCGACGAATTGAGAACGTCCTCCTTTTTTTGAAGTCGGTTAAAAAGGGGTAAACATCATCGTTTTATTTATCATCGTGTAAAATGGTCACTGTTCTTCAAGGTAAGGTACATACAATAACGGACCCTGCAAGGCACAAGTTAGAAAGTCATTGTACCACAACGTGATCTAAATTTAAATCTTGACGGCAAAAATCTTGATGTTATAGCAGAAACTGTATTCTTGGGGATGACTATTGATTCTAAACTGCAATGGGGCGCGCACATAAGAACTCTTTCGGGTAGGCTCAGCTCAGCTGCATATGCAGTAAGGAAAATAAGGCAGTTAACTGATGTAGATACAGCTAGGTTAGTATACTATGCTTACTTTCACAGTATTATGTCCTATGGCGTTCTCCTGTGGGGATCAGCAGCAGACGTCGATTCAGTTTTTATATTACAAAAGAGGGCAGTCCGCGCGATCTATAAAATGGGTCCTCGCGAGTCCCTCAGAGAAAAATTTAAAGAGATCGATATACTGACTCTGCCCTCACTTTATATCTTAGAATGCTTATTGTATGTCCGTAAAAATCGGGGGCTTTTCAAAATTAGGAGCGACTACCACAATATTAATACACGCAGTAAACACGAAATTGTAATTCCTAAATTTAGATTAACAAAAACTAGCAAGTCATTTCTAATAAACAGTATACGCTTTTATAACAAGTTGCCAAAATCAGTTATAGAACTGTCAGATGGAAAGTTTAAAAACTACATAAAACGTGTCCTTATTAAAAACGCATATTACAAAATCAAGGACTACGTTGAAGATAAAGAAGTTTGGCTATAGTTCCTTCTGCGCATGCGGCTTCCCTGGTAGCTATAATCAGCACAAATTTGTGGATGTCTCTAACTATTCTCAATCTTATTTATTTGTGTGATCTCTTTAATCATTTTGTTTTTTTTTTTTGCAATAGTTGTCAAATCACATATTTATATGACCCTTGTTCTGAATAGTTACAGTACTGATAGCAACATCTGTGTGACTCGTCTTTTAGTTATTATTTTGTTTTTGCAATATTTTTTTATTTATTTTTTTACTTTTGTATAGATTCTTTTCTACCTATTAGTTGTGAATGAGTGGACATGGTTGGCCTTGTAGATTCTTAGACGCTTGTTAACTTTTGTTAACGTATTATTTTATTTTACTTTTTGTAAAGTAAGCAATGACTTATTGTCGGGCCTACGTTGTCCTCTCATACTTAAGTGCTAACGCTGTAACAACAACAACATTGTAAAACTAAATGATTTTAAAAGAGTAACCATGGAGTTTCTTGCCGGTTCTTCTCCATAGGAAACGACCAACCCGAACCGTGCATCTTTTCTCGACGTTTTATAAGTGCCCATGTAGGCCTATGTAAAATAAAAATATTTTGATTTTGATTTTTGATTGTAAAAGTAAGTTCTCTCGGACCCGTACTTAACTTTAATAGATTTGGGGAATTTTATTACAAAAAAGTTTTTATCTAAATATAAAGTAAAATTGCATGGAAAATTAAGCAAAGCGCAATGCGTGTAACATGGTGTCTTATAAAGTTAAATGTTTAGCGATGGAATGTGGATATGAAGGATAGTCAATATTTTACGTTATGTTTTGGTTCTAGTCATATATAATATAACTGACAAATGCTTGCACTGACTGGACAGGTCCACTCAATCTGTGTGGTGCTTTCTTAAAAAGACCATTTCAGACACTAATCTGCATAGTCCTCATGTAAGTTGACCAAGATTTTTTGTCTGGACTTTAAAAGAGACTTTGACCTCTGAGTTTGTTTCGGCTGTTTCTTCTCAAAGTAGTCGAGTACGAAACACCGGCCTCATCTAGTTTTTAAAAAAGACATATAAAAGTGTTTGTGAAAACCTACTTGCAAAATAAACATCATTTATCATTTATAAACCCTTTAATGAAACAACATTTATAACATGCATTACGATTCAATTTCATTGTTCGTTGCATGTGCAATCGATTATCTTTTTTTCTAAACTTCGGTTCGAATGTGTTTGTAAGTTTATTCCATCTCTTTAGGTTTATCTCCATCCCTTTTCTTATTTAAAAATAAGTAAAGAGATGGAGATTTTGCCGTGAAAATCGTTATGAATATATTTAATTGACAATTTATTATTTTTCTTAAAAAAAAAATATCGTCTATCTTATCAGTACATCACTAAAAATGTTTTGTTACTTAATATCACAATACTAAAGTAAAAACAGTATAATGAACATGTAACCGTACATTTTATTAAAACCGAATTCCATTAAAGTTATGCATATTTTTTTTAATGGCTTATGTCTTTTGCCATTATTAAGCGCAGACGGTAGACACAGCTAGTTACATAATACATTAAAAGAGCTTAGTACTTCTTACTCCATTGAACACTCATCTTCTTTCATTGTCCTCTTTAAAGCTGAAGTTTGACCAGCAAATCTGACAATAATGAGAATCCTCGCAACTGTACAATCCCGGCCTAAGGTAAGCATCTAATAAGTCCTCCCGGTCCCTCCTCCCGGTCCCGTTTCCTGTTTATAACGAGAGGTTTCATAGTAGGACTACTGTCACAATTTTAATCTAGGCTATTTGCAAAATGTCTAGCCGTATCTTAACGTAGGAGGATAATTTATTATTAAAATTTGCAAGTCGTCTTTTTGCCCACGACAGAACGGAACAGGTATATGCGTTTAAGGTGAGGGGTTGTTTGTGCCCGACCGATTTAGATGCGGTTTCTTGTAAATTGCTAGTGTTAAAAAAAAATGTTTCACACTAGGAATTTCTCCTGTATCATGGGAGGGTTGACAAACATTTAAACTCACACACACAAACGGCCAGACCCGGAACAAATCTGTAGACCATACAAATATTTGTACCTTGCGGAGATCTAACCCACAACACGCAGCGCAGCAGTCAATCGGTCTGCCACTGCGCCAAACGTGTTGTCAAGTTGCTTAATTGGTGATGATTTATAAATAATTGTTACAGTATTTACTTGCCAGGGGCGCTACAATTGACCATTCTGTGCTTGAAATTATAATGTTATTATATCATTAGCGTCGGGAGGTTTTTTTTTTATTGTTTATTTACGATTATGAAATTTCTGCATTTAATCGACGGCTGCTTTGTTTAAAAACAACCGTGTTAATCCCTTATAGTTAAAATCAAAATTCTTCAAATTTTAATTTCTTGAGTCTTTCAAGTTTTTTATTAAAAGCGTCGATGTATTGAGTGCTCATAAAAAATGGAAAATACACAAGATATCCTGTAAGTGACGTGAATAACGCTGTTACTTTTAATTGTTTGAAAAATCCTAAAAAATTAAGCTATCTTAAGATTTATTTTGTCTTCCTTAATTGATTAAGATTCCGGAAACAAACTGACATGAGACTAAAAAGGCGTGATTGACAAGCTTTGAGGCAACGCCTTATTTAAAATTAGTCATATTTCAAAATGTCTGTATTTCCGTACTGTCAGCAACATGTACACACATAAACAGGATGTTACAAAATTGACGTCGGAAATAATGAACAGATGTATGGAACATTTTCTTCTTATTAATCTTTTGATCTCAAAGACGTTTTCTTTACGTGGACATATGGATATTAGAAACGTTGAGATTAAATTCTAAGAATATAACATACGCGATCGTTGAACTAGATTTTTATATTAATTCTTGATAAAAATATACAGTTCATATGTTATCAAGAATTGATATAAAAATTATATAGCTTTTATTAGTTTCACCTGAAACAATTAAAAAACCGGCCAAGAGCTCACCGAGGCTAACGTACCTACAAACTTGCGACATAAATAGCAATATCTTTTGACTGCGTAGACTTATAGAGTTCAATTTTTCACAGCACACAGGGACCACAGAGTTAAGTATTAGGTTTTACACGATACCTCCAAGCGTTCTCTAGTTAATAGGGTCTTGACAGACAGACAGACAGGCAACAAAGTGATCCAATGAGAGTTTCGTTTTTCCTTTTGAGGTACAGAAGTTTACAGAACCCAAGAATGAAGAAGTTTTATATAAGTTAATTTCTAATTAAATAATAATAATAATATTTATTTGCAAAAAACACGGTATTAAAAGATGTCACAATACAGAATGAGTCCAAACATGTTTTGCTTAATATTAAAGCATGCAAAATTCATAATTATCAGCATTACAATTTAAGTTCGAGAAAGTCTTTAACACTATAAAAATTATTTTCTCTCAGCCAGTTACACAATTTCATTCTAAAAAGTCTGTTATTTAAATCTTTGAACATATTTGGTAATTTATTGAATAGACGCACACACATAGCTACACAGTTTTTATTATATTTAGCACACCGGGGCAACTCGTCTAGTACCTGAAACAAGTAAACAGTGCGACGTACGCTTAAAACGATTAATCCACAACAAAATTACATTATGTGTTTTTATTTAAACCAAACAGGCATGCAAGTCAAAAGAAAAAGAAACCAGGAAATGACAGTCAGTCCTCCAGCGTAAGAGATGGATTAAAATAAAGAAAAAAGCAACACTATGTCTAGATGGCGGATTAGTTATTTTAATGCGTTCCCATGATATGGATATCAAACGAAAGGGATTACTGAGAAGAATGCGAGGAATAAAATGACGTCACTCTAAAGCGTATTTTTAAACTATAGGTCCACCAACCAACCAACCCTGTAAGTCTACGCTGTCAAAATATATGGCTGTTTATGTTGCAAGTTTGTACGGAACCCTCGCCTCGGTGCGGGAGTCCGACCCGCACTTGCCCAGTTTTTTAAACTAAATCTAAAGAAAAAAATCCGCACGTTATCCAAATAAAACATGTCAAAAGCAAAATGACAAGCCAAAATATTAGACGCCATTACCTATCCCAGACATCCCACATTTCCGAATAAACGGAAAATAAAATCTACCGGATTACGACTAAATCATATCTAGGCAGACTCATCCAATATCTAGACTGAATTCCTGAAGTCGACAGCGAAAATAGACAGACTGGATCACGAACGATATTTCTGATAACTCGTAGATTGAGAAGGATCATTGGAATTTTTTCTTATTTTTTTTTCTTTATCCATTTCAATTTTTCATTATGGAATGGGTACTCGTACACGACGGCAGTTCAACCTATTCTAAACTATTATAACCTGATCTTGTGTCACGGTGTGCGATGCGTAATAGAGAGATCAGGTTAAAATGGTTTTTGTACGTTGATGTGCCGTCGTGTGTACATGATGCAATCTTCTTTTCTATCGTAGTCCAATCGTTTGTATTAGATACGATTTTAATTTGTCTGTTCGTAAATGATTTAAACATTGCCTGTTATTCTCAAAGGGGTGTATCTACCTATTTTTTTTTGTTTATACCTCCGGTCATGGACTAGCGATATACTAGATACTTATGTAACGAGTGTATTAATATATCTACTATTACGCGACACACTTGGGTCTTTCCCGCTTTTTGGCAGCCATTTTGAGATATTTTCTATGCGTGTACAAAAAATAATCATATCTCTCAAAGTGTTGGTCTTACTGAGACGAAAATAGGTTTATTCAGAGGGCAACAATATAGTCTATCGTTTAAATTAAGAAATGATGAGCTTTCATTTTCGTAACTTTAGTAAACAAAATTAAAGTCCAAAAAAATATGCAAATCAACGAAAGTTGTGTAAACTTATTCGTTAAAAAAATATGTTATATAAGTACATAGAATATCGCTAGTCCGTGACCGGACACATTGTATAATTTTGATTTTATGAGTGAGGACCATGTGGATCATTACTTGGATTTAATTTGTTTGTTTTTGACGATTATCTGGCAGTTTGAGTATTATAAGCGACCTACACAAATGTCCTTTTTTGTTTTTTTCGTCGTGTCGTTGAGCTCTTTGTGTTATGATTCGAGCTTCACGATAACTGACAAATGCTTGCACTGACTGAACAGGTCCACTCAATCTGTGTGGCGCTTTCTTAAAAAGACCATTTCAGTCACTAATCTGCATAGTCCTCATGTAAGTTGACCAAGATTTTTGTCTGGACATTAAAAGAGACTATGACCTAGCTGAGTTTGTTTCGGCTATTTCTTCTCAGAGTAGTCGGGTACTCATCTAGTTTTTTTTTTTTAATACGTATAAAAGTGTTTGTAAAAACCTACTTGCATACTGAACGTATTTTTTTACCTACTTAATTTACATACATATTATATTATAAACAAATAAAAAACATATAAAACGACAACCTCCTTTTTTTTGAGAGTCGATTAAAACCTACCCAGCAAAAGTGAACGAACCATTACACACAATACCACACCCCTTTCCATAGCCTTTTAAAATAAACCGGGCCTAATTGACGCTACATTAATAATGGATTTCTGGTTAAACTTCGATCTCTTTAATTATGTATGCTAATTGTCCATGACTAAATGGATTTACTTAAATAGTTCACGGAGGATTTCTACCTATGACATTTCCGTTGGCAGTAAAATTGTTGTTGATAATAGTATTTTAAATCACTTTTAAAAGGTATGGGAATCCTTACTGATATTATAAAAGTTTATGTCGAAAAGTGAGTTTGTTTGTTTGATACGTCTTCACGCCTAAATGGCCAAAGCGATTTTGATGAATTTTGGTACAGACATAGTTGAGACCCTGGAGACGGACATATTTAAAAAAAATGAGAAAAGGGGTAGAAAGAAGGAAGAAAAGGGGAGAGAAAAATATTTTTTTTCGATCATCACGCAGGTTCAAGTTAGCGTTAGCCCAAAGTAATTATGCCACGCGGACGAAGTCGCTAGCGAAAGCTAGTTAGCTGATAACGGGGTCATTGTCTTCACATTTACGTGTTGATGAAACTCGTATTTATTGGTTTACCTACAATTGTTACACTCATAAATAAAAACAATGCAGTCACAAAGAATTCAACTTAGTGTACAATATGATGCGCCAAACACAGACACAGAGCAGGAATAAAATTAAGGTAAAAGACAAAAAAATGTACAGAAATAATAAAACAAAATGTAGTTGTATTTTTTTACAATGTTTACGACAGTTGCAGTGTGCTTAACATGGTGAGATATAGTGGACTTGGCTCTTGAATTGCCCAAGTAAAGTATTGTTTTATAATAGCACTAGCTTTTGCCCGCGGTTTCGCTCGCGTTTAATTCGGGGTTACACAGTTCCCCTTGCACCTTATTGATTTGTAATAGCAACGCTAAGTTTTCCCCTTTCTTCCCTATTTCTCCCTCACATCCCACTTTAAAAAAAAAAATAGCCGATGTCCGTCTCCTGGTTCCCAACTATCTCTGTACCAAAATTCATCAAAATCGGTGTAGCCATTAAAGCGTGAAGAGGTAACAAACAAACTCACTTTCGCTTTTATAATATTAGTAAGGATGTAGCCACTTGCACAACTCAAAGATTTGATCGTGCAAGTGGTTGCTCAGGATGGGCAGGATAAAGGTGGGGCATATCCTGCTAAGGGTCATAGTAATATATTACTGTAACTGTATGGTTTCTCTTTTCGTATTCTCTTTTTTTAAAAACGTTACCCCACACTAGGATTTAGAACACCCAGATCCGGAACAACTATCTGTAGGTCATACAAATTTTTATTCCGTGCGGGGATCGAACTCGCGACACGCAGCGTAGCAGTCGATCCCTCAGCCACTGCGCCAACCGTGTCGTTAATCTTTAGTTTTAAGCTCCAACCCTGGACCACGTACAATGCAAAAAAAACAGTATTTTAGGAAGCTCGATATAATTTTTCGTCCCTAATATGGGGCCACCCCTATTTTCCACATAACTTTCGTGAATGTGCGGTCCATTGAGAACACCTACTCCATTTTTCACTGTGCGTTGCTAACAGGTTTTGAGTAAAAATGGCTATGGCATCCGCAAGGACAGGACGAAATTATAAAGTTTCCGTTTTTACCACTTGCCTACAGAACTCTAAAAGGGGATATAAATAAATGACCTAGATACTAAGATAGTCTGCCCTCATTTGCTAACTGCTAAGCGTAGGCAGTGGGTTACTAAAAAACCTAACAGCAATTTACCAATACTGAAGCATATTGTACTGACTAAAACCCACCCATGTTCCTTCTATTGCCCTTTATGTTCCGGGGCCGCGGTATCTCTTTCGACCCGCAACGCAACCCCAGCAGGCGGTGGTCCTGCAAGCCCCTCTGCTTTGCTGACATCTCTTTGAGACGCGAAACACTAACGCGCCGTCGACCGACACGGCCTGTCGTCAATAGACGGTCAGACGGTGAGCTACCCATTGCTCACCGTCCACAGGCCCGCATCTAAAGTGAAGGCCAGCTGTCGCTGGTTTTCAGCTGCATGTTATACCTTGATCTTCTATTGTGACGTCAGATAGCATTGCATTCAACCCTCACCCCTCATTTGAAAGACATCTATAGCTTGTGGTTACCGGTAAGAACTGTCCCTCTCATGGTTGTACTGTCTGGGGCCGGGGGAATGATCTCTTCAATAGAATGGGCAGACAATAGGTCAGACTGATCATTAATAGTTATTGATTACAGGATGCACGAGTGGAGCGATATACAAAAATGTACGAAATGTAACGTACCTGTATAGATACAAATCTGTTTTACGGCTGACGCTGGTTTAAGTTGGGCTTAAGATTGTGACATCACTATCTCAGGCCCAGTACCTCAGGCATTTTGTGAACTGCCATGAGACAAACAATATTATCAATTTACACTTTTCAACCATTTAAAGTTTTCAATCCATACCTTACATACTAACATATCGTAAGTACAATTCGAGTTAGGAAATAAATCCTTAATAAATATGTTATGCTGTCATCCTTACTAATATTATAAAAGCGAAAGTGAGTTTGTTTGTTTGTTACCTCTTCACGCCTTAATGGCTAAACCGATTTTGATGAATTTTGGTACAGAGATAGTTGAGATCCAGGAGACGGACATAGGCTTTTTTTTTAGAAAAAGTTGGATATGAGGGAGAAAGAGGGAAGAAAAGGTAAAACTTAGCATTGCTATTACAAATCAATAAGGCGCGTGGGAAAAACTGCAGGTAGCTAGGTACCTGCAAATCAGGAAAGGGGAACTGTGTTACCCCAAATTTTACGCGAGCGAAGCCGCGGGCAAAAGCTAGTTAATAATAATGGACAAAATATGTTTTCGTGTATGCAATAAAAACGGATCTCTTGTTTTTTTATTTCTACAGATTTAAACCGCTATTTACAGGCTATGAATATATAAACTGTTTTTTTTTCAGTTTATATTTAACTAAGACTTTTTTGACGAGAAACTTTTATGAATTTTCCACACGTCCTGTTAAAAAAACCTTGTCAACCACCTTGATTTGAATACAAACGACTATTATAAAACAGAGACATTCAAATATGTACGAATGATAGACGAAAACAAATGTGATCCAATACTTGTTACTACTTGGTAACAAATCATTCTGTCTGTCACGAATGCTACCTGACAAATGTGTGTCTGTCAGTCACACATTTGTCAGGTAGCATTCGTGTCAAAATCTCAAATGTTTGAACGATAATATACCCAATGTCCGCTCTATAAGTCTTAAATCTCTTTGATTATAAGTAAAGTAGAAGTTATTGCATGTATTACATTATTCTGCTTAGCTCTCTGCGCTCTGGTGAGGCGGGGTCGACGACCTCCCACCCTCTGTCTCACGCGAAGGGGCGCGTTTGATCTAGACAGCTACTTGAGCCAGCCGACTGGCTCGCTTTTGAAGTGAGCCGTGAAAAGTAAGAAATGTATTTACTGACTTGAGATTTGTGGCAAAGGATACTTTTGTAATTATTGCTACGATTTCATCTTCCTTGTCAATTTTCAAATGAATAATGATGTAGTAGCTACATAACATCAATGGGATCTACACTAGCTCAAAATCTTCCAACTGGCATATAATATTCTAAAGCTCCATGTTCCCCGCATGCCTGTGAACACTGAAATAAAGAAACTACACAAATACTGGCGCGTTACTTTGAAAAGTTTATTTTTAGTGCAGTTCTATTCATGCCAAACGCAGGTATTCTTTTTAAAAGAGAACAGTTGAAGTTGAACTGTTCTCTGTCAAGTTTTTAACGTTTTACGACAAATATTTGTAAACACTTAGTAAGTTATGAAATGTTGATTTCAACTTCGTGATCTGAGACCGATAAAACTAGATACGATATTTGTTTTTTATCTTACAGCATTTAAGTAAAACTGTTTATATCAAGTACAATCAACATCATCCATTGATATGAATAAACCCGTAATTATGAAAATATCAACGAGTATTCTAAATTAAAAAAACGACGTATTTTCGTAACATTTCTGTTTTAAAAATAAAAACTTTGTCATCAATTTGTATACTGCACTACGCCATGTACCTCAATAAAAACAAATGCTTTTTGTAAACAACACAATTGAAACTAATGTCTCAATATAAATGAATGTATGGATGTCTGGATGTATGGATTTGAATTAAATTTATTATGTATACCTACATGTTGTACTTTTTAACTCGATAGAACAATCGCAAAAGAAAACGCCGCGGGTATCAGCTAGTTTCACAATTATTTCTATTTTATATAAAGGACAGGAAGAAATTGTTGCTATCGTTATCTAGAGTCATCCTTTCGTCTTCTTATAATTGGAGGGGAGAAGCAATTTTAGGGTGAATCATTGCAATTTAATTCCAGTGATTCGAGGGCGCGTTTAGTCTGCCCCCGACAGGTACGGTTTGCAATAAAAATTGAATTACGATATTCCTCCTTTTGAAGTAGCTTATTTAATAAAAAAAAACTTTGGGTACACTGTTTTAGGCATTTTGGGCTGGTAATCTTTACTAATATTATAAAAGTGAAAGTGAGTTTGTTTGTTTGTTTGTTACCCCTACACGCCTAAATGGCTTAATCGATTTTAATGAAGTTTGGTACAGAGATAGTTGGAAACCTGGAGCCGGACATAGGCAATAAAAGTGAGAATTTTTTTAAATAAAAGTGAGAAAGAGTGAAGATAAGCGAAAACTTACCTTTGCTATTACAATAAATCAGGCGCAAGCCGCGCCGAATTTAACGCGAGCGAAGCCGCGGGCAAAAGCTAGTAGATAAATATTTTCTTCATATTTGACAGGGACGGGTTTCTAATAACACAGGTGCAGTGACTGCTGCGTTACATATCGTGAGTTCGATCCCAGCACGCAAAAATATCTGTATGACCTACAAATAGTTGTGCGGGTCTGGCTGTTTGTGTGTGTGAGTTTAAATGTTTGTAAACGCACCCACGATACATACTACGATAATTTCCAAGTTTATTGTAACGTTTTTCTCTAAATAAAAAAACGATTTTGTGTTTAATAAAAAAACATACCATAACTTCACGCTTATAATCCCCGAGGAATCAGACAGACATATACCTAAAGTAAACGAATTTCCTATGGCCGTAGTCCGCCTCTGTAGGTACTTTGTGCTTGAAGTGTTAAATAAATAAATAAATTTCGAATTAACATAGTTCGATTGGGAAATTTATATAATATAATATAATTTATTTATTTTCGGATACCAGAGATCCATAGTGTTAGTAGCACGCCTTATATCTAGTGTTAGTACATACATAAATAAAAAACAATTAGAGTATGAGTCACTTTGTACAGAAGATGAAAGCCAGTGAATCAAGCAGTCATCCTCTCCACAAAATGCCTCAAAAAAGGGGAGAACAGACTCTCGGTAACTGTTTTTAGAATGCTGAATTTACCGAAGACCATATTCATAGTACTGCAAGCGATAATCATGCTCAAAACCACAGGTCAACAACCAAGAATTTATTACATAAAAACTTAAACGTTATTCAACTTTTATCGCTAACCGTACCAACCACAAAAGGTTTGGTCAGTCTAAATGTTCTTATGATCTTATCAGATGACAGCACGACCGTGGGGCGGACTTGGAGCACGGAACTGCAGTAAAAAGATACATTTATTTACAATTCCACCCCCAAATGCACTGACCAATGATGAAAGCAAGATGTTTTGTGCGAACTTTATTATTAACTTTCACGTCTTCGTGTCATGCAACTTGCGGACAACCGCAAGCGTTATCGTTACTTCGTTTTTTAGCGTGTGACTCGTGGTATGCACTTTGTTTTTTTTTTTTACTCCGCGTTTATCGTCCCAACATTACAGAAGTGTCGAGCTACACGCCTATAATAAATAGAAGTTTTTTGCGAATATGGTATTTTTTTAGGGTTCCGTAGTCAACTAGGAACCATTATAGTTTCGCTATGTCTGTCTGTCTGTCCGTCCGTCCGTCCGTCCGTCCGTCCGTCCGTCCGTCCTCGCTTAATCTCTGTGACCGTTAGCACTAGAAAGCTGAAATTTGGTACCAATATGTATATCAATCACGCCGACAAAGTGGTAAAATAAAAATTGGAAAAAAATGTTTTATTAGGGTAGCCACCCTATATGTAAAGTGGGAAGTGATTTTTTTTTAATTTCAACCTTAACGTGTGATATATTGTTGGAAAGGTATTTAAAAATGAATAGGGGTTTACTAAAATCATTTTTTGATAATGTCTATAATTTCGGAAATAATCGCTCCAAAAGTAAAAAACAATGTGTCCCCCCCCCTCTAACTTTTGAACCATAAGTTTAGAAAATATGAAAAAAATCTGAAAAGTAGAACTTTATAAGGACTTTCTAAAAAAATCATTTTGAACTTGATTGACACAACAGTTTTTGTACAAAAAAGACAAAAAGTTGTACAAAATAATTTCCTCCTCCACCTTTAAACTCATAAGTGGGAACACTTATTGTGACGGACGGGAAACTACGGAACCCTACACTGAGCGTGGCCCGACACGCTCTTGGCCGGTTTTTTTTTTAATATTGGCATACTCGGTTTGAGTATTCGCCACTGACGGATTTAAAAGCTAAGGAATCAATTAATATGGTAGTTAAAATTTCCAATGAATTGACATACTTTTTAATCAACCACCTTCAAAAAAGGAGGAGGTTCTCAATTCGAATATTTGAATGTTTTAACGCAATTTCGCCGTCGATTGCAGGCAAATTATTAATATTCTATTTTTAATAGAAATGGTACACTTCCGAAGGGTTCCCATAAGAATTTTGTGTATATTTCTTGGGTAATTTATGAGTTATTTTCTATAATACTGTATATTTTCTTCTAATGTACATGGACGATATGCTCATATCGCTTACTAGCAATGAAAAATTAATACTCGATAAGAATTTGAACTTAATTTTATAATTTAAATATTGATCTTAATTGATATTGTTATAATTTATCTTAATGTTTATCTTAATTGTCTAAGTGTCAATAGTGTAAACTAATTTCAGGGGTGGAGCGAGACAACCCCGACACAAGAAATAAATAAAAAAAAAAAAGACTAAATAAGCAGGGTTTTTTTTTTAACTTGTGTGATATACCATTTTACCACAACTAAGATATCAAGAAGTCGGTGACAAAAAAATCTATGAATCAAACAAAAGTCACCGACTTCTGGAAGTCATTTTATTTTCCGTCTTCTTAGTTTTTAGTTAGTCTTCGCTTGGAAGTCGTTTTTTTGGTAAAAAGTTTTGAGTCGCCAAAACGCGGTTCCGCTAGAGACTTTGTATGGCAATAGCAACTACTGAGTTCACTAATTTGACTACTTAATGACTCAACTATTTATTATTTTCAACAAATAAATGTATTTTCTTTTTTTTTTGACACTCAGATAGTTTATATCCAGCATGAACTCATGGGAAAATTACCAAACTGTACCGCGGCTATATTAGCTTGAACGTTATAAAACTTTACTTTTACATTCTTCCGACGAAATATACCTACGTACTTATTTAATCTTTTCATTGTAACAAACGATAAAACCTCAAGTTTTACGTCTAAGATAACGTCTGTTTAGGGCAAATAACCCTTACAAATAATGTATTCAAAGAAATGGAGCTTGAAATTAGGTTTTCAACAGATAAGCAAGTACATTCACCTTATTAAAATTGGATAGACAACTCCGAATGTATAACAAATAATCATATTGTTTGTTATGTATAACTACAGATTATGTAGTTAGGGATTTACATTTTTATTCTACAACTAAGTAAAATAGTAGCGATAGTATTTTTGTAAGTCTGACAACCAGTCTTACCAAGGGGTATCGTATAACTATATAACCATATATATCACCCAGTACTAACTGGGTTGAGGAGGACGATAGGCAGTCGCTCCGTGTAAAATACTGATATCCAGCTGGATCCGGTTAGACTGGAAGCCGACCCCAACATAATTGGGAAAAGGCTAGGCAGATGATGAGTAGCGATAGTATTTTTGTTGATGTATCGAAGGGGAGAGAAAGAAACAAAGGATGGATTGTGTAAGAAATGACATGATTGAAAAAGTAATTAATGATGCTAAGACTTTTCATTGGGAAGATAGAAAGAAAAAACGTGTCGCTCGGACCGAATGTTAGTGACTTAGATCAACAGCAAATGAGTAGTGCTAATCATTTTAACAAACATTACTTTTTAAACGTCCTTACTACAGTACAGTTTTAAATAGAAAAAATAACAAAAACCGCCACAAAAAAGAAGAAAATTATATCGAAATATTGCCACTTTATGTTTTAAAGCAGTATGTATTTCCACAACAATAGCAGAAGAGTTCTAATGTTTAGTTATGGTGTGTGCGTGTATGTGTGTGTGTGTATATATGTCTTTAGTTTCGTTTAAATAAAAATCAAAATCTCTGTCTGTTAATCTGTCGGAACAAACTTCCCAGCAAAAATCAAATTCAAAATACAATGGTAAGTATTCAAAATATCGAACCCCCTGTTAACTAACAAATAATATTCCGTTGGCTCTCAGCTCGGACGTATAAGTAATTTAATTGGAAACGAACCCCGCACTTATTGAGAACTGCTCATTATATATTGAAGGCCTGAGGTCAGGGGTCATCCGGGCCTATTTGGGTAGACCCCAGCTTATTGTCAAGGTCAACACGCGGTCACTCCGGTTAAAAGCTGGATTAAAGGTTTTTGACTTAGGTTGGTAAGTTTAATGGCATGGAAACGGTTATTTGGGTACCAGGTCTTTCGTCATCTGCCTAATCTTTTTCCAACAGTGTTGGGGTCGGTTTCCAGTCTAAGTGGATATAGCTGACTACCACCAGCTGGTGGACGGTAAGCTACCCATTGCTCACCGTTCACAGACCCGCGTCTACGGGGGCCGGAATTCGTTTCGCGGCACCCGACGGCCGGAGCGTCTCCTGTAGCGGCTGGGTTGGTTTGAGGTTCTCTATCTCTGGCCTCCGTCTTCGTAACTGCTTCGCAGAAAGAGCTAACCGCTTACCACCGCTTGCACCGTACCATTCAATGAACCAGGGCCGGACGCGAGAGGTCCCCGATCGCCTTTGCGAGGAAAAAAGGCTTGGCATCCTGTTCTTGCCTAAAAGAGAATAGAACCTTTTTTACATCAAGGCACAAATGTATACCACTGTAAAAACGTCCCACACTCCTGGACGCTACATCCTTACTAATATTATAAAAGCGAAAGTGAGTTTGTTTGTTTTTTACGTCTTCACGCCTAAATGGACAAACCGATTTTGATGAATTTTGGTACAGAGATAGTCGGGACCCTGGAGACGGACATACGCTAATCTAATAATCACAAAAAGTAAGAAAAGGGGGAGAAAGAGGGAAGAAAAGGGGAGAGAAAGATAATGGGTTAAAGTTAGCGTTTGCCCAAAGTAACTATGTCACGCACAAAGTCGCGGGCGGAATCTAGTGAATAAAATAAAACAAAAACTGTCCCTGGAAATGAGAAAATCTCATTAATTTTTCAGCTATGTTATTGGAACATGCAGATAAAGGACAAAATAAAAAAAAATTGTTTTAACATAATTTGAACTACATTTTATTTACTTATTGAATGAAATCAAAATAAAATTGTGTTTACCGTACAACAGTTTATTTGAATTTCTTCAGCCGTTTTGCTATGCCGTTTACCTTGGCAACAAATAATTGGTTAAGCCTATGTAGGTCTATGAACTTGGTTTCAGAACCATTTTAACGTAGGTTTCTCAAAATAGTTAAACAATCTGGCCAAGAGGTAGTAAGACTCGCACCGAGGGTTCCGTAGAAATTTGCGACATAAACAGTCATACCTTTTGATTGCGTAGACTTAGATGGTTGATTTTTTCACAGCACAAAGGGACCATAGAGTTGAATACGGTTTTAATTTCACCTGTTTTTATTAATATTGCGTTTAATACCTTTTAGAATAAATAAACTAACCATTAAATGTAAAACCTAGTTCATCCTCATCTATTATACCTATTTTTAAAGTAAAGACTCTATCTGTGTTTCTATCACAGGAACTAAGTTAAAAACAGCGGTAGTGCCAACTGTAGGAACACATTAGTTGGAGTTATTCTGGACGTGGGACAAGACTAATGCATTAGCCGTGTACGAACAGAAGCTAAACTCACACATGTAAGGAGAATGAGAGTATTAGACACATAATGTAGGACCTGAATACACATAGTCACAGTGAAAATATGAGACAGTGTGTCAATGCGAACTGTGGACAAAACCAAAATCTCTCCCTCGACGAATGTCGGGAGTCGTTCGCCGCGACTCCCGGCCACTATAGACGGTGGTCTGTGGACTGTGAGCAATGTGTAGTTCACTCTCCGTCCCCTTAGTTACGACAGGCCGTGTCAACGGCGCGTTCGTATTCCACGCGTTACTCAAAGAGATGTGAGCAAAGCAGTGCGGCCCGCCAATACATGGTTGCGGGTTGTTCAAAAGGTTTTAGCCAACAAATGTCAGTCACTGCCTCCCGCTCCACCCGAGGGATGTTATTTGATGAATCTCAATCCCTAAAAGAAACCCTAGACGATACGGGCAGTTTGAACACAACAGTTTGGTCCAGGGCCCAGCCCAGGTTAGCCGCTGCAGATATAATCTGTCAAAATGGGGTATGGAGCCCCTTAGCAGGATATTCCCCACCTCCTGTCCTGCCCATCATGCAAAACCACTTGCATCTGAAAGGTACTGGTGATTAAAAAGAAGAACAAATGATAGAACGGTGCTCGTGGCTTCGAAGTGTCTCAACAAGACCCTTTTTTGACGCTTCGTCAAAATATTGTACACCGTACTTGATCCCAACTTTCTCAATGTATTTTTGTCGGCATAGTTTGTCCTTTTCTAGGTTATAACTATCATCTCTTTAATCACATTTTTTTGGCAAAACGTCTTCCTTTTGAGATTTAAGCTGTAATCTTTTCACAAGACATCTCATTCCCGGGGTTGCCGGTTGTTTGAAAGCAATACCGCTCCCCCGGAACATAAAGGGCAAAAGAAGGAACATCAATAAAAGTCTGACACTGGAAAGTTATTAGATGATTTCCCAACCGCAATAAAAAGACATCCCATTTCTCCGCATTAATCGTTACAGATTTTCGTAGTTGTATTACTGTTTTGTTTGTATACTGTGTTACAGTATAACTCAATTGGAAAGTTTCAGAGTTGCGATTTGCAAGGTCGTCGCGTATCCGTAGAGGAGTCTGGTCGTGACCAAAATGGTATATTATTGTAGAAATTACTTGGCGAAACTTTTTTTGTGATTCTAAAATATTGAACATGTATTATCATGCCTATTCTTACTGTAATCCCGGAAAGGTTAGTCAGGGGTGTTTATACAGAGTGGAAAAATAAGTCCGGTCCTGCAGGGGAAATACCTTTTTATTGCGGTTGGGAAATCATCAAATAACTTCCCCCGCTCTGGGCAGAGCGGGGGGAGTGTCAGGCTTGTACTGACTAAAACCCACCAATGTTCCTTCTATTGCCCGGGGCCGGGGTATCTCTTATATTTGTATGACTTTCAGGTTGTTGTTTCGGGTCTAGCTATTTGTGTATGTGAATTTAAATGTTTGTAAACACACCCACGATACAGGAGTAATTCTTAATGTGAGCAGGGTTACTTTTTTTTAATGTTAAAAACACAAATACATTTTTAAATTGTTTTTTTTTGGACCCACCCAAAGGAAAACACAACTGACCGTAATCAAAAAGTTCGCAAGGTCACAAGTTCACCGTGGTACGATAACTGTTTATCACCAAGTGATCATTGTTGACCTACATAGTGTCAGGCCTGGCTTAGTAACGCAACTAGTCTCTGCTCTTATTAAAATGAGGTTAACAGCGTTTTTATGAGATTTTCGTTTTACGTAGAAAGTTTCTTGCTTGTATTAGAGGCTGTGAAGTACCAAACTGTCCTTGCAAGTTAGTTTCTGACGCAGCATGTAAAAAGAGTTTGTAAGAAAAAAATGTGTTTTTTTATTAGTAAAACTTACTACAGTGTAGCTCAGAGATAACGTTTATTTATAATTTTTAATTAATCCAATGTATTCATTGTTTTTTTATTTATAATTATATTCTTGAAATTTATTATCATGTTTTAAAAATATTGAAAATATTTGTATGCCGAGCGGTAAAATGTGGCAGAGCTTTGATTTATTAGAAGAACATCCTACTAATATTATAAATGCGAATTCAGCCGTTCAGACGTTTTGACGTGAAAGAGTAACAAACATCTATACATCCTCACAAACATTCGCATTTATAACATGTAAGGAAGGAGGACCTCGTGACTAAATAATAGCAGCCGCTCGGTTCGATCCTAAGGTTAAGCCGCGCTTGCCTAGTTTGGTCTGTGGATGGGTGGCCACCCGTTACATACCGAGTTTCCTCGGTACCTTGAAAAGCACGTTAAGCTGTTGGTCCCAGCTGTCATTTGTAGATCTTTGTCAGTCGTTACAAACTAGGCAAGTCAGTGTCTCGAAAGTCACCACCCGAGACACCATAGTCTGAGTACCAGTCTTACCAAGGGGTATCGTATTCCCCAGTACTAACTGGATCGTGGAGGTCAGATAGGCAGTCGCCCCATGTAAAATTGTTTTTTTTTATTTTTGTTATACTTTTTGCTTACAATCTGTCACTATTTATTAGGACATTAAGTAATTTTATGGGCGTGTTCAATGGCTTGCTTGGTATGCGTCCTGTGACACAACCACTAACTTCAAAGCATAGAGCTAAATTTGTCCAATAAAATCCTGCGGAATTTTGTGTTTTAATCTACGGATTCCCTTTTTATCCATGAGATGATTAGCCAAGCTGTTTGGATGGTGAGTTATTCTTTCTTTATATGACTTGACATAGCTTATAATTTCTTCTCTGATTGGAAGTATCTTCAGATCGTGATGAAGAGCTTCATTTGGAACGAACCATGGGGCGTTTGTGATTGTTCTTAGTAGTTTGTTCTGGAACCGCTGTATGATCTCTATGTTTGAGTGTGATGCAGTTCCCCATAGCTGAATGCCGTAGGTCCATATAGGCTTGATTATGGCTTTGTATAAAAGGATTTTATTATCCAAGTGTAATTGTGAGTTACGGCCAATTGACCAGTATAACTTTCTCAGTGTCAGTCCAAGTTGCTTCCGTTTCGTGAAGATGTGTTTTTTCCAAGTGAGGCGTCTGTCCAGGTGTAAACCAAGGTATTTGACATGTTCGGCTTGAGGCACCTGTATTCCATTCAACCGTACTGGTGGGCATGTATCCTTTCTCCTAGTAAATGTGACATTCACCGACTTGGTCTCGTTCGCTTTTATCCTCCACTTTTTGAGCCAGAAGGCTATGTCGTCCAGACAGGTCTGCAGAATACCCGATGCTACTTTATGGTCAGTATGGGACACCAACACAGCTGTGTCATCCGCGAAGGTTCCAGTGGTCGCTAAATTTGATATTGGGAGATCAGCAGTATGAATCAAATACAAAATTGGTCCAAGCACACTGCCCTGCGGAACCCCAGCAGTAATAGGGTATAGTTTTGATAATGCGTCTCCACTCTGCACAAAGAAGTATCTGTCTCTCAGGTACGACATCAAGATTAGGAAGATATTGCTAGAGAAGCTGTTTTTTATTTTGTACAGGAGCTCATCGTGCTAGACTCTGTCAAATGCTTGAGAGATGTCAAGGAATCCAGCAGCGCAATATTCCTTATCTTCGAACGTGTTGTGAATTTTACTAACGAGCCTGTGAACTTGGTCTATAGTGCCATGTTTTTGTCGGAACCCAAATTGATGGTCGGGTATTAAATGTTTTTCTTTAATAATGGGCATTAAACGCGATAAAAGGAGCGATTCATATACTTTACACGCTATTGGGAGCAGGCTTATTGGTCGATATGACTTCGGGTCTTCAAGTGGTTTTCCTGGCTTACGAACCATAATGATCTTGGCTGTTTTTTTGTTATTTATCTGCATCCAGTTAGACTTCCAGTCTTGGCTTCCAAGCAAACCCCAACATAATTGGAAAAAGGCTATGCAGATACTGAAAAAACAGACTATTTTGCATATCCATATGAGGTTAGTATTGGTGAACTTAAAAATTATTTTAGTCATACAAATTATATTAATACAAATTAACTTGAAAATTGTACAAAAAAACGTGCATCTGTTTTTTTTTTAACTCAATAATTCGCCTTGTTATTTCATATTAAAGAAATATTTTACAAAATTCAATGTATAAAACATTGTAATTATATTTGTCTACAGAGTAAAAAGACTAACTGTTGTACTAAGTTATATTAATATCCTGCTAAATATAAACTTTGAAAACGAGGTCACGACGTCGCCATTTCTCAAAGTCCAAAAACGAACTGAGGCCATTACAAATTCTTCTCTAGTTACGAATTTATGGCCTTTGTAGCACCAGTATTCGAAATTCTGAAATATTCCGGGAACTGGGTGTAATAACAATTATATCAGGACTTTAAAATTAATTGCAGCTTTAAGTGAAATTAATTTGAAAAGCTCTGAGTTAGATTTTTCTTTAGAAATTGGTATTATTAGAGATGTATGTACCTACCCAGAAAATCGACTATCCGGCCATATTTGCAGTCGGCGACTATTCGGCAAAAAGCGCCGACTAATCGGCTGAAGTGATTGAAATATATAAAAACCTTTATTGTATTTTTGTTAATTCTATCATCACCCTTAAAGTGTATAATATAACTAGCTTTTGCCCGCGGCTTCGCGTTAAATTCGGGGTAACACATTTCCCCTTTCCTGATTTGCAGGTGCCTGTGTAGTTTTTGCCGTTGCGCCTTTTTCATTGTAAAAGCAAAGCTAAGTTTCCCTTTCTTCCCTCTTTCTGCCTCATTTCTCACTTAAAAAAATAGCCTATGTCCGTCTCCAGGGTCCCAACTATCTCTGTACCAAAACTCATCAAAATCGGTTTAGCCTTTAAGGCGTGAAGACGTAACAAACAAACTCACTTTCGCTTTTATAATATTAGTAAGGATCTTGTAATCAGAGCTTTTTCCTTTTTAAGGAAAAATAATTTCTAGTACCTACCTGTGATCGCCATTGTCACATTTACACGCGACAAGAAAGTGTGTGCCCTGGATGCCAACGACATATATGTGACAAAAATTGAGGTGAAATGAGTGGAAGGCACGCCCTTGCGTTTATGGTCTGCCGTTCAAAAGGTAAATTGTAAAATGTAAAAATGTAAAATTGTAGTACCTACTTCGATATATATTTATAGTATTTTATTTTATATTTATAGTATTTTATATATCTATATAGTATAAACTTATAATTACTTAATTATTTTGTTTCTTATTTACACCTACCACTGTTTGTCTCTGCATCACCCGAAGGTTGACTGGTAGAAAATGCCTATGGCATTAAGAGGAAATACCACGGGCTAGAGAATTGAAAATTAGGTATTTGTAAAATCTATTGCTGTCGCGCAATGCCCGAAAGCCTCAAGCCTCCCCCCGCAGAGCGCGAGAGAGACAACTGCAGCTTTGACCGAAAATGCCAATTAAAAGTACACAAAATCAATGATTCGTAGTCCCCTGATTTCTTCTTCAAAACTTAACCGATTTAACTGCTTTTTTCATTAAAAAATAAAGAAAGGCTTTTGCCGTGTTCCTATGTTTTCTATTTTTTATATAATCTAGTCAAATTTGTTTTCGGAATGTTTGAACACAGCGGAAAATCATGCCAATTTTTTAGGTTTTTGAATATTCATATCTCTTTTAATAATAAATTTATGAGAAAAAGGAAAACATAGGGACATGCCAATAGTAGACATGGATATTTAAAAAAAAAAATATTGATCTACTTGCATTATCCAGGGAGGAAACAGGGGACTAAGTTTGTATGGAAAAACGGCCCTTGTGTTTCCTCTTAAGTCCGCCTCTGTACTTTGTGCTTGAAGTGTTAAATAAATAATAAATAAATAAATAAAAAAAACAGAATTTAAGTGACTATACATGAGCAAGTAAGTGACTGCGTTGGATGATGTAGGTACCTACTACTCATTGAATGGAACGCCATGTTTATTGCCGATGCAATACCCACTTCACCAAAACCAATGATCGGCTTGACCGAGGAGACAGGTGTTTTTTTTTGGGTTGGGAAATCATCAAATAACTTCCCCCGCTCTGGGTGGAGTGGGGGGGAGTGTCAGACTTGTACTGACTAAAACCCACCCATGTTCCTTCTATTGCCCTTTACGTTCCGGGGCCGCGGTATCTCTTTCGAACAACCCGCAACCCCGGAATAGACAGCTGCTTAGTCGGCTTTTTCGCAAGCCGAGTATTCGGAAAAAGTCATATTCGGCCCATCCCTATTTATTATTTATTAAATTCCCATGTTGAGATGAAAAACCCGAATCGTAAGAACTGGTTAAGATTTCGTAGAAACGACGCTGGCTTGAATTTACTCTTCAAATTATAACTTCGAATATACTTTTAAGAATGTAGGTTTTACAAAATTATTTCTTGGTAGCGACTACGCTCCCTCGTCGCGAAAGGAAAATATGACGAAAGCATTTTTAATACTGTAGCTTTCAACATTTTCTCTAATTAGGGGTTGATGTACTTGTATTTACTCAACAAGTGGTTATTTTTAATGCGGATTATGTTTAATCAACGTACTATATTATATAATGTAGTATTTATTATTTTCGTTTATTCATTATTATTTGTTTATACATATAAATGACATTTTTAAATAAATTACTACAACATAGAAAAAAAATAAACATTTAAAAATACAAAAAATAGAAGCCGGTATCGGGAACAGGGTCCAAGCTACCAGCGGTGAGGGCACCAGAAAAAGAAACCTAAAAATACGAGCCGCGTCCAGGAGTACCGCTTTCTGTATGAAGCCCTTTATCCAACAGCCCAACTTAGGTATTGGTCGAGACTCTTGGCAATTAAGCCATTGGCAGATATGACTATCGGCACAATGATAACTAAGTCCTCATCCCACAAGTCGACAACCTCGCGAGCCAACTCAATAGATATGTCTCGCCCTTTTGTTTTTTTTTTTCGGGTGGGAAATTATCAAATAACTTCCCCCGCTCTGGGCGGAGCGGGGGGGCATGTCAGACTTGTACTGACTAAAACATACCCATGTTCCTTCTATTGCCCTTTACGTTCCGGGGCCGCTGTATCTCTTTCGAACAACCCGCACAACCCTCACCCTTGGCCTATCTAGGATGTTATACAATTAAAATATTAGTCTATCTACAAACTAAACTAAAATACAATCAGCTGTATAAACCGAACGGAACGGAAACGGAGCGCAAAAATGGGATCCCGATTTTCGACACAACTTTGTTTAACTAAACGCCTAATTCGAACACAAACTGAGATTTAACAATACCAATAGAACTTGCCTTCAAACGTTGTGAATTTAATTCAATTCCCTTTGCTTTCAGTACTGAAATGTTGCTGAAATTCATTAGAACTTAGCCTTAACTAGACTCTTTAGTTCTTCATTCACCAGTTTAATGGGACAGGCGAAGGAAATTACTGATGCTAATTTGTTGGTAACTCGGATTAAAGTAAATAAACGGTATCACGTCTGTGGTCCTGAAGGGGGTGCAGGATTGCGAAGGAGGTGGCCGGGCGTTTGAGGGAGAGAACCTCAAACAACCCAGCCGCCGGCGACGCCACGACTCCCAGCAACCGTAGCTGGACGGCAACGATGGACGGTGAGCAATGGGTAGCTCATCATCCGTCTATCCAGTGACGACAGGCCGTGTCGACGGCACGTTAGTGTTTCACTCGTACCTCAAAGAGATGTGAGCAAAGCTTGGCCACCGCTTGCCGGGGTGGTGGATGGAAGACCACCCATGACATACCTTTCATCTGTGCCTCGAAAATATAAATAAATAAATATAAATATCTTGGGACAACTCACACACGGCTATCTGATCCCAACCTAAGCAGAGCTTGTGTTATGGTAACCAGACAACTGATACCTATACATACTTATATAATTTATAAATACATACATATTATAGATAAATCACACCCAGACAGTAGACACAGAACAAACAATCATGCTCATCACACAAAGTTTGTCCTGAGTGGGAATCGAACCCACGACCTCCGGCTTAGCAGTCAGGGCCACTAACCACTAGACCAACAGGCCCGTCAAAATCACATTAAGCTGTTGGTCTCGGCTCTCCTTATATCATAAGCGAATATAAAATTATATTCGCTTAATAACACCATGAAGTACAAGTCCTGGTCGGAAGCAAATAGCCAGCACAAATTCAATTTAGCGAGCCTCACTGGGATTACACTGCAGTGGAGACACACGCTAAGTAATTGGATCGCAATCTGTTATTATTACTATCCAGGGTGGAAGGGAAACCAGCGCATAAACAGTTACCACGAATTGTATCATATTTTATGATGATTTTTTATTATCATTTCGAATTTCCCTACATCATCATTCATCTGTAATTTGACTCTGTAATATGACGGCACGGTTGACACAGTGGCTGAGCGATTGACTGCTGCACTGAGTGTCGCGGGGTTCGATCCGCATGGAACAAATATTTGTATGGCCTGTAAATAGTTATTTCGGGTCTAAACAGCCAGCTGTTTGTGTATGTAAGTTTATATGTTTGTAAACGCACCCACGATACAGGAAAAATTCCTAGTGTGGAACCACGTATAACACTTTTGTAGGAGAAGCTCGAAGCTAAATAATAACAGCCGCTCGTTACCTAGGTTGGTCTGTGGATGGGTGACCACCCGTTACATACTTGTTGTTTGTAGATCTTTGACAGTCGTTACAGATAGTGTTCCGAAAGTCTGATAACCACTCTCACCTATGGGAATCGTAATACTCAGGACTAACTGGGTTGTATAGGTCAGATAAGCAAACGTTGCAAGTAAAGTGGTATTCACGGCTACATCGGGTTAGACTGAAAGCAGACCCTAACAGTGGTGATTAGTCACCTCATCATGATCTGCCAAGCATTTATTTAGGTGCTGGGTTGCGGGTTGTTCGAAAAAGATACCGCGGCCTGGAACACAAAGGGCAAAAGAAGAAACATGGATGGATTTTAGTCAGTAGTCTATATATATTCTGACGTTTCCTTTCTCCCGCTCCACTCAGAGAGGGAGAACTGATATGATGATTTCTCATCGGAAAAAAACCTTTTTTTTAGGAAAAAATACGTATTACTCATTGCTAATTTGAATGGTCCCAACCGTCAATGAAAACAAACATATATATATATTATTTCACTAGCTTTTACCCGCAGCTTCGCTCGCGTTAATTTCGGGGTAACACAGTTCCCCTTTCCGAATTTGCCCTAGCGCCTTATTGATTTGTAATAGCAAAGCTAAGTTTTCCCTTTTCTTCCCTCTTTCTCCCTCATATGATATGAGGCGCTCATATGATATAGGAAGGTACATAAGCTATTTAAAAAAAAAGTGGGATATGAGTCATATGCCACTTTTTTTAAATAGTATATGTCCGTCTCCTGGGTCCCAACTATCTCTGTACCAAAATTCATCAAAGTCGGTTTAGCCATTAAGGCGTGAAGAGGTAACAAACAAACTCACTTTCCCTTTTATAATATTATAGTAAGGATGTCCAAATAACTGTATAATTAAATTAATAGGAAACGATAATTACAAAATTATATATATATATATAGGTTTTGTTTGTTTGCTAGTTAGCAACGGACCACTGGGTTATTATATTTATTCGCCTTCCGCATTCAGATACTACCTACTTAATTCTTATTAATGAAAACTAAATAGTTAAACGCGTTACTAATTGTGTAACACACTTAGGCTTGCCAAATTAACTCTGCCGGAATCCGTTTAATAAGTTTTTGTCGCAAATATAATTAATAATTTGCATTTCTCAAAGTTGTATTAATCTTCTTGTTTACGTGTCGATTAAATTCTTATAGTGTTAGACCAGTATATTGCTACCTATATAACTCTTTATTATAAGTCAAGGCATAATTACATGGGATTAAAAAAAAAGCGTTGCCCCACACTAATAATTTCTCCTGTATCATGGAAACGTGATACGCGTTGCGTTTGCAAATATTTAAACTCACATACGCAAACAGCCAGACCCGGAACAAACTATCTGTAGGCCACACAAATATTTGTTCCGTGCGGGGATCGAGCGCAGTAGTCGATCGCTCAGCCACTGCGCCAACCGCCAACCGTGTTGCGGGTTCGAAAGAGATACTGCGGCCCGGAACATAAAAGGCAAAAAAAAGAACATGGCAAAAGCCCGCGCTTTTGTCAGTAAAAGTGTGACACTCCCAAGAAGTCATTTGGTGATTTCATCATCTGCCTAGCCTTTTCCCAACTATGTTGGGGTCGGCTTCCAGTCTTACCGGATGCAGCTGAATACCAGTATTTTACATGGAGCGACTGCCTGTCTGACCTCCAAAACCCAGTTAGTGCTGTGTAATACGATACCCCTTGGTAAGACTGGTTGTCATTGTCAGACTTTTGGAACACTGACTACCTGTAACGACTGTCAAAGATCTACAAATGACAGCCGGGACAACGGCTTAACGTGCTTTCCGAGGTACGGAGGAAACTCGGTATGTAACGGGTGGTCACTTATCCAAAGACAAACCTAGGCAAGCGCGGGTTAACCTAAAGATCGACCCGAGCGGCTGCTATTATTTAGCCACGAGCTCCCATCCGCAAAAAAAGGCATTATTACGAAAGCTGTACAGGTCAGTTATCAAGGTGATGCAGTGCTTTCCGAGGTCAATCCATGGATGGAGATGAATACCGAGTTGACACTGCGCTTCGTCCTGGCATTTTTGGCAATTGTTACAAATTCTCAGAGACCTATTTTCCACAGAAAGTGCTGGGAAAGTCAGATAGAAAGGACTCCATTGTTATGCCTTACCTTGCTTGGGCTTGTTGCTTGTTTTTAATTTTATTGCAGTAATTGTTAAATGTTCTTTCTGGCCCCTATATCACAGGATTTTCGGACATAGGCTAACTCTTTTTTTTTAAAAGTGAAAAGTGAGGGAGAAAAAAGGAAGAAAAGGGAAAACTTAGCTTTGCTATTTCAATAAATAAGGCGCTAGGGCAAAATCTACAAGTAGCCAGTTAGGTACCTGCAAATCAGGAAAGGGTACTGTGTTACCCCGAATCAAACGCGAGGGAACCCGCGAGCAAAAGCTAGTACAACATAAATGAATTAAACATTTAGCTAAATATTTTGAGGATTAGGTGTAGCTCTGCCACCTTTCTTAGATTACACGTGTGGAGATAAATTATGTAAATCAATTATTAACAGCCTATCGTGAAAGTTTCAGAACCTGTGGTTTTTATAAATTGCCTACAAGTTAGAAGAAATAATGCGATAACGGTATTTCCTAATTACCATATAAAAACTGACGAATTTTATTTCAATTTACCGACCAAAGGCTTCTTGCATCGGGTAAGCATGTTTCAATTAATATTAATTAATTTAATTATTTTCAATTTGATGGTGTTTTGAGAGCCGGCAGCAGCGCCCAGCAGAAAAAGCAAAATACATAGAAAAGATTAAGTTTTATTTTATTATGTTACTGTGCAAATCCTTACTAATATTATAATAGCGAAAGTGAGTTTGTTTGTTTGTTACGTCTTCACTCCTTAATGGCTAAACCGATTTTGATGAATCTTGGTGCAGAGATAGTTGGGTTGGGACCATGGACACGGGCGAAGGCTAACCTTTTTTAAAAAATTGTGGGTGATGAGGGAGAAAGAGGGAATAAAAGGGAAAACTTAGCTTTGCTAATACAATCAATAAGGCGCAAGGGCGAAAACTACAGGTAGCCGGTACCTGCAAATCAAGAAAGGGGAACTGTGTTACCCCAAATTCAACGCGAGCGAAGCCGCGGGCAAAAGCTAGTGAAAACATAAGGCGTGCAGAGGGGCCTGCCAGAGTCACTGTCATCTGGGGTTGCGGGCTCTTTGAAAGAGATACCGCGGCCCCGGAACATAAAGGGCAAAAGAAAGAACATGGGTGGGTTTTAGTACGTAAAAGTCTGACACTCCACTCAGAGCTGGGGAAGTTATTTGATGATATTTCATCCGCAAAAAAAAATGAAAAAGCACATGTGACTAAAAGATTGATGGATCTGAATGTTAATTGACGGAGAACGAGAGGAAGGCCAAAGAAAAGATGGATGGATTGTGTAAAGAATGATATGAAGGAGAAAGGAGTGAATGATGCCGTGACGTCTGATAGGGGAGAATGGAATAAAAAAAGGTGTTGCGGCTACCCCAAATAGAATGAGACAAGGGCAGGAAAATGAAAAAAAAAAGGTGTCTAGTTCATCATTTTGTCAATAAACTTTGTGTTCTGCTCTACTCGTTTGCTGTGAATACTGAGCAGTGAGCATGCATACCTAATCCGTTTAGCTTCACGTCTCCCATCGTCAAGGTTTTTGGGGGTTCAAACCCTCCAAAATCACGGGCAACCATAGCAAATCAATCGAGGCGGAAAGCAAAATTTTTATGTACCTACTTAGGTGTTATTCTCGGTGTTATCCTTTTGTGTGAATTGACAATCGAAAATCCAATTATTTGAAATATTTCGTGGAACTGAACGCGCTTCTACCTGGAAATAATCCATGATAGATAGAAACTACAGGGAAACACTGGAAACAGTCGAATTGACGCAAACATCTAATTCGCTAAACTGCCTAATCAACGAAACTAGCGAATTGAATAAATTGACGATTGAAGGAGACTTAGCGTTGATACATGGGCTCGACTGTCCTACTCCTGGGCCTTCCATAGAGAATATAATAGAATTTAAAGTATACATTTTTTTTTTTCAGGAAAAAATGTGGCCAGTTATAATACCCATAATTCTTTACTTAACTTATAGTCAAGCCCAGCATCCTCGCTTGGTGAACTATCCAATAGTGATAAACAATGACCGCTCGAGAGTGTCACCATCTTATTACAACACTGGATCACTGACTGTGCCATCCACTTACAATATTCCTCCCAAGCAATATCCCGAATATTCAGTTGTTTCACCCCCACTTCAATATAACTATCAACGACTACCTCAGTACGAAGATCCTTATTATAATGGAGCCTACAATAAAGTACCAATTACAAACGGGTACTATTCTCTGAACGGTAATCACCTACGTCAGCCCAAATCTCAATCTCATTCGAAAATGGCCAGTCTTGGTTCTGAGCGCTTTCCTTTCGACTTAGACTACGGATCAAGCGACACCGACTCTGAAACGGATCTCAAGCCGTTAACAGATGGACAGTCATATTTTGAAGATCTTGAACTCGTTGAGAATTTCGGGAATTATCTGAGAAAACGCACGTAAGTACAACACAAGAAGTATTTTCGCCATTGTCGTAGTTACGTGGGAGAACAGTTTTGTAGATATCTTAAAGCGATCAACCTCATGTGCGGCAAGCCGTACGTTAGTTAGAAGACCAGTATATATGGCCTCTTATTCTTTGGACCCCCGTACTATCTAGTTTCATGCAAGGATGACTTCGTATTTGGTGGTACAATAAACATCAATGGCAGGAGGCATTTTTTGACGCCACTGTAATAGGAATAACATGCACCACGATACTACCAGGCGTTCATAAAAACGCAGCACACGTAGACTGTGTCTGTTCTGTCTTCTGTCACAGCAGTTTTCCAGATATAAAATACTAACAGTGCTAACGTAGGTACTACATTCCATTATTATTTTTCAGAGTATTGGATGGATCTTCAACGACGATCAACGACGCTGCTCACCAGTATAATGCCATATTATCTGTTCTAATCGCTTTGGCGAGAGTCGTCAGGAATTCGTGTGCTGAGTAAGTAGAACTTGTACCTAGGGCCGGATTAACCATCTCGGGGCCCCTAGGCACAGATCGTTTCGCCCCCCCCCCCCCCCCCCTTTTCATACCACAACAGCGCAAATTGTATTTACCTACATTACGAAATAGAATGAAGGTACCATCGTCATCAACAACAGACTTCAGTCATCACTATATTGTATTGCATTCCTTCAAGTGAAAAGACTTTCGCCACAATCTACTGGACGAAGTATCGGAGTCATTTAAAAATGAAACAAAGAGTAGGAAAATCTTGCGTATTTTTATCACAATCCCCTTTTTTATTTTTTTTAATGGGGAGTGCTGGGCCCCTGGTCATAGTGGGCCCCTAGGCACCGGCCTAAAGTGCCTTATGGATAATACTGGATAATAACAGGTAGATACGACTGATATTCTGAATGTTTACTGAGAGTAAGACACTATTCTGCGCTTTAATCATATTGCAGAGTTCAGAGCATCAAACTGAACTTCCTCTATAGGAACATCTGTCATTTAAATCAAGGCTGCTGCACCTAAACTTAATTTGAAACCGAGATTAAATGTTGATGCAGTGTCAGCCAGAGATAAACCTTGAAGAGGTTTTCTTTTGTGTTGACTTTTGCTGAATAATTATGAGACAGCAGGATGCAACAGTGAGCTCGAAGATTTATGAGAATGTTAAATTTTCTATTTGACCATTAATACAAAAATAGTGTTTGTTTGAAGTAAATATGAGGCATAAACAAAAGAGGCTACACGTTCCTCATTCTACTCTAAATTACAGAATGTTTTTTTTAAATCCCGCGAATTAGTCTGAATTAAGATCTGATATTTTTTTCTGCAGCTTCGACCAAGTCTTCGACCGGATTTACCTGTCAACAGTTGACGCCTACTATAAATATGGACTGAACAATGCGGAAAAGGTTGCAGACATGATTGAGGACTACATCAGAAAAGGAAACTCGCACATTCCTAAAGTAAGTCAACGACTAGCCAATGAAAACTTTATCCAGGATCACACAAGACAGTCGCAAGTACAGCACCCTACTTGCTAGCCCCCAATAACCTTGATAATCTTGTGATTCGTTCCCAATATTAATATTTTGAACACTATTGCCACATATTTCGCAAACCTTGATCTAAACTGGGACAACACAAAAAAGGAAATTTTTCAGGAGACGAAAAATCGAAATTTTCTTTGTAAGTATATGATGACGTTATGGATGTTAATTCTGTTATAGTATCTGAAAACAAGGGTAACGAGAATTTTACGATTTTTGAGTTGTCCCAGTGTAGATATAGGTGAGCGATACGTGAAAAACAAGCGCGTGCCCGATGCCAATAACTTAAATACTAATATTAGTGGCATGGCGTGGAGGACAGGCGTGTGTTGTGTTTACTCTGGCGTTCAAAAGCTTAAAGAAAACCATACTATAGCCCGGATATATTAAAATCGCGAGTTAATATTCTTCTTCTGGGGTAGCTTGTTCCATCTAAGCATGGTGCAAGATCGAAGATAGCTTCCAAAAGAATCGGTCGAGTTTCACAAGTTTCTAGGTGGTCGCCAGTTTTAATTCTGGCTTTCCGGAGTTTCAGTGGTTCAAAGTAGTGTAGTAACTTGTATCTATGTAATATTTAAATAACATCACGCCTGTAATATCCGAAGGGGTGAACAGAGGTGTACCTACCTAACCGTAGATACACCCACATTTAGCCAGTTTATGTTTTAAGTCCCATGGAACACATTTTTTTTAAACCTTTCTCCACACTAGGATTTCTCCTGTATCGTAGGTTCGTTTACAAACATTTAAACTCACATACACAAACAGCCATACATACACAATAAAATAGAGGTCGAACCTGTTGCAATCAATCGGGCACAAGAAATTCGTAATGGAAAAATCCAAAAAAAAAATTCGGCCCTTAAATCGAACACCGCGACCGCGACTGCTGACCTCTCAGTTAGCAAACGAGGCAGTCAATATTAATGTTTGAATAATTTCAGCTGAAGAAACTAAAACAAGAAATCTGCGAAACGGACCGGTTCTGCTCAGTAGCCGTCGACAACAAAATCAAGAGTTCTCCACTACTGTACGTGAAAGAGTTAGAGACCCTCGAAGCCCTGGCTCATTTGGCCCGCAGCTACTACCCGTACATTGAGGAGTTCAACCAGGCAGCTCAGAAAGGCACAACTCTCCATTACCTACAGACCAGTAAGGAGAGGTTGAGGGAATATGTGATGCATATCGTGAACAGCGTAGAACATTTATCCGACAACGTAGTGAAGTGCCCGTAAATTTGTTACGACGCTAAAATAGATGTGAAGATATGAATTTCGAGTTGTTTTATTTAGACTTGGCAGTTAATCTTCTTTTTATGGAGTTTGCTACAAAAAAAAAAGTTTGTTTATATACGTTTTTTCAAATGGTACGTAATACCTTAAAAGGCTCAAAATGTATTGATAGGTATTTAAAAAAGTCATCTGCCTAGCGATTACCCAACTATGTTGGGGTCGGCTTCCAGTCTTACCGTCTTACCAGTATTTTACATGGAGCGACTGCCTATCTGACCTCCACAACCCAGTTCTGTTAGTACTGGGTAATACTATACCCCTTGGTAAGACTGGTTGTCAGACTGTAACGACTGTCAAAGGTCTACAATTGACAGCCAGGACCAACATCTTAACGTGCTTTCCGACGCACGGAGGAAACTCGTTATGTAACGGGTGGTCACCCATCCACAGACCAACCTAGGCAAGTGCAGCTTAACCTAAAGACCGACCCGAGCGGCTGCTATTATTTAGCAACAATCGCCTCAGGTACTTAAAAAAGTACTGCTGCAAAAAAAAAACAATCGGTAAAGTCTCTAACTGAAACAAAAAAAACTTGCAAAATATTTCCTTTTTAATATTGTCTTTAATTATTTTAATAAACAATATAAGAAAAAAAATGGGTTCCTGGTTGGTTTGTAAACACATTAAAAGCGGTAGGTGGCGTTGCTGTCGGTTGATCACATTTGAATTTCTGTACAAAGGGCATGACAGCGTCTGCCGGGTCCGCTAGTAGTCCAAAATAACGTGTATGTGAAAAGATTCTCTTTGATATTTCAATGGTGACTTAGTCATTCTCTACTTTGTTTTACCCACTGCTTCAGAGGCCCCACGGGAATGTTTTAAATATGCCTATAGACGCTCAGGAGAATGTAGCTTCAAAATCAATTCAGTAGTTCTTGAACTACTGAATTGATTTTGAACTACTAACTTCACCTCTTTATAATATTACTGTGGAAATGTAAATGTATCTTTAAGGTCAGTCGAATAGTCAAGAAAACACACTGATACAGCACACAATCAAACATTTTATTTATCTAAAATACATATTAAAAATTAACAACATAAAATGGATACGTCAGTCTATACAAGTTTAATATATTATTCACTCTTTATTTTATATAAATAACTCTTTTTTTCTATAAATAGTAGTTGGCTACTAATTCTTAAGATACTACTTTTAATATTTAATATACAAGGAATTTCACAAGAATGTTCAGATATCAGAATTGTTACAAAGAAGATAGATTTTTACTGAAACTTATCGTTTATTTATTACTTTTGAGTGTGTGTATTGATATTCAAATTTATAATATGTATTTTTGTGTTTAGTTCGAGAGATAAGAACGTTAGAGTCATAATTAAATTACTATTTATTTGAATTTACATTAACTTACATGAATATTTTTGAAAAGCTTGAATAAAGGAATGTTTATTAAAAATAACTCAAATTAACTGATATGTCCCAACGTTGTTGTCTCTTAAACTACATATTAGTATAACCACATAAAATTGTCAGTTGTCAAGTCAAATTAGACAAAATAATAGAACAGAGTACCAGTCAAGGTTCGTTGAAACCGGTGCAGACAGATTGCAGACGCGGACTTGGACACTTCAAAAACATGCTACTGAAGTGTCTGTTAATGTCCAGTTTCCGCTTCCGGTCCGTACGTACCAATTCCGACTGTTCCTTTACACAGTGGTAAAGCTGTTATTTTGTACAATATGACATCAAAACATCTGACAACTTACAAACAATAGCAGTACACATTGAACAGAAAATAAAGACGCATCTGACGAATAACTGATTCGCACAATCACAATCAATTTTTTATAACACAACTTTAATTAGACCACAAATGTTACTTTTTGGTTCTCTCATTCCTTTTGGAACATAATTCATTTTAAAACAGTGTTCTATGAAAGCGAGACGATACGATGATACACGATTCCTTCCGAATCGACGCGGTAACAAACACTCTCGGTTTCCTTAACCTTAATCAGAGTTTCAAAAATCATTTAAGATTCCAGATTTGACAGCAGAGATTAAAATCGATGGAATACAGATGCAAGTACAGCTTTTATTGTGAATGAAGATCGTATAGCAAATTGGACTCATGATTTTCTAGTGTATAATAATGTAAAAAAAAAAACAAAATCAAAAACAGCTAAAAAAAACTATTGTAAAGTATCAATTATCACCTCCCTAGAACACCGCGAAATCGATTGAAAACCCTTTTTAGTTATAATAATCTTAGTCACACTCATTTATATACACAATAAAATTTATTAACTACATTGCACGCGTCAAATAAATCTTACATAATATGTTTACATATCTAATAGGACACTGAAAACTTCATACATAAATATATGGAAATAGAGGATGCCTCGGAAAAAAACAATTATTGTTACATGCAGTGTTCAAAAATCTTTCTGTCACAAAAAAAAACCGTCACTTTTGACAACCTTTTTTTTAAACGTCTTTGTTGCCAGCCTATTGCGGCACGAAAGACGGCTTATTTTAACTCTAATAACTCTTAACGACACTACAAGCTACAATAAAATAAATAAACTACTCTGAAGAGAAAAATAAATAACGTAAAGTAGAAAAAGTTATAAAAAAAAGTGTTGCCATAATCAAGATCGTAGGATTGTTAATGAGATCATAACTGAGGCACCTCTGTTACTTTCTATATATAAACTTAAAATTTACATTAATTAATAAATGCGATTTCATTTATTGTTTACACATCTATTAGAACTAACATAATAAAGATTTAGCTGTAAGCCTTGTACTATTGTACATCTATCTCGTTCTAAATATTCCTCCTTTTGTTTTCTCCGCCTAAATAAAACCTCGAACTATTTTCGACTAAAACTCATTTGAGAGAACAATATTCTTTTTTAAATATATTTCTATCAATTGACAAAAGTCGAAACAAAGCTGGAACAGAAAAAAAAATGTAACCATTAGTTAATCAAACGAAAAATCCTTTACTAAATCAAATTTTGAAATGTAACTTTCTCAATATAGAAATAAATTGTTCTAAAAATTATTTCTCATTTCATTATCTGTATACAAGTTATGTCAAAATTCAAGTAGAAGATAGAGAGAAGGGACTGTGTTTTATATGAAGACCTTGATTTTATAGCTGACTACCAGCCTCACAATGAAACACATTGGAAGATGTCTCGGAAAATACTTTTTAGTGATACTATAGTTTGACCATCGTAAATGCCCCATAGTTCTCATCAATAGGTTTAATTCTTGCGATCCACCACGTTAACATTATTATAAACATGGCCGCTAGGCAATAGGGAAACGACCAATCAGCTGTTAGTGATTGGTCGTCCCCCTCCCGTGCGCCGCGGAACCTATAGGAAAATAGGCTTTAGGAAATATACAAGACCTTGTTAACGTGAACCAATCACACGTACGGATGACGTTCCATAGGCTCGTTCCATTGGTCAATCGCATAGTGCACTTGCATGAAACATTTTCCATAGACTAAAAAGTCCAATCTCTCTATCGTCTAGTTTTTAAAAACCGAATGCAAACGCTAGATAAGTAACTTCTGCCCAGCAGTTTGGTATTAAACCTTTTTATTGGACAATAATGTAAGTGATATCGGTGTTTAACTAAGAAATATGGGTATTTTACCCTATATGTTTAGGAATATAGTCTGTATATTTATCGATGTTTTTGTCTTAAAAGCTGAAACAACTCGTTTTAATCGCATTTTTGTATATTTTTAGCGTTTATCAATATTTTTAATCGACTTTATCCTTTGTCTGCATCCAGTTTTGGTAAATACATAGAAATATATTAGCAACGCAACACAATTCTATCAAAGAACTGTAGATAATCGCTTAAATCTGTACAGAAATCTATGTACATTAGAAGTCTAAACGAATATACATTATTGCAGTATATGTATAACTTATACACAAACTAGTGTACATTATGTATAAAATAAATTTGGTACAGTATGGTGATTATTTTGAAGCTTTTATAATAAACCAATAAGGACCAAAAACAAAAGTTTGCAACTTTGTGGAAAAGGAACAGCACTACCGTTTATAGCGCCATCTCATTCGCACAGTGTTGCCACTTAAAAAAAAAAACATTTTTTATCTAAACACAAAACAAACCACCAATACCAAACGAACACGAATTACAAACGAACTAACAGTCCAGCTAAATTAACACCCAAAAAATACTTCGAAACACCGTTAATGGGTTAAATTTCTATAAATAAATAAATCTAGTATATACAAAAGTTCTATATATCTAAGATATAAGTTTATCTGAGTGCTGTGTAGAGGTTCAGTACACTCTTGTTTTCTTTATGTGAGGGAGTTTTGGAGAATACGTTCCAAAAACGAAGCGTCTCGTCGCCGGCGCCGGTGACTATCGCCTCGCCGTCGGGTGACAGGGCGAGGTACAAGACGCGGTATGAATGGCCTGTTAATTTAGCCACCTGAGGAAAAATAAAAAACAACATAAGCAAACGCAGTCCATTTGATAAGAAAAATCTAAACAACGACCATTACTAACATATTTAATCACCAAATGCCTAGCCGTTGGATACAGCTGTCAATTGTAGATTTTTGACAGACTTTCTTTTTAAAACGTTTAAACCATTCTAGGATTTCTCCTGTATCGTGGGTGCGTTTACAAACATTTAAACTCACATACACAAACAGCCAGACCCGGAACAACTATCTGTAGGCCATACAAAAAATTGTGCCGTGCGGGGAGCGAACCCGCGACACGCAGCGCAGCAGTCGATCGGTCAGCCACTGCGCCAACCGTTTCGTCACCAGTAGTCAGTGGACCGAAAATCTGACGGCCATTCCTGACAAGGGGTATCGTATTATCCAGTACTAAATGGGTTGTTGAGGACACCTATGCCAGTCGCTCAATGTAAAATACAGGTTTAGCTGCATCCGGTTAGATTGGACGCCGACCCCAACAAGATTCGGAAAAGGCTAGGCAGATGATGAACCATGACTGGACAAGCCTAGTGAAAAAATACTACGGTTCAGTTTAAAGAAAAGAGCGGTCATATGACCCCAATTTTTTTATTTATTTTTTAAATGACCCCAATGAACCCTTAACAAAAGCTGTTTCTCTATTTAATACAATACACTTTTCACAGTTTTTTTGGTTTGAAACTAGCTTTCACCCGCGTGTTAGCTGATGTTACTATCAGAAATCAGAAATATTTATTTGTGAAACTATTTATTTCGGAAATTACCCCACAGGTATGTCATACATATAGTTTCCCATAAGTAATAGATTTTTTGCAATCGAATCAGGAGTTCCAAAGATTACCCCCTACATTCAAACTTACAAGCATACCGACTTTACTTCTTCTTAAAATAAATATAGAAACACAGAAGTGTAGGCACAAACCTGCGTCAACGACGGGTACTTCCAGACGAGGATCTGGTTCTGTGAGTAGCCGTGCGTTGATACCAGCTCGCTGGAATGCTTCGACCACGCCAGGTTGCACACTTGAGATCCTGTGGACAAAGACACCAAATTATCATATTATTAATATTATAAAAGCAAATGTATGTTAGGATGTATGTAAGTATGTTTGTTGCTCTTTCACTCAAAAACTACAGAATGGATTTTGATGAAACTTCACAATAACATAGCTTACATATCAAAATAACACATAGGCTACAATTCATAAAGATATATTGTTTATTTTATAACCACACGAGTGAAACCGCGGTGCGCAGCTAGTATCATAATATATTATTAGTTTGTAGAAATAACTTCTTAGACAACTGTGTAGTGTGTACTGGGTGCGGCGAAAACTTTGTACGGTTTAAATGAACTGAGCAATCTATCTAGTGCTTTTCGGATTCTACGTCTCGGAAAATGCAGAGGCATTTTGTACTTCCATAATGTTTGGGCCTTTCCACGAAATCATCGAAGGCTGGCAACAAAATCACCTTAAATATAAATAGTGATAGCTTAATGGTGTGACCTTCGGACTGCCAAGTAGTAGATCGCGAGTTCGAACCCTTTTTTTGCGGATGGGAAATCATCAAATAACTTTCCCCGCTCTGGGCGGATTGGGGGGGAGTATCAGACTTGCACTGAATAAAACCCACCCATATTCCTTCTATTGCCCTTTACGTTCTGAGGCCGCGGTATCTCTTTCGAACAATGCGGGTTGACCCCGGACCCTTGACATCTGATTTTCCAGATTCATGTGTGTATGTTGCCTACAGTCTACACTATAATATAGACAGTTAACCTACTATTAAAGACTTATGCTTAGATTAGAAGGGCCCGCCAGGGCCACCGCACAGCCGGGGATGCGGGTTGTTCGAAAGAGATACCGCGGCCCCGGAACATAAAAGGGAAGTTACAAACTCAAATCATTTATTTCAATTATACCGTTACAGGCACATTGGAGAGTCAAAATTAAAAAAAAAGATGAAGCTACAGTCCCAGTCACAAGGCATAACAACTTGTGAAAGTACCGTAATTGCCCATTCCAAAGCGTTGATCTCTATGGAGAAGAATGGGCAAAGGACCATGGGCAAAAATATATGAAGCCTGGGCTCACCCACCAACAGAGATGAGACCACTTTGAATATACTTGTAAAGCACTAAATATAAAGATTTTAACTCATTTTTGCGAAGAATCCATGGGGTTACTTTGCTATAAATATTTTTCTCCGACCATAATATTTAAATATAAAAACTAAAATTCTGCAAAAAGTAGTGCTGTTATGGCATTGTAGGTTTTGTTGTTGAACATCTTTAACTAGTTTTAATTCCAGGTTTAATGTATACATAAAAAATAAAACAGCTGCTAACAGATAAAATTGTTTTTATTAACATTTCAATCAACATCAATAATAATGTCGTCTAAATATCCTGCCGGTGGATTAAAATGTATGTGCCTGCCTAACCCTAGATACCATATTATTGAAATGGTATGGGCACAACTTCCTACTGTGCGTCTACCTGTTAGACACGAGCAGTAATACTGAGCGATGGCATCTCGACCCATTTCGTTTCTGTTAACCAGAATGTATACGTAATATGTACGTGCACGAACATGTCTTGACTGTATCCTTCCTCTTAATAGCCACACATTTTGGTGATGAATATTGCATGTTGCTAAATTATTTAATTCGTTTTCACGACATATTTCTATCGTATATAAACCATTGCGTAAATGTTCGCTGCAATATGATTTAGCAAGTTCGATTTGATATGACCCAAGCGATATCATGAAAATGTCATTTATTGTTAGCCGAGGGAAGTCTTCCAGCTGATTTGCTTCCAATGTAATAAATGCGGCTCTTTGTCTATTCAGGTTCCTCAGTTGTACATAATCGTTCAAAAGATTAGGTGTATGGAGCCTTTCATTGGCTATTCTTAATATTTCATTTGCATGTTCATTATCAACAGCTACCTTGTAAAATGCGTTAATAAGAGCGGCTGCAATTTTAAAGTCAACAAACAGATGCGGCAAGGCTCTATTAAAATAATCCTGTCGCAATAGTTTAAATCTATTTTTAAACTTCCCATTTACAGCTTCTACAACCCACCGACACAATGTTATTAATCTTGATTTGTTTGCTTGAACTGTGGTCAATTGAGTTTCGATTCTGTCTTTTGTCGGTGGGATGTGTGCCTCATATCCCAATGCCTGTAAGTTTGCTACGCTATCTCGAAAGCCCCTGTCTAAGATGAACACATCATTCCGGTGAAACATCCAGTGGAAAGGATTTTCCTCGTCGTTTAATATATTGTTCATAATTGATGCATCAGAATCCGTAGCCGCATACGGACCATAAACTTCGATAATGTAGCCGTCACTACATACCATCAGAAAAGGTTTCAAAAGGTTTTGAAACTTATGCAAGCTGTAAGTTTTTCTCTGAAATAAAAAGTTAGAGCTTTTTTCGATGTACATATAGGTGCCGTCAGCTATAACAATTGCTTTTGTATTTTCTTCGTTGCCAAACAAGCCTTTTGGTAATAGCAGGTTTCTTTGCAGTATGTTTTCTCGCGAAATATGGCCAATACCGAGGTGTCTGTTAACGAAGTCATTCATTAAACATTCTCTGGCTATTGCAAGTTTTCGTTCCAGTGTTCGGCGAGATATATTGAACAATGTTGACAACCTCTCGTTTGACTCTCCTGTTCTTAGTTTTGTCATATAGATACCGAGGACAGTCCGTGGACGATTACTTCTTTGTGCTAGAGACGGAGTCTCTTCCAAAATTCTATTGAATTGTTGCAAGTTAAGTCCAGTCCAAAAATATAAGTCATTATCCGTTAATGCAGCTTCTAATTCAAAATCTCTGGCCTTGGGTAATCGTTTTTACCAGCATATTAGTCATATCTGTGAGCTGACGTACATTAAAGTTATGCGTAACATTACAATTATCAATCAAAAAGTTCCAATTGTCGTTACCCATCAGATGTTCTTGGCAAACTCTTGCATTTTCAGGTATGTATAAGCGGTGCTCACAAAGAATATGTACTTTAATCGTAACTGGGATTCTAAGACGTTCTGCGTTAGGGCAGCCATTAAAAATACAACGGTAAGCAACATTTGGCGCTCTCACATAATCAGGAATAACGACTTGTTGTAGATCTTCTGCTTGTGGTGGTATTCCCGGCTCTTGTGGGCCTTGCGGTTCTTGTGGGCCTTGTGGTTCTTGTGGGCGTTGGGGTTCTTGTAAGCTTTCCGGTTGGACATCCTGACGTAGTGGCATTTCTGGTTCTTGTTGTCGAACTGCATTTTGCACTACTTGCCAACACCGATGGCATGTGGCTTGAATGTTGTTAAACGCAACCTAAAAAAAAGTAAAGACTATTTGAAAATAACATTCAATAAATAAAACACTTTCTTCATTCAATAAATAAAACAGTATTAAGATTGGTTCAGTAGTTCTCAAAATATGAGCAGATAGAATGACAGACAGACATTTTAAATACAGATTTATAACAGGTATATGTGCCGTATACAGGAAATGTGTACACTTACCTCGGTGAGCGCATTTTGTTGAATATATTCAGCATGCCGGGGTTGTCTTTCTGGTAAGTGTTCATCTAAAATATGCCGCCGTTGTCGCAAAACAGAACGTGGGCACAACACACAACGCCGTCCTTCGGTAGCCATTGCAAAAACAGGTAGGTAAATCAGTGTCCATAAACAGTCCAGGTCAAGTTAACAGGTTTAATATAATAAATAAATAGCGCACCAATACGTAAGCATAAACAGAGTCCAAAACAACAAGCTAGGGTCGCTAAATCACAGAACAAGAGAGGATACACGGAAACACAGCTAACAACGTGAGAATCACGAGTCGACTGATTGAGATTGAGAGAAGACGGGCGCCCGCGCAGGCATCTGGGAGGTGTGAAAGGGATGGAGAGTGTTGTAAATCACACGGGCGCAGGCGCATCTATTGTTTACCACTATTTTAAGCATTTTAAGAATGACTATATTGTTTCAATAAGTTTTACGACTCTAACAATAGTCTTTTTCTACAAAACCTATTTAGGTGCATATCTTTTTTCTGCAATGGAATTGAAGGTGGTGCCCATAGTAACAATTTTAGTACAAACAAAATCCTTTACAACGGCATATGCTATGACTCTGTTGGACACTGAGCCCAATTTGACTCATGGTCCTTTACAGTTATTTGATGATTTCCCATTCGGAAAAGAAAAAAGTTGAGAGGTGTCAAGGCACACCCGGATGGAAAGAATTTATTATTTATTATGTACAAAAAAGCCAAACACACTGAACAAAAATAATCGTCGCCACATCACACTGTTCAATGCCAAATAGAAAGACGAAACGAAAATAACTGGCTTTTTTTCTATGAGAGAGAGAGACAGACAGAGAAACTAGCGCACGCCGCACGGCTTACAACTATAGCAAAAAGTGTCGTTACGAGTTTTGCTCTTAATTTTTTCCGTCTAGCCCCCTTTCGCAACGCGCCGTAAGGAACTTCGTTAATGCTTAGGTTATACATACCAGTATCAACACACTGCATGGGCTGCGACGTGAGAGTGTTCCAGAACCGTATGCACCGGTCTGCGGTGCCGCCGCCCGACGCCAGCAAGCCGTGCTGGTGCGGGGACCACGCGATGGCCTTCACGGCAGCAACGTGCGCCGAGTACGTTTGTACAGGAGATGTGGAATGCTGGAATAGAAGAGGTCGGTTAGTAATTGAGGTAGACTTGCAAGCTGTCCGATTTGTAACCTTCAGTTTAGGGACGAAAGTTGAACATCAAATAGGGCGCTTTTATATTATGACATTTAAAATTTTACTAGCGAATCATGTACAGGGACTGAGCAATGACAAATGGTCAATTTTTCTGTTTTTTTTAAGGGTTTCGTACCCAAAGAGTAAAATGGGACCCTGTTACTAGGACTCCGCTGTCCGTCCGTCTGTCACCAGGTTGTATCTCCTGAACCGTGCCCACAGAACTAACATGTTATTTTGACGTTTTATAGGCCTCGCGCAAGTCCGACTAACACTTGGGAAATATTTTCCTAACTTTCTTTATGTTTTTGTGTGATGAATTGATGATCATAGATAAATGATGATCACAAATATCAATCATGAACTTTCAATTTAAAAAAAAAAACCTTTCATTTATGGAATCAATCAACTACAATCCTACGTTATCTCTATTTTAGTTTAAGCATAAAAGTTATCAGAATACAAATAAGGATAAGCAAATATCTGTCAGTAAACCGGTAAAATAATTAACTCGAAACAATAAAAGGCCAATCAGCCTACCTCATTCCCATAATAATATAATCAAAGCGGAAACAATAAAAACTATTCTTATCGCAATTAAAATACGTTAAATTTTGCGTATTACCGCAACTCTTATCACTATATCATTCCCATTTCACGTTCCCACAAAAACAATGGACTGATAATTATAGTAAATAAAATAGCGACCTGCCATAAAAAAAAAACACATAGGCCTACATGGGAACTTATGAAAGGTCAAGAAAAGGTGCACGGTTCGTTTTGGTCGTTTTCTATGGAGAAGAACCGGCAAGAAATTCCATGGTTACTCTTTTAAAATAGTAACCATGACTTCGCGTGGGTACAGTGTACATTACATACATTTAAACCTTCCTCTTGAATCACTCTATCTATTTAAAAAAACCGCATCAAAACGGGTTGCGTAGTTTTAAAGATATGGACAGACATAGATATGGACAGACTGACAGCGGGAAGCGACATTGTTTTATAACATGTAGTGAAGGAAATTTATTCTTTTATCATCAACTAGCTTTCGCCCGCGGCTTCGCTCGCGTTAAATTCGGTATAACACACCAAGCAGACCTGTAGTTTTTTCTCTTGCGCCTGATTGATTTGTAATAGCAACGCTAAGTTTTCCCTTTTCTTCCATCGTTCTCCCTCATATCCCACTTTTTTTTAATAAAAACTATGTCCGTCTCCTGGTTCCCAACTATCTCTGTACCAAAATTCATCAAAATCGGTTTAGCCATTAACGCGTGAAGAGGTAACAAACAAACAAACTCACTTTCGCTTTTATAATATTAGTAACCGAGGCAATTGATGATTGCCTCGGTGATGGAAAAACATCGTGAGGAAACCATCATGACTAAGGGAATAAGCAGATCATGCATAATAGAGACAAGAAAAATATGTATTATAAACAAACGATATAAATAAAATTGATATGGGACCACCTCAGAAGGGAACCATTTCGAACCAAAAAAAAAGAGTTTTGAAAAACGGTCCACAGTTAGCGGAGTGATCGGTGAACATACATAAAAAAACCCGGCGAATATAGAACTTCCTCCTTTTTTTAAGTTGGTTAAAAAAACACTGACACCATGTTAGGCCCTAAACAAACCACAAGATAAACAAAGAGAGATTCTTTTATTCCTACTACCGAGTAACCATTGTCTGTTAGTCACCTGCAGACTTAGCTAATTCTACTAATTAGGCGTAGTTAACATATTTTTTGCTACGAAATTGGGAATTTAAAACTCTATTTCATGGGTCATAAAGTACGTAGTTACATGAATTTAGTACTGACTCAACGACCTTTTAACAAGCGAATTACGTCAACCGCTTTATTGACCTACCTTTTGTAGCAATTTTCAGAATTCCTGTACATACATATATGTATGTACGTACAATCGTACATATATACATAAATGGGTCAAAATGATAAGAAATAATCATTATATTAAGGTGAAAGAGCCAAAGTAACTCGCGAAATTCATTTTTTTAGGGTTTTGTACCTCAAAAGGAAAAAAGGAAGCTTTTCAATCAATAGATTAAATAGAAAACTAAGTATGTATAAGTTAAACTATTATACCTGTAAATAAAACAATAGTTGATTTGCTTCAAACCTTAAATTACGCACAGACAGAAGATCTACTTGTTGTCTGCAAATAAACAGCTTACTTTACTTTTGTATAAGTTTTGGTACTCTAATTTACTTACTGTTCATTAATTTATTTTTAATAAGTATTAATTGCTCTTTATAGACTGACACACAGGTCCAACTTAGTTCTGGCAAATAAGGAACTGTGGTTTTTTAATTGTTTAGATGTTTTATTGTATATGTGCCCCTTTTTATAAATAAACGATTTATTATTATCCTTACTTCCTTACTAATATTATAAAAGCGAAAGTGAGTTTGTTTGTTTGTTACCTCTTCACGCTTTAATGGCTAAACCGATTTTGATGAATTTTGGTACAGAGATAGTTGGGAACCAGGAGACGGACATAGGCTAACTTTTTTGAAAAAAAAAGTGGGATGTGAGGGAGAAAGAGGGAAGAAAAGGGAAAACTTAGCGTTGCTATTACAAATCAATAAGGCGCAAGGGGAACTGTGTTAGCCCGAATTTAACGCGAGCGAAGCCGCGAGCGAACAAAAGCTAGTTGTTATATAATTCTATTTGAAATAATTTTGTTTTCCGTCTATTTGTCTGTCTATCAAGGCCCTTTATTTTAAAACTTTTTACCACTGCTAGCCAAATCCTAAGTAGTCCTAAGGGAGATGTCCAGCTCGTCCTACTATATCTTATTTTTGTTGGAACTGGCTCAGTTTATGTATTACACAATGATTGAGACGTTTTTTTTTAATTTTGTCTGTAAAAAAACCATTTTTAACAGTCTTCAATAACAGAGATTCAGTTCCCAACTAATAATTTCCTCAACAAAACGCTGCATGCACATCCTCTCACCAAAAAAAAAACTAATAGACAATATCCGTAGTTATCAACTTTTTTGCCACACTTACCATAGACCAAACGAAGAGTTTATTGTCATTGCCTCCGGACGCTAGCGACTGTCCGTCCGGCGACCATTTGAGTCCGCACACCTCTTGTCTGTGACCTTGGAGTACACGGGGAGCTTGTAACGCTGGAAATAAGCAAAATTTTTATGTTTAATATGACTCATGAAAGGTTAATAACCCTGTAACGTGTAGTGCAATTTGTCAACTTTAAATGACCTTGTCCAGGACATTTTTAGAGAACTCGTGAGGTACCTACAGTAAACGGCACGATGCGCTTGCGCTTTAAAGATTTGAATGCAACTGGGGTTAGCAATGATGCAGCCCACCGTACTACATCAGTTTTGTTTAGTACTGACGTTGGTTCTGGCAGTTTGTAGCTATAAAGCTCTTTCTAGCCAGTTATGGACCAAGAAGAGGTTACAAAAAGGACGTCAGAAGTTGCGACTATAGTTCAAAAGTTCATGGTGTAGCGCAGAAGTCACGTCAGTGGTAAAAAAACCAGCTAAAACCTAGTGTTCTATTGTAACTCAGTACTTTAATAATGGAGACATCAGGAAGGCATCGTCTTTTAATGTTGTGACGTTATAAAACCACTTTTAATCCTTCCCCCTTATCGTGAGGTTTTAGGATCCCCCACCCCTCAGAGGATACTCTCACACCTGATAACGTGTGTGCATTTTTAAAGCTAACAATAAAATGGAATTTAGAACCTCTTGACTAAAAACTTAACGCTTTACTATGTCGCGGGTCACAGTCATCATCAAATCGATAATCAAATTTCAATCGATTTTATAAATTCGTTAATTGACAATCGACAATTCGTTAATTGTTTTTCAGTCGAGCAGCAAAACGACTCGACATTGTAAACGGCCAGTCTCAACTATCAAAACAACCATAAACAAGGACTAATACGAGTAAAATCTTCTTAAACACATCTGTGAACAATGAACTTGTATTTACTAACAAGAGCATGCCAACATGGCGCACGGTACATGGGCACCAGCATGGGCCAACATAGGCCAGTTATCTTGATGCACCGTAAGTGCATGCGGAGAGGTAACTGTACGGTAGTATTATATTACGGAAGATGCTGGTTCTAGCTAGATCTTGTTCGGTTAGACAGGTCGGGTATACTTGTATTACCTTTATAGGAACGTATATGGGTGGAGTTTACTGCCAACGCAATCTTATAAGGCTTTGAACTTTTAAATGAATATTATATCATAATTAATAATATCTCGTTTTTATAGCTGTGCCTAGCGGTTTCACCCGATGCTCAGGCCCCTCTTATCACTTTGGGGTACGAAAAATAGATGTTTGCCGATTCTCAAACCTACGACCAACCCCGGTTAAAATCTTACAGGATGCAGCTGAATATATTAGTATTTTACATAACGACCCAGCGAGCTGAAGCGACTGAATATCTTCAGATAGACAGTCGCCACACAACCCTGATAGTAGACGACGACATATCAACCTATAATATACAAAACCAGTTTATACGGATCTCTCATCGTACGGAAATCTATGGTGTACGATTCGTAGTTGAGAGATCTGCATAAACTGGTAATACGATAAAAAAACACATTCAAAACATTGATATATTCCAGTCGCCATGTACTCGGTAGCTTTAACCATACTTAAAAAGCCTCAGTAAAATTAAAAAAAAAGTGATTTTACCGCACGAGCCACAAGACAAGAGGACACTTAATTTAATTAATCAAATTACCCAAATTTACCGCCAAAGAATACTTAAAACATTTTTCTTACGATCAAAGAACACGTTTATTAATTTACATTTCACTGCCAAATATATAAAACTTAAAAGACATACTCATCGTAGAAATGTTACCATAATGGAAGAATTGTGTGATTGATAAAGTGCATAACACACTGGCAGTTAAATAACTCCTTCTAAACGAATCTCTCAGTTGTAAGTGAATATTTACCAACAAGATCATTGTACGATTTATCTCGATACACCGTAAGTCCTTAACATGTCAGAAGTACCTACACAGTAAACACTGTACTTTACAATCGCGACCGTAAATATGTACACACATAGAGAAATTCGAGATTTAATAAATGACGAAATAGGCAACCTTTATGCCCGCCCTTCTTCAGCCTGCTTCACTTGAACACTGTTAACCACAATAGTTTGTTGTATAAGATTACGCCTGCACAGGGCACAGCACCTCATAATTTCAAAAGAAAATCGTTGCAGAGTGTTACCTTTTTTCTGCTCGTGATTGTACATGTCAAAGTAACTACACAGAGTACTAAGTATAACACCGCTGCATTATTGCATTGTCGTTGAACTCGCAATGTCGTGCGCGCAAGCCTTTGAGCTGCAACTCCAACGGGGTTTCGGAAATGTTTCTCAAACTTGGAAATTAATTGCGAGTCGGTATGATATCAGAATACCAACGTAATTTTCTCATTGCAGGGCAAAGTCCTTTTCTCGTACGATTTAAAAGTTGTGAAACTCGTTCAGAACAAAAAAGGTACTTAATAATAAAAATATTTTAATCAGTTTCGAATTCAGGAAAAATGTTTATGAATCCTGCTCTTTCCTATTACAGCAACTAAGTTTTAATGACAAGGAAAACGGTATATTTATTTATTTAAAGAAGAAGTTAACAGTAAAACCAAAACACTTATATTCTAAAATCACACTAATATTAAAAACAAATGACGTGTGCGCACTCCCGGGGGCGCAATGATATTTATATACGAAAGTAAAGTATATTTACAATTTCTGAGAAAACAACAAGCTGTAGATGATGACGCCATCAAGGATTTCAGTCAACAATTGCATTGCATTTTTTTGCGGATGGGAAATCATTAAATAACTTCCCCCGCTCTGGGCGGAGCGGGGGGGTGTCAGACTTGTACTGACTAAAACCGACCCATGTATTACCCTTCTATTACCTTTTATGTGCCGGGGCCGCGGTATCTATTTCGAACAACCCGCAACCCCGTGACTGCATTACATTCGATGGCTTTCTAGGGTGGTTATCGTAAGTTTTGGTGGCTCTTTTTATGTGCTCTCAAGTGGCTTGTATGTCTAACTTTGGCTCCAATTGCAAAACAGTCATGTCAGACCACCATTATTGATAATGTAAGGCAGCCAGAGCTGCTCAGCAGTTTACTGAACTGGGCCTATTTGACATAACCGTGAAACAATATTTTTTTAATGCAGGCAATATAGTTTTTTTTTTATGTTGTGTGTGTGTGTTATTTTTTCACACACAAGGGTGTGAGCGAAATAAACATGTTTATTCTTTATTTCTTCTTTTAAATAATGTTATAACTCACTTCAATCTTTATAATTATTTTTCTTTCGAATCATAATAAGAGATAAACCCTGTACGGTCTGGTTAAATGTTTAATCTTAACTAAACTTTGACAACCACAGCTCTAATCGCAAGTAACTAACCGGGCGGGTACTTGTGAGCTGTCCTACCCTTTGTCTGAACCGTCTGTCTCTGGCTAGAGCTTTGTTAGCTGGCGCTATAGTTAAATTTAACTATGGCGGTAAAACATTATAGGTGTCCGCCATTAGCTTTTACTAGTAGACCAGTAAAGTTGGGCCCAATTGATGGCAATAGGCTCGTCCCGTATTATATGGGACTTAAAAAAACATAATTGGCGAAATGTGGGTGTACCTACAGCTCTGCCTAACTCGAGGGATTGCAGGTGTGACGTCATATTATCCTTACTTAATTATTATAAAAGTGAAAGAGAATTTGTTTGTTATGTCTTCACGCCGAAATGGCCAAACCGATTTTGATGAATTTTGGTGCAGTTTGTTGGGACCCTGGAGACGGACAAGGCTAAAAAGTGTGAAACTGAGAAAAGGGGGAGTAAGAGGGAAGAAAAGGGGAAGAAAGGGGAGAGAAAGTTTTTTTTCGATCATCATCATTAGACGCGGGTTAAAGTTAGCGTTAGCCCAAAGTAACTATGCCACGCGGACGAAGTCGCGGACGGAAGCTAGTAATGTTATAAATATACTACTTACGTGGTGTCCTCGTATCTCTTTGTTGTATATGTCTATCCCTGGAGCCGGAGCTCAGGATATCTCCGTTCCACGCCAGGGCACCCACCCTAGCGACGTGACCTTGCAGTTTGGTGACCTGTGGAATTTTAATATTTAGTTATTTGGATGATTGACGTTAGTCAGAAAGAGTTTGCAAAACAATGAAGTCAAGAAAATCTTTAATAATTCTAAGCATGCTGTTACATGAACTGCAAATTAAGACATTTAAATATTTATCAGCAACTTATAATATTACCATAAGTCTAGATAAAATCCCTGAAAGACTACGTAGTCATTTTTAGGGATTCGCACCGCAAAAAGAAAAACAAACCCAACTCTCATTAGATCTTTTGTTGTCAGTCTGTGGTCCCTTAGAGCTGTAGAGAAATCACATCTCTAAGTCTACACAGTCAAAAGATATAGCCATTTATGTCGCAAGGTTGTACGAAAACCCTCCTTGTGCCAGTCCTAATCGCACTTGTCCGGTTTTTTTTGGGCCTTTTGACCTCAATCTTGTCCTGCGGGCAGAGATGACGCCAACAATGGGACGAGCGAACCCGAAAAAAACCTATTAACTCGTGACGTGCCTTGAATAGATCCGGGCTATATGAACTCAGGGAGACAGACGCAGACAGGGACAGACTGATATAAATAGTGATACTGCTATCCTTGAAACATCTAAAGCTCGCTTCAAATAAATCTATGCGACATTGACGAATGGACCCATCAGTCTTGACAATTTAACTTTACTGAACGAGAATATCCAACAATTCAAACATAAGTAACTTTGCCTAGAAAATGTTAAGATCAGAAGCAATATCCTAGAAAATACATCTAGATATAAATTACGCCAGGAGCGTAGGCAGTCTTCTAATAAAACTTATGCATCCGTGTCTCAAGTCTACGTAGATTGCGGATGCATAATTTATTGAACAAGCTCAAACTGGTTAGTTCAACTGATTGCTGATTAGTCATTCAGCGATGAAGACCATAATTTTATCAATTAACTACAGTCACACTTGATACACAGCACACAAATTTATTGTATTGCTACTTAATGTTCTTTAAATAATAAAAGAAAAATTCTCACATAAATTCGTCTAAAATCATTTGAATAAAATAATGCTGTTCATTTGATTCTGTCTCGTCAACTTTAAATATCTCACTAGAGTGATAAAATGCACCAATTCGTTCATATAATACAGAGCTGTTTAAGTCTGATTTCTAGTTTTCTATATGCATAGAGGCTTCGAAAGTACCGTTCGATTGATCGAAGTCCTAAGGGCAAAGAGTGCATTCGTGCGGTGCCTTCAATAGATACGTGCTAGCATTAATATTGATTTAATGATACTTTCTGACATTCAGATAGCCGATCACTTACATTGTATTGACACAATGATGATGGTGATGATTACGTACAAAGTCACAACTTGCGCGGGTAAAGTGCAGTGATATTGCAATTATTATGACAGCGATAAACTCATTCTAATACCAATATTGACAACTTTTGCTTGACAAGAAGCACTAAGCACATAAGTACCCAATAAATCTGTCCTACTCATTAGTGGTCATTTGAATTTCGAAAGCTGAAACCAATAAGCAACTTACAAAAAAAAAATCCTAGCTCTATGGTTTTTTTTAGTTGTGTGTAACCTTACCTCCTTATTAACGGCAACATCCCAAACGCTGATATGTCCCTTCTGCGTCCCAACAGCGACCAAATGCCCCCGTTCACTCCACGCGACTGACGTCACAGCATTGCCTTCGGAGGACAGGTCGCAAAGCCGCGTCACCTGGCAAACAACAGATAGTTGCTAACACCGCGGGAAATGGACACCAAATATTTGCACACTATACGGGTTAATGCCTTAGTAAGTAGTTTTAAGGAGCAGTAAAAAATTAAGTCGTCAAGAGTGCAAATATGCAAGGCATGATAAATATAAAGTGTGGTTTGCACATAGGTTATATAATATTTCGCATCACTGCTGCCAGCATGCTGGGTTCTGCTTGACATGGCCATTCTTTTGTTAAATCATAGAAAGTAAAAGAAAGAAGAGGAGATAAATTTAAATAAAGGAATAATGGGGAAAGTAAGAGCAATTTCTACATCAAAAATTAAAAAAATTACAGTAATTAAAAAAAAATGTAATGAGAAAGAAATTCGAGCTGATGATTTAGGGTCAAATGATTGATAAAGTCTCGCTCGGCTTTAGCTTGATTTAGAAAACAGTAGTTGGTGGAGACGTCGCGTATTGTTAAGAGGTTCCTCTCTCAAGAGCCGTGACAACCGGTAACTCGGACCCTCTTCCCGAAGCTGGTGGCCTACTATTTTTATGTATTACTAGCTTTTGCCCGCGGCTTCGCTCGCGTTAAATTCGGTATAACACAGTACCTGCTACCTGCAGTTTTTGCTCTTGCGCCTTATTGATTTGTAATAGCAACGCTAAGTTTTCCCTTTTCTTCCCTCGTTCTCCCTCATATCCCACTTTTTTTTTTAATAAAAATTAGCCTATGTCCGTCTCCTGGTTCCCAACTATCTCTGTACCAAAATTCATCAAAATCGGTTTAGCCATTAAAGCGTGAAGAGGTAACAAACAAACAAACAAACAAACAAACTCACTTTCGCTTTTATAATATTAGTAAGGATTGTTTTAACGAATATGTGAATAAATAATTCATAATTCAATTTGTCATTTGTTTTTTTTTTTTCATTCTTTTATTTCACTTTCCAGTGCGAGTCAAATAATTCCTTTTTCTCTTTTTATAAAGTCACAAGGCTTGATGATGGTACCATATAGGTAGTTAGCATCAAGCCGTACAACCATAGAAAAATAGCGCAATAATTGTAGATGACAAGTGAAGAAAATTTCATTTTTATGGTTCTTGTCACACTCCTGCGCATTTAAGTTTCTAGCCACAAGATAATTCGATAGAGGTGTACTCGAGCAATCTCGTGCACGAAACCATAAGCCCCTTAGAATGACTGAATAAGGTAACAAATGAAGCAGTAATGTATAGCGGGTCCATCAACCCACAGATTATGAAAACGCCGCGAGGTTCAAGAGCACTCGTATCTTGAATCTAGTAAAACACGCGCATTTCATTATATGTTTGCTGCATGCAATCAAAAACACGTCTCTTTAATACAGAAATACGTTTTATTTTCACGTTAGAAGTGTCTTGTTTTCCTTATAGCAAATGATTGACATTAATGAGTGTTTGCTATGCTTCTTTCTGAACAAATTCCTGAGAAGCTTTTAGATTTTTTGCCAGTCTTTACTTCTTCATCATTAGTAAAAACCAATTGCAGTTGACAGCTAAACACACATGGCGAAGCTAGGTCTCATAAACCGCAAATATTAGCCTAAATCGTAAATAATCTCGTGAGAACACCACCGAGCATTTCTAGCTTTTATCAAATTCTAGAATGATCTTCCTAAGAGTGCAACTAGACTGTGGTCTGTTGATGACATCGTAAAATTCTTGATATATGATACTTAATACGTGGTGACATTTTTAGTAGCGATCAGTATCGACAGCCCGAGTTCAATCCACCGCGTTCTGGTTGCACCTTTATATATCAGTAGTGTTACATATTTGTTTCGAGTCGCCAGTATTTTCATTTAAGGACACTGCTTACCCGAAGAAGTTACACAAACACATATTCAGCTCAGGTCGAATGATAACCTTACGCTTTGCGTTTGATTTTTTTGACCATCGCGTTTGGACCTCGTAACCATTTTAGCCAAACAGACTTTTCCCGAATCTTCATCTACACATATTCAATCTACTATGCTAAATAAGACCGGCCCCACAGCGCAGCATTTCTAGAATAGTAATTTCTATTTTTTTTAAGTTCTAGAATCAAATTCTCTCCTCACCTGACTAGTACAAGCACTCCATAAATAAACGCAGCTTCCGAGCCCCACACTGAGCACATTCTGCGCAGACCAATCCACCAGGTTGAGGTAGAAATCATCCTGCAGCTCAGGTGCATCCAGCACTTTGAACGGGATCCTCGATATTTTACGAGTGGCCTTCCTGGGAGATCGCAGCAACTTCTCCGACTTTGCTGATATTGGGGACAGGCTGTATGGTGATGGGTCTATGTTTTCCTGTAAAAAAGAAAAGGGTTTAAATGGTGAAAGAAAACACGCAAGCATATCTAGTTACATATAAATATAATAAACTTCATTCTCCGATTTTCCTTTAATAAAGATGGATAAATAATGGTCGCAAGGCTTTCTCATTTAAGCAAAAGATATTAATACTGTTGAAAACAGCCAAAAAATCACATTGTAAACTAATTCTTAGAACGGCTTCAAATAAAATACATTTATTTACAAGTACTTGCAGATTTTAATATACGAATAAATGAGCAACTCCATGTAGCAAAACCTGTTTATTGTAACCATGTGGAATTACGTTCCGAAAAATTAAAAAAACACAGAGCTAGACATAAAAACTGACATAAACTGAGGAAATTTACGAAAAGATGCAAGATTCAACGTAGTTAATAATTATAATAATCGTTTTCTAATAACAAGTTTGATTCGAAGCAATAATAACTAAACATAGATAAAGTTTTTATAAGGTGGTATCAACATTACAAAGAACAGTAGTCAATAAACAGCCATTACGAAAAGCTGTCTATCTTGACAATCTCATTATAAAGGTTATAAAAAATCTCATTACAGATACAATAGATAAAGATTTCTGTATAAACCTTCAAAAAAATTACAAGTCATTTCAAGTCAAATAATAATTAAACTGCCAACTAAACTTGGTCAAAGAACATAAACTAAAAAGAACATATTTGTCATAAGAATAAAAATATGAGACGGTGTTAAAGTTATAAATGTTGCTGCAGTCATTAGCTATACAACAGTCGTAAAACAGAAACATGCGAGCACTATAGATGATGATGATGATTATACAAAAACTATTGACAAATTGAATTTGCTAATTTCAACACTACATGCTAGACATGCTAGTGGCAAACAATATATTTTGATGAATCCTAATCTACACAAAAAAATAATAAAATACAAGACGCATGCACACGAAACAATCGCCACGAGAGGTAAAAGATCTGTAAATTAAGCATGACGAAACTCGCAAAAAAAGCTTATGACCTAACAATAAAAAAACCTACCTAGACTTTATTACGACTATTTTTAAAGTCTCTGTAAATCTAGACTCGAATGCAAAAATATTCAAATTGGTTTATGCAAAACCGCTTTTGGGCCGTCTGGAAATGTAGATAAACGAGCCGATTAGGAAAGAGTTCACGAAAAAATTAAAGCTCTTACAAGGAAATAAATTGAAACCTCCTGAAGCATAACACAGGCCTTGAAAGTTCGCCCACCCAGAGCCTTTTGTCAGAAACGGGCGAATAAAAAGACGCTGAAAAAAAAAACGCAATAAACTTAACGTGTATCTGTCTGATAGCGTCTCGATTTGTCAGCGATTTTTTTACGGCACGATTTCAATTAATCATTAAAATAATTCCTATACAGCGCATTTTGATTGGACTTATTGACGACCGGAATTAGAACCACCTGATGATATATCTGCTACTGCTAAGATTCGTCTATCGAACATAACGAACACTAAAGATTAATATCTTTAGGTATCTACGCTTACACTTATAATAGCAAACACAGTAATTCGTCAAGACCGTCTGTTTGAGAGGAACAATTATTTACAGAGATATAAAACTTGCATTTATTTTGTTTATTGCCGCCTCAAATGACAAGTATGTTGACATATTTAATGTGAATTTTCGCACCGACAAACGTCGCGTGAAATTCTAAGTATTCTACTGCAAAAAAGTGCAGAATTTCGTTAAACTCACGGCAGTTCAGTGTCCGTGAACTCGTTTTTATTACGGACTCCTAAGTAATCTAGATGAATAACACCTTCATAAAGAAACTCAAATTTCCTGAGACATAACGTGGGTCGCCATTACCATATGTGTATTTTGGGGCTGATAATAATCCTTTTATTGTTGCAGCATAGAATTTGGCCGTGTGGGTGGAAGATATTGGTAGTTTCTCGGGCGCGAACGGAGCCATATTTAAGTTAAAGGAAACAACAACAAAAGGAAGTGTCGCGACCACTTCGGACATTTTACTGTAATGTAATTCAGATGGGAACACAACTGGGCTGTGACGCCTACGTCAACGAAAAACATAAGGTGTACAAACGCAAAGGGACAATAAACATGAATGTTTAAAGTCAAGCGCACCCAATAAATCGCTGATAAAGGGAAGATTTACATGTAATACTACGAGATAACGCATACGACACCGTTGCTTCGCCGCGATTTTGGTTTTCAATCAATGATGTACGAGAATAGCAGCAGAGCTAAGACAACAAATCTTTTCACGCGCGGCTGAATCATGAATGAATCAAAATACTAACGGAACAGTTGGAGTAAGATTGAAAGTGCATCGAGACATGCACGATGATTAATTCGCAAGTGCCACTTAAGGAGATATTGACTTACTAGATGCCCCGCCCCCGAATGGTCATCGACATAATGACCTTGGTGTTCCAAATTAGATGCATAATCGTATTAAATAAGACGTAAATCTTCTGCAGCAAGTTGCAACAGGTTTCAAGAAACAAAAAACAGGTGTGTCAGCTGTGATTCGAAATGATAGTATGAAAAGTAGCAATGCTGCCTGGTTGATATGAGCGCGATGCGAATGGCATGGGAAAAGATAGAGTATTTTTAGCCTTTCTGCGTTGACATCACGTTTGGTCTAGACTAGACTGCATGTTAGATAGCAATCGTGTACCAACGACCTCGCTACCGACGCATCAACTCCCTAACGCAGTTACCAGATGTACCTACTGCACTGTGAATAAATGTAACACACAAATTTTTCTATTTCAGAAGCTTAACAAATTTTGTGATTAAAATTAGATCGAATTTGTTTTTAGTGACAATAAAATAAAACCTGTATTTAACAAATCAAAGTATATCTTTACTACTAACCAAATGAAAATCGATGCTTTTAAAGATCAATCTCTTTGAATCAATTGTACTTTGATTGGGTTAATGGAAGCCTCTTATAGAGATCGAGTAACGGCAATCATTACCTACAATTCAAATAGTGCGTGACTAAGTATCGAAACCTTAGAGGTACCTTTTATAACAACAAAGAGCAAACGTTTTTTAACAACTTCAGCTTCACTAATGCTGTTTTGATTACGCGAATTACTGATATTTTTTACGCAATCAACCACCAAATTGTCGGCGATACCAGTGGTCACGTCATACCGTAATAAATAGACGTTTACTTAACTACCAAAGCTACACGTTTTGTAAGTCAACAACACCTCAAGAGGCTACTTAATGTGGTATAAAAAATATTTAAAGTGTACTTAACATCCTTCACGCACCAACGGCCGACTAACTAAGGAACGTTTAGTAATTATAACGGCGAGAAAATTTTAGGTAGCGTGAGTTGGTTCGCTTTGTAAGCAACTTGGTGATCCCAAATCGTCCACTTCCTCGATCTACAATTGGCTTATTCAAAAGCAAACAGAAAAAAACTTCGTAACAATGGACCGTACAATTGTCCACAATAGACGTCTGTCTGGTCTAGCTCAAGATCAAAAAGACATAACATCGATGTAGCTAATCGAATTGTAACTGCAAAAAGCGCAGCGTCCAATCAAAGATTGATAAAAACAGATATGAACACTAATCTAGGCGAGCGAAACTAAATTGTATTAGATACTAATGATACAGGAGCCGAGTATACAGGTAAATGAAAAATTTCAATCTAGCCTAAACCACAATGATGTAAGATGAATGAGCAATCAGAAACGCAAGTTTGTTAACCTCAGACATCAGACGCATAAAAAGCTAGAAATCCAGCAGTGACTAGATCGTAGATAGCAGATTGATTGGTTCTATAAATGAAGTACAATTGTGACCTGTGGCAGTTCCGTAAACAGGTCACGTCGTACGCAATGCAATAAAACAACCACTGCAGAAGCAAGACGAATGTGTAGATTTTCAGCGAACACTAAATAATACGAGGAGAATACAAATTAAAAACACGGAACTAAGCTTTTATTACAGAAAACTTGAATCGCAAAACCAGCCTTAGCACGTTTGACGTATTTTTCCAGCAGACTTTCTGATTTTTTTCAATTCTGACTGACCAAGATTTCTAATAAAAAGGCGATTAACTCTTTGTTTCCCGATATTGCGTAATCTCAACTCGGATCATCAAATGTACCAGGAATGCGAATAAAAAACCGCCAAAGCTCCGATGCGGTTACAACATCAGCCTGCCAGCATTTCTTTTCTATTTTCACGGTTGCAATGAAGGTTCAAAGACACTAGCCATCTAACCAGTGAACAGAAACGTTCTATTTTAGTAACATATTTATAACTACGGAACCAATCAGGTTAATGTAGGGATAGTAAGTAATCCCCAGATGGAAATAAACGTACAGGAGTTCGTCGGCAAACGGCAACACATTCTCCGAGTCGGTTCGCAAATAGATTCATTAAACGATATACAGATACCATGGATCTCAAGAAACTCATCGTTGGATCGACATCGATTGATTTAGCACTGTCAACACAAGTAACCCTACCGGGCCTCGATCGCAAAAAGCCTCTGTTTGCACAAGTCCTTATGTCAATATGTAGTTTGGAAAAAAATTAAGGCCAAGTAGAGGCCTCACGCGAAATTCCCTCGCGTAGGTACCAGTAGACTTTGTTGTTTCTGCAAACAAACCAGTGAGTGAACACGGATGCCCACTTCTGGTGACCGGTTCAATGGCTGTTGAGGGCACGGGAGCCGCTTGCGCGCATGCGCACTATTAGCCAGACAAAAGACTGAACCTTTTAGAATAATTCAAAACATGTTTGTTGAAAATATAATGACTGTTTTTTGCAGTTTTATAACTCTCAAATTGAGGCAGTTATTAAATTTTATTTTCTGCTGCAATTTAATCTTTAATCTAAAGGATACGATGTCATTTTTTCTCTTTGCTGCTCAACTAACAATAGCACCAAACGAACGTCGTACCTATAATATCAAAGGCCAAACCTAGGTATAGATACATAATACCTAGCGAGCCAATAATGGACGCATCACATTCTATTGTAATGATACATCGTTCGAGTCGTGTGATGTGTCAGTCACCAGTGTTGTCGCATTTGGAAACTAAACTTGTCCCGTATCAGATAACTATTTGAACATCTGCATTATGATTAGCATGTTGTTAGTGTCAATCAGTGCTTTCGTATCAATGCTCGATGACAAAAAAAGAGCAAGTAGGTGCCGGCAACCAACTCGGATTCAAGGTTGCCAGTATCTATATCTCCGAGCTGATCATAAAAAATAATTCTGATATAATTAACGAGAAATTCATATCGAAATGTCTCGAAATTAAAAGAGCACCCACACAATGATCCCGAGACGTGACTCTGCAGCAATTCGGGAGGACAATCTAAGACATGATCTAGATTGTAACAACACTACGGCAGCCGATCGACGTGTGTCCAAAAACAACTACAAAGAAATCGATTTCATGCAGTTGGATAAAAAGTTTAAAGAAAAAAATGCATTCATACAAACTGGCATAGCAAAACTTACGATTCATCCCCTGCCAATGAACTCAAGTCTAGACTAAAGTTTGTATCTAATCAGACTTGTCTCTGTTGAAAAAACTTTATAATAACGATTTGATGAGCAAATACGCAATCCTTATGTTGTATTACTTAGAAATGTTTTTATGGCTGACCATTTTAAACTATGTATTACTTTGCAAATCCTAACTCTAATGTATCTGACTGTTTTAAATTATTACTGGCGTGCATCAATCGTGCGGCTCAAGCTAATTGTTTTCACATTAGTTTTTATTACAAAATAATAGTGACGAGTGAATTATAAATCGAAACTTCACTTTTTAGGAGATTCGTATTTATTCGGCTACTTCCGTGACCGTGTTTAATTCAAACTTACTATAATCTTTCTTAGTTACAAGGATAGACGAATTGATTATTTTAGCGTGAACTGATAGAATTAATAACATTTCTATTTTCTGTTGATGTGTTGCTAAAAGAGGCTTTATAATAATGGTCGCTCGAGTCGGTCGGTTAAGCTGCGGTTGCCTAGGTTGGTCGGAGGATGGGTAAGCACCCGTCACAAACTGAGTTTTCTCCATGCCTCGGAAAGCACGATAGCGCACCGGCTATAAAAATGCCAAAGATATAAAAATGACAACCGGGATCACCATCCCGGTTGTCATTTTAATATGTTTGGCAGTTGATTAGGTTGCCAGTGGTCCGAAAGTCAATGACATTGTCTATGACAACAAATTTGTTTGACGACACGGTTGGAGCAGTGGCTGAGCGATGGACTGCTGCACTGCGTGTCGCGGGTTCGATTCCCGCACGGAACAAATATTTGTACGGCTTATAGGTAGCTGTTCCGGGTCTGGGCTGTTTATGTGTGTGAGTTTAAATGTTTGTCAACGCAACGCACCCACGATACAGGCGAAATCATAGAGAGGGGCAACATTTTGTTTTTTTAAAAGAGAAAAGTCTTACCAAGGGTATCATTTACCCAATACTAAATGGGTTGTACAGATCAGATCAGTCAGTTGCATCCGGTTAGACTAGAAGCTGACTTCAATATAGTTGGGTAAAGGCTAGGCAGATGATGATGTTGCTAAAACATTGGTATCAAAAACCGATTTCAGTCGCAGCTAGTTTTTGCATCATAACCTGGATTTTGTGCGTTGATAATTTTGATCTCGGACGTGTCTTAGCCTAGAACATTTTGATAACGGAAAAAAAATCGTGATACTATCGGATCGACGAACCTACACACGCATCATTGAAATGCACAAGCGCAAAATCTGTAAATTGCAAAGCGTCTAGACTTTTATCTATCCATTCAAGGCCTTAGTAACAAAAGTGTAAGATGTGGTTGAGAAGGCTGCGACTTGCGATTAGTCGCGCCTGTGAATCATCTAGCATGTCGATTGTTTCTATATAATTGCAATCGTTACTGAAGTAGGCGCGCAATTCAGATCTGCGTGTGTGATTGATTCATTACATTTCTTTTGGTCTTGGCCGTTTAAGCAGAATCATAATAGGTCAATAATATAAATTATGTTACTATTCGTAAAATGGTCACAAAGTTACAATCCTACTTTATATTATAAAATGTATATGTTTGTTACTATTTCACGTAAAAACGGCTGAACGGATTTTGATGAAATTTTGCACAGAGGTAGCTTATAGTCTGGAATAACACATAGGATAATTTTATTTTCGATCATCAAGCGGGCGAAGCCACGGGCGCCAGCTAGTTCACAATATTAACTGCATCTTTGACCATTGTAAGAATTTTAACGTAACTCATATTATTATCCTATTACAATTCTGCTTAAGTGGCCATTTTAGCCTCTGTTCTGTTGTTTTGATGAGTCAGCAGCGGATAATAGGAAAATTGAAATTTTTATATATAAAATAAAATAAATAATAAATAAATAAATATCTTGGGACAACTCACACACGGCTATCTGATCCCAAGCTAAGCAGAGCTTGTGTTATGGTAACCAGACAACTGATATACATACTTATATAGTTTATAAATACATACATATTATATATAAATCACACCCAGACACAGAACGAACAATCATGCTCATCACACAGTTTGTCCTGGGTGGGAATCGAACCCACGACCTCCGGCTCAGCAGTCAGGGCCACTAACCACTAGACCAACAGGCCCGTCAAATAATCTGGGGAACCTCTTTATTTCTACTCCCTTGCCATTATATCTATTTATTAGGGATCGGTGCAGCCTCTTTTTCGATACTAAAACTAGTCATCATCTCATCTCACGTGTCACACCTTTTAGAGCCATATCATCTTTCACACCGTACATAGTCTTATAGGCTTCGACGTTTATACCAACGGCTACCACATTATTGAAGTAGAATTACTTTAAGGGAATTTATAATAATTACGCATTGACGGGGCATATCAAATGTGGCTCGTGTGTCATAACGGTTTAATATATAGTGATTTGCTAGTTTTTCCTGTTTCGACTTTTATGTTAGAAAAGCTTTTAGTTATTCAAAAACACTGAAATGTTTATAGTGAAAACATTACACTAAAATTTTATTTTTATTTTTCATCACGATTAGAAACAAGATCGTTTAGCCTTAAGTCGTGACTCGACGACAGGTTTAACAGTGGAGTCTGAACATAATGACGAAGATCATCTTTTTTCTAAAGAAATGATGGATGCATCTGTGTTTCTTGTAATGGACTGTAAAACGAATTAATAACTTGTATTAGCAGATCACAAGAGGCAGCAAAGATATGCACACTAAAAACAAATCAATTTAGAATTGCTACAGAAACAATTGATTGCCATTTTAATAGCTGATCAATTTTATTGTCTATTCTCAACATTTTTACACCTGGTAACATCTGATGATGGAATTAGACGCAATAAAATTACAGACCGAATCGTAATAACGACACACTCTAATGTAGTATAGGAGCTGTGGCATATTGTTGCAAAATATAGTCGCAGGGATCCTAAATCGCGTGTAACGATACCATTCGTGATCTTGCATTTATGGAGGAGTGTGAAATTTCTAGATCCATCGAGAATATCTTCTCATGTGAAACGGAACAAATCATGAGAATTATTGCCCAGGCTTTGGTATGCTATGATATCTGCACATTATAACAACTAACTTTTAGGTTAGTTGGAGATCACTTGTTTCTTGATCATTCTTCTAGACGGCAAGTCAGAGGGCGGCTCTGGGCGGAATAAAATATCCACGACACGAAATAGAAGATTGAAAATTATGCTTGTCATAATTATCGTAGTGTGATGATGTCTCAAACTTTCATACAAATTAAGGAACTTCACAGAGCAAAATGTTTCCCACATTCCAAAGTCATGCATAGCAATCAAAATTGCAAATACGCATTAGCTAAGACTGACAAGCTTGAATTTTTAAAGAGCTCACTTATTATTCACCGTCTTCACCAAATTCAACATGTGCAGAGCGGCAAAAATTTATATGGAGACGCATCAAGAATTGAATCAAAATAACAATGCATTTTTTTTAAACAGCATTTGTATTCTGTGCATAATGCAAGGATAATACAGTGGGAGGGTACAACAAGACAGATTTAGAAATTCATGCGAGGTTTTAATGTGTTTTTTCTGTGATCTATGGTCAACATAGACAATAATTTTTCCTTTTACTGAATGGGCATTAAGTTGTTTCGATTTCGGCCACGTGCAGATTTTGATGATCGCCGAATTTCACTTAAAAAATGCACGACCACTGACGCGTTCACACGATGAATATTTAATTTTGTATTCTTAATAAAAAATAATTCCACTTGTCCGTTTTGTCACGAAAGAGCAATAATCTGTAATAAAATAGAATTTACCGACTCCATAACTAAATACCAAAAACAATTTTTGAAGTTTCTTTTTTTTTATCCAACCTGTTGACAGCGGGGTTGCGCGCGCAGCAACCGGGTCGTGCATGACCATCATCACTCCGTACGAGCTGACAAGCCACTAATGCACGAAGATAAAAACTGTTTACACGATTCCTTTTTTTTCTGTTGGATTAAGATAGCTTAATAGAAATTGTTTATTTAGCAAAACGTGGAATGAGAGTTTTTTAAGTGCGATGGTGGGTTTTTTGCCGTGCCACAAACGGTCTTGACAACCTGAACTAAACATGCAGTCATCGTTATCTGTATTTATAAGTTATGCTGTAGATAAATTGGGAACTTTGACAACTTGCCACTGTTTGGACGATAATAAATTCTTAATATTGACATGATCTATTCAAATCACAGTGATATATTGATAACTAGCTGTGCCCCACGGTTTTAACCGCGGTAAAAGACCTTGAATTATTAGATCATCCCACGGGAACATCGCATTTTTCTTGGATCAAAAGTGTAAAATTCAGAATACAAGCTATCTTAATAACTTTATCCAAATCTGTTTGAGCGTGAAGGAGTAACAAAAACACACTTTCGCCATTATTATATTAGTGTGATAACAAAAACCTGCATTCTGTACACGCAAAACCACCGTGCATGCATCACGAATATGACCCATCAAAAGCATGAACCTCCTATTTCCATATTTAAAAGAGCTTTATTGTGACTTGCCAACGCTAATGTGTCGCTTAGGAAACATTAATTTTCTTTTAAATGCCATATTTATCTAAACGACACCTAAGTCTACAAAACACCATTTAACGTCTGGCTGTTAAATTTCAATAAATTATTATTTTGGGTCGTTGTCACTGCGTGATGTCAGGGACAGACAGACAGATCAGTGATTGGACAAAAACAAAAATAGTTGCACACACAAAAAGAAACAATGGCATTGTATCGCCAATGTAATGGCCGGGGAAAAAACTATGCAGAAGGATAAATATTTAAAAAAGTCACTAAATATCATTTACATGGTAGAAAGAGAATAAAAAAACCGGTCAAGAGCGAGTCAGACTCGCGGACCGAGAGTTCCGTACAAACTTGCGACCTAAACAGCCATCTTTTAACTACGTAGACTTAGAGGGTTGATTTTATTTTTATCACAGCAAAAAGGGACCACAGAGTTGAGTATATGGTTTTAATTTCAACTCGATACCTTCACGCGTTCCCGAGATAAATGGTCTGGACAGACACACAAACAGACAGACAGACATACAGACAGACAAGAAAGTGATCTAATAAGGGTTCGGTTTTTTCCTTTTTTTTTTTTATTTTTTTTTTTTATTATTGATAGGCTCGCGTTTGACCACTATCTCACCTGATGGTAAGTGATTTTGAGGTACGGAACCCCATACATGTGCAAAAACTTGGGTGCTGTGCTGATTAGCATATGCTCGTTGTCACTCATACGCTAAACGTCCATTTCGTGATAATTGACACACAAAGCGTTATACAGACTCTTGCGCACTTGTTTGAGCAAAATCATGCTGAGCACTTTCGCCTTTCTGTTACTACGCAGTGTAAAAAACCCCTTTTAAAAAAATATACATACTAAAATTAAAATAAATTGCATTTATCAGTCACCTGTCTATCAACCATCTTGTTTTGTTAGGCATTAGAAAAAATCTGAAGTACTTATTTTTATTTTTAATAAAAAAAAAGCAGTAAGCATGTTTAGAAGTTCAAAAACAGCATGAAAGAATTCACGAGCAGATGAATACAAATAATTAATAATATTAGCAGCAAAAAAATGGACAACACTTGTCGACTCAAAGATTAAAGTGCAGTACTTTTTTGTTGATTCTACAGATTCAATATTCTTTTATAGCATTGGAAACACAAATTATATAATTCATTATCATCCTGACGGGCCTGTTGGTCTAGTGGTTAGTGGCCCTGACTGCTGAGCCGGAGGTCGTGGGTTCGAATTCCCACCCAGGACAAACTTTGTGTGATGAGCATGATTGTTTGTTCTGTGTCTGGGTATGATTTATTTATTTATGTATTTATAAATTATATAAGTATGTATATCAGTTGTCTGGTTATAACACAAGCTCTGCTTAGCTTGGGATCAGATAGCCGTGTGTGAGTTGTCCCAAGATATTTATTTATTTTTATTATCCTCATCAGTATCTATGCCTCGTTGGTGTAGTGGAGACAAACGCGACTATTAAGCATGTGGTCCTGGGTTCTTCGACTCCCTGGTCGGACAAACTGTTTTCCATCAGGAATTTCTCAGGTGTCTACATTTCTAACCGGTTGATGCCTTTAGGTTCGCCCTTAATTTGAACATTACCTACTGGCGAAACATGGGTCTCACACCTGTGCCTAACTCTTCAAAATTTACTAAGCGTGATGTTATGTCATTATCATTTTACAAATACGTAGTGAATCTGGAATGTGTGGACATTATATAAGGATGTGGTAAAGACTATCAAACTAAATTACTTTCGTCGTGGGACCAACATCGTTATCACTAAACTAATCAGCTATTCCATACATTTAGAAAAGCTGAGCAGAGAACCCATCAACTCTTTTATTCAGTCATTTTTTAGGATTCCATAACCAAAGGGTAAAACGGAACTCTATTACTGACACTCCGCTGTCCGTCCGATTATCACCAGACTGTTTCTCGTGAACCGTGATAGACAGTTGAAATTTTCACATTGTATTGTATAATGTATTGTGTAACGGGCTGGTGTCCGCAACTCCACGTCTGAGGCGCGTATTTTGCGTATGGAAAAAAAATTCACATATGATGTATTTCTGTTGCCGCTCTAAAAACAAATACTCAAAACACAATAAATATTTAAGGAGCTCCCATACAAGAAACATGATTTTATTGCCCTTTTCTATATAATGGTACGGAACCCTAGTGCGTGAGTCCAACTCGCAATCGGCTAGTATTTTTTTTAAAGTAAGCTTATATTTTAGTTTTTCAGAATAATCTATACAAACACATCCCTAAATATGACCACATATTTCATTTACACGCTAGAGCGTGTTATAATAATAGATTATTATAACTTTTTATAACACAAGTGCATAAATACTGCGAGTACACATGTCACAAACTTTACAAGAATGGCATGACATTCGATACAGGCGTCTTGTTACAAACAACACCGCTACGATTCAGCGCTTTGTTTGTCAGTACAACAGTAGCTAATACTGCTATATATTATATCCTTCTTCACATTACAGAATGTTAATCAAATAATAAGACCGATAATTCTATAATTAACACTTAGAAAATCATACATGACACATCAAAACAGTTTCTAAATAATGTTTTAACACCTTTTTTCTTTACAAAAACTTTTAAAACATAATTTAGACACATTGTATTGAAGACTCTCGACACTGGGGTTTTTAAGAATCCATCAAACGTCAATCAATCATCGATGGATCAATAGTACTGAAAAGTAATGAGTTTGCACTTTGATTAAAAGCAAATTGCACCACAAATCACGCGTTTTAAATAGTATTCTGTCCCTGTCATCTTTAAACTATTGACAAAAAAGAACGATGTCTTTAAATTCGTTTAGCGTTAAACTTGTTTTATTTACAACTAGCTTTTGCCCGCGGCTTCGCTCGCGTTAAATTTGGTAGCGCCTTATTGGTTTGTAATAGCAACGCTAAGTTTTCCCGTGTCTTCCCTCTTTCTCCCTAATATCCCACTCTTTTAAAAAAAAATTGCCTATATCCGTCTCCTGGTTCCCAACTATCTATGTACCAAAATTCATCAAAATCGGTTTAGCCATTAAAGCGTGAAGAAGTAACAAACAAAAAAACTCACTTTCGCTTTTATAATATTAGTAAGGATTGTAGGGTGCCGGTGGACCTGGGGTTTTTTTTTGAGATGGCAAATCATCAAATAACTTGCCCTGCTCTGGGTGGAGCGGGGGGAGTGTCAGACTGGTACTGCCCTTTATGTTGCAGAGCCACGGTATCTCTTTCGAACAACCCGCAAACCCGGTAGGTGGTGCCCTGGTAGGCCCCTCTGCAAAACCAGCATAGGCTTGATCAATGTTATCAGACCTCTACAGTACCTACTGGACTACACTTTATTTACCACCCAAAGAAAAAGCCTATGCTGGTTTGCAAGACATTTGAATACTCAAGTTTTTAAATAAAAATTTAGGAAGAATAGAAGGGCTTAGTCTTGTTTTTCTGTGTGTGACATGTATTGCTGAAATTATGAACTAAAATATAATTTTAAAGTATTAAATCTTCTTTCAATTACGTACATTACCCCACACACTACAGTACGATGCCAACCTTTCGAATGTTCATTAAAATTACTGTTGGAATAACCATATGTTTACGTACTCGGTATTATACAAATAACTAAAAACATTAAGATAGCGAATAGCTTGATGCTGGCAATCAAAGGTTGTACCGTAAGTGTTATACCGTACATCCGGATTTGTCCGAACATGTCCAATTCTTGGCTTATCTTCCAGACTTTGTCTAGCCTACTCGTCAGTGTCAGGAAAAAAAATACGAACGTTGTGTAATGAATACTGAAATTTATTAAAAATTATATACTCAATTTTAGCAATTTGATGGTTATTGTAAGGTCTTTTGTAATGGCAACCCCAGTCGCAGTCCAAGATAGAAAGGCCAGCGAAACCGGATTCTAGCTATCAATTGAGTAGGTCTTGTTGCCTATAGGGTACTTAGATCTAGGCAGATAGATAGAAATATATATGAACGAGGAAGTAAAACTGCTTTTAACTGATTGGAAGCTTTCAATCTTAATCACAATTACCCTTTTAACGACATTCAGATAGGTTTAGTGAGTAAGTTCTCCTGGGATTCTAAGGGATCGTCATCAACTGCCTAATCTTTTTCCAATAATGTTGGTGTCTTCAGCTGCATCCGGTAAGACTGGAAGCCGGTCTTACGGGATGCAACTGAATACCAGTATTTTACATAAATTGACTGTATCTGACCTCCAAAACGATGGCATATAGACTCTTTACGAAGTACCTTTATTGATGGAATTTTAGGTTATTTTTATTTCTATGTTCACAAAACTGCAATGCCACGCTGGACCGTAAAAATCTACGACCTCGCCCGACTCAATGAAAGAACTTTCGAATTGATTCGCATACTTATTTTCCTATGTCTTCTTAGGAATACCAGAAGTGAGCACTTCTTTTTACGATCCATGTCACACAGCCTAGTTTACAAAATACGTTCAGCACGGTTGACGGTCGTCAAAGGAATGGTCACCGAAATCGTGGAAGAGAGACGCCTTGCACGAAATTGCATCGCAGCAATTCGTGTGGCAGTTTTCTGCGTTGCGGATTTGCATCACATCGATTCGCAGTTTTGTGTACAATCGCTAACATGTAGATTGGACACGGTCTCATGGAATTAAAACCAAAATTCTCGATATCCTTAATCGCGCAACACATTAAACCCTGGTCGCTAATGCGATTGTATCTTATTGATATTATATGAAATTCGAGCAAAAATCGATTGAAACCAATAAAAATACATTTCCCAAAGTATCGATTCATGCGTTTGCGTAACATAATGAGAATTCCGTTCGGCCGGGCGACGATTCAACGTCATTTAACCCTGTAATAAAAATCGATGTTTGCCGACGTTTCAAAAGTTTTAAATTTAAAATAGGTACTTTTGCCCGAAGATACTGTCACAACAGTATTTGGTTCACATTAGATGGGTGCTTTACGTGGCATTATGACCAGATATTGGCCAATTTTAATTTGGCGCAGGCAGGGGTTAAATGTTCGGGTCAGAACAATTATGTTTATCAAGGGTCATTTTTCCGGGTGGTATAGGGGTTTTTAAACTTGTATAAGAGTAATAACTGTTTAAAAGCTTGTGAGACGAAGGGTTTCATGTGACATTCATGAATATTTGTCTCATTTTTGACACCTACCATGTTTTTTGACGTGATAACGTCTTTAAAATCGTTTTAGTCGGGTGACATGTTCAGAAACTTGTGTCACACCAAAACCTCACAAGCGACATTTTATAAAGATGGTAGCGCCATCTGTTACTTGGCTCGAAAAAAAAAACTTTAAATTAGTACTTAATTTCATTTTAGATGTCACTACTGGTGATAACTTATATCACCAATAAGACGTTATCACGTAAACATCTCGATCGTAAACCTACTTTACAAACAACCAATTTTTTTTTTTAAGAATACTCTCAGCGACTACATAAGACTTCTCATTAATCAAATCAAGAATATCCTGCCCAAATGACGCCGTAAAACGCCAATAAATACAAATTCAAATTAAGAACTCACATTTATTGTGCAATAAACCAAATGCATTTTGACAATACGCCAATCTCCGTCTAAATAACTCATCGAATCACGAATGTTCAAATACATCACTGTGACGTGTCCATAAATATTGTCAGGACATAAAAGGCTCAATTCAGGCACACAGATCTCAACATATTTCTTTTTTAACACAATAATCAAGTTAATTTTAAAAAGAGAAGAGAAGTTTTAAGTCATTTTTCACACGAGCACAAAAAATACTTAAACCCGTGAATGCGAAAGTATTGTTCATGTCTTGACGGACACAGTACTTAGGCTGTTTAGTCATGGTTTAATTCTTGCCTGGGAAATATCTAGATGGGTAGCCAGACAAACAAAGGATAACCAAAAACTGCACAAAAAACAAAGCGAATTACCAATTACGCTTACATTTTATTAAAACGCGTTTTATGGGCGAATAAAGATTTCTGATGCAATTAGACACAGGCGAAACATGCAGACATATCGCATATCGATTCATTTTACACACTTGGGATAAAATGTACTAAGTAATTAGACATGCATATTTTTTATACTGTAACGCATTTGATGTGAGACCTGAGTCTAGTGCACGAAGATTTTATTGTTATTCGTAGACAATTTATAAAGTGTTTGCTTTGTACAGCGCCTTAACTCTAGTACTCAGTTTGAATTCAAACACGAACAAAAAAATGCCAGGATAACTTAACGATCGATTTCCTCTAGGCAAGCGTGCTCCGCCCTAGGCCGCATCATTGCTTCACATAAGGCGAGTTGCGGTCAAACGCAAGCATATCCTTACTAATATTATAAAAGCGAAAGTGTTTTTTTTTGTTTGTTACGTCTTCACGCCTAAATGGCCCAACCGATTTTGATGAATTTTGGTACAGAGATAGTTGGGACCCTGGAGACGGACATAGGATAATAAATATTAGGAAAAGGGGGAGAAAGAGGGAAGAAAAATATTTTTTTTAAAAGAAAGATATTTTTTTCGATCATTACGCGGGTTTAAGTTAGCGTTAGCCCAAAGTAGCTATGCCACGCGGACGAAATCGGGGGCGGAAGCTAGTTTAGTATAACAAAACGAGTGGTTTCCTCACCCTACAAATTCTAAATGACTACAAAAATAAACAGTGCATTGACGCAATATTCTCCAGCTAACCGCGATGACCTATTTCCCACGGAAGTTTCCAGATCTTAAGCAAAAGACGAGGATCTATTGCTCTAAATATTTTTTCTCCCAGATCGGCACGAAAATAAATTGCATCTACGAAGATTGGAAAATATCGTGAGACAGCATTTCTTCAGCTTTTTGACCGTTTTGTTACGTTACGCATTAAATCAACTCACGCTTCAGCGAGCAATTGTAACAATCACTAATTTGAAGACGAAGCTTGAAAACGCCACGTCTTGGAGAAACTGAATAGAAATTTATAGAAAAGAGATTGAGAACAATCATTCATTCATCATCAGTCAGGTTAATTATTGAAATTTACAATTCGCAAAATGGTCACAAATTCTACATTATTTGCCTAGCCTTTTTCCAAATATGTTGGGAGTCGGCTTCGAGTCTATCCAGATGTAGAAGTATACCAGTACTTTGAATGAAGCGATTGCCTATTTAACTTCCAAGATACACCCCCTTGGTAAGACTTGTTGTCAGACTTTCAGGACACTACCTGTAACGACTATCAAAGATATACAAACGACAACCGGGACCAACAGTATAACGTGCTTTCCGAGGCACGGAGAAAACTCGGTATGTAACGGGTGGTCACCCATCCCAGGACAAACCTATGCAAGCGACGCTTAACTTAAAGATCGACCCGAAAAATTGCTATAATTTATTATTTATGCTATTATTTTAATTACTGGGGAATTAACGGGATTCATAATGTTATCCCATTCTGATTTTGCTAAAGGTGCAATTTTTATAAGAATCTCTCATTGTATTTGAAATATAATTCAATGCGAGGCCATATTATTCTGGAGATGTTATAGCTTGCTGTATTGCCGTGTGTACAATCGCACTTTATTTATCGAAAATGGCATTTTTCAAGTTTTACACAAGGAAGTCTAGACTAACAAGATCTAGATAAAAAATGGCGTCGAAAACGTTGATAAGAACTTCACAATTTCATATAGTTTAGAACTGAGATTTAGTTCAGTCAATAACCTGTAACTTGTAGTTTGGCTTCTCTCCAAATCTACTGTTGGTAATTTATTTGAAACAATAGAATACCAGTCTCAAGATTGATGTTTGCATAAGAATCTTACGTAATAATGACATCTTTTATAAGTACAGAAAATCATCATTTGTCTAGCCTTTATCAGCCATGATGGGGTCGGCTTCCAGTCTAACCGGATGCAGCTGAATACCAGTATTTTACATGGAGAAACTGCATATCTTAACAAAAATATTAGTTGGTAAAAAACACGCATTTATTTTTATAACCCTTACTTATACTGGTAACCTAACTTTTTGTTGTTACAACAACAAAAAATGTTGTGTACGCAAAAAGATTTTATTTATAAAAAAAAAATTGGAAGATGAGAATGACATGACCATGCATTGTCATCCAAACCAAATATTTAAGCAAAATTTCAGATCATTCGGATACCAGGAAGTGGGTCAATATAAACTTCTAAGATTTGATTACATAACTAGTTACAGGTGAAGCTAACAAAAGCGTATTAGAAAACCTATTTCACTGTGACACACGTGTCCAACTGTTTAGCAAATTCCTCGTATCGAAACGAGCCCAGCATGTACTAGAATCTGCAATAAAATACGTCAACACACTCTATTTAGCACAAGGCGAGCGTCAGTACTACCTTATGTAGATAGGTTTATGTCTTGCTTATGTACTACTACGACTATTAACGCTATCTCGTTATCTCTCTTTCAAACAAACGCATTATCAGCATGGCCGGATGGACCTTAAAATGTCTTAGACGAAATAGGAGTCGAATGACCAGATGTTGAGGTATTTGAAGCCAAAATTCAAAAAGGCTTGCTAACTATATTTTTTTATACTAGTAATAGGCTTGCGTTTTTAGATCTTTGACAGTCGTTACAGGTAGTCAGTGTTCCGAAAATCTGACAACCAGTCTTACCAAGGGGTATCGCATTACCCAGTACTAACTGGGTTGTGGAGGTCAGATAGGCAATCGCTCCATGTAAAATACTGATATTCAGCTGCATCCGGTTAGACTGGAAGCCGACCCCAACATAGTTGGGAAAAGGCTAGGCAGATGATGAATAGGCTTGCGTTTGGCAACTCGCTTGCTGTGAAGCGATGCTGTAGCCTAGTGTGGAACACGATTGCCTAGAAGAGATATTAAGACAACAGGTGCAATACATTCTTATTGCTAAAATTACTTCAATTGACGTTGAGCCCTGACACAGTTAGACATCGATTTTTTCAAACGGCTTACATCGCAGTACTGTTATTTTTCATGATTTTGCACTTTTTCTAAACCGTAAGGTATTCCAAGATGCCTTTTTTTTTTCGGGTGGGAAATCATCTAATGACTTCCCCCGCTCTGGGCGGAGCGGGGGGGCATGTCAGACTTGTATGTTCCTACTTGCATGTTCCTTCTATTGCCCTTTACGTTCCGGGGCCGCGGTATCTCTTTCGAACAACCCGCATCCCCGGCAGGCGGAGGCTCTGGCAAGCCCCTCTGCTTTACTGACATCTCTCTGAGGCGCGCGTGAAACACGAACGCGCCGTCGACACGGCTTCCAAGATGCCTTAAGGCAGGTGTGGACAACCTTGATGGATTAAAGTCTCATTTTTTTCTAATTAATCAATGAGTGTTTATTGGGAAAATCAGGGGCCGCTGGAGTCACCTGCCAAAAAGACAGGAAATTAGTTATTTTTAACTAAGATGTTAACGATTTGATGTGTGGTGTGCCCAAAACGAGCGTACAAGGTTCGCCATCCCTGTGCTAGAGTTTAGAAGTGCAAAATCATGAGAAAATTATAACTATTGGTATAGAACGTGAAGATTGCTACCTACGATGCGAGCTAAACTAGAGCAATGGATTTACTACACACAAGAAACAAATCATCTACGTACAGCAGAAAGATCCTGAAACATCGCTTAGCCAAATAAAAGAAAAAAAAAACTTACCACAGCATTATGACTTTGCGCATTAAATCTGTAGACAGGCAGATACGCTTGCGACGATTTTGGGGTCTGGGCCGTCCCTAAACTGGCTTTGGTCCCTTCCGCACATGAGGCTGAGGGTCCTCGGACCTCCTCTATCTGGGCACCAAGGAGTTCGTTCTGAAGGAGACAGTTGTAGGCGTGCTGGTCTCGTGCCCCTGTGCCGTTGTCGCCTGCGCCATCTCCTCTTGCTTTCTTTGTAGGCTGGTTTTCTGTTCCTCTGTGTATTGCTGAAAAATAAAACAGAAAATGTTTGTTAATTTTGCTTAAAAGTTGCAAAACAGAAGTTCGCTATTTATTACACTTCTTTCAGCTTTTCATTCATTCATACTAATTTATAAATGTAAAAGTAATTTTGTTTGTTTGAATGAAGGTATGTTTGTTTGTTTCTACATGTATGTTTGTTTGCTTGTTTAGGTCCTAAAGAAACACAAAGAGATAAATTTCAACCTAGGGGCTATATATCATCAAGCTAACATTTTAGGGAATAAGCAATATTGCGTTATGGTCAAATTCCTGAACTGTTTGACAAATGACTACTGTCATGACATGCATTCCGATAGAACGGCTATAAGGCATGGTAGATGATATTGTGATAATACTGGAGGCATCAGGTATCGAATGCAATCCAGACTTAAAAAAATATTCTAAGCAAATCGCAAACCTGACGCCCACGTAGTACTTTTTTGTTTGTTTGTGAATATCATCTCGCAGTTCAACCTATGATGGTTTGATGGTTGTCGTCTGCTTGGTTAAGCGCCGGACAAGTCCTGTGGATGCCTGGAGTCAGCCCTCCAGCCAGGGCAAAGAACTTAAGAGTACGAGCCTCAGTTTAGGGCGTCTCTGGGGGAGGACAGCAAAGAGACAGGGTGGATCTGAGCGATTTGGGGGCTAGTTTGAAATTACTGGCTCAGCATCGCGTGCTGGCTATAGCAAGGGACGGGTGGGGCAAGGACCGGGACGTCGCGACGGGCCTAGTCGATGTAGTCGACGAGGACGTACCTACGAAGTCGCGGGTAACAGCTATTAAATACATAAGTCCATTTACTTGTGACTCCGATAAAATCTATCCTGTTATAATTTCCTTTTCAAATAAACCATCTTTAGCAAAAATGAATTTAAATACTAATAGGTTCTAGAATACATATTAAACGATGTTAAATTAAATTAAAAACAAAGTTACGTAGCAAAACAAAGTGTAACAATTTTCAAAACGAGGTAATGTTATGCCAATAATACAAAGATAAATCCTATATGTCCAAAAATAGATCTATTTATATGACTAAGTACCTGTGAATGCCTAATGGGGAAAAATAATCAAAATACAACATTTGTACTGAGGTAATACAGGAGCTGGATTCAGTATTCTTTGGTGTTTTGAAGTCTAGTCTTAACAAGGGGTATTACATAGTACCTACTAACTGAGTTGTGTAGGTCAGAAAGGCAGTCGCTCCCTGTAAAAAAATGTTTTTCAGCTGCATCCGGTTAGACTAGAATCTGACCCCAAAATGGTATACTTTTTTTTATAAAACCTTGCCCCACACTAGGAATTTCTCCTGTATCGTGGGTGCGTTTACAAACATTTAAAGTCACATTTACAAACAGCCAGACCCGAAACAACTATCTGCAGGTCATACAAATATTTGTTCCGTGGAATCAAACCCGCGATACGCAGCGCAGCAGTCGATTGCCCAGCCACTGCGCGAACCGTGCCGTCAAAAAGTAGGGAAGAGCATGGGCAGATGATGTTAAAATATGCTGTGTAAATACATTATGTTATTTACCTTGTGTAAATGTATACCTAGTATAATTACGATTTAATTTGCCCGGTTGATGGCAAAAGGATAACCCTCAACTATATGGGACTATTATGTACACCTCTCCCATTCTCTTCATGAACAACGAGGCGCCACGGTATGTTAAGAAAAAAGAACACAAATTCACATTATTACCTAACTATTTTACTGCATTTTTAAGTTAAATACGTCATCGTAAAAAAAGCATCAAACATCTAGCAAAAAAACTGTCTCCATTTAAAACAATCAAAAACATGGAAGAAAAGTTCAAAGACGCCATTAAAATCTATACAAGTAAATTAATCATGCAAAACTATAAACGGAATATTAAAAGCAGGTGACTGTATATATTATTTTCGTTGCCACAGACGATATCCTGTGCTGTCCCGGCCATATGCGCAGGCGCACGTGCCACGTGACTCACGCGCAGAAAAAAAGTTCCTCGTCTAAGTTGTTAGTAAAATTGACAATATTTCAAAAACACAGCACATCGCACAAATTAATTATAATGTTGAACAGACTTTTGATTAATTATACAGAAACCGAACAAGCATGTTTTTGCTGCTTGTAAAGTTTTAAAATAATACTAATTTAGTCACGTCTGGTGTCAGGAAAAAAATCTAAGCTTTCAACTCTAGACGCGAAATAAATTAAACTTGAGGAAAGTTGATACTGCAACTTGTATCAATTTGCGTAAAAAATCGTAATATTCGAAACAAAAAATAAATCAATCAACGAACTCACTTCTCGTCTAGTCATATTATTCAAAAAACATTCAAATGAATTAAGGTAGCCGTGTAATAAATCTTTTATTTTAAGAAATAGAACAGATATTAAAAATATTATATTTTTTTGGACAACTATTTCTAACGTGGATTGGCTAATGACCAAATTACCTTTAATTGTACCATCAAAAAACATATGGCGGAGTTTGACTGACAATTTCGTCACGACCTGGGGGAGATCGCCAAAAATACAATTTGCACTCCGTACCTACTTGGTATTTTATATGGACGGTGAATCACATTTAACACAAATATATTGCACTTGACGACAATGAATCATGATGATCCTTAGAAACACTAAATAACCACAATTATAACGCCTGCATGTTGTTAGATAAGTTTTAAAAATACATAATCGAAAATGTTTTTAGATAAAAATTGCATAATATTACCATAAATTCTTGTATTGACAATATTGTGAGACTTTATATTGGAATAAAATTAAATAAAAAGTTAATAAACAATATATTTAACATTTTATTGACAAATTATAACATATCGAATTAATAAAATTGATTTTGATACCGATTGTAATTATTGGTACATTTATGATTTGGCATTAAGACACAAATTACGACGACTACGTCTAGTTTTTTATAGTCAGAATGTTTTATACAGACTGCATTTAAATCATCGACTTAAAATTCTACCTATACACTGTTTATCGTTCAAACGTCTGGCTACAAATAATCGAGTTAATATTCAACTTTGATTGACGTCTGAAGAACATTTGCGAAGCTTGGTCGATGCACTTCCCAAATAACAAACGGCAGTCGGAAGCACGTTCCCAAATTGCATTTCAATAGTAACCTATTGAATAAAAACATCGATTGTTCCCATGGGGCTCACTCACGATCGGGTTCAATCACACCTCTTCCTTCCTGGGGCACCTCCATACATGGTAGAAGACGTTATACCTGCAACTATATTTGGTTACCTACGTGACAGACCATCGGCACAGACATAATTAATTCGGAACCTCGCCAAATTTGTCAACATCCGTCCAGGACGCGAAACCGTGCTGAATTATTAAAGGTATAAGGTCTATTTTGCCGAGGTGAGAATAGAACTAATTGTCTAAGCGTAACAGTCTTTTGCAAGGCCTCCACCTACGTGGTGTCTGCCCACATCCAATTGCCCTGGACACGGAGTACGGACACAAATTGGCCCCAATTTCTGGTCGTAACCACGACTCAATAGAATTGTTCTTGTAAATATTATCTGTAAGTAAATTGTGGGGAATTTTGTGTTTTGTACACAAGTTACAGTGTTAACGAGTTATTACCGGTGGATTAACCAATGTTCGAACTAGTGATAACGAAAGAAATGCCTGGTTTGAAGAATTTTTAATAAAAGCTAAAAGCCAAATGGTAGAAAACTGTGGTGCCTCGCCCAGATAATGGTTATCGATATCGATAATCACTAAAAGTGTGTCATACACTCCAGAATGTATGTTATCGGGAGACGGTAGCAGGTTGGAAAAAAATCCTGATACAAAAATCTTGTACAATGTTAACTTATCTAGGTATGCGACAGTGGGCTTGGACGCGCCTACACTTGAGTCAGATTTATAGAGAATCAATTTAGCAAAAATAGGTGACGTGGTAAAGGATGTCTATCATAGAAAATGTGCCCACAACTTATTTGTGACTTAACTAAATAACGTGCTACTAAAAATCTGTTTGTGATGTATTTATCTAATGGTACCAGGATTAAAAAAAACAAGGAAACACATTTTGTTTATTATTATTATTAACATCTAAGCTGACTGTTTCTTCGCAGAAGAAAAAAAATCAGAGAAAGTCACCACGTGGTCGCACCAACATCTATTTTGCTCACAACACCTCCCGCGCACAGTTCAATACGCCGAGAGCTGCCAGACCAAACCTATTTGGTTAACAAATGATTGAGATTCGTTCCACACCAGTCTACAGCCCGTAACTAACGACTAATTACGCCAGGAGTGTAACTGTAAGCAAGTAGTGGCAGGTGCAGCTACAGAAGTCGATAACATGGCCTAGATTCTGCCGCAACCGATAGCATACGAGGTATGCGCCTAGTTAGATTGTGAAGATCGATGAATTGGTAGAAAGCAAATGGATAAAATTTCAATGAAAACGAACCAAATTATGAAACAAGAAAGCGAAATCCTCTATCAATCAAAGAAAAATAAGATGAAATGACCAAACTTGAAGCTAATGGCGTCTAATAAATTCACTTGAACAGTAGCCAAAGAGACAACCTGTTTAAAACTTCTGACAGATTACCGATAAAAACTACTGGTGCACTAATTTAAAATCCTTCGACATAATTGGCACGTGCTTTAGAAATATCTTAACAGCATTTAGTAAATCAACTTTTTCTTTAAAGAAAAAGTGCTAACCAATGACAAAAAATTAATCCAAATCAGAAGTAAAGAAAAAACCGCATAGCACGTTTCCTATGAATAATGCTCAAGTGTTTACGTCATTATGAGACTATTGCGTAACGAGTAACACCGACAAAGTCATACCTGTTTAAGTGTACAAATAAATGGGAAATAGTTTACAGTTTACTCAATCGACAATAACCTACAATTGCTGTACTATAAACGTTTCTAACGGAACACCCAATACCTGCAGCAATATCCTATTTCATAGAAAGAGATTGTTTTGCAAATGCAATTGGCTCCACCTTGAGAACGCCGCTATATATTCCTTGGGAGAATTCTAGACTCGTCGCGTATATAAGCAAGTACTTGGCTCTAGTACCTAGTAGTCAGGTCAATAACGGGACTCAACGCAGCGAGCGCATCGCAAGCAGTTCTAATGCATCTGCGCCTGCGCCGATGCGCTTTCACAACCAGATAGAGACAAGTTCCTTAACCTTAGAAATTTTATCAGCTATTAGGGACACAAACAACGCAGTTCTATTGAAAACTTATCGCACAGTAGCGGTGTTGTACTTTCTCAATGCACCGGTTATCGGCTCTTTCTTCTTTATCGGGTGACCCGGCCAACAATTGTTTAACTATATTATGCCAGACGCACTTAATGCATACATTATTCTGAGAAGGTTGATTCACATTTTTGTGACGAGGTACTACGTTACCGATAGTTCAGAGATGAGTTCCAGGATCTGGAAGTGAATTGCAAAATTATTTGACGGATGACATCAATTAGCATCTCTTAGCTTTGCATAACCACACACTTATCATATCGGGCACGAATTTTCCAATTAGGCATGGTTACCTTTGAATTCAATTTGCATTTCAAGATCGTGCGTAATTTCGCCAGTTCAACAAATGAGTTCATAGAATAAAAATATCAAGTTTCCTTAAAATAAATACACGTTGCGACTTGTGCACAGAAACGGTGCCGACGACCGTTCTCTCTGCTATGTCCGTGAAGTTGTAGTCAGTAGTTCGATACTCTCGGTAGCGGCACCTGACAGCCTGACGCAACTCAGAACAGTGGAAAACGGAAAATTAGATGTGAACCCAATTGCGGGACGTTGAACTGCACGCAATTGTCTGCCTGAACCAATGAAATGGCTTGGATAGAGCAGCACCCACCCACATGTTCTGTTTCAAATTGAATGTGGGCTACAGATACAACATATTAATAAATAGGATCCTGCATTTGTAATGCATTAAGTAAGTTCCAACCATAAGATTATAGAGCCAATCATTTCTAGATACTTATTTAGTCCAAGGAAATCGTGCACACGATGCAAATAATGAGTTTAAATACAAATGAATTGATAATCATGGCATTTGATATTCAGTAAAATAAAGATTCGTGAGTGCATTGAACCAAAAACGTGGTTCATTACTTAACACATAGCTGGGGTCGTGAGCGATTCTGCTTTTTGCATGCAAAAGATTTTTTGTCCAATTTTTACCTAATACCAATAGAATATGTTGACGTTTTTGCCAAGCATTTCATTACTAACAGCGATTATAATGATCTTGAAAAATCAATATTTTTAGCTGGCAAAAAATATACGACCGCATTGGCAGGTATTAAATTCAAATACATCTCAGTATAATCTAGACAGGATCGAGCTTAAACATGTCAAAGATCATCAGACTTTAGCCATGGATGATGATGTCAGACAGCCAAATTTCGAAGACGTCAATTGATCACCAGGCATTGTATGCCATCGGCCTAAATTCAACACTTTGACAACTGATTTATGCTCCAGCTCAGGTGTCAAGCACGGAGACAATACAAAAAACTGTAGCAATTACATACAGAGAAACAACAATGCATGCTAATGTCTAGGACATTAATCATCCGGTTTTAAGCTTTAAATAATGCCATGTGACAATGTTAGAAAATAGATGGACATCCAACTGGATCTAATACAGTTGCCTAGGTATGTACGTGTGCAGAATCTCGCAATAATAATTCAACTTCGACGAATAAAGAGGAGAAAAAATACTTGCTGCTGACAATATTTGTACAGAGAATCATTTGTTATTAGTTACCATGTGTCATTGGAAACCACGGCCGATTATCCAGTCATCAAACCTCAAATGTTAGTTACTTATTATATATTAGAGCTACTGTTCAATTTGTTTTTTGTAGCACGCTGTATATTTCTCGGCTCAATATAAGCTTGGCTGGTAGCTGGCACCTCAATGAGGCCATAACTATTGGCATAAGTGAGCAAACAATGTAACAGGCAGTGTTTACTTTTGTAGTAACAAACGAATGAACAACGCGAGATTTAGAATGTCGTCAGGAACCGAGACTTCATTTGAGTACCGCTAAGCTAAACACGTTGCACATTCAAGCACTCACTATTTCAGAATATATGGCTTTCGTTAGTGAATTGTGGTGTTGTATTGCACAACGTGCTGTTACAGTGGTGCGCTCTATACACGCTTCAGTGCTTTTCCTAAGCCGCTTCGTTTCTCCAACCTACTTTCATATTGTACTTGTCCAACTATTGCCTATACAAATAATCGAACCTACAGTTACTCGGCACGGACGGGCCTTTCAAAACATTGCTATTTTGCTACACCAGAGAAAGGATGCACAAATCCAATCAGGTTGAAATAATAACTTAATCAACTACGTCCGTTGCTAGCCAATTATTTGATTGTGTAAAATCATATAATGTGAGCAATTATCATGCATAAATTAAGGATACATTGACAGTAGAAATCAAAACATGCATCAATCAATATTTTATTGAATCATCGTCTAAAAACTTGCATCTAATTCCGTGATAGGGTAGACACCGTCGAACAAGTCTATAAAAATATAACCCAAAAAAACTTGACTAAATCCTCGTGTTGATGACGTGAATGATGAATGTTGAACAATGTGTATTTGTCGTCTTAGCATATACCTAACACAGCATCTCAGCTGATCTCTGACAGCGGGGAGGGTATTCAACATGTCTAGACTTGTCGGAGTAGACAAAAAGGATATTTTTAAGATTGTCGTCAATACATTAAATCACAATGGTTATTCAAGAGAGGTGCAAACAGATGATATCATTTGCGACGAAATCGATAAAAGAGATGCACGAACGAAAATTTGGAATGACGACAACCAATTTATCGATTCGGAGGAAATAAAATTTGTATTCGCTAAAATAAAGGAAACATTTTAACAAATGTACATTTATTCCTTACTATACGTGATTCCAAGCCAAAATATTTGACACTTTTGCAACTTTGTCGCCTTATTATTGTCCTTAACATGTAAAAAAGGAAAAATCAAAGGTAGTTGACTCAGCTGATCGGTACAATGAACTTCTGAGAACAACTAATACATTTGGAATACTGAAAGTCCAACTATGGCATACGAGCACGATTTCTGAATCACAGTCAGCTGACTCGAAATACATTCAAGAAAAAAAACCTGACGTATTTTAGTTCCCAAAGAAAGATATATAGAACACAAAAATTACACGATTGTAGTAAAATCACGTCAAATCGCGAAATTTATGCAGCAAAACAAATATTAAATAATAGCAATTAGAGATGATATCATCGATTCAGCTGATCGTAAGTTGAAGGCTGGTCATTACTAAATTATTGATGTAGGTGTGCAAAATCTTGCGCATATCATGCACCTTGCCTATGGACCTGTCCAAAATGTCAATCTCCTATTAAACTGGACATAAAAATAAATTCTGCAGTCACAATATTAGAAAAGAGCGAATTATTTTACCAACTTACCTACACGACAATGCAATAAAAATGACATTTCATTAGTCTGAACTCTGAATCCGTCAATAAATCATTACTAAACATTAAAGATAAGCTAAAAGCATAGCAATATCAAAACACGAAATGATGAATCAAGATTTATTTATTCATTTCAATGCAGGCGACCAAGAATTACGATAAATTTGGAGGTGTATGTTTCTTGATGTGGCCGAAAGTGTTAATTTGTTGGTTAAAACTTGCAAATATGCATTCGCCCACCCAAAAGTGACAGGATTGTGTAAAGTTTACACAGGTGCAAGAATGATCTCCAACGCGTCATGTGCAATTATTTGCTATCAACTTTTTTGGGTCTGGCGCTTGATTAAAGTTTGGGAGAAAACTTTTAAAATTTGCGGAATTTGATTATCTTGATTAGATTTTTTCACGTCTCTGTGGCGGCACGTCCTTTTAAAGGAGGAACATATTTTCTGAATGACAGTAAGCTTTTAAATACCTATTGCTGCATGTAACAATGAAGTATTTAGCATATATTTTGTGTGGAATTTAAATAATCCGAATAAAATACACTTTGTGTGATTCATCAAGCTGTACTGTTTAGGAAACCCAAAACATATTAGCGAAGAGAGAGACGACAAGGACTGATTGGACAACTTAAAATTTTTTCAAGATCCTGCTGAAGTCACAAAGGATGGTGGCGATAACGTTGCAATGATTAATTAGCCAAATAGCAACAAAATCGACGACGCTAAAAATAAACCCACTTTGGGTGCTGATACGCAATTTCATGCACATAGCAATGGTAGATAAGGAGTCTTATCAAAAGTCAAGCAATTTGTTCCCGATGTTAGTGGGACAATTTATATTGTTAGGAAGTGCATACACATGCGTTTCGTCGCACGATTTTTTCTGACTTACGATATTAACCTGTTCTTTAGATGATTGACATTGTCTTTGGAAACCCAAATGTAATGCAATATGCTTTTTTTTTTTTCGGGTGGGAAATCATCCAATGACTTGCCCCGCTCTGGGCGGAGCGGGGGGGCATGTCAGACTTGTACTGACTAAAACCCACCCATGTTCCTTTTATTGCCCTTTACGTTCCGAGGCCGCGGTATCTCTTTCGAACAACCCGCAACCCCGGCAGGAATGCAATATGCTTAAAAGAAGGTCTCTTAACCATATTACATTACATTTGGGGAAATCTAGACAATGCTTTCCAAAAAAAAAATACTTTTACGGAGTATGTTGTTGACGCATAACCCTCTCACTTCAAGACAGGAATCACTGACTCATCAAGGAATTTAAAACGAATAGCTTATTAAGTAGGTCCATCAGTTCTTACACTATGGAATAATGATCTACTTTGCATCTTTGCTAGGGAAGACTTTGAAAATGTGCGACAGTTCAAAGAGACGGACCGTCGTCGGCGTCGCAGAGCACATGTGTGTGCATACCAAGCATCTTATGAAGAATTTATCACCATCACAGGTTGCAAAAGCTATCGCTAAATAATGCATTTTATTACTGTTCTGAACGTGATAAGGAAATTTGTGATAATTTCGAGAATAATATCGCACTTATAAAGCGTAAATAAAGTGACTAGAGGTCATGCATATTTTTTTCAGATGCTTTATTTATTTTTTGTGCAATAAATGCAAATTGATAAAAAAGTAATTAAGTTTCTACCTACCTAATTAATCAAATATGCCTAAAATGATATATAATCAAATATGCCTAAAATGATATATAATCACCTTGAATAAAAATAAAACAAGAACTCGAAAAAAACACTAAATAAAGGAGAAGAGATAGTAATAACCTGCCTCACTTATTCACTGAGAGAAACGCTAAAGAAAAGCGAAACATTCTCATCATTGTGAAAGCACTGTTGGCAAGAAACTTCATACACGAATAGAAACCTTAAAATAGTAACACTAAAGCCGCAAGTCTTGCAAAGAACCTCAAAGAGAATACCAAAAAGATAACACTTCTAGTAAGTATGCTTAAAGAACCATTGAGCAATTACTAACACAATACTTGAAAACATGCTAAACAAATTTCGAAAAATTCTTAAGTAGCTTTTACCTTCAGTTTGGAACGGAAAATTAACTGCCTATAATTGACTCTGATGGCCTCTGACCCGGGATTCCTGGGATTGGTATAATGGGCCCTTAATTACCATGCTAATGGCGGGATATCGTTGCTACATCCGTCTGGCCAATAGACTTTAAAAGCTATAGTGAATTGAAGAAAGGACATGTTTGAAGTTCAATATAATCATTTAGTGATACACTGCTGCACAAAAGATTAGTATTTCTATATGTGCAGAACAAAACAAAGAAACAATCCCGCTTCATGGCCCGTGGGTGTTAAAGGCGCATAAACGTTTATAACAAGATGAATGGGCACTACCACCGTATACTCATAAAGAACATACTGCGATCATACTATTTGCTGAGCGTCATGCATTTCAAATACTCCTTTAGTTTTGGAATCATCAAAGAAATCTATGTTTACCAGATCATTGATAGGAAGACTACAATCAAGGCATTTCCAAAATCAAACACATCAATACCAAACTAAAAACGTTTCACGCCCAGTAACTACTCATTAATTATCTTACCTTAAAAGGCAACCAATTTCAACCAAATCAAAACTGAGCTATCCAATGATACACTATCATACGATTATATTCCAAGCGTGACGCTGGCGTTGATTAAAAGCGCTCAAATGATCCAAATGAAGCCTCCGACACGGCTGAGAGCTCACGCTATTCGCAACAGTAGGCAAAAATATCCGTGCCGACATAATCCGTTCCGGATGAGAAGTCATCAGGAACTAGCCGTAGCAGTATTTATAGATAAGGGCATCGTCCTTTATCATAGGTCTTGGTGCTTCATGCTTCAGCGGTGGAACGGAAAAAATCTGTGCGGAATTGCTCAAGCGAAATCTGGTATGGCGAGACTTAAGGGTATAATTACAGGGGTTTTCCAAGATTATGATGTTTGCATTTGAATTTATTAATTGAAGAATACATTTTAAAGGAATGTTTCATGCAGCAATGAGCAAATAATTATGCTATGGTTTGCAATTACCAATTAAAAGAAACAAGGGTCCCTTGCATAAGGCTCGACTTGGTAGGGTCATAGGACAAATTATCATTATCGCTCCCAGACAAACAAAAAAGCACCAAATCCGAATAATTTGATGTGTTTTTCATAACTAAAAAACTTTCCCATTTGGTAATCTCGGCGATGGGCGAGCAAGAATTGCGTAATGGTCTTGCTCGAGTGATTTTAATGCCCTAACTAATGCATGGTAATGAACTATCATACGCCTGAGTGTGAACGCCCTGCACCTCTCATTGCTCTGGCACGCGATAGGATTAGGGCTGCTTGCTTTTTTTAGCTTTTTATATCTCTTGGATACTATTATTAAACATCCTATCTCCTTGCTTAAGTGGTTTCAGCAGCATTCAATTGAACCCAGGGCATTTACGTTGTGGGTTTCAGCTAAATTCTATAAATAACTACAGCCATATACTTGACCGGTTGTCGAAGTGTGCCGGAAAAGCTAACGTCCTGTAAACTTACCGCCCATAGATATTAAAATATTATATTCTAGTAACATGACGAGCATGATCTAAGTAAAATATTAAATATAAATGCGTGGGCATTTAAGCTAGACGCATAAATCTATGTAAATTTTGAGTTTAAAGACCGCTAAAGTGCACAAAGTGACTCATCAATGACTAGTACCGCACATCTTAGTTCCTTTAATAGGCTAAAGAACGATGGCGAAGTAACACACCTTTTTCTTAAATAGGCTAAAGAACGATGGCGAAGTAACACACCTTTTTCTTACCTATACCAAATAGGGATTTGCTACAGATAGTATCCATGATGGGAAGTCAAGAGGCATAGTTACAAACAAAAATCAACAAAGATAGGACGGCATAACACGCTTGCTTTATGGTGAATCGGTGAGTCAAAGACTTGGCATTTAGGCAGACGAAGCGCAAAATTCTTTAGTGTTACTAATGAAAGGTTAATCACCTTTTGTTCAAGCCCTAAGGGACAACCCTAACGAGAACCAGTCCTCACACGTAAACTTCACGCTCGATGTACCAAACCCTAGACTCATTTATTCCATAATCATATCATATAGCACATTGATATTAAACATGGAAAGGCAAAAAGTTTTAATTAGGAAGAAATATGGAAACAATGTTAAGTGCAAGAATACACAAGAAGCTTTGTTTTTTTCTTGTCTTTTAAGCAGAATGAATGAAAACGGTTTAATTAGCTTTGCTTTTCAACCGTAGTTCACTAACTTTAGATCTAAAGTTCAACACATCTCTGCTAAAACATTAACCTTAACGACGATCTATATAAGTTGTGATTTAAAACTCTTCAATACCCTAATTGCCTTTATTGTTTTAGGTTCTAACTACAACTTTTGCATCCTATTGGTAAAATGTGGCAGAACCTTTATGAATTTGTCACCAATATGCAAAATAAACACTGTTGTTTACTGTACCATATTTGCAAAATAAACACTTAGGTACTAACGTTAGTTTGGTCTTTGATGGTAGCATTCCGAATAGATCACTACAATCCATCGTTTGTTTCCACAAATCAAAATACCCATGGGAAACCCATTAGAAAAAGCGAGATAAAATCTGAAACAATAGACCCACGTGCATTGCGGTCGTAAGTTCCGTATCCCGTAACTAGCACGTGCAGGATGCGCATGAGTGACCAAACTCGTCCTTAAGAAGGACGAGGCGAAACGAATTCACACTCGTATCGGTTTTACACGACCATTAACACGTGTCGAACACCGAGGGGTCTAACCACGTGCTTTTATATAAGGAAAGGACCCTTTAGAACTTACATCATTTCAAATAAAAGAGATTACATTAAGTTACACGCTAATTAAAAATTCCTATACCCTTAATTTACATTTTGTCTAAGCAAGTCAAACAATGACTTGTAAACTTTCTCTCGTTCATACATTTACTAAAGCGTCTAGGCGGCCAAGCGCGAAGCATTATAAATAAACCACCATTGTTCATGGTGCCATGATTTAGTCGCATTTTTAATTTTGCTAGGAAACAAAAAAGAGTTTTAATTACGTGAGAAGTTACGAAGGGCCGTTAACCTTGGTAGCTAATTAGCTCACTGTAAAGCTGATAATTAGCTGGTAAGCTTTTAGATAAGTAATAAAAAGTTAATTGTATCACAGACACCGACGATGATGATTTTCTAAACTGTTTCTAACGAAAACTAATTAAATAGTCAAATAAACAAATTATTTGTTTTATGGCAATTTGCAGTACGCATCAGGTTTCCATGATAGCTTTTAATTTTTTGGTAGTTTCAAACAACACGGATCCGGCTTAATGGATTCAAAGTGATCAAAGTCTAGACTAGAATCATAATTGTGACTGTAGTGGTATCTCTTTCGTTTATGAGCGATTTATTAAGTGCGAGTTAGACATCAAAGATTTTATCGCAGCTACAAGTATTCTAGCAGTGCAGCCTTAATTGAATTGCAAAAACTTCGGTATATTACCTCGCAATGTTTACTGAAATAGGCGCACTTTAAATCTCAGCTCTCGTCGGGGTTCCAGTGGTTTTCTGGTTTTTTTTTTGTTTTTTTGGTATTTTTTTAATGTGTTTTTTATTGAATTTGAATATGTGTATCAGTATTAGTCTAAGTTCTCGAAAACAAATAGGTAGTTATCACAATTTTGTCGTATTTTACCCAAAGATAGACTGATAGAGAATGCCTTATGGAAGGAATGATGTCCGCCTAAGTGCAACTATTTGTAGGTACATGAAGTTTATTATTTTTTTTGCTCTAGATTTGATCAATGTAAGTCCAAATAATATACAGGTGGCACCGTTAGGCCCAGTTTCAATTACTGCTGTACAGCAGAAAATAACAAAATAAAACGTCGGTGTCAGCTCAGCCGACAACCTATCATTATGGTCAGATATGAAATTTTGACCGAATCATTGTCATTACTATACTATTAGGCGGTAGCAAGCAAAAAGACAATAAGTTTAGAGTATTGACTTTTGATTGGTATAGCATTTAATAGCAGTTTTTTGTGCTACTGAACATTTATAATTGGTTACACTTAGACAGTAAGCAAAAATATATGATTTATTTCCGTTGGATCCCAGTTTTTGATCCCATTTTTTAGGTATTAACGATGGGTCCCATTTGATATTACCATTGAATCCCATGTTATGACAACATGTGTACATTTCAGAAGAAAAGTGATTTACTTTTATTAAATATTTCAAAAACACCGTGTGTGTATTTTGGATTTTTTAGGATTGTTGCCACTGGGGAATAAATGAGACAAATGATGTACTCCAAATAGTACTAGACTGGCATGAGTTAAAAATGATCAGGTTTATTTGTGATGTTTATAAATAAATAAATATGAACGCCTTCAAAACAAGCGCCTCTAAGCTCAAAAAAAAATACTGCCGTCATAATTTTTCCATATTTTTTTTTATATAATGTGGCCGTTTCTTGCACACAGGTCACAGTTTTAACCTAACCTTTTTTTTGTAAATAAGTAATTAGCCTAATCTTATACTATGCTAAATAGTTCAGTTCCGGGTAAACAACTAAAAACAATCTCTTTTTTCTATAAATGCAAGTCGTTTGTGGCACTCGCCGGCCGCTACCGCGGCACCGCTCGCTCCGCTCGCTCGGCTCGTGCGTAGGAGGTCACAGTTTTAACCTAACCAAACCTAGTTCCCGGTTTCTATAATTTGTTTGGGTAATGAAATTTTGTCCAAATCTTTTCGGAAAAACGGCAGGCACCCGTTATTCTAACATAACCTATCCACATACCCAAATTCCATCCAAATCAGTCTAGAAGTTTGAGCGTGTTGGAATAACAAACATACATACAAAATTTCGCCTTAAAATATTATTGTGATTTTGTTGTTGGATGTACCCGCATTCAGATGTTTTTAAACATCTGGGATCCAACGGAAATAGTTTTTGGGATTCAGTGGCAATAAAACGTATTTTTTTAGTATTTTTCAAATTTGGGATTCAACGGAAATATATAATAATGTTTTGTGGGATCCAACGCCAAAAATATTAAAGTGGGATCAAAAACTGGGATCCAACGAAAATAAGCGAAATATATCAAGGTTTGCGAAAGAAAAACTTCAGACGATGCTACCGGCTTTATGGGTATTTAATAGCATACCTATTGTTGCTGTGAGCAGAAAGACAAAACTCTAACCATTATCGGCAATATCAATTAGAGGTTCTTAGCAGAATAAAAACTAGCAAATTACAGTGAAGATGGTAAAAACTCTTTAATTTCCAGCACCAAGTATCTTCTACAATGGCTTAAGTTGCAAACGGATTTAATTAGCCAAGGTGATTGCAATCCCCAGCATTCTTTATCCCACTAATACGGAAGAAAATTGTCTAACGACTAACATAAATTGTCATGGAGGCACTTGTAATCTACTGGCTAAATTGCAGGCTAGAATTTCCGTCGAGTAATAAGGTAAAACCTTTTTCCGCGCGGAGTTAAATTCAATTATAATGTTGTGCGATTATCTTTTGAGTGGCACTGTGCCTAGCCTGAACTTAAATGACCTGCTCATGACAAGAGCTCAATTGCATGAATTGCAATGTTTTCTTGATAAACTTTTTTTTTTCAAATTATGGCTTTGAGTGAAACGAGAAGCGCTGTTGAAAATCAAACCCTGCGACATGTTGCTATCACGTTACAAAGTATTGATGTTATTAACAACTTCTGGCAAAGTTTCAACCAATTTGCCGTAGGTACCTTGTAACAGTAAAAAAGCATATCATAATTTTATTATGCTATAACTCTCCACGAAATGCGTTCCCCGTTCTAAAAAAAAACGGGGAAAAGTACAATTGAAATAAATTGCAGACAATATGACGTCATTTAGTAATAATTTATAACAAAATTGCATTACCTAATGTGGTTGATATAGACAGGCTGCCGTATGGCCGTAACCTTATATGCCAGTTGGTGTAGTGTTCCAACCACCCACACCTTTACCGTAGTCTGTGATCCATATTCAAAAATTAACAATATTTAGTACTTGGCAGGAACTATGTTACTGGCTGAATATAAATGCCACGTTCGTTTTGAAAGAGAAAAAAGCCAAGCCATTTACGTACTATGCATTATATTTTTTCTGTATAACTTCGGGGCTTCAGCGCTTT